>LUGG01000014.1:0-1314274 GCA_001683735.1 Grifola frondosa
ACGCCATCATGTTCTCCCAGCCTGTCGGTAAATTGTACTCCGTCCTCCCTCCTCCTGTTAAAGACCTCGACGAGTGTCTTGCGATATTGTTTCTCGGGTCTTGTAAGCCAACACAATCCGACTGGAAAAGAACACCTTTCGTTGTTCGCCACCATGCCGTTATCGCAGCCCTGCACTGGTTAAAGTACAACCACATAGATTATGCAGATATTGACATATCCCACTCAAATATGAATCAGTACACCGAACATGAACCCCCTATCTGTGTTATATATCGACCTTCTGACGGTAAGGCTCCGAAAGAGAGCCTCTCGGTCAATGAACTCGACAACGAAAGAGGTACCACAGAGGGTGAATGCTCATTCGCAGTACATGGGCTAACAGGAGCAGAGTTTGCCACAATGTCGCATAAGACCAAAATTGCAACTGCCCTACGCTGGTTCGAGACAGGGGGAAAAGTTCTTGCCTATGGACATGACGACATGCCCCAATCTATTTACCACAACCCTCGGTTATTCCCGTCGATGTTTCCATGGCTGTTCCCTTATGGCTTAGGGGGTTTCGAGAACGGTAACATCTGCACTCACCTAACTCGCATTCAGCATGTGCGTCACTTGCTAATGTACGCTGATCGGCGGTTCCAGGTTGACAGATGTTTTCCGTTCATTGTCTTCAACCACGAACAGATTCGCGCGAGCTCTCAAGGTGGTTGGTTGCTGACGTCGAAACGTCATTTTCCATCTGTTGTTGACAAGATTCTCAATTTGGATGTGGAAGCTTTGGATCGATTAATACTCAGAAGTGCGGATGGAACGTACGTACACGCTAACGACGCCGCGGAGAAACAATGCTTCGAACTTCTCAATATCGTTGATCACGTTGCAGGGCATGTTCAAGGATCTGTAACGCAGAAGAAATATCAACGCCGTGAGATCAAGGCACTCATCATGAAAATTGGGGTACCCGTATTCTTCATTACTTTCGCCCCGGTAGACATCAAACACCCATTGTGTTTATATTACTGTGGGGAAAAAATAGATATGCTGAGTAACACCCCGCTCTTACCGGACACATCGCAATGTCTACGTGCTATTGCAGGCAACCCTGTGGCTTGCGCGCGCTTCTTTCATTTCATGGTAAACGCCTTCCTTCATCGAATTTTGAAAGTCGGCACCAATGAATGTGGCCTGTTCGGCAAGACAGAAGCTTATTACGGAACTGTGGAATCTCAAGGACGCCTCACCCTACACTTGCACCTACTGCTATGGATTTCGTGTGGTTTGAGCCCTCAGGATGTCAGAGATCGTCTCCTAGCTGATGAAGATTTCCGCACCAGATTTATAAATTGGTTGGAGACAGCCCACACAGGGGACTTCACTACCGGATCTATGGATGAGATTTCCTCTGACATCGAGCAGATGAGATCGCATGAGTTTCGTGACCCTGCGACGACATTACCTACCGCGCCTCCTAATGATCTATATGGTGACGCTTTCGATGAATGGTATAAAACATTCTGTCGTGACACCGATCATGTTGTCTTCTTCTCGAACAGACACGATAGTGAACATCGAAGAGGTTGTAAACGTGGGACTGCTACGCAGTGTCGTGCGCGGTTTCCACGTGCAACCTTTCCTGAGACTATCGTGGACTTTAATAGCGGTGCTATTCGCTTCCGGAAAAAAGAACCCTGGATCAACACTTACAACAAAGTGTTGAGTTATGTTCTTCGTTGTAATTCTGATGTCACATGCCTCCTGTCTGGCACACAGGTGAAAGCTGTTGTGGCATATGTCACAGATTACGTTACTAAGAGCAGTTTGAATACTCACTCATTCTTCGAGACCGTCCGCACATGTTGGACCGTAACGAACAGCAGATCGTGTCGTCTTCATCTTCCAGATCCGATACGGCGAGAAGTGTAATCACTAAGATAGTGAACGCGTTATCACGTGCTCCAAGAGACGGGGGGGCCGGCAGCATGCGCATACCTGTTGGGGCACCCCGACCACTATACAGATCGCCAGTTTCGTGTGGTGTTCTGGCGGTCGTACGTCAAACGGGCCATGAGCACTGGTTATGATGAGGATCGTACTGGGGATGTTACGGAGCAGGAGTCAGACAGTGTTTTAGTAGGGAAAAGTAACGACGATGTTGTTGCGCTGAATCGAGTAGATGACTATGTTTTCGGCCTATATTATTTGAGAACTGGACACTATATAGTTATTTGACACGCACCACGGTACGCAAGCGACGTCGGCATGAGACATTTGCCACTCAAGCACGTCAACAAGTGGACGTTATTGATGAAAACCTCGGTGATCACATTCACGCGGATTCCGACCTTTCTGAGGATAGCGATGAAGATGGCGACGACGACCGCGATGACCACGGTGATGACCACGACGGGCAAATGTCTGCGTCATGCAAAGGGTTATATCAGTACTTACAACAGCATCCGTTGCATCGCACTCACGGCGTTTTAATTTTAAACCGTGCTCAGGAACATGTCCTCAATTTCACAGGGGGTGTTCTTCCACGGAAGGATCATGGAGATTATGCCGAATATTGTATCGTTATGCTGATGTTGTTCAAACCGGGAGGGTGGAGATCTGGAAAGGACTTGAGAGGTCAATGTGTCGACTGGGAAACCATGTTTAAGTCAACTGAGTTCAGCACCTGTGATCTTCAAATCATGAAAAACATGAATCTGTTGTATGAGTGTCTTGACGAACGCGATGACTACAACGCTCAACGGCATGCTCGGGAGAGTGCCGATGGTCAAGAGACAGGTCAGAACATATCTCCCTTTCGTGATGAATATATGGGGAGCCACGATGATCCATTCTATGAAGTGTCGCATGATGAGCATTCAGAAGAACACCTTCTCAACTCATTGTATGAATCGGACGTACAAATTGGGAAGCGTACAGCCAAATACCGATTCGATGCGGGGAACATGAACATGCTGCTGCAATCACTAAAACCTGGATGTGTGTCGAATCACGTTAGAGATTGGGATGCCGCTCCTTTGGACGCGAGTAAATCCGTCACTCGTTCAGACACAAGACAGAAATTGACACCTGCGCAATGGACAGAGATCGTCAACGTAGCGAAAAAGGAGGCACTCGCTCGGAAGATTGGCTCTACCCACTGCAACACCACCCCGGCCATGCGTACTCCTCCACAACGCCCAATGACATGGGCGAATGCGGTTGTGAGAGAGATGAGCTTAGAGGAGTTGAACCGTCTCCTGGCTCGAAGTCTCAATGCATCTCGGGGGCCACAGGACCCCAACATCCAACTGCTAACGGCAGTGGTGTGCATGTTCAATCTCAACTTGGAGCAAACCCGTGCTTTCTACATCGCCGCCGTACACCTTCATCATCACGTTAATGAACCTCTATACATGTACTTAGGTGGCATGGGTGGGACTGGGAAGTCGACGGTGATTGCTTCACTTCAGTATTTTCTAATTATGCGAGAAGAAGCTCATCGTTTTGAAGTGCTGGGTCCAACGGGAACGGCTGCATGTATCATAGATGGCTCGACGTACCATTCAATGTTGGGTTTTGGCCACCAATCAAAGTGCGGCGGAAGTTTAAGTGCTTTGGAAAAGGTTCGTGGACGCCTTGAGCACGTAGACCTCATCTTCATTGACGAAGTATCCATGATCTCATGTTCCGATCTTTATCGAATCAGCGCCCAGATCTCACATTCTTTCAATCAACCCACGAAGGCCTTCGGGGGCAAGAGCATCCTCCTCGCTGGCGACTTCGCTCAACTCCCGCCTGCGGGAAATGGACAATATCCCTTATACACCAATTCCATAGGTCCTTGGTCTGATGCCGATAGCTCCACTGCTCAGAAGAACGCCATTGGAAAGGCCCTTTGGCATCTCTTCACCACTGTAGTCATCCTGCGACAGAACATGCGCCAGCAGGGGATGTCCGCCGACGATTTGGCATTTAAAGAAATGCTGGGCAATCTGCGGTTCAAGTCCTGCACGAAAGCTGATCTTGCTTTGCTGCGAAGAAGAGTGATTCAGCCCTGTCCTGGTGAGCGAACATTAGATACTGCACCGTTCAAAGATGTCTCCATAATCACTGCTCGCAACGCGCATAGGGATGCTATCAATGCTTTCAACGTGAACGTTTTTGCGGCAGAACGTGGCAAGCCACTCCATCACTTTCACTCCGTGGATACATATGCTACACCCAACGCCCACGAATCTGTGCGGAAGACGCAGCGCCATCTCGCAAACACCCTGGATCCCGTACGTAAATCCAATACCATTGATCCCAACGTACAACACACTCTCTGGACTCTACCTCCTTCCTTCACAGAGCATCATGCGGGAATTCTCTCCCTATGCGAAGGCATGCCTGTGCTGCTAAAACATAACGAGGCCACGGAAATCTGCGCCACAAATGGCGCAGAAGCTGTCGTCGTGGATTGGGATTCTCACGTCAGCGCGGCGGGTCATGAGGTGCTGGATGTCCTATTTGTGAGACTGACGAAGCCGCCGCGGCCAGTTGAAATTCACGGTTTACCGCCAAACGTCATTCCTCTTTGCCGCAACAAGAAGAAGATACGCTGTATGCTGCCTCAGATGAGTATCTTACCATTTGGCGAGATCAGGTGTCTGTGCTATGGAACTTTGCAATGACCGATTTTGGGGCTCAGGGAAGAACGAGGGACAACAACGTATGTCACCTCAAATATTGTCGAAATCATCAATCCATATATACGTGCTTATCCCGCAGTTCGAGTTTCAGAGGCACGGTGATCATCGGCGACCTCGACGAGGGCAAAATGTGTGGAGGAGCATCTGGAAGCTTACGTAGGGAGCTCCGTGAGTTGGAAATTTTGGACGAAATCACTAAGATGCGACTATCAGGTACTTTGCCAGCGACCATCACTGGATCGACGCGGGCAACATTGATTGAAGGATTCCAAACTGTGTATGGGAAAGATATGTCCCTGGTCACATTCATCCTGCGTTGAACTGGGCTCTTCTTCCCGAAGATGATTTAGATGCTCCGCCACCGCCCACTGATTGGAAGCTTGTAGCTTTGAATCGAAAGAGAAAGGGTGCACCGAACAGATCGACTGCTATTCCATCTGCGTCGCCTTCTAAAAAGAAACGCACAACCGTCGCAGAAACCTGGGAAACGGCATGCCCTTCTGCCGCGGCTTCCCCCAGGTCATCGACGAACCCAACGTTATCGACCACGGGTGCATCATCAACATCACTACCACACACAACCAATGATTTCGAACCGGCCGCAGCTGTTGGCAATATCTCTGCGCCCCAGTGTGTTTCGGCTTAATCTGGGATGAACGGAATTGGAGCTGTGCATACGACGCCTGGCTTACCGTGTTTTTCAATACCTATCGGGACCAAGGCGATGTTTGGATGCGATCCTTCGCTCCCGGCAATGGTGTTCGAAATGAACTTCGTCAATGCTTCAACATCCTCTTATGCAACGTCAATCTGTTCGAGACTGTACGCGATCGCTTCCGTGATAAGTTGTTTGCTATCCAGCCCAATCTGTTTCCTCGACATGGACGTGCGTTGACTTCCATTTCAGACATCGTACAAACAGTCTTGCACTGTGACGCGCCTTTTGGCATGTCCACCCTCGTCTGTGCTGCTTGTGGGAATACGACCGCGGTGAGAACAGATGTCTGTCACAACTATCTGTGGAGTATTTATAGTGGTTTGTGGGCAGAACCCATGCCGTCGCAAACATTTAACTATAAACAGTGCCTCTGTCAACTCCTGGCCAGAACAGCAGTTGCTCGCTGCTCCCGCTGTCGACAGCATGGGTCAGTATCCACCACTTTACTAACTCCTCCTCCATTGATCGCATTGGAAATCATAGCGGAGAATTTGCCAAATATCACGGTCAGCATAGACCCGTCGTTTACCTTGACTATTAATGAACTGACATACACCTGGTGCCTGACTGGCGTTATATACAGCGGTGGAGAACACTTTACCGCACGATTCATCTCGCGAACCGGGACAATATGGTATCATGACGGCGCAGTACAGCGTCGACAGTGTGTACATGAAGGAGCCCTGTCTGACACGACGTTTGATCTCAGACATGCACAGGAACGCTCACCATGTCATGTAATCTACGCGCTTCGCCCTTGATTGTACTTTACAATTCTACATACCGTCTTCCTCTTCACCCCTCATCCTAGTTTACAATTTTACATACTGGCTTCCTGCACGCGATGTAATACATACAAACCCTGCAAATGATAACCGGTCATCCACTCACAGTGCCCACTCGATCCGATGCGAGCTTGACGATACAAATTTACAGACATGAGGACGGTGTCGCCTGCCTGTAACGTATCAACATCCATTGGCAACATCACTCCATTCCCTGTCGAGTTAAAGGTCGCATGCATCACTTCAGGCAACGCCGCAGTCTACGAACACGTTATCAATTCAATATCTACAGTATGTGTGATATGATCTTACCTCGTCCTGTTCTTCGTCATCTTCCTCGTCAACATTGGGGAAGTCAGCATACCTCCGCATCGTCAAGTAAACCAACCGGGCTTTATATCAGAACGAAATTAGCGCACCTCTAAAACAACAACATGTGACTTTGTACCATCCATGGGTCCTATGCCGTATGCCAAGCTTTGCGCATTCAACAAATCGCCGTTCCTGAGAGGTGAGATGGTCGCGGTCGGTTCGTGAACCACGCTACCATCGGAATCATGAACAGCTGTGGTCACCATTTTGGTATTACAATATAGCACAAACCTGCCAAAGCCGTTGTGAGTTAGCAGGTCAGGTTGTAAAATTGGGCTGTAATACAATGCTGGGCTGATTGTATTAGCTATTGTATTACAACAGTAGCATTGTAATACAATTAGGCTGCAATGTATTACAACTAGGGCTGGTTGTGATATTCCTATAGTACAATCAGGCCTCATTGTAATATCCAGTAAAACAACCAGGCCTCATTGTAATATTCAATAAAACAACCAGGTCTGATTGTAATATTCAATAAAACAACCAGGGCTGATTGTAATATATAGTAATACAACCAGGTCTAATTGTAATATTTGATAAAACAACCAGGCCTGATTGTAATATATAGTAATACAACCAGGTCTAATTGTAATAGCCAGTAAAACAACCAGGTCTCATTGTAATATTTGATAAAACAACCAGGTCTGATTGTAATATATAGTAATACAATCAGGCCTCATTGTAATATTCGATAAAACAACCTGGTCTGGTTGTAATATATAGTAATACAATCAGGCCTCATTGTAATTCTGGATAATACAACCAGGTCTGATTGTAATATTCAATAAAACAACCAGGGCTGATTGTAATATATAGTAATACAACCAGGTCTAATTGTAATATTCAATAAAACAACCAGGTCTGATTGTAATATATAGTAATACAATCAGGCCTCATTGTAATATTCAATAAAACAACCTGGTCTGGTTGTAATATTGCATAAAACAATCAGGCCTCATTGTAATTCTAGATAATACAACCAGGTCTGATTGTAATATCCAGTAAAACAACCAGGCCTCATTGTAATTCTAGATAATACAACCAGGTCTGGTTGTAATATTTCATAAAACAATCAGGCTTCATTGTAATATTCAATAAAACAACCAGGTCTGATTGTAATATCCAGTAAAACAACCAGGCCTCATTGTAATACTAGGTAATACAACCAGGTCTGGTTGTAATATTCAATAAAACAACCAGGCCTCATTGTAATATTCAATAGTACAATCAGGTCTGCTTGTAATACTTCATTATTACAATCTCACCTGGTTGTATCATCCATATCTGGCTAATAGGCTTCGGGGCAAATACCTGATTTGTCATATGTTGTGGAAACATACCGCTTTTGGTATGTTTTGGCTTCAGCCACCATATGTTTTTCCCTCTATTCCTCCTTCAATTCTTCACCAATTCTCTTCATTCTGGGTGCATCTGAAAACGCTCATTCTGTACAGTTATATTATGTAAATATTTTAATATGTTATTCGAACCAAAACATACCATTCTGGGCAGTTACCCCAGAATGTTTTTCTGAATTCCCCCTCAAATATTTACCAAATCTCTCCATTCCTTTATTCCCCTTGTCGCATGAATGTCCTATTTAATGTTCTCAATTTACTTTGGCAGAATATGCGATGAAAAACATTCCATTTCTGGTGGGTGCAGGCTCAGCCACACCAGAATTCCTCCCCTTGCCCCTCCATCAGTTCTGCATGGAATTTCTTCATTTAACATTCCCCTTGCTCTAATTAATGTACTCTTTGATATTATCTACAGTACAGAGTCAAAAACTACAATGAATATTCGTCTCCCCTTGCTTTGCTGGCTGATATTCACCCCAGATTGAGAAGTTAATAATTCACCAATTCACGCGCATGAGAAACCGTCTGAAAGGCAGAATTTGTCCTAATAAGGCGATCTTTACGCGAAAGGAATCCGTCCGGTATTCGTTTCACAATGCACACATCAGTATTCAAGGGTAATGGGTACACTTCCTCCATTGTTTTCGGATGGGATTTTAATCAAATCTTGAGGGAATTTTTTCTTCTATTAGCATTCATAAGGGCTTTAAAATGAGCTCTCAATCATTCTTATCAGACGTGAAGTGAGATAGCAAAGTCCTTATCAGCTTCACCAGCTGATTACTCAATTGTACTAATATATCAAAGTGAATAAAAGATCGGATTGCAGAGCTGAATAGAGATATAATACAGCTTCAAAACAAGCCTAGCATCACAAAATTCGGTGAGGAACTGGATGTGCAATCAATGGATCAGTGTATCTGGCTCCAGATTCACTGTACAGGTGACTTGAGCTCGGAATAGCAGTACTGAGCATTCAGCCACAATTGGGTGTTCTGAAGGTAATCTCTTCATATCTCATCCACATCTTCATGGATTCTTCTAATTTTTGCTGAAATATGTACAGGCGCATTTGTAGTGTATTTATGTGTGTCTACGTATTTTCATAGAACCTACAAATAATTCTAGGCAGGAATCATCACATTTGAGTGATTCCATCATAGAGTTGTGAATAATGCGAATGAAGACATCATAAGGGGCTCATTTTGACGCTACATACTATGTACAATGTGCGCAAAAAGGAATACAAAAAATGAGTAAATGTACACGAAGATATTGGAGGGGCAGTGTGGGAGTTGCCACACAGGATTGTTCTGAGCATTGTGAAACGAATACCGGACGGATTCCTTTCGCGTAAAGATCGCCTTATTAGGACAAATTCTGCCTTTCAGACGGTTTCTCATGCGCGTGAATTGGTGAATTATTAACTTCTCAATCTGGGGTGAATATCAGCCAGCAAAGCAAGGGGAGACGAATATTCATTGTAGTTTTTGACTCTGTACTGTAGATAATATCAAAGAGTACATTAATTAGAGCAAGGGGAATGTTAAATGAAGAAATTCCATGCAGAACTGATGGAGGGGCAAGGGGAGGAATTCTGGTGTGGCTGAGCCTGCACCCACCAGAAATGGAATGTTTTTCATCGCATATTCTGCCAAAGTAAATTGAGAACATTAAATAGGACATTCATGCGACAAGGGGAATAAAGGAATGGAGAGATTTGGTAAATATTTGAGGGGGGAATTCAGAAAAACATTCTGGGGTAACTGCCCAGAATGGTATGTTTTGGTTCGAATAACATATTAAAATATTTACATAATATAACTGTACAGAATGAGCGTTTTCAGATGCACCCAGAATGAAGAGAATTGGTGAAGAATTGAAGGAGGAATAGAGGGAAAAACATATGGTGGCTGAAGCCAAAACATACCAAAAGCGGTATGTTTCCACAACATATGACAAATCAGGTATTTGCCCCGAAGCCTATTAGCCAGATATGGATGATACAACCAGGTGAGATTGTAATAATGAAGTATTACAAGCAGACCTGATTGTACTATTGAATATTACAATGAGGCCTGGTTGTTTTATTGAATATTACAACCAGACCTGGTTGTATTACCTAGTATTACAATGAGGCCTGGTTGTTTTACTGGATATTACAATCAGACCTGGTTGTTTTATTGAATATTACAATGAAGCCTGATTGTTTTATGAAATATTACAACCAGACCTGGTTGTATTATCTAGAATTACAATGAGGCCTGGTTGTTTTACTGGATATTACAATCAGACCTGGTTGTATTATCTAGAATTACAATGAGGCCTGATTGTTTTATGCAATATTACAACCAGACCAGGTTGTTTTATTGAATATTACAATGAGGCCTGATTGTATTACTATATATTACAATCAGACCTGGTTGTTTTATTGAATATTACAATTAGACCTGGTTGTATTACTATATATTACAATCAGCCCTGGTTGTTTTATTGAATATTACAATCAGACCTGGTTGTATTATCCAGAATTACAATGAGGCCTGATTGTATTACTATATATTACAACCAGACCAGGTTGTTTTATCGAATATTACAATGAGGCCTGATTGTATTACTATATATTACAATCAGACCTGGTTGTTTTATCAAATATT
This sequence comes from Grifola frondosa, assembly GCA_001683735.1. Lineage (NCBI taxonomy): Eukaryota > Fungi > Basidiomycota > Agaricomycetes > Polyporales > Grifolaceae > Grifola > Grifola frondosa. The sequence continues at coordinate 10,584 of LUGG01000014.1, forward strand.
ACAATGAGACCTGGTTGTTTTACTGGCTATTACAATTAGACCTGGTTGTATTACTATATATTACAATCAGGCCTGGTTGTTTTATCAAATATTACAATTAGACCTGGTTGTATTACTATATATTACAATCAGCCCTGGTTGTTTTATTGAATATTACAATCAGACCTGGTTGTTTTATTGAATATTACAATGAGGCCTGGTTGTTTTACTGGATATTACAATGAGGCCTGATTGTACTATAGGAATATCACAACCAGCCCTAGTTGTAATACATTGCAGCCTAATTGTATTACAATGCTACTGTTGTAATACAATAGCTAATACAATCAGCCCAGCATTGTATTACAGCCCAATTTTACAACCTGACCTGCTAACTCACAACGGCTTTGGCAGGTTTGTGCTATATTGTAATACCAAAATGGTGACCACAGCTGGTGAACGACGGCTATGCTACCAACACTGCAGCGGCTCCACTCCCTGCCACGCAGAATGTGTTTCCTCCTGGGCCCAACATCGCGGCACCCCACGTGGAAGACGCCCATCCACCGCACCATCCTGCCAACGACGGAGTGGTCCACCCTCCTGTTGACCACATGCAGGTACATGACGTTGTGGTCGAGGATCCTGGTTATTTCACTGCCGAAATGAAGCAGTACGTTGTTGGCCGTCCGTGTCTACGGATGGGATTTAGTGGCTGATCAATCAATCAGACTCATCCTTCTTCGACGGCAGCGAGAGGACCTTGCGAACGCACATGTCCCCATTTGGAACATTCCCACTAACGCTGTCTGGGGTCCACACCGAACATCGCTAAGTATCTTTGTGTTGCCGGAGTTCCACTGACGATATCCATAGTGGGACTCGTGAAAAGCATGTTTTTCTTCTCCAACGATGGGAAGCCAGTACCGCGCGCCGGTATTGGCATTGTACCTTGCACCCGTATTGATCTCAAGGCGGCGCAGCAAGCACTCGGGGCCACGTGGTACCACCGTATGGTAAGTGGGGTTACTTTAGTGTATTATAGAAAATTGATGAGCGTACAGCACATTCCAATCACACCATATACGCGAGGAGGGACATGTCCAGTCGAGTGCGAGGGAGCACTGTCGCAGCAGTCAGTTGTCTGTAATATCGTTATTCAATTGTTGACTAATGGGAATCGCCGCACACAGGGAATGCCATTCAACGATGTCTTTGACAGCACAACCGGCCAAAGCATTGACCGCATAAGCGCTGCTGCCGTTATGCCAGGCGACGTCGTCGAAGTGAACGCTCGCCTACTTCGCTGGCCAAAAGTGGGCAACTACAAGAACCAGTCTTGGGATGAGTGGGGCACACTTTTGGAACTCTCCCGTATCGAGCTCATCTTCATGAAGACGGACAGTGGCGATTAAGTTGTGGCCAGCCACGTATTGCTCCGAAGCACAAAAGTAACTACACCATGTCATGGTCATCCCCCCCCCCCCCTCTCGTACGACTTAATTCCGTGTCAGTACATTTCATTATTATCGCTACAGTCCTGCAACAAAATATAATCCCCACTCCTACAATATTAACCTAATCCCCACTCCTACAATTTTCATTATTATCGCTACAGTCCTGCAACAAAATACAATCCCCACTCCTACAATACGAACCACACCTGTACAGCCGAATACAATATAAACCGGTATTTGACACACACAACCGAATGTTGACTACAATCACTCCACACCCTTCCCCACTTGCGCCGCACAATGAACTGGGACTTGGCTGAAATCGTAGTGCGATACATACACCCGCATCGTAGAGGCAACAACGCACACTCGGATATTTCAGTTGAAGAGGAATACGTTGATGGGAAATGCAATACGTTGCGGATGCACGGTGCGAGGATGAGTGCTATTGCGCACCGCAGAACGATAAGCGTGATTTCCCCAGGGAAATTCCCGTTCTTCAAATCGCGCTTCCGGAGGAGGACTTTGGATAGTAGGTGCGATATGTTTCCGACACCCCGCGCGACGACGAGCGTGACTTCACGAGCAAACTTCCCGTTTATGAAATAGTCGTGCAGCACAAACACCGCGATAGGGGATGGAATATATTCGCAAGACCAACACGAGGATGACTCTGGCTTCTCCCGGGAAGTGGCCGTGCTTCAAACTGCCCTTGCGCAGCAACACCGGTATAGCAGATGCAATATGTTTTCTACATCGTGGTGCGGATGCGTTACGGAGAGATGTCCACGATGCAATATGCTTTCTATGCGGCACACGAGGACACGAAGATGGTGGGTGAAACAGTGGTTGTGGACCAACACCGCGATAGCACATGCAATATGTTTTCTACGTGATATTAAGTGCGCGTCGCACATCGGATAGATTTGTTACAAACCACGTACCAAAATCGAACACTTACAAATGCAATATGCTTTCTACCGGCGGTATGAGATGATACAGAAGTTAGACGTAGCACTGACTTCCGATAGATTCACTATAATGTGAACAGCGCTCTGTGCGGGACTTTGCTGATTGCCATGTCACCATTCGCGAGACGGTCAGTTGTTCTGTGACTAAAGTGTCACACTGTGACCAATCCCTAATCAAAACACAACCCACCAAATCACAACTCAGCGACGCTTATGGTAGGAATAAGTTCATTGAGTGAGTGTTCTCTACTTATATGCACGCACTGTAACATACCCCTGCCATGGTGCCCACCGTGGCGAGTCGTCCTCCACAGCTCTACGTGATCTGGGCACGATGATTCACTCCATGTACGGCAACACTGTCTCGACAGGCATCCACCCTGTGCGCAGATTGTCAGGATCACTTCCTTTCTCCAATGCGCTAACACCGTTCTTCGTCGCCTCATCGCCCACCCTACCATCCTCATCATCCCGTGGCTGAGCTGGAACTTCTTCCATAACTTCATCCTCGATCACAGGCAGACTTAACGAGTCCGCAAAAGTAAAGCCCGTACTGAAGCCAACCGCACAAGGAACAATGCGATTGGGAACGTCAGCACTGCACGCTCCCAGAACACTCTGCAGCATTATTCAACATAAGTGATCATGGAGACCGACATCCTCGTACCTTCAGTTCACGCGCCGTATACAAGCGGACAACATCATGCATGGCTAAATTCATTGACATTCGGATCCCCTTTCGAGTCGGCGTCTTGTAGATTTCAGCAAAAACTGCAACATCCACGAAGTCACCCTTTCGTACGAGGAGATGTGAGCCCTGGGCACCCTGCGTAATGGCACCTCCCCTTTGCTGGACACCGACGTTGATCCTGTGCGACACAACCCAGCGTGAGGCAATCTTGGCTGCACGTCCAAATGCATCGTCGCCCTCCCGCAATACAGAGGCCACCTCTGTCGCATATACGGGTCGCACCTACACCTTTATCCGTGAACGCCGTGGCTCAATGCCAACTAGACAGTGACGTACCCTGGTGAACACGCGCCGCTGCAAACTGATAGACCCATTGGATGAACTACCATGGCGACACTCAGCATGAAGCGACTGTAGCACGACCTCACGGAACGCCCGTAAGGCCTCGTTCTGAGCGTCGAGAGCGGCGGGGAATCCCCCGTGACCCAGTCGAAGGAATTGTATAGCTTTAGGTGCATCCGCCTCTCTTCTATAATGTAAGGTGAGAATGTGGACGATGAGATCAACAGCTCACTCACCCTGACCAGTTGCCCAGAGGCGAGATATTCACTTGCTCCACAAAACCTTGCACTCTGATGGCAACCTCATAACGTTCGTCTACTTCACCGTCGCAGACGGCTGGATGATACAGCGCCATCGTTCGCTCCCGATGATCCTCCTGTTGAGCAGGAGTTTCAGTGATGAGCCAGGCAGCGAGGTCATCAAATTCAGAAGGCATTTTCTTCCAACGCGGCATGTCGCTCTCGCACTCCGTGTCATTGTTCGGATGGCCAATCCCTGCAGGCCACAGGTCACGGACCAGACCACCTGTGGGAGCTGACTCAGGTAAGTAGGACAAACAGTATGGCCATTCACACACGGTCGCTTACACAGTATAAAGGACATAGCGAAAGTGGGCCGAGTCGCGGTACAGCAAATAAGTTGAAGGTTAGGACACAATTCCCCAGCTCTCTGCACCGGGTCCAAGCAAATATTTAATCCTTTCATGGCCCAAGCGTCTTCGGCATCAGAGCGGCAATGGTCAATGCTGCTCGGAGCCAACCGGGCTTTCTCTGCACGATGGTCGAGATGACCTCTCAACACAGAAATAGCGTCTAGGAGTGGGCATAGCGAATATCAACCGCATTACCACGCACTACATTACCCCCTCCCTCGCGCACTCATACAATATTCTGCATACAGACTTCTCCTACGTGAACGTCCCTGCGGGCTACTGCCAGGGAAAATGTGGCATCATTTACAACACGAAATCAAAATGTCTAGAGCGCGACTGTACCCCAATTTGGTGAGCGAATTTTCAGTCACTCCTTTCTAGAACAGGCTGCGGTCCATTTCGCGTTGAGCCAATTTCCACTGACTGGTTTCTCGAACAGCCTACGGTCGTGTTCGGTTGGCGCCTCGACCACCGGCACCCTGTTCAACTAGGGCAAAATCGCAAGGTGATCGGATGCTCAGATCGTAATCTGGACCGGTCGTTCTCATCTTGCTCCTATTACCAATAGGGACTCTGCTACCACATGCTGCACCACGAAAAAACTTCCTCCCCGCGGCGGTCCGCGTAATAAATTCCACATTCTATGCATCAGAACATGGTTGAAGTTCCCGGTAGCGGACAAGTTCCCCAACGATGTCACCACAACTCGAGCAGCACAGTGCCCATTCACCCCTCTGGCCTTGATCCCTCGGTGACCGGTGACCCGCCGAGACACACCATCCAATCTCACCGTGATCCGGTCCAGACAATGGGTGAAATCGCACTGGGCACTGTAGAACTAAATTTTCCTCGGCTCATCCGGACAGATCACTTCAGCTGCGCTCCCAGTTGACATGTGGGCTGATCAATTTGACGCGCACCGCGAACACTGACAACACGACCTCGTTCTGCAGGTGTTCTCCTCCTATCCTCGGGCACAGTTCACACACACATGTGTTGCCCCACGCGTACACTGAACGATGCTGAACCCACAGCGCACGACACACCAGCCCTGAACGATCTCGGGTATTTCTCTGAGGAATTGAGACAGTACGTGGACATCTCTCCGTAACGCATCCGCACCACAACGTGAACTACCTTCCAGATACATCCAGAAGGAAAGGCAGCACCGCGACCGTGCCAATATGCGCTATGCTATCGCGAACATTCCCACTGACACTCGTTGGGGACCAACACCCGTCATGGCAAACTATCTCTGTGTGGACCACATCCCATTGAGAATGTCATTGGTCGGACTGGTGAAGAGAATGTTATTCTTCACCAAAGACGGAGAACCTGTGCTGCGACCCTGCATCGGCATCGAACCATGCACCACCCTGGATCTTACGGCGGCACAGCGAGTGTTGGGCACAAATGCAGCACCTGCATATGGTGCGTGAACACAATTACCATCTCAGACACCAAACTCACGCTGCAGTAGTACATTCCAACACCACCATATATGCCCGAAAGAACATGAGCAGTCGCAAACCAGGCAGCACCATATTTACGGTGAGCACGTCCCTCTGCCTCCATGTTCTTGCATGATGTGATCCGCAACCATAGGCCAACGTTTTCCACGACGTGTTTGACAACACAAAGGGCGCACATATGGAGCGCATCAGCGCTGCAGCGATTATGCCTGGTGATATTGTTCATGTGGAAGTCAAACTGCTTCGGCAGCAAGAAGTCGGAAACTACAAGAACAAGATATGGGATGAGTGGGAAACAGCTTTTGAGCTTTCGCGCATCGAGCTCGTGTTTGCTAAGCCTGACAACCCGCCCAAAATGACGACAGCGCTGGACGCGTTCCGCGTCCCATCTCCTTAATGATACATGCCCTACATACAACTCGTACTCATAATACGTGCTCATAATAGAACCCTCTTCACTTGATTAATGATCTTTGGTTTGGTACTCGTGGTCGTTCATATATGTTAGCTAACTATTTGCGATAACTATATATACATTATATTGTGACCGTAACGCTTTCGTCACAATATGCCATTTGCGCGATGTTGTGGACGCCATCCTAACTAGGTATGTACGCTACCGAAGACGTTTGTCACCTTTTACACGAACAACTTCGAAGACAGTACCTGTAACCATCATCTGTGAGCATCATCCGTCCAACACGGTGTCGTTGGCCCGATAACTACCAGTGATCCTCGTATTCCACATAGAAAACATATTGCAACTGCTATCACGGTGTTGCTCCACAAGTATGGTGTCAAGGACCATCCTCATATCCCGCATAGAAAACATATTGCATCCCCTATCCCGGTGTCGCTGCCCAATCGCGGCCGCACCCTCAACGAGGGCAACATCCACCGTGCGCGACCGTCATGAAATGCTCCGGGATCGTGGCTGCATTGAGTGTATCCATGTGATGTACTACAGCTAGCAATGCTGGTATGGATTCTCAATCGGGTGTTATCGCATTCCACAGCCGCTGTAATGTGAAATGTCAACTATCATTTCGTCGCCGATCGCTAACAGACCACAGTCTAGGTGTGATCGAGACGCTGAACCCTACCTACTTCAAGAAGCCGTCTCCCCCGCACACCCCTTTCACCCTGCCCTTCTATCGCAGTGCCATTAGCAGTGATCATGAGGTACGCAGCACTGTAAAATCCATCTACGAGGATGATCAGTGACACGTTCTCAGTACACCTGAAAATGAAGACATCGACCTTCTCGCACAATATGGCCTTCACAACGCCGGGGAAGGCGTGGATCCATACGTGGTAACGGGCACAGAGCACCTGTCTTCCGACATGCAACGGTATGTTTGAATACGTGGTCCATCGCCATTCGAAGACTGATAGTGCACGAACTAGATTGATTGACACGTTTGTCCACCGCCCACGACCTGACATGAACACTTTTCCAATCAGCCACGTGCCTCCCCACGCAGCATGGGGGTTGATAACCACATCGACGTACTCTGTATCGACAATAACCCTGTCTCTATCTGCGTCGTTGGGCGTGTCGTGCCACCTACGGATGCGGTAGATAATGCCGGCACTCAACCATTCATATCTCTACAGCCGTTAAGGCACCGAGACCTCGTCGCAGCAAGAGTTCTACAAGGACAGCGTAGTAACCCTGAAGTCGGTGAGTCTGATATCCGTGTGTGATGCTTCACTCACTCACATATGTATAGTATCTGCTTCAACATCCGTTGGGTCTCCACAGGTGGCGCGCAGACGGCGCAGATGGCCGGATCACTGATTTGAGTGGACGTCACACAGGTCCAAGCGCGCAGGCTACTTTACGCATGCGTGGCCTTCTTATTGGAGATATTGTTCTCGCTGAAGTGGAGTTGGTGCGTGTACGCGGAGCAGCTTCAGTTCGACAGATGCATCCGGCACATTAGCCCAATGAGACATGGATGCATCAGGATGCATCCAAACTACATGAAAGAAGGATGCATCCGTATGAATTATATAATTAATGATTAAAAATGCCACCAGCAGGACTTGAACCCAGGACCAGCTGAAACACATCAACATAATACATTCATGCAACTAACCACTACACCACAGAGGCTTTGCATTGGTGTGATATGCACACATTATAACATCCATATTTACCATGCCACTCCAGAATGTTCTGCTAAATTCCTCCCCCAAATATTCACCAAATCTCTTGATTTCTTTGTTCTCTTGGTCGCATATATTTCCTATGTAATGTTCTGAATTTTGTTTAATAGAATATGCCATGAAGAATATATCATTTCTGATATGTCACCAGACTCAGCCACACTAGAATTCCTTCCCCTGCTCCTCCATCAATTCTGCATAGTTTATCTTCATTTAAGATTCTCCTTGCTCCTAAATATCTTGCCTTTTATAATCTATATAACAGAGAGCTCCATACAGCAATAATATTTTATCTTCCCCTACTTTACTAGTTGATATCCACCCTAAATTGCGAAGTGAATACTCAACCAATCTATATGCATGGGCATCATCTGAAAGATGCATTATGTCTGAATATGCTGACATTTATGTGAAATGAATCTGGCTCATATTCACTTTACAATGTGCAGAATAACCCTAGGTGATAGTTCTCACACTGATCTTGCAATATCTCTGTGTACATTTACTTGCTTTTTGTTTTCTCTTTTGCACACTGTTATGTTTTATGCCATCAAAATAAGCCCTCCATCTTCTTGTTATTCACTGTGGTCACAGCAGTGTAATAGAATCACTCATTTGCAATGCTTCCTTCCTAGAAATATTTATAGCTGCTATTAAATTACATTATACATGTTAAAACATACTACAAATACACCCTACAATATACAATAAAAATTAGAAGAATCCATGAAGAAGTGGTTGAGATATGAAGAGATTACCTTTGGGACATTCAATTGTGGCTGAATGCTGCTATTCCGAGCTCAAGTCACCTGTACAGTGAATCAGATGCAAGATACACTGATCCATCAATTGCCCCCCAGTTCCTCACCAAATTTTATAATCTTGGGCTTGTTTTGAAGCTATAATGTTTTCCGATTGGCAATATAATCTGATCTTTTATTTACTTTGATTTAATAGAAAATTGTGTAATCAACTGGTGAAACTGATAAGGATTTCAGTATTCATTTCTTCTCTGATAAGGATCATTGAGAGCTCATTTTCAAGCCTCAATTGATACAAATAAGTTACAGTAACCTGCTTAAAATCAGACGTCAATTCTATCTCAAAACAGTGGAGGAATTGTTTCTACCACCTCTCTGGAATTGCTTTGTGCATTGTGAAGTGAGAAATGAACAAATTATTTCAATATAAAAAGCACCTTATTTGGACAAATTCCATCATTCAAAGGTATCCTATGCACATCAATTAGCTAAGTATACATTTCTCAACTTGGGATGAATACCAGGCAGCAGAGCAGGAAGAAACAAAATCGTATCATTCTATGGACTTCTGTGTTACATAGATTATAAAAGGGTAGATATCTGGGAGTAAGATGAATGTTAAATGAAGATAATCCATGCAGAGTTGATGGAGGAGCAGGGGAAGAAATTTCAGTGTGGCTGAGCCTGGATATACTAAAAATGATATATTTTTCATGACATATTCTGTTGAATAAAATTAGAACATTAAATTAGGAAATATATGTGACCAAGAAAACAAAGAAACCAAGATATTTGGTGAATATTTGGGGAGAAATTCAGCAGAACATTCTGGAAGGACTATCCAGAATGGTATATTTCTATTGTAAGAACGTAAGATGATATATATATCTTCCAGTTCTACTGAATGATCACTTTCAGAAACACCAAGGTGAAGACAATATGTGGACAATTGAGGGAGAAATAAAGCAAGGAACATACAGTGGCTGAAACCAAAACATATCATGTATTTCCGAACATAGACATATTATATACAGGTCAATGAAAATTATAACTTATATGGTGTAATGGTTACTCTCAATACTACATTGTGTTTATGTGATTTGAAGAGTCACAAGTTCCAACCCTGCTAGTTGCATTTTTATTGAGAGATTATATAATCAATGAGACGGATGCATCTGTGATGAACAGATGTATCCGTTTAGCAATGGATGTATCTGGTAAGTGCCTAACAGACTCATTAATGTAATGTGCTGAATGCATCCATTTCTCATTGGACTTATGTGACGGATGCATCCGTCGAACTGAAACTCTACGTACGCGTCAACTGCTTAACGTGGCGTAGTTGGACAACGATTTTCCACCTTGGTCCTGTGTTTTTGATTGATCCAGTCACTCGCGAATAAGTGGTTGGGATGGTAATGCATGTCTGCAAGACAACACGCATGTCATTGCTGTTTATCCGCACCATATTATGTGTTATGACAATGTAGCCATCACTGTACTAGCACGGAAATCTGTCACCTCAGCTAATATCATTGGCCCACCAGCATCACAGCGTAGACCGCACGGAAATCCCGCAGAAATCCATGACACGGTGAGGTTAAACAGTAGGTCTAGCCACGTTAAATATGTGCTCTCTACAGTACGGGTGTTGATTAGGAAAGCGGCAACCACCCGCAGCCACAAATGGTGGACAGCATCACCTGAGCATGTCTTGCGTTGAAAAAAAGTGTTCGTTGTCGATACTCCTGCTTTTATTCACCATGCGCCGTACTGCCGTCCTCCTCACGGTGGCGTGGCAGAGTGAATGGACTGATCGGGGAATCGGACCCGGGCGGGCGGAGCAGCGCCGACTACTCACAAGTGACGCGTAGCCTTTGAAGTTCAAGTTTCAAGAATCAATTCAACTTTTACACACTATCATCGCTTGCACAATCATATCCACCTGAGCTTTTATACATGCGTACTCGACGTGACTACCGAGCAGGAAAACCGATAAAAAGTCTGTCGGAATACGATAGCGACACGAGTTTAAAGATGTGAACGTTGAATTCACTGGCAACCTCACACTACGCTGGGCATCTATCCTGGCCTTGCCGCTCGACTCGTCGAGGAACTTCATCTTGCGTCCTGCCAAGAACTCCCGGGGCACTGTACCGGGTGGGCGCTGTACCGGGTGGGCGGTTCATCTTCTAGTGTCGGACTGCGCACAAAGTTTATGTTGACATCGGTGTGGTGGCATTGTTAGCCACAGCTTTTTTTGGTAGATACCTGCGACGGAAGCAAGCACTTATATCATAATGCGCAGCTCTGCGGCTAAAGGACAACAGACGAATAATAATAACCGTCTTCACAATGGTCCACCACCGACCTTCTTCGATGCGTTTGATACGTGGCATTCAGCTGAACGATGGTGCCGACGGCTTCTGTGCGAAATCACCATCTTGCGGCGCTCGTCAAAATGTTCAACTGCCTGATATTGCTATATGAAATGCACGACATAACGGAACATCCCGCCGTGTGCTCTGCTCTATCGTTGTTTCATAGGACCAACCTCGACCGTACGCATCATTCCACAACCTGATGGTCGACATCTTCTTCCAGAACGTCTCCCAAACCCGCGTAGGACATCTGCTTCTTTTCGTACCGTGAGTGTAGCAAATGTCGGTGGGAGTCAAGTTGTAAGGCTGGTGAGGTTTTAAATTTCAATACTCGGCACCGATATATAGAGCGCTGACAACTTAAAAAGATATCGCCAGCCTTTAATACTTGTATAAGAGTTCATCATGATTCATAGACCCGATCAAGAAGTTGTGGGCGCCTGTGGGCCGCCGGCCTCTGTCCTTCAAGTGCTTTATTTCTCAGCAGTACCTCGCCACCTGACATCTGTATCTTTTTTTTGTTTTTATCACGTCTTTATAGCTCTATATTTGGCCCACACCGCAGGGTCCGTAAGTATGACGCAAGGGCCGTATCGTGCCATATATACGAACGAATACACGCTGCGATATCCCCGGTGAGGATACCCCAGTGAGGACTCCTCGGGGTGCCATATATTCTTGCCGGGTTGCGTGCTTGATAACAGCCGATCAACCAACACAAGACACAAACCTTGGTCACACCGGAGCCGCCGATTACCGTAACGTGGCACGCGCGATAGTACAGTTCGGCACACTTGAAGAGGTGCTCCGTACACCTTTAGAAATATCACGCGTGGCGTTCTCATGAATGCATATGTAGTATCGCTCCATTTGAACATGCATGCGAATAAGGTGTGTTTGTTGCATCAATTCTCGGTGCTGGACATTTCATACCCATATTACCGCTTTGCGCGTCCCGCAGCACCTTTGCTCGGTTAACCGTACCTGTGGCGAGCGCTATCTCCACCAGCGTCTGTTGGAGAAGAAAGGAAGAACGGCTGCGTTCGTGCAAGCATGCGCCACCGGTGGCGAATCAGCTAAAGTCCTGCTCTGCTGACCACATGGCCGATGACACACCAGCTACCCTGTGCGATTACGATACCCCTTACAGCTGCACACAAAGGGTCGCAGCCTGAGCGACTTGTCTAGGCCCGAAGCCTGCAATAGTGCAACATCGTAACCTTGCGACTGGTTCGTCGGCTTGGTGGGCCCGTGGTCAATGGGACCCAGATCAAAGGAGTCTGGTTGTATTCAATCGCTTGCTTCGGGCGGAAGGTTCCGATTGGTATATGGCCGCCACTCCGTTTGTCAAATTGATTGTAGAATCTTATGTACGCGCCTCCCCGATTACATAAAGGCCGGGCGACCGACCCTCGGATAACCCAGCAACCTTGCTATATCTCGTCCGCACTTGGCTGAGCCAGCGCGCTCTCAAAATGAATCCCGACATGCTGCATCCCGACTTCAGCGCGTCGGTGCTATGGATCGTCGCGCTGCTATTCCTCGCATACACGCTCAAACGTGCTTTCGCAGTTCCACAGGAGCTGCGGCACCTGCCCAACGTGCCGGTCTTCCCGACGCTGCTGAGCTATGCTAGAGGCGAGGTCGAAGACGTCCGCATCCGGAAGCTCATACTCCCCTTTGCACAAAGGGGGAGCCCGCCGTGCTCGTGTACGCACTAGGGCGATGGATAGTGCATATCCTGGATTACAAGGTGCGCGCTGCACTCACTCCCGTTTCTCCAGGCAAGAACGCGTCGCTCACCTCTCCCTCCCATCCCGCAGCTCGTAAAAGACATGTCCACGGAGCTCGACACATTCCCGAAGCAGACCCCACCCGACGGAAACCTGTTCTGGCGCCTGACCGGCAGCGAGAACGTCGTGATGAACAACGGCGCTCCGTGGCGCCGCCTTTCGCGCGTCGTCCGCGCCGCGTTTGAGCGAAACCTCCCCATCGAGCAGTTCGAGCTCCTCGCGCGGCGCCTGTTCGTCCAGATGGGCGAGGGCGGGCGGCTCCGGTGGGATGACTTCACGATGCGGTATACGCTAGATGCAATCGGTCCGTGTACCCTCCTCGATATTTCCAGCAGCGCTGGTGCTGAGCGCTGTCCCTTGCCTTTGTTTAGGTACCTGCGCGCTGGGACACGATTTTGATGCAATCGGGCGCCCGAGGGTCCGTTTGTGAAGATGTACAACGAGGTGATGGAGGATATTTCGAACCCGATGTACATGGTGCTGCCGGTGCTCGAGCGGCTCTTTCCGCGCAAACACGATGCGCGCGATCGATGAGCTCGTGGAGGCATTCCAGGGCATCCTGAGGCTGAAGAGGCACAACCCGGGCAACGACATGTTGACATACATGCTCGAAGACAAAGGTATGCACAGCTTGCATAGTTGTAAAGGATATCCACGATTAACCGCCTGTCTGTGATTCAGAGACGACTGACGTCGAGCATCGCGACAACATTGTCACGTTCTTCATCGCAGGCCACGTACGTACGCTGTTCATTCCATCTCGCCAGTACACTTGACATCCTTTGTGTGTGTGCAGGATACAACGGCGGGCGCCATGTCCTCTCTCTGCTACTTCATGGCGCTCTACCCTAATATCCAGAGACGCGCGCGCGAAGAAGTGCGTTTGGCGCTCGCGTCGAATGGGACTGGGGAGCCCACGCTTGCGGAGCTACGCGCGATGCCGTACCTAAACGCGTGTATCCGCGAGTCGCTACGGTTTAACACGCCGCTGGTTGAGGTCGTCCCGCGGACCTGCACGCGCGACACAGTGCTGCGCGCGGGAAATGGGCAGGAGGTAGTGATCCCAGCGGGCGCATCGTTGACGATTAACGTGCACACGGTGCATCACCGCGAGGACTACTGGGACGGGGCGAGCGAGTTCAACCCGGAGCGCTTCGTGGGCGCCGGGGAGGGCATGGATAAGGAGTACGACTCTACGCATTGGATGTCGTTCGGGCTTGGCCCGAGGCAGTGTCCTGCACGGTGAGCGGTCTTGGTTACGTTGTCTTGTCATGATGGTGCTTGTGCTGACGGATTGGAAGGAACTTTGCGATGTACGAGCAACGGACGCTGTACGCGATGCTGCTGAACGAGTGGGAGTGGTCGCTGCCGGAAGACTCGCCGCATCGGGTGCATATCAAAAATGGATTTTCGCCTTTCGCACTTTCGCTGCCGAAGGATCTATACGTCGACTTTAAGCGGCGCGTTTGATATTGGACTACCGTCGCTCAGCATCTGTAATATATCTGACTTGGACCTAACCCTAGAATAAGGCTCACCGAGGGAAACTCGAAGAATATTGGAATGGATGCGGAAGACTTGCAAATGTTTGCGCTACTGCAGTTGAGAAAACATGTGACCGATATCGTGTTAGAGCAAGTTAAACTGGATTTAAAGAAATGGGAATCAAACGTACCAACCAAGAATACCCGGGCTTGGTCGCCCAATTCCTTCTGCACACATCCGGAACGCCCATAGTAGGCATCTGATCAAAGAATCGATACTCCACCGATGCAAAACACGCCTCCACGTCTGCAGAGACGGCCTCAATCGCATTGCGTTCCCGAACGTTGACTTCGACAATGAGGGTGACGGCGCGGTGCCACTTTCTGAACCTCGCCAGAACATCGGCTTCGACGGACAGCTTGAGTTCAGATGCAGGCCATTCCCAGATGAGGCGCAGCGTCGCGAGGTTGGGACAGGATACTCGCGACTTACCGCCTGATGATACGGAAGCTAGCACGGTTGACAGAGGATAATTGACGAAAACGGCTGTCTTTAGGTCAGGCCACTCGTCAAAAGCCCCTTCCCCACACCAAGCGTTCTCGCCACATTCTGCTGTTAGCACTACCCACAATTCCTTGATCGGGTGTTTCGTGAAAAATTCATTGAGCGTGTAGCCAAAAACGGCCGGGCAAATCTTGTTGTTGTTGACATACCGTATGCCTGAAGACAGACCCGCCAGAGTGAGTACGTGGTCCGACGTTTGTTCGTATGCCATGCTTGTCAAAGTGTTCGAATACAGAGTCGAGAGTGCAAGTAAGTCATCGCAACGTTCATCCTTCATGTCGTATTCTACAGCAATCTGTGGGCCCATCTGGAGGCATGCCAGTAAGTTGATGATGTGGGCTGCTGGAATACGAGCTACCACAAGCTTGCGTAAACGTGCCAGAGAGACCGTGGTCGCTTCGTATTCATCATCGGGAGATTGATTTCCAGGTTGTGCAAGATCAACTCTTGTAGACTCGGAGTCCGTGACAGCAGTGCCAGAATACCCTCGAGACCTTGGACCCAGTGAGACTTGAAAGAGAAAGATGTGTAAGCGCCGTGAAGTCGTTTGACGGTAGGAATGTGACAGCACGAAGACATAGATATTTGAGCCACGGAGCATCGCCTTGGAATAGTGCAGGACCAGGTCTTTCGTAGTTAGGAGGGACCCACGCATATGATTGAAGCGTGAAAAATTCCAAAAGCGGCGCGCTGAAACGGAAGTGAACATCGAGGGAAGTTTTCTCTACTGAGTACCAGTGTAACTCGCGAATACGACATCCGGCATTGCTGATGGAGTTGGTAAGACCAAGATCAGGGTTGAACAAACCACCAATGTGGATGTTCAGATTCATATGATTAGAACGATGGATAAATTTCAGTCCACGTCGATCGCCCGGGGAGAGTGTGCACCACAGAGATGGTGCCGATAATGCAATAGAACGCCATCGGTGGCAGACCTGTGTCAGAGGGATGAGTTCGGAGGTGTAGAAACATGAAGATTTCCAAGGGATTTGGCGATCCACCATTGGCTTGGGGACATCCCGGAATATCATACACATGATTTCCGGTGGAAGACTATGGGATGGCGTGCCGGCGTTGAGGATCCGCCTTATCATCCATGGAACGGACGCGAATTCAGCTTCAATGTTTCGCAGCCGATCCAAGAAATGACGGGAATGACTTGTGATTGCAAAAGAACTCAGTATTATGAAAACGTTAATATGAAGGACGACAATATTTACTTCGTGGGTCCATCCTCCATGGTATTCCGCAACTTTCGCAACAGCATGTCTGCCAGGTCACAGACAGAGACACGCTCGAGAATGGCTTCCGGAGCTTCCATGCTTGATCAGGAGGGCTCACAGTGCGGTTTCCCGAGATTGCATGGAATTGTATGGCCACAACAGCTTTCGCTAGTACTAGTAGGTACTGGTGTTGGGAGGAGTGGCGATGAAGATAAGCGCTCACACGTCCTCTTAAGTTTTCCTATTTCGGCCCATCGCAGAATCCGGCACTTATACGAGCCAGCGTTCAACATTCAACTTAGTATATACACGTCGAAATGAGCTCAAGACAGTCGTCAAAGTTCGCTCGCTCGGCTACAGAGCTATGGACAAAGGCACGACAGTCTATCACCCGCTTCTCCATTAAACCATGTAGCAATCGCCGTGATCCAGGTCCTAAATGCTTCGTCGCACGATGTTACAACAGAAGCCGCATGTCGACTTGCTACAATCGCATTCAAAAACACTCGGATGGTATTAATATGGAAGTTCAGCACCACCCCATGCGCACAAATATCATACAAGCAACGCACGATATACCGAACCTGGCCGAACATTTCAGCAAAATCCCATGGCACCGTAGAAAACACACCATAAACACCCACCTCAGAGCCCGCACCCCGAGATCCCCAAACATCCTAGACTACCGCAGCTCCACCGGCGGAATCCACTCCGGAATCTTCCCCCACTCGAACTTCTCGCTCTTGAACGCCTCCAGCGCCGAGGCCGGCAGAAGCTCCATGTAATTCTCCGGCAGCATTGCATCGTACTTGTTCAGCCCGGGCTTGTAATACACCCGTGAGAGCGCGGCCTCGAAGTCAGGGCGAGCAGAGTGCTCCTTCGGGACCGCAGGCGTCTCGGAGGTTACAGCGAACGCCGAGATGGGCTGCTCCGCGAATGCAGATTGGGGTGCGGCGGAGCCGAACGCAGACGTTGGCTGTGTCTGGGCTTGCATCGTACCGAACGCGCTTGTCGGCTGTATCTGGGCTTGTGGTCCCCAAACACGGATGTTGGCTGCGCCGGCGCCTGTGGCGCACCGAATGCAGACACGGGCTGTGTCTGCAGTGCACCGAAAGCGGACACGGGCTGAGTCTGGGCCTGCGGTGTGCCAAACGCGGACACCGGTTGTGTCGGGGCGCCAAATGCGGACTGTACATTCCCAGGTGCGCCGAACGCGCCACTACCGCCTGCAGGCGCGCCAAACGCAGATGTCACGGGTGCAGCCGCAGGGGTACCGAATACTGAAGTCGTTGCGGGCTGTGGCGCGAGTGCACCAAAGGCAGAAGTCGCGCCAAATGCAGGAGGAGCCGAGGGGCTGCCCCCGAACACAGACGACGTGCCTGCACTGCCGCCACCCCCGAAGGAGGATTGGCCGAACCCGGGCCCGGTAGACGCACTCAATGGTGCATTCGCGGCGGCTGCAAGACCAAACGCAGAGGGCGTCCCTGCAAATGCAGAGAACGCTCCGCCTCCACCGCCTCCGCCGCTTCCTGCTGTAGAGATCGACCGGTCGGCGAACGCGGAAAATGCGCCGCCGCTTGGCGACGGGGCTCCAAAGGCGGATGTGGCGGGCTTCCCGAACGCGCTGGTTTGCCCGAACGATGGCTGCCCAAAGGCAGAAGTGCGCTGCGCGGCTTGCCCGAACGCAGATGTGCTCTGGGCGGCGCTTCCAAACGCTGAAGTGGGTTGGGCAGGCTGCCAAACGCGGAAGAAGTAGCGGCCTGTCCGAAGGCCGACGTCGGCTGCGCAGGCTGGCCGAAGGCTGATGTGCTCTGAGCAGGTTGCCCAAATGCAGACGTAACCTGTGCGGGCTGTCCGAACGCGGAGGTCTGCGCTGGCTGTCCAAATGCAGAAGTTGGTGTGCCCTGCGCTGGCTGGCCGAATACCGAAGTGCCCTGGGCAGGTTGTCCGAACGCCGACGTGCCCGCAGGTTTCCCAAACGCAGACTGGCCAAATGCAGGCTGACCAAAGGCTGGTTGGCCAAAGGCAGACGATGGGGTGCCGCTGGGGGCGAACGCAGAGCGCGGGGCGCCGCTAGCGCTGTCGAGCGCACCAAAGCCAGAAGGTTTACCGAAGACAGATGTGTTGGCGGGGGCGCCGAACGCGGAGCCTCCGCCGCCGAACGCAGAGCTGGTGGATGCAAACGCGGAAGGTCCTGAGTGTGATTTTCCTTCCATGTTGCGTATGGCTTGGTTATGTAGTTGCGGTATATTCGAGCGCGCGTTATTGAACAATTGCTGTGCGGCAGAGATCTTCTCCGACTCGTATCTCAGCTGGTATCAACAAGTTATTATCGGATAGGTCGACAGCACTAAACGGTGAAGAAGAGGAAATGAAGTGTGTGGGGAATGTAGAAGCAGGATTCAGTACCGAAACGAATGGGGCTAAGTATGGTAGCTAGTACGCCGCAGCAGCTGCGCCACAATTCACAGAAGCAATGACTCGAATTACCGGAATGGTTCGCCCGGTTTCATATCAATAAAATGATGCAAAGCACGCACGTATTCCTGAATAGTTCCTGATTGCGCGGCTTGTACTGCCTTCACGCGAAGCTCTTCAGGCGACTCATCGAGATTTGGGATGAGGTTGACTTCGAACTTGGCAGGTCCATAAGATGATAGCGGCCACGCCGGTCTGTCCACGTCGAGATCCCGCGTCAAGGAGTCAATGCTAGAAAGTGTACTGATAAACATGGTGGTGAACGCATAGAAAGGCGGAGTGGCGGACGGACGTGAAGAGACTGGAACTGGAACTGGAACCGGCCGCTGAGTTTCCCGCGGTCCACGACTGATCTGTGATCGGATAAATGAACAAGGACAATAGGAACGACGAGAACGGTTAGTATAACGCACTACCGAAACCACCCGCTCTCTGCGCGTCCCTCGGGTGGTCGTTTCTGCAGCTGGTCCCGAACTTGCACTGGCCGCGGAGGAAGTATTGACAAACGGGCTGCAACGCAGTTCAGTCGGTCACAAGAGCACTCATGCGAGCAGTATGTTGATGTACCATGATATGAATGTGTTTCTGCGGTAAGGATCTACCTGCACAAATCGAAAGAAAGGAAATGCTTCAGATGCACCCAGCGCAGCGGACGAAGCAAGGGACGAAGCAAGCAATTAATGTAGCCTATCACTGATCAAGGATGCCCGGGGTCATGGCACATGTCATGACCCTGATCACTGCCGCCTATTACGAACTGCTGAAGCTCGACGCTCTCCGCTCTCGCCGTGCTCTACGCTCTCGTCGTACGCTCCTCCCACCTTTTCTAAGGGACTTCACCATTATTCAGCTCACCATCTAGTTAACCATCTGCGACTATCGCCGCCATCGTCAATTCCTTGCTCTGTTCAACCTCTTAACATATCCTTGCAATCTATTTCAAGCCATTGTCCGCAACTGTTGTCCAAAATCTTCCATCGCTCCCACTCTCCACCAGACGATTGCAGGAGCAGGTCCTAGATTGATCTCTTGCAAGCCATGAAAACAGAACAGGATCCTCCACAAGCCCCGACGACTACGTTTTCCGCTGCCCAGTGGGGCCCTCCCAGCCGTACGCCCCCTCATTTTCGCAGCGTTACTGTAGCCCATCATTTCTGCAGAAATACCCATCGACCCGGCCCTTCAGCAGCAGTCGCAGCATCCCACGTAAACATATTGCCAGTTTGCACCTGTCGGCTTTGTTAATGCTGCCACACAGGACCGCATACAGCCACTACCAGTACCAGCACTATCCCCAGGCATCCTACGGCCACTATCAGCAGTATGGGCCGCCACAGCCCCAACCTCAGACGGTGCAGCCTGCACAATCGCAATCGCAGTCACAATCACAGACACAATCACAGACACAATCACAATCACAATCCCAGTCCCAAATGACCTCGCTCTCAAGGCAACCTACGCAAGCCAGTATTGACACTGCCGATATTGCCACACTGAACGATGCCCTCGGGAGTGCTGGAGTCGATCTCAGGGTGCGCTCACTTCCCTCCATAACCGGACTACGCCACTGACGCTCCGCAGGCCGAGGAAGAGTCGCTACAGCGCTCCTACGACCAGTACCAGTCCTACCGCCCCTACGAAGACCGCACGCATAAACAACCCGCAACGCCCAACTTCGACACGCGGTACCTCGGTACGACGATGCGCGCTATCGGCACGCAGCATAAGATTGGCAAGATCCCCGAGGACACGGTGAACTATCTCGCGCTTGCGCTGCGGGCGCGCCTGCAGGACCTCATCACCGCGATGATCGCCGCTTCGGAACACCGGCTGGACACGCAATTCGATCGCCCCGCGTCGCAGTACGACGACGGAAACCCGATGTGGAGCATCGTCATCCGCAGCGATGTTGGCCGGCAGCTCGCTGCGCTCGAGAAGGTGGAACGGGAGGAGGAGATGCGCATCCGACGAGAGCGCAAGGAACGCGCGGAGGCGGCGGCGGCGCACACGGCTGCGCTCGCGGCACAGGCAGGGGCGGTGAGTGCGGAGGGTTCAGGGTACGACGATGAGGGTGGGCCGAAGAAAAAAAGAAAAAGGAGGGCCCGGGGGTGACCGCACGAAACATGTCCGAGGATGTGCGCAAGAAGATGTCGAACGCGGTGGCGAGCCAGGCGGCGGGGCTGGGCACGGGCAAGTACGCATGGATGTCCGCTGCGAACGCATCTGCGGCGCCCGCGAAGCCGAAGCCCGCGGGGGTGCTCCAGGAGGGCGGGCGACAACCCCTGCGACGACCACTGCACCTGCCGCGAGCGCGTCGGCGAGTAGCGGGTGGGCGCGGCCGTACGTGCCGACGAAGTTGTCGCAGCAGAAGGAGGAGGACACGCGGAGGGCAGTGACGATGCGGGATGCGACGTTCGTGATTGAGAAAGGGAGGGGCCACGGTGGGGGACGTGGGTCGGCGAGAGGGTGGACCTGATCCATTGGCTTATGCGCACACACTCACGTTCGGACGGTCAGCTAAAGGACTTGGAACTTGGTGGGTCTTGTTGTTGCTCTATCCTGACCATAATGTATCGTTAGTTCGAGCCTGTAATTACTATTCGTCTCAGTTGCAAGGCGGGAATCGCGTGCCCATCTTTCACCCGTCTTTCACTTGTAACACAGTCTGCGCGGTCGCTTGAGCTTAAGCTATAGCGCATAACGCTTCTTAGCTCTACTCCATCGTCCTCACTGTTTATCATGTCAACTCGGAGGCTATTAAGTTTACTTGCAACACGTCGCCACGCTCTAACCATTCCCTACCGGAGCAGCGCTCCTAGACATGCTCGTCTCGTTGTCCCATGTCGCCGCCTTGCCACCACCCATGCCGGCTCGGAGTCTTCTGCGCACGATTTCGAATTCGGTTACTACGACGTGATCTTGCCCAAGGAGCCTTTCGTCTGGGGGACATCTCACATAACACCGCGCACCGTGCCGGAGCACATCCCCCGCCCCTCGTACGTACTCGCCTCGGGATCTTCTGACAACCCCGTCTTGAGGAGGCGCAAGATAGCGCCAGGCGAAGATGAAGCTCGTCTCCGGAGGGCAGCCGCATTCGCTAGTGAGGTGCTGCAATATGCTGGCAGTCTGGTGCAGGTAGGTACGCCATGTCTTGGTGGCACATCTCAACCGTCGCAGCCGAGCTTCATGCACGACTGCAACAGTTGAGGTAGCCATTCAGCGCGCTATGTTGCGGATGATGTCGATGCTGTCCGTCAGGTAGGCGTCACCACAGAAGCTATCGACGCCAAAGTACACGAGATGATCGTCGCCCGTTCTGCGTACCCGTCCCCGCTGCTCTACAAGGGCTACCCAAAATCATGCTGCACCAGCATAAACAACGTCATCACCCACGGGATCCCGGACGAGTTAAGCCCCATGTACTACCTCTGCACGGTTTTCGCTCACTATTATTTCCGATGCTCAGCCGGCCTCTTCAAGACGGAGATATCGTAAACATTGACATCACTATATTCCTCGACGGTTTCCACGGCGACAACTCCCGGACGTTCCTCGTAGGCGACGTCGTGAGTTGTGCGCTTTTTTGTCGCAGCGTACTTGCAATGCTTAACCAGCTACATCCAGGACACCAAGGGTCGCGAGCTTGTGCAGATCACCGAAAACGCACTGGAGGCCGGGATCGCAGCCTGCGGCCCCGGCCATCCATTTCGCTTCATAGGTAAGGCGATACATGAGCTAATACACGGATGGGGTTTCTCCATCTCGCCTCAGTTCACCGGGCACGGGATCGGCGAGGACTTCCATAGACCGCCGTGGATTCTGCATCACCGTGCGTTTTCTCCACCTGTTCCCCGCTCCAAGTTTGCCGACGACATGGCTGTTCAGGGAATGACGAGCCGGGTGTGATGATGCCTGGAGACTGCTTCACCATCGAGGTTCGTACTTGTGCCCCACTCTTCTATGGTGCAGCGGTTTTGACGCATGGTCACAGCCGTGTATCGTCCAGGGCAGCAACCCCATCGGATGGATATTCCCAGATGGCTGGACGTCGTCTACAGAGGTGCGTCCCTCATACTCCATTTCAGGCTGCTCCTAACGCCCGACGAAATCCGAAGGACTGTGCTCGCAGTGCGCAGGTGGAGCACATGGTCTTGATCACAAATATGGGCGCGGAGGTTTTGACCAGGAGGTGATGCGGCCATGAGCCCATCGTGCTGTCCGCGGGAGCTGCAGCGAGAATAATACGGCGCGCTCTTCGTTACACATAACACTGGCCGAGCTATGGCTCTCGCGGTCTTGAAAACATCACCCTCTCTCTAGCGCAGTGATATGATCTCGAAGACTGTGATCTCAGTTATAATTCTTCTGACATTGTTGGTCATTGTCGGCTCTTCGTGGATCCTTCAGGCAACATCTTCAGCACCAGTTATGAGGTCCCTTGAATGCAGCGTTGGGTTCGGGGGCCTTATCACTGGTGCTTTTACTGTTACTGCTGTCCACATGCTCAAATACATAAACTGCAAAAATGGGTTTTTAGCTATGATATGCTATTCCCTGATGACGACAATCGGTCGATTGGCAGATAGGTACGTCGAGCCGTTCCGTCCTTGCCCATATGCCGTGGGTGCTATCCAATTCAATGCCACGGCATCCAACTTATGTTGAGTGGCCGTCTCGCTGACCTGACTAGTCAGCCACACCAGATGCATCCGTGAACGTCAGACACTTACTGCATTCTATGTTCTGTCGTTCTGCACTGTTCTATAGTGCGGTGCGTGTCTCCACCGGCCGCACCACCAATGGGCTACAAACGGCTCGACACTCCTCGCTCGCTACCATTGTTATTTTTCCGCTCTTTTTCCCCTTTGCTTGCTTTTTGAATAGCCCACGCAGAGCTGTGAGGGTGCTCGACGTCGGGCGGTGAAAATTCTTCGGGATGTCCCTCCACACAACCTCTCTCCCGCATGCGAGCTTCACACTGCAGTTTATGATTTATGGAGAGCTCATCTCCACGAGGTTGTCAGTCAGTTACACAACTTTATGCTGCGTATGCAACTCCTGCCTCGACTTCTGCTGCGACAAGCGCGTACGTGAAGGTATCATACATCATCGCTTCAACCTTGTTGTCCATTTTTCAGACGGCGTTCCCAAATTTCCCCTTGCTCATGTTTGTTGGGTCCTATGGACTTGTCATCAGGAATATGATGATATCGGACATGTTCATTATTGGCTACAAACTGGTATCAAACGATGACTTGAGAGATATACACTACTTAGCTAAGGAGAGACAGATACACGTTCCTGCAGGAAATACGACAGCACTTGCGTCAGATCCACGCCCCCATCGCCCACTACCGCGGTCTTCGCCATCACGGCCTTCGTTTTGTTTAGCAATGACTGAAGGTCAGCCGCCATCTCCCCCGTCATGCCCCTTCTCAAACGCTCCGCCAGCGTCACAGACTGCTTCCGTGCTCTGCGCTCCTTCGACGGGTCCGCGGACTGGCTCTCGAGCAGCATATCATCTACGTCCACGTCGTTCGACGGTGTATCGAATTCCGGTTTGGATAGCCACATCGCCAGCTGTGTGACGGCGTAAACGAGGACTCCCTCCAAGTTCCGCTGTATCGTGGACACGCTGTCGCGGACATCAAGAGGCTTCTGCGACACAGATGCAGGCGTGATAGCCTGCATCGAGGGTCGGTCGACCAGAAGACGCAGAACGTCCAAGGAACAATTGCCAAGCTCAAGCAAGGTCCCCATCGATGCCGGCTCTGAAAGCACCACTTTAGAATGCTACAAGAAGATATGTTAGCGTTTGTCGCCGCACACAGACAATATGAAACTTACAGGTATAATAAGAGCTTGATCTATGGGCCAATCCTCCTGCTCTCCAATCAGCACCGTGTCTGCTCTGCTGGTATTGTTCAGGGCAGTCAATATAGACCCCGATAGCCGGAATAGACGGTGGACAAGCCGAGCCAAGAAGGGACGTCTCATGGGATCCACCACCTCCTTCGCCGACGCATCGCTGCTATCCGCCTCGAACTTCGCTTTTTCGTCTGCAGTGATGGGCTCAAATAGGCTGGCGAGGTGATTTGGATGGGTGAGAGCGTAGTTCAGCTGCTGTAGCAAGAGCAGAGCATCGGAAGTGAAGAATTGCAAGACTCTTTTCACTGAATCGCTTGGATTCGTCGACGACGAGCCTTGAGCGATGGCGCAGAATACGTTCAAGACTTGCTCGATCTCTTCTAGAAGGGGAATGGAGAGGGGATCGCCAATGGTCCACGATAACGCCCGATGAATTTGGTCGCCGTAAAACTGAACGAGCCCGCTCGCTTCAGCTTCGAGGTAATGACCATGACGTCCCAATGCTGTGATTACACCCGCAACGACAGCCAACATCGAGCAGTAAGCTCGGTGAGCGGGACTGCGCTCTCCGGTAAGCTCAGGAAGAACAACGTCGACCATCCCTGCTCTTATAGCTCGGCTGATGGCATTTTCGCTGTACGCAGCCAGAACGCCCTCGCTTGCAAGCCTCTCTGCCGCTGAAGGGATTCTCGCCAGTGCCATATGGAACGTGAGCACATGAGGAGCATACAGTGCTTGTTTGCGAGCCCGGAGCAACCCAACCTCAGACAGACCTGCGATATCCATGGAACTGAACAGCTGAAGACTCGCTCGAATGACGTCAGTTTCCTGACATCGTGTTAGCCAGAATGTTGGGGATGAGTTGAGGTCAAGGCGCGTGCACTGCTCGAAGACGGCGACAAGTAGCTCCAGGTCCTGATCCACATCGGTGTCTAGCTTCACTCGGGCACGATCAAACGTGATGCGAAGGCTGTCGATCACGAAAACGAGAGTCGCGTCTAAAAAGGAGCTGATGACAAGGCGTTGTTGAGCGTTGAGAGCTTTGGGCCGCCGCACTAGACTTCTGCAATGACGAGCACAGAAATAGATGACCTGGAGGAGCGGCCGATGGAATGACGGAGTGGACTGTCCGAGGACCGAATTGGCAGGAGATTGTGAGCTATTCAAGATAATGCCCCGTACATTCTTCACCAGCCTGATAAAGGACTCCAGCTCTTGCCCTTTGTCCGACCCTGAAAACCAGGCGATCTCCAGCAAAGCTAGCAGTAATGATAGTCTTGCATAATGAATAGCCGGCATCATCTCTCCTGATCGTTTCTCGTTTGCAAGCTCGCTAGATATCGAGTCGGCAAGAGTCAAAAGAGTAGGTCTCACAGACGCGACGCCCCGAAGGTGGGGAACAACCTGCAGGAGCAGATACTGCCAGGATTCCGTTAAAGTCGTCTGAACATGAGTGAGGGAAAGATTGAGGTTAACAGAATGCAGCTTGCGCAACATCTCTTCCACTCGCGTCATTCCTTCGCCAATCGCATACGGCTGTAACCGGAATTGAAGCAGGGATGTTGAGAAAGCAAAGTCATCGCCGTATTCGCGCTCAACGATTGGCTCTTGAGCTTGGAGCTGATCCAGTGACAACGTAGGGAAGTCAGATCGCATGTGCTGTGCAAAGTCATCATAAAGCTCGGGATTGTAGGCAACGGCTTCCGCTTCCAAGACTAGATCCATGAGTTGGTCCTCGGCCTTGAAGATGCTCTCCACTGAACGATAACTTGCAGGCTTGTTCTGAGACTGGTCGGCTCCTTGTGGCTGTAGATGCATTCTGATGTCTGTGGCAACAATATGCAGTGCATGAGACTTCACCACACCGCGATACGAATGCACAGAGATAGCTTCATGATGATCCGATCGGAATGATCCCTCGAATAAAACGTAGCCCTCTGTCGTGCAATCTGGGACAGGCCCTAATTCTTCGGCGATGATAGCTGCAAGTTGATCGAAGAAGTCGGAGCTCTGGCGAATGGCATCCAAGGCCGTTTTATGCTCGTGTCCATGCTGCCATATAACATCGAAGAAGCGCAGTAGGGACGCCAATATCTGAGGATTAGGCTCCCAGTACTCATTCCACCTTTCGAGCATATCGCAGGCGACAGTGACGGCACTGATGGTCTTCGACGTGCTGTCTACTTCCCCGGCCTTCTCCTTGCCTTTCACACTCGGCATACGGAACTGGCCTGTGACGAACAGCCGAGCGAGTGCAGGCTCCTTGTCTACGGCAAGCGTGATGAAGTTCCATACGGCATTGCGCAGAAGAGCATCATCGTAGGGGTGCTGGACGATGCGTACCAGAGATGCCACAGTCGCTTCGGGATCCGACAGATGTCCAATAATCGTCGAAGCCGACCCTTCAGACGATGCGAGGGACAAGCAGAGCGCAAAAAGCACCTGCATGGCCTCAACTGGCACGATGGCACCCATACCCCTCTCCTTCACGTAAGCCGCAAGAGCGTCGACAGGATCAACTTTAGAGG
Organism: Grifola frondosa; assembly: GCA_001683735.1. Classification (NCBI taxonomy): domain Eukaryota; kingdom Fungi; phylum Basidiomycota; class Agaricomycetes; order Polyporales; family Grifolaceae; genus Grifola; species Grifola frondosa. The sequence continues at coordinate 37,404 of LUGG01000014.1, forward strand.
GTCCGCCGTCGAAGGAACTGCCGCCACCGCCTATTCTGCTGCAAAGGGCCTGTTCCAAAAGACACAGCTTGGTGGAGAATGCCGACTTATGTTTGTATTGTAGAAGGACACGTGTGAGGAGCAGATGAGATTCCATAAGGTATATCAAGCGTCTAGCGTCGCCGTACCGCCGCGCGGCGTATAACATCTTCAACACGGATCCCCCTGTCACAAGAGAGGCAACGAGAGGATTGACAGTAGATGTTGTGGCCTTGAAGAGAAGGGCGTCTGAGATCGCATTGCTCAGGGCGGCGAATGGTCCATCTTTTAGCGCGGGAGATGAGTGTTTGAAAGCCTCTGCATAGAAGAACGATACTCGTCGACCGATCTCAAAGCGGTCGCCCAACTGCGCGTACTTCCAGCCCATGTGTTCAACCCAGATCTCTGAATGGACGAATCGCGCGGCGCGCAGGAGGACTTCTTCCTTGACCTGCTGCAATCGGGGTTCTGCTGCAGAACCATCAACACTGACGAAGACGCCTCGTTGAAGAGCTGCTGCACAAGATGTAGAAGTGCGAGGGTCATAGTGTAGTGGCCCGTAATGCGCTCGGCAGCGAGAACGGTTGAAGTAACGCCGACTGCTCGCTCCGACCCAAACAAAGACGCTGTCGACCGGATATATAGCCACACGCGATTGGAGTAGTTCGGCAATGCAAGGAGGGCAGATAATACGCTCATAGCGGAGGTAATGATGCTGGGTACGTGGTGCAATCCTGTGTTGGCCTGTTGACCGCGACAACGCCTCTTCCAAAATCATGGTCGTGAGTTGCACTAGATCTGGTGGTTGTGATTCTGTGGTGGTGTATGCGACCACTGGATCCCCGGACTCCAGCGATATCAGCAGTTTCTGCGCCATCTCGGGATTATCCTGTACCACACAGCGAATGAGATCGAGGGCGTCCATGATGACGTTTTCATCGCCTGCACGGTCCATTTCTACGCCAATGTCCTCCAGTCGCAGGGCCAGAGTTCGACGAGAACCACGGTTGCCAAAGGACACATCCTGATAAGTTCCCCCGGGCCCAGAGTGCATGCGTCTGCGATTCACGTAGTCCGTCAAGATCTCCAATAGCACCTTCCAACCCGAGTGCTGAAATTGCCATGCGATAACGATGTTGTCGCCGCCATCTCCGCTGAGCAAGCGGCCAGTGGATTTCGGAGGCAGGACTGCTCCGCCGGGCAGCCTGATTGGCCGCAAATTCACATACACAAGCCCGGGAGACCCTGGCGAGGAGCCATAGCGATCGGGCAGCTTCTCGTATAGTGCGTGCGCACCCGTGCACGAGCTTGTATGTATGACTTGCGTGTATGTAGGCAGCTCGTTGAAGAAGTGGAACACGTGCCGCGCACACCAGTCCCGTTCCTCCTGCGCCTCCTCACCCTCCTGCGTGTGGTCCCCAATTGACAACGGGTCCGTATCGAGGAAACCCGTGGCTGTTGTCGCACGCAGGAGCCGTATAAGTGGTCGGACTTGTACGGGGAATCGCGAGCGTGCAACGTCAAAGATCGCGCGGCGAGCCACACCTATTGCCCAATCTGATTCCCAATATTGATGGCAAATTCCCGCCACGGACTGGCTTTCGCTCCTGCCAAAAAGCGCAACCCACACCTCGACTAACGAGTCAAAATCGGGAATCATTTCCACGGGCACAAGCTCGACGATAGCGATTATAAGCCCTGTGAAGCTGATGTCAATAATGAGAACCTAATAATACTGCAAAAAATCCACCTTTGAGCACCGACCGATATGCAACAGCATTTGGATCGGTCACTGTCGACCCCGTCTTCCATGCAACAGAGGTCACAAATAGCGGTGAGGTGGTCAATAAGGTGAACAACAGCTTGAACAGCCCGACATCTGTGTCGAGGGCTATCTTTGCCATAGCCACATGTACGGGTTCTCGCTCTTTCGAATACGATCGACTGAGCTGTGGTTGAAGCAATCCGAAGAATGCGCTATACGCGTTAGGGATCTCCTTCATCTCCGAAGCGGTCTTCATGAGGCGAGACAACACGAACGTCCACGCGATATAAGTGCACACAAAATTGCTGTTGCCATGTGAAATGACTACTTCGTGTATTCGTTTCAAGGCATCCGGGGATGCCCAATAAATATCCTTGTCGGCCGGGTCGGTCGAAACCTCGATGCCTGCGGGCTCCGCCGCTCGTTCCAGCTCGAGCACCTCGATCGTGAGCAGAATCCAAAGCGCAGCGCTATCCTGCTGAATCTGCATACTTTCCTCATCCAGGAGGAAAGTAGAGTTCTCCTGCGTGGACCCAAGGTGCGTGTCGTACGCGGTTTCGTATATGCGGGTCACGAGTGGCCCACTGCAAGGCGCGTAGCTCCACATCGTCCAGAAAAGCACCTCGAGCATCACCAGCTGTTCCCTTGCATTCTGCTTCACCCACAGAGACACCTGCTTTGGGTCGTCCCGCAGATTTGTCGGGAGCGCAGCCTGGGACTTGCGCATGTACTCGGTGAGAAGGGTTTGGGCGAATGCAGTGCCATCGGGAAGAATTTGCGGAAGAACATCATTGGCAATCTTGTAGATAGGGTCTGCGGAGTTTTCGTTAGCGCGGAAGAGGGGATGAGGGTACGGAGGATGAAAAGGCGTTCGGAGTGATAGAATGAGGTGATCGCGTCTACCAGCTCATCCACCAGCGAAGCGTTTGCGTCTGAACCCGCCCGCGCAGGAAGACCCTCGTTATAGAGAAATGAGCGCAGCAAGACGAGAGCCTCGACCTCATCGATGTCGAACTTCTTGCTAATAGCAAAGACGAAGTCCTTATCGGCCTCCTCGACGCGCAAGACGACACCATCGCGTAGAGTTACCGAGCCAGAGTCGACCTTCTTCTTAGACGCGTCAGATGGCCTCCCAAACGGCTCTGCAACATTTCTGAGCTGCTCTATGCGCGGTTTGAGGATGTCTGAGAGCTGCTCAAGGGTTGTGCTCTCGAGGTGACCTGACAAGTTCGAATGGAGGTGTTGGTATGTTCTATACACGTTGTTAGATTATCACGACTCTTCGTGCAGTAAAGACGTACACATCAATGAGGTTTGAACGTTTTGAAGATTCTGCAGACATCGTCGAGGATGCAGGAAGTGCAGACGCCGATGTCTGCGCCACTGTTCATCGCCCGCGCGCTAAAATCCCGAGCTTCTTGACCGCGTTGATCCTCCTCACAAAATGTCTCAGGCGATAGGCAACGTTCGTGCAGTCCATGACCGTCCTTCTGGGTACTGAGTTTGTTATAGACTGCGCTGGCCTACGCTCGCGTATGGCACCACGTCGACGCTTCAGACCGAATTCTAGGAAAGCTCGCAGAGCGAATTGCAATTGTGCTCATGGGCAAGCACAAGCCTATGTTCGACCCGTCCGGTGCGTATTCTGCGTCAATTCATGATAATTGACCCCTATGGTTCTGACGTCGACTGGTAGCTGATTGTGGGGACTACGTCTGTGTCACAAATGCACGGCAAGTGAAAGTGACCGGGAGGAAAGCACAGCAACTCGTATACAGACACCATACTATGTTTCCTGGAGGTCTGAAAGAAATCCAGTACAAGGACATGATGCGTAGGAAGCCAGACGAGGTTCATATTTTATTACCGTTATTTTCCCTTAATGCTCACATTATCTCTCGTTTCACCCTGGACAGATCATTCGGCAGGCTGTGTCTGGTATGTTGCCCAAAAACAAGCTGCGGGAACGGAGATTGGAGCGGCTGCGGATATTCGAGGGTGATGACATGGGTGTGTTCCAGCATAATATCTTGAAGCGTTGGGAGGATGGTACGCTGCGGTGAATCGTTAGCTGCAGCACCTGTGCGTGAATTCATGTGTTTCATTCATTTCTCCATTTACTGGGCATTTGAAGCTCACACAACGCAGACCGCATTGAGAAACGTTATGCAACGGAGGCAGCCGATTCGCGACGATTCTCATAATAACATTTTATCACGGAATGTAATCCTCATCATCGTCATCGTCTTCATATGGTAGGTTGCTCATCTGCTGCACAATGCCTCTGGTCACTCTTCGAGACGACCTCGCCTCCGGCTCATTATCATCACTGCCACCCGAGTCCGATGACTCTGCCTCTGGTTCCGATTCCTCTCCATCTTTCTTCTTCCTGCCTTCCGAATGGGACTCTGGATCAACATTTCCCCGGCACATCCCGCTGCTGCCATTTCTGCCTCCCATCCGTCTGGTATATTCGGTGATAGTTGGCGTGCTATGTGTTCCTGCAATAACATTCCTAAAAGGCGATATCACAGACGGCAATTGTATGTGCGTCGCGGGTCAACTCACCTATTGCCATGAGAGCTGAACCATCGAAACTCTTGTACATATCTCTGAGATACAGACTTTCTTTCGACCTCCTGCGACGTCCGATTTTGCGAGCTCTGGTCCCCTCCTTATCGTCATTGTCTTCTTCATCGTCCTCATGCTGCACCTGTTCATCTTCCTCCTCAGTCGAGCTGTCATGCTCTTCCTCATCGCTCCTTAGGGATTGAATACCTGCATCTATCCGCTGCCGCCGCCGCCGCTCCAAACGGCGAAGCTTCCTTTCATGTCGGGCTTCGCGGGCTGCATCAACCAGTTGTCCGGTTGCACTGTAGTAGCTGCTCGCGAAGTAATGTAAGCACTTCAAGAGGTCCTAAAACGAGTCGTAATTAGTATATCAATGTAGATGGAATGATACAACTACGCACAGACGAAGGGTTGGGAAAGCTACCCTCAGCGAAAACATCTCGTGATTCTGACTCATGCAGATCAATACGTTTGTGTGGAACCAGTCCCGACGATGGGCCGGCAGCTGATGTGAGGAAGCTGAAGTCCTCATCGAATTTGCGCCTTTTCTCGGCCCTTGGATTTCGCCTCAGCTCTGGTTCTTCACTATCCTCGGCCCTGCCTTTGCCCTTACTGCTCACTGAAGCGTCGCCCCCGTGGTCGACACCTGTTAGGTCAAATACCTCACCCTCCTGTGCGCGGTCCGCATCGTGGACCGGGCCAGCGCGACGCTTTTTCACGGTCCCAATCCCGCCTGCGTCATGCGCAAACCAGTTTCCCCGGGCATCGCGCGCTGTATATTTGGCATTGCGGGACGTACATTGCTATCGGAGTTTTGGACCCGAGAACCGTCGCGGTGCAGACGAAGAGCTGCAAGATCATGAATTGTGCTGCGGCGTCGAGAACTCATGCTAGTTTTTGGTGACGAAATGAATTAATTGAGAGAGCTATATATGTTCTGTTTGTGTGAGATTTTGTCGAAACGAACGTGCATATGAAGCGAGACGCTGCAAGACGTTGGCGGTGTTCGACTTAGGCGCCACGGCTCAAGCCCCGGTCACGCGTGTCACAGTGATCGAGAAAATGAGTCGTGTAATGGCCAAATGAGGATTACTGAGCCAATGAGAACCGCGTAGGGTTATGGTTAACGAGAAACATATAATGGTGGTGTGACCGTGACTGTCGGGGATCACTTTGGCGCGCGGCACAGTAAGCTGCGCTGCGATTGTTCTTTCCCCAGGCCCTACTATAACTGTCATCTATTGTTTACCACCGTCCTTCTCTTGTTTCTTACCCTTCAGTTACTCAACTGCTGAGCTTAATTTCTTGACTCTAAACATTCCACCCTTGTCTTGTCGCTATGCCGGAGTACGTCTACGCACTCCATGAATTCACACCAGAGAACCCGGACGAGGTTCCGTTCAAAGTGGCAGAGCGGATCGAGGTCCTTGAGAAGGATGATCTCTACGGTGATGGCTGGTGGCAGGTGAGTTCGCCCCCGTATTATGTTGCTCGACCTTGGGCCATCGACCGCGGAAACCGCTCCCGGAGATGTGATAACCAGATGAGGAGATATGGATTGAGAGCGTCATGCGGTTGGCAGTTTCATGACTAGGAATTGCAGTATGACTGTTATCCTCACCTGGCAGACAGTTACGATAAGCGTATTGCGTTGTCGCAGTTGTTTGGCGGAGCATGACAATCAGGGGTGTTCTGCCACTTGCTCACAGAGGTCGAACTCAAGTGCAACAGGAGCTTTCGGCGAGGAGGATGACCTTTTACGGTGCTGAATACATGTGCTTCCTTGCATATAGCCGTCTCTCACATAGTCACTCTGTTTCTGTCTTCCAACAATGTTGTTCTATTCTATTAACTCAATTTATTTTGCTTTCCAGGGTCGCAATGCCTCCGGCACCATCGGTTTATTTCCACAATCCTATACTTCTTCCGAGCCACCAGCATCAAGCATCTCTTTCCCCGATACCAATGTTCTTGCTGCAACTTCCGATGAACCCAGCCCGGCCGTCTTGCAACCTCTACCCGAAGAGTTTGAGTCGAATCCAACTCATGACGATAACCCACGCACAGCCCTACAGATAGCGAGCGGGAGCGGAGGCCGAGCCAAGGTGACGTGATGATGGAGGAGACGCTCACGGATGTACAGCAAGCGATCGAGCAGCTTGGCCGGGGCCACCGCGACGGCTCGCGCAGCTTCAGTTTCGCCAGCTCCCATGGAGACTATACGGACCGGTCGGAACCGGATACAGACAGCGATGCGAATGCGGATGCAGAGGATGAGGATAACGGGCTTGGCTGGCACAAGGGTGCGCGGCGGAAGCTGGCGCTTCGTGCGCAGCAGGAGAACGAGCAGCGCCAGGCGCGGGAGGCAGAGGATCCATGCCAGCTACCCCTGTGCGCTCGGCGATGCCGCCAATCGATGTTGAGGTGAGTGACGAAAGCGAGGCAGAGGATGAGGAAAATGCTTCTCGAATTCCTCGGCGACCAAGCACTCGGGCGCATCCGCATATCCCAGAGGAGGATGAGGAACAGGAGCAAGGTCCTGTAAAGGAGTCTCATGTCGATGATAGCGACAACATCGTGCCATCAGACAAATTCATCGTCCCGGACGAGTCGAATCTGCCCACCGCCACCGCCTACCAGATCTCCTTCCCTGAGCCGGAACCTAGCCCAGTTCCCAGCTCGCTCACTCTTCCGTCCCCAGCACCACCATTGGTGCAGATCATCGACCTGCCGCCCCCAGAACAAGTTACCAATGAGGCGTCGCCTACTCCTGTACTGGGCGCTACCCAAAGTGCAGCTCCTTCTATTACTCCGACGCCAAGTACCATCCACGCTACAGAACAACCGCTGTCCGCTATTCCACCGCCGTTACCGTCCCCCACTACATCTTCTGCAGGTTCATATGGCGTTAATGGCACAGGCATTCAGCAGACATTGACCCCGGCTACCACAGTCTCCTCGCTCAAGTCATCGGTGCATGCTCCTCTTACCGCGCAGCAGGAGTGCTCTACAGTGGGACCATCGGATACGACTGACAAGTCTCCTTCGGAATGGAACGTGGAAGAAGTCGTCGTGTGGCTGAGGTCCAAAGGCTTCGATCAGGGCGTGTGCGACAAGTTCATAGGTAGGTATATCGCAATCGCCCCGCCCATCCTGCTCATAATATTGCTATGCAGAGCAAGAAATTACTGGCGACGTCCTTCTGGAGCTCGATGCGAATATCCTCAAGACCGAGATCGGAATCGTCGCCTTTGGCAAGCGTGTCCGCATCGTCAACGCGATCTCAGAGCTGCGCCGCCCGTCCTCCGTCTCGGAGCCCGAGCAGCAGCCCCAGTCTGCGCTTGCGCCTATGACGCCCCGCTCGCAATCACACTCGTTCAACTATACCTATCCGCATTCACACACCGCATCGATGCAAAGCTCCGCGCAGCAGTCCTATAATAATAGCCCGATATATGTTCCTCCATCGCCGTCGGTCACGAACGGTCTCAGCCCGATGGGGATGACCTCGATCGCAAGTCCCGAAAGCCCGCCCCATACCGGCGACGTCCCCGCCAGCCCATTCTCGCGGAGTGGCTGGCGCACGTCCGATCCTGCATCCGCGCACAGCGGCTCTGTAGGCGTCGAGAATGATGTTCGGGGCAGGGAGGTCGTCGGCTCGGACTGGGGCTGGCTCAGACTGTTCCCTTTTCGAATGGCAAGACTACCGTGCGTGTTTGATGTGGTTTATGTGGTGCTAAATTGCATGCTGAGTTCTGTTGCAGAAGCAGCGCCCCGCACAGCTGGTTTTGTCGCCCAGTGATAGTGCACTCGGCGAGGCCGAAGGCGGAGATCAGCCTGCGAAGGCCGAGGATCGCGCTGTGATGAGTGAGGTGAGTTCCATTGACTGTCTTCCTTCGCCTCCCTGGCGAGCAGACGCGTGTTTTTAATTATCGGATTCTAGAGTGAGAGCACCCTTCATCAAGACGCGAAGGGCAGACGCCGCCGTCTCTTCGGACGCTCAGTGGAGTCGTCTTCTTCGAAGGAGAAGGCAGCTTCTCTGAAGGACACAGCGAGTATTGAGCCCCCCGCATCGCCCAGGTCCTCTGCTCCTGCGTCCGCCTCGCCTCATGAGCCCAAGGAGGATGCTGTCACGAAGCGACATGCGAAGGGCAGACGGAGCGTCGACGAATGGAAATCTGACAGACTCAGTCTGTTTGGAGGATCATTCCCGGAACGCTTGGGAAGCATAGAAAGCCGCCCCGAAACTATCAAGGTGATTACGTTTAGTGAACCTTCCGTTTGTGCTCTACTGAGCCTGTGTCTCTGCAGTGAGAAGCCTGATGGCGAGAAGCATCCCATGAGCACGTTGTCCAGGATTCGGGAGAAGAGGGCATCAAGCCGCCCTGGTACCGCAGACGGTACTGTTCGCAAGGAGAAAGAAAGGGAGAAAGAGAAGGAGAAACGCCCCTCTCGCTCTCCCCGAACAAGGATAGAGATCCTACTCTTCTCCGCAAACGCACGATGTCTGGATCGGAAATTCCTACTCGCAGTACTATTGCTGCGGCCGGTGGTCCCAATTTGAAGGCGGGACACAGTATCCTCGAGCAAATTGGCACTCCCGATCACAACGGCTGGATGCGTAAGAAGGGCGATCGCTACAACACATGGAAGCTGCGATACTTCGTGCTGAAGGGCCCTCATCTGTATTGGCTCCGGAGCAACAGCACCTCGGTACGTAACGTGCTCCGACCACCGAGGTGGTTTTCGCCTTGTACTGATTCCATCACCTGCAGGAAACGAAGATCAAGGGCTACATCAACATTGTGGGTACAAGGTTATGGCGGACGAGAACGTTGATCCCGGACGATACGGGTTCCGAATTGTCCATGATACAGACAAAGCGCATTACTTCAGTTCGGATGAGCAAGTGGTGATCCGAGAATGGATGAAGGCCCTCATGAAGGCCACCATCAACAGAGATTATACCAGTATGTGGCGAATTCCATTCTGATGTTGACAGTTTAGTGACGAGCTCTTTGAAGGTCCTGTGATGTCCTCGTGCAATATCCCCACGATCCCCCTTACAGTGGCGCAAGCCATGAACCCGGCTCCTCGTCCACCCTCTCCATCTGCGCGTGATGCTACGCAGAAGGCGCTTCGCCGAGAAATCCCGACCAGCTGTCCAGTCGAGACGCTGAAATCCTTCTCATGGGCATCCCCAAGGACAGCAAGGGTCCGCATGCGGAGCGTACGAGGCTGGAGTCGTTCTTCACGAACGACACCGTGTCCTCCAATGGAGCTGAAGGTGTTCCCGCGAAGAAGCTGGCAACAGCTAAGAGCCCCGTTCCTCCGCGGCCGTCGCGGGAGATGCGACGACTCAATTCTGCTCAGTCTGACTACGTAGGCCGATTTAACTTCCCTTTGACTCCCCGGATCTGAACATGTGTTCTTTTGTTCTATCGAATGGGTTCCCGCTGCACTTGTCATTATTCTGTAGCAGGGTCCAGTCGATACTAGCTTGATAGAATGGGCAAATTCCCATCTTCCCACATCGTTGCACATTGTCGACAAAACCGGTCCGCTGTGCTCGGGACTTGCGCTTCTTCGACTAGCCGAAGATATCAGAGGCAAGCCTTCTTCACCACCGGTTCCAGACTCTGCATTTCCCAGCAGCCCCAACGATGACAAGCTCGATGGGCTGTTCAGGCTGTTCGACTACCTCCTGGACAACGACGTGAAGATGGGTACTGTGAGCATCAACGATATTCGGCAGGGCAAGCGGGAGAAGATTGTGCAGCTGTTGCGTGCGTTGAAAAGCTGGGAAGAGAAGCGGAGGAACATCGCACAGTCTATTGGGAAGGGTTCGATGACAGCGGGTCCCTTCATGGCGGGGCCGGTCGATTACAAGTTCTGATCTTTGCTATCGGTTGCAAATATTCTAATTATGTTACATGTAGTATACATTTGCACGCGGACTGCACAGCACTCTATTTCGTTATCTGGATGGATTTATATAGGCGCTATATCGATAGGTTTTATTGCATGTTCTCGTTGCTGCTCTCCTCGCAAAACGTTGTCAGCGTACTCAAATCGTCGATCAAACTGACAAGGTAGTGGGCGGCAATTCCCGCGCTACCATTCTTTCCCTCCGCGGCGGCTCCCTCTCGTCCCCTTTGATAGAACTTACAGACTGAGACATGGACCTCGAAGCCATTGAAAAACATTGCTCACTGGAGCATGGAAGGACGAAATCCAAGTCCCTTCGCAGTCCCCCGTGCTGCTCGCCGCCAAAAATACTGTGCAGGGCGATTTTCGTGATCTTACATCCCCATCTTCACGAGATCTGTTTGCGGTAAACAGTACAAGCAGAGAAATTTTGGATCGTCCGCTGGTTGAATGGTTTCACTTCATTAGATCTCCCGCAGATACCACTCCGGAAGGGAGCTGCTGCGATTGACCTGTGCTGTGGCATGTCTGCATGCTTTCATCCAGGCAAACTGGACAGGGCCGGACCTGGACGTCAAACCGCTAGATGTCATCTCTGTCCCTACTGAATTGTCGGAGCTGCTAACCGACGAACTACTACATCAAAAAGCGATCTCCGAGCTTCGCTTACGCGGAGAGCCAGCCTATCATCTAGCCAAGGTAGCAATATTTCTGCAGCTCGCGAGGCTCCTCCTCGACACCCCCTTCCAGTACTGCCAATCCATCCCTTGGTGGAGGCTACGCACATGGCTCGTGCTGCAGCAGGTCCTCGACGAGCCTGTGGCATCGCCTCCCGAAGTCCTAACATCTGTCGAGCCCTTGATCCACACCTTCGCCTCGCACCCCGACCTTGCTGGGCGCCTTATCTTGGAGCAAGGATTACTGGAGCATTATGTAGGACATGACAAATCTGCGGCCGAATATTTTGTCCGGGCCGCCGCGCGACACAGTTGCAATATGAGCTTACGGGAGCCCTGGGTAAGCGGACAAAATTCCAGCAGACCGCCGTCACGCAGCTCGTTCTCCTGGCCGAGTCTCGCACACGGGAGGACGGTGCGGAGAGCGAGAAAGTACACGACAATAACGCCGCTGAGTCTGTCCCTGCTGAGGCTGTGGACACACCCCACGCGCCCAATCCCGCCGTCCCTGAAACACTGCTGCTGAACGACGACACATTACTCGAGCAGACCGCCTTCACGTCCTCCTCTGCAGCGGTCCCCGGCTCCCGCCTCGCCCACCTCGACCCCTCTGCCCAGCCCGCGCTCCATCCCCTGGACCAATGCATTCTCCTGTCATTATGTCTTAATGTCAAAAATACGTCCCCGGTGCACGGTCTCACGGCGGAGCAGATGGCTCCGTACGTCGCGCGCGTCATCTCCCATCCCCGAAATTGGTCGGCGCACACCATGGCCCTGCTCCTGCGCTCGCGCCTCGAATCGGACCGCACGCGCACCGTCGAGCGGTCGACGCTGCAATTACAGGCGTTGGTGGACCAGATGCCGACGGCGGACTCGACGGTCGCGGAACGCCTGCTGTACATCCACTCCATCCCGCTTCCGAGCAGGTGGGAGATGGAGAAAGAGCTGGCCATGCGCTTCTTCTCGCTCGGCGTCGTCAAGTCGGCGCTGGAGATTTTCGAGCGGCTGGAGATGTGGGAGGAGGTGGTCAAGTGCTGGCAGAGCATGGAGCGGCGGGACAAGGGAGTCGCCATCGTCCGGGACCTTCTCGAGGGCAGGAAGGCCGAGGTGGAGACGGTCATCTCGCGGGGAAGGCTCACCTAGATAACCGCAGGAAAGTCCTCGATGCCACTCGGGAGGCCAAGTTGTGGTGTCTGCTCGGCGACCTCGAGCCCATAATGCGCTCGAACATTATAATCGTGCATGGAGTATATCGAAAGAGACGTCAGGACGTGCGATGCGATCGCTTGGCGGATACTACTTCGCCCGGGGGGATTTCCCCAACACTATAACTTGCCTTCGTCGTGCAGTAGCTATTAACCCCTTGCTCGGACGCTCATGGTTCGTGCTCGGCTGTGCCTACGTTCGTCAAGAGGACTGGGAGGGTGCACGAGACGCTTTTGTTCGCTGCGTCACTATAGATGATGAGGACGGGGAGAGCTGGAGCAATTTAGCAAGTGTATACCTGCGGATGGGCGAAGCAGGAAAAACGGCCGCACTAGAGAACGGCGAGGACGAAGAGGTGGGCTTTCTACCACGTTGCCGCACTCTAAATATCGAACTCCACTCCAGACAGATAAAAATACCACCGATCTCACACAACGCGCAGACTCGGACAAGAGCATACCGTTCGCGAATAAGATGCTGGCATTCCGCGCGCTCAAGCAGGGCCTCAAGTACCGCTACGACAACTGGCGGATGTGGTCGAATTACATGATCGTTGCCATGGACGTCGGCGAGTTATCCGAGGCGTGCCGCGCTCTGGCACGCGTCGTCGAAGAGCGGAGCGCCGCGGTCGGCGCCGCGTGCGTCGACGAGGACGTGCTCGAGCGGCTCGTCGACGCCGCGACGCGTGTGCCCGCAGATGCGGACGATGCGGCGCTGGGCGCCGAGGGTGCGGCTAGGAACGCGAGCCAGGGTCACGGGCTATTCAGAAGGGTGACGGACCTTTTTGAGCGCACGATCTTGCCCCGGGTGTCCTCGCCTCGTATATTCCGCGCGCGTGCCCGCCTGCTTACTTGGCAGGGTCGCTGGGAAGAGGCGCTTAATGCTTACCTTGATGGGTACAGGTGCAGCATCGCAGGGACGATGGAGCGGGGCGAGACCGATGTGGAGAGGTGGCGCGAGGCGGTGGGCGAGGTGGAAGAGATCGTGGACGTGCTGAGGAACTTCGGCCCGCGGTCAGAGGGGTCCAATTGGAAATTGCAGGCGCGAAGCATACTCCGGACATTCATGGGGAGGACGAAGGACTTCGAGGACGAGCCGCAGTGGTCTCGCCTGACAGAGCTCCAAGAAGATATACGCAGAGAGGAGTGAGTGCGAGTCACGCGGTGCTGGCGAGCCGTGGAATTGAGGTCGGCACACATCTTCGTAGATGCCGTAGGGCAGCAGAGTTTGTGATGTTGACCGCGAGACCTTCAGAAGTCAATGGAGAATAATTTTCACTCGCGGATGAGACTTGCCAATTGCGTCGTGTTGAGGTAATAGCGCCAACATATCACGGAAGTAAGACGCAAGAGAGATCTGACCATGACCGGAAAAGGATAAGAACCAATCAAATACGTTATACGCGTGGACATAAAGTGGATGCACGGAGGACCCAATATGCCCAAAGGTCACCAATTCAACACCTGAGCAATGCGATTCAGGGTCAGCGTGGTGATAATTTCCGTGACGACTGCGAGCGCAGCGTGCTTGATGGTGATGCGGGCATGGAACTCGTCCTCAAGCTGGCTGGTCTCCCATGTAGCCACCACTACGCCTTTGCCATCGACACACTGTAGGGACGTTGAGGACCGTCGCACGTGCACTGTGCTGTGTGGCGTACCTCAAATCGTTGCGGGGCAATTCGCCATTTGTATTCCTTGCCGTTCTGTGCAGTAAAATAACGTGATCTTGAAGGCCAGTCAAAGGGCATGAATCTCGCCATCCCGACGACAAGAGATATAAATTATAATGGGACATACGTGCTGCTTTCCTTCTTCTGGCGTCGCGCGTTCGCCATCTGCTGGCTGGTGCTGCTGTTGCCATATACGAGATATCCTTGTGCGCGCGACGGGCCGAAGTAGAAATATGAATTGCTGGGACCCATGATATCTGGGTGCTGCTGAGCCCACTGGGCTTCTCGGGTGATCCTCATTATGAGGTTGGGGTCTTCCTCGACCTGAACAATATATAGGAATGAGCTGACGAGAAAAGAGGTGGACGGGAGGACAGGCACACCATATTTCTACACAATGACCGTTCGATATCAGGCTCGGGTGCGCGACGATAAGTGTGGAGGGTTATTTACGCACACGGTGAACGCGAGACGGCCCTCGAGGTCTTCGAACCTGGCGTTCCAGGGATCTGCACTGAACTGAAGGAGAACGTAGGGACCTGACATGGTGCCTGTGATGGAAAAGAGGTAAGATGGATGGTGAAAAGGGACATGATAGTCCAGGGAGCTTCGTACGAACAAGGCATACCGGTTCGAGGATCTGGAGGCCGCCCACAGCCTCCGGGGTCCACGTGCCTGCCACGAGGTCTGCCACGCGGCAGTGTGCATCGATCGGCTGTTACAGAACGCGTGCGTGGCGAACATCAGCGCCTGGGCATCAGCCTCTCCACCACCTCCATCAACCCGTGAACTTCATCAGCATTCTCCATCACGCTGTGCGCAGCTCCCGAAACGTTCTCCAACATTCTCTTCTCCAAATCTTCTTTGCATATGGCGCGAACCTTGCAGAGCGCTGCTGATATGCTTGGCATCCCACTCGGCCTTTCCTATCCACGCGACTCTGTTCTTGCGATTGGAATCATCAGATAGCAGCTCTCCTCACGAAACGGTCCTTGAAATGGAATACTCAACATCAGAGACATACTCTACGGATCATGACAACCATATTCCTGCGAAACCATGACAACCACACCCACAACCACCCGGATCTGATCTCGGACTTCGCACAAGCCGCAAGATCGGCGTCGACGGAATGAGCGGGATGACTGTCGCAGGAGGGTGAATTACGGGCAGCGAGAGCCGTCACCTCGACATACCGAGTCCAACTCGTATCATGTCTGCCTGCGTTCTGCCGCTCATCATCACAGGAACAACAGAAGCAGAAGGCCGGGGCGATATCAATCATAGACTGAAAGATATTGTTCAACATGAGGCTGCACATGAGCCGTATCAGACGCAGATATAGACGTACCGTGCACGATACCTGTATTACGCGACACATCTCGTGTTATTTTTGTTACGGTGGCATACAATCAGGGCGACCACGTACCAAAGAACAGCGTCCACACAAGAACGAACGAGAAGATGTTCTCCTGTCCGGGATTCACCAGCTCCCACCAGCCGCCCGGCATGTACTTTGCCGGCCGACCCTTGCACTTTACATAGAGACATGAGGACGTCAGGAGGGTCGAGAAGATGAACAGCGCAAAGCCGAGCCAGTTCTCGAGCCCGAGCACGCCAGCTACGGCGCCAGCAAAGCTGACGCTAGGAACTTGACAGTGTACAATCTAGAGCTGTTGTACTGCACGTTTGGCGGAAAGAGTAGCTGTGCAGCATTGTCGGGGGTCGTCGTCGACATTGGCAGTTCGGATGGATGGCGGCGGAGGCAAAGCAGGTCGGCGTGACGCGTGACGGAGTCTAGTCAATTGGTGTCACGCGGGATTTTCTGTCGCGTGCGTGTTCGCAATATTGTGCAGCGGCCTGAGTGCTTCGCCCACCATCGCCGCCATGCCAGACACCCGCAAAATAAACGTCGGCGTCCTCGGTGCCAAGGGACCGTCGGACAACGCTTCATCGTGCTCCTCGCTGAACACACCGTTCTTTGTCCTCCATGTGCTAGGGCGCTTCCCACCGATCTGCGGGGAAGCCGTACGCAAAGGCGGTCAACTGGAAGCAGACGAGGCCAATACCTGCCGCCGCGCGGGAGATGGTCGTCCAGGATTGCAATCCGATACATTTTCACGAGTGTTCCATCGTTTTCTCAGGGTTGGATGCAGACGTAGCCGGAGAAATAGGTGCGCCCATCGTCCATATGTCTCAAAATTGTGTACTT
The DNA here is from genome assembly GCA_001683735.1 of Grifola frondosa. Classification (NCBI taxonomy): domain Eukaryota; kingdom Fungi; phylum Basidiomycota; class Agaricomycetes; order Polyporales; family Grifolaceae; genus Grifola; species Grifola frondosa. Next base: position 53,453 of record LUGG01000014.1, read on the forward strand.
GATCTGAGGTATTATCGCTGTAGAGACAAGCTTCCGACTGGCGGAATTGGCTGTGTTCTCAAACGCAAAAAATCATAGACGAGACCCGCATGTTCCTTTGATCGTGCCCCTTGTAAACTCCGCACACCTTTCGATGATCCCACAGCAGCGCGCACTGCACTCGCCCCTGCTCAGGAAAGGATTCATCGTCACGAACGCAAATTGCTCGACGACAGGGTTCGTCGTGCCGCTCGCTGCGTTGGAGAAGGCGTTTGGCCCGATCGAGTCATGCATGATCACGACGATGCAGGCGATCTCCGGCGCAGGGTACCCCGGGGTGCCGAGCCTCGACATCGTCGACAACGTCGTGCCATACATCAGCGGAGAGGAAGAGAAGATGGAGTGGGAGACGCTGAAGATCCTTGGGGGGATCACAGAGTCAGACGACGGGACGAAGACGTTCGACATGCACGGGCAGCAGCCACTGCGGATCTCTGCGTCATGCAACCGGGTGCCGGTCATCGAGGGGCACACGGAGTGCGTGTCGGTGCGGTTCGCGCGTCGGCCGCCACCGAGCCCGCAGCAGGTGCGGGAGGCGCTGGTGGCGTTCACGTCGGACGCGTACACGATTGGGTGCCCGTCCGCACCGCGGCACACGATATTTGTGCACGAGGAGCCCGACCCCGCAGCCGCGGCTGGACCGAGACTACCAGGCAGGTGCGGGTGTGTGTTGGGACGGGTGCGGCAGTGCCGGGTGCTGGACATCAAGTTCGTCGTGCTCGCAAACAACGTCGCCATTGGAGCTGCGCAGCAGCATCATCAATGCGGAGCTGGCGGTGTTAAAAGGGGTGGTCGCTTCGTAGCGTTGAGGGTGGAAGAACGAAAGGAATACTGTATGAGTTAATTGGAATGCGCAGCCTATGCGGCGAGTAAGAAGGGGGAGCCGGTTATGCATTTAAACATATAGTCTTGCAAGAACAGCGACGCACCGGCGAACATATCTGACCCGCGCATCTCGCCAGTCGTCTTCAACTTTATCTCCAACATACAATCTCGAGAGATTGACTTCAAATTGGCTTGACATATTTACCCCGCGCACCGTGAGGACGCGCACTCGAAGGCGCGTCGCGTCCCCGCCGTGCCTGTCACTGTCACCTCCATCTCAACTCGCGTTGCCTGCTGCCTCTTGCTTTCAATCTCACAATACACTATACACTATTAAAAAAAGAGGAAGAAAAACGTCTTAATTTTACCACGCAACAATGGCCGAAGCTTCCACATCCTCAGCAGCAACCGCCGAGCAAACCGAGCTCAGGGCACTCACATACCGCCGTCTCTATCCCAAAACATACCTGAAAATTTCCTCGCAGAGAACCTCAGGCTCGATGGACGCGACCCGGACCAGTGGCGCGGCGTATCGGTCAACGTAGGTTCGTCCCAGACACGTCCACTGCGGCGAACACGTTGCTAAAGTGTATTCTCGCCTCCGGTGCAGGGTCCATATCGACTGCAGACGGCTCGGCACTAGCGCGAGTTGGAGATACGACGGTGGTGTGCGGCGTGAAGGCTGAGATTGCAGAGCCCGAACTGGATAGACCCAAGGATGGCTTCCTGGGTACGTCGTATCAATGCGAGCGGAAGCCTTCCCAAAACTAAACCTGTCTAGTCCCCAACCTCGACCTCCCCGCAATGTGCTCTCCAAAATTCAAGCCTGGTCCGCCGACGGACGAAGCGCAGGTCCTATCAGACAGGCTGAACGAGGTCCTGCTTGCGTGAGCATCAAGTCACTAGGCCGTCCCCACTCTTACTGAAAGTTCCTTAGTTCTGGAATCGTCCCGACCTCGTCGCTGTGCATCGAACCAGGAAAGGCAGTATGGGTCCTCTACGTCGTGCGATGTGCATCAACTACGACGGCAACGCCTTCGACGCGACTCTCCTGGCGATGGTTTCCGCCCTCAGAAATAGTACGTCCGTACCGTGCCGTTCCATTCGCCCACCATACTGAGGAGCATGTGCTAGCACGCCTGCCAAAAGCGACGTTCAACGACGAGACGGGCCGCACGGTATGTTCACGCAAAGAGAAGATTCCTCTGCAGATGCACCGCCTCCCCATGTCTGTCTCGTTTGGGATCTTCGACTCGTACGTGTTCGTGCGTTCCCGATTGGCTGGTCACGCGCCTAACCCAAGGCAGATCCTATGTTCTTGCAGACCCGTCCTCCTTTGAGGAGCCATTACTGGACGGCACCCTCTCCGTCACGGTAGACGAGCACGGCGGCCTCGTCTCCGTCACGCAGCTGGGGTTGGGCCTCATACATGGGCAGGAGATCATCACAGGCTGCATCGCTGCGGCAAAGGACCGCTGTGCTGAGCTCGCAAAGCAGATATACAACACATCATGACGAAGCACCGAAGTGATAGTCCCGAGCGCGATCACTCCGACTCAGAGCTGTGCCCCGTGAGTGTTCGCATCGATGCCCGGCATATCACGCTTTAATATCAATATCACCGTCTACCTAGTTTTGTCCGTTGCCTCGACAGCATCCTTCCATCGGGCATCAGCCGCTGTATCAATCATGGTAGCATCGTGTAGCCCGAGGCATCTCGCAACGTTGCGCTGATCTGAGCATTGATTATCATAAGCGGTCCTGTCGACATCGTCTCTGCACCGCGTTCGCCGTGTAACATCCCACTCTGTTCATGATAGGTGGACTGCAACGGCTTCATCATAGGCTAGTACACTGTTGATCGTGGCGGTAGCTACTGTTCTATTATGATATGATATCGGATGCAGAAGCCCTACATCGTCAGGAAGTCCGCAACGACCTGCATGTACCTCTCGCGCTCTTCCCACATGGGCATGTGGCTCGAGTGCGCAAACGTCGTCCACTTCACCTGCCGGATACGCCAGAAGAACGGCGCACACACAAAATCCTGCACCGTGTCCGCCGCGCCGTTCACGACGAGCGTCGGCACGCGCACGCGGTGCAGCCTGTCGACCACCGTCCACGCCCGCATCTCCGGCCGCCCCCTGCATCTGGTGAACCAACCGCCGCCAAAGCACATTAACATCGCTCACTCACATCGCGTTCCACACAGTGGGGTCCCCGCTCGCGTCCATCGTCTGCTCCATCGAATACCTGAACTCCGCCGGGAGCGGGCTCACCGTGCACATATGCTTGGCCTGGAACACCTCCAGCGCCGCGTCGTGCCGCTCCACGCCGTGCGCCCAGCGGAGCTCCTCCTGCACCTTCTCCGGGAGCCGCTGCCGCAGCTGCGCGAGCGAGCGCTCCCACAGCGCCACGCTCGCGAACGTGTTCGACAGGACGAGGCGGCGGAGGCCTGCGGGCTGGCGGCGCACCTCCCACTCCGCGGCGAGGCGGCCGCCCCACGAGTGCCCGAGCACGTCGAACGCGTCCTGCACGCCGAGGCGCGCGACGAGGTTCGCGAGCTCGTCCACGAAGAGGTCGATGCTCCAGAACGCGGGCGGCCGCCAGCGTAGGTGCGTGGAGCGCCCGTTGCCGAGCTGGTCGTAGAACACGACCGGGATGTGCGCGGTGTGCGCGAGGTCGCTGATGGGCAGCAGGTAGTCGTGTGTGAGCCCGGGGCCGCCGTGCACCACGATTAGGGGGGTGCGCCAGTGGTTGTGATCAGTGAGGTCTCCATATACGCTGTACCATGTGTGGTAGGTCTCGCGCCCCACCACGAAGTCGACCGTACCTTCAGAGCTTGGAGTAAAAGAGGACGACATGAAAGCGCAGTAGGCCCAAGATATTGCGGTTTAGTCTGGTGCAAGTTCAATGTGATGACTCCTATCTCCCATGACGATGTATCGACGAGCTGGAATATGACGTGAACCTTCATATTGGCACAAGAAATAGCTACAGCACAGTAAAGTAATCGACAACAACATGTTCCTACTGAAAGAATAAGTTACCAAAAGTATTCGGAAAGCCATCGAGAGCATCATGCAGCGGCATTCGAGCGGTTGCGGTTCACGAATCCCTCAATCAGGCCTATCATGCTTCCCGTCCCCGTCTCCTCAAGCAGCCACTCGCCGTTATTGACGCAGAGGACCTTCATGCGCTCGTGGTATTTGAGATCGGGTAGCAACTTTGGCGTGATGAGGAAGTACTGTCCACTATCCTCTTTGCAGGTGACCTCGACAAGGGAATTGTGCACCGCACGTTCAGCGCGTTGGTCCATGCCCTACAGTTAAATGAACAAGGGATTACAGTGGATGAGAGTTTAGGACGGACCTGGTTGATCTCATCTACCAGAGAGAATGGAGCGCGAGCTTCTTCTGTCAGGCTCATCAAGTACAGAATTGTCGTGAGCGACCGTTCCTGAAGTCATGTTGTTAAATTACATCCGTACAGAGCAACAGCGTCACTCACGCCTCCTGACTGCCGCTCTCCGGTGAGGAGCTGCAGCTTCTCGTCGTCGCGGAACTTCACCATGATGTCGATCGCCCACTTATCAAAGTCTTCGTGCTCGCTGACTCTGATCTCACCCGCACATCCAATACCTTAAGCAGCAAGTGAGACGACGTGCATATGGATCAATAATGCGCCAGAACTTACGATCAAATGCTGCAGAAAACTTCTTGCCGATACTGGCTACCAGTCGCTCGAGCGTAGGTTGCCAGTTATCCTATTGTTGACATTCAGTACTGTACGTAGTGAGAAAGGTAACCAACGTACTCTGGCAATCTTGATGGATCTCTCGATCTTCTCAACCTTTTCTTCTCTCTCTTCGATAATATTTGAGAGAGCCTCGATCTGAGCACATACAGGTCAAATAAGATCTAGAAGCCACCTTCATCCGCTTACCTCGGCCTTGCGCTTCTTGTACTGTTCGACAACCCCAGGATTTGTGTGCAAGTTCATCTCAAGCTGTGCTCGCTGCGTCTGAAGCTCGGTTTCGACCTCCTCAGATGTCTTCTCATTCGCCTCGCCAGACTAATTGGGAAGCGTAAGTAGTATGTTCAGTCTGAACCGGGAACGAACTCACCCTTTCCATCTGACCAAATTGGTCGCGAATTTCATCATCGACCGAATCGAGCTTCTCCTTACTGACTGCCAATTTCGCCCTGGAGTCCAGCTTGGCAGCCTCATACAGCTTATGGGCTGCGACACTTCAGCGACCACCAGTCCAGGAGAGGCGCCAGTCACTTACCGTCATTGAACTCTGCTAGGGCTTGACGATACTCCTGTTCTTGGACCTCCCACAACTGTTCGAGCGCACTCTTATTGGCAAGGATCTGGAGGTACTCGAGCCCTACACGCGTCGCCTCCTTCTGCTCTTTGATAGCGCCTCGCACCAGTTTCTGATTAGGGATATCAGTCAATAGACCCATCGCGAGACGTGACATAACTCACGGTATACTCCTTGACGAGGTCTGCCCGTTTCCTCGCATTCGCGAGAAGTCTGTTCTTCAACTGGCCTCGTTCAGTATCGACTGGTGGCGCATTACGCAGCCTGTCCAGCCTGTCCTGGTTGCTCTCTGTTGAACGCGTCAGGTAAAGCCTAATCCTGAGACGAAGAAAAGCTTACCGATCTTGGCCTTCAACGACAACAAATGGCTCTGCTGAGCCACCACTGTTTTCTTGCGAACGTTGATGCCATCCTGTAACGAGAGGCACCCGAGTCAGCCAAAGCGGATGGATGGAATTTACTATGCTCACATATGCATCCTTGTATGCCTTGTGTGCAGCTTGTATCTCGTGGTCTTCCACCGACAGCTTCTCGGACTCTTCTTTACACAACTGCAATTTGACCCGCGCCTCTGCGAGTGCTGCATCCAGACCGCGCTTCACCTGAGGATCGACTATACGTATAATAAGAATCGCATTCTCCCTCTTTGAAGACATCGAAACACTTACTCGCAGAATTGACTAAGATCTTCGCCTGACGGACCTCCTTGGTCGAATTCTGAGGAAGCCGTTTTCCGTACTTGGAGCGTGTCACAGTGTTCACGACATTCCCAATGATATACGTGGCCCCGCCGGTCCTCGCCACCATCTCCATCGCACGATTGGGATCAACCCGCCCTGCATCCAAAGAAATTGCCTGTCCCGCAGAAACTTAAGAGCCCGCAAAATACACAGCGGCATGGTAGACTCACGGTGCGATGCAGTCTGACTTCGGACTGCAAGTACCACTTCAGCCCTTCAGGGCAATCGATGTAGTTGATAGCGTAGCCATCAAAGCCAAGTTGGCGCATCTAGCAACCGAGTTAGAAAGGACTCACGAACTTTCATGGAAGAAAGCGGACCTCTTCTTCACTCATTGGAGGCGGCGGTAGGCGGCTCTCATTCTTGACCTTGAACCAGGTATTGATACGCGCCTTCCTACCGATCCCCTGCGGGGTATCGACAATGAGAGTATTCAGAAGCTGGTAGTCCTCCTCGCACTGAGCGACAAAAGTCTGATTGGAATAACTATAAGTCAGGAGTATCGATGGTACATTAAAAACTCACCTTCAACTGGGCACCACCAAAACAAGATTCGACTGCGTGAACGTAGTTCTTGTTGGGTACAGTCAAGCACAGCTGGACAGGTTCAAATATCTCCATCTTGAATCTCTCGCGGTTTTTCCTCAGCCAAACAACCACCTCAGCACAGTCTTTGTCCCATCTTCCTAGATCCTCAAGCTTTCTATGAGAAGCATCTTCTAGTTGCTGTAATCTGAATAACACGATCAGCTGTGCAAGGGTACTTTACTGAAATTCCAGACACTACCTCTGCATGTTCTGATTGACTTCATACTTTGCTCTAGACTCTTCGTTGACGTTGGCCCTCTGTCTATCTTGGAGTTCAGACTGACGCGCTTTGGTATTATTGTGTTCTTGGTTCAATTGTTTCTGTGTATAACAGTACATTATGAGCCTAATCCACAATATTGACAACTGGGAGCGATGGTACACACGAGCTGGTTGTTGAGATCCTGGAGGTCCTCTATCTCGGGCGGATTGTCTATCTGATTCTGTGCTGCAGCAATCGCCTTCTCTAATTTTTGAATATCTCTAAGGCGATTTTTCTCGGCAACCTTAAGGTTGGCAAGTCTGGCCTTCAGATCATCCGCTTGACCTTCCTGCAAAAAATGTTCGCCGCTAGAACTGCATAAATTGCGGCTGCACAACGCACTAAGGTCTCGTTCTCTGTCCATTTCTTGCGCATCACCTGGAACTTATGTTTCGTGGCAGCTTTCTTCGCTTCACGATGCTCTTCACGCTCCTTGAGTCTGCGCTCGAGCGATCTGGGGGCAGGTTAGATCCTGAAGACTAACGAGCATAGAAAATATTGCCGACTTCTTCAGGTCCAGCGTAGGCGTATTCTTCTTCTGCAGTGCCTTCACGTGTTCGTGAAGGCGCCGTTGCTCCGCTTTAGCAGTCTCGTACCGCTCCTTTGCCTCCATATATTCTCGGAAGGGCAAAATAAGCTCAAGTAGATCGATCTGCCCAGAGTCAGCATCCAGTTTTTGACACCACTCTGGTTCAAGTCATCTACCTTCCGCTCGATGGCGCGACGCTCCTCGTAACGCTTAACGTCGCGCTCCAGGTTCGCGTTGCGTTCTTCCATCGTCTTTAGCTGGTCTCGGTCGGCGTTTACGAGCTAAGATGGTCACATTTAGGCCTGTGAACACGATCCGCGGGGTGCCGGACTTACCTCTTGAACTTGCTTCAGCTCCTTTCCTTTACTTATGAGTGTGTCATGCCAGGAGGTGAGATGCTCGTCGCCTGCAGCACGCTGAGTCTCCCGCAGGAGCTGCTGCGGGCTCATACGGGCGAACTCTGAGACCTTGTCCTGAGGCAAAAACGTGCTGTGGCGGAAAATATCCATCAAACGGACCATCATAGGGGCCACACTTGGGACAACTCAGAGAAACGCACCACAAATTGCTGACTTGCACGTTGAGCTCAGCCATCTGCGTGTTAATCTCGCGGCCAGTTGCAGAACGGCCGTTGAGCGTGAACGTCGAGCTCTTAGAGTTGGCACTGAGGGTGCGTCTCATGACGAGGTTGGATTTTCCCTTCTTGCCCTTCAGCTCGATCTCGATGTAGCCCGAGTCCGTACCGATCTTGACAAACGAGTTGAGTTCCGAGGCACGTCCGAGGACCTGTAAATTCGAAGTCTTCAATGCACAGGACGACCACGCCGCTCGACAAAGGGCGGCTTACGCTTGGGGGAAAGTTCAGTCCAAGACAGATGGCGCAAGCGATGGTGCTCTTGCCGGTGCCGTTGGGCCCAAATATCATGTTCAAGTACGGACCGGGTCGAAACTCGACGAAATCGTACGTCACGAAGTTCTTCAGCTGGACGCGGACGATGGCCCCAGGCACGAAGCTATCGGAGTGCGTAGTCAGCCGTCGTACGCACGAAGGAGACACAGAAATTGGTGTTTTACCCATCGACGTCGCGCGGAAGCGTCTGCAAACGCGCCTTCTTTTCGTCCTTCAAGGAGCTGCTGGAAGGGCGCGAATCACCCTCTCCGTTCACGCGCACGCGTTTTCTGCCCTTAGGAGAGGCATCTTCCTCGTCGTCGTCGTCATCCTCCGGCCCTTGCTCCTCCTGCTCCTCCTCGACTTCCTGATCATCATCTTTGTCCTCTTCATCCGCAGGCCCCCCGCCGATCTCCTCCTCCTCCTCCTTGTCGTCCTCCTCAGGTACCGCGACGTGCTCCCTCATTGCGCGCGTCGATCGCGTCGTACGCTCCTGGGTGTGATTCTTCTCCATCGCGGGCCTGCGCGCAACGCCTGAATTCTCCTTTTGCGAGTCGTCGGTGTTTTTGGATACGACCCTGCGCGCCATCGTGGTGAGCACGCGTCGTTGGAACTGGAGGCGCCCGCGAAATGAGTTGACGCGTGCCGGTCGCGCTTCAGTTCAGGGCAGGCTTTTTCGTTCGATATGGCATGCCGCTGCACGTTAGTTAGTTCAGTAACAATTATTTGAAACTCAGATTAATGAGAACGAAAAGTAATAACAAAAGTTTAGTAGACCCTGTAGTGACTCGTCTGCTCCGGTTTCATTTGTGCCATGCAGCCACCACCCAGCCGTTTGCACTCTCCAACTGACAGCTCAGAAGCTTCTTGATCATCATGGCCTCACATAAACTCAGTGAGTCCCAATGCACACCGCAGCGCCCCCCCCCCCCCACTGACACCCGTCCGCCCTAGCATTCGTGACCGGAAACGCGAACAAGCTGCGCGAGGTGCGCGCGATCCTCTCCGAGTCGCACATTGAGCTCAACTCGCAGGACCTCGACAGCAAGTACACGCTCCAAGTCCTCCCCACTGCGCACGCACGCTGATACCCCTCCCACCAATCTAGTTCCCGAGGTGCAGGGTAGCACCCGTGAGGTCGCGATCGCGAAGTGCCGCCGTGCGGCGGAACTCCTGGGTGGACCATGTATCACTGAGGACACCGCGCTCTGCTTCGAGGCGCTCAATGGTCTTCCTGGACCATATATCAAGTACTTCTTGAAGGACTTGGGCCACGAAGGTGCGTCAGCCCGTTATCTCAGCGTCTTTGGGGACCCAACCGCTGTCATGGCCGAAGCTCTACGCTCATACCGCTTTGAACAGGTCTGAACAAGCTCTTAGTCGGCTTCCCGACCACCGCCGCCTGGGCGCTGTGCACCTTCGCTTACAGCGCCGGGCCCGGCACGGAACCCATCCTTTTCGAGGGACGCACTGACGGACATATCGTTCCTGCACGAGGCGATGGCAAGTTCGGCTGGGATCCGGTTTTCGAGGCGGAGGACACGGGAAAGACGTCAGTGGTCGCCTAGTTTGCATTATCCGCATTATCGCGACGTCTGACTGGTTGACTCGGACTGCAGGTACGCGGAGATGGAGCCTGCGCAGAAAAACAAGATCTCCCACAGGTACCGCGCGCTGGACAAACTGCAAGCATATTTGCGTACTCTGGATTCACAGGCGTAACGATGCATTGGTGATCGGGTAGATTATGTACACGAGGTATAGAAGGGGGCACCCCTGGAGAGCGGGTGCGGGACAAGCAGGTGATGATACATTGCAAGAAACTGTTTCAAACGTTGCTATGCTATAGTTTGGCCTGAGTCGCCTTGTCCACCTTGCGCGACGCCTTATTCGACGACAATGTGGCGACCGGAACAATGAGGTGTGTCCCCGAGATGAGTAACCGCGTTGTTTTCTTGTCATAGACCTGCCGCCGGGAACTGTTTGAATACGATGCATTCGCGGCAATGAGCAAACTCTTACCTCACAGCGGGCGGCCGATACCCTGCTCCCAATGGACAGGGTTGTGCTCACTATCTTGAGCTCGGTGCCGCTTCGCGGCAATACATCGCATCAGAAGGAGAGTGGCAGAGAAGCGTGATGGAAGAAACTCACAGGCGAGCGGGAGCATGCCAGGCTAGGTTCAGCGACGTTGACACCCCAGAAACATCGATGCCCGTTACAAACGAGAGTGTAAAGAGAGAAGTGAACGTGGCTCTACGTCATGTACGCGGTTAAAAAAGTCTTTGAGCGAGTGCTTATACCACCACGTACATGTCCACGAAATGCGCAGCGCAGCCTCCGCGAGACCGCCGTGTACATTGAGCATGTCTACATGTTAGCCGTTCAAGTATCATTATCATCATTCTTCTTCCCCACACAGGCCGGATCATCGCTGAGATAGACGATCTTGCTCACCTTCGTCGACCGTAATCTCACAAATGGTTTGGCCCTCCAGTGCCTGCCGTCTGCCGCCCCTCTCAGCCTCACTGAGCTCCACGCCTACCGAACCCATCCCGACTGTCCGAACCCACATCTCCGCCAGTTTGAGGCCCTTCGTTTCCTTATGTCCGAAGACCCTGCTGCCGGGGTGATGGGCCACGTGGTAGGCTAGTATATTGGCCGACAGCCTCTTTTCTTCCATCGTAACATTTCCCTTGATCGCAGAGGATCGTCGTTGGGAGACGGGGCGGGAGGGAAAGCGCGGACACGGGTGAGGAAACCATCGGATACGGTTGTCGGCGAGAGGGTTCAACGTTCAGATTCGAGTTGACTCCCGAGTAGCAGCAGCAGCGATGCAGATCCCTGACAGCGCCAAGTCACGCTGATATTCACGCATGCAGTGCCATGTCGACGTTCGCAGCGAGCTCGTCGCATCGCCCGACGATGGTGGACAGGGGTGAGTGAGCTTGAATTGAATCCGCGAGGCCCGCTGACGAAGGGTTGGTCAGAAATGCAATAGTCATTTGGTAGTCATCATGCATATGACCGAAAATGGCGACGGACTCGGATGAGCGCATGTGTGGCTCTGTGCTGCGGCTTCCGCTCTGTCCGCAGGCCGCTTTCGTGACTCGGGCGCGGACACGTTAGCAGCCAAGTCCCATATCCTCATCCGACTCTGCGTATTATAAAGTCTGCCGACATGCTGCACTCAAGACCTCCACAAATCCGCAGAGTCCCGCCATCCACCAACCACACACTGACACTCTCCACGCATCTCATATCATCTCGCCATGGTGCAAATGAGCGCTATCCTCCCTAACCTTCTGGGCTTCACTATCACCCAAGGAAGCTTCCACTTGCGTCTGCGGAAGGTCCTTGGTCAGGGCGCCTATGGCGTCGTATATCTCGCAGAGGACATCTCTTCGTCCTCGCGCAAGGAGCCCTCGCACTACGCGGTCAAGTGTCTTCTCAAACACCCCGCCGGCTCTGAATATGCCCGCCAGCAGGCCCGCGAGATCGCCTATCACTTGGCCCTCTCCCATCACCCCAACGTCGTCACGCTCCATTGCGTGATCGAAGAGGAATTCTACACCTTTCTCGTCATGGACTATTGCCCTGGTGGCGATCTGTTCAACACCATCATCGAGCGTGCACACTTTGTCGACAACGACGCTGCCGTCAAGAACATGTTCCTCCAGCTCCTCGACGCCGTGCAGACCGCGCACGATCTCAATATCTACCATCGTGATCTGAAGCCCGAGAACATCCTTTGCTCGGCAGACGACGAGCACCTCTACTTGTCTGACTTTGGGCTGGCCACAAAGTCCAAGTTGAGTAACGGCTTCGGCTGCGGAAGCTCCTTCTATATGAGTCCAGGTCAGTACTCTCACTATGCACTATCTTCGCATGTACTGACATACTATCTCCCCACAGAATGTATCGGCGTGTTCTCAACGAAGAAGCCATACTCCACCGCCAGTCCGACATCTGGGCACTGGGCATCATCCTCACCAACATGATTACCGGCCGGAACCCGTGGCACGTCGCGTCCCCGCGCGACGACCAGGGCTTCCGCTCCTTCCTGCACGAGCGCGCGCCGTACCTCCAGCGCATGCTCCCCATGTCGCGCGGCGCGAGCGAGATCCTCGCGCGCATCTTCGAGCCCCGCCCCGAGCGCCGCATCACCATCAACCAGCTGCGCGCCGCGATCCGCGCGCTCGACACCTTCTTCCCCGCCCCCGTCCCCCGCACACCCCGTGTTCGACGCGCCCGAAGAGGAGTCCGACATCGTCGACTGCGCGCGCCCGCCGAACCCGCAGGGCATGAGCAGGGAGTTCTGGGACGCGGACACGCTCACCGCCGAAGCGAGCACGTTCGTCAACGCGGCCCCCGACACGCGCGCGGACGCCGACGAGTGGGCCGCCGCGTCCATGCCGCCCATCTCCGACTCCGCGTCCAGCTCGGACGCGGAGAGCGCGGGGCCTGTCACGCCCACGACGATCGCGCATGATCCCGCTACACTTGTGCCGGATGAGTTCGCCCTGGAGGAGGAGTGTGACATCACGTCTGCGCAGCCGCCCGCGCGGTTGTCGGTGTCGCTTCAGGGCAAGAAGCTGCCGAAGACGGTGCAGCGGCTCGTCAGTGCGGTGCAGAGAATCAAGATTCGCGCGTAGAGGGAAAGGGAGAGATACCCAAAAGTGGGCGTGGCTGCTGGACACTCATGCACACGGACTATGAAACAAGAATGAATGATGTTGTATTATTAGTATCGTACGGACGGACATGCGGACATTGCCAATAATCTGCTTCAGAACGCTCCACCCATTGTGTGATTTGTGTGACACCATCCATCAAAGTTTGAGAATGTAACACGGAAATTTTGAAGCTCTGCAGTCTAAAGTTTTATCTTTTGAGTAAGTTCAGCCAGTCGATCGTCGCATAATGGTTTGTATGTTAGATTCACTGAAGGTAAGTATGTATAATACACGCATCGCGACAGAACTGCAAATAGCCTCAGGCGAATCATTTCTTGCTGTCCTCGAAATGGAGCGCGCTCTCCTTGTCCTCGTCCGACTTCGGGGTAACAGGCAACTGACCGTCTTGCATCTCCTCCTCGATCCGCTTCTGCTGCTCCTTGCGCATCTTCTCGCCCTCGAACACTGCAGCGCATATCAGCACGGTATACCCCATTCTGAGACGAACACAACTTACAGAACGCGAGCTCCTCCAGGGTGCGGTTTGACGTCTCCGGGAACAAAAAGTACACGAACACGACCTCGAAGAGCAGGAACACGCAATAACTGATATAGTACTTCCAGCCTGCACACACAACACGTCATGTCGCACAGCACACAAGAGAAGAATGCATCCGCAGCACTCACCAGCGTTCGCGATGCCGATCGGGTTCACGAACTGATTAAAGAACCCAGCGGCGCGACCCCACCACTGGAACACAGAGATGCCCTTCGCGCGCGCGTGGTACGGGAACAGCTCCACCAGGTATGCTGCGAACAGACTGCGTCAGCATGTGCTACAGGAACTGCGGGCGGTACTCGCTGTATGTCAAGGCGTTGTAACCGATGTTGTACGCGGGGCTGTAGAGGAAGATGAATCTGCGGCACGACGGTGGTCAGCATGATCTCTCGGGTAGATGGGAGCGAAGAACACGCACGCGATGACGGCGCGCGAGGCTGCTTGGCTGTTGTCGAGCGCGTACCGCGCGCTCGCGATTGTCCACCCTGTGAAGATCAGGACCAGAGAAATGGTGCACGTCTGCCCACGAAGATACTCTCAATGTCAAAAGAGATATAGGAGATGGAGAAGCGCACCAGGTATGCAGCACGGCGTGGGATTTTTGAGATGGTCAACGCTAAGGTGGTTCCGTTGACGAATCCCCAGCAGGTCATCGCCAAGTTGATCAGGTTCTTCGTGCGGTCGTCATGTATGCCGACGTTGTCCAGTATACGTGCCAGGAAATATCTGAGATTTCATTGAGTCCACGTACAGAGGTTCGATATATATGGCACATACGACGTGAGCCCGTTGCCGCTCCATTGGGTAGCAAGGCCAAGGAACGAACAAATCAGAATTCGTTTGCGCATGCCTACGAACGTCCAGTTCAAACCAACAAAAACGCCAGTAATCAAATGTACGCACCGGGAGTAGACACGAGTTGCCTCCAGCTCGTATTTGAGTTCTCTCGCTCCAGCTCGAGGGTCTTCTCGATTTCCGCGAACCTGCGACATCCAACTAAGGTCCGCATTGGCTATATGCGCGGGAAGATATCCTCACTCTAGTTTTACAAACTCTGAGTTCAGGTCTCCCTCGGCGTGGTACTTGGCCAATACCGTATACGCCTCTTCCCCCCGACCCTTAGAGATCAGCCATCTGAAGGGAAATTCAATCATCAACAAACATTTAGTAATTTAAGAGCGCGACAGTACCTTGGCGACTCAGGGAGGAACCAGATAAAGGTGATTTGCAGCAAGCTCGGAATGACCTGAAGCACCGAAGGAATTCGCCATCCCCAATTGTTCGGCATTGTGAACGTGCCGAGTGTCACTCCAGCCGCAACGATGGCGCCTGAAAACAGTGCATCAATATTGTGCAACACCGCGAGGAATATTCGCACTGACCGATGAACCAGGATGCATTGAACAGCGATCCCATGCGTGCACGTTCCTTCGGGTACGCGAGTTCACCGATCATAGATGAAGCGGCCACGATTGCGAAGGGATGCCGAAGCCGAGGAGGAAGCGTGCGATCACAAACATCGCGACTGGGACCAGAGAACATTTCAGCAGCGAAACTTATTTAGTGGGACAACGGGTGCTTACAGTCCTGAGATGCAGCTTGCAGGATGGCGCCGATGATCATGATGATGCTGCCGAAGATAATCGCCCATCGCCGACCGAATCTGTCTGTGACGAAAGGGACGAATGGCAGAGAGCATATCGATCCCAGTGAGTATAAGGCAGATAGCAAGCCAAGAATAGTGGAGCGTGGATTGTTGAAGACTTCGCAGAATTCAGTATACTTGCAGAAAATTAGCAAATACGCATACACGCATCCCAAGTTGGTACAGCTTGCAAGCCGTTTATCATGGAGGAGTCGAACCTAGCGCATACATCCGGTCAAGGAAGTGAAATTAATGGATGACACATATAATTTGGAAACATACCCGCTCGTCATCTCAATGCCGATACAAGTCGGAAACATGAGTATATAGAGCAGACGCAGATTCCGTTTCTTGTACCACGGAACCTTGTCCTCTGCGACGAGGCGCGTGATCAACGTGTCAGGATGACCACCACCGATAGCCATGGCGTCTCAAGGAGTGAGGGAAGGCGAGGGAGGCGCGAAAGCTGGAAGGCGATTCCGAACAGAATGGCAAATCCATTGAAAGAGGATAGCTGTCACATATAACCGTACAGGGTGCTCGGCATTTGAGCGACGATGCTATGATTGCATGAGACCAAGAACACAGATATGATCCATGAAAACTCCGGACCCACTTCTTGCCATTCAATTCGAGACGAGACGATGGAGACAAATCTGCCATGAAAGACACGGGATATTGTGATCACCAGGCTCGATCTGCGATTGAATTCATGCATGTGGTCATGCAGTTTTTGCTATTCCTGTTCGTCGTAAGGAAGATCGCTTCGGAACCTGTTGAAGTCAGAGATAGAAGACCTGGGGGCCCCCACGACTAGTCAAGAGCTGTCACGGGAATCAGACTCGGAGAAAGATCGGTAGTGCATGGCAGAAACCCCACGGGGCGGCTAGTCCGCCAGCTTTTCCGAAGGACCGCTCAAACAGCATCTTCGGAAGACGTCTATGTCACACCTTATCAAGGCCTCCATCAATTATGGGACTGTTCGCATTCCGTAGGGACCGATCTGATCCCGGGTGCTTGGCCGACGTTCATCTCAGCGACTGGTATGTGCTGCAGGAAGAATGAGGAATTTTCTATGCGGACTCACTTATATTTCCATCCAATGCCGACACGGTTTCTTGGATCTAACCGACGTGGGCTTCACACACACATCACGGTGTGAATGTATGCTATTTTCAAGAATTGGGTGGAAGAGAAGTTTAAATTGCCGGCAGGCACGGATGGATTCTAGCGGACCGAGGAAAAACACGAACATTTCCTCTGCAGGCAACGCCCGAGCCATTTTTTGGGAAAGTCCTCCAACTCGGAAGGTCCAGAGGATATACTGCTGTGAATGGCACCAGATTTCTTGCCAAAGTAGCTGGATTCTAAACCTGAGGCATCGTTTAATTATCAGCTAGAAACCATCCCAGAGAATTGAAGTGCTGAATGCTTGATAAAAATTTCATGCATTTTTTGACTCGGACCGCAAATCTGCAAGGTTCAAATCAGTCTCTCAGCCGCGACGGCCTGTGAGGATAGTTTGAGTCCATTAGTGGGAATCGAGACTCAAATATGTCGATGCACCCACTGACTTAGGACGAGGTGTAAAGTAATATCTCCTGCATTACTCCGCTCAGAGCAGATGACGGACCATATGCACATACGAAGGGCTTGACAGTGGTTTTGTGGCAATAGCTGCGACAATTGTTGCCGCGAAACCCAACATCGATAACACCCAAGACTCGAAGTTTGTTGAGACCTGCGCGTCTTGTACGCTGCGTAAGCATGAATATGTCATTTCGCAGACATTGGTCAGCCCTGGTCAATTCTGCGTCGGCGCCATATGCTTGGAAGGGGCAATGAGCAGAACAAAATGACCACAATTGGGTGCGAATTCATAAGCAAAAGCCAGTGACTCAGGATTGCAACATATAGTCGTCAGCGACAGACCGACTTAGGCGCCCATGCGTCCAACCAAGCTCACGCGCCTAGTTGTATATACTCGAGTCCACTGACTTTGTACAGCTGCCTGGAGTAAAGAATAAATGTGAATATTAATCTGAACGGTTCACTAGTCGACAACGGGCGTTTTATAAAAACGTTGTTACTCATCTTAATGTCAGACTGCGCGCCCTTGGCTCTGGTGATAAAGTAAGAACTCTATCGCAACTTCTCGAACACCACGCTCCCAATCACTATATATACCATGGCAATACGAGAACGTACGACACGCTCCCTGTTCCCTCCAACCCAGTTAGCTTTCACCCGCATCCTTTTTCTCCAACTTCACTCCTCGTTAGACTATCAGTCATGACGCACGGCAAAGCAGTTCACTCTCTATACCCATAAGGGAGGGCCCAATGGCTGGTCAGTGTCCTTCCATTGTCTGGCTTTCATATCGCTGACAACCACCTATCGTTCAGGAAGGTTGCCATCGTCCTCGAGGAGCTTGGTCTCACCTACCACAGTATCTACCTCGACTTCGCCAAGGGAGAGCAGAAGGGACCGGAGCACGTTAAGCTGAACCCAAACGGCCGCATCCCCACCATTATCGATCACAAGAACGGCGATTTTGTGGTTTGGTACATTTTGCGCAGTCCCATGATGACGTTAGCTCACGCATCGTCACCAGGGAGTCCAACGCCATCATCGTATACCTAGTAGAAACATACGACAAGCAGAACAAGATCTCTGTTTCCGACCCCAAGGAGAGGATCACGCAGCTGCAGTGGCTCTTCTTCCAAGCTTCCGGACAAGGGTGCGTCTGTCGTCTTACATGTGCCGCGACGACTACGACTAATCATGTATATAGTCCATACTTCGGCCAGGCGTTCTGGTTCAAGGCCTATCATGCCGAGAAGGTACCCAGTGCTATTGAGCGGTACCAGAAGGAGACGCTTCGTGTGCTGGGCGTTCTTGAGAGCGTGCTCTCGAAGCAGGAGTGGCTGGTCGGCGGGAAGTTGACTGCCGCCGACCTAGCGTTCGTCACGTACGTGTCTGAGGTGCCCTTCGTATGCGGCAGAATGCTGACCGTGGACGCACGTATGAAGGTGGAATGGCAGCGCATTCGCTGCTATTTTGGTCGACTACCCCGGCTTCTCTCTCGAGAAAGACTTCCCTGCTGTCAAAGCGTGAGTGAACCCTTTCGTGAGAGATCGTTTTGAACGATGTTGATGATGGCCTGCATACAGCTGGCACGAGAAGATCGTCGCGCGCCCAGCGGTCGCCGCTGTGCTTGCCACCAAGGCTTCTATTTGATGTGGATGTGCCGTGTAACTGGAACTGCCGCCTCGATAGTCCAATGTATTACCATTCCGAATCCGCGATAAATATACGTGTTTTATCGTACCTGCTATGATTTTCGTAACTGTCGTCCAGAAGACGCGAACAGGAGAGTTGCCAAATTGGGCGACCGCGTTTATAAGATTTGTGACTGCAGATCTCAGTGCGCCATCCATAGACGCCAGACCAACTCTTTCTCTCTCTTCTTACCACCACTACGTCCAGGCAGGCACAGATGGATTATAGCGGACTGACGAACATTTACTAACATCCAAATGCTGCCGACTTTGAAGTTCGCAGACACCTGCACGTTGCCTGCGCGTCTTGTACCCTACATAAGCACGATATGTCATTTTGAAGACATTGGTCAGCCCCGGTTCAAATTTTCAGTCGGCGCCATACACTTGGAAGGTCATAGAGCAGAACATGACCCACAATTGGTGCGAATTCACAAGCAACAAGCTAGCGTGACGAGCTCAGGATTGCAACATATAGTCAGCGACGTACCAAGTTAGTACAGTTTATAACACAGGTGCAAGAAGTTCGAAATGCGGTCAGTGTAAAGTCGCGTTAAACACGTCGATCGTGACTGTGACAACCCCCTCTCTATACCAGATGTTCTACCCTGGACCCGATAGGCTGGTCCGAGACTAGCTGAGAGGGGCCTCGCGACCACGCCTGGACCGGCTGCTCTGCGTGCCCCGCCTCAGGCTTCCTGAAAGCACGGAGTTTAGCGGCGTTGTTATTCATCTTCATGTCAGACTCCGCGCCATTAGCTAGTGGTGATGAAGTAACGATGCGAGCACGATCGCCACACACTATATATACCATGGCAGTACCAGAACGTACCACACTCTCACTCCCTCCAACAAACTTTCACTTGCATCGTTCTTTCTCCAAAATCCTCGGTGACCTCTCGCTACACAATCAGTCATGTCGCACGGAAAGCAGTTCACTCTCTACACTCACAAGGGAGGGCCAAATGGCTGGTCAGTATCCTGCCATTGGCTAGCTTCCATTTCACTCACTACTGCCCATCGTTTAGGAAGGTTGCCTTCGTCCTCGAGGAGCTCGGTCTCACCTACCACAGCATCTACCTCGACTTCGCCAAGGGAGAGCAGAAGGGACCGGAGCACGTTAAGCTGAACCCAAACGGCCGCACCCCCACCATCGTCGATCACAAGAACGGCGACTTTGCGGTTTGGTACGTTCCGCGCAGTCCCACGATGGCGTTAGCTCACGCGCCGTCACCAGGGAGTCCTGCGCTATCATCGTATACCTCGTAGGAACATACGACAAGCAGAACAAGATTTCTGTTTCTGACCCCAAGGAGAGGATCACGCAGCTGCAGTGGCTCTTCTTCCAAGCTTCCGGGCAAGGGTGCGTCTGTCGTCTTACATATGCCGCGAGGACGATGACTCACCATGCATATAGTCCATACTTTGGCCAGGCATACTGGTTCAAAGCTTATCATCCTGAGAAAGTACCCAGTGCTATTGAACGGTACCAGAAGGAGACGATTCGTGTGCTTGGGGTTCTGGAGAGCGTGCTTTCCAAGCAGGAGTGGCTGGTCGGCGGGAAGTTCACTGTCGCCGACGTGTCGTTCGTCCCGTACGTGTTTGAGGTGTTCTCCGAATAGAGCGAAATGCTGACCATGGATGCACGTCTGAAGGTGGGACATCAGTGCGTTCGATGCTCTTTTGGTTGACTACCCTGGCTTCTCTCTCGAGAAAGACTTCCCTGCCGTCAAAGCGTGAGTGAACCCTTTCGTGAGAGATCTCTTTGAACGATGTTGATGATGACCTGCATACAGCTGGCACGAAAAGGTCATCTCGCGCCCAGCGGTTGCCGCTGTGCTTGCCATCAAGGCTTCTATTAATTGATGTGGATGTGTCGTATAACTGGAAATACTGCCTCGATAATCCAGTGTATCGAATCCGCGATAAATATACGTGTTTTATCGTACCTGCTGTGATTTTCGTGTGACTCTTCGGGAAGACGCGAACAGGAGAGTTGCCAAATTGGGCGACCGCGTCTGTAAGATTTGTGAATGCAGATCCCAGTGCGCCATCTGCATAGACGCCACACCGAGTCTTTCTCTCTCTCTCTCTCTCTCTCTACCACCACCACATCCAACCCCTCCCCATAACGTTATAACACGTTGGTTACACGTTCATCATGTTGATCAAAGTGAAGGTAGGCGCTCCGTGTAGGACTGTCGATGTCCGCCACTCACCAGTTTGCTTCCTCTCGCCAGACGCTGACTGGCAAGGAGGTGAGCAGATCGCGTGCAGAGAAGCCCTCGCTGACAGTTCCCTGCGCCTATGCTCCCCTAATGTATCCTGCACGCTAGATCGAGCTCGATATCGACCCCGATGATAAGGTGCGTTCTCCTAGCCCGCTCCACCGTGAGTCGGTTGTAACCACTGCTCCACTTCGCGTGGCTTGCCGTCGATATGCTAGATTGCACGCATAAAGGAGAAGGTCGAGGAGCAGTCTGGCGTACCCCCACCGCAGCAGCGACTTATTTTCGGTGGCAGACAAATGTGCGTAGCTCCTCGTTCTCTCGTGTGGTGTGTGCCAATGGCGATCTTGCACTCAGGGCGGATGATAAGTCGGCAAAGGAGTTCAACATCACCGCGGGAGCAGTGCTACATCTAGTCCTCGCGCTCCGTGGTGGCTGCTAGGCTCGGTGAGGGTCAGTGTGGTGATGTGCGCGATGGACGGAGAGAATGCAGCAAGGTTTCCGATGTATCATGTCGTACGTTGTGTCAGATGTGTTCCTATTCACAGTTTCTCTGCTTTGTTTTCCGTTGCACGAACATCAGATACCCACATGGGTATAGAGACAGTGTATGTACAGCAATCCACAAGTGACACTATTTCACAGCACCTGCAGTATTCAATCGGCTAGGAGATCGGGGCCCCCAACGACGTCCGCACCAGGCAGCAGCCATCGGAAGGTGATGCTCAGCCTCACTTCGCGGTCAACCAGCATCCCCGCGCGCTCCCCGGCGACTCCTCCACCAGGTCCTCCAGCCGCTTCTCGATCCCGTGCGTCCACCCATACCGCGCCTCCCCCGTCATGACGATAACGCTGCCCGCGGGGAGATACAGTCCGACCTTCCGCGACGCGCCCTTCCCCTCTGCGCGCACCCTGTCGAACTGCATCACACAGCCGGAGCCGAGGCTGACCCCGATGATGCCGTCGTCGTACCGGTCGAGTAGGTCGACGTGCGGCGTGATGCCCTCGCCGGGCCAATAGAGGTTCAGTATCGCCTGGCGCGCGCGCACAGGGGCGCCCGGTGGGGGGAAGAGCAGCGCATGCGTGTCAGGGGGGAGGGACGGCAGGAGAAGCTCGGAGAGCGTGGAGAGTAGGTCTAGGAGGAACGGAGGGAGGCGGCGTGCGCGGTTCCGAGGAGGGGCCTTCGGCAGCGCGCTCGAAGAGCATGACTTGGTTGACGGCGCCGTCCTTGAAGAAGGCTCTGATGCACGTCCACATGAGGTCTTCGGCGAAGTCTTCGGGAAGTAGCGAGGTGGGATCGAAGAAGAGGCCGGGGACGGACGGCGTGGTGAGCCTTGCTGGCACGAGAGTCTCGCCGTCGTTCACGAGGGGCCCTACAGTCCTGCATGCGGAGCCATCGTCGGTGTCAGTCTGAGGTTCCGGTAAGCATTCGTCGAAAAGCGAGTCCGCATCCGAGTCCGAGAGGAAGGAGTCAACGGAGGGAGACTTTGGCCGCTCCAAGGCAGTCGAGGCGGTTACAATCCTGAGACCGTGTTTGACAGCGGGCTTTGTGGAACGAGGGAGCTTCGATTGACCAGCGTAGTCGCCTTCCTCTGCGAGTTTACGCTTCTTCGTCGACAGCGCAGCGGGAGACAGAGGGATACTGTGTGTCATAGTATGAAGAATACAGATGATGGGTGTCTTGCAACACTTAAGAAAGGCAAACTGGGAAGTCTATCATCGGAAGGCCTAGTCTGGATTCTAACGAGAAGACCACGAGGAGTATAATGGTCTTGACCGCCGGCACCGTCTAGGACGGTGTCAGACCACAGTCACGAAGCGCCCGTGAGTTGTTGGCATAATATCCAGAAAAAGAAAATTTATCTAATTATGATTTCTATCATGACGGCCGGTTGGACTAAAGTCGGCATTCACTTTTATGTGTTCAGTAGCTCTGATTCATGTTTGGCAGTACTGTGAGGTTACAGTTACAGCTCAACTGTATCTGTATTATTCCCCCTTTCTTGCTCTCAAGTTCTATATCCAACTCTCTACATCTCGTCTAGTAAATAATTGGTCAGATTTTGACTACGAATTTCGATCAGTAAATTCACGGCACCTCCAGGGCATATAGATGTGAGTCTTGGGACTCAGGTGCCAGCTTCCTAACTGCAGCCACGAGCTCATAGAGGTAGTCTAGAACAATAGCCATGAGGTGTTGATCTAGACAGAGGACATTCCAGAGACGCACCTTGTTGCGTCCTGAGGGCCCCACGGAGTGCCAGATCCGTTCTGCGAGTGCGTCAATCGGCTCTGATCCAACTATCATTAACATGAAATCAAACGGTCGGCAGGCAGTGTTTCAATTAAAAGCAGTGTATGTCATATGATCCTTCGGCGACTTACTAAAGGAAGGATTATCATTTCTGCCGACATAGCACTTGAACAATGTCAGGAGGTTAGCGCAGATACCATTTGCCACAGCAGGCGCAGACGTACGAAAGCCTGTGGCAATGATCAGCCACGTTGAGGATAGAAAAAGGCTACAACGTACTCTATGTATTACGACTTTCTCGCGACCGCCCACGAGTCCGTAGACATCGAGTTCTTCGAGCGTATATCCATCCTATTCACCAGTCACTGATCAGCTGGAGACGTGTACGCTTCAATTATGGCAAACCTTCTCGCGATAATCTACACGCCAACAATATCCAATGTTACAGGGTTTAGCTAGCGGTCACCGAGCACTAGCACAAAATGTACCTAGATAGTCCCGCACTTCTGATTCATACAAAGGATCTATAGTATATGCGACGCCTGTGAAGAATGTAGTCAGTTTTGTTGCACAAGAACATCGAATTCATTCGGAAGACTCGCCCAGACAACATCGTCGTGAGGGAAGGGATCCTGCATGTAGATTAATTTGGCTGGTTCAACAGAGCAGAGGGTCTGCTTAATATTTACTGAACCGGAAAAGGCCTCCCAGTCCTCTTTGTGAATGAGGGTGACTACTCTGCCAGGATTCTATGAAATTTAAGACAACAGATGAGCCAACCCACCAATACTTGATACAAGCGGAATGTCATACCTCTGGTGTCCCTCTATGATCATGGGACTTCTGGGCGAACCGGCGCACATAACCTTTCAAGAAGCCTGGAGCTAACGAACATGTCAGAAAGCCCGTAAGCTGCACCTGTGAAATTCGACCAGGCCGCAACCTACTCTCAGAGACGACATGGGGTGGCGGCTGTCAAGATCGGCCTATAAACTTGCAAATCCTCTACAATTAAAAAGTGGTAGCAACTACCTTGAAGATCAACGACCCATATCCGAACACAACGTACGGCCTCTCGCTCGTCACCAATACCATTGCTAAGCCACCATAGACTTACTAGGCCAACTCTTTTGGTGGACTTCAAGTTAGTAATACTGTAAGCGGATTGGTTAGGATATCAATCCAGAAAAGGAAATATTAGCTAAGCTTTCAACCTTCACAATCTTCCGTAAGACTGCAGCTGCTCACACCCTTACTATCAAGATACTAGCCACAAAAGTATGGAAGAAAACAACACCCGCAGGAAGGCCGATTGTTGACAGAGAAAAAGTGTGCTACTCTTCTTCAGGTCTTTGCGGGCGAGATTGCACGCATGCATAGACCGCTCCCTTTCTCATCCGCACATTCTTAAAACTGGGGAGCTTCACCGTTTGGACCAATTCGAGGAAGGGCCTATTCCCATCGCAGATGAACAACAGATTTTTACATGGTGCGTGGTTGTCTTTCGCAACCAATCTATCGCTCCTGACACCCACGCGTTCACAGGAAAGACGCAACCCTCCGGGAGGTACTCACCACACTGCGCATCACGGCGCCCAACACCGCCGAATATCGCCACCCCCTCGCGCGCTACTCCTTCCGTGCTGTCTACGCTGACTCTGCATCTCGCGGCCGCTTCGCCCAAAAAGAGCTCGGCATAGTCCTCGCGCGATATCCTCGGCGAGCCGGCACCCTCGGCTCAGCTGCCCCGCGCCTGCTCGAGGATCAGACGACGAGTCGCACGAGCCTTCCGAGCGCGAGCGTGAGGAGCGCACGCTGGATGAGCTGCGCTTCGTGCCGGGGACTATCTCTGCGTCGCGGTACTCCTGCCGAAGAATGTCACCGTGGCGGTGGGCCCGGTGGAGAGATCGCGATCAAGGGCTCCGCGACAGGTGCGCCTGCGCCTGCTGCTCCAGCGGGTCGAATGGATGGAAGGGTAGGGGCCTCGGGGAGACGGCGGGTGGGTGGGAGATTGCTCCCGCGCCTGGTCCGCCCGGTGTTGGACGCGGCGGAGGCACTGGCGTGGCGGCTCAGATCCGCCCCTCCCCCTCCGCACCGTCGTGCTGGGCGTGGAGACTTTTCTGCCCGGGACCGCGACGTGGATCGACGGGTGCCCCTCCGAGAAGAGATTCTCCGCCCCCAAGGAGAGAAGGTTGGGGCGACAGGGACAGAGTGGCAGGGGAGACAGGCGACCGCCTTCGAGATCAAGGAGTCCGCCTAGAAGAAGGAACTCTCGTTATGATTGAGGGCTCGTGTGTTGTATTGTTGCGTTCTTGCGTTCGTATGTGCTGAGTCCGTTCTTCTCAACTGTTATTCCAATAGTGATGTCTGTGATTTTATGACGAGCGTCCGCGAATCGACTCGGGACATTCGCTTCTTATATGTCCTCAGCATCTGAGCGAAGATCAATACGCCGTGATAAAATTTTGTTTGACCTCCTCATCCTTGGTAAACGTATTAAATTCAGTGCTACAGTTACTGGTAACTATCTCGAAGAACTTTGTAAGTACATTCTAATAAACAACAGGAAGATCTCAAACACGCTACGATTATTCTACTTAGAATAGTTTGAAACAACTTGCACATCAACCTGGTCCAGTTTCTTCTCGTCGTAAGACACGGGGTCCTCATCAACATTCTTGATCGGCCCCGTGAACCACTTGCGGGCAGAAACAACCCAGGATATGGACGCGAATAAGAATACCGCCATAATAATCACAACAGCGTAGTCTGCGTAGTGTCAAAGAGAGAAACAAGCTCATGGAGGGGAAGACGTACTCATCAATTCGGCGTCCGGCGCATGCTCGGGCGGGAAGAGCAGTAAGATGATGATGAAACAGACCCATGAGACTGCGACAATCCCAATGGGCATGTACCAACGCCCGAGCGAGAATGGGCCCTTCTCGAGCTTGTTGCGCCCGGAGGTGATGCGGAGGAAGATCGGTGTGACATACGATGTGTACAGCCCAATTACAGATGCCCTGTGCATTCGAAATTCATGAATAAGCATGTGCCCAGATAGCAGGTAGCGCTCATATACGTACCCTGCGAGTGACGAGAGCGCCGTAGCGGAAAAGCCGAGAAGGCCGCAAACACCTGCAAGGACCATAACCAGCCACACCGCATTGACGGGGGTCTGGGTATGCCGGTTCATGCGTTTCCACCAACGCGAGCCTGGAAGCGCGTTATCCCGCGCAAACGCGAACACCACGCGAGATGCATCAACGCCCTGAGCAGCGCCAGTCACGTACTGTCCCACATCCGAAGTAAGCACATGTCTCCAGTGGGGTAATGGGCGCGTACCTGCACGACGATGATGAAGCTCCAGATGGCGAGCATGCCCCGTTTGCCGAGAACGTCGAGGAAGAGCTGACCCATGGGGAGGGGCAAAGTAGTGGAGAGAAGATCAGATACGGATGCTGTGGCAAACGATGCAGCGATGAAGAGAATCCAGCCGAGAGATGCAGTCGCTCCAACGGCGACTAAAATCGCAATGGGCGCCGCGCGGGCTGCTCCGGCTGTCTCTTCTGAAATGTGAGCAGCGGAGTCATCTGGGATCGCTGATCAGTGGGCGAGCTAGTGTCTAGCGACGCGTACTTACATCCAGTAAGTGTCCACATTGGGGAAGTGAAGGCAAGGAGAAAAGCCCAGCCATCTACCAAGAAATCAGTCAGATATTGCTAAGATAAACGAATCTGAGACCCACTGTTTGACCAGCCGGTGTTGTTCTCGAATAGAGTGAAGGCATCCTTGGTGGACACCTTTTGGTCGCCGGAACAAACGAGTAGCGCAATGATAGCAGCGATAGTTGTGCCCACTGCAGGAGAGTTAAAGTAATAGGATCAACGGCATGGCGCGACAGAGATACATCACTCGCCGTTGACCATCACATAGAAAAGGTTTAATCGTGCGAGAAGTTTAGTCGCCGCGGAGCATACAAGACCGTGAGTAAATAGAATTGCGAGTAGAATACCGAAAGTTGGGCCTGCCCGAGATCAACTGCGCCATCAGAACCAACAGAGAGCGCGGTAGTGATCATCTGGGCGCTGGAAGCAAACGTTTGATCAGCGCTGGCACAGCGTCTCGCACACTGTTCTACATACCACGTGAAGTCTATAGAGCAGACGAGCGTGACTTGGCCAGTTACGTTCGCCCAACCTGTAATCCAGCTGGCCAGGGCCGCATATTTCGGCGGGGCGAGCTTCGCCGAAAAGTAGTAAAGGCCCGCGCTTGTCCTATGCAGGAGTCATGTTATACGAAACGGTCGTGGAGTGTTTATAGTAAGCAACTCACGGCATTGCTGATGCAAGCTCGGCCATGGAAGCAGCGATCGCCATGACGAAGAGGCATGGGATAAGCCACCCGAAGACCATTCCAACATGTCCACCTATTCTCAGAGTTATAACACGGCACCTGAGCAGCTGTGACATGACTCACCGGATACAAGAGGGAAGGACATGGTGGACGATACGGACGCAATGACCCCCATGATAGAGAAGGCAAATGCGATAGTCTCTATGAGCTACACAAGAAGATTTAAGAAGTTATACACAGCTAGAATTATGTACTCATCACAAACCGAGAATTCGCGTTTGAATTCGCTTTTGTAGCCAAGTTTCGCAAGGAGGACGTCGTCGGCATGTCGCAACGAGACTATAGAACCATTATCGCTGTCACGCGTAGTTCCAGACCCAGGGGAGACGTGCTTCACGCTGACAACTCCCTGTTGTTCAATCTTCGACATGGTAGAAGGCCCAAGATGCAGAAGACGCAGAAGAGAAGTGTGAGAACTACGGGGTAGAGCGCTCGCATAGGTACTTTGGTGTCAAGTAAGATATATGTTACGTTTGAGTCGGCGATCCCGGTTCACGGTGTCTCTAGCCTGATAAGTGTCCGGCTGAGAGATAAGGAAGCATATCGACCGACTTGCACTCACCTTATCTACCGCTCTCTCGCAGTCATCACGCTGCAGGTGGCATGTGCTCATGCTATAACATCTAAATGTCCAAGTTATGACGTTAGATAGCAACTCCCAAAGGCTGAATGATTCGTGGACTTTTGTGGTTAATCAAACGGATGACTTAGAAGTAATAAGTTAACTGGAGGCTTGATAGTATGGTTCGATCACAACGCGACGTAGTAGCGACCTTACGCGACGCGCCGTGGCACCTCACGTGGCCGATTCACGATGAGCGCGGCGGCAGCTCAATCAACCGCGTGGTCTCTTTTCTCATCACCGCCGTGAACATATAGTGCATATAGTGCAATATTGCTCAGCGGACATGTTCACCTCGCCCAAAAAATGCAACTCTAATGCCAGCGGCTTCAGCTCGATGTTGAACCCGTAATGGGATGCCGGTGCTTATCGACGAACCCGTTAGTAGGCTCAAAAGTTCTAACCTGCTCCCAATTCAGAAATTTTGTTGGCTTGGCTTCCCGTATCTAAAGTGTTTCTTCTCATATCTATGAATATGAGCGGTCCGGACCAGCTTATCTTCGCCATGCATATCTCATACTCTTTACCCTATCTCATGGTGCCTCACACAGCACTGTCATCTTGCTCTGTTACCTCCTCGTCGCACAGGCATCTATAGGCATGCCTCGAAAAGTTCTCATAGGATTTGGTGTCGATGTCGACGCAGTGGCTGGATGGTACGTGCGTCCCGCTGAGTCTGAAGCCCTGCGTATGAGTGTCCACGTGCAGGTTGGGATCGTATGGCGGCGAGGATTCTCCCTTGGACATTTCTAGAGTATGTGATTCGATTTCCTAGAGCATGCGTGCCAATCGGAGCATCCCATATCCAGGGAATGTACGCTGGGGAAGTGGGCGTGCCGCGATTGCTAAAGCTGTTCAAAAAATACAACATCAAGACGACATGGTTCATACCTGGTAGGTCTCCTAATGAGTATACCCAACACGACATCGATGTTGTTCCGAAGGCCACAGTCTGGAAACCTTCCCTGAGCAAATGGCTGCTGTTAGAGATGCTGGTCACGAGATGTGAATGCAATTCAAGACCAATCCCTGCTTGTCGCTGACTTTTCTTCCTTCCTCTAGTGGGCTTCATGGTTACTCTCATGAGGTGCGCACATTTATTCGAGACAATTGCTGTTTTCCTCTGATGTCAATATTAGAATCCTGTGTCCATGTCGCCTGAGCAACAGAAAGATATCTTGGACCATACGTTCAACTTGCTCACCGAATTCAACAATGGGGTTCCGCCGAAGGGAAGTGTTGCTCCTTGGTGGGAGACAAGTAGCGAAGGCACGGAGTTGTTACTCGACAAGGGTATTGAATACGGTGCGTTCAAGACTACGTGAGGGGATACGGCAGGGGTTCTGATCCTACCCAGACCATTCAAACATGGCACACGAGTGGGTGGTAAATCTTTATGGGTTTCAATTGGTCAGCTAACTTTTTAATGGCAGCTCTCAAGCGTACTACCTTCGTGACCAGGATTTGTGGACCAAGATTGACTATAGTGCCAAGGCCCACGCGTGGATGAAACCTCTCACTAGGGGAAAGGAAACGGGACTGGTCGAGATACCTGCGAACTGGTGAGTCCGCCGCGCGTACATACACTCTTGCTTCATTCGACGATTCGTTATTCAGGTACCTGGACGATCTTCCTCCCATGATGTGAGCGATAAACTCGAACGCAGCATCGGCTGTAGAACTGTATCTAACCGCCACAACGTCACATTAGGTTCATCAAGTCGAGTCCAAATTCCCATGGCTGGGTACGCGATTCCAATTGAGGATACTTGGGATCTGTTAGATCTGTTGACGTGTCCTTACCAGGTCAATTCGCGCGACGTCGAGCAGCTATGGAAAGACTCCTTTTCATACCTATATAGGTGAGCCCGACGCTTCACTTATACTGTATGGTTCATCTAATTACAGCGATATCAGGGAAGAGGAGAACTTCATTTTCCCGATTACTATCCTCCAGATGTCAGCGGGTAAGCACTCCGCATATAGTAACGGCTCTCTTTGTATGCTGAAAATTCTACCCACGCGCTTGCTCTATCTAGCCGCCCTCATGTCCTCTTGATGCTTGTACGTAGACTCCTTTTGTTATTGGTCGGTCTGGCGTGCCACCGTAAAACGAGCATTGTCAACAAACACGTTACGTATCGGTTGCATTTGCACCAAGCTGTGCAAGAATCGGTTTGTAAAACATATAGAAACATTTCGCATTGATTCACACACGTCGGCAGGCTGATATGAAGGCTGATGTGGTGTTTAATTTTCACAGGAACGTTTTATTGAATGGGTCAACACCCATGCTGACGTTCATTGGGTCCGCATGATTGATATGGCGCACGAGTTCCGTGCTCGCGCAGCACCCATTCCGGGAGCAAAGATGCCGCGAGGTTTCCAAGGTTGACGACGAGGTATAACCTATGATATTATCGTATGGGAGCAAGTCTGAGCGTGATATTGTGGATGTACGCTTTCGAGCGAATGTTTATGTCATATTTGTACCAATTAGCATCCCTTTGAGTCTGGTGAGGAGAGATCGTGAAGTAGCATGTCCCGCGGATGTTCGTCATGTTCATTGCTCAAAATTATGTTCCGATTTCCTGAGCTCATTCAATCGCTCTGTGCAGTACACGCTCAACTCAACGTAATCCGATATCTGATGACTACCAAAATTGGGACTACTGTGTGATAAAAACTTTTTTCCTTGAGCATCATCAAATGAGCAATGAAAACAACATTTCCGCAGCAGCTCTCCATGCATCTTGCATGAAATTTAAAGCTAGCTGAAACGTTGGGCACAAGTGGGGCACAATTGAGCAAGATGAGTCCAACTAAGATCACCCGATCACATCGATCGTATTTGGAGATCATGAATCTGACTCGTGTGGCAATGGCGCGCTACCATCCTCCCAACCTCACGAAGTACATTTCGTCTCGACCTGCAGGCTTCAGAGATTCGTCTCCAACAAAAGATACCCCTGTTTTTATATTTAAATCCCCTCGTAGCCAAGGATTCCGAATTAGACTGCTCCGGACCGCTAGTTTCCGTCTCAGGGAGAATTGAGGCTGTGGCCGTTGCAACCACATCAAATGGTGCTCAGGAGTGCGAAATGATGGCGTATGACTGCGGAATAATTTCTACTTATGCTGTTCAGGAATGCTGGAAGTTGACAGGGTTATTGTAGGAAATGCCCTCTGCGTACACTGCTCGTAAGTTCAAATAATCTCAGACGTGCAATTAGAATCTCCAGATAACTTACTGGCGTCAAATGTGAAGAACAAGCAGGGTCGAAACGTGCGACCGCCGGCTCCAGATATTATCCAGCGTCTCTGGCCGAAGTTGGTCGTGAGGTCATAGACGTGAAAGAAGCCTCGAGGCCGCAACCGATTGCCGAGCTGGATGAATTTATCGAAAGGCGCCATAAACTAGGTGAACCGCTCGACACGACCCAGAGAGGCCCAGCATGTCTTGAACATGTTGGAGACGGGGAGAAACATGGCTATGCACATCAATTCGCAGTTCCTACATGACACGGTGATCGGACATGGTTGCGAAGTGCCTGTTTCATACTGGGAGTTGGGGTGCGGGGGTCAAGCAGCAAAATCTGAAGCCGAACATGCTCCGGACGCCTCGGATCGAGTCTCGATATGTAGAGTGAGTTATGTACCATCTCCAAATAACTCGATGTGGGGGAAACTTACTTGAGAGTTTGATCATCGAGATTTGAAACGGTGGAAGAGGAGATGTTAGAATGGAGGTTTCTGTCGGCCGTGGTACAAACATTTATGCGCTCCGACCTGAAGTATACACTGACAGCGACAAGACCTTGCCATCATCTCTGTCCATGTCAGGAGTGCTAGTGAAGAGACTAGAGTTGTAGGTGAGAACGTCGGCCGCCAAACAACGCTAATTGTCAGCATCCACTCCGCCGGTACGCTTAAACTTGTGATCTCGATTTGCTCTTACGTCGTAGCAGCAGACGCGCTCCAGCCCGAGGCTGAAATCCAACGCGCAGCTTGGAGCAACCTCATGTCTTAATCCATCATCGGTCGTCGTCCTTCATACCATGGCTTCCACACGCCCTCCATCATCTGTGCCCATCACACCCTGTCTGCGAGAGTACTTCTCGTTCTCTAGCTTCCACTGCAGTCAACACTCACGTACTTCCTCCTCATCTTCCGCATCGCCCTCCACATCCTTTCATCGACCCTCTAGCGCGTCCTCATATGCTACCTCTACATCCTCGCAGTCGGCTTTGCTCTTCGCCGCGCCCCCTTCCAGTCCCACCACGAAGGACATCCACTCTCATTCGCCCCCTACCTCGCCCCCCAGTACCTGCGCGCGCGCAATCCACACCCGAACCGCCTTCCCGTCCGCAGGAGCCTTTATCTCCATCACGATGTTCCTCTGAGTCAGCTTCGTCTTCCAAAGCACTTCTTCGCCTTGATATTCCCGCCACATGCCCTAACGAAATACACCTCAAGACTCCCGTCACTCCGCTCAGTCCCATATCATTTTCCTTTCCTGGGCCTAAGCCTCTGCGCAAGAAGCGCGAGCATACGCTCGAGCGCCACATGAAGCAGCTTGGCTTCGTTGAGGCACCTCCCCCCTTGCTTTCGAGCAAATCCTTTGTCAAATCACATCCGCCTGATCGCGACGTAGTCCTGCTTGTCAACTACGAGGTCGACCAGGCAAACGTACCTTTCAGGAGCACGAGTAGATGCGGAAATGGTGATGAGTTCGAAGTGCAAGTGCTCCAGGCCGATGAACCTGTGAGAATCCAGCGATTCAGCCGCAAATGGGTACGCGAGAAGAAAGGAAAACGATGGACTGAAAAAGATTTTCAACAAATTTTAGAAAGTCTGCGGAAGTTGCGGTGAAGCCCATTGTATTTGTGTGCGTCGGTGCATTTACTCTCCTTGAATTGCATATGAGCATATTGCTAAAATTGGTTTGTTATAGACGAGTCTTGTAAGACACCGTCTGATTATAGTGTGTTTTTTCATACCTTGACTTTTCGGATGACGGATGTCCTCAAGTCAAGCATATCGTAGGGGCTCTACAGTATTTTTTTCTTGCATCGTTCATGTTGATAGATATAATTTCCTACAGTACAACCGACGAGAATTGACTCTGTGTATATTTGCCATTCATATAAGATGCCATCAAAGAGATATTCAGCATGCTGTCGCGCTCACAGTACCGTTGCACGTCTTTCGTTCCACGTTCTCAAGTTTCGTGCATACGTTTTGCCATATTTGGCATACCCATTGCCTTATTTGGTTGTCCGGTCGACCCCGGAATC
Organism: Grifola frondosa; assembly: GCA_001683735.1. Lineage (NCBI taxonomy): Eukaryota > Fungi > Basidiomycota > Agaricomycetes > Polyporales > Grifolaceae > Grifola > Grifola frondosa. The sequence goes on from LUGG01000014.1 coordinate 86,630, forward strand.
CTACGGCGACATCGCGTAAACTACAACGATATCCGATGTGCTGGAGCCCACATGATTGATAGCATTTCGAAAATGAAATTGGATCTGCTTTGTTTCCTATCGAATAGAGGGTTTCCTACACTAACAATTTGTGCGTTGGATGTTCTCTCGTGGCACTTCAGAAAAGATATTCCCAAAGAATATTGCGGTTGTGCTTCCACATGGAAAATACCCTTCGCTTACAAAATCCTGCTCACGGGAAAAAGAAGCCATGGGCGCTGCGGCAAGAACCTAGACTTTGGTCTGGGGTACTGTGAGAATACATATCTAAAATGGCAATTTTCTACTCGGGGGATCGGACTCACGTGCATGGCTTCGGTCTTAACGTCTGCTTGAATGTGTCTCCTCTCTTCCTCTTTCCCTGTTGATCCCTACCCGTCTCTCGCCGGTCTCCCCAATCATCTCCAGTGATTCTGCATGAAGGAAGGAAAGCAACGTGCAAAATCCGACTCTGTTATTCCGTCCGGCAGAGGTACCTATGCTAAACAAGCTTGCAGTCACTGTCGGAAACGGTTGGTCATATCCTCGCTTCAATTGTTTAATATAATCGGCACTGATTTACCACCGACGCCTCATGATTTCTCCATTAGAAAGAGCAAATGTGACGGAAAAACGCCGGTCTGTGGGCCTTGTGAGAAGGCAGGCCGTGCATCAGAGGTACCGTGTGGCTTGCTATTTCGGCTATCGTTAGTTTACCCTCATCGTCACACCCGCAGTGCACTTGGGGAAGGAAACTGCTAAAAAGGCGAGGACACAGCAACATTTTGAATCGCTCGAGAACTACATCCGAGCACTGGAATCGAAAGTGAAGGATCTGCAGGCAGAGGTAGAAGAATGTCGCAGATCGCATGGATCAGCTTTTGGTACCGGGTCTACGTCAACGGGTGTTGCTGGTCCGTCTTCCTTTATGTTGCCCCAGATGGCATCGAGCTCCAAGATGGAACGAGGCGAGGATACTATGGCCACAGAAGATACTGGGAGCTCGAATAACGAGTCGGATATTGATCATCTCATCTCTCCGACTAGGCATCTCGTGGTGCGTTATATACGTCCGCGCCTCCACTTGTTCATGCTTATCTTTCGTCGCGAAATAGCTGCAAGAGACGGATTTGGAACTGTACGGGCCAACGTCAATATTCAGATTAGCACCCGAACGATCCTCGCCATCCGTAGGAGAAATGCAACAAGATAATTCCGAACCTCCTTCTTCCACATACTTCGATTGGGCCCGTCATCTCCCTCCAGAAGTTCCTCTTAGTCGTGCAGAACATGACCGGTACAATCATTCAATTTGTGTGCGCGATCCATATCTGATGCTCATTGTCATAGAATCCTAGACATCTTATTCAAATTCTTCACTTCGTGGGGTTTGCGCCTCGTACCAGAACTCTTTCTTCGCGATATGCACCGTACGCTTAGTATCCCTCCCAATCAACCCCCACCAAAAACCGCACATTACTCGCCGATGCTACACAATGCCGCACTTGCGCTCGCTACCGCGTTCTCAGATGACCCGCTAATACGTGACGTGCGATATAGAGAATTATTTGCACGCAAAGCCAAGAGTTATATTGAGGCAGAATGCCAACGACCGAGCATCAGTCTTGTATCAGCGTTATCAACAATCGCGAGCTTCCATTCCACACAAGGGGAGCAGAGTTTAGGCTATTTATACTTCGGTGAGCCGGCACGTTATTCGCCTGTGATGGTCACTGATAAACCTTGCGAGAACAGGAATGAGCGGTCGTATGAGCCAGGCGTGTAAGCATGCCAGATATTTTCGATTGACGGTCCGTTCACCCTTCTCTTCAGTGGGCCTTAGTATCGACTGCTCCCCGTGGGTCAAGTCAGGCCTCATCACACACGCAGACATGCTCGACCGCAACTGGGCGTATTGGGCCACATTCTCCCAGGTAGGCAGAGTTGTCCTGTGGGTTCCTGCAAGCCTGTGATCATACAGACACCATGCCATCTTAGGATATATGCTGGTCGTTGTACGTCGGGCGCGATTGTTGCGTCGCACCGCCGAAGGCTACCCGGCCAATCCCCGTTCCATTCGTTGGGTCCGAGATCGACCAGCTACCGTGGTATTGGGCGCCGTGTAAGATGGCCGCGCAGCCGAGCTACGTCGTGCGTACGTTTGACGTGAGCTGCGACTTGATGCTCATCGCGAGAAGGATTATGGACTTTGTGTATGTCCCGAGTCCCGTGTTTCCTCGTTAACCGCTCACTGATTTTCCACACAGTAATGGTTTAGGCCCCGGTTTTCGTCGTGAGGGAGTCCTGCAGCTAGTGAGTGAGATGGAGTAAGTAGAGTCATTGGCTTCTGCGCGTTGGCTAGACTAACTAAAACACACTAATAACTGGAAGGATGCTCTCACACCCGAAGTCGATCTTACCGCCGCGAGCCGACCAAATGCGCTCCCGCATAGATTAATGCTGCACTTGGTGTACTGGTGGCTCTTCCTACTTCTGCATCGCCCTTTCTATCGCCGTTCCAAGTCTTCTAGTGCTGGGCAGGACATTGATCATGTCAAGGTAGTTCAAGTGCAGACAGTTCCCATGCGATTGATTGACTGTCCCCTATGTAGTTGTGCAACAGAGCCAGCGACAACATCATGCTCCTCCTTGGCATCTGGCAGGAAAAGTATTCACTCCGCTACCTCCCTATCACACTTGTCCAAGTCATTTTCTGTGCTGGAACCAGCTTCGTCCTTTCCGCCGTGCAAGCAACATCCGGTCCCCGTCTCGGGCGCGTCGCGTTATCTAGTGCGCTCTCGCAGGCCGAGCAGTGCATTCGCTACCTCCTGATCTGCGGGAAGTCCTTCGAGTGTGCCAACCGCGTTGCCACCATCCTCTCCAATGTGCTTCAGGAACAGCTCAAGCCACGTCTACTCCTCCGCACGCTCGACTCCGGTTCGAACATCATGCTACCGTCCGTACATGGCTCCACTACTTCGGGTACATCGGGCTCAGAAACCGGTGATAGCGAGTATCTCCAGTATCCTGCGCCTCGCTCGCCTACTGACTCGCTCTCCGCGACACTGACAAGCCTTGACTCCCTCCGGGAGCGCTGTCGGCCACCTGCGTCACCCGAGTGGTCGCCGCGGGACAGCTTCGCGCTTGCCATGGCAGCACCGGCAGGACCACACAGTCAGAACCCAGGCCAGACGCAGGTGCCGAACGTGTATGGCGCAGAGACAGGCGGGTATCCCGAGCGGCCGCAGGACATCGAGATGGACTTCAGTCTCGGTGGGATGGATCTGGGGATCGTCGGGGGCAGCCGCTGTCGAACCGGCCGTACATGGCATTCGGGATCCCGGAGCTGAGCACGGACGTCGGGTTCCAGCAAGCGGATGCCCAGGCTCAGGTGGCGCACCAGCAGGCGCAGCTGCCGCAGCAGCCGATCGCTCTCGACTTCAGCGAGGAGGAGCTCGCGGTGATGGACCAGATTCTGCGGCAGCAGTTTAACCACCCGATGGACTTTGCGGCGCCTCACCAGTAGTGTGGACGGCGAGATGGAGCGGTGGTGTTACTGCCTGGTTACGAGACGGCGCTGGCTCCTTTGGGGTCGGGCGGGATGCTGGGACGGTGACGGGATCATATAGGATCAAGGCAGCACGGCGTGCGCGGCCTACTACTTAATCATTTAGAATTTGACACTTTATTTACTGGGGTTCAAGGTTTCGCAGTGTTAACCTATCCAGCCTGTAATAGAACATGAACGTCTAGCCTGGGAGTAAGGTTGGTGAAGGATCATCAAGACTCGAACACGGCATTTGCGTGCATGGCCAAATATCATATACCATACTGCTATAAGCGATGGCCTAAGCTTTCCATCGTATGATGCGAAGCTGCGATGTCTGCGTTATTTGATGCAAAAGATATGCAAGTGATGTCAGGAAATTGCCTTTTATAGGAAATACTCTATCTTCCGCCACAATCCGCCACAAAATATGTTTCGTTGATGCAACAGAGCATTGGCTGGACTTTTTGGTGCGTTTTTCACCATATTGAGTGAATAATCTCTCATTTTAAGTTTAAAGAAGCTGTGCTGAAAATATTCGGAAGCTATGGCATGTGTCCAGCATATTTTTCTCGTGTGCGAGAGATGTTCCAAAATTATGAGTAAACCGGCAAGACGCTGTACTGGGCCTTGGTGTAGCATGTGCACTGCAGTGCACCTGCATCAAGTGTTGTGGCTGAAGGCCTCTGTGCGGGATCTTATCTGAGCGTTCTTCCTCCGACGTAAATCCTCAGTCTCGCCAGCGCGCTCTCTCTCCTGCCCACGACCTTGATTGGGTCTATTGAGCCGTCGCCTCTATGACGCTCTCCGCGCTGCATCCTCTTCATGGGTCTCGGAAACGGAGTGCAAGGACGACATCGAGACCAAGTCTGAAGGGCCCGGGTCGCCGACCGAGTTCATACAAAATGTCTCCCGAAGGCCCATGTGGAAGAGAATCTTCACTGGAAACGCAGACGGGGCATACCAGACGAAGAGGGCTATGCAAAGTCGCCATCTCATGATGATTGGTGGGTGCATTCTCCACTAATGTGTGTAATTACTTTCACTGAGGAATATTCAGCGATCGGTGGCACGATCGGCACTGGTATATTTCTAAGTGCTGGAGCTGTGAGTTTTTTTGTCAAAAACTTCATTTCATGATCTTATTCGGGCTACCGAACATTGTAGGCTGTATCACTCGCCGGACCAGGAAGCGCACTGTTGTCGTATTTTGTGGTCGGCTGTTTCTGCTATGCCGTTATCATGTCGCTGTGAGTATCAACGCTGTACAATAATGTTTCTGCTAACTTACTGACGTCATTTGAAGAGGAGAAATGGCCTCTTATATACCCGTATCCGGCACATTCGCCGTGTTTGGAGCACGTTTCGTGTCTCCTGCGCTAGGATTTACTCTTGGCAAGCGTTTACTGCATACGTTCTTCTTTTACCACTAATGTTGTTTTGGACAGGGTGGAACTATTGGCTGCAGTGGTTTGTGACTCTTTGATGTTCAACAGTCATCTTTCTCATATCATCGCTCGAACTTCATAGGAGCTTGTCTATTCGTGCGTCGTTCTATTACGTCCTTTACCCGTTGTTCACCCGATGTATTATCTGTAGCAAGTGAACTTACAGCGGCAGCTGTCATCCTGCAGGTGAGTAATTTTTGGCCGAATATTACGACACTGGTGTGGCTCACAACTGATGCCTGTTTCATTTTGTCAGTATTGGGACGCACGTTTACAGCCGTGGCAATGGGCTCTTATCATTATTGCACCAATATTCGTGATGCAATTGATTCATGTCAGAGTTTATGGTAACATCCTATGTTCTGTCGCATCGTAGGTCTTCTAACGATAAAGTTTTCAGGGGAATCCGAGTACTGGTTTGCAATGATCAAAGTCATCATGGTGATCATGTTCATCATAGTCGGTCTGATCTATGACTGGGGAGGTATACATAAACACCCAGGCCCTGTGAGTTCATTAATTACGTTCTACGTCCTCATTTAATTAAATAATTGTCAGGGCCTTGCAAACTTCCAAGATGGTCAAGCATTCATTGGCGGCTTCTCAGCATTCGCGCAGACATTCGTGTATGCTTTCTTTTCATATGGGGGCGTGGAACTCGTTTCTCTTGCCGCAGGCGAATCTGCGAACCCGCACAAGACCGTGCCGAGCGCCATCCGTGCTACGTTCTTCCGCATAGTGCTCTTCTATCTCCTCACGATCCTTACGATCGGCTTGAACATCAACTGGAAAGACCCCACGTTGCTCACATCGGCAGACAGTTTGTCGATTCTTATTCGTATTGCCTTCTACTGAATATCCACTTTGACTACAGATTCTGATGTCGCTGCGTCGCCCATAACGGTGGTGTTCATGCGGGCCGGCTTTGGGGCCGCGTCGCATGTGATCAATGCTGTTCTGCTCACTGCCGTCCTATCCGCGACGAACTCCTGCTTCTATGCCAGCTCCCGCATGCTGCTTTCCATGGCCCGCTCCGGACATGCGCCCCGGGTATTTGGCTGGGTGAACAGCCGTGGGGTCCCCGTACCTGCTCTTCTGTGAGTCCCTGTGGCGTCCTCAAATAGACGTTCGTCTGGATACGTACATGCTCACCCGACCGACAGGATGGCCCTCGCGGTCTCGTTCCTCACATTTCTCACCACGATCTGGGGTGAAGGCATCGTCTTCACGTGGTTCCTCAACCTCACGGGCATCTCCGCGCTGCTTGTGTGGGGCTCCGTCGGCGGGATCTCCCTGCGCTTCCGCCAGGCCTGGCGCGTGCAGGATCGCCCGCTCGAGGACCTGCCCTACCGGCAACCTCTCACCCTGTTCTCCCGTTCCTGACGATCACCCTCGCCACGCTGATGTTCACCGCGCAGGGGTACGCGGCTGTCGTGCAGCAGCCATTTAACGCTCGGGTGCGTGTGCTCGTCCTGTCCTCCCTCAGCCTTCCGAGAACAGTGCGTGCTGACCAGTTTGTGTGTAGAATGTAGTGGCGACCTACATAGGTGTTGCGATGTACATCGTGCTGTATGCTGGTTACACGTTGTATGAGAGGTTTTACCTCAAGAAATTGTCGCACTTTGTTCCTCTTGAGGAGGTCGACCTCGATACGGACGCAGTGTGGAAGCGAGGAGAAGGGAAACTCGTGCGTAAACGCGAGAGAGAGGAGCAAGAGCGGCGAGAGGCGGAGGAGGGCACGGGCCACGGGTTGCGGTATTGGCTGGGTAGGGTGGGCAGGCATGTGTACTAGATATTTGTTAGGGTCATGGTAACTCATTTTCAGTCATTGGGACATTAATAGCATGTACTCTAAAAAGCAGATATCGGTTACTGATGGTTGACGGTTTGTGTATAGTTTATACCATTTGTACAAATGAACCTGATGAAGTGCTCCTGATTCTCGACAATTGGGTATTAGCATAGAACACATTCAGATCCTCTGGAGAGTCCCCATCATCCTAAGGAAGGAGGAATGTGTAGGTTGTTTGCCCGCCGCCCCCAAATATGGCCTCAAATCGCTCCTTTCTAGTCCGTAATTGTAGTCCGCCAGGTACTTCGAAACAGTCGGTGGCTTGAGACGCGCAAGCTTCGCAATCTCCGCGCGCAGCGCATCCTCGGTATCGTACAATCCGGACTCCATACACGCCTGATACACTCCGAGGAACGTCTGGCTGCGCCCATTCGAAATGAGTGTGTGCGGTTCAATGAAATAGCGGTACGGCTTAGAAATGAATCTCGCACGGGGATGCTGCGCTGCGCTCTCCTTTGGTATGCTCGAATGGGAGAGATCGAGGCCCACGCGTGGGGAGCGGAAGATGCGGAAACGTTCCTTACGTGGAGGATGTTTGCGTTTGAGATGCAGCGTGACGGGATCCGACGTGCTTTCACAGCCCGGAGCCAGGAACGCAAAGATATCGCCCCTCATTTTGGTAACGACGAGGTCATGAATACTGGTTGCATCACCCGTGCGGAGGATCTCGTCTACTATGACCGAGGGCCCCGAGATCACCTTGGAGTCGATCATACGCCGGACGGTCCGGATAAGAATGCCCCCACGAATGGAATGGTCGTGCAGCGAGTCTGCGGCTGCAGGGGCCGCTGAAGGCTGGGAGAAGTATGGAGAGGAGAGGACCACAGGATTGCCCATGGTTAGATCTAATCCCTTCCGTGTACCTGCTTTGAACGAAGTTGTACTATTGGGAGGGCGATGAAAATACCTTTCCAAAGTGGCATAAAGATGTTTCAGTCCAATGAACTCGAAGATGTCCTGGTAAGCATCTCACCAACGACAGCTCTTGTGCTGTTCTTCATGGCGATGAGTGAAAGGGTCTGGGTGATGCGGAGAGTATAGATAGAACTCGAGTTCCATTATCTCGAGCACTGAGAATCTATTCTCTCCAGCATTGAGGTTTATTTGATACTCGTGTATAAGAGTGGAAGCGATCTGGTCGAACCGTAAAGAAATGTCGTTTTCTGAGGTGATAGAGCTGCAGTCCAGCAGCCGCACAAGTTCCTCGTCAGACTTTGGACTATCGTCGGTTTCTTGGACTTCCGATGAGACGGCAGATGGTGTCGAAGATGGATCACTTCCGAGGCTTTCACCGTCAGTTCGAATGCGTTTTCCTGCGACATCGCTTGAGTTGAGAGATTGCTTTCTCTTGGCCACCATGCTGTCTAATATGGAATTCTCCTATTACTTCTCAAGTTAGCATCCACAATGATCCATTTAACAGCCATGCCAAAACAAAACTTACCAAAGCTTACAACCACGAGTGAGTCGACAAACTTCGTTGGAACCAAGATTTACGCGAGGTGTCACCTGCATGTGATGTATAATCGGTTCGTCACGCGCTCAATCCCGGTATCATATCGCAAATCATACCCTACATTCCAAAACCTCGAGTCACAGTAACCTGCGTAACCAATGCGCGACATACGATAGCATTGCAGCGAAAGCAAAACATGAACAACACACCCGATAACCAATCCGCGACCCAGCGCGACAAAGCGAGACTTGCGACGATAAATTACTACCTTCATTGTCCATGCCCAATCATGTGCACCTTCAACTCAAACCCCAAATTCCCGCTTTCCGTACGCCTTCCACTAACGCATCCACGTTCCCGAGCATAGTTCCTAGGAGCTCCTTCTTCTCTTCCATGGTCCGCGCACAGGCATCTCCGCAAGCAGCCCTCCGCGGAATCGCTAAAGAACTGGCTGCAGGGCCGTAACGAGGTGAACCTGCCGCATCAGCAAGGCTCTGTGCACGACGGTGTCTGCTCGCATTGACCGAAGCCTTCGCGTGCTCTTTCTCCAGCAGCGGGATGTACGCCAAGGCGTCGCTCGGTCCAAGGTCCGACAGTCCACGCGCGTGCCCCTTCCTTCGCGGCGTTTGGTACCGTAAGGGAGTCTCGTGATCCTCACCTTGGGCCTCCTCTGTCGATGACTGGAAAGACATCCCCCGTGGGCCTGTTCGCTCACGTATCTTGCCACGAGCAACGCCAACGCCAAGCATGGAAATCTGGGCTTTCTTCGGGCTGAGGGGCACGAAGTCAACCTCTTTGCGCGGCATCAGCAAAGAGCGAGGCTGTGCACGAGAATTCGGTGGAGTAATAACGCGTGGAGATGGCAGGAGAGCCGGAGAGCCGGGGGCGGTGTTGAAAGAGGTGATGGAGAGGCATCTCTCTCAGGAAGTGAGACATTGTAAAGGGAGGGAGATGTTCCTGCTGTAGACCCAGAAGACCCGGAGGACGACGAAGAGATATACCCAGAAGTACTCGAGTCCATCGAGCTATCAGAAGATGCGAGACGATGCGACAACCTCGGTATAGACGCAGGTGGCACATTGAATACGGGCGACGTTGCTGAACCATTGATCCTATAACCCGCGTTCGGAGAGTGATCAGAAGAGTCAGGGGATAGCGCAGTCTCATCTAAGAGATAGAAGTAGAGGAATTCAAGACACTTCATTCTATGTGAAAGATATTAGGTACTGTTTGATGGGATTAGAGCGTACGGTAAGAACGAACGGACCTGACTTCCCGTGGAGTGCCTGCTCTCTTGAGGATCTTCACGACTACCTGGACACCGTTTAGTTCTTCTAAGACACGCAATGCGGCGGATGAGTCCACGAGAATACAAAGTAAAGTATCCAGAATAGCGGATGCCAAAGGAATTACAGAGGAATTGCGACTCTGAGAGTCACAGCCTCCGGATTTAGGTGAAGTTGGAGCACTGCTGCTCAGGGGCTTAAACGGGACATGACGTGACACGAAAAACAAATCCAGTAAAACCTACAGGCCGCTCTCATCAACGAGGTGTCACCGGCATACACGAACACACCCACCTCTAAGGCATATCGGCGTCCGAGGAATTGCTTGCTAGACTTATGGATGAGCGCAACACCCTGAATGATAGACATAGCCTGAATCAGCTGTGACGACAAGATGGAGGTCTCGCTCTCCCTTCCTGCTGAAAGACGGCCCATATAAATGAATTATATCCCCGGATCTAGATATGAACTTACGATCCGCATCGCCCGTACTTGTGAGTGAATCTAACCGCGACGACGCCACGGAGGTCCATGATAGGATTCGTAGTGGTACTAGTCACATTGTCTCAGTAAATCACTGAACGTGTAGGATCGCGATACGCACGGTTACACTGGAACGTGTCCTGCAAAGCGATGAAAGTGTGCAATGAACTCGAAACTCCTGATGATGGCTGCGCACAAATCTCCGCCAAGAGACGTTCCAGGGTCGCAAGAGCCTGCCCTTGCGTGCCGACAGAGGACCGAGGAGAAACTAACTGGAGATGATATTTCAGCCAGCGTGTTAAGTGATACAGCCGATCGCATCAGAGCTGACCTGGTCTAAGGCGTCGTGAAGGACCTCGTGGAGGGTAAACTCGATATCCATGGCGGGGAACATACCACGTTGCGACCACGCTGTACGACGGGCGGACGGTCGAGATGGTTTAGGATAACGATGGCGGGATAGTAATTTACGTAATTCACGATCTCGACGACCAAACAAGTAAGCCAACGCGTGATCTGAACTGAGTGACACGCTCCGCTTGAACCCGGAGCTCCGTCTGGTTCTGATGAGAGATGAGAGAATGTTGGCGTGAGTGACATGTATTTGTGGCCGAGCTCGCTTCGTATTAACCTTGTCTCTGACTTCCACCATGGCCCCCATCAAGACAGTGAGTGAGCCCTGTTGCTCGACGTTGGGCTGCTGCCTGACGGTCTGAACCAGCAATGGACCCGTCTCATCCGTTTTGTGGCGGCTGAGACCTCTCAGGTCCATATCGGTGAACCAGTCGATGCAAAGCTCGATAGTAAGTTGCCGTGTATAATCAGCCTTCGACGAAGTCTCACTACTCGCAGTTGGGCTCGCCATTCAACAGAACAAGCCAGTCAAGGCATACGAGATCGTCGGTTCGGCGTTGGATCCTACTGCTCAGGTTACCAAGAATGTCCTCACCGTGAAGGAGCTGCTCGCTCCTCTGGCAAGAGAAGAAGTTGGCCTGGTGCGCTGCCTGGGCCTGAACTATGCGGATCACGCGGTAAGCAGGTGACTGAGCATTTGGATTAATATCGTTTATATCAGACGCACTCGCTAGGCAGAGGCCAAGCTTGCGAAACCCGCGTACGTCCTCGCTTTGTGCACATGACAACGCATGTCTAATGATGTGGAATTATAAGCTTCCCCGTCCTATTCTATAAGCCTGTCACGTCCTTGATCGGGCCTGGCGCTCCCGTGAAGATCCCTAAACACGTTCAGCCCGTCTCGAAGCACCTGCCAGATTACGAGGTCGAGCTCACCATTGTCATCGGCAAGGCTGCAAAGAATGTCTCAGAGGCTGATGCACTCGACTACGTGCTTGCTTATACTGCCGCGAACGACGTAAGTCCCCCCACCAATAGCTTCTTCTCGACCTGAATCGTAGCGTAGATCTCTTTCCGATACCATCAAATGGCCGTTTCACAATGGGGCTTCTCCAAAGGCTTTGGTATGGCTCATTGTACTCATTAATGACTGTCTAAATACATTTGTGCTGTCAGACGATACTAACCCCATTGGTCCCTGCCTCGTCTCCGCGAGTGCAATCCCTGACCCTCAGCGTCTCCCGCTCAAGTGCACCGTGAACGGCAAGACACTCCAGGATGGCACGACTGCGTAAGTGCTTCATGTTCCTCGTGCGAATCCCATACACGCCCGGCAGCCGCTCAATCTATTTCTAGCGATCAAATCTTCAACGTGCGCCAGACGATCGCATTCCTTTCGCAGGGCACAACACTCCTTCCTGGCTCCATCATTCTGACTGGCACGCCAAAGGGCGTCGGCTTTGTGAAGAAACCGCCTCTCTACTTGAAGGGCGGCGACGACATGAGCGTGTGGGTGGGCGGTGGCATCGGCACTCTCGTTAACCAAGTCGTAGAGGAGGGTGCAAAGGCTAAGTTGTAGGTTGTACTGTCCACAATGATCCAACCGAAGTCGTGCGGAAGTGAATCAGATCTACGATGTTTTGAGTACACAGATAATATGTACAATTTCGGGCCTTAACGCGAACTGGCTTTATGCTGCCAGTACCATTGCCCGGTGGGATTAAATGCATGGATGTGCGGGGTCAATAGATGAAGTGTTTGTTGTTGACAACGGAGACTAAATACCACTGTTGCCGCCACCTTCAATCGGAGGAGGGTTTTGTCTGGGTCAATTCATGAGTCATGACAACACTCTGCCAATATCATTATAGTCATGTAATCATTGAAATATCATAAACAACTGCAGGAAAAGAAAAAAGAAAAGAGTGAAAGCATTGACACTCAGTTATAAATAAAAACCAGGGGACAAACCACTAGACCTGTCATACAGGAAACAGAAGCTCATAATGTAAATGTGATCAGGTGATATGACTTGTTCTGAGCATGTGGAGAGGTCTACTATGCATAACAAATAATGAGGATTGGTGTAAATTGGTTAGAATAGCTTCAGAAATGGCTTAGCATCAGCAAAATCCAGATATGTCTAATTTCATCTTAAATCATCTAAATACATCTGAGACATCTTAAATTAAGATCAGTGAGACATACAGAGCTGTCAGACAATTGAGACAGCCCAGACGAAAAATTATCAGACAATCTCAGAGTATCAAGAGACCTCAAAGAGCACTCATAGGCAACCAGAGAATTTCTGGTACTTGTCAATTTAAATATTCTTAATCATCTTGTTGATCTTAGCAATTTGGTTGGTGGTCATTTTTATCTGTATTCTCTCAATTGTCTTGACTTCAACTGTGCAGACTCAGAAGCCCTCACAGACCATTAAGAAAAGGTACTTGCCCATTTGTACTTCTGCTTCTGAACATCTTTGAGGGTTCTGCTCGAGCCCCTCCACAACTGCTTGCATGTGAACCAAGCATCCGTGATCTGATCTCCACAGCCCCATCTGATGCCACAGACACATGCACTCAAACAACATCTTGTCAAAGTAATCATCTCTGCTCCACCCATCCACCATCTCATTCTCGTCTGCTTCCACCACATGTAGTCATACACTAAGCCTGCTCAGCCCACCGAGCTGCATCATGCCTGCAGGACTTTGTGAGCTCATCTCACCCTCATGCTCTGAGCTCCAGGTTGCATTTCATGCTTAGATTGCATCCTCTTCTGCGCTCATCGATTATTATGCTTGCACTTGTATGAGATCATCCTCATGCTGGGCACCAAACTCACCAGACCAGTTGGTTATGGTGAACAGTGCAGAGTGTGAGCATGGATGAGTCATGCAAGCATAGATACATGCACAAGCACAAGCACAGATATGCAGTGTGGTGTAGTGCAAATGCAAGTGTGGAGCATGGATGAAAGGTGACTGTAGGTATGGGATGTGAGGGGCTTAGTGCAGAGTATGGGTGATGGGTGGGGAGATGTATGCTCATGGCTTAGGTGGGTGCATGAGCATGGCAATGATGTGCATGTGCAGCACCTGCACCTTCTTAAGGTGCCCAGTGAGGAACTGGCCCATGGGTGGTGAACACTTGTTGATGTCAATATGCATAAGGATCTTGCCCAGAAGTGTGAAGATGTGTGAGAAATGACCAAGTGCTTCACAGACACCCATATATGTGAATGGACATGAACTGCACACTAGTCAGTGTCTGCATCTGTGCATCCACATATATTGTGCACCAGCACATGAGCGAGGGTGTAGACATGACACTACTCATGGATCCCATATTACAGCAGACTGAAAAAAATTTAGCTCATAGAAGACAAGTAAGAAGAGCTCAGACAGCACACACATCTGCAGAGCATGGACACATGAGGACAATGGTGATATGGGGCTGCTTGTATGCAGGTGCACCTGGTACTTGTATGTCATCACTTCTGTGCCAGGAGAGGATAATGTGCCCTGATCTGATTGAGAGTTGCTGCTCACTTTTGGGGCATGTGTGTAAGCACCACTATGGCAAAATAGGGAGCTACAAGCATGAGCATGAAGTGTGAATGGGAGACAGCTGTGAATATGATGTATGAGGGGTGCAGTGCATATAATGGGCATATACGATGAGTGCACATGGAGTGGGAGTGCAGATAGACACAGGCATGCAGTGTAGTGCAGGGGGGAAGCAGGCATAGAGCATGGATGAGAGGTGACTGTGGATGTAGGGTGCAAGGAGTGTGGTACATAGTGCAAGTAATGGGCACAGACATGTACACTTGTAGGGATAAACCAGGTATTGGGTCAACTGAGTAAGGCCAACCAATAGTAATGAGATGGAGACCTACAGCAAGCAGATAGTGGAAGGTATGACAGGGAGACCATGGGGAGGAGGCAGTTGAGATGAAAGTGGACTCAAGCAAATGCCAAAACTGAGAACTTTGAAGTGTGCAAGTTCAAGTTCATACTCTCATGCTCACTCATCTTCAAGACAAGCTCTCTCCTTCACTCTCCCACTTTTTGTCACCGATGACTCCTCCCACTAGGATTTCACTGCTTTTTTCCAGTGCTCTGTGGGCCAGCTGTGTGCAGCATTCATTGCTCAACTTGAAGTGCTATTTCATTCAGTGGGCAGAGTGGATAGTATGTCAGAATGAGTGTGAAGCTGTATGAGTGCATGTGAAGCTGATGGAGTGGGGCTTGCCTGGTATCATAAATATGATTAAGAAGGAAGAAGAGGTGAATGTGGAGAGCATAGAGTCATTCCAGGTGCAACAGGTGAGCCCCCTGCTATCAGATATGGTGTGGGCCCCATCCTTAATAACCTCCACATGCTCAGCACACAGACATGGCTTGTCACTTCCACACTTCCTGATCTTGTGAATGTGCATGGCATGCTCGTGTAATCTAATGATGCATCTGTTGTCACCTCAGAATACTTCATGCACCACTATGGTGAGTTTATGTGCTTCAAGCAGGGCATCCAGCACTTCATTGCCAGCCCTGAATTTATGACTGTTGTGGCATACATTGAGATTGGTCTGCACCCCACAATGCTTCTGATGCTGCACTGCCTTCAGAGATGTGCCAGAATATCTCTGCCCCTCCCCTCACTGTACAAGGATGTCTCTGACTTCACCATGCTCTGTGCTGCCCTTGCTAGGTTGTATGCACTCCCCATCACTAATGACATCACATGGTGCAAGGTCTTCAAATGCTATTGGGTGACCTTTGAGGGAAATGCCCCACAGGCTGTTGTCACACTCACCACTTCTGCTCTCTTCAAACTTTACTTTTCACTGCTTAATTTTTATATTGGCTTGCCCTCTGCTGAGGGCATCAATGGTATGTTCAAAACACCTATTAGTCTTCTTGCTGACCTAGCAAATGCCTTGCACACATGTCAGCAGACATGATATTGACTTGCCAGGATTAGCTACTCAAACATGCTCATCTACATGCACCCAGTATGCACAGACATTACACTTAATGCATCTGATAAGAGATATGCTAACACATTTAACATCAGCTCATACATGACAGACAGTGAACATTAACCACTGTATGGACATTTTTGATGTCAAAAGCAGCTTGGAGCATGCATCGAAGCATGTGCATGCAAGCACAATGGTTGAGCAGTATTGGCAGGCTATGCTCAACTTCTGCACTGTGAAGATGTGCACAGCATATAATCTCATCTTCTTGCACATTGTTGCCTACTCACTGATTTTTCACAGCATGAAGTTTATCACTATCTAGGTAAATGACATTGACACATACACTATAAGAAATTATTGACATATGTGAGAGTTTCTGTCTGAGAGTAAATTTCTAACACAAGAATTTCTCACAAAAGGATTTATTTTTCAAGCAAGGGGTTCAGCAAAACTGAATTTTGATGCAGCAAGAAATTCAAAGCCTTTGATACTTCAATATGCACCAAGCATGACAGGTTTTCTTCTTTTCTGGTCAGTGGCTCAGCCAAGTTCAGAAATAGGAGATTTATTAAATATATAAGATTCAGGTATGTAAATTTCAAATGAATGTCAGAAATATTACTTGCTAACACTGTGACTTTGATTTCTAGTTTCATAAGTGCTCAATCTAGCCTACTGTCCTGTAGAGTCATTGAGTCCTCCTGCCTGGGTCTGTACCTTCAGAGCTTATGTTTGAATAGTCAAACAGTCCAAGAAAATTCCTGTCTCAGACTCAAACTTGCACTTTTCTCACACTGTGATTTGCTATCTTGCTGCTGAGAATATTTTACTGCAGAGTACTCAACCTAGCCTACTTTTCTTGTAGGGTTCTTAAGACACTCTTCTTGGACTTGTACTACCAGAGCCAGGTTTGATCAGGTGACAATCCAAGGTGAAATTCACACAGTGGGAGAGGGCACACAGATGTCTGGGGTGAAAGTGGATAAAAAGTATATTGCTCTCAGGGGGCACTTTGGCCTGCTTTTATACTCTGAGAAAAGTTTTAGAACATTCCATTCCCTATGGGCCTGGAACATTCTAGGCTACATTATAAAAGTACCAAAAACTACATAATTAATATAAGATTTCCTTTCTCAGCTTACTTCTACACCAAATCCTCCTGTTCTATTTATATCTCCTACTTTTGTTCTGATCTCTGTATCTGGGCTTTGTCTAGATGGTCTGGGCTCATGGTCCAGATGGTCGTAGAATAGATCCAGACTGCAAAAAGTGGTGTCATAACTGATAATTCAAAGCGAGGCCACAATTGCTAGCTGATAGTGAGACAATAATTGAAAGTGGGACCATATCTGAAAGTGGTGCCATAATGAAAAGTGGTGTTATACTGAAAGTGGTGTCACAATTAAATAAAAAACCAGGGCTACAGTGAAGTAATAATTAAAAATGGGCCCAAAATTGCAAAGTGGTATCATGCCAGATAGTGGAACCATAATTAGTAATGACATCATACTGATAGTGGCACCATATTACCTGTCTGGGCTTGTCTGGGCCTTCAAAGTGGTGTCATAATTGAAACTTCCAGATTTGAGAGCATCTTCTAGCAAGCCTAAATTGTGCTGGACTTTGATAATGGGCCAGACTATTCTGGGCCTTCTTAGAATCTGTAGGCCAGTCTGGGCCTTGCCTGGGTTCTTCCATGGTAGTTTTCAAGCTATCTAGATTCTTCTAGTAATCATTCTTATGTAACTTCATTCACAATGCACATATCTCAACTTGAAATAATATAGACTGGATGCTAGTTGTAGAAGAGGGAAAAATGTGTACAGTGTCATGTGACCTAGGTCTTCCATCCATGCCCCTTATAGATCAGCAAAAAGTCATTCATCAGCCTTGCATCTCCTGCTTGTAGCATATTCTTCAGCAATTTAACTATATCACTGTTTGGCTTCAACATTCCTTTGCAATGAGCAATGTTTCGAATGATTCATGCATCCAATCATTCAAACATGGCTAGTATGAAATATGAAACTCCCACTGTCACTTTCTGGGTGCCTGTATAATGCTTCACAGCAACAATGATCCGAGTTTCCTAAAATTGAAGGATGCGGGTGATTCATCCCATAAACTCGATGTTGGATTTCAAAGAATGAAGGGGACCAGAGAAATAGACTGGGATAAGATGATCCTGGACTGGATCAAGGATGAGGATATGTTTGCAAGTCTGTCGATGCACCAGATAGTAAGAAACCTGAGTATCATGAGGGTATGAAATTGCCTGCATGATGGTGATGAATGGGAACAAGAATGCCTGGAAATGGCTAAACAGAATTATGCTTTATTTATAAATATAAGCACGTGACCACATTCCTGATTTGATGTCCCATGTCATGTTATTTATTGATGACAGGATGTGCAAAATCAATGTCATTTTGCCATGTTCAGGTACCAAACATTTTTGGTGCATGACAATGCAGTTATGCAGCTGCCTGCAGCTGCTTCCAAGGATGCATATGCATACATCATTCACCTGATCTTCATAGATATGCTCTACATCACAGGCTCCATTATCAACTGCAATGCCAGTGTGAACAAAACATTCATCTGGGCAGGACTACAATGTACTTAGACAGCCACTTGTATCAGGCCATCAGATGCAAACATACCATGGCTAACAGGCAGTGCACATATGTGTTGGAGCACTTTGTGCTATTGGTGCCAATTGCGGAGGTGCTGTTGAACATTATATGCAAGTAGTTAAATTATTATCTAGGCAATTTGTAAGCTTTGAGTGATCTATATGAAATAAATCTTGAGGCTCTGTTCCATCTGAAATCTGAGCTGTGTCTGAATATTCTTATTGTTCTGAAGCTCTGAAGCTTTTGCTGAAGACCATTAAGAGGCTTTAGAGCTTTCAGGTGACAAGGGCTTATAAAATCTCTGCTACATCTGAAATGGTCTGATGGTTCAAATGCTCAGACAAAACAAAGTTATTCAGAGAAAATCAGAGTGTTTTGAGTTTTGCTGATGAGATATCACTATATTTTACTTACCAGAGCAAGTAGATTTATTAATTTCTGATTTATCTCACTCTTGAATGTAATTGTACAATAGTAGATGCATATGAAATTGGAAAGATCAGACATTAGATCTACCTCTTTTAAAAGAAAATAGTTCATGATAATCCCAAAAGCCAGAACACAAATTTGATTAACAATGTAACCCCACCCCAACCATATAAAGACATCTGAAACTTGTGCAAGGGTCAACAAATGGTGTCAAAAAAGGGTCAGAAGGCTTTCTTATTATATAATACAGTATACTATGCAGTGTGTACTTCTCGTGTATGTATATACTTATATACATATGCTTTATCAGGGAAAAAGCACAATGCTCCATGACATTAAGTAGTCTCTGTAGTGATAGTTTAATCAACAAGTCCCCTATTCTCAAGTCATTCTTGCATTATGTGCAAACTCCCTAGCATGTGAGTGTATTATCTAGCTGCTCTAAGCTACTTGCATGTTTAAGCTAGACAGCATACATTACTAGAATGAGCTATATATCTTCTGAGAAAAAGATATCACATGAGCTTCCTATACTCAGGAGGATATTTTAGCACTAGATAGGCTTCAAAGTTCCAAGAAATGATTATATTTGCACTTTGTGCTTTGCACTTCGAACACTAAACAGGTCTACTTGTTATTAGGTTCATCCTCATCCTCATCCTCACTATCTGTTAGGCTCATTCTTTCTTCTAACTCCAGCTTCACAGCATTTATGGTGTTTACTGATATACATCTATTGATAATGTTCTTCATCAGCATGGCACTGGCAAGGTGACTAGATGCTGCAATGTGAGTAGATATTCTAAAAGACCAATTAGAATGAACCTACTGAGTATGATCATGCACCTTCTTGCAAATATTATGCATGGAATCAGGAGCTGATTTCTCCCATTCTGTTAGGTTTTTGAGGTGGTTTTGATAGTTGTCCTTTGATCTGATTTACAAAAGTGTGCTTGTATGAATTTTTCAGTTGACCATTCATTGAGATTGGCAGATATTTACACTCTGATTAGCATGTAATAAACTTTAGAGCTTTATAAGCAAATATACAATACTGAAAATGAACACAATTGTGGTTAACAGAATCAAATTGAAGTATTTTCAATGCTTGATGTTGAGTGCCTGCATGTTCTTGAAGAACACCTTTCAGATGAGTTCCAATATATATCTGTATTGTGCAAAGCTGGAACATACATTCATATAGGATTCAAATGTCTGGAACTATAGTTCTGAGTGATTTGTAAAGGAATGGAATAACAAGGCCTACTTTGTAATGAAAGGCCACATTGTTAGTAAGCTGCTGATAGTGTTGAATGTTCTTGCACTCTGTGCTCTTTGTTTCATTAATGGTGAAGCCATAAGCCTTCTGTGTCAACAGGCAAGTCATCTCTGTAATGTCTCTTAGTGTTGCTGCAGCTAAGTCAGGCCTAAATGATATATGACTCATAGCTTGTGCAATTTTTCAGATATCATAGTGATCTCACATTCATTTTGTAGCATAAATATAGCAGCATATGCTTGCTAAAGGTCAAAATGTTATACCTTGTATTGATGGAGATATGGCTAAAAAGCCGATTGCAAAGTCTGACTTTTTAATCAGCTTTATTATCAATGTAACTGAAATTGAAACATATTAAAGATAATTATGCAAATGGTTGTGTTACACTCAAATACATATACACCTTAGCTATTAATTTGAATTAAAATCATGTCATTATCTGCAAAACTCACATCAAAATATCTAAAAGGCTGAAATAGGTGTGACTAAGCCGTGGCAACACTAATGTCTCTTTGGGTGTTTAACTTTCAGGCCTTGATCTGTGAGCAAGATCATCATTCAGTGACATCAATCTTAATGAGGATGGGTGAGATAACTTACAAACATCATCATACATTCACTTAATCTTCATTGCACCTGACTATCTTTCAAATTTTATACATCCACTGCTCTTGCTCTTGTGTGCTTAGAAAGGGATTGATCGTATAGATAAAGCATTCAAAGATTCAAATAGCATCAAGGAGGAGTTTTTTCACATCTTGCATATAGTCACAGACCTTTAGACATCCTGTAGAAGGCTCATTGGAGCAAAAACAGTGTGTGAAGGACTATTGCAGGTGTCAGTGAGCAAGCAGATGAATGAAAAGAATCAACAGAGCTTGATTGTATGTCTGAATTAGGGTTTGACATCTTGTCATTATGAGATGCAGAGGTGAGATCATGTGTCAGCAGATTAGAGTTTTTATGTGGGTTAAAGATGAGTGTTTGCTGATGAAAAGCTTGCACATGGTTTGTTACAGGAGTGGAAGGTGACTGTGTTGTGCTGACATTGAAAAAAGAGGATCATCATGTCTATGTAACAGAAGATCCTGCTCAGAGTGCGGGCACCTCAAATTCATGGTTGGAGTGATTGAGATGCCTCTACAAATCTGCAAAGGATTATTAGCATTACACAATATAAAACAAATGAACTTACTGAGAAATGCAGGTTCACAAGTTTTCCTTCATCCTCAGATTTTGAAATAAGCCTGTCATCATCACATTCATTTTGTGACACTGGCTGATTTTGAGACTCCTTTGCCAAACATTTTTTTGCCTTTCTTAACTGGTGATGAAGACTTTCAATTTCAGCTTGTTGACTGTCTTTGCCTTGACTATGTTTAAACATAGATGCAATTATTAGCAAAATAAGTCAATCTCTAGTAAAGAATGTACATTGCTTGGCTGATGGGACATGTGAAGTGTGAGTACACTTCTTGATAACTGTATTACCAGATAGATCATCACCAGAAGCATGCTTTTTCTTTGAATTTTGTGCCAGAGGCTGTCAATTGTCATTCTTAGAGTCTGATGACTCATCTTTATTCTTACATCATTTTGTCATGGTGAAAGAATGAATGTTAGTGCATAAAAATGAGCATAAAAAAGGGAAACTTAGCACTGATGTGTAGTGACAGCAGAGGCAGTGGATCATATAGAAGTAGTGATGCATGGACCATTTTTGCAGCCCCAGTGCATGCTGCAATTTCACAATGATGACACATACAGAGAGATAACACAAAGCTCTGAAATCATGCCACATAGCTGCCAGTGTCAATTTTGTCATTAAATGATACTCATCTCACAGGGGACTTCAATTGCACCTCACTTCAAAGTAGTCTTGCTATGATGTGCTCCACCAGATTGTTAACATGGGCATGGTTGATGCATTATCCATGAATGTAAACATTCTCAAAAGTGATACGCAGCTGGAGTTGGATGATTTTGGTAATGTGCAATTTAAAGGAATTTCAGAGGATGCTCATAGTAGGTTTCTCATTTTCATTCTATTCTCATCCTCCCACATCTGTCACTAATGCTATGGCATTTACAGCTGCATGCCATCATATCTATGTTAAGGAGATGGAAGATAAAGAAGCTGGTGGTTTTTCCAAAAGACCGTGAATTAAAATTTTTTCTACAGTAGCTGTAACTACTTTGGGCCAGACAAAGACAACATTCAAAGTGATGAGCAATTAGTCAAAATGTGATTAAAGATTATCTCACATTGCTGATTATATATTTATTCATTCTAAATCTGATCAAATCCTAATTGACACAGTATACTCTGTCCATCAGCAAAAACTTAAAAGTCCGGCGGTCTTTGCAGCACCTGGCCAGATGTGTGCTATTTGGCAGAGGTGGCCATAAGGCTATCAGATGTTGGGCATCTTGCCAAATGTGTGCAAAGCCCCAGCAGAGTGGGCAGCAGATCGCATCGGTCCTGCACATGTAAGTACCCACTTACATAGTAGATAAAATATCTTGTAATGTTGTGGTATAGCGTGCATCCAATTGCAGTGAAACTTTTTTTGCCATATCTAGCTACAAAGATGAGGGGTTCATATTTTACCAAATTGAGGTATGAACCTTTCAAATTAGGTGCTTATCTCTCTTATTCATAATGTTAGTGTTAAATGTTTTCGGTGTTTTCTTATGATGTCACACTTTCTCTTGATCTTGACCAGCATACACCACCTGCAAATGGACTCTGTCTCTTTTTTCCTCAGATCTTTCACCATAAGCACTTGAGCCTTTACTCTCTTGCTCTCTTCTGAATGGATGCACACATATCGACTGCCAGCAGACTTTCACTCCCTGTTCTGTCCACCTGCCTCAAATCTCTGCTGTTCTCCATATAAATGATCCCTTCCCACCAGTCAGACATGAAACTGCATGTTATTGTTTTTTAACAATAAGTGCACCTTTTTTCAGAAGATGGACACACTTTCTAGAGGGCCCAAGTGAACATGTAAGCCATTGAAAATTACTGGAGACCTTGAGGATGAGAAGGGGGATGTCCAGATGGAGAACATAGAGCTATGAAAGCACAATCCAGTTGATTGCATTTATAAGCTGATCAAAAATCTGACATTCAAAGATATCATGCACTATGCACTGGAGCAGTTGTTTGGTGACAAGGATGGGAGTGAGCAGATAATTGATAAGATGTGGACAGCAGACTGGTGGTGAAATACTTAGATAAGTCATGCAAAAAGTGAAAAGATAAAAATGAAACTTACTCTCTGTGAACCAGGGCTATCTTTCTGGAGGTGCTATGATTGCACCTATCATTCTCTCCTCTGATAAAACTCAACTGTTATAATTTAGTGATGATAAGCAGGCCTGACCTGTTTATTTGAGCATAGAGAATATAGAGAAGTCAATGCACCATCAGCTAAGTAAGCATGCGACCATCCTCATCAGATATATCTCAGTCACAAAGCTTGAGTGCTTTTCTTCATCATGGTGTTCATTGAAGGGTTACCAACTATTTCATTCCTGCATGCAGTTAATTTTTAAGCCATTGATCTAAGTGGAGCATGACAGTATTGAAATGACATGTGCAAATGGCTGCATTCGATGCATCCATCTGATCTTGGCTGAATATATAGTTGACCACCCAGAGTAATGTCTCATATCTGGCTGTCAGAAGAACCATTGTCCAAAATGCACTGTTTTGCCTACCAAACTTGGAAAATTAGTCTATTTGATGTTGAAAGTGTCAAAGGATGTGCTGCACATTATTGCAGAGGCAGCCCATGGTGAAAAGCCTGCAGAATTTAAGTAGTATGACCTTTGTCTTATGGATCTATTTTGGGCAGGCTTACCTCACTACAACATCTTTATATGTATCATGCCAAATCTTCTCCACCAGCTTCACAAGGGGTTCTTTAAGGACCATACCATCTTATGGGCAATTGCAGACATAGCAGAAGATGCCATAGAGGTGAATTATCATTTCAAAGCCATGCTCATCCATTCCACTTTGCAGCATTTTAAAAAGGATATCTCTCTTGTGTCCCAGTGGATTGAAACTGAGTACAAGAATATGGAGAAAGTATTTCTTGGGATACTCACTAATGCACCTGATCTCATCATGCTTTGAGCAGTGCACGCTGTCTTAAATTTCATATACTATGCCCATTTTGAAACTCATTTTGACACCTTACTGGCTCAACTAGATGATACATGAAAATCATTTCATATCAATAAGCATGTCTTTATTGACAATAAGATTCAGGAACATTTCAACAAACTGAAAGTTTATTCTACTTGTCATTACAAGCAATCTATTCACCAACTGGAAACTGCAGATGGCTACAACACTGAGAGCTCCAAGCACCTTTACATTAACTATATCAAATGAGCATATGCATCTTCAAACAAGAAAGCATATGTCAAACAGATGACAATATGGCTCACTCATCAGAAAGCAGTTCAGCACTTCGATGCATACCTGTAGTTGACAGAAATTCTCTTATCACAGTCATTCAATCATCACAGTGCTGACAGTGATGATTGCGATGATGGCAATGACTCTGACTCTGACATTAACATTGACTCAATCCCTGCTGAGAATATTCCTTCTTACTCTGTCACTAAGACACCTGGCCTATCTAATACCACTATTCATTTGCTTAAACAAGACTTTGAATGTGTTGATTTTATGCACACTCTCAAAGAATTTCTCCTTCACTCCAATGAAACTTGGACAATTCTCCTTGCAGCAGAGAGTATTAACTCTAACACATGAATTTTGATATACAAGTGCATATCTCTTTACCTACCTTCTCTTTGCCAGGTTTCGTCAACATCTATTAAGAATACAATCTGTGCAACTTCAGCATAGCATGCAAATGATCCTCACAAGGATGCACCAGCACATTTTAATATCATTCTAGCATGAAAACAGCCCAAGCATGAACAGAATTAGACTAATTTGCTTGCTAGTGTGTCTTAGTATCAATAATTATATTCTGTGCCCTCTCACTTAATTTTCTTCTGACTAGGATTATATGTAGCTTATGTGTGAGCAATATTCAGAGTGCCAAAAACATATAGTGTCACATGTGCCAAGGATCCCCTTGCATATATTGAGTGGTTCACATCATTTTAGACACCACAACCTAATATTGGTATATACAAGATTGGACAGTCTCACAAAAATTATTGATGGCAGGTTTCTATTATTTTTGTCATGCAAATTGAGTGCAGTTGTCACCTTCTGCCAATGTGAGGCAACAAGATAATACAGTCATAGAGTTGGAGAATGTATTAAATGAATGTAAACATTTTTATGTAAATTTATATCTGTGACATTATAATTTTGTACTTTTTCACTATTTTTCACCATAAATAAAACTCAGGAATTTTTATTGTACTCTATACTTTTTAAATGGCTAGAATGCTTAAAGTAGGATCCTGCTAATATATTCTTACTATTTTGTATGATGAGTGCAACCTCTTTCTCAAATATTGTCTATTTGCCTTTATTTTTTGTATTATCAATTACATAATCTTAATACTATAATTATAAGTATATATTACTATGCAACCTGACTTCTATTGCTTTCACCCTGAGATGTGTCAGGACCATGAGTCACTGTCTATGGTTGTCGTGCGGAACTTCAGACAGTATATATTATGCAGAAACCGACTTCAGGCTGGCGACGTCTTGGGCTGCCCAGTACATTGTTTCGTGCTTTTGTCTGATCTATTGGGTTCGTCTGCTAGTTTCAGTCTATTCCGAATTCATGATAAGCTCCAGCTCTAGCTCATAGGCACGGCTGTCGATGTTTAGCCTGTAAGTCTCTATGTATACATGTTGGATGAGAGGCCACATGTACTTGATATTGAACATCAGCACTTATGTGTGCTGTCATCTTCTCTCTTCTTACTTTATTTTCATGCCTTCTTCCAAATGCCAGGGCATCTCTTGGTTAGTTTGATTGGCTACAGTAACCCAAAATGCATCTGGCTACTCTTGTTTTAGCAGTCAGTGGGTATTGTCAACATAAAGTATGATATTGAATATAAAGGATATGGAGCATGAACAAGAGAAGACAGCAGAGAGAATACATTAAAATCTTATTGGTACATTCTAAGCTTGGTTACAGATCACAAAAAACTTACAGTCTTTGAGCACAGATTTCAGCAAGCACATGGTCAACCTGTTAATGGAAGGTAGAGCAGATCACCAAAGGGAAAAAGAACTTGACATTAGCATGCAGGGTGGAGGCATCAAAGATATGGCAAAGGAGAATAAAATGGAGTGGGAGATTCTTTCAGACAGTGTTTAAGAAAACAAAGCTTTCATACTTGCATTAAAAGATGTTGTGAACAGTCAGTGAGTTAGTAGCTTTTAATATATAATTCTTACTAATATTCTACAGCTGAAAACCCTGAAAGTACAAGGATGCATGTACAATGTAACTTCACATATCCACACTGTATAAGAACTAGACACCATTTATTAATGAATAGATGGCACATATAGTAGCAGCATACCTTCCAGACAGTTAAAGATGCACAGCTCATGGCTGATGCAGATAAATATGTGCCTGTCACTCACATCGACATTGTTAATTTTGCTGGATATGCTGAAAGGGGTATTTTATATGTCATTGATTACCTACACCAGTGTTGCAGAGTGTACATTAAAAAGATAGACCTTTCGTGTTCTGGGCACCAGTAGTGTGGGATATGTAAAGTGGAATGCATGTCCAAACTCAGGAGTATTAATTAATGTTCAAGGCTTAAAATGTTCATGTCATGTGTCAGACTGATAGTGCTCTGCAGCTTCATTGAAAGCAACCAGCTGATCAGAATGAGGTGGAAAAACAGAAGGCACCTCATTATGATTATAATTTGCTGCCAGACACTACAGCTCTTTTAAGGTGTCCAGCCACTCAAATATCATGAATTCATGTTCATATTTGCAGTGGGCATAATGACTGACATAAGACTGAAATGATGAACTTCAGTTAATGTGATGACATTAGCGATCACTTGAATTTATCTGAGGTAAACTCCATAGCACTTCATCAGTTTTAAGATCTGATATAGTCAGACCATGATGTTCATGTGTGATGATGAGCAGTCCCAGTTTCTCATCAATTTTGATCTGATGCATAGCTGGCTGCATTGTGCAGTATACTCTTGATCACAAAAAATCTCAACCCATCCAATTTTTCTCCAGTTGGAAACAGTGGTGACCTGGTAAGCACATTTTAAAAATTCACTCTTTTTTGTGAGTGGCGAGGCTCACAATATTGATACCAATTCTCAACCTCATGTGTAAAAGGACTTCTGACATCAGTTTTGACCTCAGCAAGCAGTGTATTAATGGATGTCACAAAGTTATGAAGTAGCACAGTGCAATGGTTGATAATTAGCTCATTCTCAGTGAAAAAATGATGCCAATACCAATGATGCTAATTACAAAGAGCACAATAACTGTAGTTGAGAATATGAAAAGGTTTTTAGTGCAAGCTCCATAAGAAGACCATCCAGATGAGACATGAGTTGTGATGGTTGCCTTATTAATGGAAGTCGATGCCAATGTTGCAGATGCATATATAGTAGCCCACAAAAGCATTGACATGTTGGCAACACTTTCATTGTTTTGCTTATATCTCTGGAACTACAAAGGGTAGCATAGTAAATCTTATGTTGTCAGAACGATATTCATCCTAGCTTTCAGACATATAAGATTATATAATACAATATCAACACTTGATGAAGATATAAATGATTCCTTGAAGGCAATACATGTCAACATTTTTGTGGCTGACAATCTAAAATGCAGAAAATCATCTTAGGTGAATGATGATTGTGTTGTAGTGTGAGAAATAAGTCATGTGATAGTTGTTGAACCTTCTCATGATTTAAATAAATATAAACATATAGTTAAACTCAGCTATAATTATCATAAAATCTCATTTTGCTGCTAGAACTGAGTACATCCTATTTTTGCTATATTTGAGTCAATTCATAAGATAGATCTCTCATGCTGCTAGTGTTTACTACTTTATAGAGAGCAAAATATGTTCTACATTGTGCCCAGACCTTTTCAAAGTCTTTGGAGGTCATTTTACCAAGCTTACTTCTATTACCATTCAGTATGCTATTCACCTTTTCGACCTTAAAAAAAGTTAATGCTACTGTGATTGTGACCAAATCAGTTCAACATGTCATAAAAGAGTCTATTGCTTTTAAAACAATGTGTAGAGGGTTGAGAAAGACTGGTTTGAAGGCCATAGTGAAGTGTAATGTCCAGTTCTCTCCAAATATCATAGGAGAGAGAGATTAGACTTTGCTATTGGCCATTAGTACTAACTTGGAGGACTGAAAGAGGGTTTTATAGTCTGATAACATCAAAATCAATTGTCTGAGATCAGATAAAAGAAAATGGATGTGAAAAAAGAAACACAGTAACAAATCAGTAAATGGCACTCTCAAGTTTGAAGAAGGAAACTTGGACAATGTGAAGGTGTATGGACCATGACAATGTGGGCTCTGCATACATTATTGATGGGAGAAATTAGTTTCAGGACTATGAAATTAAGACTATAGTGTAGCCTAAATATTCCTCAAGCCATAAACCCATAGACTATCCCTGAAGTCATCTCAAAAAAGACTGGCAGAGTATGAAGAGCCATCTAGAGGAATCAATGAGTTGTGAAAGAGTGTGTAGAAGGAATGAGAGGCAATTAACACTTTTTTGTGTCAGAACATAATCAGCAGTATACCTTGAAGGATTGAGAAGGTGTCTGTTTTTCAGAGGTATGTCACCTTCACCTCTTATTCATCATCACCCTGCACACCGAAAATGACTGCAGGTGCAGGTGCAATGTCGACTATATGATGTCTGCTGTGTGCTGGATACAACCATAGCAGATGTCCTTCCCAGGTATGTCCCCCTCACCTCTTATTCATTGTCATCCTGCATGCCGGAGACGACTGCAGATGTGATCTGTGCTGTTCACTGTTCACCATGCACTGGACACAGTTGCTAGATATAAACACATGTTGTGTGATTATTACATGAGGACTTGTCCAATTGGCAATTCAGTTCTCATTGTATGTGTATTATCAATGCAATGTATCTGTTCATGTGGAAGTGACCACCTCCACTATAACACATCATGTGCAGATTATTAATGGAGCAATTTTACATAAGCCACTTCTATCAGATGCCTACCACATACACAATGTGAGACCTTTGATCACATGCATCTGTGTCTTAAGAGGCATGTCTGTAGACTGGAATCCTCTCAAACATCAAATTTGAGAACTGATATTATTTTCTTCCGTAAATCTGCCCATTAGTATAGTATGCATTGTATATGATTAAATATGCCTGAAATGCCAGATATGAGCAGCAAACATCATTAAAGTCCTGACATGAGAGCATATCTATTGGCCATGAAATGTAAATGGACTCCAATCATACTACCATCGTAACTAATTCCATTTATTATGAATAAATACCGTTTAGATACTTGAGGTCATCGTCTAATCCTTCCATCAACCACTTCTTTCAATCAATTGCCTTAAACGCAGAATGAGCCACCATTAACTCCTTAACAGCAACACTGATTGCCTAAGTTATCAACTCAAGAGAAAATCAAGAGAAAAACCTATGGGTGCTTGTTTTGTCATGCCACCTGCAGCGGACCTCCCATGGAATGACTGATCTGTCAGTCGAGGCTAATAGCTGCACATGACCTAATCTCAACAGGTTCTTTCCATGAAACTGATATAAAGTGTTTGTTGACTGCAGATTGTTTATTCCCACATGTAATATCTTTCCTCCAACTCCAATGTATGATCTCATAGTCTCCTTCTGGTGTAGTGATGATAATTTACCAAAGCAGGAATTAAAGGCAGCATTGATGAGGAAGCACAAATCTGTCTTCTTTGACCAACACTTTTATTACATAGTTTTCCTACATTTGCGAACAAAGAAGGACACTATGGAATGTCAAGCCCCAGTTGATACTGCAGCATACCAAGTACAAGAATATATGTTTTCTGCATTTTAGATTGTTGGCCACAAAAGCATTAATATGAGTTGCCTTCAGGGAATCATTTATATCTCAATCAAGTTTTAATATTATATTATGCAAGTTAGTATATTTGAAAGTCAGGAAGAATATATTTCAAACAATACAAGGTTTACCATTAGCATTGCCACAGCTTAGTCACACCTGTTTCAGCTTTTTAGATCTTCTGACATGAGTTTTGCAGACAATGCCATGATTTTAATTGAAATTAATAGCTAAAATGTATATGTATTTGAATGTAACACCACCATTTGCATAATTATCTTGAATATGTTTCAATTTCAGTTACATTGGTAAAAAAGCTGACTAAAAAGTCGGACTTTGCAATTGGCTTTTTGGTCATATCTCCATCAATACAAGCTATAACATTTTGATATGTGGCAAGATTATGTGACTATATATAGGCTATAAAAGAATGTAAGATCACTATAATATCTGAAAAAATGCAAAAGTTATGAGTCATATAGCATTTAGGCCTGACTTAGCTGCAGCAACACTATTTACCATACTAGCTTTTGTAGCTCTAAAGATACAAGCAAAACAATAAAACTGTTGCCAACATATCAATGCTTTTGTGGGCTATTGTAATTATTGAAGTTGCAGTGTGCATGAAGGCATACAGTTTTTCCAGGGTTGATAATAAGTTCTTGTCTTTTTTTTATTTCATAATCTTACAGTTTATTTTCTTTAGGCTTAGTCAACACTTATTTGAGAAACCTCATGATATTGAAGGTCAGAGTTAGCATGTTGGTCCTCAAAAAAGCTTGTAAGTACAGATCTTAGATGTTATCCTAATACTAATAGAGTATATCATGTCTAGGTGAGGGAGGCCATAGATAGACAGCATATATCACACATGGTATACATCAATTTTGTGAACAACATTACTGCAAAATATGATATTGTTCTGGACAACTGGCCCCTGAACAAGTTTTACTATCTGAGCAATATTGGCTTTTGCACCAAACTTCAAATTCTCTTTTGAGCATTTAAATCAGGTGATACATCATTTTGATCACTTATCAACAGAGAGTTCAAGATATGAAATGTGCAGTGAAGGAGGAAAAGAGCAGAGATCAAGAAGCTGTCAGCAGTGATGGATACCAGCAAGGACATCAATGACCTATTCCTTTCCTCAGCCACATTATTATCAACAAACACATTATTAGCATCACTATCAGCTATCACATTATTAGCAGTGGGTGACCCTTTGTGAGATGCTTCCAATGTGGCCCCACCCACCAATGACCAGGCCACATGAATCATCACCACTATGAAGAAGCTTCATAAAAAGTGGTCAGACAAGGATACAAAGAGAGACCCTCAAAAGAAGAATGTTGCATCTTCTGCTATTGTTGCTGCTCCTCTGAAGAGAGGCATGCCTGTCACCATCACTGCTGACACCACTGCATGAACTTCTGTCACTATATCCTATGTTATCACCATTTTGTCTGTTTCATCACTGCTGTGCCACTATCAGGTGGCTATATTTTTGTGTAATCTTTCCTTCTGCCCTTTACAGATACATTTGTGAACTCTTTATTTCCTTGTATACTTAGTTAATATAAACTAAGTCCTTTCCTCAATATACTGGACTTTTTGAGCTGTGCATTATATAGTCTTGTGAAAAAGGATAGTACAAAATTTGACTTCAATAGAGACACAAGCTATTGTGATACTAGATTAAGTATTGAGACTATTGAGCTTATCTTACAAGACAATGATAGTGTGCACACAGTGAAAAGCATACATGATGTGAAAGAACATCAGGAAAAAGCATCTGCAAAATATTTTGCACTCAGACCTCCTGAGTATGAATAGTATCTGTAGCCATGACAGAGCGCTCCCTAGTATTCTGTAGTCTTTATAGTCCTGCTATAGCTCAAGGGAGGCCACTGGAGGCATAAAAGGAGTCTTCATATTGTTATGAGCACTGACAGGAATGTGCAGATGAGCCAATGTGTGCACATGATAATGCCAGATCATGCATTATCAAGCATAGCTGCCAGTGCAAACTTATTAATGGAGGAGTGTTCTTATTTAAGTAGATTACACTTTATTTATCTATTACTATTTTATTGGTATCTGCCAAATAGTAGGAGAAAAATTTTTGATTTTAATTAGGAAGGTAAATATCATACAATATCTCTTACTAATTAAACACTATATATGTAATGTACAGGTGACATGTTAAGCATGTGACAGATGAGGAGATGAAAAAAAATAAGATAATGATTGCATCATGATGATGCAAGATAAGAAATGGTGCCTAGTGAAACAGAATATATGGAAAAAGAGCATCATAAAACCAAATTATCAAAGGTCTATTTCAATAGTGTGTAGACACCTAAAGCTTGATTTCATTCAACTTTGTGGAACACCATTGCTTTCAGGTATGCTATATATTCTATATTTTTACTATATGAATACTAACTTCATCAAACACCATTGCTTCTAGATTATAAATCAAAAACAACTGAGTATGCAAGTAGTTCAGCAGTAAGCATACTGACTAAAACTGACTTGCTACAGGAAAAAGATCTCATAACTGAGTGATTTCATTGCAGAATAAGGAATATTATGAATATAAGAGGCGTAAAAGGGCTCATATTAGCAATATATATAGGATAGAATGTATGCAAAAAATGAGCAAATTTATAAAAAGATATTACATTATCAGAGTGCAAATAGCCATTCATAGTAATTTTATATATTGAGAAGTGAAAAACAATGAATTATTCAGTGCAAATAGTGTTTTATTCAGACACATTTGATCTGTCTAATAGTGTGCTTATAGTATGAATTGGTGACATGTTCATTTTTTAATTTAAAATGAATACTACATGTAGAAATTTATGCTCACATTCATAGAAAAGGAGAAAGTATTATATTTGGCTGATGTAAGTACATTGTAGAATACAATGGTTTATATGTGATAACTGTCAAAGATAACAATAAAGCAACTTTGATAATTAAAAAACTGTTACTACATGAGCTCAATAACATGTTTAGCAAAATTTAGATTTAACTTATAACTTTTAAATAATCTGTATAAACTTACTTTAAGATTATATTTTTTTCTTCTGAATTAAGATCAAAAGAGCAATTAAGACATAAAAGAGGTCTTAAAAGGATTTCTAGAAGTGCATCTAAATATATTTAAGGACAAAATAATAAATAAGTCAAATTTAAATTTTACTAATAATTGCAAGGCACTAAATATTTCAACACCACATAAGATATGCTTCATCCATAATTGACTCCATCATATAACTATTCAGTGTCACACTTGAGCAAGGATAGTGGGCAAAAACACTTCATTAATATTTTTATCTTTCAATTTTATAAATTTAAAAAAATTTGTTTCAAAGAATTGTAGATAACTTTGTTTTAAATCATTCTTCAGAACAGAATCTTGAAGTTCTTCCCAACAAAGGAGAAAGGTTGCAAATACATAGCAAATTCAAAATCAAATAAGCTTACTAATTATTAATATTTTCATTTAGCACTAATTTGTACACATTCTATTTTACTGTATGGCATCTATTTTCTATGTAATATTGTATATCAATTAACTTAACACTTGTCATCATCAAATATATGAATAATGAGTCAAATGATTTTTTCATGTAATGGTCATGCTATAACTATAGTGGCTGATTATGAGCAAAATTTTATTATTGTATGAAGTTCTATGTTTTACAAATCAGCTTTGCCACAGCTTGGAGCCACCTGTTTGAGCTTTTAAGGTCTTCTGACATGAGTTTTGCAGATAATAACATGACCTTAATTGAAATCAATAACTAAGCTATATATATGTATTGAAATGTTACACAATCATTTGCATAATTATCTTTGATATATTTTAATTTCAGTTACATTGGTGATATAGCTGACTACAAAGTCTGACTTTTTAATTGACTTTATGATTACCTCTTATATTAATACAATGTATAACAATTTGCCCTTTGGCATGCTTATGTTACTATACCTAGGCTATAAAATGAAGGTAGTGTCACTGTAACACCTAAAAAACTACACAAGTCATGAGTTATATATAATTTAGGCCAGCTTTAGCTGGAGCAACACTATTACAGATTATAAAGGTTAGATTTTGAAAGCAAAAGGTGACATATTAAATGAAGATAATATATACAGAAGTAATGGAGCAGGAGAAGAAAGTACAATGTGGCTGAGTCCACATTTATCTGTCTTCAAAATGGTATATTTTTAATGAGATATTCTGCTAAAATTTTCAGAAAATTAAATAAAAAATATAGCAATTAAAAGAGTGAAAAAATCAAGAGATTTGGTGAATATTTGGAGGAGATATTCAGCAGAACATTTGGAGTAGCATAATGAATATAAATGTTATAGTTTTGAAGAATTTGATAGTTGGATGGATGTGTTGCACTTGTATGTTGTGGAAAGTCATGGGCTCAAGTTCTCCTTGTTGCATTTTTGATTGTTGATTATATATAATTAATGAGACAAATGCACCTGTCCCTCATGAAACATATGGGGCAGATGTTATACATCCAACTGAAACTCTACACCAAACTAGCTGAATGTAACCAATGCAGGTGATTTAACTTAACTTTGAACAATGCTAATATAAGGCTAAATACAAGTGCTTCCAATGTTATATTTAACATTGGGATAGCAAGCCGGGGCCGGCTTAACCTTGCCAACGGAAGCCAAGTTTTAGGCCAAGCGGGCCGGTACAACATCTACCATGTGCGCGCTCGAGATCAATTCAGCCAGCCGATGCAAAAAAGACTCGACATGAGATCGTCTTCTGTACACATAAGCCATTTGTACAGCTGACACAGATATCCTGTATGCATAAGCCGTTTGTTCAGCTGCTTACACAGATAGCGAACATCGGCCTGATCGGACTGAAGCGTCAAGTCAACACATTGGTTCAGTTTATGGAATGGATTCAATGTCAGCACATGGCAAAGGTGAGCGCCGTCGATTCTCACTGGAAGTGGTCGTTTGAACACCCACCAATCAAACCTTGTTGAGCAATTCGTCGACCGCCTCGGAGCCCCTCGCTACGAGTACCACGAAATGCTGATTTTTCAATATCCATCGGCTCATGCGATCTACGGACGTCCGTAAAGCCGCAGACGCTTAAGGAAAGTCATTCATTCTGATGCGTAACATATATTGGCGGCCAAGCTCGCTTCATATCAACCCTATCTCTAACTTTCAACATGGCCCGCCCCATCAAGACAGTGAGTAAGCTCTTTTGTTCGACGTTGTGTTCTTAGTTGACGGTCTGAACCAGCAATGGACCCGTCTCATCCGTTTTGTGGCGGCTGAGACCTCTCAGGTCCACATCGGTGAACCAGTCGATCCAAAGCTTGATAGTAAGTCGCTATGTATGATCAATCTTCGGCCAAGTCTCACTACTTGCAGTTGGGCTCGCTATTCAACAGAACAAGTCAGTCAAGGCATACGAGATCCTCGGTTCAACATTGGATCCTACTGCGCAGGTTACCAAAAATATCCTCACCGTGAAGGAGCTGCTCGCTCCTCTGGCAAGAAAGGAGGTCGGCCTGGTGCGCTGCCTGGGCCTGAACTATGCGGATCACGCGGTAAGCAGGTGACAGTAGGCGTTTGGTTTAATATCGTTTATGTCGGACGCATTTGCTAGGCAGAGGCAGAACTCGCAAAACCCGCGTACGTCTTCGATTTGTGTACCTAAGAATGCATGTCTAAGGATGTGGAATTATCAGCTTCCCCATCCTATTCTATAAGCCTATCACGGCCTTGATCGGGCCTGGCGCTCCCGTGAAGATACCTAAGCACGTTCAACCCATCTCAAAGCACCTCCCAGATCACGAAGTGGAACTCACCGTTGTCATCGGCAAGGCTGCAAAGAATGTCTCGGAGGCTGATGCACTTGACTACGTACTTGCCTATACTGCCGGGAACGACGTGAGTTTCTTCGACGAACTGTTTGTTCTCACCATAAATCATGGCATAGGTTTCTTTCCGATACCATCAAATGGCCGTTTCGCAATGGGGCTTCTCCAAAGGCTTTGGTATGTCGCTTATTTTACTCATTAACGACTGTCTAAGTATATTTATTCATTTTCAGACGATACCACCCCCATTGGTCCCTGCCTCGTCTCCGCAAGTGCAATTCCTGACCCTCAGCGTCTCTCACTCAAGTGCACCGTGAACGGCAAGACATACCAGGATGGCATGACTGCGTAGGTCCTTCATGCGTGCGATTCTCACACGCCCAGCAGCTGCTCAACCTATTTCTAGGAACCAAATTTTCAGTGTGCGCCAGACGATCGCATTCCTTTCGCAGGGCACAACGCTCCTTCCTGGCTCCATCATTATGACTGGCACGCCAAATGGCGTCGGCTACGTCAAGAACCCCCCTTTCTACTTGAAGGGTGGCGACGATATGAGCGTGTGGGTAAGCGGTGGCATCGGCACTCTTGCTAACCAGGTTGTAGAGGAGGGTGCGGATGCTAAGTTGTAGGTTGTACCGTCCGTAATGAATCAATGAAGTTTGTGCAGAAGTAAATTGGATCTACGATGTCTCGAGTACACAGACATATGTACAATTTTTGGTCGTAACGCGAACTTATGGCCCGCACAACTAAAGGCGGATTTACGAGTTGATTCGGGATATGTAGCTATTATTCGTGACACATTATGGAGACTGTTTCTACTTTGGTCAGGACTGGGTTTAAAAAGCTACATATCGATGGGAGCGGATTCTTGCTCATCGGTGTAGAGTTCCTGGTAGATACGTCAGCGTTGTGATCGAAAGTTTCTGCACTCGGGAAGTATCGAACAGTGAAGGTAAATGAGGTCACACGAATGCTCATCGCAATCGGTTGCTACCAAGTGGTGCCTTTGGGACGTTGGACTGCTGCCGCGGATGTCGGTTCTTATATCTCGCAAATACTAAGCAGGCCAAACGTCAGTCGCGTTTGGAAGGCGGTTGGAGGCTCACAAGTGTAGGGAACTAGAGGCCAGTAGAATGCCGGATATAGGTCAGATATAGTGTCATATTTTTTCTAATCTTCCCTTACATGAATAAGTAAATTTGTCGGCGCATAGTACGATAAACCAACTTAGCAAATCTCGAAGTTTGAGAACCAGTAGTATTGAATCTTTGAAATCTAAACCGCATACGTAGCGAGTGACTTTCTCTAACGCTCGCCAAATTTAAGTTGGCACTCCTGTGATGCCCTGTACAATGAATGAAGTGCATATCGTGACTCAAGGGCAAGCGAGACGAGGAGATACCATGGACTTCGGAGCCAGATCTCCAGGGCATGTGGTTATCACGATGAACGCGAGGTACTGTCTCACGAGCATGCCGCGACTCGCGATAATGGCAATGGGTCCTGTCTTCATGATCACCCGGTAAGCCAACAGTAAAACTATGGGTTTTGAGCGAATGCTGTGGCTGTACACAAATATTAAGTTCGCAATGACATAAAGAAGGAAGAGAACGTACCAAAACAGACTTTTTGTCTCCTCAAGTGCGCCTCTTTTTCCAATGAACGACGGGCATGCCGGCTTCAAGAATATCATCATCTCTGTCACGGTCGTCCACATTCCGCTTCTCCTTCCTCCTTCCTTTCGGCTTTTCCCGTCTGCCTTTATCCCTTAGCTCGGTGGCGGCTACCCTACCCGCCTCATCGACCCTCGCGCGAATAAGCATCATCTCGTTCTTGTCAGTTGGCCATAGCTCGAGCTTTTTGTCCAGTGTATTTTCAAGACGTTGAAGGCACTCGACATCGTACTGCGTGACTATAAGAATCGCCTTTCCTGCCCGTCCAGCTCGTGCAGTGCGGCCGACACGGTGGATGTAATCTTTGGAGTGCATGGGCACATCATAGTTGATGACCACGTCCACGAGAGGGATGTCCAAACCTCTGTAAATTCGTCAGAACTTGAAACCATACGGTCAAGCGAGTACTACGTGCCTGCTAGCGATATCCGTGGCAATGAGAACAGTGCGTTTCCCGCTTTTGAACATGTTGAGCGCACCCAGACGTTGACTTTGCGTGAGCTCCCCATGCAAGGGCACGACTGAAAAATCCAAGATACGCAGGATTATGCTCAGACTGTTGTCCATTGAGCGCGACTCTGCCAACTAAGAAGTCGGACACGTACCGCTGCACGCCACTGATGGTGCGCGAGAATATAATCATGGAATTCTGCGACAAAGTGTTGACCAGATGTACTAAAAGAGCTTCTTTCTGGGGCAACGGACAAAGGACGTAGTATTGCTGGAGAGTCGCCACAGTGTGGCGTCTGTGTCGACAATGAATCAGGACTGGAGACGGAAGGACGGTTACTAAAGAGAACTCACGACGTCGACGTTTCAATACGGACTGGGTCGGTCAAGCTAGCTCGCTGTAGTTTGGACACCTTGGTAGTCATGGTGGCGGAGAAGAGGTATGTAGTACGTTCCTTCGGGATAGCCTTCAACAGTTCGTCAATGTGCGTACCAAAATCCAAATCTAAAAGACGATCAGCTTCGTCAAGCACCTATATCGAAATACGATTAATCGAAACAATTGGGGTAGAGGTGACAGCTCACCAGAAACTTGAGCGTTCGTAGACTAAATCCTTTGGTCGAGCGAATATGATCCGCAAGTCTGCCAGGCGTTGCGACCAGAATGTGAGGTCGTTTCGCTAGGGCAATAGCCTGCGCAACGCGATCTACTTCTCCACCAACTACGACTAGACATCGTATGCCAATGGCTTCACCGAGCGCTTCG
This sequence comes from Grifola frondosa, assembly GCA_001683735.1. Taxonomy (NCBI): domain Eukaryota; kingdom Fungi; phylum Basidiomycota; class Agaricomycetes; order Polyporales; family Grifolaceae; genus Grifola; species Grifola frondosa. Next base: position 125,290 of record LUGG01000014.1, read on the forward strand.
AACTGGGCCGATATCTGGTACGCCAGTTCCCGAGTAGGCGCAAGGACACACGCAAAAAGCCCTTGAGGCGCATCCCATAATTTCTGAATGATCGGGATGGCAAAGGCAGCAGTCTTGCCAGAACCTGTTGGCGCAAGACCAATGATGTCCCTCCCACTGAGTGCATGTGGGAGACATTCCCTCTGAATGTCAGTAGGGGCCTTGTACCTAAGTCGAGCGATGGCGCTGAGTAGTTGCTCATTCAGCCCCAGTGATTCGAATGTCACGCCTGTGTCGTCGGCCATGGGTTGTGTGGTATTGAAGTACAAGAACATGTCGGATTAAGCCGATCTCCGCAATATTCAACGAGACCCTAACCACGGTTGCTTGCGCCACAGCACTTCCACGTGATGTTGGCCTCGGTGGCGCTTGTTTCTCTCTGCCGCACTCTGGAGTGATTCGGATAACACTCAGCTGTCACCCAAATGGCTACAACCAAGAAATCTCTACCGGATACCCCGGAGAATAGAGAGTACAAATACTCTCAAGAAATCTCGCAGATGATGTTCGTCTTCGGCGAGGTTCAGGACCCCAATCCCGAAACCGTGAACCTTGTCGAGGACATCATACGGAGCCAAATCATCGAACTTGTGCCTTATAGCCTTTATTTCGACATGGTTGTATTGTTGACCACTTTATTCCAGATAATTCAAGCGCGGATGCTGGCAACGCGTCGTGGTGCACGGTATCTTTCCGCCGAGGACCTAATATTCCTCATAAGACATGACCGCGCCAAAGTCAACCGTTTACGGACGTATCTATCCTGGAAGGAGGTAAGAAAACACGCTAAGGATTCCAACCCCGACGGTGGAGGCGGTGTAGAAGTCGAAGCACTGGAAGATGGCGCTGATGGTGAGGGTGTGCCGGCAAACTCATTCATATAACTGATGCAACTTTTCCCTCGGCAGAGAAATTGACCGCGAAGGCGCAGAAAATAACTATCAAGCTTCCATGGGAGATACTCACCGTATTTTCTGATGTTCTTCCGACGGATGATGAAGAGGACGAAGACGACATTGAGGCACATGATGCTTCGATACAACGCCTCAAGGCACGGTCGTTGTTTTCTCTTATGTTTTTCTCACTAATCAATTCTTCCAATGCAGGAAGCGGACGATGCCACCCGGCAGATGACCCGGGAGGAATATCAGCACTATTCTGAGTGTCGCCAAGCCTCCTTTACCTACCGCAAAGGTAAATTCCGCATTTCTTACAAGTGGCACACGTCAAAGCTGTGGACATCCATTCAATAATCGGCTGGATCATGGCGATTTTTTTCAAACACCCACAAGGCAGCTTCTATCCGAAAGAACCTGCATTGATCTCCATTGTTTCGTCGCTATTTATCTACTGTGCTTAACACCGTTCTCATCTCTTTCCTAGCCAAACGCTTCCGCGAATTCCTCAATCTCCCTCCCGCCCTCGACCTGAAAGCCGGCGACGACACCGTCGATATCGTCGGTTTTCTCGCCTTCGAGATGGTCCGCTCGCTCACCATTGCGGGCCTCGAAGTGAAGAAATCTCTGGAAGAATCCTATCTCCGCGAGGACATCCATGTTGTGTCATCCCCCGTACTTGGGAAACGCAAGGCTGGTCTCGGCCTCGGAGGCGACGCGAAGCGCATGCGCAGGGAAGACTCGCCTGATCACGACGTTGACCAGCCCCTCCCCGTATGCTCCCTCTTCTTACCTCCGCCCGAGTCTCGCACCTCTCTCCGCCCCGAGCATATCCAGGATGCATTTTCCAGAATGCAGGGCGACTGGGCACAGCGCCGTTCTGCGGGCATGCGGAATTTCAGGGGAGGCCTGATCCGGACTACCGTCAGCCTCATCTAGTGCCTTATTTCGTTGCTCTTTTTTCGCTCTCCTCACCTTAGCTCTCGTCGTCCTCATTTGCGTCCGTTATCTCTCTTGGTTTTCTTCCCTCTTTCGTTTGGATTACATCATCACCACTTTCATCTGGAGCAGGAGTTCATGCAGGAGGCGGGAATATGCGTGCGTGCCCTTCTTCTGATCGCTTTTTTGGATTCCTCATTTATCCTCATACTACCATTGAACTAAGAGCTATGTTGTCGTTTGCTTTCGTATTATTGTTAGGCACTGTACCTTTTATCTACCATAATGTACAACAAAACTTGGTTTAAACTGCGACGAACGTCCAACTGATACCCACGCTTTAGCCCAACCCGCCGCCCGCCTGCTATTTTCTACTTCTACACGATTGTTCCCAGCAAGGCTCAAAACAGCAACGACGCAGCGACGTCGATGTTCCCGCCAGCCGCATCCAGAGACCTAATCGCCATCTCCCTCGATGCACCGAGGTCCATGAGCGTCGCGATTGCCGACTCCGGATGCCTACTCTGCGTCTGCGCCGCCCCCGGCGCCGGTGCCGGGGCTGCCCCGAGCGTGTTGCCCGCACCGGGAAAGTGCGTCGCAGTCTGCGGGTTCGATGAGGGCCCGGCCGTCTCGGGCTCAGGAAGCACCTCCATGCGCGCCTTCTCGGGCAGCTCGTGCTCCGCGAGGAAGCGCACCTCACGGCCCTGGATGCGGAGCACGTTCTTCTCGAGGTCGATGCACGCCTGGTGCGCCTTCAGCATGTCTAGGCCGAATAGCAGATCAACGGTCCTGCCCTGTATAACGTCAGCACATGGGTCCTAAGCAAGAGGACGGACGTACCTCCATGATGGTGAAGGAGCACGCGAGGTGGAGGTCCGCCAACTTGAGTTGCGCACTGTGTACGCGCCCGACAATCTTCGCGGTACCGACCCCCTGCGCGATGCCTGAGTATCTGCGATCTACCAATCGCATAATGCTGAAATACCGGTAAGAACGTAATAATGTCCGCTATCTAAGGCCGAAAATCGTACCCGCATGCCTCTGCACATTCAGGACTCACTAGGGAAAAAAAACTCCGTCATCAGCTACTCCATCAGCAGAGAACTCTCGATACACACTGATGGTCGACTGAGCACCACTATCCACGAATGCTTTGACGGGATGTCCATTTACTTCCACATTGATACTAAATTCGTGTACACCGTCAATAAACACCTCCACTGGAAAATAAATAATACCGCTCACTAAAGCATAGTCACGCGTCCGAATGCCTCGGGAGAGTACTCGAGCGCGTGCTCGAGGTTCTCTGCTACGGCCTGCTGCCGGATGGCCTCCTCGATGCGGCGCTGCGATTCGATGTCGAACGGGTCCGCCTCGAGCTGTGCGATCTCGCGCCCAGCTGCGAGCTGTCGCTCATGCGTTAGGCGGAGCAGCTCGGCAAAACGCGCTGGGTCGGCATGCGCAGCGTTAGCAATCTCCGGATAGACCTAGATAGCGACAGCACGACAAAAGCATGGACAAAATGGTCAGCGATGTGCGCAAGCGAGGACGGGGGAGGGGACGAGCCTCGTGCAGCCGTTGCATGAGCGCCGGGTCACCGAGGAGCTGCAGCCGCATCATCTCCGCATCCTGCTCTGCCGTCCTGTACACCCGTTAAGCATGACCCGACTACCAAAATGGAGACTGCAAGATAGCAGGATGTGGACAACACGTACTGGCCTGCAACGGTGACCTTCCGCCGGAGGAGGAGCATCGCGTGCTCGCCCATTCCAAACTCCCTCATCGTCGATTTGGGGTTCCCCAGATCTCGGCCCTCATAAGAGATGCTTTGCTCGTCGATGGGGATACCGGACTGTATGCGGAAGCATAGAAGTTGAAATGTGCGGGGGTGCAGGAGTGGCTGAAAGACTCGCCTCGGCCTCAAGGAGTGCCATGACATTCTCGAGCTCCATGTTCGGATCGATCTCAATGACGAACGACTGCCCGAGGTCGGTGATGAATGTCAGTTCCATGCTGGGGAAAAGTAGTGGTGGGTGTGGTCGTCGCTGAAAGAATCAGTAGCCGTGAGCACGCCGTGAGGTGAACAAGTCAGAACAAGCTTGTCTGCAAACCAAATCGGTCCGCAGGGTGAGACGGTTCAGTGCACCGTGTAGTTATGTCCAAGTTGGCGAATGTGCCACTGCAAGAAGGGAAGAAGACAAGGAGCCTGGAGGGGCGTGTGCAATGTAGTCGGGGAAGAGAGACGCCTAAATCCAGCAGGCTCTTTAAGATAATCACAACGCTTGCGTATACAGAACACGCAAGCCCATTTATTCGTACATCCGAATCTACTAGAACAAGCCAGAAAGTCGCAAATAATGAGCGCGAATGAGTAACATGGCGCCGAGACGCGTAGTTCCTTATTACGCGTCGCGATATCAATATCAATCTCGGTGAGCGTGGAACACCCTCAACACCCAAACCACTAGATCACTGCCGGACCCCACCCCGGCGACCCATCAAATTACTTCGCGCAAATGACGAACTACAGAACGTGTTAGTACATAACATAACGTGCTCATTGATGACACTCACATGCGCGAACCCCTCCACGTATATTCGACATCAGCGCGCTCTCCAACGCGGATGTCGACAAGCTTGCATCTGCTCAATAGCATATCAGTATCTTATCCATCGCCCACACAAAAAACGCGGCGTCAACTCACCACTGAGATCACTAAAACTCGATGCCTCGCTTCCCTGTTCACTCACCCTTCCCGTCCCAGCCTGAGTCCCGCTAGGAAGCCCAGCTGCCGCCAGGCGCAGCGCACGTACATGTGTACCCTGCACGCTCCGTGGGGAGAGCGCAGGAGGGCTAGACGACTTCTCCGCTGTCCCAAAGTGACGAGCCATCGGCGAAGACACACGCTGCGGTGATTGCGGATTGGAGTGCGCTGGGGGTAGTGATTTGTGCGTACATGGGCGTGTGTGCGGCTGTGCGAGTGAGCGTGCGCGGTGGGGAAGGGATTGATGGAATTGAGCCTTGCGGGGAACCCATGCTCGAGAGGCTCTGGTGGCTCTGGCTGCGGGAGGAACTGGGGCGCGTGCTGGAAGACAGCGCTGATGCCGACGCGGATACAGACGCGACGGATGCAGACGATATGGAAAGCGGCCGTGTGCGCCCACGATCCCTGCCTTTGCCCTTTGGAGGTGCTGGAGATGCTACGAGCCCAAGCGCATCCTTTGTCATTAGCCTCTCCAACTCGCGCAGCTTACGCGTGAGAGCTTCCTGCTCTTCGGCAGCACGGTCGGCCTCTTCTTCGCGCTGAGCTTCTTCATCCTCCTCGTCATCATCTTCGTCTTCCTCACCTGCCGCATCGCCTCCTGACGAGGACCCAGCGTGGGACGACGCGGGAGACAGCGGGCAGATCGATGTGCGAGACTTCCGCGGGCCCTGGAGGGTGATGGTAGATGATGACGATATCTTCTTCGTTGTTCGTGCGTACGTGGGCGGGTTCGGGAGACCAGCATGGCTGGCTGTTATCGCTAGCGGGGAGCGCAACTGTGTCTGGGAGGAGCGCGCTTGTATCGATCGAGCGTGTCCGAGCGAACTGAGACGCGCACGTACGCCAAGCGGGCGAAGAGTGCTCGTGCCCGGCCCTGTGCTGCACGTTCCCGGGTAGTGGAAGAGGATGAGACGAGGCGCGCACGCATAGAGTCGCGCTGCGGTAGGGAAGGACGCTCGGAGAGCCGAGGGAAGTACTCTGCATTGAGCTGCTGTGGAGAAGATACCGGGAAAGCCACGATAGGGCTGCGGACGTTGAGCCCATGGCCTAAGCCCTGTAAGCCGCGCAGGTCCTCTTCGTAACGCGCCTGCGCCCGGTACAGGAGGTAGGGAAGAGGTACTTGGAGATGGGCTGCGAGGCCCTTCCCTAACAAGCAGGGTTAACAATAAATGTGTGATTACCGGGCTGGACATAGTGTCGTGGAGATGCTCACAATCGGTGCCAGCGCCTTCAATAGCACGAGATTTGGCGATGACCTCCCAGAGAATGTGCTCCTTGTCAGAGTTCCATTCTACCTGGACTTTCCGAGGACAGTTTTGAGGGTGGAAAATGGCAGGGATACTGGTCAGATAACATGGTCTGTGCTAGGTAATGACAACGCACCCGAGGGGGATCAGGAAGGGCGTCCTCGGGACGGTTACTGGGAAGGCGGATAACGACACGGACAGCAGGAGATGTGAAAGGCATGTTAATAGCGAGCTCGAGGGTCCGGCACCAGGTCAGGACTGTGGCCAAGCATTCGCCGTGTAGCGTGTTCAAGAGAGAAATTGCGGCTGCGAGTTCGAACGCTGTAGTCGATCGCGACGTGAACATTTGATCACCAAGTCACCTTATCGGATAAGTCTGCTAATTGAATAAATATTGATTACTTAATTATTTAGACTTGACCAATGAGAGAATCTGCAATTGCGATCTTCAAGCTTGCCGTTCACATGCACACACTATCGACATAGCCCGATGCTCTTGTCTACGGACCACATAGAGTACCATCTACACAAAAGTCTTTCGAGCTGATTTCGATATATATTTCAAGTCTCACCTGCATCCACCATGCCTGCTGCTACACCACCAAGCCCAGAAACTCTCGACGACCTTGTCGCCCAATTCTCCATAGACAACGACCCTGCTCATGAAGCCGTTGCGTTAGAAGTAGGCGGTGCGCGCACTTTCCATGTCTGGCGAGTAGCGACCTGCGCCCCTCATGATGTTTGTATATCCTGCTGTGGATCTGTCGCGGGAAGGCAGTGTTACAGAGCATCTACGGCGAAGACGCGATGAAAATATGGCACTCACAGGAGAACAACCACGAGCACGAGCAAGATGATTTCAATGCTCGGAAGGCCTTGAACGGAGGCGAACCAGGGACGATTCGATACGAAGTGACGCTGAAGTGAGCCTAATATACATCCTAACGAACCTTAAGTTTATACCTTGTTAGCCTTCCTGACCCGTCTACGTCAGTGCCAACTGAAGAAGAGTCCGCATACCCATTAACAGTACTCGTCTCCCTCCCACCAACGTACCCGGCCGCGCCGCCGCAGCTGCAGCTTCTTTCGCGCTACCTCGGGCCCTATGGCGTTGATGCACAGCTCTTCGGCGCAGTGCTGCGCACGTATATCTCACGCGATGGAGTCGAATGGGTTTCTGGGAGTGTGTGCGTGTTTGATGGGCTCGAGTGGGTAAAAGAACGCTGCGCAGCATGGGTCGGCGAGCGTATGAGCGCCTCGCTTTCTGGTGCAATGATCAGAGAGGACGAGCGCGGGCGACCGGACGATGCGGACGGCACTGAGACAGTCAGCTCCCATGCAAAATCGAGTGCGCCTGTTCCGGAGGTACCAGCACAGATGCCAGAGGGCGTAGAAATTATCGAGGCGGAGCCGATCATGGATCGCAAAAGCTCGTTCATTGGCCGCGCGTGTCGTATAACGGATCCATCTCAAGTGCGATTATTACCATGCTGAGGATTTGACGATGACCAACTCGTGCACAGGTTCCCATGATACTCTCACATTTGATGTCAGATCGCAAAATATCTCGTGCTGCCCATCCAATAATCAATGCCTGGCGCTGTCGCGTGGGAAGCATCCTGCATCAAGGTATGCGCAGTTGCTGTGCGTGATATTTCTATGACATATTTTGCTCTCAGATAATGATGATGATGGCGAGTCTGCGGCAGGAGGTCGTCTTGCCCACCTCCTCCAAATTCTCGTATGTCGACCCACCACGTTGGCCGATTCTCCCGCGTTTCTAATGTTGCATGCGAGCACAGGAAGTTGACAATGTACTTGTCATCGTAACTCGTTATTTTGGTGGCATCCACTTAGGTCCCGACCGCTTCAAACATATCAACCAGGCCGCGCGGAATGCACTCGAGCTGGGTGGGTTCCTAGATGCACCTGAAGACAATAGCCATGGTGGGAGAAGACCAGGTGGGAAGGGGAAGAATGCGCGGGGGCAGAAGGTAGTGATATTCATGCAGGAAATATCTTTTCACATTTGCATCTACACGGAAGGCTACTTGCAATCTTATTGATTGGTTTCATAGTGGGGTCATGAGCTCAGACAGAAACATATATTCCAGTCATAATGTGGAGAGTTATCTGAGCTACAGGTCATTGGGCGAAGGGACAACAGGCGTGATTACGCGCATCGGCGCAGTACAGCCGTGTACTGTGAACGCGGAGAATATGAACCCACGTTTGATGTGCTTAATGCATCGCTATTGTCCAGCCGCAAGATGTGGCACAGTATTTGAATCGGCAAGTGGAGTTGTTCGTGTGTAGAATGACAAACATGCAAAGGTAAGTTTTGTCGCTCATGGGTAGCTGCGCACTTTAACACCATTATAACACGACTTTAGTTCATATTTTTTATATTCTCGGAAATTCTTGAACAATCGATGGAGTCCGAAGCGACTTTCAGCAGCTACTAGGTCGCGCCAACTATGGACTTCACAACATCAGTCGTAACTCGAATAGGTTCTGCCCAAGGTGTTGCTAGGTCAGTTTGCAGTTGTCGTTTCACATCCGTTCTCTTGACCACCGTGCCTACCCACTCCACGAAGTGTTGTCCCATCGTGTTTACTCGGGCCTTCGCGGTATACCAGTGCTATGCATAGCTTCCGTTGTCTTCGCGGTAACTGGTACGTTACGGACGTCTCATGGTTTGATAGTGACAGCTTATGCTTTGGGAGCTACGGGTGAAGCGCGCGAGGCAGATCGTCCAATGTAAGTAAGAATCAGGAAGAATAGAGTTCGATGCGCAGCTGCGGTTTGCTTCGGCCTCGAGCGTCATCTTCAATCCTGCCGACACTGGGGCTGTGTAATGTATTTCATTAACTTCTCTCTCGTCACCAGCTGATTGCGCAAGGACCCGTAGAAGACGTAGCGACGGTCAACTTATTCCGTGTGCGGATTGCGCAGTTTTCTTGGAAAAATCATGACCGTTGATCATTCGCCAGTTGACCGTGTATAGTGCCACTATCACTGGCGGCTTCGTTCGCCCGAGATGACATACTCCTCGGTCGCCGACCTTCACCCGCTTGCACTCACGTCGTGAACGCATGTTCATTTCAAATGATCAATCCGCTCCCAAAATGCTAATTTTCAGAACCTTCATCGGCAGACCATGTTCGGCGCGTTAGACGCACGGCAAGACGCTGGCAAGTGGAGTATATAAATGTCCACCCCGGGTATTGGCCAGAGCAGGACCTTCAAGCTTCCCTCTATCTCTTTCACTGAACCATGTCTCTCCCTACTTTGTGCGTTCTAGCTATACTGGCTATTCAAGGTGAGCAACACGAGGACTCCTTCCGTCCGCCAGCATGCTGATACTAATCCTGTTTACCAGGCCATTGCGCCGCTTTGGTGCAAAGAGAATATCCGACCACGACAGTTGAATTCAGCACGTCTGTCTTTAACTCGTCTGCTACATCAGTCGGAACCAGCACGTTGTCTACCCCTGGGGCAAACTCCACCTTCGTGTGTCCCACCTTTTTGCCAGGGACATCGACGGTGCCCACGTCCTTCAATTCTTCGACCACCGCGACTGCGACCTCTCCCACGTTCTTCTTCGGGCATCGTAACCATTCCTCCCTGGCGGCCAGTTCCATCTTCTCGTTCCCTAGCTCTTGCTTCGAGGTGCCCACCGCAACCGTGACCACGGGCGGCACGACCTCCGCGTACCCCACCACAGTTGGTGCGACTACTGGGGAGACGACTGGCACCGTCTCCGTGGAGCCAACTATTACCACCGGCAGTCCAACCACCGTCACCGCCACCCTCAGCACCCCCGCTTCCGTCGTCACCGTCACCGTCACCGTTACCGAATGCACAGGCATTACGACTTCCGTCGCCGCAACTACTTCCAGTGTGTATGGTACGACCACCGCTTGCTCGGTCAATGCTACCACAGTTCCCTCTACTACGTCTATCGCCTCGACGTCTCCGACCACAGAGCCTTGCAGCACCTCGATCGCATCATCGTCCAGTGCCACTGCAGAGCCCACCACCACGTCAATTGGCTCCGCTTCCGGGACAGCAGAACCTTCTACAGGGTCGTCTGCTTCTGCCACTGCAGAGCCTACTACCACCACAATCGGCTCAGGACCTTCTACAGGATCGTCTGCTTCTGCCACTGTAGAGCCTACTACCACCACAATCGGCTCAGGACCTTCTACAGGATCGTCTGCTTCTGCCACTGCAGAGCCTACTACCACCACAATCGGCTCAGGACCTTCTACAGGATCGTCTGCTTCTGCCACTGCAGAGCCTACTACCACCACAATCGGCTCAGGACCTTCTACAGGATCGTCTGCTTCTGCCACTGCAGAGCCTACTACCACCACAATCGGCTCAGGACCTTCTACAGGATCGTCTGCTTCTGCCACTGCAGAGCCTACTACCACCACAATCGGCTCAGGACCTTCTACAGGATCGTCTGCTTCTTCCACTGCAGAGCCCTCGACCACATCAATTGGGTCGGCTTCTGCAACGACAGTGTACAGTACTGCCTTTTGAAGCGCATCCATCCCATCCGTCTCCTCCGCCAAACTCTTCCCTGACCTGCGGTAGATAGTCGTCGTTAGTGGTATGGTACCTGCAGCGCGTCTTGGTACCACCTTCGTAGAAAAGATGACTGGTGTTGGGGTCGTCGTGGTTGCGGCGCTTTTGTTTGTTTTCAAAGAGCTACAGGACACTGTTTTTGGACTACAGACTCAGTACTACGACGTAAATTGTACACATATAAGCTGTCTTTGGTCATATACTACCGCAGATTTTGAAGGACAATTTTGTGTATGACGGATGAAACAGCTGCGCGGCGCTTGTGACATATTTATTGTTTGTGTAACAGCGCTCCTAGCTTCATGCTAATTCGTACGCTCAAGCTTCCATGCTCACGATGTTTAGGCACAAACGAGCAACAACTCAAGATCTACCCGCGGGGATATGTATGAGTCGATAACACACAGCGCATTAATTGACAAGAAATCAAGTCCAAGACTAGGGTTAGGGTTGTAATAGACGCGGCGGAGTGCCGGGGAACGGCGGTGGCCGTTTGTGGAGCGGAAGCCGAGGGGCGGGGTCGATCCCATGGTCGATCTTGGAATTAACCAACCTGTGTTATCGTGATAAATATTCGTCCAATCTCTCAGTTCAGTGCCTTGGCTCAGCTTCAGCTGTTTTGCCCACGCGCACTCCCACCCCTTCATCATGACTCTCTCTTCCATACGACTTACACATCTCTCCCTCCGACTACCATCTTCTTCCCTCAAATCCCGCACTCTATTTCGACGTTCTCTCGCACTCTACAGGATGGCCAGCACCACCTCTGTGCGTGTGACGGCTGTTGCTCCGCAATGATGGGTATAGTGACTCATTGTCGACTCACACATACTTTTGTCGCGCAGTTTGGACTGAAGGACGCGTCGCTCATACGCACGCAAGCCTTCATTGATGGGAAATGGGTCGACGCGAAGGAGGGCGGCAAGATTACTGTAACCAGTGCGTTTCACCTCCTTCTGAACGCCATATTGCTCAGTGCGGTCACCAGACCCTGCTACCACCGAGGAGCTCGGTACTGTCCCTGAGATGGGTCTGCCCGAGACGAAGGAGGCAATTGATGCTGCCTCGAAAGCATTCAAGACCTGGAGCAAGACAACCGCAAAGGTACGCGAACTATCGAGCGTGACTTGACCTCGGTTACGTAGTCAGCACCTCCATGCTCCCTGTGATGTCTCTCAATAATCGTATGCGTCGGTGCACGCTACATGAGGCAGTACGACTTGTCCCATGGGGGGTCACCTGGTTCAACGCAGATGACGTCTTAAACGGCGCTCGGCTATCTCTGCCGGCTCTTGTCATGTAGCGCCGATCCTAAATTGTCTGGAACTTGAGTTTTTGAAAGATTTCCGACGGGAGCTTCGCATAGCGATCATATGCAACGCCATTTCCCCTTTAACCTGCTTATACTAATCGATTTCTCGGTCATGCGCCAATAGCAACGGCATGACATTCTGCTCAAGTTCTACGCATTGGTGCAGGAGCACCAGGAAGATCTTGCGCGCATCATCGTGAGCTCTTCATTCCTGCCTTTGCTTAGGTGTTTCCTTACGAAACACCAAATTTAGACTCTTGAGAACGGTAAGCCTCTAGCGGAGGCTAAGGTGAGTTGTGCATGGTTCCCTACAAGTATCACACTAGAGCTGATACCGGATCCAGGGGGAGAACGCGTATAGTGCATCGTTCCTCGAGGTGTGTCTCGTCTGTCTCTCATAGACATTAGTTTATAATCGCATTTCGTAATAGTGGTTCGGTAAGCCATCTCTCTGAACGTGTATTACATCCGCTAACTCTATCCGCAGCGGAGGAGGCTGTCAGGACATACGGCGGTGCGTATTTCGGCCGAAGGCCATGTCGCCTGATGTTAAATTTGTCACAGAGGTCATCCCTTCGCCTTTCCCGCACATTCGCAATGTCGTCATTAAACAACCCATCGGTGCGCTATTAGCTGCTTCTTCGTTATGATGACTAACGCTTGCACAACCAGGCGTCGTGTGCGTTTCCCAACGGTGCTTGATCCTGCAGCACAATTACTGACATTTTCACATGCAGCTCTATCCTTACACCAGGAACTTCCCCTCAGCCATGATCACGCGCAAGCTCGGCCCGCACTTGCAGCGGGCTGTACAGCAGTGATCAAGCCGCCGCCCGAGACACCTTTCACGTGCCTCGCCCTCGTCGAGCTCGCGACGCGCGCCGGTGTCCCCCCTGGCGTCATCAACGTAGTCACGACGCAGGCGAATGTTGCGGAGGTTGGCCGCGAGATGTGCGAGAACCCCGTGGTCAAGAAGGTATCATTCACGGGCAGTACAGGCGTGGCGAAGCTCCTGTACGGGATGGCTGCGTCGACGTTGAAAAAGTGCGTTTTGTCGGAAGGGTTCCGGATGCTGGGGCTGATATTTTTCGATATACGATAGGGTATCGCTTGAGGCTGGAGGAAATGCTCCCTTTATCGTGTTCGACGATGCTGACGTCGACGCGGCAGTTGAAGGTAAGCTGGAGCCTTGAATTTTAACGTGGCACTTGATCACAGAATTTGCCTTGCAGGCGCTCTTGCATGCAAATTCCGCGGAAGCGGCCAGACCTGTGTTTGCGCGAACCGAATATACGTGCAGTCATCTGTGTACGCCGACTTTGCGTCGCGCCTTGCCGAAAAGGTGTCCGCATTCAAAGTCGGTAACGGGCTTGATAAGGATACGTGCGTGACTCCATAGATGCCCCATATCCTTCACTAATGGCGTCGACAGCACTCACGGGCCTCTGATCCATGAGCGGGCTCTCGAAAAGGTACAGCGGCACGTCGACGACGCTGTCGCCAAAGGCGCGCAGCTCCTCCTCGGCGGCAAGCGCCTCCCCGGCGCAGGCTCATTCTTCGCCCCCACTGTGCTGTCGGACGTACCCGCAAGCGCACAGGTGCTCAACGAGGAGACGTTCGGCCCTCTCGCTGCGCTCACGCGCTTCGAGACCGAGGAGGAGGTGCTTCGCCTCGCTAATAACACGAACGTCGGGCTCGCGGGATACTTCTTCTCGCGCGATGTCGGGCTGTGTGGCGCGTTGCTGAGGCCCTTGAGGTGGGCATGGTCGGAACGAACACGGGCCACATCAGCCAGGCGGTCATTCCGTTTGGTGGGTCAAGGAGAGCGGGCTGGGTGAGTTTTCGTTTCAAATGTCCCTTCAAAAATTTCGGCGCTTTTGGGGTGTACTTGGATGGGCGCTTCTTGTCTTGGGTTGTTGACGGAAGATGCCGTCCAAGTGTTTCGTGATCGTGTGCTCAGGGGCGTCGTCGCTCTCTCAGTCTTCGTAGACTCCTTTGAAAACGCTTGAGCATGATTAATTCCGCGCTATCGTTTCTAACGGGTTCTATGAGTGTGGACGGATAAGAGCGCCCGCGAAACTGTATGTGGCTGTCTAGAATAGCGCTATGGTTTTCCTTCATTGTTACTCCGAAGGCGGGAAGGTCGAGTGCCCCGGTGGTGATGCATTATGAGACGTTTGAGCGTCGGATATCAGGACGGGCGCTGATGATGTCTGATCGTGTCCGCAGGTCGCGAAGGAAGCCATGGCATCGAGGAGTATATGAACACAAAGTTCATCGCGTTTGGTGGACTTTGAGTGGACGACAAAGATAACTAGGGCGAAGGCGCCTTCGAAGTGTGCTGTGGCTTCGTCGTCTATGTGGCTGTGGGTCAAGATGTGGTTGTGTACAATCTATCACAGATGTTGGAGTTCAGCGAAGCAAAGATCGTAGTCGAGAAATTGTATCTGTATGCGCGCTTATTCAAATATATTCCTGTTGCACCGTTGGTAATCTTCCGGCATTCTGGATATCGGAAGCTTTAGAGCGCTGGTAGGGAACATGTCTGCCCCGGAAAGAAGCACACGTACACGTCCATGGTTCTCGGACGTGTTAAAGGTTGGCTAAAGGCTATGCAAGCATCGAGACCTGAGGAGACGCCTACTACGAAGAGTAGGACTTTGTGTGCCTGTACTAGTGTAGCCGTTGGGATCCATGAAAACTTTATGCTTTAATATTAGTCTTGATTGAATGACTACAGAAGACGCACCGCATGAGAAGTGTCAGGATTGAAGTTTGAAACGGGGTCGAAAATCCCACTATACGCCTAGACTGATAATGGAATGTGCCGCGACGATCAACGCAGGCCGCGACCCAATCGGTGTCCCCCAGCACAGATGACTTGTTTCCGGAGCATGAAGGGATTACTGGCCCCACAGACTCTTCTGAGTTCGAACCTTGAGGAGGCGACCTAGATTTATCAAGGGTTGGTGACCTAGAAACCTGTAGAAGTTGGTCGTATATGCATGGCCTTGGTGGTCCTTGTTGGCGTTCCGCAGTAGCAGACTCTGATTTGGCATGCTATGGGCAGCATCGAAGGTCTTCTGTGTTATGCGTTTGCGAGAGGCGGCACCCCGAATACCCAATTGGAAACTTGGAAAGACAAGGATCATAGTGATATTGGACCTTTTCTACATGGCAGCACAATGGCGGTAGGTGGCGTCTCCGGGCCAACAGAAACAATGCACAGGCATGAGAGTTCCTTCGACGCCACAATGCTGCGTAAACAAGTACTCACGACTTTGGCAGGAGCCTTAGAAACTTGTTTCCTTACAGAGCCAGAGGAGATACGCTGAGCTGATCTGACCTACCGCGCGGTCATGCAGCTTGTATGGACTACTTGGTAGCGAATGTCCTCGCATATATCTACTTCTACCGACATTGCACTATCAATGTGGGTACAGCGGATTGAGTAAAGATAACACTTGCCTTTTCAGTACGTCTTGAGGGACCTGCGGCGCTCTTGATCCCGATGCAAACAATGGTCCGTCATCATTGACGGACGCGATAACAGTGATGTGTCAAATACTGGGAAACCACAATGCGTTGCGGTGGACACACGCTCCACGTCTTAACGAACTGGCCATTGCCAATGCCTTTCAGAGCCGCATCGACGCATATGAAACAAGGAGTCAGTTGTGAAATATACGCGTCGTGTCGACTACACGTCGCGTCGGTCGGCAATGTTGTCCACGCCATGTGCAGGAGAGGCTCAAGTCAAGGGCGTCGCCGGTAGTGTTGTGCCGGCCCGGCTTCTTGCGGCTTGGGCTTTGGAAGATGATAGGCTGGGCCACAGGCTGTCAACAGCCAAAGCCGGGGCTTGGCTTTGGCTCAAGCCCCGGCTTTTAGCATTGTATGTATCTGCAGAGGGGGGACTTGAAAAGAGTCTATATTAGTAGAATCAATGTCTGTGTAGGAATACCAACATTTCATGAGCAAGATTTCGTGGAAAATGAGAGAGCAGTCGTTCGAATTTGGAACCATCAGTTTGATGTAGATCCCAAATAGGAAGGCTAACGGTTAAATTGGGCACCACGGGACGCAATCTGCGAGTTTATGTAATTTCGCCCTAAATTTGGGCGACGCTTCGTTGTTGTCGGTATAAGTGAAGTAAATAACTAAAATCTTCAGCATACCTTGTGCACCTCGAAAGCCCCAGCCTGGCTTTGGCCGGTCTGACCCTCAAGCCGGGCCACAAGCCATAGTAAGCCGTGTGCATGACCCGGCTTGTCTTGACCTATATCCGGCTCGGCTTGGCCGGCATACGGCCTGAGGCCGGGCTAAGCACAACACTAGGCGTCGGTAAAAGTGGTACACGTCGCGACGGGCGGCGATACAGCGCCAAAGAATGAACGAAATACGCGCTCTGGGACTCATTATCCATTTTCGTCGGGGGTAGTAGGCGCGATGATCAATGAATGATGGGAGCTGTGTGGTCCTCCTTTGCACAGGCAAGAGGTTGCCACCGCAGCCGTAAATGCTTGAATGTGGAAGCAGATACAGGCGAGTTCTACACTTGGTGCTGCTGGTTCACTAACTTGGCAAGCACAGAGTGGTTAATGAATAGCTCGAGTATGGCGGGAGAGCACACACAGTTTCAGCAAATTGACTTATGTTTGTTCTGACAGAGTATGCAGCCAGGTCCTGTCACGATGGTGATCACTGCATCCCAGCTATAAAGTGAGCGCGTCCATTCCCGCTGCTGTGCAAATTTCTGCTCTCTTCCCCGGCTCCCGTCTAGATAGCATCGCCCACCGTCGGTCAATTTAGAGCAGCGTACCACACCGACCGTCTAAGTATATCGCTGGCTCTGAGCCTCGGTACCGCAAAGTCGAGCAGTGTCATCCTCTTTGGAATTCATATAAAAGTGCGCAATCATTGTCTAACATTCTATCATCTGCTCACACGTAAACTTGGTGATCCTCCAACAGTCTCATCGCCTACTCACCCATACCCCTCGACTGAACAGGCTTCTCCTTACAGTACTACTACCCAACGCCCTACCTATACCCCTACTATCAGCAGCCATACATCTCGCCGTTCATCCCGCCTATCGCGCTTTCACACTCTCCACGGACTGAGGAACGTCGTGTGCGCTTCGAGGACGATGAGGATGCGTTCCGCAACCGACGACCACCATCCTGGCACGCAGGCATGCCCGGGATGGCGCCTGCTCCCGGTGCGCTGCCTTTCCCATCACCCACAATGATGTACGCCCCGCTCCCCCATATGGTCAACCTCGCTCCCGTGCCTCCCCAGGATTACATGCGCGCCCGTCGGCGGTCAGACTCCTACCTTCCACAGCCCGCATGGGTGGCCTTTCCTGTTCAGCCCATGGCCTACCGGAACCCCTCCCCCCAGTTGCATCCCCTCCTCGATGGCGAGACCGCAGGGGGTCCACTCCTTCTCTTCGACATCTCCCTGAGCAAGTTCAACCCGCAAACGCCTCACGCGCGCGAGTGCGAGCTCGGGGACGCCGCTCACGCGCGACGAGCTCATGCAGCCGCGACACATCCGGGCATCCACCATATGGCCATCACCTGCGACGCGATTCCCGACTGGCCGATCACGCTCGAGCCCCACTCGACCGCACGCGAGCGCTCCCGGGAGCGTTCGCCGTTCCTGAACGTCACGGCTGCCACTGCGGAGACCGCGCCGATCACCGTGTACGACGTGCTTATGGCGATACATCGGCACCTGCAACGGCAAATCTCGCATGTCGACTGGGCGCGGCTCGGCTCAAGCGACGCTACAGCGGCCTCCGCGCGCGTACACGCGTCGCTGCCGGACGTACCCCTCGGCTGACGCGTTCGAGGCCAGCCAAGGAGTGCGTAGGGTAGACTACTTGCATGAGCGCTTCATGTTCGCGGGCTTGTGCGTTCAGGGGCAATAACTTTGAAAGGTTGAAGCTAGTCGTGGGGCCACCGCGGTGAGTGAGAGAACTGGTGGCTGATGGCTGGTGGCTGGTCTGGTGACTGAGTGACTCACTTTGATGTACTCCTTCACTCCTGCGCGATAAAACGGACGCGCTGTATGTTAGGACTATCTCTTGAGCTTCTGTCTTGGTTTTTCTCCTAGTTCTCTGGTTGCTGCGCCACTGTCTTGTCATTGTGCCTATGAAACGCTCTATGTGTCCTCGTCCTTCGGCTGTACGCTGTCCTTGTTATTGTCTCTGCCACGTCTGTGGGCCACGTCGCTCTTTGCCACACGCTACCCTACGCTATCTTGCCTAACTTATCACCCTAATATCCCTTTACGCCCACATGATACACGTCACGAATTATGACTTCGCACGCTGTAGACACTTGTTACAGTTGTACACATACTGGAAATACAAATAATAGCTCCGGATACCTGTACGCTCGGGTGCTTGGTGAGCCTAAAAGAGCGTGCTCGCGCGAGTGCTTTGTCCCGTCTCTCATTGTGCTGCGCCTTGTCCGCCAGGCACCCGAATAACCTGCGCTGGCTGATGTCGCTGCGACGCAGGCATGACGGGTAGCATGGTTACATAAGTACCCTAGTCTTGCGTGCGTTACCGGACGACCTGTGTGCTCCGTTGTAATGACCACTCTGAATGGGACTTCCCTTGAACCTATCTCTGTACCTGTGCGCGCAGCTGGGTGTGTTGGTGCCGACATGCATGGAACATCGGTCGCTGAAGCTTGAACTCGGAGTCAAAGTACCCGCGGAGGAAGTGAGAACCAAACAACGTCATCCCAGCTTCTCGAAACCATTTTAGAGCATTCGACGGGGAATATCAGTGCTATCGCAAGCGCGCGAGTCTATAAGGAGATGTATCACAGCTGTGCCGTTCCCACAGATGCGATGCGTTCGGAGGAGGCGCTGCGAGAACTGCTTCTTCGTATTGAACTCAAAACTTCATGCATCATGCATGGAGAGCTTGATGATGCATACGACTGTCGACTGGAAATGCTGTGAAATGGGAGGCTCGGTCTGCACGGAGTTTCAGTGCTCTTCTTATCTATACTTGCGCAAATATGTGAAAAAATTGGCGTATTGGGACGGGGAACAGACGGTCGATCTTGCAGCATCCTTTGTATGCAATTGTCGTATGCAGATGGGAATAGACATAGAATCTAGCCATGGTTACTGCAGCTGTGGGCTCAATATTGTTTGTGGTTAAAAAAGAGCAGGAGTTGATACCTTCCGTTTATAGAATGTTTACATAATCGGCGGTCTGATCACATCTGAAACGAATCTATTATCTTTTGGCCTCGAAGCTCTGCCACACACTGCCAGCCATGGCTGCCAGCTGCTGCCAGCACGGAAATCAACGCTCGAAATATTGTCTAAGCGACTTCGGGTGGTCGTTAAGTGACACCCTGCCCGCTTCACAATTGATGTTGGAGTCCTGCCTGAGGATGCGCAACAGAGTACATCTTTATGATCACGATAAGTCTCTGATTATTCTATCGACTCATCAGCGTCGTGAGAGCTGATTGGGTAGGATCATGTTTTGTTATTTAGGTGCTAATAGCTTCAGGCGTGATGAATTACGTTGATCTTATTGCCGACCGAGATTCCGTGAATACCGTGCATTAGCAAACGCTCGCTTAGTTGGGTTTGTTCCTGCTCTGAGAGCGGACGCAGAGCAGTCCTACTTTTTTTCCTCCTGTGTGCCCAGCTCGCATACATTCTATTCCGCTCGCTTGACATAAAGCATGGCTTTCTTTAATGATACCGCTCTCATCGTCGACGATACGGATCCTAGGATCGCTTATTCCTCAGGATGGGAGCTTACGACCTCGAGTAGCGAGTACAATCTCACCAAACATGGTGCGCGTTCTGCTGGCGTAACTGCGACATTCAACTTCACAGGTAAGACCTTTTCAAATTTCGTTTGTGTTATCGATACCATTTACGGACTTCTAGGAACCGGCGTGGAGGTGTATAGTGCGATTGGCTCAATCGATGTTTACGGACAACCAGTGACGGAATACACTGTTGATGACACTGTCATGGGCACCTACGATGCACCCGTAATTGCTCCAGGATACTACGAAAGTAAAATCATGGTCTTCCGTTCTCCACTACTTTCTGCTGCCGACCATAAACTCGTGATCACCAACATCAATGGCACCTATCCAAGTGAATTTTGGCTCGATTATATCCTCTATACGCCATCGCAGTCATCAACGACATCCTCCTCCACGACTTCTACATCGTCAACATCCGATTCTTCCAGTTCTACAAGTGCGTAACGTCATCTTTCCCTCTCTCTCCTCAGCTCATTTGTCCAAATTTCTGTATGGTGCAATTTAGGTTCCGTCTCTTCGATCGCTTCGCCTTCTACTACATCCACAATTGCGGTTGCGACACCACCAGTAGGGGCAATAATAGGAGGCGTAACCGGGGGAGTAGGAGTGGCTTTTATCGCACTGGTCATTTTCGCCTACTTGTTCGTGCGCAATCGGCGCCGCAGAACGCAGTACACTCCTTTCGTGCCTGGTGCGTGTGACTATCTTGCCTCGATACTTAAGTTCCCGACATGAAGCTTTGAATCATGTAGATCTACAACCATATATGGAATGGCAGAGCGATGGCGATGGACCTCCATCTTCGACTCCTATCACATCAGCGATGGGCGCCGCCCCACCCCCAACTACTCCATCGAGCGCGTCTGTTGTACCATATCCAGTATCCGACACGCCCCCGTCGACAGCACAGTCACCAGGGTTACCTGCAGCCTCGAGCACATCGAGCCCGAGTAAAGGGTCTGCCTCTAGCGCGGCCTTGCAGCCACCGGTGCAGCAGGTGGCAGAGACACCTTTGGTTACCATCCAGCACAGCGACTCGGGGGTGCGCGGAGGCATCCTGGAGATGCCCCCTATATATTCCAGAGATTGAGTATCTTTTAATTCTAGGCTACTCTCATCTTCCACACACTTCAAACGCACGATCATTGGTGTTATTTCAGCCTTCCTTGAAGCTCGCCATTCTGTCCGGGGATTGACATTGACTTTAAGGCGTCCGGCGGTGGAAACCTGCCGGATTTGCGCCCATCAATTCTTGTTGTGCGACGCGCCCGCGCATCTTTGCCGGCTACACCGATCAAAATTTTGTATTTTCGATCATCGACGCTGCATGATCATGATTATCAGCAAGACCCATAGATCTTCTCCTTCCGGGGTCTTACTTGGCAGTGAATCGCTTTTATTGCGACGCATTTCTCGACCAGCATCGCTCGAGCGAGGCTTTGTTGTGTATCGGATATCACCTCCTAACCATTTACGTATCTCCAGGCACAAAGGCGTACTGAGATGGGCCAAGGACGCAACATCACCGCTGTCAAATTTTGGTTGTGACATAAAGCCACTAGCACCTTGGTACCGAGGCAAGCGTGATGATGTTCGACTCGAGCCCCCGTCTCTTATAAAAGGCATGGTAACATCCGCGAACCTTCTTCAAACCCTCCTCCCCAAAGGCGCGGTGTTTTGCTGGTTGGAACCTGCCCAGCTGTGCTGGCCGTAGCGATGCCGCTTTTCAATGCTACTGCCCTTCTCGTCGACGATGGGGATTTAACCAGCATCCAGTATTCAGAGGGATGGATCTTTGACCAGCAGGCTTCCGAAGTAGGACATACCAAGCACGGTGCTGCTATTGCTGGTCTGAATGCGACGTTCAAGTTCACTGGTTCGTGAATCAACGTTGGCAGTCTCCCTTGTTCATCTAATACTGTTTTGCAGGGACTGCCGTTGATGTGTACGGCTCGTTAGGCTCCATCGATGTTTACGGGCAGCCGGTGACAACGTATGCTATTGATGGCATCGTTCTAGGCACCTATGTTGCCCCAATAATTGCGCCGGGGTTTGCGTATCTCAATCAATCCTTCTTCGTCTCGCCAATTTTGCCTGCCGGAGACCACGAGCTGGTCATCACAAACATCAATGGCACTCAGCCGACCACCTATTGGCTGGACTTTCTAGTTTACACTCCTTCTGTATCGTTGTCCAACTCAACGTCTGTCTCCTCTACACCTATCTCTGGGCCGTCTACTTCCTCTACCACGAATCAACCTTCAAGCACTTCTCGTGCAGGTAACTAGATATCTCTATAGTCGTGCTGTCTCGGCTAATGGCTCGGTTTACCACCCACGCTACCCATCTTTACGTCAGATTCTACTACTTCGGCAAGCACGTCCTCCATCACCAGTCCCATCACCTCCGCAAAGTCATCACGCAAAAATACAGGAGCCATTGTAGGCGGTGTCGTGGGTGGCGTGTGCCTTATCGCCTTGCTCCTCTTCTTACTCTACATGTTGCGCGTTCGGCGTCGTAAACGTCACAGACGGATATCCGTCGACTTCCTTGCTGGTAGGTGTTCCCCGCATTTGGTACTCCATTGTCCTGCCTCGGCTGACGCATCGGTCAGGACCCTTCGTATCCTGGCGCGGCGATTTGCCCCCCGTCGTTTCAGGCGGACCTGCATTCAACCCCACCAGCACCGAATTCGTCTCACCGGCCTCCTCTGTAACGTCTCCTTCATCAACAAACCCATTCTTGCCTAGTGAGCATGGCTTTCCGAAGGGCGCCATGGACCCTGTTCAGATAGGACAAGTCCCTGCGGTTGTGAGACATGTTGACTCGGGTGTACGCCTGGGCGACAGAGTGATGACTCTGCCACCTGTCTACACGCGTGACTGATCATTGTTTTCCGTTCTGAGGATTATGTAGTTGTAGGTCTGCACGGGTTCCCCTCCTTCGGTTGAATATAGTACTGTGGCTTCGTTCTAATCCTGGCGCTCCGCTCTGCACATTCCCACTTGTATATATATTCTCACCCTATCCAGTCGTTCAACGTGTATAATCTCATGCCTTATTACTCCTGCTGAGGTTACATAGCCGTCACCTATTTCTTCAGGTCAACGCTCTATTTCTAGGATTGCATTTTTTTTTGGAGCAGAAGCCGTTTGTCCCCACGACTGCTGTTCGCACAAGTCCTCGACGAGTCAAAGGCCAATGACTGCTGCGTCTTCCATGCTCGAGAACGTAATTGTACATATTGGTATCCTTACAAAGTTGAGGGGGCCCAGACATCTGATTCAACTATTTTCTTGACGGAAGTACGGTTGAAAATGAGGGGTATTGAGGCATCGCCGCAACCTCTTACCAGTGGTTGCATACTCTTGATTTTACAATAAGTGCATTCCGCCAAAGTCTCTGCAAGCTGCTGAACTGTGACAAGTACAACATATCAAATATTCATGTATATGCCCTGGCACGTAGTGCAACAAAGTGGCAGTTACACAGAGCTCGGTATGCATGTGAAAGTCCATCGTAACACAATCCTCCGACACCGCAAAAGTCCAATGATACATCTCATCCTTCCCAGTGACTCCCCTTACAGCCACTGAGAGACCACAAGACCACGTCTAGTCGTCGCGCTGGGCAAGTCCGACGGTCTTCTCGCCCTGGTTGACTACACAAACGCGCATGCATCAGTACGCCACACCAACAGAGGACGACATAACACAAAAAGGACTCACAAACAACGTAGACGGACTTGAGGAACACATCGCCAAAAATGTCAAACGGGTTGTCCCCGCGGCTCTGAATGCCACCGAAGGTGAACCCGTCACCCGCATCACCGAACCCGAAGTCTTCTGCGTTCACCTATACGCGCTCATCAGTGCCACACACTCCGAAGCACATTCAAGGCAGCCATACTTTATACAAAGTGTTGCCGACAGCAAAAGAGACCTCGGGGATGGTAGCGTTGGATGGGTACTTCCATCCTCCCTGCTGGTTGTCGTACTGCGCGCCTTCGATCGATTCTGTGCGCGTATAGTCAGCATACAGTCAGCATCGGTGACCAGATGCGCTGTGCGAGCGTTCGGCAACAGGGCACCCACCATAGATCGCTTCAACGACGTCGTCGGAGACGAGGCAGAGAGTGGTACCGGTATCCAGGATAGTGGTGTTCTCCGAGCGCTCCTTCTTGCTACCATTGAGCAACCAAGATGTCGACGTGACCTGCCAGAAGCCCTGAGAGCTATATTGTGTATCAGCCGTCTGCAAAGTCCGACATGGAGAGGTCATGCATGAACCTACTTGTCAACATCCGTGTAAGTGATCGGGTGCGGGGTAACAGAGGTGTCAATGAATCCTGAAGCGCGTAGTCAGTCAAACAAGTTTCTGCTACGGTAATCATCTCACACACCAAAGGAGTAGAATCCGGCTTCTTCGCCGCGGCTCAACTTGACAGTGAACACCGACTGAAGACTGCATTAGTGAATAGTGGTTTTGGCTCAATATCTTGCACTAACCGGGTTAATCAACTTCTTATTGACCATATTCTCCACGGGAGTCGCTACAGGCTCAGGCTGAACGGTGTTGATGGCAGGCCAAGCGAGACCCAAGAGCCCATCATTCCCGCCGTCTTGCAGGAAACTCGGGCTGAGCTTCTTAGCAAGCTCGACAGACTGCCCTTGGATAACGACGTCGGCCACAGTAACCGTATCCGTGTATACGTCACCGGAAGCAGAGGACCCATCACCGTAACTGATGTTCCATGTACCCGTAACCTTCTTTGCAGTAGACGACTTGGAATGGTCGTAAATGGTGTGCCCACTGTAATTCTTCGCATGTGCCAGTTCGGAGCTGTGAGGCGTTAGATTGCAGTCGTGATGCGCTAGGCCGAATGGTGTACCTCCAGACCGCAGAGATAATCCAGTGTCAAAGTCCAGGTTAAGGGTGACGCGGGTACCGATCTTGACGGGCACCACGTACTCGAGACTGGCAACGTTTAGCCACAGTTCAGCGCCATGAAAGTAGATACCATATTGGTGTACTTACTCTATGAATAGACGCGTGAGCTCATATATGTTAGCATGGACGCCTCACTCACCATTCTGGATGGAATCAGCAGGGACCTCGTGGTCGGTGGCCTTGTCGTGCTTGCCCTTGACCCTCACGACGACGTTATTGCGCTTTGCGAAGCCAGCGTACTTGCCGGTCTCAAAACCATAGCGCCTGGCAGCACGGGCATATGCGGCGTAGAACGAGGGGCCCTTGCCTGGGGGGTAGCGGGCGGGGCGAACGAGCTTGTGAAGCTGCATATTGGATTGTGTGGATGGTTTGGTAGAAGAGAAGGGTTTGGATGGTAGACAACCCATGTTCGAAGAGCCTTTATATAGGGAGAATGTGAAGAGATGCTTTGTCAGATATGAAGAGTGACGAGATGCGAACAAGTGGTGGTCTGGGTGAAATATTGAAATATCCGGGATAGAGTGAGGTGATGTGACGGGAGCCTAGGTGACGATGTAGCAACAGCCTCTGCTTACGCTTTTATCCTGGTCTTATCTGACTTCGCTTCTCAGCTCCCTTCCGAGCCTGAGGTGGAATTCCGCAGAGATGCTTCCCATCCCGTCTTGATCCATTCTTGCCGTGGAAGGCACGCTGCCATCCCACGACAGTCTGCAACAGGGCGTCGCAGCTTTCTGGCCGGCACAGTCACAAAGTACGATGCAAGGAGATCCGAGGGCATACGATTGAGTCAAGTATATGCGCAGGAATATATTCAGAATTTTCCTTTCTTTGCCACAATGCTGGACGATTGAACCGTTCAGATCCACGATAGCCGTCCACAAATGGAAGATTTATCCCGAAAAGGCAACTAATATCTCCGACTTCGGCTGCCTGTGATCCACAGAGGCGGCCTCATATGGCAACGACGACGCTACAACTGGAAGGCCATGGATATGTTATTCCAGTTGCTGTGCACTGTGGTTGCTGCTTCTAAACCAGTATAGCGAAGGCGAGGTGCTTTAATTTCCCAGGACGCCCATTGTCCTCGACTCGCCTGCTCCGGACGCCATGTTCCGTGAGCCAAAGCTCCCACATATATTGCACTGCCACCCGTGTGCTCTAATCCCTGCACGCCGCACCTCGTCTGACTGCGTGCTTTAGCATGAACCAAATACGTCGAAATTGGCGTGCATTGAATCACTAGTCACTGTTCGCCAATTTCTCCTTTGGAATCTCGCCTCATCTTCGTGGATTTTGCGCGTCTGCAGTTGTATGTATGAGCATCCTCGGCTCCCCAAATGGTGGGTGTCTATCCTTCCGGCGCTACCATAGTCATCAATGAACATTCATCGCTCACCGCGAGCAGCCATGAGCTCACGAACGGAACGCTGACTCGGTCAGCGGGGGCGCATTGTAGTGGAATATCGTGCCATTGTAATTGGTGTATGCAGCTGAATAAACTATAGCGCGAGTGGTGGCGAGGCAGAGCGCGAGTACAGTATTGGACGAGACATGTCGAGCAAGAAACACGCCACGTTAGACATAACCCGGAGGTAAATTCGGCAGAGAATAATGCGACAGAGCATCTGCACGAGAGCAATCAAGGGGAACACCAGTCCATGAGGTATGGCTCCGTCAGCAGGAGAAGCGTGGCGTCATCCACTGGGCGGATTGGGTTCGTGTATGCAGCCATTTGACGGTGCGCCTCGACGACAGGGGAAATTGTCGGTACCTGATGGTGAGGGAGTGCTTGGGAATTCGCACCGCAACTTTCGTGGTGGATAATACCTTGGGACACACGTGGGGCAGTCGCAGGATATTCCTATGAAATATAAGCACTAATTACACCAACTTCAGCCAAAACAACTCATACCAGAAACCTTGGTCGAGAAACAGTGGATGAGAGTAATCGTTGCCATGAATCTGGCATGTCTACGGAGGACGGATGTTTTCTGTGCTCATGGACTTTGCACGAAAAGGTGGGAAGGTGTTTTTACAGCGCTTTGCTACAGAGAGCTCACCATAACTCATAGAGTCCTTCAACTGGCCATTGTGTGAGTCTCCGAAGTGGACTTGCGATAGGTCGTTAATTGTGCATTGTGTGCTGACCGGAGTCGCCAACAGACGCTTTGCTGGAGGGTTTGCGACGGCACCGACATGTCTTGCCATAAGTTCCGGTAGATCGAAAGAATTCTGCAGGTATTTTTCCGGTAATTTCTGAGGGTCGCAGAGATAGATTCTTGCAAGTTGATGGGCAGTCGGAGAACGTTGGATGCAGACGCGTCGCGGTAGCTTCGATCGCGTCAGATTATCATGTGCGTATCATCACGCATTGTGACTATACGTGACTATATGCGTGACCGTACGCGATCCACATATAGCGTGACATCCGCTCATTACTCACCAAAGGCAAGTAAATCAAGTTCAAGGTGCGCTTGAACTTCATTTTTTCTTCCGCTCCTTCATCAACGTCGTGCATGTGTATCTTGCGGGCGGTGGCTGCTTGCTAGGTTTTCTATCTCTCACTGTGAATTTGGCCGTATCTGCAAAAGTCTTGGTCTCGTTACTTCTATCTCCAGGTCGGGACTCAAGACTGTATGCTTTTTTGGCAGCAAGGGTTTGCCTAGTCCTTAGAACATCTGTAGCTCGCAACCTGCTATCCGAGCCCATGACTCAACCTCGTGTCTTATCTGTTCCCACACACCCGAAACTCCTTCTGACGTGCTATCTATTATCCATCTTGCTGCATCTTTACTCCTACTAGTCGAAATCTATGGGCAACAACTCTTCTCGGCCCATGGTGTATCCGCCACCTGGGTCTCTGGATAGGTCTCACTCACTCTGGCCGACATACCGAAGGAAGCGGTACAAGGGCGAATATGAACGCCAGGGGTGGTTTCCCGGCGAAAGTGCTGCTTTTCCCTATGCATCACATGCACCACTATTTGGACAATATCCGCAACCGCAGTATTACCCCAGTGCGTAGTGCTCTAGTGAAATTACACATTGTGCGCATCCTTGACGATCGTGGTGTAGCAGCGCAATATGCCCCGGTCATCCCCGCACCGCACATGGCCTTTCCACGACCTCAACAGGCCTCTGCGCATCCGGTGATCCCGCTTGGCTCCAGGCCACAGCCTGGCGTAGTATATGCCCCACCATTTACCTATGGATCCCACTTGCCTCACGTGCCTGCTCAATATTCGCACCAGCGCGCTACAACGCCCATGCCCATGCCGCAAGGCCCGTCGATGGCCATGCCGGAACCGTCTGTGTTGCCCCAGGTGCAAGCATGGCCATGCCGGGTCCCGTTATACCTCCACCCCCAAGTGCAAATATGTCCATGCCAGAGCCCTTCATTCCTGGTCCTGTCTCCGACGACGCACCTGTCATACCCCAATGCCCGACCACCCAGCCTACCGTGGTGCACAGTCCACGCCGTACCCGCGCCACGTCCCCGAGCTCGACCCAGATTATCTCAACGACGAGATTCGCCAGCGGCTGCAGCCCGAACTGGCACCGGGGCAGTACGGGCCATCTGACCCCCCACGGGTGCGCCGTCGGCGGCGCGCCGCTTCCCCTCCGCGCCCACCCAACCCCCTTCCACATCCGCCTAGGAATCTGTTTCAGGGTTCGCCGTACTTAACGGTTCTGCAAGCCCTGCACCGTCCTATCGATGACAACGTCCTGAAGGCGAGCATCACCTCCATACCCGCCATCCACACGGTGCACACAATACCCCCACAGGCTCGCGCGCGACCCGCGAGAGAAAGCAGCGTAGGGGCCTGTTCCGTTCGCTCAGCTCTCGGCTGAACTCGCGCAGGTCCGATAACGAGCCGGAAAATATACCCCCGCAGCCTATGGCGGCTACGATGATATACCCCGTCATGCAGCAGATGCCGGATGGCGGGATGGCGCTGATATACAACCCACCATTGCCACAAGGGATGCACGTTACTGGGGGCGTCACGTCTGGTGTCGTCCCTGGTGTCGATCCTGCACGCGGCCCGTCCCCCGCGCACAGCGCACGGGCGTCGACGCCTCGTCCGCCTGCAATCAAGCTTGACCGGGAGAACGAGCTCGCAGGGCTTCTGCATTTCTCCCCACACAGTGTGCACTATCAGAGGAAGACGTACCCAACCGCACTGCACCTGCTGGAGGCGCTCAAATTCCTGGAGCACCAACCGGACCTCGCGGAGCGCATCCGGACGTGTGCGACGCCTGAGCAGGCGTCTGAGATGGCCGAGGCGTTCCGTCAGCATGTCCGTCCGGATTGGGAGCAAGTCTTTCTCCATATGGTGCGTCGCATATTGCCTATTCTCCCAAAATTCATTATGGCAGCGGCGCTGATACCGTACATTTTAGATCGATGAAGCTCTGTATTGGAAATTTATGCAACACCCATACCTGCGCCGGTTACTGATGGACACAGGCCAGGTTGACCTTGTGTTTTCTGACTCGGACGACTCGTTCTGGGGTGACGGCCCCCTCGGGCAGGGCGCCAACCACTTGGGCAATGCTCTCATGCGCGTCCGACAGCGGCTGCGCGCTGAAGGCGTCCACCATTGAAATGCTGCTCTCTGCTCATCTTCCATGCTTTCGTAGCTGAGTTATTGTAACAAGATATTATTCGGTATGACTGTACGACACTAACGTGATGTAATTCACGCATCTGCATGTATGTAATGACACGAATGTAAGGAGGATTTGAAGATCACTCCAGAATTTTATATTGGATTTTAGCTATTGTGTTTTCGGCGTTTCCGTTTGCGCTTTCCTTCTGTGGAGTCGTGGATATCCTGAGCGTTACCATAATCTGCGCTCTGCGTGGAAGACAGCGAGATGGCCTTCTGCACGGCCTCTCGGCGCACTTTCTCGGGAACTTTACTCCAGTAGATCTCTTCTCGCGTGCCGTCGACTATCTCGATAGAGATTGCCTTGCCAGAAGACGAAAGACTTCCGGTGCTGTCGAGACCTTGCATTTGCGCGACCGGACGCGTTCGAAACGCCTCTTCCAGAATTCCCGTGTGAGACGCGGTGGCGAGGCGTAGGTAGCACTATCAACGCAAGTCAGCAAACGAACTTATGCAGGCATGCAAGTGACAACGAACCGTTTCCATCCCCTTGTTGAAGTCTACATAATCCAGCCCTGAGGCCCCCGATCCAAACGCATGAGCGCTGAAAAGAGTGCGTAAAGTTGTTTTGTTCGTATCGGGGTGTATGTTCCGTACGAAAACGAGGCATCCAGGGGGGAACGGCGCCGAGGCATCTAAAACAGATACCTCTGCCGCAGGTAGTGTGGGCGGCGGAGGTGACCGCCGCACATCGGTTGAATCCTCAGTTGCCGCCAGTTGCTGTTCAACTTCTTCTTGAGTGATGATAGCCAACAGTTTGTGTCGATAGGCAAGGTATTCCTCTTTGAGCACGTCCCAACGCGACTTTGAAAGCGTCCTGAAACCAAACTTTACGGCGTCCTCCGCGGTGGAACTATCGCACTCTAGTGGTGGGATGGAGCGCCAAACATCCCAAGGCCACTGCTCGAGCAACCGCTCAGCATCCTGGGTGCGCGCAAGGGTTACTAGGGCAAATCCTTTGCACTTTGGATGATCGCCGGGGTGATCATGATGATGTGGCGGGAGCAAGATTTTTTGTACCGGGAGGGCGGACTGCCCCTTCGACAACAACTTGGTGGTGAATAGAAATATGCCAGGTATGGTCCGATATTGCAGTGGGATGTTTTCCTATGAAGATTCTTCCGTGATTATCTAGCCCGGTGCTGACGGGCAATCGGAGTAAAAAATACCATGTATACTGTTCGCAACTCCCAGTCCTGTCTGGTGAAATTTCGACATGTCTCCAGCGCTGCCTCCCAATCCTTTCTTCGGATTTCATACCCACCTGCTTCATCCTCCATCTTGTGCTTGCCATACCATACTGATCGAGATGGAGAGGTGACTCGCATGCGCACTTCTAAGATATCGCTTGCGTGACCGCGGATCGACTTCGCTAGCACCGTCTCTAACGGCCGTGAGCTCAGACTAGACAGAGGTGGCAAGCTGCCTAGGTAATTGAGGGGAATCCCTACATACGCATTAGCTCCCACCACTGACAATTGTTGTGCACACTCACATCCTTCCTCGCTCTCATCAATCATCCTCCGCAGATCCGGGTCAGACCATATGCTATGATCGGATAGAGATAGAGAGACCATAACCACGCATTCCTCCTCGGTCAAGGTATGCTCGAGCAGCTTTCCTTTTCCTTTGTTGTTGGATGGCACCCCGCGCGAAGCCGCTGACACGACTGGTAATGCTGTTTCATAATGAGAGGACGTGGATGCTGACTCAGTCGGTGCAGATCCATGAACCGGAGAAATGCAGCGTGAATTTTTTGAGAAACCTTGCGAGGTAGGAATGGAAACATAGCGGTGTAGTTCCAGTCGTGGTGGATGCCGGAGAGGTGTATCTATGATCGATCGGGATATAGCAGCCACAGCATTTACCAGAAGAACCAAGCGCTGACAACACTAACAGAGGTTTACAAGCCAAACACAGAGCAAACGACCAAAGCCTTTCAGAATAAGGAGTTCTCTATCGGCTATATCCATAATACAATTGCTAGTGCAAGTACACTATGAAGAGCCGATACAATTGGAATTCGAACTGAAATTTAAGACACGTCAGGTGCATGGATGTTCAAGTGAAGGGTGAGGCCATGCAGAAACTGATGGCCGAGTAACGGTGAGGAAACCCACTAAAGTACATCTGCAACACGTATCCTATCGTGACGACTTTAAATTGATGATTGATTCGGTGAATAACTGAATGCTCGGATGTAAACGTTGCACCCAAAATGGAGCAATGCTAGCAAAAGGAGCCCATGACATTGGAAGGAGCAAGAATGAGGGCGCAGACGAAGATGTCGTACTGAGCAGTACTACTGACGTGTCATAGATTACGGACGAAATCCTACCAACTGTTGTTCACGGAGGTGAGCACAAACCAGCATGATCAACGACTCGTCGAACCTGATGAAATGTCAGATGCTAGGCTGTTGCAAGAAGACATGAAATGCAACTCACTGTCGTTTGGGCTTGAGTCGGAATGCTGGGTCTGTTCTCTCGGACTCGGCTCTTTTCTTCAGAACGAATCGCAAGATTTGAAAAATCTCCTCGTCTCCGACAGCATAATAGTAGCAGAGCGGGGCATAGCTGTCGCCTCCAAGAATGCTGAAATCCATCTCCGCATTCATATCATCCGCACAAATTAATTGCCAGCTACTCGCGACCATCGGATCTTGGGATAGCGGCGCAGAAGTCGAACTTGAGGCAGGTACTGCAAGGACGTCGTCCATGTTGAGAGGGATGATCCAGCTGTGGCTATCTTCAACCCAACGGTGACCAATGCGGAAAGAGCGGTGATATTCATCTTGCGTGGGTGGCGTGAACATACGGATCATACGCCATCCTCGAGCAGTATACTTCTCGATAGCAGGCTCCTGCTTCGGTCCAGGAGTGGAACAAATGAGGGAGATTTTCTCCTCAAATGTGGCATGAGGATACAAGGCATACGCTTTTTGATATGAGATGATATTCATGACGCAAGCTGGGGCAGCTCGTTAATATGTTTTGATATTAGAAAATGATAACTCACTTGAGTGAAAGTTGAGTATGACTTCGATAGGAGTGTGTACAGCAACGATGACTTGAACCTTGAGTTCAGCGTTGGGATC
Organism: Grifola frondosa; assembly: GCA_001683735.1. Taxonomy (NCBI): domain Eukaryota; kingdom Fungi; phylum Basidiomycota; class Agaricomycetes; order Polyporales; family Grifolaceae; genus Grifola; species Grifola frondosa. The sequence goes on from LUGG01000014.1 coordinate 157,621, forward strand.
GTAAAGCGCGGGTTTCACGAATGTGAAGACCGCAGAAACGCCACGCATACTATACAGTCCATTATTTCTCAAAATCCGTGGGTCTGATGCAGCGATGTAAAATGAGGCATTTTGCGAGGAATTGGGGATGAATTTGTAACCATTGTCCAAGAGCCAGCTGCCAACTTCGAGCCTATGGTGCACATATGCGTATACATCGAGATCGGAATCTGGATAATACGACCTGTCAAAAAACTGTAATGCGCTGGAACCAGAAATGAGGGTGCCCGTGCGAGCCTGCAATGAACGAAAAGCAGTCGGGTTGGAGAAGAAACGGGAGAGATGGCGATTGATGTTGAATGCGCGAACCATGTAGGAGTTGACGGCGCTTTTAGCAATACGGCAGACGCTCCGTATGCACATCATACTCGCTGGTGTCAAGGCAGAGAGAACATTGTCATATAAGACATGATTTCTAAAGATTTGCTGCACGGAAATTTGCATGGGTGAGTCATCGAGAGCCAAAGCATTGAGCTTCGCGGTAGTCCCTGAACAATCATCATAAGCTGAAAGCGTAGAAAATATCAAAACGTATGGCTTGCCTTCTAATTGACTACGTCCCTGAACAGACGTGTAGACTGCCATCGGTGTCTGCGGCTGCGTCCCCACGCATGTTGATATTGCTGTAATTGAAGAATTTTCTTCAGACGGTCAACGAGTACCAAGCCGGAGTTGCTCATTGCTCACGAAGCGCCATGTTGAGGTAGGCACCAGAATCCAGCTATTGTCAAACACTGGTCACGGCAACCGGTCCAAGTTCAAACTTGTTCAACGTTCAACGTTTGCCTCTTATCACGTGATCGTGAACTCGATCGCGACGCGTGGATTCATACATGCTTCCACACAGACGTAGGACGACGGAATTGTGGCGATGGAGATACGGTGAATACATCATAACCATTCAGCTTCGAAGAGCTCAAGAGTGATCTGATGGAGGAGGACAAACGGAACATACAGTCGAAACACATGATGACAGTAATCAGCTACCAGAGCTATCATGTAGGGATGTTAATGGTTGCGTTCACTGGTGCGAGAGCAGAAGCCGAAGAACAATATTGAATAAAATGGCCATAGTAGCGAGTTCATGGAAGCGACTGGTGAGCACACCAGCTGTGTCCGACATCCATCCGAGGGGTAGGTAGCCTCGGAAAGAGCTCCAAACTCCACCACATAGACTCAAGACCACTGGAGAGACTGCCCAATAAAGCAGCAAGAATCGTAAGCGAGTCTGTCGCAAGACGAACGCGATATCGCTGATCGATCCAACCACTCTTCCGAATCCTAGATGATTGAGGATTCATTTCTCAATACCAGCGGACGATAAATTTGTCCAACTTACGGTACTTTTTCATCTTCGCGTGCCTCCACCCTTCGTACTCCTTGCTGAGAACTTCGCATGCCTGACTCCAGGTCATCGGCTCTTCCTCGCCGTCCACTTCAACACGGTCCACTGCCGCCGTGAACTGCTCTACGAATATCTTCGCAAAGGTAAATGGCCACGTCCAGGCCTCATGGTTCAACCAAAAACACTGCCAGTAATCCTTCTTGATCTTCAACAAAACCTCACCAACGGAGACGACAGTAGGAGAGTCGGCAGTGGAGTCGGACTGACGGAAGTGGACCGTTGTGATCACTCTGGCGTCACCCCGGTCTGCTTGCTCTACCTCTCCGGAACAGTAGATCTTGATGTCGTCATGCAGCAGTCCGTGAGGATTCCATATAAACGACAGACAGTGCACCCAGTTAGAAACAGCATCAGATGGCCTGTTGAAATGCAAGAAGTACTCCTTCCCCTGGAGTACTCGGAGAATGAGAAGCTCGTGGCGTCCTGGATCGAAGTCGTACACAGCTAATTCCACAGAGAGTACCTTAGCAGAGTAGATTGCGTGGTTCTTTTCCAGTAGTGCAGGTGAGAACAAGCTGTCCAAGAATTCAGTGAGCAGTATGTGCGTGGGCTCTGCTGCCGTCAAAGGTAGGTGCAGCGGTGTCGCAAATCCGATGAGCTGCTTCGCAGTCATACTGATGCCTGCCCAAAGTCGACCACTGCATCTGCGATCATACAGTATTTTTAATCAGGTCAGGAACTAGAGAAGGAAGTAGTTTACCTTCTGTTCAGCCACCACGGCAGATAGAGGTACAGCGCTGACAGTAATTCCCAGCTATCTTTGGCCACATCCAAAATGCGTAAATCCGTAGAGAATCTGCTTCCAAGCTTAGCGAGGAGAACGAGACTATCGATGAGAAGTAGAACGTCCAAGAAGTCGACCGCTTCAATGGTAACCACCTAAATCGGAGGTAACGTTAGTGCACACCAACGAATTAAGCTCAGCCGTACCTTCACCATAGCCAAGAACGGTTTATGAACGTGCCCACGATGTCCACGAGTCCAAATCCCAATCATGTCTCCGTGACGGAGGGCCTGCACAAACGGCTGGTCTTGGTCAAAAACATGCACAGCAGCGTAGGCATGCCGGGCATTGGGATCTTTCAGTCGGAAGCGCACGTTGAGCGACAAGCGACCTGGCGCAGACAACTCTACGAGTCCCGACGTTGTCGGTCGCAAGATACCGCATTCAAACCAGTCTGAGGATTTATGTCACTGTGTGATTGCTCTGCATCTTCACGATCCTCGTCCGCCACAGTGCCGAAGAGAAAGATATGGACAGAGGTAATCTGCAACCGAGAGGCATGTATCGGAGGAGTTAGCATGTACAGATAGCAACCAGGTCGACAGAAGGTGTGAGCGAGCGGACTGATGGATGATCCATGGAGTGCAGGCACCAGCTCAATCAAGTCGGGCGGGAGTACGGTGGATGTGACGTCCGTATCTGACGCATCAAGCGTCTTGTCCCAGAGCACAGAAAAGGTCCGCAAGCGGATCGTCCAGTTCAGCTGGCCAAACAGGATGCTTCTGAACCGCACTCCCACGTTGAGAACAGCATAGAGCGACAGCAGACCTCGCATGACGAGGTATTCAGTTATTGAATATTCATTGTCTTCCTTCAATCTTGCTGTAGGACACAGGAGAATATATAGTAAGCAGAAGAACCCAACGAGGCAGACTGGTGCTCACAAGCAACGCGTAATAGTAGTCCTCCCCATGCACCATACTCTGTCATCAGGTAGATCTTCAGCTGGTCCGCGGTGACTGGCTGAAGTGTCCCTCCAACGGCAGCGTGGTCTATATTTTTGGATTTCTCGACAACAGACAAGACCAAAGAGCGAGCCCACGCCCAGCAGTTCACGCTGAACAAGGCATACATTGGGTGTTTTTGCGGAGTTGACGAAGTAGCAGAGCGACAATACGCAGGGTAAGTGGCTCATCTGAAGCAGCAGCGAAATGGACGTCTATTAGCGAGGTCGTTTGTTTCCTCCGCTCGCGCTCCTCGTTTTCCCCCACACGGTAGAACATGACATCGTCGGCTGCGCCCTTCTGGCTACCCCACGCGAGAGGAATCCTCCCGCCCAACGGTGTGTCGGCCTCCCAGGAGTGCTCCAGATATAGGTACCGTTCTTCATCATGGTATATGAGTGTCAACACGAGGAATTCATGCCGCCAGTGGGCAAGACGCGTGTCCTTAAGCAGCTCGAGGCGCGTGACCCGCGCTCCTCCTCGCGCGTCGGCGCGACGCGTCTTTTCCGTCTCCCAATACCTTCTCGCAGAAATCATCCACATAATACCCGTTCTCGAAGATTAGCGATGACATAAGTCTGTTGTGCTGGTATGCGGTGTCGTATCACTGGTAGTAAAGACGTAGGGATGTGTGCTTAGGTGAGTTGACAACGATAATATCTCGTATATGCGAGGAACCTCTGAGACGAGTTGCGCAGGTATGTTCGCGACGGCTTCATGCCTATCCTGAGAGTGCTATGTAGCATATACAGGATGTGGGCATAGGGTAAGATTATGTCAGTTGACATCCACGTATTACAGGTATACATGGAAGCCTGCATAGCCTCCTCATGTCCGTCGCAAGGCTGTCATCCTATTACAGTTAACTGGAATGTACAAATAGTGCTGCAATGCTGTTGTCCGAACGCCCCACAGTGCTACCACATCGTTATAGGTATTTCCGTCGTGCAAATGCTACCTTTAGCTAGAATTGTCTGGAACGTTTTCGACAATGTTTTCCTCCTCCAGATGGGCAGGGCTTACCAGGCCAGATTTCGAGACTTCCATCTGGCTGCGGAAGAGGAAGGTCTACGAGCCATCGACGAATGGCGGCGAGCACAGCAGGAGGAGTGGGATAGTGTTGTCGACTACAGTATGTCCATGTCTCTGGAATAGATGGTGATCAGCGCACTTATCTTCCCCGAGCTCGCTCTCTTAGCAACGATGAGCGCCGCCATATCTGCCATTGCGCCTCATGCACCCGATTTCGCATTCGCTGTGTGGCTCGGAGCAGCAGGCTTGAGTGTCTGTGGGGTCTTCATCGTCCAGTATCTCCCAATCAACGCTTTCTCCATCACGGACGAGGACATGGGAATTCTGGTAAAGGACGGCAATCACTACATCGATACTGCCCTCCTCGCCACCTCAGTCGCAAGTCCGGTCATTATGGCCCTATGGTCATCCATTCTGTTCATTGTCGGAGTTGTGGACTACATCATCGAAGCTCCATTGGGAGGACTGCAGTATAAGATATTTGCCTTGATTCCTATTGGATTTGGCGTGATCACTGCTGCTGCGACCCTATTAATTGGAGCCATCGTTGGCAAGCGAGTAGAGGCTCGTGTAAGTACTCTCAATGATATTTTGCAACTCTATAAGCATACAGTGGAAGCTCACGACTTCATGTCTAGTACAAGAATTGATTGGGAACACCGATGTCGTTGCAGACTAGATCTGATTTTCTGAACCTGTGCGCCTCCTATTGTCTTGATCCTTATACCATTAATTTCGACTAGCTGTTCGACCGTTGTGAATTATAAACATGAGTTCAACGATTCCGAAGCGTCATATGAGGCAGACACCAGAATCTAGTTTATTCCTCATATCTCAGGCTCAAGCGTCAAGTCTTACTTGAAAAGTTACTCTTGTTTAATATTTAGAACTAGAAAAGAAGTACTGGAGAATGGGCACAAAAACAAATTCTTTCGTTGCAGAGTCGAGTTGGAGTCGAGTTTTAACAGGAAGCACAATGCAATTACATAAGCCATTTTTGTGGGCGCTCGCGACAAAGGCCTTGTGTTGACCACCAACTGCGGTCCCGCACTCAGTCATGGATCCACACTCTCGATTTTCCCAATTCAACAGTAGGCAGACAAAAGCGGGCCCAATTGTTGCAGCCATGCGCTACACAGAAGTACAGCCAAAGTCCACGAACCCTCTGGAGAATACACAAAGGGATCTATGCCTCCAGGAGGTCGTCTGTGAGCTCGTCATTGCTCTGTATACCTCGAGGCCATCGCTACGAATTCTAGGATAAAGCAAGGTGAGTTCAATAATCTTCTTCGACATATGCGATGACATGCTCACTCCGCGAAGATGAGCAGTACAGGAAGGATATGTACCTTGCCTTTGTTAATAATGCTCTGCAGCAGAAAGCAAATGTGAGTCTTATCACCATGACCATCCTCTTTTGCCAAATTAAAATTGCTTGCAGGGTGTCAGTGACGCATTCGACGAGCTTGTAGATCAGTTCAATCCGAAGAAGTCTGCTACATCTCCAGCACGCAACTCCGTCTGTGGATTCTTGCTCTCTCGCATGTTGTCTCTCGATTGGAGCGTGTTCATTCAGCACTGGTTGTTGCAATAGTTAGCATGCCTTGGACGACGATGGACACTGGCTTTGTCAAGTCTTATACAGCATTCATCGGCATGCTGGTGAGTGCAAGACCGGAGTATCTGTCTCTCGTCCTCGGGAAGATTGCACATGGTCTTACCTATCGTACGTTGATGCCGTGCTCTACTTTAGACCTATCGTGTTGATCTGGATACCTGTGGCAGAGTCTGGTTTACAAGCGTTGGATGCAGGTTTGCCAGAAAGCTCATCCAGCCCTCTCACTCGTCGCCTCATATATGACCGGATCCACTATCTGTTACGCCACTTGATATCACTCGTTCCGACGTTACCATCCACATTGCATCCCCTCCTCGCGCAGAACTTCCCACATAAACGCCAGAATCAGACGGCGCAAGTCACTTACATACGTAATCTCTTGCGGGTTACCGATTATTGTCCAGAGCTCGCAGACCGCATTCTGGCTACAGTCGTCGATCGTGCCATTCAAATCGACGTATGTACCTCTCTTCGATATGATATTCCACGCTAAGCTGATTATTGCAGGTTGAGATCCAAGTCGAGATTGAGGAGTTAGAAGAACAATTGGCTACAGAGGAAACAGATTGAGATGTTCGAGTTGGATCCATTTGACACGGTCTTAGGTCAGGAGGGAGATGCTTCCGACTCCGAAGATGAGGACGATGAGGACGGTGACGACCTCAGTGACTTATCATCAGATGCAGGGGTGGATATAGATGATGTTGACGTACCCGCCGATACCCTACCGACTTAATCATGTCCAGAGTATGGTCCACAAACTCGATTCGATCCTCAAATCATATTTGACCATTTCAATCATGTCCATGCGGTGGGCATCCTTCTTGTTACATTACCCTCCACACCGCTGTCTGGTCCAGATTCGTCATTCCTGCTGCCAGAGCCTTCTCGATCACCCTCTCCCGCCACCGTTGAACAGGGCAAGGCGCTTCGGCATTCTCAGTTCCACACGCTTCTCTCCATCTTCGACCGCACCATCTTGCGCACCTTCAAGTCACGTTACACCCAATTCATAATTTTCTGGTATTCTTCAACTCGACCCCGAATTCAGCGACCTCTTTCAGGGTATGCTCGTGTCAAAGTCATTGCTGGAAGAAGACCAACCAGCAGTCACGCGAGCAGCTGCGGCGAGCTACATCGCGAGCTTTGTGAGCCGTGCGCAATTTGTGGATAGGGAAAGCGCACGTCGGGTAATGGCGTGTTTATGCGATTTTTTGAAGAACCGCTTGGACATCTTCGACGCGGTCACCAGGACTGGCGCTTTACCACCGAGCATGGCACACCATAGCATATTCTACGCCGTCGCTCAGGCCGTGTTCTTGATCTTTTGTTTCAGATGGAGAGACTTGCTCGAAGTTCAGGAGGACGTAGACGAATTTGCGGCGGGCGGCGGTCCTGCGAAGAAGTGGATGGCCCGAGCTCGATGTGGTGCAGCATGTAGTGACTTCCGAACTCAACCCTCTCAAGGTACGTGGGCAGCTGTATTCTATCAAATCACGCACCCATTGACCAACTGAAACAGGTCTGCTCATCTAACGTGGTCATGCAGTTCGCGAGGGTCGCACATTCCACCGGATTTATCTACTGCTATCCCATTCTGGAAGCCAACCGGCGATCTGAATATGCGCCCACCATCCCTTCGCCAGGCATATCCTCGAATGCGCGACCACCGAGCCACTCACTAATGCTCGGGCACTCGATGACGTCGGAGTTGAATACCTTTTTCCCTTTCGACCCATACAAGCTGCCGAAGTCAAGCTCATACATCCAGGGTGTGTACAGGGAATGGTCGTCCGTGGCGATCGACGATGACGAAGAAGAGGAAGAGGACGACGAAAACGTGTTGGATCTCCAGGACAACGTTGTGGAGCCCGTCGGAATTTCTGTGAATGGCACGCGACGCGCGAACGGGGAAGCTGATGATGATGATGCGGATGGGCTAGGAGCGTCGTTTGGAGGAATGAGCATTAGTCCAATTCGACCGGACCCATTGCTTTATGCGCCTCCCACACAGTAAATAGGACTGGACCTGCTCGATTTATGCATGCCTTTTTTGTTACGGAATCTATTCCATTGGTGCCCGATCGCTGTTCCTGTGCAATGCCTCACATTGGAGTGTACATCTTCCTCACCGCGTTGTCAGAATTCAATAAATTATTCGCGACGAAAGTGTTATAAAATCACCCATAAAGATGCTATGTACGCCAAAACGGATTTAAAACAAATGTTCCACACTGGACCTAAAGGAATGGAACATTTTCCATCTCCCCAGTAGCAAGCAGGTCTTCATCGAAGGCCTCTTCCGCTGCTTCCTCCTCATCCTCCCCGTCATATCCATATCGCTCCTCATCGTCATCGTCATCCACACCAAAATGCATGTCATCGTCAGAGCCGGACCCGGCACCCAACGAGCCGGGTAACGAGCCTGGCATGCTCGTCAGGCTTCTTCTATGTCTACGACGCATCTTCTGCCCTTCTATATCGTCTTCGTATTCGTCCTCCGATCCCGAATCAATATATGTCGGTGTGGTCGTTCCGGGGCTACTAACTGTGGAAGACGAAGACTGCGTCAATCCCGCGAGGGTACTGCTCAGTCGTTCGAAGGAAGACATTTGTGGAGACGCATCTCGTTGCCATCTCGCCGCTTCTCTTCCGAAGCTTCAGTTGCTGGAGGCGGCAAGCTGAACTGCTTAGTCGTCTGTCGGCTGGACACCAGGCTGAAGTTGCGCAATCGGGCCAGTGCGCTTTGGTTGGACGTGTCGGAGCGCGCGCTCAATGCTGGCGATGGAGGTGCCAGGTCAGGGAGGGGGAAATCCTGCATGGGTGTCTTCCAGTAGTTGAAATCCGTGTACTCTGCCGCCCACTTGCGGTGTATAGGAGGAAACATCTGGTCAACGAGATCGGTCATGTGGATGTACCTAAGGATAAAATCATAATCAGTGCACATTGTAAGGTCATAATTGACAAGGTACACTTACGAAGATTTGTACCCAGCAAGCTCGAGCAACTCCATCTTGACCTCCCCAGTCGAGTCGATTGTGAATATCCTCGAACTGGGTATGCTCACACTCCGGTATGAAAGTGCGTCTGTGATACGATTCCCAAAGCCGGCATAAAACGGATTTCTAGAGGAGCTGCCGAAGAGCTTCTGGATGTCTCGCAAACACGCCATCTTGAACACCTCGGGTTTTCGCATAATAACCTCACTACCTCAATGTGAGCGATGGCATAGCGAAAACGTAGTCAAAGCTTACCGATGTAATGATGCCATAAGCCGGTCGGGACTCATAATAACTGGGCCTTCTGGCAGTTGGTAATCGTTCTGCTTGATACCCTTCAAATAATCTCTAGTGGAGTCTGCTTGACCAATGGCGCGCGACGTTAGGTATAATATCTTGTATCCGTTACGGCAGATATCGGTATACAACTTCGCGACGCCAAGGTGAGTCCAGTCACGACCTATCATAGTGAAGACATGGCCCAATGCATCCGATCTGATGCGAACTACATGAGAATCCTTCTAGAATGAAACACAGGTCAGCACGCACTTCGTAATCGTCCCGTCAATGTCCGACACCACCACCAGATCTGTAGAATCCCATACAAACAGCCGTGCGCTACATGCAGTAACCCCCGTTGTGGACAGCGAGAATGTGATGGAGTTGGCGCCAGGCTTCAAGTTCAGAGAACTCTAGAGCCAACGACCTTGATTAATGCGTAGGGCTAATTTAACAATTCGATGCTCACCAGCTGGTCAGAAGTCAGCCGCAGAGTCTTGGCATATTTCTTCCGACGGCGCTTCCTCGAAGGAACTGTGACATCCGACGGCGCCGGTTGAAAACCCGCTATCTCTGGCGGAGCGGATGCAGCAGACGATGGACGAGGAATAACTGGAGTGGACAGGAGCTTATTCTTGACTTTAGTGTTGTCCCTTGCTGCCTACAAAAAGCTTAGATTTTCTCACAGAAGAATAGTGCTGCGTTCGTACCACATTGAAAGGCTCAGTATTGACGAGTCTCAAGTCAGGCCGTGCTACTTCTACTCGCCGACTACGACCCCACCACCTCACCCACGGTGAGGATGACGGCTTACCCGTTTCGCCCTCGGCCTCTGTAGTTCTGTTCTTGTCTGCTGGGGGGAATATATCGGTAGACGCACGCTTTGTATGTGGCCGTTCGTCTGACGAAGACAGAACGTCCTCATCGATTTCCTTAGGCCGCGAAACGTCGTCGTCGGAAGTAGGCGAAGCGAAACGGGATGAGAGCCTGCGGCGGATCGCTGCCTCGCGCCAGTGGATCAAGGCGTCCATCAGTGGTGAGCCGTCTTTCGGAGTGATATACCTGGTTAATGGATCAGGCAGACGTAAGTCCATCGCCGAGAAAATGGGGGGGAAAAGTATTCACATATCGCCCGCCCAGCGCAGCACCAGGTTCTGATTTGCCACGACCGAATCATCTTCCATGAACCGGATGAAGTCTACTTTCCCTTCCGTGAAGCGCCTCGCATCCTCGACTTCATCTTCTCCACCAAGGCGACTACCCTTAGCTCCCTTCTCCCCGCCAAAATCTTCTCCGGAGACGTTAGGAACCAGGCTCAGCTCGAACTCAACCATCCTTCCTTCAATCAGGACCTTGAACCGCGTCGGGTCGGTCCTGTCAGCTGTCAGACGGCCACCTGTACCAAACACCGTCCCTTCCTCCATTTCGCTACCAGCTGCACACCCGTCGGCAGTCCCGATCTCATCCGGGAACTCCTCTGCAATAAATCGGCCCTTTCCTTTCCACTTTCCGGACGTATGGTCAACGGAGCCCCCCGCGACGGAACCATGACCGAAAGTCGTCCGTACAGGAGTCTTCTGCGGGAAGTTTCCCCATTCCCACATGTATTCCTGTGAGTTCTCCGTGTGCAAAGCGGGAATTTTGCCTTTACTGGAGCGTATACTTGGTGTGGGCGGAGTCCGAGAGGTAGACGCAAACGAGGAAACATGAGAAGATGTGGTGGGTGTCAGATCCGAGTCCAAGTCTGGAGGGGGCTCTGAGGTGGCGCGGTAGGATGGGAAGGGGATTCCACCAGATTCGGGTTCCGGGCTCGTGGATGGTGAAGGAGATGGACTTCCTAAAATTCTCTCAGTATGATTCAAAATGGAGTGTACAGCAGCTCGACAGCACTCACTGGATGGGCCTGGCGTTCGATCCGGTGTTGTTGGTTCGGAGAGCGAAGAACGTTTTGTTCCAGATGAAGTCACTGTGTCATCAGAGCGGTCCCGAGTATGTGAGTGGTAACCTTCCGCGTCAAGAACAACATCTGACCAAGCTCAAGCGTCAGCAATAAAGTTCAGGGATGAGATTGAAGGCTCACTATCTGTGTACAACACATCCGGCGGCTGTCCTTTATCAGCATCTACTTCAGGCAATGCTTCATCCCCTTTGGCAAAGCCTAGGGTTTCTGCTGTAGAGTTCCAGGCAGTATGCTTCGCCGCAGTGACCTTGTCCGTGAGAAATGCGCGCTCGTCCTTCTCGGTCTCCACTGTAGCCTCCGCTAATGTCTTATCCTTGAGCTTGTCAAGCTGGGTCTTCTCGGTCTCAACTGCCGCACCGATCATAGTCTTGCCCAACTGAGCAGTACGGGATAATGCGGACAAGGCATCGCCGTTTTCTCGTTGGTCAGCGGATTCGACAGAAGGTTCCGAGGGCAGTGATGTGGAGCGCGAGATTGCTGACTGAATGCCTGAATCTCCAAGTGGGGCAGGTTTCTCTGTAGACAACGAAGCATCCAGGTCAAGAAATTCAGGCTCTTGTGAGCTCGAAACAACCTCTGTGACCTTGTCTGCCCCTTCCTTGGTGCCAAATCTGCCCGCTTGCTCTACTTGCGCATTGGACTCACCGGGCCTCGTAGCCTCGAGGAGAGGACTAGTAACAAGATCATCGGGGATGTCTTCCTCGGTCTCGAAAACGAAGAAGGCCTCTCCCGCTTCGCCGATCTTCATAGGAAACGGTACTGGGTTTCCGTTAACGAACACGTTGACCTGTTCACGTCAGTGATATGCTAAGTTCAGAGCTGGAAACGTACTTTCTTATCCTGAGGGCGGAGCACTTGCCATTTGCCGAATCTGACATGGAAGGGAGAGCATACAAGCTCCGTGTCGATGTCCGTTGATCCGCTCGCATTTGGGTCGCTGTTTGACTCGGATTGTTGCTTGGGACGTCGTATAACAATGACGTCGATGGCGCCAGTAAGAGTGGAGGGATTGAGATCCTTATAGTATTGATAAGGGGCACTGATAGCGTTGACAGCGCCGCGGAGGTAGTTCATGGACGAGGTGGTGGTCGTGGAGAGAGATCAAGTGCAGACAAGCGCTGCAAGAACAGAGGATGGGGTCTGTAATGAACCCCACAGTGTATTCAGCGCTCAGTACTTACACCAGCAGCCACGTGCGGTTAGCATATGATTGTCTCCACCTCGGATTTGCTAACAAGGAGCATATCATTGCCCAGGTAACCCAAGACAAGACAATCAATGTCGGGAAGTTAAAACAATTGTGATGCGGATTAATGTGCAACATGAGACAGAGAACACTCGCGCCAAGTGGAATCGGCAAGCAGTGCAGCATCGGGCCGTGCGCGTGTACGAGCGAGCTAACAATACTATGGCGAAATGTCGTTTATTTACTACCGTCCCGCATGGCCATGTTCGACGCGGATTATTCACAACCAGCGTAGCGTGAACAATTCTCGGTGACATATCGCCATGTACCCAACCGCAGCGATCTCAAACGCCCAACACAGCGTCTACAACCTTGGTAGTGCAATGTGGACCAAGCCAACGAGGAATGTCTTCTCAAAATGAGCTGAAAGAGGTGATCGGAATGATTGACAGACGCGATGGTGAGGGTCACGGAAATTGCGATTGGAAAGTATGGCACAGGTAATGTCTCGTGTGAATACACAACTCAATGTTCTTCCCGACCATGCGCCTCATTGTATGCCTGGTGGTCAAAGATAGGACCAAGGGGAGGCTATATTATTCATCAGTAATATACAACAGGGCTGCACAGGAGGTCAGCACGTACAGGCGCATTGCGTTCCCTAAAGGCAAGAAACGATACATAAGCGAATCCGGGAAATAACGGCTGTGCAAACATACCATTTCGTCCCATCTGGGGCCATAGCAGCTGGATCGTACGCGTGAGATGAGCGCCGGTCGGACGAGCATACGATGCGGACTTACGTCGATATGGGTCTGGGTGCTGCCGTTCAGCAAGATACGCCTCCGCCTTCTGGAGAAGGGATGAAAGAGCGCGAGGATCGCGCACGTTGCTAGTCACGCCAATAGGAAATTTCCAAGAGACAAGATGTTAGACCTGTGCACCCTTCAGAGGGTCATAGCTGCTGCTTACCGGTTCCTCTCGAACTCTGCCCGGATCGCTAGCGCCCTCCCCCGCCAGATGTCCCGGTTGATTACCCAGTTTAAGTCATTGGTCAAGAAGCGTCTGTATAGTGACTGGACATATCTTCGGTGCGCCGTAGAAAACGGCACCGGTGTCGACATGATTTCGTTCTGGGATGCTTAGGCGTGGGCGCTTGAATGTTCGGCGCATAGGTGGAGGTTTCTCACGGCGTGACCTTACGCGCCTCGCGTCTCAGAGTTGCACAATGCATACATGTTCATCGACATCCGTTTCTGAGTGTATTGGGCTTGATTTACTCCTACGTGGATATGCTATTCTTACCACAGTTTTGCGATTGAAAGCAAAATCATTGAGGGATATTGAGGCGGTCTGCTGGTGACAGAGCTCTATTCACGTTATAATGAATTAATACCATACAACAGTTCAAGGATCTTCAGACCAGTTGGGCCGTAATGCCGTTACCCTGGACACCGAGGTGCGAACTTGAGCATTTTCATTTTGTTCAATAGACACGCGATCACGTGGGAAGAAGACGTCGGGTTGTTGCAGCGTATTTGTTCCAGTGGGTCCACTTCGATTTATTACCACGGTTCGAAATTCGAATTGAACGGCGGCCCATAATTACTCGACGTTCCTCTCTGCTCTCTTCATCTTCATCTGTTCACGACCTCCACTCGTCTCCTGCTCCACGGTTTCACGAAGGCCTTACGCCATCACGCTCAACGCACACGACACTCCCTCAAAACAATCAACACAGTAACGTCAATATGATTCCCCTCATCCCGACTCTTGCTCTTGCGTTCGTCTCTTTCGCCTCATCAGCTTTTGTAATTCTTCGCATTTTACTCCCCATCTTGCCACCAAATCCTCTCAGCCGTCGGGTTCCTCCTGTAAGTACATCATTCTTTGAGTTCACCGATGCACTATTGACAGCTCTGTTCAACAGTCCGAATTTGGTCTTCCTAATTTCCGCTCTCTTTCCCCTGCGGATAAGAGCCATGTCTGGCTCGCATCCTGTGACTTGCTGGCACTCGCGATTTTCACATGGCAGGCTGTGAACGAATACATTGGTGGTCCGAGCGACTTCGCTATTGCCCATGATCCTGCATCGGCCATTAGGCTTTGGATAGCTATGACACTGAGGCAGACTTGTCTCCTTGTCGTTGCGTCCCTTACCCTTCTTCACGTTCGTATGGGTCGTTCTGTGTCATTTGGCGGAAAGCATTGGATGCTTTGGGCACCTACTTTCCTTGTGGTCGCCATCTCCACGTCCTTGGCTGGTGTGTTGGCTGGCACTAGCGTGGAAAGCCTGTTCTTTGGATTGGTTGCATATTCGACGACAGTAGCTGTGGTTAGCAGCATTGCGTTTGCGTGCCTGATTGGCACGCTTGTCATTATAAAACGCAACCTCGCTGCCCTTAACGAGATTAGGGATCCCTGGCCTCCAGCCAAGGAGGTCGAAGATATGCCTCGTCCTTCTTTCGCCACTGAAGACATCGATGCACTGAAGGATGGAAGCTCCTGGATTACCTCTCGCGCGAGTTCTCGTCATGACTCCATTTCGGCTTTTTCGTTTTCGACCCACCATTCTGCCAGGGCCTCCAACGCGAGCGCACGTATGCTCCACCCTGCAGTTGCTTCGCATCCTTCGATCCCAGCCAAGTCATCGTTCTGGTTCAACCCTGGCACTCCTTACACCGGTCGTGATTCGCCCGTTCCCCGGTTCCGCCGTTGCCTGCTCCATATCGCCCGTCCTCTGCCAACATCAGCGATGATCCTGATCCGTTCAATAGACAGGCACCCCGGGAGCGTATGGGGTCTCAGTCGTCTTGGCTGACGGAGCCCTCAGTAATCCAAACGACACTTTCTACTTGGTCTTTCCCTACTACGCATCTAAGTATATCACCGTCGTGTTCAACTCCCGACGTTCAACCAATCTCTTGCCTTCCATGACTGTGTCCAGCCCTACCACGCCTGCCATGACAAACACCCAAGTCTTGGGCGGTTATGGATATGCTCCCGAGGTTGCTCATGCGGAAAACGGTATTGGCGCTTTGGCTTCCGGCCCTGCTTCCGACTTAGACATGTCGGTTTACCGTACTATTGGATGGCTGGTGACCATTTGGATTCCTTTGGTATGTGCATATGCTTCGCTTCCGTAGTAGAACAATTTGTTGAAGCATGTGTCTTAGGCTCTAGCTCTGCCTTACACGTTCATGGTTACGCCCAGCGGTCCTTTGGCATCTCCTGTCTTGCCCATTCTGCTCATACTTTCTGTGACCTTGTCCTCGCCCTTGCTTGCACTGAATATTATCTTCCGTTCTCCTCTCCCCGTTCCTTCCGGGCTTTTTGACACCTACAACGATCCTCCTGCTGCCGTTATGCGTGCGCCCTCCCCGCTGAGCACGCTTTCTCATCAATTCTCGCACGAGTACAAACGTAGTGGAAGCATGACCGTTGTCGATGGCAGGCGCAGCGGCGACGTGTGGATTGCCAACGGAGACGCTATTGATGGCAAGAGCAAGTTGGGTCGCGCGATGGGTCTCCTTCAGCCGAAGCCAAAATTGGCAGTCATCCCTCCCGGTGAAGAAAAGATACAGGAATGTGAGGTCACGCCGCCGCTGCCCATGCAGACGGAAGAGCAGCCTTCCACAGTACCTGCTACCCCGCAGTCGGAGAACAGCGCAGAACTTGGGAAGGCGCGCACGCGGAAGGAGTCGAAGGCATCGTCGTATTACTCGGGCGCATCCGAGTCAGCGGCGATTGCGACGCAGATCATGATCGCCCAACGCCACTACTCTGCGCTTGCTAAGACTATGGTGCTTCCCCCGTCACCTGAACGCCGAGCGTCAATGGCTGACGCCGATGTTGGGGTTGCAGTTAGTGGAGTGGAGACGCCTCAATCACGGTCCCAGCGTCCCTCTCAACACCTTCGTGTTCGTTCAGTGTCGTCTATCAACGAATCTCGCTTCCCAGTCAGCCCGCCACCTTCGACCCCGCTGCCGCCCACTCCACCTTCAGTCAGAGAGTGCAAGGCGCGTCTCATGCAGCATCGCAGGTCACAATCGCACTCCTCATCTTTAGGCTTTTCATTCGGTCCCGTAGCTGGGGACGATGCTGCAGAGATCGATGCGCTGTCAGCACGGATGCTCCCGCTCCTTGTGCCCGGCCTAAAGGTCGGCTTAGATGTGAAGGTGCGTGACAGTTGGGATTGGGGTTCATCTGCCCTTCGACTGTCAGCAAGGGGACCAAGAACACCAAGAAAATCGCTGGGGAACTGTCAACAGCTCTAAAGTCATCCCAAGTGAACTGGGAGGAGTGTCGGCTGACTTCTCGTCACCCGAAATGCACTCAACTCCCCCCATCCGTAGTGCTACTTCCAGGGAAAAGAAAACATCCACTCACAAGCGGCATCATTTCAGTTTGCCCAGGTGCGAGGTTTCTTTCGGTGAAAGCATAGTCACGCGCTAACGCAACGTTCGAATTGATAGTCTCAGCCTTGGTAAGGATGGCTTGCACGCCCTCTCCAGCTGGAGAAACGATCTCAATCGTGCGTTGGAGAACCGGCTCGGCAGTATACGTCCGCCACCGTGACTGAAAGGCGAAACCATGTTTGGGGTGGAGAGCTTGCTCCCAACACAGAGGCTCATCTAACTGCGGTTAGAGAAGAAGATGAGCTGTTGCTCCCCGTCTCTCCGGGAGGAGCTAATCTCGGACGCTCACCATCTGCTTGTACCTTCGATCTCTCGATAATGCCGACAGGTGTACCTCAAGGCATGAACAGTACGCACAACTCCCTGGCAACGCTGATCACCGCGTTGGACCAAGAGTTACGCATGCCTCCCCCATCCGCGGCGTCCGAGGTCACCTTGTTCGAATTCGACAACACCGAGTTCGACGCACCGCAGGCGTTCAGCACTCCCCATGAATCGCAACGATCCCATTCGAGACCTGTTCCCCACAAAGCTTCGCTCGTCCCTGAACTTCCCGCAGAGGCGAGCCCTGCCCGTCATTCCAAAATCAAGTATATCGTCTCTGACGAGAATACCCCCGAGTCTCCAAAAGTGCCCGTCTCGCCCAAGAGCGTCGCACAGTGGTCTAGCCGTGCTGTCCGTCCTCTCGTCCCGAAATCACCGAAGTCAAAGGTGAAGCCGAAGAAGTCTAAGTTCGCTTCGCCACCTGGAGGTGGTCTTCGACCTCTGTCCCTACTTCAGGACCGTGATGGGAACATGGGGCCGAGCTCTCAAACACAGCCTCTTTCATTCGGGAAAAAGCAGAATACGGTGAACGACGAGAATGTCAATCCGAACGCAAGGGGTAAGAAGGGCCTGAAGCCGTTGAAGCTCTCCCGCTCGGAGACGACCAAGGCCCGAGCTGTCCTCAGACAGGAAGAGGTCTTGCCTGATGTCGTTGTCAGGCCACCATCTGGACACGATGGATTCGGATATGCGTTCCGCTGATGAACCAAAAATCGTCCTCAAATGACACTACCAGACTTTTGTTGAAGTTTATTCTTGTTGTATACCCTTAATTGCTGTGAGTTTTCGTAGTCTGTTTTGCTCTCTTGTTTCCTTTGTTGTTGTCATGTCCCTGGACGCTGATGAACCAAAATCGTCACTACCAGACTTTTGCTGAAGTTTATTCTTGGTGTATACCCTTAATTCGCTGTGACTTTTCGTAATCTGCTTTGCTCTCTTGTTATCGTTGTCGTGTCCCTCTATGCTCTATGCCATACTCTCGTCTTGCCATGCTCCCTCTCGCTGCCTCACCTGTCTTGTTCCTCCTTTGCAATTGGCTATACTCTACTGTTCTAGGCGTCCCGAGACGTGCTGCCTTGTATTTGTGCTGCTGCTGCGATAGTTCCCTAGATCTTGATGGCTTCCATGAGGTAGGATTTTGTGACGATGTTATTCTTGGTCGTCTCCTACAAAGTAAATGTTACTTACGTCGTTCCGAGCGCATGATCGCTCTGTGTAATAAATTGCTCAACCTTTGCAAATGCTACTTTCTAGCAAACGGATCGCACGACGCTAACATCAAGGAACTATCAAACGCAGGTACAAGAATATGGTTACATGCCAGGGCCAAAGAGATTGATACAAGCATTATATATAGGAGGACCTTCTCTCGGGATAGTCTTTATTTGCCCACAATACGCAAAGACATATTTTGATGGGTGCCAAGCTACCGTGCATGGGGGAGTGGACGTTTGGACACGGTGCAGCGGCAGGCCGGTCTCCGTAGCGCACTGAAGCTCACGGTCAATAAAGGATTCGATCGCACGGACTGCAACGCGATACTCACGATCTCGACATATGGTCCGGCGGTGGCAACGGCGAGAAATTCACCATCATGCGAGAAGCTGAGCGCGTTTATAGCGTGTCTGTGCAGAAAGTAGCGTCAGACGCCATTTACGCTGCTTCGAGCAGGAAGAGCACGTACTCGCAGGAGGTGATTGACCGTTGACACATCCATGATGATATCTCGAAGAGGTTCACTATCGAATCGTAGCCGCCTGTGGCCAGATATATGCCCCGGGGGTCGAACGCGGCAGCCGTGCAGCCTCCGACGTGCGCAGCTGCATTGATTACCATCTGGTACGACGGGTACTGTAACGCGCGCACTGAGGTCTCAGCTTGGTGGGTGAGTATGATGCCATCGCCGGCGGGATTGAATAATACGGTTGACGCTGCGATCTGTGGAAGACGTCAGCTTGAAAGTCAAGTGATGAGGAAAATCACACTGACACTGTCTCTGTCGGAGATGTGCCACTGCTCCTTCGTTTCTTCTCCTTCTTTGCCATAGGTCAACACATGTAGGTGCCGTCCCGTACTTGTGAACAAGATAGTGCGACCATCTGGGGAATAGGTCGTCATCACGGGAGACACTTTCGATTGACATAGCTGCACATGGCGACTTTCTGGCAACGAGGAACCCCGTCAGAAAACCGCAAATAGTTGACATGAATCATGCATACGTCTCCCGTCCCATAAAACTATTCTCTTGTCCTTCTGACTTGACGTACAAAAGAGCTCCGGATGCGTAGGATTCCACGAGACATAGTCCACATCGTCTGAATGGGCCCCAGAAAAATTGGCTGAAGCACGAGGTTCCATCTAAACATGCATACGGATCAATGCCGGGCAATCAGCAAGCATGCTTGTTCGAGGATTGGGTACGTACAGTTTTCTCCGGAGACCATACACGCGCCACCTTGTCGATGCCAACCGCGGCCAGCTTCCTGCCGTCGCAACTCCACGCAACATGGTTCATAAGCTGCGGGGACTGGAAACGTACTTCGCGCGGCCTGAACGCGGAAAAGGTTGGAGGCTAAGACAAAGAAACGCGACCGGTTACTGACTTGTCTCGAAACACACTGCGACCGCGATCAATATTCGTACATGGATGCCTCGGACGGCGAACGTTGCATGAAGTGGGGGTGAAGGAGGGCGCTGATACGGAATAGTATCATCCTCGTCCCGTCCATTGAGGTTTGCAGTTGAATTTGACATGATTGAACAAGATTATTACAGCCGCCACTGACTTGTAAGTGAGCGTTAAGACAAGACAATGAGGCGCCCAGTGCGCTCCTGCGAAAAATGATCGGCTCGCTGACGTGAGCAAGCCAGATTAGGCAGGTCTGCAGGTTCGAACTGATTCTCCCCCATCAGCGAAAAGTCGCCCCGCTTAACGTAAAATATATTAGAATATAAGGGTCATAATCGAATATATTCAAGTGTAATCTTACCGGCAGTTATCAGGAGGGTTTACCTACTGGCAGGTGGTGCCAGTACGGTAGCCCTGCCCGGATCTGGTAAGGGCCTGGTGGCGGCCCGATAAGCTACGGCCGGCTTCACACTACCGTATGGCAAGCTACGGTAAGGTACAATAAGCTCCGGCCAGCCCAGTAGGGGCATGCGGCCAGTTACGGTAAGCTACGGCCAGTTCAGCGCGGGCGCGCGGCCAGCGCTGATGAGTTACGGTAAGGTACGGCCAACTCAGCGCTGGAGCGCGGCCAGCACTGATAATAATATCAGACTAGTCCTATTCCAAATGTGGTTCCAATCATGATTTATTTCGTAGACAGGCGACATGCTAATACACGAGGTTCGGCTGATATCTGAACAATGAAGTTAACTGAGTGTGCGAACACATAACGGACAGAGCAACAGAGCGTGCATCAAGAATAATAGCGAGAAAACATAACGGACAGAGCGAAAGAGCGTGCATCAAGAATAATAGCGAGAAAACATGAACAACGTCGGGAAAACATGTTAATCATCCTGAATACATGTCAGCATATAATCTCAATTGAGAAATATGAATACTGCTCACCTGAAGCTCATCCTCCTCTAGCAGGCCATCCTCCTCACCTTCCTGGACATCTTCCTTCCCTCCCGTGCTGCCTTCGGGGTCGAGGTATTCTAGCTCAGTGTTTTGTAATGCTTTGGCTAGGTCCGCGGCCTTGGCGTCATGACGCGCGTTGCGCTGTGCGCGAAGTCTGGAGCGGTGCTTCTGCGCACGGGGGGCCAGTTGGGATCAGCGTCGTCTTCATCACCTTCGCCGCCTGTGACACCAAAGACAGTGCTGGAAATATATTTGATTAGCTACAAAAAATTTAATGCAGTAGAACGTACTAGTTCCACCATCGGAGTGTGTCCGAAGCCCAGTCCGCATCCTCGAACAACTCCAAGATGTGGTCATAGAAGCGTTCGAGAGAGAATGCATTGTCGACGATGGTCCACTCGAGTTGTGCACACAATGCAAACCGGACCTGTCGACTTTAAGAAAAATGTATGCATGCAACGAGAGTGACTCACCAATACTGCCACATATGCAATGCTTGCCGGGGTTACCCTGTCCATGGAGTTCATTGCAGCGATACCCTTGTGCCCAGCACCGTGTGTAACACCAGGTGCAGCAAAGGCGGTGCGCTTGCCTGTAAAAATATGCCGGTAGCACTAAAATCAAACATAAAAAGCAAAACTCTGCACGTAGATTGAGGTGCACGTACCTGTACCAGGAGCTCACCCTGGCAAAGTCCCGCATTGAGACACTCTGGGTCATAGTCCTCCTCCGAATACAGGAAGCTTGGCATGTCCGATGAGTAGATAACCATCTTGCCATGGGGACCCAACGACAGAAGCTGCGCGCAAAAGGTCAGAATTGCACGATGTAGGCCTTTTGCACTTACCCCTCGGGGTCCTCATCAAACTCATCCCTCATCTCGCGGCCAACGAGAAGGCGTAGTGTTGCCACGGCTTAGTCACACCTGTTTCAGCTTTTTAGATATTCTGACATGAGTTTTACAGATAATGACATGATCTTAATTGAAATTAATAGCTAAAATGTATATGTGTTTGAATGTAACACCACCATTTGCATAATAATCTTGAATGTATTTCAATTTCAGTTACATTGAAAAAAAGCTGACTACAAAGTCAGACTTTGCAATCGGCTTTTTGGCCATATCTCCATCAATACAAGGTATAACATTTTGATATGTGGCAAGATTATGCGGCTATATATAAGCTACAAAATGAGTGTAAGGCCACTGCGATATCTGAAAAACTGCACAAGTTATGAGTCATATATCATTTAGGCCTGACTTAGCTGCAGCAACACTAAGAAGGCGGCCAGTTGAGATGTTTTCAAACCCGCGTTGAGTCTTGTTTCGGTTTGCAGTGTCAAAGCAGGGAATCTTCCTGCCATCGGGGAGTGTGACGTCCGGGATGTAATTGAGAATCTCGTAGCGTAGTGCCACAGAATCATCTGAGCGCGCCGAGCGTGCATGTGTATCAAGCTAATCAAGACATGTATGAGTGATTCCAATGAAAGAATGTGAAATGACTCACAAAAGAGGCGATGAAATCCAAGGCCGCCATGTCGTGCTCCAAGCCGGGAACCAGGATATCGAACGTGGGCACTTGGACCAAGAAGGATTCAAAGTTGTCGATGAACTTGTGGCGCTGGACAGAGGAGCTGTGGAAACGTGTGAGTGCATATATGCAGGCAAAAAGATGACTTACAAATTCTTGAACTGTTTAATCTTGCTCGCGTGCAAGTACGGATTTTCCATATCGTGGACAGTAATGCCGACGAGCAACGTGCGGTACACGCTCACGAATGACCAATCATGCGAGGCAAAAACCGGCCTCCTGATTGGATTTGCTTCGTGATCGCGTACCTGGCGCTGTAATCCAAGGTGAGTGAATATTATCCGACTATATGCAGGAGTTACTTACTTTATAGACCACTTGGGCGTATTGGCTTTGGCGTCCTTGATGATGGCCATGACATCCTCGTAAGTATCTTCACTTTGCAGAGAGGGCATCGGAGAGGGAAGCCGAGGAGAAGGCGAGCGACTCGGGGACTGATCGTCCTCCGGGTCATCCTCCGGATCATCCTCCGGGTCGCTGTCTGGGTCATTCTCCGGATCATGGTGGGGGAGACGGATATGAGCAGGTTCTTCATTGCCTCGGGCGCACTTTCGAGTGGGTGAGTGGTCTTCATTGCCTCGGGCACGCTTCCGAGGGGTGAGCGGGCGTGCGGCGCACGAGGCGCAGATGGCGCCGCGGCGGTGGACCTCGATTAGATTAGATTAGTTAATTGTATTCGAGATCGACGCGACGTACCTGGTGGCTGTGCGCTTCTTCACGCTTCGGTGATGAGCTATGCTCAAGGCGTGCTTGCGTGGCATTGTGGATGAGAGTACTGAAAAATTGGGAGGGATGATTCGAAGAGCTGAGTATCGTAGTGGAAGATGGTTAAGAGTGGGAGAATGCACTTACCGTACTTTATAGGCCTAAATGACTGTCATCGGAGTTTGGCGCCTTGACGCGTCTGTACACGCGGACTTTGAATCTCAAAAATATGGGGCGATCAATGATTCTGCTAAGTCCGATTTTGACTGTGGCGCCACACATACACACACCTGGACGTCGACTGCTATGCGTTTTTTCTGCATCTTGCTTATTATTATTCTCTCTGTTGTTTAATTTCTGATTTAATGGACTTATGCGAATTGTGCTCTCACCCATGCAAAGGGACCGCTGCGCTCAAGAACCATAGGCGCAAATGCATTCAAACGCACAAAATAAGCGTTCCTCGGGCACGAGAAGAAGCGAAGAAAAATATTGAGGTTCAACGTGAAAGAGTAAGAGCAGCCAAAGTTCGCAAATTGGAAGAAGCTCGTGAAGCACAGGCTGCGGCTGATAGGCGAAGGGAGCGTGAACGCGAAGAGGTATGTCAACTGATTGTATACGGGAAAAGATACTTACACAGCCGTGATATACAGGCTGACAATGTCTGTGTTGCAGACATTCCGGAGGAACCAAAACCCATCTCGGTTAGTCGCACTGGGTGACCACGCAAACGTCCTCTCGCGCTCACGGACTACCTCCCCACCTCTCTCCGTGGCCTCCCCATTCATGTTCGACTCCCACTGAAACCCATACCGCCTCCACTGCCCTCTGCGCTGCCTTCACCTTCTCCTCCACCATCAGATGATCCAATTCCTGATGTCCCTGTGGATCCCCGCACTTTGACACCGAGCGCAACAGCTTTGGTTGTTCAAGTGGTACTCGGTCTTGCCTCAATCTGACCCAGAAGACCTTGTCACTCTTCACTCTCTGGCTGATGTTCCGACGCTTGCTACAGCTCCTGGTGACGAGACAAATTCTCTCACTGGGTTCGGATCTTCCATCTGCGAATCCATGGAACACCTCCGCATCAACTTCTTTGCACCCTTCCTGAACGCCACCGTCTTCCGCCTCATGACCTGGTTCTATTTGGGATCACCATACAAATCTGCTGGCGAGCTACAGTGCCTCGTCAAAAATGTCCTCACCGCCCCCGACTTTGATGCCGCAGACCTTGAGGGCTTCCGTGCATCCAAAGAACTCCAGCGCCTGGACAACTTCACAGATACTCAAGGCGCATTCTCGGCTTCAGACGGCTGGCGCAAGGAAAGCTTCAAGATCAAAGTGCCCAAGGAGAAGACGTGTTGGTCGTCTGAGGCGGATGCTCCAGAATTTGTCATCGAGAGATTCTTCTCACGCGATCTGCTCGAGACCGTCACTGCGGCCTGCAGGAACCTGACATCATGCAAATTCAACTGGATCCCGTTCCAGTTGTTCTGGGACCCGGAATCCAAGGACGGCTCACAGTCAAAGCACGAGCATGTCTACAGTGAGGCTCCAATGCGAACGCCATGCTCGCTGCAGACGCAGAGATCCGTGCCCAACCCTGCCATCCTGACGACGACCCCAACGTAGAATACACCGTCGCCAGAATTATGGTGTGGTCAGATTCTACGCACCTGGCGAGCTTTGGCATGGCATCCCTGTGGCCGATCTATGGATACTTGGCCAACCTTTCCAAGTACCTCCGTGCCAAACCTCGTGTGTTTGCTGCACATCATATCGCCTATATTCCAAAGGTGAGCTGCCCTAATTTCGTGCATTGTACATATAATAAGAATATTTTTATATTTTAGCTGCCGGACACTTTCCAGCAATGGTACCAGTCCGTGTACGACTCCCCGGCTTCCGAATCCGTCCTCCGCTTTGTACGACGTGAGCTCATGCATCAGGTGTGGCTCTGGCTCCTGGACCCCGCATTTATGCATGCCTACGTTCATGGCATCCTCGTCAAGTGCGGGGACGGAATCACAAGACGTATATTCCCTCGCTTCCTCACCTATTCCGCTGACTATCCGGAGAAGTACGTATTTTCGCTACTGTCTATATGTACTACACATTGCATATACTAATTAAAACATAGGGTTTTACTGGCTTGTATCAAATACCTTGCAAAGTGTCCGTGTTCGGATTGCTACACCAAGAAGGCGCACGTACCAGGGATGGGAACTGCCGTTGACGGGAAGCGTCATGCCAAGGTGCGCACGGACGATGAGGAAGTCGTCCGCAAGATCCAACTCACGTGCAAAGGCGTCTTCGAGAAAGGGTGGTCCCCCGACGGTGCTCAAGTCAAGTCAATTCTCGACGAGACTTCGCTGACACCCACGCAAGTACATTTTTCCATCTTCCTATGCGAACGTGAATTGAATATATTACAGAGTGCATTCTTGATCCGTCTGCATGGACACGGCTTTGATCATTATAGGATGCTCGTTCCGGATCCGCTTCACGAGTTTGAGCTCGGGGTCTGCAAGAATACCATCATTCATTGCCTCCGCATTCTCATGGCTGCAGGATGCGATTTAATTCAAACATTCGACACCAGGTATTCATCTATGCTATGACTGGAGTCTGATATTTACATGAACTCGTATAGATTTTCACAGGTACCTACATTCAGTCGTGATACCATCCGGCGGTTTGGCTCGAATGTTTCCGGGCTCAAGAAGCTGGCCACCAGGGACTTCGAAGATATATCGCAGGTGCGTTGTGAACGTTCTCCGGAATGCATACATTATTAATGCACTTACCATTAGTGTATCATGCCCATGGTCGAAGGGCTTTTGCCCGGCAAGCAAGGTCGGGTTGTCCTCGATATGTTCTTTGACATGGCGGTGTGGCACGCACATGCAAAACTTCGCTTGCACATGGATTCAACGCTCGCGCAATTCGAGACCGCCACGACATCCATGGGCAAATCAGTTCGATTATTCAATACTTTTGTCTGCTCGAAGTATAGGACTCAGGAACTACCCAAAGAGACCGCGGCGCACCAGCGCCGCAAAGCTGCTCTTGTCACAAAGGCGAAGAAGGTGAAGACACCGGCGGTACCTGAACCAGCGGCACCTGAACAGGAGGCACCTGAACCAGTGGCACCTGAGGCTGTACTTCAAGATGATGCGGAGGCCCCGGCTTCATCCAAGGGAAAGGCGAAGGCGTCAGGGACGAATCCACGAATCAAGAAGTTCAATCTCTCGATGTACAAATGGCATCGGCTCGGCGACTATGTCAAGGCTATCCGAATGTTCGGAACAACGGATAACTATACGACTCAGATTGTGAGTTCATTTCTTTTTGTATCAGTATTGATATTCAATCACACGCACGCCAGGGAGAGTTGGAACATAGACGCGTCAAGAAATTCTACGTGCGGACAAACAAAAATGTGGGATTCCAATGGCAAATAGCGCGGCACCAGCAACGTGAATTCCACCTCCAGACACTTGAAGTGCACGAGGCGGAAGCGCGGATCCATTCGACGCACGAGGATGTTGAAGACGATGAAGATCTAGGTACCTTGGGATATCCAGGACCCAGCACAGCAGCAAAATCACGGAAACGAAGCCATAAGAAAGGGCAAGGGAAGTGCCCCGAAAAGCGTGCCCGCTTTGAAGAGACGGAGGTCCTTCCCTTCACGTCACCAAAGGACCATCACCACATGTCCGACGACCAGCGCAACAACCTACATGTCATCAGATTTGCTTCAGAACATACCGAAGACCCTGCGTGTGAGGTACGTGCATATATATTCACGCAGGCTTCGTTGATTTTGATCGGACTGTAGGATTTTGTGCGCAAACTTCAAGACCACCTCCTTGCGCGAATGGTGGACGACGATGCTCCTCCAGAATTCACAGATGAAGATCGCGACACAGTTCGCATTGACCGTGATCAAATGTACATGCATAAAGTACTTCGTGTCAATTACACGACATATGACATCTGACGCGCGCAGGACTCCATCAATCCCTCCAGCCATCCCGACATTATGATGCTGGCCCCGCGAGAAGACGACTCGCATCCTTTCCTGTATGCCCGTATATTCGGCATGTTCCACATCAATGCCTACCGAGTAGGTCCACGATATAATAAACATCATGACCCGGAACGTTTCGAGGTGCTGTGGGCACGATCCTTCGAGCTGGACACAGACGAACCTGGTGGATTCGAAACCAAACGCCTTCACCGTGTCAATTCGTGGACTGCAAGTCGGAACATGTGTTCATGTTCTTGGATCCAGCGCAGGTACTCCGCGGGGTACATCTTATCCCAGCATTCAACCATGGAACTACGAACGAAGCACTCCCCGGACCTAGCATCGCACGACGCGAAGATGAGTACGAGGAAGACTGGAAATTCTACTATGTTAATATGTGAGTACTGCCACTGGAACTACACTGTCTTATGGCTATATACTCACACATTCGCGACCCTACTAGGTTTGCGGATCGTGACATGTTCATGCAGTACAACGGCAGAGGAGTCGGACACCGATCCGGAAGCACTTACTCAACAGCAGCAAGCCCCAGGAACCCTAGGGAAAACGAGGATGAGGAAACAGGGATGGATGTCGACAACGACAGTGACACGGAAGGGCCTGAGGAAGGAGATGTGGATATGGACCCGATAGACGAGGACGCAGACGAGGGCGCGAATGAGGATGAGGAGGATGCACCAGATGCTGGCAGGGCCATACATCATACCTTATCCTTAGAAGGGATCCCTGATACATGTACCGCTGTAATTAGAGCCTGATCCAATATATCATCAAGCTCTTACATCCGCAGGCCACTCCCTCCATATATATCGGATCCCTCTCCCCCCGGCATCACTCTCCCTCAGCATCTCTCCCCCTGGCATCACCTCCATCGGAGCTGACATCTCCCGCCGGACTCGTGCACCCCGCCACGGCGCTTGTGCACACCGACACCGGTGCGCCTTCCTGACGCATTTGGCATGTCGCGCTCGTCGTGTCAGGTGCACCTTCCTGATGCATTGGGCATGTCACGCTCATCATGTTAGGCACACACACGAATGCCTCATCCAATTTCATTGATATTTTTTGGATTTTGAATATGTTTGGATATGTTTTTCCTGACAAGTTTTCGACCGTTTACGGAAATTTCAACCTCGAAACCTGTTGTACATTTATGGAAAGATTCACGTAGGCGCTACTAGTCAAGATCGATGACAGATTCTGTCAAATGTCCGTAGATGGAAGTATATGCAGAACCAAAAAAAAAAAAAACATAGAAAACGAGCGGATGAAAGCGCAGACAAATCTACAGCGTGATTTCCGAAGCGTCGTCTGGAAGACCGATCGCGGCATTGGCAATGCGGGTATATTCTTGTACCCCGGCCCAGGATTTCCGACAGAATTCCCACATATCTCGACGAAGTTCTGCTTGACGGTGGGCGTACGCGAACAGACCCTCTGCAAGGGCATCATCAACATCTACACGACGGTCTGCTTGGTCCTCCCACCACAGGGACTGCCAGGTGTAGAACGCCATGACCCGCCACATCTCCTCGAGAAGAAGATAACATTCTTCCCACCAGCGAGATGCACGAGCACGGGATTTGCACCATTCAATGCAGAGGGCTGCATTAGGTAGATTAGAATAATTATTACGAGTTGAACCGAGGCTCACCTTCTTGTGTATCTTCGGCTTCATCAACGTTCTCAACCTCACCTCCTGCCCTCACAGCACCCGAGCGTTCAATGCGCGGGGTCTTCCAAATCCACGAGAGCTGAACACAATCCCTCAAGATGTTCTTATCTTCCTCAAAGCCCTTGATGTCTTGCGGGAGCAATGGTCGGAGCGCAATGTTCCAGCCAGACGTCTCGAGTGGGGTGGCAAGAGCTTCGAGGGCAGCATACGCTTTGCAATAGTGGTCAGCGTCCGCTGCGACCTTCGCCTCAACGGTGGCGATCGTGGTACGAGCTCGAGTATTCTCCCGTTGGCCGCAGACGAACCTGTCCTTATATTTGTACATATGGGTGCACAACCGCAGATGGCATCGCAAGTCGTCGAGTGTTTCGTGTGCTTGGCCGAACCGTAATTCCCATTCATGTGCGAGGAGCCGAGGATTGCAGAGGAGCTTAGTGAAGGCGGTCGAAGGCAATAGTAGTGGAAAGTTCTCCGCAGAAGTGGGAGAAGAGTTTTGCGTCGATGCCAATACTTGAGCACGAAGAGTAGCGACGCCGGGCATGTAAAGCTGTTGTATGTCTGCCCATGCTTCGAGCTGACGCTGTAACATGTTACGACGCTCCTGAATCTTGGCACGTTGAAGGTCAGTTGAATGTTGCCCAAGGGCGCTGGCATCGGTATTGAGGCATCGCCTAAGAGGTTAGTCAGTGTCATTCAAGAGGTGAGGCTATATTACATACTGCTGTTCCTCGAACTCGAGTCCGGCAGCAATCATAAAGCTTGCGAAGCCTTGTCGTGTACAGTTATACTCTCGCCGGATGCGATAGCAGCTGCCTCTTCCTCTGCGAGGCGAAGACGGGCAGCTGCAAGTGTTATGTCTGTAGTTCCATGATAAGTATACTATCATAGCGACAATGAAACAGAAACTTACTAGGGCGCGTGGCAACAAAGGGGTTGCATTGAGTAGGGTCCTTCTCCCATATCTCAACCGCCTTCTTCCACCGTGCTACATGTTTTGCGGGGAGGGCGGCCTCGAACTCCTGGAATGCCAACATTTGCTCATTTCGCTCCTCACCCGCTTCCTTGATCTTTGTGAGAAGCACCCGAGCTGGAATCAAATGAGAATCAGTATCAATGTGGCAAGGCAACAGAGTATACATACGGAGCTGGGTGCACTTACGCCAGTTGTAATCACCGAAAACGTCGTCAAGGAGGTTACGGCGAGCACCTGGACCCATTTCTTTGGTGCTCGATGCGAACGGGTTGACAGCCGCCCAGCCGCGCTCAACGGCCTCACCGTCGGTGCGGCCAACGTTGATGGTCAAGTTGAAGGAGTAACCGGTCCTGACAGGAGCTCTGATGTGCAGGCAGATGAAACTTTGGAATTGAGGAAGGTTATGGTGCCGTGTTCCCAATCGAAGACGTGCTCGTATTGCAAGAGGCATTCCCAGATGTGGCGGGACCATTGACAAGCAATATCGTATGAAACAACAACAGTGTTGGTAGAGTGACGTGACATGCTAGAAAAAAAAAGATAGTCCATGTTGATGTATCTGAGACTGTATCAGTGATGTTCATGTGTGTAGGAACAAGAACTCACCTTTCACCCTTCTGTAGGTCGCCAATAGATGACGGCCTCTTCATATCGTGGCGCGTGCATTCAACACACGCGATGCTGCTGGCATCTGTACCTTGCGAGCCTTTCATATGAGCAAGCTTGAGAGCGTCGTGATTGTTGCATGTGGTGCTCTCTTCAAAATGCAAGGTGCCGAACATGTCGAGGAACTCTTTGTATTTTGCCATCTCGACAAAGTAGGCGCATCCGTGATTTAGGCCGGGATCTGCTTTTTCAGATGATACTTTCTTGTGCTTCATGCGAAAGTTTGCATCGAGCCCGATGAACAGGGTATATAACCATCTAATATAAGTAGATATGAGATGATGCAGGTTGGGCCAACTGAATGAGAAAAACTGCACTCACCTTGTCTCAAGGGGGGCACTCTCCCAATCATCCGGGAGATTCTTCCCGGGAGTGGGCATGCCGGACACAACACGGCACAGCTACCTTCCTCAGTCACTGCTACACCAGCCGGATCGTGTCCCCGTCCGGCTCGCTTGAGCAACTTAAGATGGTGCCACATGCAGATTAAGCATAGGAACGTAACGTATCGGTCCTGAGAAGCATCATTCAGAGTCCGAAGGAATTTCAAGGATGTGCACGGAGACATACCTTCGGGGGATCAACTCCAGTATTGCATGTTCGGCGAGCTAGCGTCGAATAGTATTCGAAGGCAGAGACCTTCGATTGGTTGGATAGAAGGTGAAAGGATTCGAGGACCCTAAAGGTTGCGGCGGATTTTGGATAAACAGACGTTGCAGGCAAGAGGCGAGCACGAAGTAATTGCGTTGTCCTCGATTTAGCTCTGTCGCACCCACAAAAGTCTAACGCGACCTCGTGAATCCCCCGATGTCGATGATGACAAATTCTTTCACCGAGTGCACTGGGTTAATGCATGCCTCGCCTATGGGATGGCCTAGTTGGATCCGAATGCCCACATCCCTGAGTATAGCACGCCGAAAGTGAGTCTTCATCCACCGCTGCAGCACATATTAGTATTGTTATTGCACGACACAAAAGTCTACTCACCGAAATGCGATGCAAGGGATGCCGGATGTGAACATCCTTTGTACACTGACCACAGTAAAGTGATAGGTCATGACAGTCTTCACAGCGAAAGAGGTTGCCAGCCGTTTGACATTTGGCACATAGATCGGTCGCCATTCCACAGCGCCCTTCAAGACGAATGAGTTCGTTGAGGTATTCAGGTATTTCCGGTATCCATTCGTGCAAGGGATGATCCTGAGATGATACTTAGAAAAAGGATGGTAAATTCGAAAGGACTACTTACACCGGCAGTCCTCTTACAGGGCTCGTGACAGTTGTCTTCAAAGGCGTCCAAAAAGTAAAGACTGTCCGCATCCGCACCCTCAGCTGCCAGTTCATCGAATAAACCATAGTCGTTGAAGCTGCCATCAGCAGAAGCAGTTGAGGCAGGTGCCTCATCAGCAGTGCGACTCCGCTTTGAATGGGAAGGGAGAGAATAGTAGGTCGTGCTTGTGGAGATATTACTGAGATGCGAAGTGTAAGATGTGTGTCGATGAGTCGTCGGAGAAGGAGGGAAGGTAGTGAACCAGCTTGCTGCTCAACGAGGACATCGTGGAAGACGAACCCGCGCGGACGTTTGGGCATTTTTGCAGTAAAGACAGAAACCACGCCTTTACCCGCTCCAATAGCTTAAGACCGGACATGGTGGGCGATGGTGGGGGGTGCGAAGAAAATTCAGTGGGTGCTCTGTGGAACCGAGTACAAGTCAGCACAATTTTTTTTCTGCCAAACAATGATAGGAATCTTCGTGAAAATGGAAATACTTGGCCTTACTCCAAACAAATGGGGAACCGACTGAGGTGTACAACTTCACAGTTTCATCCAAATCGGATATCACTTTGAGACGTTAGCAAGCGCCCCGCTCACGATCAGAAGCGACTTACTCAAACGTATGTCAATCTCACGATCGCTCGTTGCTCGGCACTCCTTCAAGCAGGGCATTACCCATAGCAGGATACACGTGGAGTAGCAAGATACACGTGGATGGTTGGGACGTATCCATACGTGTTTTTATCTGGCAATTCTAACCACGGACTTGTACACACTTGTAAAGAACATTACTCACCTGCCTCCGTGGAAGTAGCATGAATGCCCTACAAATATTCAGATTCAGCTCTACTAGGTAAGCTGTAACCATGCACAGAAGGCCACTGAAACAAGTAGGATGAGGCTTAGAGAACCGCGTCATCATGACAATCCGAACAGATCTTGCAAATATACATATATTGGTAGCTGGGTAACCTAAAAGTATGTAAAATAACCTACGTGTACATACGCTCCGCATTCACCCTCCAAAAAAGCCGTTCCGCCAATCACTACACCAAAACCCTACAACATACAAACTGACTGTCTCCATGAATATAGGTGTGCCACCCCAATGGAGTGCACCAACCACGCCGTTCGCAAAATGTTCGGCTCGACCAGACATACCTAGAGCATGCATGCGCACTCTACTAGCCACCCCACTGCAACACCGGCACCACATAACACACGTCTTCCGCATGTCACAACACCTCTAACGCACAGCGCACCAACTACTCGCACGTCATACCCGTACCACAGCATGCGATACCCATACCACCACACCGCACAGCACACATCATCAACACTTCTCACCGCATACCCTATTAGACCGCACACCGTGCAACCCGCGTCATCGACAATACTTCAGCCATACACCCCCGCGCACCCATTACCATACGTCCGGACATTGGCTAATACACACCTTCAACAGCGAGCGCTACTCCCCGCGTGGATGTTCCACGCCTGCCAGCTGTTCCAAATCCCGACTATCAACGCTTCTCCGTGACCCATACAAGCCAACCTCTGGACCTCATACGACAACCTCCGACTTAAGAAGTGCAGCATGCTCAACGATCCCGATACAATACCTTATCTACCTCATGTGTCAGCATATCATTTCACATGTAGATTAACAAACATACCGCCAGCTAATCACAACGCCTACAGAACCCCACAGAATGACTCCCCTGCTTCATGCATTAGTATACAATATCCTGAATATCTTTACAAAATGCACCGCGGCATATCGTTGCTACATCTACTGTAAACGAGCGGCTGCCGTCAGATATCTATGCCAATCAGTGAGCACATGTAACGCGCATTCAAGAGCTGCAACACGTACCCATTCACGTCCGATATCTCACCGTCATTCACTACCCTCGAGGATACGCCTGTCATCAATCGTCATGAGAAACATATTAAGCACTGCTTACTGCAGCCACTTACCTCGTCGTGGAAAGTAGATCAGTCCACACAAAAACCCCCCAACCCACCCCAGTATGCGACCCCAAGACAATAATCACAGTAGAGGACGCACCTTTCAACCCAATCGCTAGCTATCAACCAAGGGGCAAGTCAACTGAAACACCCGCAACGCGTTCCCGTCACAACCTGGATCCACTGTTCACCGTGAGGGGCCCACCATCGCAAGTTAACCTGCACGTCAGGGGATGGGGCCTAAGCACCCATCAGTGTCCGTCCTTATGTTGACGGAGCCCTCCGTAATCAGGGTATTGGACGATTGCATCTCGGATCCAAGAGGGGCTGCTCGGTACTAGACAGCGGTAAGAACACAAGGTGCATATAGAAACACCGCTAGATGCAGACAATAGGAGATGAAGAGGAGATGAGTCTTTGGCGGGAAAGGCGGCGCGTTATATACAGTCACAGTAAGGTTCAACTAGTTCATCGATTTAGGTTCAACGTCCGCCGATGCGGACTCAGTGCTGCACGCCCGAACCAATCGTTTAATGGATGGATGTTATTTTTAGCACATCGTACGATCTCTTTAATCTTACACGCTCAAGCATGACTATCACCTGACCCAGCACGTCGCGTTCATTCCAATTCTCTCGGCCTTTTACTCAATGAAGGTGTGCTGAACTATCCCATTGAAGTCCAGTATTCACGCCATTCCCCGGTGCGCAAAACTCAAGATCTAGTGAACATGCCTACTGTTTTGTCACCTGCTAGTGATTGACGCTGGTTGTGTTTGACGCAGGTGGCTTTGTCTCGGCATTTAGTAGTTCATAGCTTCTGTTATTGCTGACTCTTACTATTGGCTTGAAATGTTGTGTATATATCTAATTGTTAGACCTTGCCTCTTGTCGCCTAACCACCCGGCTCAGTATTTCTTTCATGATTCTTACGTTCTGTTATGTGAATTCTGGTGGCACATCGAGACGAGCACCTCTAGCAATAGTAGAACCTGGCTCATTATTTCTTCATTGCTTCTTATGTTCGTTCTTGTTGTTTATGAATTATAGCGAAGCGGAGAAGTGGCACACCGAGACGAGCATGACTAGCAATGCTGCTCCTCACCTCCCGATGAAGTTTCACCTCTCCACATTATACCGTCATCGTGCTCATTATTCTACTAACTGAACGTAATGTGTAGGGTCCACATTTGTTGTCTCTTCATTCCTGAACGCAAAGCACCAATTGCTGTACTTTCAAGAATGAATCGATCGGTGGCTGCACTCGGCGCTATCGTCGGGCAACTTCAGATGAGTGCTTTCTCTGTATTGATTAACTTGAGATTCTGTTGTTCTACCTCCCTACAATATACTGGCATCGTTCTCATTGATCTGCTAACCCAATATGTTGTGTAGAGTTCGCGCTCATTCCCCCGATGTGTCTCGTCATTCCCGAACGTACAGTATTGCTGTGCTTTCAAGAATGAATCGATCGGTGGCTGCACTCGGCGCTATCGTCGGGCAACTTCAGATGAGTGCTTCCTCTGTATTTATTAACTTGAGATTCTGTTGTTCTACCTCCCTACAATATACTGGCATCGTTCTCATTGATCTGCTAACCCAATATGTTGTGTAGAGTTCGCGCTCATTCCCCGATGTGTCTCGTCATTCCGAACGTACAGTATTGCTGTACTTTCGGGAATGAATCGATTGGCAGTGGCTGCATTCGGCGCTCTCCTGGGTCAACTTCAGATGGGTACTTTCTCGGCGTTAGCTAACTGGCAGGTTCGTTGCACTCAGTGTCTCATGATATTCATCACACTCACAATGCTCCTAAATCAATATATTAATACGAGACCTCCCAATTTGCTTCTTTGTGGTGTCGACAATATCCTACCTTCCACAATATTTGTCTTCATTATCCCTGCACAATGTCTCGTTGTCTGCCCCCTGTACGTACATCAGTGTGATGTTGAGGACTTGTAATTGCATATCCACCGTTTATTGCTTACATTTGTACCTCAATTCAGCGATATAGCAGGTTACGTTGAGTTGATCTGCCACCGTCAAGAACACACATTTTGACATTTAAAACAAGAAGCCACACGGAAGCTATATGCACCAAAAAAGCATGCAATTGATTTCTAATATGACGGTGCGGAGATACAAGAAACGTGCGACAACTATGGGAGAACTACAACGTGAGAGACACAATGACAACGCGAGAGGCATAACGACAACGCAAGAGGCACGACTATGTGAGGGGACAAGAAACACAAGAGATGAGATAGGGACGACAGGGACGACTATGCAAGCTTCCAAGAAAAATGACATGCACAAGAGGACTAGATACCACGCGCTACTCCCACCTCTCACGGCAGCACTGCAACGGTTCCAGCAGCTTCAGCGGCATCGAAGGCAGCCTGAGCAGCTGATCGCGAGGTATAGCGCTGGTAAATGGCATAGCTGACGCCAGTCACAAGAGGGCTGACGTTGTGCCTGCGTATCCAGAGTTAGTTGGTAATTGACAGCTGCAACAGCTACTTACCACCCCTCGAAGACACCAACGGCTTGCCCTCGAATCACAGCGTACCAGCATTCAGCAGTGTTTGGGGTCGAAGGGCCCGAAATGAGGCCCTAACTGCCAGTGGGAAGAGTAGGCGTGAAGTTCGGGGTGAAGGCTGCGGCGGGGCCCTGAGCACCAATGGGGATGGCATGACCCGTAGCGAGGACTCCGACGCCAATGACGCCAACATCGTAAGATCTACCAGTTTCAGCTGCAGGGAGACCTTTGTGGTCTACTTTGGTAGAGGCAGTGTTGTGGCGGTAGCACCACGAGCACGTCGGGCGAGGGCAAGAAGCCTCCTCAGCGGCAGGAGGAGGAGGAGTGCGTGGCACGGGCCAAGTAGGAGTACCTGGAGACACATCATTGGTCTGTTCAGCAGATGCGGTGGTCTCCTGGGTGGAGAGGGAAATGTCGGAGGTATCCGAGGTATCCGAGGTAGCGTCTGAGGTGCCAGTGCTACCACTGTCATCCTGGCTCTCTCGAGCAGGGTCAGTGACTGGAATGCTCGTACGTGCAATATTCAGACTCACCAGCCTGAGTCTGAGCCCTCTCCTCAGCCTGCTGCGCGATGATGAGCTGAAGAGCATCAGCCAACTGGGACAGCGTAAAGGTAGGAGAGCCACTGGTAGGCTCTCCGCCCTTGGCGTTGCGGTTAGTACGAGCCATTGGAGGAGGTCGATCTGGTGCTAACCTCTCGATCAAGCCTCCTCGATCTTATACTACTCGGGACTTGGGGAAAGCTCTGATTGGTCGGGGTGAAGCTCCGATTGTTCATGTTTATACTTGCATTTCTGTCTCGATCGTTTCCTCCTCGGGTTTGTCGACTTCGATCATCTTGTTCGAGCTTCCGTTCAGATGCTGTCCTGGTGCTATGGAATCATATATTCTCGTCCACCTCTGGAATACATTCCCCAGCACGCCCACCTATTCAGACACGGATTACTGATGGCACCCCCTTCCTGGGCTACTCCGGATGAACTTGCGTGGCTCCAAGCACATGCGGAGGACTATCTGACTCATCAGAAGCTTGGCACTCTTCCTAAGTTCTGGAGCACGCTCTCTGAGGATTGGTACAAGGCATTTCCGGAGGAGGACAGATTGTTCGGAAAGGATCATGGCGTGTTGACAGATGAGCAGAACGTGGAGCTTGGAAAGGCGTACAAGGCCCGAACTAAGGTGAGTTATCGGCATCGTTTGCGCACGGCTGCCTGATGATCAAATCACGATCAACAGCGTCTCAAGGAATGGTTCGCGAATCACCATAATCCAAAGGGACGCCAAGCGGCTCGACTCAAGCCTCTGGCCGCCGCATTATCGACGAAAATCAAGAAACATCGCGTTCTCACTCCCGTTGAAGTATATTCAATTCGCTACTACGATACGCGTGTCAAAGCGAAGGTGGATGCAGCTTGTGCGGGACGAGAAATGTTACCGGGCGAAAGGCTCGCTCTATTACGTCGTATGACCGCTGAAATCTACTCGAATGAGACTGACAGCATTAAGGAAGAGATCGCAGCCGAGGTGGAGAATCTTCAGCGCATCAAGGCTGCAAAGCCTGACGAGAAAGGAAATACCGACCTCGATAAGCTCTCTCCTGAGCTTATACAGCAGTAAGTCGTCTCATTCGACTTTGAGATGAGGTTGACTAGGAGACTGATATTGCTTAGGACTATTGATGATCTCCCTGGTCTCGTCAATCAGTTCCTTCAAGAAATCGTAGGTCTTACGGACTGGCAGTTTAGTATTATTGGAGGTGGCCCAATGCCGAAAGAGGGCGGCGTTGTCCGCACGTTCTCGTACGTACACAATTTTTCTTCTTTTCATACATGGTGATCTCAATGACATTCCAGATTTCACGTCGGACGCAATGCACTTGGCATGGACTTCAGCCAAGTGCTCGGTGATTTCCAAAAGTTGGTGATAGTGCCATACGCCAAATTTCTCGGAGGGGCGGGTGGAGTATACCGTAAGTGAAGCGACGGAATCATTTTCGCTTCATGCATGCTAACATGCATTTTCCAGCTCCGGAAGTCTGCTTGCAGCGCGCGTTGACATCCGTCAAGGAGGGTTCATCGGATTCCGTGTCACCCGATTACAACAGCACTCAGTTGACATATCCAGCAACATCCACACCTGCCGTGCAGAGGTATTCGCCGCAGATACTGTCACATGTGTCCACGCCGAACACTCCAATGCCTTCTCAACCACCCGTGCCCGGTACTGGCTTCCCTGCTGTCTCCATCCAAGCAAACACGCCCACAGCGCCGTCACAGCCATCCCTGACTTTGGCAACTCCAGGACCAACACCGGCTGCATCTGTGACATCCCGTGGGCCAGAGCTAGTGCCCACATCAATGGCAACGCCATTCCATCGCATTCAGAACAGATCCTGTCATCCGATGTCGCGCCTTCTGGACCGAATGAGACATTTGCTGGCATGCGATCATCCACTCCGCTACCTGCATTGGAGACGTCATCCACTGCTCCGCCACCTGCAAAGGAGATACCGTCGGCACCCACGTCAGAGACATCCTCCCCCGCTCTGCCACCTGTGCCGGAGATATCCTCGATGACTCCAACGCCCGCACCAGAGACACCATCGTCGCCCGCGCTAGGGACGTCTCCCACCACTTCGCCACCCATGCCAGAGACCTCGTCTGCTACTCTGCCACCTGCACTCCCTGGTGCTTCGCCGCCCTCACCCGAGACGTCGCCCACTGCTCCACCACCCGTGCCGGAGAAATCAGCTCCACCTCCCAGCCGTTCGGGAGCATCTGACACGCTGTCAAGTACTCGTCCAAAATGAGTCATCAAGCCCCCAAAGCGGCCGGATGCTACTCCGTCGCCCTCAAAGAATGTACGGCCTTCACATGCGGAGAATTCCGCGCCTTCTTCCAAGCAAATTACCGCTCCGAGCTCGGAGTCGCCTACCTGGATCGACAAGGCACATGCCTACCTCAAGGGTGTAAGCATCTCCCCGCAGTGGCAGGAAAGTGTCCAGGCGTGGTGGCTGCTGGAGGTGCAGTTTCCGGCTACCTCCGCCTATCGACTACCTACAGTCTCGAAATTCCGTCCGCAGGCTATGGGCAACTGGATCATTGCGCACCACGCGTTGACCTTGATGCCCGAAATTCCAAGCTCCAAAGCATCGACCTTTGGAGCTCAGTGGATGCAATGGTGGATGGCAATGCAACCGAGCTGGCGGCAAACGACGGAGACGCCACTGCCACTGCCAGTGAAGCCTGATGGGGTCGGTTGGGGTCCATTGAGGAAGGGGGGACTGACGGGGTTCGTTTTGATCATGATTGGATTAGCATGGTGGGGAGTTGCTTCAGATGCATCCCCAGACTGGCTCCTCGCCATGGATGATGTGAATCAAAGTTTGAAGGCTATTGCTGCCGCACCTACGACCGCTAAGCGGGTAGCTAGCTCGGCCAATGCTGAAAGGTATGTGACAAGAGTCTTGTGAATATCCCATCTTACTGAATCATCCAGGTCGTTGAAGAGAGCCCGGAAATGAGTCTATGCGCCTACCATGTCAGCTTTCTATGTAGCTTTCTCGTTGTCTAATCAGGAACCTTTATGTTTGTACATAGCCCAATGTCGATTACTTGTGCCTTGCAATACATTTCTTGTCATACAGCAGATTTTTTCGTGCGCTCAATAGTGAAACTTCACAACGAATGCCTGAATAGACATCACATTCAAGGCCTAGCGTAGACATAGTAATCTACGTTGTGGACAAGATATTATATACAATGACAGAATTGACTTGCCGAACGACACCCAGGTTGTCTCAAAAGCACGGATGAAAAAAACATAGAATTTGAACTATCATACATACCGTTTACATGTTTCTATCGTTCTGTCCAGAGGAGATACAAATACGAGAACAAGTCTCGACTACGCACTTACCATGAGCCATTGCAAGTCTTTCAAACTCCGCAGATGTACTGCGGCATATCGATGCGGGCTATACAAGCACCGAGAGAAACCAAATCAGGCCATGAGCTCGTCACCGTCATCGACAGCGAGCACGATGCGGTGGTCGCTGTAGGGATCGACTGGAAGTTGCCAGCTGTTAAGGCATTAAAGTGTCCAAATCGAGGATCCATGCACGTGCATTGTAGACTGTCGAAGTGCCAAAAGAAGCCAAATTAGGCCATGAGCTGGTCATCGTCACCGACAGTGAGCACGATGTGGTGGTCGCTGCAGGGATCGACCGGAAGCTCCCAGCTGTCAAGGCGCCAAAGTGTCCAAATCGAGGATCCGTGCATGTGCATTGTAGACTGTCGAAGCGCCGAAAGAAACCAAATTAGGCCATGAGCTGGTCACCATCACCGACAGCGAGCACGATGCGGTGGTCGCTGTAGGGATTTGTAATCAGAGGCTACCGGCGTCTGATGCAGACCAGCTGCCAGTGTGCCGGGGTGCCGCCGGGGAAGGGCGATCCGGTACCCAGATCCGTGCTATATTTGGCTGGCCGTGGCGCCAGGCCCGCACCAAATTTGGACCTGCTGGGTAATGTATTGGCCAATGAAACCTCTAATCATAATGATTGATGTATCAGTGATGCACTCTTGTTACAAGTATGTAATGTATCAGATTGACAGCAAGGCCTGGAGGACGCGGGAGAAGAACTGGAAGACGAGGACGCGGATGGGGATGGGCCAGAGGATGGTGAGGAGTCTGTTTTTGGGGACGGAGACGAGGATGAGCTGGAGGGATTTGCAGCGCTTTAATTATGTGCTCCTTTGTACTCAAATAATGGTGCTCAATATATAATGCCTGCTATTTTATAAAGTATTTTATAAAGCGAATATATTGGAATATAGTATACTACAATACATGCCCGGTGCCGTGTACTCCTGCATTCGCTGGTATTCTGCGTACCGGACTCCGCCAGTCGCTGGTAAGCGCCGACAAGCGCCCGACGTCTGGTAGCCTCATGTCGTCGACTGCCGGACCCGGCCGGATTAAGGATACTGGTAAGCGCTTGCAGGAGTTACCGTCTGGGCGACTTTTTGCTGATGCCATAATCTGGTTAGTTTCTGACATTTACATTGCGAGAATACGAGCAGAACACCGCATAATTATTAGCACTATAGTACATAATAATGAGCGTGGCTGTACATATCCAACAACTATAGGCAGATATCGACACAGAGTCCGTTGTTCACTGATATTCAGGTGGCGGCTCCGTGGCATCTCTCAGCTCCAGCGCCATCTGCTGCTGCAAGGTTCTCATCCGCTCCATCTCTTCTCTGAGTGCATCCACCTGTCCGCGCAACACGATCTCTGACTCGCTCGTATCGGACTTCACGCTCACAGTGCGGCGCGGCCCTGGCACGTCCGTTGGCGACGCCGATTGTGAGGTTTCAGTGGAGGAGGACGCAGTAGCGGAGTATTTGTCCAACAGGGTTTTCTCCATCTCGCGTACGCGCTGCGTGAGCTCCGCTTCTCGCGCGGTGATTTTGGCGCGGGCGACGCGTGCCATAGCATTGTCCGGGCCCTCGAGACGTGTCTCTGAATGGGTGACAATAATCCGAGGTAATGAAGCTGCATTTGTTGGGGAGTGGCCGTCGGATGTGGAGGGAAGGGGGAATTGCATCAGCAGCGCTGAGTCCATTGGTGACGTGGCCTTGTGATTCTCGTCTAGATGCTCTTGGAAACGGGACTCGCTGAAAATAGATGACGAGTACGGTGTTATAGTCGATGACAGTTCCACCAAGGACCCCGATGCCATGTCGTCAACGTCCCCTTTTCCGAAATATTGTCTCTCCTGCGGAGACGCAGTGTCAATGAGATCGAGATGATAGCGCCGACTAATGTGCCTGCGACTGCGTCGGTAAAGAAATATTGCGAGCGCAACGAAGATGAGTAACGCAGCGGTACCGCCAACTGCAGCATCAACTATGAGACCACGGTTTCTTGCAAGCGACGACAGTACGTCGGTTGTTGATGAATTAGATATAGTCGTAGGCCCAGTGGTATTAGATGATGATGATGACGATGGTGACGATGTTGAAGCAAAACCTGCAGATGCCTCTAAATCCGAATTCGTGCTGGAGCATTTGAGATCAGTTTTGGCACAGATATGTATTTCAATATTACCGTGACAAGAAGCTAACCTGTACATTGCATAATCAAACAACAATCTGGAATATCCCAAAGAATTAATTTGCAGGGTATGTTGACCATTGGGAACAGATGCGTTTCCATAGACTTGGACGTTGTATGTGATATCTCCACTTCCATTTGGATCATGGAAGTAGCTACCAACCAGTTCATCATCAAGGGTGAATGTGAGATTGGCGATAGTGATTTCTTCGTGGTCGATGTCCGAGATGATGCAATAGACGTATACAGCGTAACCTAACTCTCTCATTGTCACCCAAATGCCTCGACATCTATTTAACGAAACACATACCATCAAAATCTAGACTGATCGTTCGGGGAGGAGCCTCTGGAGTGAATCCAATCGAGTCATGCCATGTACCGTTGAGTACATCCGCAGGATCGGGATTGACCAGACAAGAGTCGCAGTTCTGGCCTTGTATCCAATTCACAGCAGGTGTGTAGGTTGGTAACTTTCCAGTGACAGAGTCACCAAAAGTATCGTCGATGGTAACGTTTTTTGGCGATGCCGCAACCACGCGAGCGCAGATGCTCAGAAAGGAGAGGAACAAAAGGAGTGACTTTCCATGAATATCAAAATCCGACATCATGCATAAGAGTTGTAGTAGGATGGTGCGAGTAGTGAAGACGAAGAGGTGCAGCGCCAGGCAAGCGATTCTGTTGGACGTGAGACCGTAGGCTATGAGACCATAGTAGTGGCGCATCCCTGGCCAGCGGCAGCTGCAAAAAACAGATGAATGGCATGGACATGGATATCATTGAAGGCGATGGGCGGCGTACAGTTGAGATGGCCATTGGGTGGGACGCCATTGCTTGGCTGGCAGTTGACGGACGCGGTGACACACGGCGTCAGTCCAGCGTCAGTCACGTCCACGAGCGCGCTCGGGCCAGAATATTGAACGCTCGCTGAGCGCCGTTATCCATATTTGGCAGGTGAGAAAGTATAGACGATCTCCGATTTGTCTCCGATTCGAAGTTGGACTGGACCCACATAGCCTCAACGGTACACATCTCTGATGCGCGCAATATCGATGCAGGATACCATCAGCCATTCCTCGATGAACTCGTGTCATCGTCACTATCAGAAAGCGAAGGTCGGTATGTCTTCCGAGAAGAGCTCTCGACCAACTCCTTGAATGACATCTCCATACTTCGGAATTGCTTTTGAAACATCGAGAGCTCTCCCAGTTTTCATTGACATGCGACACGTAGCAGTCCTCGCTGGGGAGAGTCATGGAACGACCGCCGTTCGAGGCATTCGGCGGGGAAATTTCCCAGGACGGATGACCACATACTCATCCTCCATGACCGCACAACGCCTTCTGACATGAATCATGGGCATACGCATTGATGCAGAACTGGTTATCCAAAGTCTAACTATATTCAGACGCGCGAGGACTCGCATGGAAGTACTTACAGACTTCGTTTGGTAACCTCCAATGTAAGGCAACACCCTGGATGGTGGGGACAACCTTGGGACAACCTGTATACATAACCGGTGTATCAGAACAGCTACCCG
Source organism: Grifola frondosa (assembly GCA_001683735.1). Taxonomy (NCBI): domain Eukaryota; kingdom Fungi; phylum Basidiomycota; class Agaricomycetes; order Polyporales; family Grifolaceae; genus Grifola; species Grifola frondosa. Next base: position 201,310 of record LUGG01000014.1, read on the forward strand.
TTCTTCGTACGTTACATCCTCATGGAAACGATGAAGAATCGCTCACCCTCAGTCCAGCACACATCAAGGACCCCGGATGATCCTTATAACAACAAGGATTTCGGTTGGGAAATTCACTACACGCTTATAAGTGATTTGGCTGTATGACAAGGAAGTATTTCACCATCTGGGAGGAACAGCACATGTGTGTTCATTAACAGGCTATGTGAATGATCAGTTCGACCTCGAGTAATTTAGCACTACCCGGGGTCTCGGAGCGACCTCCGACGGGAGACGCAAGGCACCGACCGGCGATGTCAACTGCTTTCAGACTGTTTTGAAATGTCTATATCTTGTATCCATACTACGTCCGTGATTTCAAGTCTTTTTATGAATTTTATCGTCCCGCCGGCTTGATGATGTTGTTGTTCCGTTTCAAAAATCAGAAGTAACCAGGTTTTGGTCCGGATTTTCTGCTTATAAGGACCCAGTCCGTTGAGGCTGCACACACATGGATCCAGCAAACCCTTCCAGCTTCAACCATCGCTCAGAGCTGCTGTCGACAGGTCGACGATATCATTTTGTAGACCAAATTCCGAGTACATATGATGCCACCTCTACTGTGACATTACTCTGTGTTCACGGATTTCCCGACCTTTGGTGCGTGGTTTGCAATGTGTGTTTAAATATCATACTAATCGAATTGCATATCACTGCATTTTGTTCAGGTATGGCTGGCGATACCAGATTGGACCATGGGTCCGGAAAGGCTACAGGGTCGTTGTACCAGACATGCTCGGCTATGGACAAACGGACAAGCCTGCAGAGGCTGCAGCATATTCCTCTAAAAGATTGTGCGACGATTTAGCTGCCCTGCTAGATTCTCTGGATGTTCCAAAAGCGGTGGGCGTTTTCCTGATCTGTATCGGCGCAACTCTGACAATAACGCATGCTCCAGGTGATCATCGGTCATGATTGGGGTGCGTTCACGGTAGGAAGGTTTTCCATGTGGCATCCGAACAGGCTGCTCGCATTGGTGATGTACGTGGAGTCGGACCATGCGTGCTCCGTGATTTCTTGTCTCATGTGCATATGGACGCAGACTTGCAGTACCATTCATGCCGCCATCCGGGGAGTACGTCCCGCTGGAAGGCATTGTCAAGAAAGTTCCGAACTATGGTTATCAACTGTATCTGGCGGATCCCCGGTCAACTACCGAGATCGAGGCGAATGTGAGCTCCGGTCGCCCCTGCCATGTCAGTGCCCTGACGAGTGACATGCGCTCCCTGAATTGATTCACAGTTGGAGTTCTTCCTCGGGCTAATGCACCGGAAACCACATACTGGTGCCGGATTCACTGATGCCGGACGCCTGCGAGAACTCGTAGTTGGAGAGAAGAAAGCCAACTTGAAAGGCTCAAGCGTCCTTAGTCCCGCGGTAATGGCATACAGGATCTCCAGTTTAGATATGGTTTAACTAATCCAGTTTTCATCGATCTGAATCCGCAGGAATTCGCATACTACATGTCGCAGTACAGGAGCATGAACGGTCCGCTATCGTATTACCGCACTACGAAGTACCGGTTTGAGGAAGAAAAAGGTACGAACTGCAGCTATGTTGTGAAGTTCTACAACAGTTGATGATTCTCTGTCTATCTAGCCGGAGGTCTTCTTCGTGCGCCTCGTCCGGACCTCCCGGTCATGTTTATGGGTGGCACGGAGGATCCAACTTGCCGCCCGGACGCACTTGGGTTGTCGAAACGCGCAATTCCTCAGCTGGAATTGCGCTGGCTCCAAGGCTTGGGGCATTGGGTAATGATCCAAGCCAAGGAAGAAGTAACGGAGGGAATTGCAGAGTGGCTACACGGCGTGCTACAACGAACTCCGCAAATACAGCTCCATTCTGCATTATGATAGACTGGATCTGTAAAATTCTTGGATACCTGAATAAACAGGAAAAGCCGCAACTCTTTGCACACTGCATTGTCATGCCAAAGCAGAAACATGGTAACCGAAGGAATGCGAACAGCTATATTGAAAACATTGAGGTGCGTCACCAAAGATAGTCACCTATGGACTGCCCCGCCATCGCGTTGGATGTGATGGTTGATACGTTGATGTGTCTTCTACCCCAAAGCGTACACAGAATGAAGCCATAACTGAATGACACTCTTCGCAGATGTACGTGATTAAAACGAAGCTGTACATTCTTGCAACTATCACTACTCACCGAGGAAATCCTCCACCGAAATGATCGCAGCGATTGGTGTTCTGACAAGGAGCACGTAAACTGTCGACTTACTCGAAATAAACATTCCCGTGCATGGGAGTATCACGGAGTCTTGACAACTGTTTGGTCTCATTATAGCACATTCTGTCCGGTTCGAAGGGATAATGAGACAGCGGCGAACGCAGTATGTCCGCAGAAGTACAGCACTTAGACAATTGAAAAAAAGCAGCGACTTGAGACCGGTAGTAATAATGCGCTAAAACATGTCGAATAGCCTGAAGAGGACTGCGTGAAGGGCAAAATATTGAAAAGGAGCTCGCTGGGGGACGATGACAGCACGGTGGCAGAGGGAGACAAGTGAGTCAGTGTCGCAGCAGCTGTGCCTGAGACTTGCTGACTCAGCCGCGGTGCCGTGCCCTTGCTTTGTGACGACTTTCACTTTCGCAGTCGTGCTCAACGTTCTTTCTCCCTTGTTCATCGCCTCTCACAACGAGCTCAAACGATTATTGATCAATATCTCTCTCCATACCTTTGTGCATATCGGTTTTCAGTGCTTTTGACTTCTGCATTTGGTGCTCGAACGGTTCATTCAGCTTACTTTAACCTATCGAGTGAGCCCCTCTTCTGTTTTGTCCTCACACATTTATCTGACCCAGTGTCCTTCAAAACCTGCATTTTGACGTTCATTATGCCCGCACCTATCACCACAACGGCTTTGAAACCCGCCAAGATGGTCGAACGCTCGTTTTCTCAGCCACAACCAAAGAAGACGAGGATCGCTAGGAGGAGAGGCCGAGCCAAGAACGGCCTGGAAAGCGACGAGGAGATTGAGCGGGAGGTTAGGACAGACTCAGAGACAGACGATGACCAGTCTTCGACTGATTCAGAGTCGGAATCAGAGTCAGTCTCCGATGACGCTCATCCGAACGGCCGCTCTGAAGTTGTTACTCCTAGTACAACGCAGAGCCCGCCACCCATGGAGATTGACAGCCTGATCAACGGGATAGCATCCAAATCTCCTGCAAACGGTGACTCGGGCATCTTTGTCGACAGCACAGACTGGGCAGACATGGTTGCGGAGGAGAACGCCCACGGCGCATCTGATCTCCCCGTAATCGATTTTGCTGACCTCGACCGTCACCATGTGGAGCATCCGCTTCCCCCACCTGCCCGCGCACGCAAGCCTCACAAAATACACAAAAGGCCCGCGCCGGCGCGTGCTCTCTCCGCGCCTCCCTCTGCGCCTCCTGCTCCATCTTCTGAGCACGAGGACACAGGGAGAGTATCTCCTATTGATGAGCCTGTCGCCTCTACGTCGCAAGAGTCGCCAGGATCCGCCTTTCCAAGCCGGGTCAGGGGGCAATCTGCTCGTCAGGCATACCAGCAGCGCCTCGAGACGGACCCTTCCTACGTTCCGACGGTGGGTGAATTCTGGGGACACGACGACCGTCTGTTGGACAAGGATTTGCGCAGCTTGAGCGGATGGTGGAGAGGCCGCTGGCAAACCCGTGGACGCGGAAGGGGTACCTTCGGAATGCGCGGGCGGGGACGAGGATTTTATCCTGTTCCTTCTGTTCAGGCTCCCAGTCAGGAAGATGGCGGCGAAGGTCATGACGATGGCTCTACAGGTGCTGTCATTGAGGTTCCCCCCATCGAGCAAGCATGGACGCACGACGGGTTTGAGGAGATGAAGCGACGTGACGAGCGCCACCGCTCAATACCGCAGCAACCACAGGCGCCTTTTGCGCCACTCCGCGGATTCGGATATCGTGGGCGCGGAGGATTCGTTGGTGGACGAGGTCGCGGTGGCTTTGGTCGTGGTGGCTTCTTAGCTTCTCCTACAGGGCCACGACAGGGTCTTCCGAATTTCGCTATGTCTGGTCGACCATGGTTTGCTATGAAGCCTGAGCGCATGTGGACAAAGCAGCATGAGGCCTTTTTGTACTTTGATCCTGCGTTGAAACCTCGCGCTGGACAGGGCCCCGGTTTCCGCGTGAGGTTGCCTGGCGGAAAAGGACAGATCGTGAGGCTTTCCCCTCAATCTTTCGCACCGCCTTCGTTGCCACTCGTGGCAGAACCACGCCTCCTCAGGATGACGGAGAGAAGTTTTTCATGGTGAAAATTCCACGTCGTTCGGGCAAGGAGAAGGCAGTGGAGGGTGCGCCGACAGCCGCGGAGAGCTCGGTAGTCCGAGGAAGCTGCCACCACAATGGCGGAGTTATCCTTGGAGGAGGTCTTCACCGTCAGACCGAACGCTGTCCCGAACCGCAGAATTGATCTGGGCGCTCAAGAATCATCTAGTGATTTGACATCACACCCTCCATCCGGCATCGCACTTTCTAAACCCGTCACGCCTCCTGTGCCACCTGGTTTGCAGCTGCGTAGTCCGTCGTCCATCTCAATAGAAGTGGAGGCAGAGAGTCAGCAGCGCATCGAAGGGCCGTCGGCATCCGCATTCGCCCCGGGAGGTAACGATTCTTCTAGCATCCAAATCCAGGAGACGGTTTTGCGAAACGCTCCACCGTTTGAAGAAACTGCTGCAGTGTTGCCTATTCCGGCTGAAGAGAGGCCTCCCGCGCCACCGGTCTTACATCCTCTTCAGACAGCGTTCTCACCAGTCCCACCGACGTCTCCTCCTTACGGTTCTCCGTATGGTTATCCCCCAACTCTCCCGCCTGGGGTTGCCATGGGTCGAAATGGAATGCCTTACGAACTCGCCACAGGACGTCCGGTCTACCTGCAAGCGACACCGCCCCGCCTCCGCCGCCCATGTTCACTCCTCGCCCGATGATGCATGCCCACATGCATCATCCATCTGCCGGTGCTCCCTTCGTTCCCGCACATATGCATCAGCACTCTGCCACATCTCCCGACTTCCTGTCGCACCCGCACACTCCGCCCATGACCTCATTTGTTGATCCGTCCACTGGAGTGCCGATCTTCGCGCCTGCACGGCAGAGTAGTCGGATTGAGATACGTGCGCCCACTGACGCTACGGAAGGCAAGAAGTCCACAGCACCACGGCCGTCGACGTTGCGGTCGTCGATCTCCGGATCTGCGACATATCCTTCTGCAGAACAGCAACAGCCTCGGCCCGTGTTCTTCCCGAACTCTTCTCTCCCTGCTGCTGGAGAGCCTGGCATGTTCCCTCCTGGAGAAGCCCTGCCGCCGACGGTGGAGCAGCCACAGGTCCAAGTTGTGGATCCTGGGATGGGATACCCGCCTTATCAGCAGCAGTATTATTACCCAGAATCGTATGCCTATCCCCCTTACGTGGACATGTCGTCGCAGGTCGTACATTATGAAATGTACCCTGCGGATCCCCGTGGTTCCCAGCCTGTTATATACTACTAGTCGCTCTACACATTGTTTTTTGTTCTGCCATCTGCTCTATCATGCTGTGCCCACGCATAGCCCACTCTTGGACTCCCCCGTCCGGGCTCGTACGTTTCAGTGCTACTTTGGTACCAGTCTGTCATCCGAATCAAGCTCAATCTCGCTCTCATACCCGATAATTGTTCATGTCTTTACAATACTTGTGTTCTTGTGTTTTTGATCATGACCATCTGCACGCGCCTATTATGACCTTTCAATCTCTCTTCGTATTCCAGCGCTGTTTCCCCATCATTGGTTTTTCTTTCTTTCTTGCAAATTGGTCTGCCTCACGGTGTTGTTTGAGTTGGGGTCCTACCTACTGTGTAGAATCTACTCTAGTGGCCTGCAGTATGTGAGCTATGCGTATAAAGGCATCGCCTCTAAATCTATATCTTCTAAAGCATCACGCCGGATGCACATGTCGATCACTCTGCCCTCCGTGCAACTTTCGGCACGAGCAACCAGCAGATTCCCTGCGCACCGAGTAGTGCTACCACTGTAGGCTCCACAACCCAGATCCCCCGCTTCGTGCTCATGCCCCACCACGAGCGGCCATAACGCGCTGCCGCTCTGCCCGACGGAGCTCATCAGCGCGAATGCATCGGCGTGCATGCTACGCGGGACTAGCCCCCCCGGTGGTGATCGCGGCAGCATACAGCGTAGAGATGGCCACACCCACAAGTGCCGGGCAGAGCGCGGTGGAGGCGAGGTACGGCAGGAACCAAGCGAGGCACTCAAGTGCAATCGCACAGAGGAGATATAGGATCACGGCGAGACGCTCGCCGATGAGCATGTTCAAAGTGGGGAGGAATATCCGGCCGAGGGCGATGCCTGGAGCGAGAGGTCAGAAGAAAACATTTGTATAGCAGAATGCCCGTACCTAGGTAAAAGCAGGAGGCAACCCACGACGCGCCTTCAGGACTGCCCTTCCGCACCTCCAGAATATACGACACAATCCATCCACCACTGCGTACCATTATTAGTGAGCAACCTACATTTGGGGGCGGGCCTACATGGATTCTTCGGCGCTGAATGGTATCGATCAGAATGCGTTTGTGTTTTTAGCTGATGCGACTACTCACCCAACGTAGAGCATGAGAAATATGGCAAGCGACCAGACTGCGCGGCTCTTCAACGTGGCTCTGAAGGCGGAAGTGGAGATCTCATTCGCGGGTGTTATTTCTGCGGAGTGCTGTGGCAAGGAATGGAGATTCCGGAAGGCGAACCAAACTGCCGCAAAGACGGGAACGTTGATACCTATGTTGGTAGTGTAGAATATATGGTACTGCGAGGCACTTCCAGTAAGCAAATAATGTGCGATACGTTGGAGAATCAATGGCCATACCGGGATTCCTCGAGTCACCATCGCTGTAGCTATCAATGGGCTCACGAAGGCACCGATGCCGTATATACCATGGAGGAGGCCCGTCCATAGCAATGGCTTGTCGAGGGTCGCAAAGTATGCATTGCATAGTCCAAGCTACATATGTCAATAATCAGCGCGGACATTTACATCCTGCAGCTATAGCACTGGGAGTTGCAGCGCGCTATCATACCTGCGTAGCGAATGCCATTCGACTACGAAGAATCCGAAGCACATGAGCGCAAAGTGGATTGCTGCGAGCTGTTGATAATATTCTGGAAATCATTGAGATTAATCATGGGACTATTCAGTCAGACATGATAACATACGCCGGCTAGCTCGACCATGACGGATATACACATAGCATACCCATACCCCACTCTGCGAGCGAGAGTTCCAGCGCCAGCTGCGGCTACAACGTATCCTAGGAAGGTAGAAACAAAGAGTATCGACACTTTTGCGTAGTTGATCCCATAGGTCCTCTCGATGTATGGAAGGAGGGCGCCCGTCGCGCCGCCACTACAGACAAGTCAGTCAGCAAATCCTACATGTGAGAGGACAGCATATAAAGGAGCAGATGACGATAAATTAGGATTATAGTGATGCATTGTAGTGGAAGCCAGTTCTTCGGCAAGAAATCGCAAATGATGAAAACGAGCTCAGGCGCACCAAAAAAATACGAACACGACACCAAATCTGGAACTAAAACAGATGAGAAACTGACTTCCAACCTGCAAGGAATAAAGCGAGGAACGATGCCCCTAAACGCATACGATGAAGAGTTTTGCTCTCGGGATGGACACCCACTGCAAGTTCGACCTGAGCCATCGGAGGATAAGAGTGGTCTGCTCCCACTGTAATTGTTCCATCCATTGGCGCAAGGATGCCCGCCGGAGGGAAGTCGACGGCAGTAGACTGGATCACATCGACATTTGCCACCTGTGGTTTGCCGGGCGTAACAGATCCCAACACCGTCTGCGTCGAGTCTGCCCTCGTGAACGCAGGACGAGCTAAGACCTTGGCCTCGGGCTCTCGTACAGCTGTGCACGCATCGACCGTCGGTATCTTCGCCAGATGAGGGTCTCCTTCCACCTGCGCTGAAAGGGAGATGGCATGGCAAAGCGAGGTATCGACATCAGCCTCCACACCTGCATGAAAAACATCATCATCAATAAGTTCCAAAGGTGCCAGTCGAGAAGACATATCGCAGGTCAAAATGGCAGGGCGAAGAATCTTAAGAGAGGCTAATCATGGCGTTTTATGCAACTGCTGAGCCAACAAGCGCAGGTGGGCTGTTCGAGATTCTGTTGGCGAGGTCATATGGGCTGCACGGTCGCTGGCAATTGGTCAATACTAGACAGTGCTTACCATGGCGGGGTGATTGCCGTTGAAGGACACGCTCCGAGTCAGAGCCTGAGCTAAACTTGGTGATTCAGAGGCTCGCACTCGCTCGGGACCACCTACTAAAAAAGGAAGGTCTCCAAGAAAAGAGACCCTTAGTGAGTGCATTAAACATGTTGTACTAACGACTATTACACAGCCATACAATCAACCCGAACAAACATATGTACGATTGAGCCCATCTTCACGACTCAACTTCCCTCGTCTGTCCCATTTGTAGACTCGTTGCTCTTTGAAGTGGCCATCTTTGTAGCCGGCGCGCCCGAGGCGACTCTGTCCTTCGAGCTCAGCAAGCTCTGGAAGAAGTTCTGCAGCACTTCATGCTGTGTCTGCCCTGCGGCGTTCGGAGATGTTGCAGTTGACGGCGAGGGCGAGGGCGCCGCTGCCCGACCAAGGGCTCCAGCAACAGCGGGGGAGCCACAGAGACCGACCCGGCGTTCGGACGTCCTGCGGCCCGCTTTCGTGGGGATCCCCGTTCGTACTCGTGGCAAGCGGGTTTGCACCTCCGCCAATGCCGCCTTCCATGTCCGTCAGAGCACGCTCCACATTCGGGAGGTTGAAACTGCTGCTTCCCATGGGACCAACGATACCCGCAGCCGCAGTTTCGTTTGGGTTGCGGAATGCGCCCCGTGGATCGCGATCAGGCTTCTTCGAGTTCTCGTCGTAGTTCTTGGCAAGGAACGCTTGTTCTGGCGTTGGGTTATTGAATGGAGGTAGTGGCGGAGGCTACAATCACAGTCAGCACGTAAAATTATCTCTTGAAAACCAGCACAGGACATGTACCTTGGCGCCTTGATCTGGAACTATTGCGGCATACATCTTCTTTGCGCTTGGTGAACCAGTTTCGCCCTCGGAGTGGTCAAGGTCATTTTCCCAAGCTTCGCCCCATAGCTTCGCTTCAAATCCGTCTCTGAGAACAGTAATCTTCCCCCAGCTATCCCATCCAGCGGGAACCACAATCTTGTCACGGTCTAGCGTGTTCGGCTTATGTTGGAAAGGGAACGGATTTCGAATAGGTGCAGCGACATCTGTAGAAGAGAGAAGGCTCGGTGACGGAGCTGGCGGGGTGAAGAGAACGTGCAGAGCATATTGTCGTAGATCTTGCAGTGTGCTTGGCTGCGGTGTCGTGTAAAACAGTGCAGCGCCATCTAAAAAAATGTGAGATAGAACCACGTAGATGTATCGGAAACGCCTACATTTCAGACAGATAGTTCGCAGCACTTGCATTACGCTATCTGTCCTCTCCTCCCATTCTCCACCCTTACCCTTCACCATGCCACCCATGCCTGATGTCGTGCCTATAATGTCGTGACCCTCGTCTATCAAGTCGGCCTTTGTGCAAGTGACAATTATTGGCACACCGCAGCGTTATGTGTGAATGTGCCTGGGACCTAATGGTAGCAGAGTGTTTGATACGGTGGACGTCGTAGGTAATGGATCGGCTGAAGGCTCCGAGTAATGTTGTAGATGTGCTTGCCCTATGCCACATGTAAATTGTGCAGAGCCTCAATTGTGTAACAGCATACGCACATCGTTCACGGTTCTCTTCCCTCACAATTTCGAGCTCTCTGGAATTATCACCTTGCACCCACTTTTCTATCCATTCGAGCCACGTCTGCAGTTCTTCTACAAAGGACCATGGTCGTGTCCAGTCCAAAGTGATCATCACAAGGGTATGTGTAATGACGTGCGGGGCGGTAGGAAATGTGGTAGTAACACGGTATACGAGGACGCTGATGATGGAATGGTATACACAGAGAGTCTCGCAAGGGTATCTGGACTCAGAGACGCGTCGTTCAGCTATGTATGACGACAGATTGCCCTACGCAACCAAGAAACATTGGGAAGATACTCACCTTCATCGGCATCATCTCGTACGTCCGCCCATTCGTAACCCAGTGCGAAATCTGACCGCTGATCTTCCTTCACATCATCCGACACCGGCCTCTGCAGCAGCGCAGACACCAACGTCGACTTGCCTGAAGAAGGCTCCCCAGCAATAGCACTTGTTTCGAGGGTATCGAGCGCGAGGAGGATACAGAGTCTAAGATAGAAGACCACAAATCCTGCGGTAGTGCTTCTGGAGACGACGATCGCGATTCATTCATGGTATTCTCTAGAGTCTAGTATTGCCCAGTTCGCTGCGAGAGCTGCCGTCACCGTCGAAGACGTCTTGCTGAAATGCCACCGCTTTGGGGAAAGCGGCACATTCAAACTCCGGCGACGCGACTCTTATTACGCGCCCATTGTTCGAGACGGCGTACGCGACTCCTACTGCTTTCTCCGCCCCATCGCGCGCCCTTGCGCCGTCATTCGTGGAGGTTATCATGTCCCCCGCAGTGTCTCTTCCCGTGCACCATCTCTCAGAATCCCCGAACTCGCGCTCGATTGAGATTGGCGACTGGACCGTCACTGCGCGGACCAACCCCATATCCAATGCGGGCGAGTGTGATACGCTGCAGGTTGCTCTGGGGGCATGCCACTCCCAGAGATGACATTTGGAAACAACGCGCTGGAACTCGAGCACAAGACGAGCGGCTGGAAGTTCTGCTTCACCACTGAAGACGCGTTGAAGGCGGTCAAGAATGGCGAGTTGGAAGACGGCGATGGGGGCGTCAAGGTTGGTTATGCTGACGCATGGTTGAAGAGTCGGTGCGATTGGAATTGATGTTGTGTGTCTAGCGTTTACTTAAGCTCCATTGATAGCACAGGGCCTTCGTCACAGCTGCCGATGCCGCAGACAGTCGTTACGAAGCCATATGATTGGACATACACTTCCGTGTATAGCGGTCATAATATCTCCTCTTCTTCTAAGGAAATTACATGGCAACCTGCCGATCCAGGAAACCAATCACATAAGATTCCATTAGCTGAGCTCACCCGCCAGGACCCAATTCTATTCTATGCCGAAATACCTTTATATGAAGATGAACTCCACGATAACGGCGCATCTCAATTACTTGTAAGAATAGTAAGCACATTTCGCGTCCCTTCGTCCATCATCTTAACCATTGAACTACCATCCTTGCTCGATCACAGCGCGTGATGCCCACTTGTATATTTATTTTAGCACGCTTCACTTTGCGAGTGGACAACGTACTCTTCCGAAACTACGATACACGAATATATCACCCATTCGCTTCTTCGCCGCCGCTCTTCGTGCGAGAAATGAGTGGCTGGGAAGCCCCGTACGATCGCGTGAAGCGCGTGAGTCCCCTGCCTGTAGCATATCATAAATATTGTATCGCTAATACTCATGCTGATGTAGCGACTGCCTAAGCGTGACGACATGACGCCGCTCACGGATCCGACGTGGATTGCTAAAATCCTGTCGGAAATGCCGTCGGAAATATCTCAGGAAGCGGGTGCCGGTACACGATGGCGAGGGCTTGGCACAAGGTTGCAAGTAGCGGTTTTGGAATAGTATGAGTAAGTTCACGATTAGTTTTGTTGCTCCTCTTGCTTATCTTTCTCCTCGATATAGAATGTATTGTTGGCAGTGTACGATGTGTATTTCTAGTGCCATTCAGATAGACGTTCGCATGTGCGTCTTAAGGTATCAATACTTGTCGATTCTTCGACAATACTAGTTTGGGCTCGTTACACTCGCATCGGATAACAGATGGTCACGCAAATATTGCCCAGCATAGAATCGCATCTATCGCAGTTCGGAGGGAATGCATGGATTGGGGCAACTACGATGCGGAGATAGACTCGCTCGACGGCCATAGAGATGCCTTTGCAGGTACGCCTTAGCAATCACTTGCCTCCATGAGTGGGTTTACGTTACTCGAACTATCACTGCGACTAATAAGCTGGTCATCCACTAACACATCCAACATATGGCCAGTCTGTAGCTGCAATGATCATTTACATTCATTTGATATTTGATATTTTCTATACCGAGATGTTCAATTAGGTTTCTTATTCCAACGATTTTATATTGCCGTAGCATTTGAACGCACCAACTTGCCTGCCTAATCGGGCAGCGCGAGATTTTCTGGCCGTTGAATTCCTTTTGGGCGGCTATATATATACCTCTTGTCTCCACATTCTTCAGCGCAGGAACAATGGACGTGTCGCATATTTTAGCAGAGCACGCAGCAAAGCAGTGGGTCCATATGTGATTCTGTGCAAGGGTTGGCGCTCACGATTGTTCGGCAGAAAATCTGTCTTAGTCGAGAAAGACATACCCCTCGAGGTTGATACAGGATTCCTTACTGTTACCGACCTCAATCCAGTTGATACAGAAAGTTATGAGTATGTTACTACATTTCAAATAGTCAGCGCGTGCTGTAACCGTGTCCATTGCTTCCCACAGAGCCAACCTAGAAGACTATCTGCTCTCCACTGCGCGAGATGGCGTACAGACACTCCTTGCCGCATTATTCTCGCTCCCCACGACGTCTTCCCCGGATGGACCCCTCGCAAAGGTCCCCCCGCCGACTACCCAGCTCCCCCGTGCCAAACCCCTGCCCAAACCGAAGCCCCAACAAAATGGGAGAGAATTTGCGAACGCGAAGGGCATCCAGCACAGGAAAAAGGAGAAGAAGGTGTGGGACGAGGAGAAACAGGAGTGGGTTGATAGATGGGGCTGGAAGGGCGCGAATAAGAAGGAGGAGGGTCAATGGTTGACAGAAGTGCGTGCAAATGCCGGTACGTCCGTCGATCCTATGCGAGCACCAGACATCGTCCTGGAAGACTCACCCTTGGTTTTCGTGCAGATGTGGATCACGATCCTTCCAAGAAGTCTAGATATGAGCGGAAGGCTAAGGTTGCCAAGAACGAGCGCCAGCACCAGCAAAATATGGCCCGTGCGGCACAGCAAAATGGGCCAAGTACCAGCGCTGCAGCGAGCACCGTCCCGGAGCGCAAGAAGCAGATCGACAGGACCCTGGCCGTCACCCGGTCAAGCACAGCGAGCATGGGCAAGTTCGACAAAACGCTGGATGGGGAGAAGAAACTCAAGGGGATCAAGCGAAAGGTGAGCATCAGTTCATATCACTGTCATATATTTTTTAACCATTCTGTGTGCACATTTCTCAGTTCGAGGCCAACGAGATGCCCGCAGCGAATGAAAAATCTAACAACCTCGCGATCCTCTCTAAACTCGATCGAGAGCCACTCGCAAAGAAAACAAGGAAAGGACCACAAGAGAGTGCCCCTGGGAGCTCGGATGTGCTGAATGTGAGGAAGGCAATTCGTTCAGCAAGTAGAGGAAAGGGCAGCGCGGCGCTGGCAAGAGAGGGAGGTGGAAAGGGCAAGAAGGGCAGACGTTAGATTACTTTGAGAGAGATCCTTCTATGTTTTATTTTTCGTTAGGATCAGCTAGCATTATGCATTACCCTCCATGCAAACCGCTGTCTACCCTTGCTTGACTTTATGTAGTGAATGTGATAATATTGTGAGAGTGACATACATACAAGGGATATTAGACAGTCCTGACCATTACGATAAAGGTCTCCATTCCGCAGAATCCCTACTTCGACCCGCTTTCCACGGGCAGCCTCTCCAATTTGGCTCTGCCATCCTTAATCCATTCCTCCTTCACCAGCCTCTCCCTCTCCGCATAGTAGAGCCGATAGACCAGCTTGATCGTGCCCTCGCTAACACCCGCCACTGAACTGATCTCCCGCGCGCTCTTCGGCTTGTCGAGCAAGCAGCACGTGAAGTAGATCGCACCCCCGGCAATAGACACGGGGGAACGTCCATCCGCAATGCCAAGCTCGCGAGCCTTGACAATGATGTCCGAGCAGATAGGCTGCACGTTCGGCGGAAGATCGAGGTGGTTGCAATAGCGCACCAGCAGGTCCTCTGGGCCCGTCGTGCCGCTGGGCGTATTCGATGGCGATCTTGCGATGCCCCCGGAGTCAGGTTAAACGCCTGCTCCAGCGCCTTGTAGCACTGGCCAAGCACCTTCTTGCTGACATGGGTGAGGTTGCAAATCTCGCGGAACGTCCGCGGGACGTGTGCCTGCCGACACGCAATGAAAATGCAAGCGGCGATAACGGCTTCGAGAGGCTTCCCGCGCAGCAGCTTCTCCTCGTCAGAGCGCTTGTATAGCTGCTTCGCGATATCGGAGATAGTCTTGGGGAGGGAGAACTGGTCACACCAGTTGGAGATATCGCGGAAAGCCTGTAGGAGATTACGTTCGGAACGAGAGGCAGATGAACGGGAGGCCGCTCGTTGCAGCTCGCGCGCAAGGCCCGAGCCACCGTCGCGGAACGAGATAGTGGTATCGAGCTGCTCCATGCCCTCCATAAGAGGGTCGGATGCGGCTCCGACACGAGACGGATCATCGCCTTCATCATTCGCAAAAGTCTAAATCAGCGGTAAGGATTGCAAACCAGATACTCGAGTCAGGGACTTTGATGTAGTAAATCACTTACACGCCATTCACTCCTTGTGTCTACCACCCTATCGCCTAGGACCAGCCCACATGTGCCACAAACGAGATCTCCGCTGCTGAATTCCTCGACAATGTTGGGATTGGGATCTCTACACTCCGGGCAGATAAGCCGTACGGCGAGGTCTGGACCAAATGTCGGTTGCTGGACCTTCTGAAGAGGTTGAGCAAGAGGAAACGGTTGTGCATACGCCATGGCAGATGTGGGGAGGGAGGCAACAGAGTTGTAGCACAGGAGGCAAGACAGGCGGGTGTGGCTCAAGACGATAGAACTGATGCTGGTCTGGATAAAGTCATCGCAACATTATAGAAACGGCAGAAAAACCTACCACAATCAAGAGCACCAATTACAACACCGAAACGACGTGAGGAATGAGCTTGAGTATCCCGTCGACGTTGAAGATGGTGATGGTACGCGACAAGGAGCGTGTGACTCTAAAATGGATCCGCTGCTTGACTAAGTGTCTCAACCCTAACCTTATGCATTATCATATAATCAACAAGTACAAATATAGGTACCATTTTGACCAATGAGTGATCTGCGACTGCGTTGTTGCGCCACTTTCTAGCTCATACCCTCACTACTAGTGTTGATCATGGGCAAATGGTTTGTTGCAATATTTTCGGTCACTCCCTCCAGCTCAACAACCCATAACTTGCAGGACTTTGCAATACCACGATGAGGTTCTCCGTGACAAGATCAAGAGTTTGGTGTACGTATCCATGAAACACTTCACAGCCTTGTGAGCTCATTCGAATATTCCGACAGCACCGGCGCTGTGAAGAGAGCCAAACTCGAAAAGGGGGAGCCTTCTATAACATATGAAGCCTTCGTAGAGGAGCTTGACGAAGGAGACTCCTTCACAGCATCATTGATAGATGTTCTTGTCAAGGTGCGTACCTGTACGGTGAGTGCCCATCGAACAAGGCACCAAGACTCATCGCGGCCTCTTCAGGAGATGGCGGAACGGCGCATGCGCCCTAATCCCATAGATCGTCGCTTGATCTCGGAGCGCACCGCGAAAACACTCCGCATGCAGGCTGCGCCGCTACATGTCTATCGCGGCCGTCAGAACAGTCTCCGGGACAGGACTGCTAGCCGACGGAGCCTCACCGTCCCACACTATGTCTCTATGGTGGACGACATGCCGCCATCGGAAGAAGAGGATGAATACGGCACGGTGCTGGGGAGTGGTAGTGCAATACACGAAGGTTTTCGGGTTAATTCTGATCTCTACGATGCCTACCTCCCGACTCCATCATTCGATTTCACGGGATCATTTAGCCGGGCGAACGAGTCAAATGCCCTCCCCAGCACGTCTTTTGATGCTGCTAACGTTGCTCGCGACTCGTTTGCCGTCACTAGCCCTCGCTCAGCTTCCCCGCCTGCCCTCCCTTCTCCCACATTTATCACCAGAAGCGGTTGGACAGCCAATCCCCCTAGCTCCGGCTCCGGCCCCGGCTCAAATCTAACACGCCAAAACTCCATTCGCCGGCTCGCACGTTCCAGGACTGTAGACTTCAACGACTTCACGCATCGCCGTCGCTCCTCAATCCGCCAGAACACCACTCAGGATCAGGAGCATGCCGTAGCTGACGGCCCATCGGACCCCGTATGGCGCTTCAATATGTACGACCATGTGATCAGACCTGAGGAGCCATCGACCTCGTCGACGGGTACGGCTACTGCTCGACGATTCTTCCCCCTTACCTCGCGGTCTCAAGCATTACGCCGCCTCGTAGGTGATCACCCGTACACGTCTGTGTTCCCGTGGAGTCCAGCAGACACCGCGGAGCCTAGTCCTCCGGGAAGCACTGCTGCGGAAGAGCCGGCTGCGTCGTCTGGCGGTCCGACTTCGTCACAACTTTGGTATTCTCTCACGGGTTCATCCCATGCCTCGCCAGAGCCGTTTACGTCGTCCCCACTCGCCGCTCTAGCACTACAGACATTAACGAAGACGAACGGCAGGCCGCCGCCCCACGTCTTCGACGAGAGGGTGTGCGTCACCAAGAGTCATTGCTCTCTCGCTATGCCTCTCCAGCGTCAGAGGAGCAGCCTAGCCAGAGTGCGGGGCCATTAGAAGGATCAGATAGGGCCGCC
This sequence comes from Grifola frondosa, assembly GCA_001683735.1. Lineage (NCBI taxonomy): Eukaryota > Fungi > Basidiomycota > Agaricomycetes > Polyporales > Grifolaceae > Grifola > Grifola frondosa. The sequence continues at coordinate 218,164 of LUGG01000014.1, forward strand.
CAACCGGGCAATGAGGCTCAGACCGAGACATTGCGTGCTGCAGCAGTATCGGCAGAAGAGGTAGCCACGCAGTTTCCCACTCCGAGATCTCCCTCACCAGCTGCAACTGTTATAGCAGACTTGGACGACCAGCATGTCTTCAGGCCCGGGCAGCATTGAGGAGATTTGTATGTTTACGGGCGCCAGTAGTTGTGCAGGGCGTTTATGACGATTACTTCGGTGTCGTTTTGGTCCTACGTTCGCGAGCTGAATAGACAGACATTCTCTTTCACTTGTTTGCTCGATGTTTCGTCTGCGTGTTGTATAGCATTCCCAAAAGCATATTGATTATACCTCCATACGATGATCATAATTATTGGCATAAGGTATGCATAGTTTTTTGACGACAAAGCAATTTATGCCGCGGTGGCAGCGGCGTGAGTCCCAAGGCCAGTACTTGGACCGGCTTGTAAGTGCGTTGCATCTGCAGAAATGCCTTCGATGTCGTCAGAATCCACGACAGCCTCCGCACTGACTACCTTGTTCTTTTTCTTGCGACTGGCTAATGGAGGCGGGGGAGATTGCGCCTTCTTTGTCTTCAAGATCTCCATGATCTCTGCATAGTGAGAACGGTGAGTCTCGCAACGTATGAACACGCTTAAAGGACGGACCAAAATGAGACATGTCCTCATAACCCTTGATGCCCCTTTTCATCGTGAGCCAACGTCTCTGCAACGCATGCGCACTCCAGAGGTTCCAATGTTCGTCAGGAAGCTGCTTCCAGTCGATCTCACTGTCATCGCGCACATTGAGAGAGTCGATCCTGCGACGACTACGTTAACGCAGAGCAGACTGCAAAGGGCAAATTACGGATACGTACTTGTGAACGAGGATGTACGCGTCCATTTGATTCCAACGCGGCCTTTCGCCGGAATTCTTGATTTGAGTACTGAGCGAGTCCGTCCTAAGGCGCGTCGACAAAGAGGTTGAGAATAACAGATACTTCAAACGTCTCATCGCAGACATACCACTTGATTCGGCACTGCTGCCTGCCGCGTTTACCTCCCATACGGTCACTGACCACGCCCCAGAAGATATCATTGTCGATATCCTTTCCTTGTTCAACTGTCATCTCGGTGACGATTTGCGTCAGTTCTGCCTCTTCTCCCTTCGTCCAATGACCTGACATACAGTGTTACAATTGGCAGATGACAAAGTCAAGGATTCCATACCTGAGTGACGCAAATCACGGTTCTGAAGATGGTTGCGGTACCTATCGCGACAATCGGACGACATCCGACCTACTCTCTCGCTAATTTTCTCCCATTGCTGACCCAGCTCGACCACAGCCCTGCACAGCTCTTAAAATCAGATGTAGAACTCGATTTAATGACAGACGCACTGTAAAAGCAGGTCATCCTCAGCTGGCACCCATCTGCCCTGCTGCTTGAGAGGGTGGCGAGTACGGCGAACATGGTGGTAAACAGCAATGATTGGGCGAAGGTGTAATGCCGACGCTGTATTACGCATATAATTAGGGAAAGACGAGTCTAGCTGATACGACTTACTGATCTCCGACCAGAAAGAATCACGACCCTTCTCCTTGGAGAAAATGATGGCGGTCAACTGGTCCTCTGTCAATCCCTTGCACTGGAAGCATGTAAGCGGAAGCGCCAGACGATTGCGAGACAGGAGCAACAACTTACAATACGATAGTGTTCAATGGCAGCATTAAGCTGTGCCTCTTCAATTGCAGAGAATTTCCCCTTCTTGTAAATGAGTCCTGAGTCCGAGAGTGGACTCAGCGTTTATTGAATACACTCTTACACCTGCAATATCATACCTTCGGACTTTACCATCTCCGCAAGTTTTTGGGCATTCATCCATACGTTGGCAAGCATGTGAGCGTGCTCTGGATTCTCCTGTCCCATGGAAGGAGATGGGACATCGGTCATTTCAGCAGGAGGATTTGGTGGAGTAGTCTTCTTTTGCTTCGGAGGGCGTCCGAGGATCGCAGCGGATTTTACAGGATGTTGCTGAACGGGAGGGGGTCCTTGAGGAGCGGGGGAGGCATGAACAGCGGAGGGGCATTGAGCGAGACATTGGCTGCCGCCGCAGCTTCACCTAGAGTTTTCAGGACAGTCACCACTTTGGACAGGTCAAAGTCCTGCAGCGTCCTCAATAATTCTTCGCTCGAGGCAAAGCTGAGGTCAGGAAGCAAGGCAGAAGGATCGGGATACATTGGGGAATGTTGAGGATGGCCAAATGGCGCGTCGTGAGGTGAAGGAGGATACGGATAGGGAACAAAGTCCTGAGGATATCCCAAGAAGGGCATAGGTTGATCGTACTGTGGGTGCCCTGGCTGTAACGGATGGTCCGAGGTAGCAGATGCCGCTGCGACGACAGCAGATAAGAAATCAGCTGATGAAGTGGCGATATCCATTGGAGACGGGACCTCCGCAGGAGCAGCGTCCTCGTGAGCGCGTTCTTTGCCTTTTCCCTTCTTTTTCCTCGGCTTTGCTACCTGCTCGTTCGCTACAACCTCCGCAGGCAGGGGTAATGGCGGGTGAAGCCCCGCAAGCTCTGCAACCGACTGAGGGAGAACGGGCTGAGCAGCGACCGCGACCGCAACATCTGCGCTATGATGCTTCTTGGACCGTTTCTTCACCGCTGGATCCTGGGGTGTCTCTTCCCTAGCACGTTTATCCTTCTTCTTCTTCTCCTTCTTGGAGAGGTTAGCAGCATTGTTCGCGTCGCCGACGGCCTGCTGTAGAGCTCGCTGGATATCAATGGATAGAGAGGAAGGCGCGACGTTGGACATGTCTTGTCATGAATCTTTAGGGTGGGTCCTTGCAAGATGAGGGCAAGCAGCTGTCGTACTCCTCGGTCACCCGGCCGGTGATGCCGGCCGATCGGTCGGCACAACTCCTTGTCGCTCAACTCGGTGGCGCACCCTCCTTTCGCTCGACTTCCACGCTCCTCTGCGTCCATAACTTCACTTTCTCTCGGACTAGCTAGTTGGCTCCCTCATAATCATGGCAGCATCTGCAGCGGACGTTAGAAGTATTCTTTCTCTCCCCAATCCATCCGTGGCGCCTTCTGCCCTGATCCGGAGGCCATCCACCACTGAACGCCCTCGCAAACCAGAAGGCATTCCAAGAGAGCTATACGCTCTCATTGGGCCTACGGCTCCTACGCTCGCGGCGCAATTCACGAAGCCACGTCTCAAACAGAAACCCAACCTAGGCAGCGGAAGCAGAGTGAAATGGTGAGGATATGTGTGGATTAGTATATGGTTATTCATCCTGTGTTTGATATAAGGGAGTGGAAGCCGTTCAAGAATGGTGCCCGCACCGACTCACTCGAGCTCTCTCACTGGGCAAAAGCAGGGGCAGATCCAGATGCTGGTATGCGTTCTTGTGTTATTATGTGTATCTAGTTACATATGCTGTACAGATTATCCATTTGCCAAGTACAATGTTCAGGCAAATAGCTACGTCTATTCGCAAGATGAATACACACGCTTTCTTGAAGGTGAGCTCATGTAGCGTTTGAATCATCCAGAACTGGCGAAGTAACAGTTCTTCAGACAGTGAGTGGACGAAAGAAGAGACTGACTACTTGTTCAACCTTGTCCGAGAGTATGATAACCGGTTTTATGTTGTCGGTGATCGATACGACTTTCCAAACGGACCAGAGAGGAGTCTTGAGGTGTGCACCGTCCCTCATGTCAACTGAACATCTGTTAACCATAACATGACAGGATCTGAAAGACAGATATTACAGTGTCTGTCGAAAGCTCGTCAGGAATCGTCCATGGGCTGGAGATGAAGCCAGCAAAGCCCAGCTTCTGTCAAGTCTTACATTCGACAAAGGTATGTACCATGGTCCTAATGTTGTATGGTGTCTGACAAATCTTCCTTTCTTACTGCAGAACGAGAAGTTATGCGTAAAAAATATGTTGCTAGTCTGGAGAATCGTACTCGTGAACAGACCATAGAGGAAGAGGCGCTGTATCTAGAATTGAAGCGTCTCGAACAGAACGAGCGGGCGTTCAAGAAACAACGCGATGAGCTCCTTCGAACATTACTTGGTATTGAATCCGGTCTGGCTGACATTGTGGTAGACGAAGACGGGTTATCTGGTCCCCCGGCTGATACGAAGAAAAAGAAGAAGAGCACCTACTCAGCGAGTGTCGAGCCACAGACACCTGTTACTCCTTCCGTGATATCTCTCGGACTACCTCCACCCAAGAAGTCCGCCAAGTCTGCCGCATATGGTAGGTTCCACTGTTCTCCGCAAGTGGGCTTTCGCATGCTTAAATGCTCTTGCTTGTAGATGCTCTTCACTGCATCTACCGCACGGACGTCCCACAAACAACAGGCACGGTCACTAAAACTACGCACCAGCCTGTGTACCTCCGTTCTTACAAGCTTCCTGCCCCAAAATCACTGCAGCACCCAAGGTCGCTCAGGTGCTCGCCGAATTGAACGTCTCGCACACGCGTCTTGTTATGCCCACGCGCGAAAACTGTGTGCGGCTGGAGAGCCTGCTTGAGGCGGCCGCCGCGCTGGTGGAGATGAAGAAAGTTGTAGACAAGGTTGATCAGGACATCAAGGTGATGAACATGCGACTGGAACATCTTCGTGAGGGCGACGGCGCGGAAGGCGGTGATTCAGCCGAGACCCCAATGGACGTCGATCAGGGAGGCGATATGGAAGCGGATGGTAGGGCGCAGATGTGGTGAGTACGAGGAGCACAAGAAGTCGCAAACAGGTATGCTAGATCCTCCTCGTTGCGTGCTGGTGCTGATTCGTTTATTACAGACGCGGAGATCCATGTCTATCTCTTCTGTGGATACCTCTATGACCGGGCCCAGTAAGAGACAAAAACGTACCTAGGTCTAATCCATGTTCGGTTTTATATCTTCGTGTTACTTTTTGTTATAACAATATGATCTTGCTCTTTTGCTTTATAAATTAATGGCGACCGACGTGAACGCGTCTTGAGACTATCACGTGACAGATGCGTTACCGTGCCAGTTCGCGGCCATTTAACATCACACGTAACTTTGCACTCTTGAGGATGGAGAAAAGTCACCGCGTATCTCGTCTCTCCGTGCATCCTAGGCTGCGGCCAAGAGAGTCCGTCTTCGCCAGTAACCCGGAGCTATACCGTGGAGATACCCAAGCAGTATGCAGCCCGTTCCTGCGAGAATGCGTTATGGCCATGGAGGATTGCTGTGACGAGGTCAGCTATGTGGATGTCTTGTCTCATAATATGCTTAAGCCCTTTACTATTAGGTTCATGAAGCGCAGGAACTTACGCGACAAGGAACCTATGATCTTCCTCGGATGACGAAGGTACTCCAAAGCGAAAGGGTGTGTTGTGACATTTCGTCTTACTCTTTTCCTCATGAGCGAAAGTAGGTCTTCCTCCTCATAGACGAGGGCACTGTGCGGAGATACAAGGCCGACTTGACAGAAGAGATCGAGCCCCAGATAAACGAGCTGCTCTCTCGGGCGGAGAAAGGACTTCAAATCTTGATCAAGAAGGAGGGCATGTTGCGGTCCAAGGTTTGGCGTTCGTGCACCATTCTTAGCAATCGCGTTCTTACTGCATCTTGAAGGTGGAGGCTGGCCAGCCGCGGCCGTCATCCCGGGCCACAGTTAAGCTCAAGACTACTGGAATGAGCAAGCTGGAAGTGCGGCGAATACAGATGCTTGCTCGTCAGCGGGAACGTCTAGAAGAGGAGATGGCCGCGCTTCAGGCAGAGGTTGATAAGCTGGTAAGTTAGTTTCTGAATGCAAACGCTGTGACTCATGTGTGCTGGGCAGGAATTGGCGGCCATGAAGAAGAGATAACTATCGATAAAGACTTGTTCACATTCCACTCTTAGATATCGACACTGTACAACATGGACACTACTGTACTGCTAGCCTATTCCACTTGTATTTCTCCTATGATCACTGTTTCCACCAAGTCACCAACTACCCATTGGCTGGGTCCGTTCTCTCCTCGCGCAGGCAACGCAACGAGGCCGTTCGCGCCGTTCAGACTTGCGACTCTGCTTGACCGCTGGCCACCTGTGCTGTATGCTTTGAACCCTACAGGACTCGCCTTGATGATAGCACGGTGATACTCCGGCCGAGGATCGAGACGCATAGGGTCCTGTAGCTATGGCCACACAGCGCGCGCGTAAACAACGTAATTTCCTATCGCGCTGTACGAGATCACTCACCTGCACCCGGATGCTCGGGAGGTTGCACCGCTCGCTCGGCCAGCCGCCAAGGCGCCGCAGCGCCGGGACTACGAAGATGTGGAAGGTCACCAACGCAGAGGCGGGATTCCCCGGCAACGCGAAGATCGGGACGCGCTCGCTCGCCCGCCCCGGTGTGGGGATCGTCGCGAACGTCGTCGGTTTCCCGGGCTTCACCCTGACGCGTCCGAAATGCACCGTCCCGTTGAGGTGGCGCTCGATGACGGGCTTGAGGAGGTCGCTTGCGCCCATCGAGGTGCCCCGGTGGTTAGAATCATGTCTGCGCATTCTAAACCTATCTTTAGAGCGGAGACATGCGCATCGAGGCTATTTGGACGAGTGAGAATTAAGGTATGCATGGGAGCAGGGCACCTCACTCGTCGGGCACTATGCCCAGGTCAACGACTTTGTAGCCCATGCCTTCGAGGACAGCTTGGAGCGACGGACGGTTGGTGTCCCAAATGCCTCCCCAGCCGTCCCCCGGGGCCGAAGGCTGAGGCGATTGCAGATCAAGCAGTTCGTTGCCTGTGCTCAGGATGGCGACAACGTTTCTTGAAAACCTTCACCTGGATAGCACCTCGTTAATTCTGCTATGGAACGCTGAGATGCCCATATCACCTTGGTCCGACCAACGAAGGCAAGAGTCCCGATCTCGCCGCCCGCACTGTTGATGATGTGGCCCTTCTCCAGGACCAGATCGCCCTTCTGGACGTCCGACCCCGGGTTACGCACGTTATCCCCTTTCGGCACGGAGACCAGGGTCTCCACTTCGTTCTCTTCCAGGTCTTCGCCCTGCGGAGATTTTATGGTGCTGTGGAGTCGAGTGTCTTCCACCATGATGACAGCATCCGCACCTGCCGGAAGTGGGCCGCCTGTGTTGATGCGGTATATGGTGTCTGCGGGAAGAGTGTCTGCGAGGGAATGCGTCTGGGAGGTAACTACCTTGTACACGCCCGGCGGGTCAGTGTCTGGCATAACCGAGCGCTTTCAGCTTCGAGTACAGTAAACCCCCGAGACATACGTACGACGCAGGGCGTAACCGTCGACATTCGTTGTGTACGAAGAAGGGACATTTTGTGAGGCGTATACATCCTCAGCCAAAACATACCCACGGAGGTGGGATGTAACCTGATAAAAGTTAAGGGGTTCCGCATAATTGACATGTTACCACGGGGCATACCAATTCCTCAGATATTACCGGCGGCTCGATTTCCGCGGAGATGCGATCAAGTGCTTCCTTGACTGAGACTAGAGGATAAGGAGATTCTCGATGACGAGCGGACGCTGGCCACAACGTTACGATACAAGAAACAACGGATGAATTGCCAGCCTACCTGGAAGAGAAGGGTCGTGCGACAACGTCGTTCTCGGCTGAGGTGCACGATGGTCGTGGTGGTCGTGGTGGTGATGATGGTAATCACCATGATGATGATGCTCGGAAATCGAAGGATTTGTAGACCGCGGAGCTGCCAGAGCAGCATGCACCTGTTTCCCCGTGCCGCCTCTGATCAAATCGAGTGCATGGTCGACGACGCCGCCATTCAGCAACGCCGCAAGGTTCTCCTTCACAGCTTTCACACTCCCCGGTAGAGTTATGATGAGTGTGTTCTTCGCCGTGCCCGCGACGGGACGCGAGAGCGCTGCCAGGGGTGTGTACTGCAGAGACGCAGCCAATAGGAGATGAACCAGCCCGGAGGCATCGCGCTCAATCAGCGGGCGGATCGCCTAGCATCAACATGGTCGTCAGCGCACGGACGCCTGTGAAAGGGAAGACCGACCTCTGGTGTCCTGTCGCGCACGCCGAACCCAGTTCCGCCGGTAGTGATGACCCAGTCTACATCATCTTGGTCACACCATGTCTGCACGGTATGCCGAATAGCAGCTTCATCGTCTGGGACGATGAGGTGGTATTTGCACTCATACCCCCTCTCTGAAAGTATGTCCCGGATTATGGGCCCGGATCTGTCTGCACTGGCATCTGCAGATGCAGTGTCGCTTACTGCCAGAACAGCGGATGCCTCAGCGTCCTCTGGTGGAGACTGGAGAGGACGATGGACTCAGACCTGTTAATACGGCGACTCGAGGAGCAGACATATTGGGTTCAGATATCAAAAAGCTCAAAATGTTTGCAAAATGTTGGAGTCTGGGAGACCAGAGTTGCAGCGATCAATCAGATTTTGTGCCACGAACGCGAAGCTCACGCAAGCCGTCTATTCGCCGTAGGAAGGTTCGAAATTCCAAGAGCGTTCAAAAGAACTTATGATGATAGGTTAAAACGTACCGTTAGCTGCGTGGAAGACCCCTCAAGACGACCACTGGTCACCTGGTTTCCTGTGCGTCCTGAGTCGGCTCTTTCTGTCAGTGCACAATGCCGCAACCCCGCGTAAAGTGCAAAGGACGATTGGATATGTGAGAGGGCTAGAGAGTCAGGCGTAGAGTACTTTGTATCGCCAGCGTCGGCGTCATTTCTGCCTGAGAAGGAGAGGTGATCAGCGGACAACTCCACAAGGCGCCCCGACAGCTCTGAATATATGGGCGAGACACTGTGAGACACCGGGGGAGCAATAGACTTTCTTCTCGCACTCCATCCACCCGGAACCTTGCACCCTCACCCGGCAAGTGGGCATAGAAGTTGGACTGGGAAGGGAAACCAACAGAATGACGTCCGAGCATGTGGGCATGCTCGCTGACCTGCGTGTCGCGGAACAAGCGTGATGGGCAGGGGCGACCACGGAGCTACAGCCAGGAACAACCAAGAATGAGGGCAACAAGGCTAGCATTGGAGGCTATTGAAGGTCATCCGGGGTGATCATGGGCACATTGCTTCGCGCAGCGTACGCTCGTGGTTCGCCGTTGGAGGCATCGTCGAGGTCTCGACTCAACTTCGCGTAAGTAGCAAGCGCCATTCCGACAAATTTTACACTTTGTACCGCCGCACGCTCTGCAGTGCACGCTTCCTAACTCCTCCGGGAATTCTCTCCCACTCATTCCAATCATTTGGGAATTCTCGGATCCACTTGCATCACGACGTCTCGCATGAGCATCCTCTCCCGAGCCATAAAAGCCGCCAACTCCCCACGACCATTCTCTGTCTCACTATTTTTCCGCACCTCTTTCCGCACCTCGTCGAGTCACATACTGCATATACCCTCTACTACATCTCTCTACTCTCCTCAGTCACTGCTAGCCATGTCCATCTCCAGGTCGATGCCAGAGTGCTGGGGTCATCGCGGAGTGCGTGCATGTCGACGTGTTCACCTAACTCTCAGTCGCTGACCATGACACGTCTCCAGGCGTCCTCGGCGTTCCCAGAAAACACGCTCGCAAGTTTCGAGGCCGCCATGCGTGACGGCGCCGAGGGCATCGAGAGTGGTATTTTCCCTGCGCGTTCCCGTTTCTCCATTGCAGCGCGTAACCCCAGTGAGCAGACGTCCACGTTTCTGCGGACGACGTAGTCGTCATGTTCCACGATCCCTGTACGTCTGCCCATCTTATTTTCGTTTGACGCATAGTTGTTGCTAACCATGCCCTTCTTGTCAGCGCTGGATAGGACTACCGATGGCTCAGGTGAGGAGCATTTTGCGACGCGTCCATCCGCGCATGCTCAATACTTTGTGAAAAAGGTTTGATCAGGGAAAAGATTTGGTATGGCGCAGATGGCATGGAACATCTGCGGACGGTCAAAGAACCCAAACAGGCGATACCCACCTTCGCGCAGACCGTCGAGCTCCTGATGAAGGTGAACTTGCACGTTTCCCCGCTCCTTGCACATCCGCTGACGCCTGTCTCTAGCCAGAGAACCGCCACGTCAAGTTCAACGTCGACGTGAAGGTCCAGAACAAGCCTGCGCATCTGTTCGCGCTCATGCACGACATTATTTCCGCGCACACTGACTGGGAGACCGAGCTCGCGCCGCGGATCCTCCTCGGCCTCTGGCATCCGAGCTTCGTACCGCATGCGAAGGCGCACCTGCCCTACTGTCGTCGCTCGTACATTGGGGTGAGCACGGCGGTTGCGAGGGAATACTTCTGGGACAGCTGCGACGTGTTCTCGATCAAATTCTCCGCGCTAGCGATGGCGGATGGCGTAAAGTGAGTATTTGATGGCAGCTTCGTGCAGTGTGGCAATTGAGGAACGTCAATGTGCAGGTTCAGGAATGAATGCAAGCAGGCGGGCAAACAAGTCATGGCTTGGACGGTGAACGAGCCTGTGCATATGGTTGAGGTCGGTGTCATCCTCTTTATTGCTGACTCTTGTCTTCAATTGCAAGTACAGGCAGCGCGGATGGGTATAGACGTGATCATAACCGACGTGACAAAGACCTGGCTTAACCTCCGTGCGGCTCTGGAAGGTATGTTATACGGTCCCTACGCAGTTGAATTCTTGCTCACAGAGAGGCATCGTAGTTGACTACGACAAGATCGCTGCGCAACATAGTCGAATGTTCTTGTGGACGACGTTAGAATTTTATACGCCCTTACAGATGATCGAACGCCGCCGCGACCAACTATACCTTGAGATGTTCGCTGGGCCATTCCGGAAAGAAGAAGATGGCGTACAGGCCTTGCCTGCTGCTGTCGTGTCTGCGACGGTGAAGGCTTGATCTATTGCCTGTGTTTCCTCATACCCCTTGTACAGTTTGCTTTGCGTGGGATAGACGTTGATATTAGAGCTGCATTTCTTCGAGGACATTTAATTAATTTGGAGTATGCTTATTGTAATATAGAGACTTTGCGATCTGAGCTCATGAGAGTGCGGACCGACTTCCCGACCGAACTTGCCAGACGCCAGCACAGTGCCAGCCTGCAGCACTCTGCAGTACTACTCCACACCACATCGTGTTGTCCCCGCCTTTTTGCTTGCCGTCTATGTTCTTGCCAACCATCCATTGCAGGCCACTGGCACCCAACGTCACGACCAATGTCACGACCACTGTCTGTTTCGAGACGTCGTTCGCACGACTCCAACAAAAAAAAAACACGGAGTGTGCCGGGTGCACGTTCGCTCAACAGTTGGCTCTTGCGCTGACTGCCTCCGAGTCGGCCAGACTCGTGTGTGAGCTTGATTGTCATGCGAATTGATGTTTTTCATTCTTGCAAACTCTGACCAACAGCTGCGGCCCTGCCGGTCGATTACGCACTCGCTGGACTGCTATATACTCGGGCCCCTTGATCTCTGGTCGCTTGTGATCTTACTTTGGCTTTGAACTGATGTCTGCTCTGAAGTCGTTTCCCGAGTGCTGGGGTCACCGTGGAGTATGTGGACCGATATTGTCTTATCCTTGTTGCTGATGCTCTGACCGTTAGGCGTCTGCGGCATTCCGGAGAATACGCTTGCAAGCTTCGAAGCTGCTATTCGCGATGGAGCTAGGGAATCGAAAGCGGTATGTCGCCTTGAGAATGGCTGTAACTTATTGTTGACTAACATGTCTTTTGCGAGCAGACGTCCATGTCTCTGTCGACAATGTGGTTATAATGTTCCACGATCCCAGTATGTCGCTCTCATCTCTGAGCTTATTGTTGCTCAGACTATTTCTATTAGCCTTGGAGAGGACTACGAATGGGACAGGTTTGATCAGGGAGAAGACTTGGTTTGGCGCGGATGGCATGGAGCACCTGAGAACGTTGAAGGAGCCCAGGCAGTCCATACCAACCTTTACGGAGACCGTAGCCCTCTTGATGAAGGTGAGCCACACCCATGCCCAGCCGTATACAGGACATGATACACCGGGCGGACAGCCCGAAAACCGACATGTCACTTTCAACGTCGACGTCAAGATATTCAACGACCCGGAGCGCCTCTTCAAGCTGATGCATACCATCATCTCTGCCCAGCCCGAATGGGAGACCGTGCTGGCTCCGCGGATCCTCCTCGGTCTCTGGCACACGAAGTTCGTGAAGTATGCCGAGACGATCCTGCCGTACTGTCGCCGCTCGCATATTGGGGTGAGCACGGCGGTTGCGAGGAGTACTTCTGGGACAGCTGCGAGGTGTTCTCGATCAAGTTCGACGCGCTCGCGACATGGGAGGGTGCAAAGTCAGCGCTCTCGACCTCATTCCGTCGGAACCTGTGCTGACTGATTAAAATAGGTTCAGAGAGGAATGCAAGCAGGCGGGGAAGAAGATCATGGCCTGGACTGTGAACGAGCCGGCGTATATGGTGGAGGTCCGTTTTCTGATCACGATCGCCGCACTAGTGCATTCTGACCTGACTCGATCCTGCCTGCAGGCTGTGCGATGGGGCGTCGACGTCATTCTGACTGATGTCACGAAGACGTGGTTGGACTTGCGCGCTGCGCTCCGAGGTGTGTGTCTCATTTGATAAGCAAAGGGCGGGACGGGGCGTTGAATAACTCTCCAGCCGACTTCGACAAGGTCGCGGCTCAGTATGGAAGAATGTTCCTGTGGACGACTCCATGGTTCTATTCACCCTTCCAGCTGTTCCGTCGCAACCTTGTAAGATACTACTTGCAAATGCACGCTGGACCGCTGCAGAAACTAAGCGGACTGGATGCTCTACGACCGCGGCGATCTCTGCTCCGGTAGCGGCCTGACTTGTTCTTATGTTTTGAGACTTGGCTCCGCTTACTTTGCTATCCACTATTGGTTCGGAAGCGCTCCGGATTCAGTCATACGTATATACACCGCTTCCCCCTGTCGGTTAGCTATGCATTCCCGCCGATGAGCGGGCGTGCTGTATAATAGGAATGTAGAGATAGACTATTTTTCCCCGCTTAGCGCAGGGCCAGCAATGCAGAGTGAATATTGTGGATGAACATGAGCGGGTCGGAAGCGGATGAGTAAACAGAGTGCAACAAGAACTTGAGCACAGGCATGCATATGGTTTTCCTCTTGAGGACGACGATGACGCTCGGCTGTCTTAATTCTCCCTCACGGTCTTCTCCCCGGTTTCCACAAAGTGATTCGACCCTGCAGCATAGAATCCCTTTCGAGTCATGAACTTATCATCTCCTCGTCGCGGTCACCACCGCAAGCGACTATCTGCCTTGCGTCTCTCTTCAGATTCTACAGTGACTACTCTTCCGCTCTATACATCCCCTACTTGGCAGGGAGTCCCAGAACTCTCCGAAGACGCTTCAGACCAGCCTCCAGACTATCCAGATAGCGCTGAGGAGGCGGACGCGGACACCGACACCGACGAGTCCAACGCGGTCTACATCAGCCCACCCCCCAGCCTACCTGTTTCCCCTCGGCGCGCTCTGCCACGCCGTTCTCAGACCCCACGCATATATAGACGGAAATCGAGTACGGCAAGTGATCCTTATCTCGACTCCCTGCTGGAACGCAGCGTACACGCGCTCGAGATGTCGAATGCCTTGCTGCAGTCGTCCATGTCCACCCAGTCCAGTTTATCTGCCGTCCTCGCTTCGAATAGTGCCGCCGATCGCTCGCTGGAGGCCCGCGCGCAGCTCTTGTCGTCGCGCATTATCGGCAATAGAGGTGTGCACAATTCCTGGATCCACGACTTGGACGAGATCTCCAGGGGTGTCGAGGGACTAGTCGGTGTGAGCGGACTGGAGGAAGGCGTCTTGAGACAGACATTCCTCAAACAGAGATCTCCGTAAGCAGGAGCTTGCCTACCTCAGGACTCACCGAGCGCATCCAGAGACGCCACTCGAGGAGGCCTTCGTTCGACCTCCACCAATCGGCCAGTTCGCAACTGCAGTATTCCAACCACGACCGCAGCCACTTTGTCGCACCAGCACCTCGCGCTCTTACCATGTACATCGACTCTACAGATGATCCTGACCTGATTTCATTGCCATCTACACTCGGCGTACGCGTCGCATCAGCTCTACCGCCTACCCTCTTCCTTCCGAGACATTTTCTATTATTAACAGCTCAGAGGCTGTCCCTACTGGTTCTATGGAACAGACCAGACGCGCAGCGGACATGTTGTCATCCTATGTCATTCGCGAATCTGCTCGTTCCTCCCCGCCATCGTCTTTTAAATCATCACGGACGGCCACCCAAAGCCGACGATCATCCAGCACTGCAACACCGAGAAAGTCGAAGTCACCGCCTCCTCACATTATTGTAGACCAACCGTCGTCATCAACAACTATCCGTTCACGATCACTGACTCCTCTGCGGGCATCATCCCCGCCGCGGATCCCCCGACCAATGACCCCTCCCATAGAAGAGCTCTCCACGTCCTCCGATTCCTCCACCTCCGAAACACTACATGTCGATCGCACAGTCGAGTCTCTACGTCAAATTTTGGAGAGACAGAAATGCGCATCTTGCTCCAATCATCAAGACAAATCACGCTCAACCTCGTGCGCCTCAGACAAGCGCACTATCCCACTGCCTGCATTTCTCTCTCCTCCTCCAGTCGCACCCATCTCCGGTACTTCCACCGCCACAGCATCCGTATCACGGCTATTTTCCAAACCCCGGCATTCCTCGTCCACGCGCCCGCCGTCGCCACCACGACACTCCTCTCTCAAGAACCGCTCTGCACCTCCCACGCCCCTCTCAGCGACGCCATCCTCCTCTTTTCTGCATGTGCCCGACGCGTTCCGCGTCGTGCGCGCGGCAAGCGTGGGCAGCCAGACGTCCTCAGGACGCTCGACGCCCAAGCGCATCTCCTTCGCAGAGCTCCCCGAGTCGTATGCGAGCTCGAAGCCAGACGGTGCGGGCTCGAAGTTCAAAGGCAAGAACAATAAAGGGAAGGGAGGGCGACGGATGGGCGCCGCACGCGCGAAGGGGATGCGGAACGTGAGGAGGGCGCGGGGTGGTGGACTGGCTGGCTGATGGGCGCTGCAGGCACGGGGAATGGGACTGGCCTGAGCTTAGGTGCGGCGCGTCAGCGTGCGGAGGAGCGTTCTCCGAAGAGCCCTACGTGGAGCGCGAGGCCTGGCTTTGGGAGCAGCCTAGAGGACTGGGGTGTATAACAACAGTAACACGAGCTCAGATATGAGCTTGGGTGTCATTCGGTATGTCATCTCTTGTTGTCTGCAGCGACGACTGGCTAACTTGTCTCAACAGGATTTTCTAACTTATCATTTACTAACATGCAACGATTGCGATGACGCCATTGACGAATTATCTTTACATCTTTACATCTCTCTCTTGCTCGGTCGTAGCTGCATTTTGTGTATTATTGCTGGTTCCTGATTTGCTGCAAGTCACTATCGTTAACATTTCTGCTACATATCCCCATCGCTCGTTCGATACCTCTTTGTTGGCTCACTCAAGTAGCTGATCTTCATCTTGAAGTTTATCCTCTTGTCTCCCTCGTGGCAAGTCATGGACTGCCAAAGCTGTAGGGAAAGTCCGAGCGGTGAATCCGGCAGGAGGTAATCCCAAAATAGGCCGCTGTAAATACGAAAGAGGAAATAACTACTTACAAAGGGAACAAGAGACGGGGCGCTCTGATGAGTTATCCTAGTCTTGATCTCCGGACCATTTACCCCCACCCGGCCCTTCGGGCTTTGCTGGATCACGTGCACTTTCCCTACTTGTGTATATGTGTCAATAAAGGACAACAACATGTCTATCTTCGCGCGCCGTCTAATTTGTTTGGGAGAGATTGTTGGTAGCAGAAGTCGGAGTTGGACAAGGTGCTGTGTTTGAACTCCACCACTGGTGAAGCTTGCTGTGAGGACTCAAGAAATATGACATCCAGTGCTGAAGGTGTCATAAAGGTGCTCACTGGGGTAAAGACACTCAGTTCAAACAGCAAAGTCAGGAAAAGTGTGATTGTTTGAGAATCACTTTTTGCCTCATACATGTTCTGTAGCTTCTGCCACTCCAGTTCCTCACTTTCATCAGACATATTGTTATTGTTGTAGAGATGTAATATTTTGAGGGTTGCTTTACTGTTACAGTGTTCGTAATACATGTGAAGCTTCATAATAAACAATGAGTCATGGAGCAATTTGATTGGCTGAATGGCAACTAAGTGCTGAAGTCGAGAGTGAAGGGCTTAGGTCCTACTAAACTGACACATCTAGTAGCAGACCATTATACAAAGGTTGATTGATTGTCATCAATCACTTATAATGGTTAGTAATGAAGACTAGAGTGGGTGACTTTTTGCTGATGATTGTCTTATTGAGTATGTTCACCTCAATCACATCAGTAATTCAGTTTCACACTTTACTATAGAACAGATGGTGCATTGTGATGTGCCCTTGGAACTCTGGCACAATATATTCACTCTTGCATGCATGGATGATGGATTCACAGAAATATTACTTGCACTGGTGTCTAAGGACTTTCATGCAGCATCTCTCCCTATCTGCCTTCACTCTCTCACCTTGATCTCTCTTCAACAGGTTGAAGGCTTCTTCTCATTCATCGAGGCATGGCAGGATATATTTGCATCCTGTGGTGGTCCTAGGGTCCATCACTTATTATTAAAAGATGCTGATTCACCCTTTGCACCTCTGATTTATGACAGTAACAAGTCACCAGAGGAGATGCAAAGATGGACAGATGCTTGGAAGGTTATGAAGTGGAAGAAACCTGTCTGAAATGCTTGTTTTGTGTCCGCCATTGAATGACTCTTTCAAATTATTGCACCTCATCTGCATTCATTATCCTTGCTACAATGTTATTCCACTAAATTGCCCCCTCTAACATGCTGACTTTTGCTGCTGGAGGAATTGACTCTATTAAAAATGGTTACACTGTTCAGCAGCCAGACTGTTATCAATGCGAACACATCATCACCATTTCCTTCCCTCAGACATCTGCACAGTGCACATGATATTGTTCTCCTGTGATTGGACTTTGGAGAAGCTACCCATGCTCGCACCAACACTATCACACCTCTGCATATTCAATACAGGCTATTTCAACCTACCAGTGACCCTATATGCTGTGATTGGCATGTCCACCCCTTCCTCTTGCTATTTAAGGACTCGGACCCACCCAGCTTTGATCCAAACATTCGTCCATCCTACCTGACTTTGTGACAGATAATCATGCAAATGACACCCCCACAGCTTGCTGACCATTCTGGTATAAATTTCAGGAATTTCATTCATCACTTAGAAAGCATGGAGAGCACATGTCACAACCAATCTGATGGTGTACAGCTCATTACATTCAGATGGTGCTGCCATTCCACGCAGTGTTGTGTATTTCTAGCAATTGGTATTAAACAACCACTACTTTTACCAAATAATTGAAAAGGACTATTTGACGATGATACTCTCTTGCCGACTCCAACCTATAAAATAACAAATATGTATCCTATAGATCGTAAAGTCAGTAGCAACGAGATATAGCACGAATGGGCTCTCGATTTCTCGCAGAGGTCCCTTGCACCGAGTTGTGTAACTAGCTATGCTCGCGAGTCGCACGTGAATCGCACTTCTCTGAGGTAGGGGAAACGCAGAAGAAGGTAAAAGTAAATGCTTAGCAATATCGGCTCTTTGCGCACTCCACGCGTATCGCAACTAAAGAGGTCTCCTTGATCGTAGGTTCGAAGTCGCAGCGTGTATGACGGTTTATCCGTATAGTCGCAGGTATCGCTGTCGCAGTTTCGCAGTGAGAGGAGAGCTTTAGTGAAGAGCGGTCGCGATCGCAAGTGAAGCCGGCGATTTTGAACTCTGTACTTGTGGGGGAAACTCGTATCTGATTCGTATCGTACTATACATGAGTTTTTATGAACTATTCTACGTATCTGAAACGCAAAATGATTGCGATGTATGCGGTAAGGCTGTCGCAAAGATATTGGGGTGCGTATCGCGTGCGTATCATCTCCTCCTCACTGAAATTCGGACCGTCCTCGGTCCTTCGGAGTCTTCCTTCGACACGTGTGATCCTGCTGGCCTTCGCGTCTCTTCTCACGCGAGTTTAGGCTTCTGTGAATTTTTAGCTTTGACCGACAGTTCGTGCCTTGTTCTTCTATCGGGTATAGGTCCGGCTGCGTGCGTTCGCCCTATCTCGCCCCCTCGTCTCGTCTATCCTTCCTTACTTTGCCTATCCTTCACTATGCAAGCACCATCCAACGCCGAATTCTTCTTGAAGCTCTCGGGGGTAAACCGCGATCGTTTTGCTGAGAGGATGCTGAAAGTAGGGGAAGAGACAATTCCTATCCTTTTTGGTGCCTTCGATGACGCGAAGAAATTCGAAGCGACTGCTCGCCGCTTTTTGGAATGCGTGGTACGCTTCGTATTCTCCATGTCTACTTATGACCTATTTTGCCCCTTGGTAGGCAGTGCTTCGTCTTCATGGCAGCAAGGAATATTTGGAATGGGTAGAGTTCAACGTTGGTCAAGTGCAGTCCTTGGCGCGTAATATCGTCGATCGTAGCTGGCTCGCTTGGGGTCGCGAGTTGGTGCCGCACCTTGTAGAGGAGGAGGAAGTGGAAGAAGAGTTCGTTCGCAGGATGGGTATGTTGGAGCCGTCGAACGAGGGTAGTGGTAGCAGCTTTCGGATGCAGACATTGACGCTACAAGATGCTGATGTGGAGATGCACGAGGAGCCGAAAGCCGAGAATCCAAGGCCTATGTCCGGTGCTGGTGATGGGGATGGCATCGCTTCGAAGGACAAAAGCCCTTCACCCAAGGAGCCTGTCACGAAAAAGCATCGTACTGATGGGCGAGTGACTCTGGTTGGTTCTACAGATCCCCCCGAGATCGTCAAGGCCGCGCTTTCGAACGACCGCATCGCCAGCGATCGTCTGACTTTCATCAATCAGGGTTGGACTATGCTCTTCTCCGAGGATCGTAGCGGAAAATTGACGCCTAACACATGTCCTGGGACGATGGGCTTGCGTTTGGATGCCGCGGTTGAGCTGGACCATGTGGAAGGAGCGGTGTGTCTTCTCTTTTCTTCTATGATCAACGTCCTCGCACTAATTTCGCAATAGTGCGACCGCTGTTGGAACGATAATCGTGCTTTAATCTGCGCGATTAAGCCTACAGAACGAGTTTGCTTCCGTTGTAAGGATGGAAAATTCGGGTGCGTGTGGAGTGGCCAAAGTCGCGATGCACGTTATAGTAAGTTTTCTAATTTTCTTGAGCCATTCGCACAACTTGAAGTGTTCTTCAGCCGACCAAAAGAAGCAAACTCGCTCTAGGACCGCGGCAGCTAAAGAGGCGAAGAAGGATCAAGACGCTCCTATTATTCCGACAATCAAGATTCCTCCTATGCGGTCTGCGTCGGGCGTGGATGCCTTGGCGGTAAGGAAACTTCCCCCTCTTCCATTCGTCCTTATCGAGACGACGTCTCAGACGAGCAAGAGCTCCGTGCGCTCTTCGCGCGAGACCAAGAATTTGCCGCCGCGTGCAGATGAGGCTCCTAGTTCTTCGCCAGTTTCTACAAAAGTCGCGACAAAAAGGGGGAGGAAGGGCAAGAAGTTGGACAAAGGCAAGGAGAAAGCCACTTCGCAATCCGTTGAGGACTCGATTCTCGGAACCGTCCTCTGTCGTTACCTCACCACTTGATTCGGGTCTTCCTTCGGCTTTCACTCCGCCTTCCATCAATACTCCTTTCTTCCCCCCTTCTCCTCTTGAGGGATCCTTGTCACTGCCTAGCGCTTCACAAGTTGGCGCTTCAAGGAACTCTCCTTTTCCTCCTTCTTCCTCTTCGTCGCGCTCCCTTACCGAGAACCTCGCGCCTCCTCGCAATCTTGTAGATCCTGTCGCGAAGACGCGATACGCAGCCTTGGCACACCGTCGTCTTCTTCTGCAAACCGATCTCGCCATGAAGGAAAGCGAACTGGAGGGAATTCAGGTGGAAATGGATTCGCTCGTGCAAGCGGCTGGCGGGGCCCCAGCTGGTTGGGTCGATGTGTTTCGCTATAGTACATTTTTCGTTCGCTGGAAATCATCTTTGCTGATTTCGTCATAGAGGGCTCGCACAGCGCAGCTGTTGGCGGTCGCAAATTGTAGGATGGGAGGAGTCGTTCGCGACAAAGCGTCGCACGGATTTTTGGACCATGTCTCTTCTCTTTTCTTCTGCTTGATGTATGTCGTCACCTGCCTAACCTCCCATGCCTCTCCTTGGTATCGTCTTGCTCCTCGTCGTGCCTTTGTACAATATGTGTCCTCTTGTTTTCTTTGATCTGTAGTTATAGTATCCTTGTCTCTGTAATTTTTGTAGGTTATATTTAAAATGAAAATGAATCCTTAGACGAATATCTGCTTGAAATCAGCTAAAGAAAAATTGCGAAAATTATGCCATGTAAACTCGCTCATATTGTGTCGTCTTAAGACCTTCTCCTCCTCACTGAAATTCTGACTGTCCCCAGTCATTGTCTCAGTGCTGAGTAAGAATCACAGTCGCGACACGATATAATCATCGCAAGTGAATGAGTGAACTCAACAAGAAATATGGTACAAGGGGAAAGGCTCAGTTGATCTTCATTGCCGTAAAACCCCTGTGAGGCTTTGCGCGACTGTCGCAGTGACTATCGCGACTTACATGAAACACTATAAGTACAGAAAAATAATAAGCATATGCAAAATGTCTGATAGGTGAGTGAAAAGTATGCGAATCGCAATTTCATTCTTGAGGAAGATCTTCTTCATCCTCTGCTTCAACGTGCTCCATATCGTCACGTATTTCTTCGTCATCTCCTTGCGATGTGACTTCGCGCATTTCTCGCAGACGCTCTTCATCGATATCTAGTAGTGCCTGTGGGACTGCGATCGATTTTCGCGCGAAGAATGGAATGACTCTGAATGCTGCGATGGGTCTGTCGAATACTGTGCCATCGAGCTCTGCAAGGATGTAGGCTCCTCCGCGATTTCTTGCTAAAACAACTAGCGGTCCAAGATACCGCGGTCGCATCTTGCGATTAAGTGACTTCTCGATCTGCGTGTGTCGCATGAGTACTAGATCGCCATGTTTGAAGTCGAAATCCGTATTGTGGTCTTGTGTTCGCGCTCGAATCGAACTGCTGCTGCAACGCGTGCTTCGAAGACTTTGGAATTGAGTCGCGCTACCTGTTCGTGTCTCTTCTGAAGTGCGATCGCGCGTCTGGCGATGAGGTCGTGGTCGTCATGATGGAATCGGGAGGTGGTTGTAGGTACGTCGCTTCAGAGATGTCGAGAGGAATGATAGGATGTGTTCCTGTCGCTGCGAAGTAAGGAGAACAACCCATGCGTTTGCGCACCGTGATTCTTTCTGCCCAAAATACTGAGTGCACCACTTGCGACCATCGCTTTTGGTCTCCATCTGCGGCCTTGAAGAGTGCTCCTCGAATATCGTAGTGCGATCGCTCGACGATGCCATTTGCGCGTGAATTGTATCCGCTAATGCGAATGTGGTGGACGTGGTATTTCTTGCAAGGTACTCGGTTGCCTTCACAAATGCAGTGCCATTGTCCGTGACGATCTCGCTGATTGCGCCCCATCTGCAAAGGATATCTTCGAAGATAAAATCGCCAAGAGTCTTCGCTGTCTCTGCGCGAAGTGCTCGAAATTCGGGATAGAATGTGAGGGAATCGCGACCTTGAACGAGGTATTTGTAACCACCCGACGGAGGGAGGTGCATTGTGTCAAGGTGAACTTTCGCGAATAGAGGTGCTGGCATTGCGACGACTGGGGGAATGAGGACCTGTCGCGACTGTCGCTGTTGGCAGATTAGACATGTGCGAACAAACCACACGATGTCCTTTAACGTATGAGGCCACCAGAATCGTTCGCAGATAGATGCTCCGTCGCATAGACTCCTCGATGGCCTATTTCATCGTGACATGCTCGCAGAATATTGAGACGTCCTTCGGGTGCGATGACAAGTTTGTGTGCTCCGTGTGGATCGCGCTTCCAAAGTCTGTCAGAGTCGACGAAGAATTGTACTGCGAACTTAACAAAAGTCTCGTAGTCTGCATCTGTGAATTGTGGTGGTCGCTCGAGTGTTCTATGCCAGTCGCGAACAAGTAGAAGCTTTGATCGAGTGCGATGGCTTGAATACTACGAGGTACGATGTCGTAGGAATCTACGGGCGGGTCCTGCGACTCTGCTTCTCCTTCTGGTACTTGCGACGAGTGTCGCGAGTCTGGTTGTGGTTCATCGATGGTGTATATTGAAACAAGTGAGTCGCGGGTGACTTTCTGTGTAGGATGGGGATTGACGAGGTGCGCGAAACCGTGTATGCGATCTATCCAGTCTTCGAAGTCGTCCTCAGGTTCGTCTTCATCGTCTGGTTGCCTAGGTCTCCCGACAGTCCGTCTGGTCCGTGATTGGTGCCAGGAACGTGAACAAGGGTGAAGTGAAATGTGAGGATTGCGACTATCCATCGATTGATGCTTGCGGACGGTGCGATGTCTGGGTTCTGTAGCATGCCTTTGATATAGCGTGCGTCGACTTCTATGACCAAGTTGCGAACACCTATGAGATATAGTCGCAATGGCGTAGTGCGCGAAAGAGTCCATAAATTTCAGAGCTTGGGTTGCGAGAATCGCGACTCGCGATCATTGAGTGTGATGGAGAGAATCGGTTGTAGTATCGGATTCGCGGATTCTCGAGGTCGCATTGACATAGATGGAACCGACTGCGATGTATGATGTGTCAACTGCTAGAATAACTGGCGAGTCGGATGTGTAGTCGATTGCGCGCAAGGCTGGAGACTCGAGGAGTGCTTGTTTGAGATCCTCTTGCGCTTGAATCTGTCGCGGACCGAATTCGAATGGAATATCTTTGCGCGTAAGATAGACGAGAGGATGCGCGCGTTGTGCGAAATTGCGAATGAAGATTCGAACAACTCCTATGGTACCTAGAAAAGCCCTGACCTCTGACAAGTCTTTCAAGGGCCCCAATTTTCGATCGCTTTGACCCGCGATTCTTCTGGAAGTCTGCCTTTGTAGGTACAGCGTGGCCAATGACGAGTGTTTCTTCTGCGACTAAGAGGGATTTCGTGCCAGAGAACGTACCACCGCAGTATCGCATGCGCTGTACGATCCTGCTGATGCTATGCATGTGCTCCCAGACAAATCTACGAATGCCCGGATTTGTCGGATGACTTCGTAGCCTCCATCTGCCAGTTCGTAGCGTGTCTCTGGGCCGCGAACGGGGACGTCGTCGATGTAGGGAATTGTGATATGTGGAATTTCGGGCTGTAGGATGTATGTGACATCGTCGTGGAAGATGGTACTGCGTTTGTCCATCCCATCGGAAGAGTCACCAATCGCAACGCGCCATAGGGTGTCTGGAAGGATGTGAGGTCTCGCGACGACTCTGCGATTTCTCGCTCATCGTATCCGACATAGAGTCAAGCATGCCGCCACACGCGCGATTGCCAAATTTCTCTGCAATGTGTTCAGGAATTGGTGGGACTCCCGAATGTTGAATCGTAACTGCGTTTAATGGCTCGAGACTGTGTACAAGTCGCAACGCTTTGCCATCCTTTTTGAGGACGCAAAACCATCGCGATCGTAGGATGAGTTGGATGGTTCGTAGACTCCTGCCTCGATTTTCTTCCTGATGATGCGACAGACTTCGTCGAAGATCCCCGGCGGGATGGGGATGTTGCGCTGAACCCAGGGCTTGTGTTCGATGACAGGAATTTCAACTGGAGGAAAGAAATCCTGCCTAAACCGACCTCGTTCCGTGTCATCCCATGCGAAGCCTTCGTGCTGTTTGCACATGAAATCATCGATGAGATCAAGCTCAGCTGGCCAGAGAAATCCTGTATTGTGTGCTTTGCGAAATGCGTCCGACGTGCTTGTGTATATCTTCCTGTGGGGACAAAGCTGGTGGATTCGGATCAAGTGGTGGCATGTCTGCGAGTGGGTCTCCTTGGATGTTGCGTACGATGCGAAAGCGATTGGGTAGCGTCGCAAGTACTGGTCGCACTTTCAGTGCGACTGGCTTGTATTTCTTCTTCTGCGTGATAAACGCAGATGTGAATCTTGTCGCGGAGGGAAGTGAGTTCGATTATCTAGGAATGGGAGAAAGTGCGAAATCGCGAAGGGTAGGGAACCGCAAATCTTGATATGTTTTGTATTTCTTGAATCGATATGTTGCACCACCGGTGGTATCTTGAATCTGTGAAGCAGAAATGGATTCTGAAGCAAAAGCGAAGTCGCAAGCTGAAAGATATGTGCTTTTTAGGTTTTCTATATCAGAAACGGATGCGATCGCAGAGAAAGATGAAATGACTGGACGCGCCGACTGGGTATCATAGTCCAAAATAGAGCCAACTCTCCTTGATCGTGAATCAAATCCTCGAGTTCGCTGTAAAATTTCGGTCATGGGTCTCGTGATGTCGCAATGGTTGCGATCGCCTTTTGAATCGCGGGGGTCCTCGTCGCAACGTCGGGACTGTCACTGTCTGATAAGTATTCGGACAGCGTATCGTGATTGTTTGGTCTTTTGTCGCGAAGTTGCGAACGACACTCTCTGTTAGAACATCGAATGGTCGCCTAGTAAGATGTCGTATGCGGCCTGTCGAATACGTGTATTCTGGAGGTAAAGGACGATGTCGGAACCTGGAAAGGGACGTTGCGAACTCCAAGAGACAACTGATCAACTTCGCCATTAGCTGACTGCATGTTAAGGCGTATGGTGGGGTCGTATATGAGTCCTAGCGCATGACAAACTTCCTCCGACATTGAGATGATTTGCGATCCTGGGTCTATAATCCCTTCGACGTCCTCCTTGTTGTCTACGAGACCATTGATGGATCGCAAGATGCGACTCTTTTGCGACCGTCAAACACCTCGGTGTTTCTCCAGGTTTAAGGCCGCGCAAGTACGTCTCATAGGGATCTGGTACACCATGACACCTGGTCGCAGTGGTTGGCCATTCGAAACTAGTTGTGATGCAGGAGGGATGTGCAATGAGGAATTTGCGACGTCGGAAGTTCATCTGTATCGTCCTCTATTATATCTGCGTAGCTCGCGACTGGTTTGTCCGTGGTTTGAACGCGACGAGGAGTTACTGCATCGCGATATTTCGCGCGGACTTCTGGAGAGATGGATAAAAGTTCCTCAGGTGTAGCGTAAGTAGCGGGGCTTTCATAGACCTATTGAAGACGTCCTCAGCTATTCTAGGATCTTGGACAGGCGCAGATGTTTTGTAAGCTGCATCTTTGTCCTTGGGAGGTTTGGGTAGTACTCCCAGGTTGCGATCCTGAGGCGGAGCGTACGTCGCATCGCGAGCTTGTGAATACGGATGGATAGGTGCTGGAACCGTCGCAGGTGACGGTGTCGATGATGCCGCAGGTGCGGGTGCTGATACACTAGGAGGATTGGTAACCTGCGATGCCTCTGTGGGTTCGTGCGTAGGAGGGTTATCGATGCGATTGACTGCTGGCGGTATTGGAGGTCACGCTGGAAGGTGCCTAGGAATTTCTACACCGTCAAAGGTCTCTTTGCCTTTTCTGAGTGCGAAGATTTCTCTTTCCAAGGCTGTGATGCGATCTTCTCTCGTGAGCTGGTATGATGATGCGACATTGGGATTAGAAGTGATTTCGAAAATCATTTGTCCTGCCGGCGGGTTCGTATTCGAGCTAAGTTGTCCTCGCGCGAGATTGTTTGGGTGCGTGCGATGCCATTCGAGGATGCGATCGCGCATGGTGGCACCAGTTACATTGCGAGGAACGAAGGCTCCCGAAGGTAGGACTACCTTGTTCTCGATGTTGCGACGAATACGACCTATGTCAATATCTTCCTGGACTTTCGGACACCCTCCTATTACGTGCCCGAATTCTCCGCAGTAGTGACAACCTCCGAAGTCGTGTTTGGATTCGCGTTCGCAATATTGGAGACTCGCGACGTCTGTGGTTGTGCATTAGCAAAGGCCATGTTCGCTGACGTTGCGAAGGCTTGTGCGATGGTGCGAGTGACGGTTTCGATGAGGGAAGTGAAGTCTTCCGTCTTGATAGTTCCTGGCGGTAATGCTGTGGATGTGGTCGCAGCTGCGGGTATACCCTGCGCTGGTGCATCGACTCGAGTACCATGTAGAACGTAGTGCGCGGCATCTAAAATATGTCGCAACGGCCAGAAGTCGTCAGGATTGTGGTCAGGATACTTGAGCTGGAGTCGCGAGTGTACAGACTGCCAAAGAGTTGGCGTGAAAGGCTTATAAAACGTCCTCGCGATTTCACTTGTCGAAAGCCTCTGTCGACTACGAAGGAACTCTGTGATCTTGAAAAACTCCCTATAATAGTCTCCTAGATCCGCCGCTGTAGAAATGCCCAATCGCGATCGTTCTCCTATAAGTAAATCAAGATCCTGCAACGTATATTTCCTATTCGCATCGGCAGTAGGATAAAACGCTTTGACCTCTTCGCGCCATTCTTCGTACGTCTTTGTCGCATCCGCGTACGAAGGTAATTGATCCCACATGTCTGCGACGTCGATGGGTGCATACCGTACAGCGTGTCTCTTTTTCAATTCGTTGGTTGGTGCGGTCGCAAGTGTGGTAAAAAGATATTCGAGATCTTCAAAGAATCGCAAAAGCATTCGCGGTTCCTTCGGATCGAAAACTGGTGCGGTATGATGTCCGCGCGCGGGCATTGCTGTTGTCATGTTAGGAGCTGGTGGATTTACAAGAGGTGGCTGAGGAATAGGGGGCTGAGGCGGTATGTTCTGCGTTGTCGCAGGTGGAACTGGTCTAGGTGCTACTGGAGGACGCGACGCTCGCTGGAATGGTCGCGATACAGGAGTGTCTGGGTTTACAGAAGATGTTGATTGCGACCGACGCTGCTGTTGTCTCGCGTAATTGCGAGTGATAGGTCACGGAAGACGCGAAGGTCCTGCCGTGGTTTGCGACTGAGATGGTTCCGGAATGATAGGCGATTCCTCTTCTAATTTCTCGTGCGGCTCTGTCGCGCAATCGAGAATAGAAGTTTCTTCACCTAGTCTTAGGCCCGAACGAAGTGGAAGTGATGCACGAGTGTGTGTGGAAGCTGGAGTGGGAGATTCAGGCGATTGCGACCTGGCTGGAATATCGTCTGCTACTGGAGGTAGTTGTAATTCTGGTGGGGATGACTGCGACGTGATGGAAGATGGAACTGATGTAAGTGGGCTAAGTTGTGATAGCGGTGTCTGGTAGACAGTTTCGTCCGCAATTGTGCCTAAACTCGAAGAGAGCTTGATACAGAGATATGAACGCGATCGCAAGTGTTTTCTCTGCTAAAAACTCCAGTAGGGACCTTGAGCGAAGGATACGAAAGAACCCCTCGCGGTGGGCTCCAGAAATGATACTCTCTTGCCGACTCCAACCTATAAAATAACAAATATGTATCCTATAGATCGTAAAGTCAGTAGCAACGAGATATAGCGCGAATGGGCTCTCGATTTCTCGCAGAGGTCCCTTGCACCGAGTTGTGTAACTAGCTATGCTCGCGAGTCGCACGTGAATCGCACTTCTCTGAGGTAGGGGAAACGCAGAAGAAGGTAAAAGTAAATGCTTAGCAATATCGGCTCTTTGCGCACTCCACGCGTATCGCAACTAAAGAGGTCTCCTTGATCGTAGGTTCGAAGTCGCAGCGTGTATGACGGTTTATCCGTATAGTCGCAGGTATCGCTGTCGCAGTTTCGCAGTGAGAGGAGAGCTTTAGTGAAGAGCGGTCGCGATCGCAAGTGAAGCCGGCGATTTTGAACTCTGTACTTGTGGGGGAAACTCGTATCTGATTCGTATCGTACTATACATGAGTTTTTATGAACTATTCTACGTATCTGAAACGCAAAATGATTGCGATGTATGCGGTAAGGCTGTCGCAAAGATATTGGGGTGCGTATCGCGTGCGTATCAACGAGAGTAATATTTATTTTATAGCGAGAGGTTATTATCTAGAAACAATGGGTCCACCAAGCTTGACAGAGTTTTCTACTTTTCTGGACAGAGGCTCAGTCGAGTGCATTGTGTAAGCATACTTTCTACTTTTCCGGACAGAGGCTCAGTTGAGTGCATTGTGTAAGCATACTTTCTACTTTTCACAAAAGACTACAATGCTCTGTGGATCGTTGTTCAATTACCTGGAATATACCTGTGGGAACTAGAAACAATGACAAGGCTTGACTCCAATAGCCTGCTTTGTCAGTACACTACAAAATTCCTCCAAAGTCAATGCCTTGATGCAGTACTTTGTTACTATGATGAATTCTGCCTGGTGAATGAGGAATGCTCCTGGACTTCTTTTTAGAGACTTATACTCCTCAATCCACTTGGACAACTTTCCAAATAATATCAGACTCTTTCTTAACACTTCTCACCTGATGCCTTTGAGACAGGGTTTCTGTCCTAACAAAGGTCTTAATAACTAATCTGCCTAAACTTGCACTCCCAAAGTCTCTTGCTCTGGCAAGCTAACAACATAGGTCAGTAACTTCTGATCTTCTTTCCTAACCTTGTGCTTCCAGAATCTTCTTGTCTGGACAGTTGACAATTTAGGTGAGTTTCTTTGCTGACAGAACTCTGTCCTAACAAAGGTCTTGACAACCTTCAATCTTTTGCCTGAACTTGCACTTCCAAAGTCTCTTGCTTTGGTAAATTAATAATCCAGGTCAATGCTCAGTAAGCAGGTGGACCTAGGCAATACTTCTGATGTGCCTCAAGTTAAGAGAAAGAATATAAATTGTGAGGGAGTGCTACTGAGGGAGGAATCTGGGAGAGGAAGAATATAATCAATAATTTTGGGCAATTTTTTGCTTCCCCTTATATACCCTCCTAAATCCTTCCATTCTATTCTATTTTATTCTATTCTATTCTATTCTATTCTATAGCTAACTAATCCTCTTCTTGCTTACCAATCCACTCCCAATGCTTACCAATTCACCAATCTTTCTGCTAATGAATTGCTTTTGAAAGTTGCTGGAAGCATCTCTAACCTACTAGCACTTTCTGCACAGTTCTATCTCCTCCCGGACAATTCTCCCAGGTTTTATAGGTTTCTAGGATGTTCTTCATGATTCTATATTATTCTAAAATCTGCTAAAATATTCTGAAAATTTCTCTGAGTTTCTGAATTATTTCAGGACATTCTGAAGTAGAAATTTCGATTAAAATACTTCTTTTAAAGACTATAATCTTCTGGAAAGTTCTAGAAACTTCTCCTCTGCTAGGCTATTCTGGAATGTTCATGAATATGAAGCCACAGGTCTATTTGTCCATGTCACAGTTGTCACAGTGTCCAATTGCTGACTCAATCCAGATTATATGATATGGATTTGGTGAAATGTGCTGAGTAATGGCAAATGTGTGCAAATAGAGAGGAATGGGATAAGTCTTTGCATAGCATAGATGTGTTCCTAATTATTCTGCACTTTCTTTTGCAGCTTGTTTCTTTATTATTATTTTCTTCATTATGGATACTTGCAAAGGTATGCTGTCTTAATGACGTGACTTCAATCCTATCTTCTGACCAATCTGATAACTCCTTTTTTGCCATGCTCTTTTTCCTGCAGATCTTTGTATTACCAGCTTGGATGGGGGAGCATAAAGGTCATTTTCTAATTCTTCATCAATATGCTCTTTTGATTTTTCACTTCCTTCTGATACAGTCTCCTCTTCTGATGCATTAGTGTCTTCATAAGAGACACTTTAAGAGAGAGGGTGTTCATATAGAGAACTGCTTGGGATCATGATGAAAGATGGGAGTAACTGACAATGAATGAAATAATGGGGTATAATGGCAAAATGTAATTAACATTGACCATATTTGTATATAGCCTTGCTGCTCAAAATTAATAGATATAGGTCATAACACGTGATATATTCCCAATATGGTTGATACTGCATAATCTTCTTGATAAGTAACTAGCACTTGACTTTGCTGTTACCTAACATTGCCAATTGTGTTTACAATAGGTATGTTATAGAATTATTGGCCATAAGTATATCAATGAAATCTTATTGACTTTATAGTTAGAATTGATTTGATTTGTATCACAATACATTTATTCTAACAGTCAGTTGCCTGCATAGTTTGCTCATCATAACTAATTGAGCAAGCTACTGATTAGCCATTTTGATTGATATAGTGTCCTTCTTTGAACTTTCTCTGAAACTCGCTACAACTTCATTGTTCATTCTTAGGCCATTGCTGATGCACTTGACATTGGAGCTAGGCAAATTCATCATGACATTTGAATATTGGGATAACTTCGGAGTGATACCTGATCAGTACATATTGGCTATGCTGATTGGTTCATTCTATATCTTGGGGAAAGCTATCTTGAGCAACTTCTTCAGCACATCATCAATAATGACCATGTCCCTCTTCACATGTTATTCAATCTGCAATGTTTTCACACTCAGCTTCTGCAACTGTATCGCAAACATCTTTATGTGATTCGGTGCCTTGGTACATTTCATCTTTTAACTATTATATTCAGGAAGGATGAGGATTTCTTTTGGGCCTGAAGAAGTAGTATAGTTCTGATTCTATGTATTACTTTTTTTGTAGGATTACTTGAATATTGACATTTTTTCCCAATGAGTATGTGATGCTAGTAGTGTTAAACTTGAGACATGCTAATCAATGGTCACATTGCCATGTTTTAGTACCAATTCAATTTGATGCATGACACCAGGTTCACTGCACCCAGGGTACTGTCATCATGCCCAAACTCTTTGGGTGCCAAAGTGTCCTTGCCCTCACTCGATCAATTTATATTTGGCAAGAAACCTATCTGTGTGCATTCAGCGACAACTGCCCCAGCTTTGTTTGGTGCTTCACAGATACTTGTCGCACTGCCACCAGAGTTTTGGCACCCATCATCAGTCAGCATGGAGATTTTGGTGCTGTGATCCTCAGAAGGTGAAGACCTCAGTGCTGCAGGACTTATTGTTAAGTCATTCGATCCTTTGGATGAATCATTCTCCTCGACCTCCACCTGTGCTGCTTTTCTCTTCCATCTCAGCTTGGGCTTGGTTATCTGTTCTTCAACCTCCATATCCTCCTCATTCTCTGCATTGTGTCCATCCAAGAGCACTCTCAACAGCTCTTTGCCTTCTTTGTTGAGGAAGGCTTGGAGCATTTCCTCCTTCTCATGAGCAAGCCCACACATGATGATGTGACTAGTTCTGTGTGCAAGCACATGAAATACTTGCACCTTGTGTTCCTGTCCATGCTGATGACATCGGCCCTGCACTTGATTTTCATTCTGGCAACTCCAAAGGTGGTCCTGTGAGGTTATTTTAGGTCATTAATTAAGACTGGTCTCACATTCAATAATGATACCCACCAAGAAGATAATATTCTGAGTGAATGCCAGATTTAGGCTGGTATTTGTCACTGAAGAAATGATGGCAACACATTTCTGAGGATTGGTATGAAATTCTCTTACTGCTCTGGACCTGGTATTATAGCCCATGTCAAGAATGGATGCCTGCCCATATAATCCTAGCAATCAAGAACTAGAATCAGCCAAGAATAAAGCAGCAGCCAGAAACACAGTCTCCACTGAAATTTGGATCACTCTCCAGATTCCCACCAGACTCAGCAGACTAGATCACTTGACTGAGGTATCACAGAAATATCTCACATCATCACAGGTGTGCACATAGATGTACACACTCAGCCACATAGACATAGCACTTTACTTACAAGGAGGACCTCCAAGGCAGCAAGGATACCATTCTGTATCCTCACCACCCCACTTCACTCCATACCAATCACACCAGATTTCTACTCTCAAAGCCTTATAGTCAGAAGCAGTCATAGTCAGTTGACTTGCTTATCACAGTCCAGACAGCACTTCAGAAACCCCACAACAGAGGTGGGCAAGGTTGAAGTCTTGGTCCCCAGTTTTCAGGTCACAGCAGTGCAGCAACCTCATACAGAGGTGGGCAAGGTTGACTATTGATAGGACAGGAAAAGAGAAGTCTTCCTCAGAGGAAGCATTAGCAGAAGAACAGGAGACATATTGAGGAGAGGTAGAAGTGAAACATACAGAGCAAGTCATTATTGTATCATCATCAAACATTTACTTGGGATTATACCTACCTTTGTGATTGTGGCAGAAAATACCCATCAAGCTTGGCACAGTATAAAGTTGATTTTATATCTAGATTCCCTTTGCATATATTTGTCCTGCCACAGATAAATTTTTCTATTTTGGTTTGATAATTATCGAGATCATTTTATATAGTGGTTGCTATCTTATATTACATACTCATGATAGCACTTATAGGCTTTTGTAATGATGATATTGACGACGATGTGCCATGCCTCCCTCAGCCATACTCACTCATCGAGTTGGCAAATGCAGGCTTCCCCAAATAACAGACACCCGATGTCCACTTAGGTCACTAAGCCGAAGTTCACCAGAATGCCTTTCTTCAGTTCATACTCTTCTGCCTTAAAATATGACCCCGCATCTGCCTGGTGCTCCTGCAATATGACATTCATTTTTCCATTCAGGTTTTGTTAAGCCCAAATTCTGGGAAACCACTGCTTCCATACATCGCACCTAGTAAGATTGTCCTTCTTCTTACCAGTGGCAAAAGTGTAGAGATCCCCTCTGTCAATTGCAGTTTTGGCTGCTATGAAGTATGCTTTGATGATGTATGATTCCAACCTCAACAGTTTGTCTGGAAGCTCCTTGTTGTTCTCTGGCCAAAGACCGTGTTGGATTCTGGTGGCCTTCTTGAATGCAACAGTCTTGAACAAATCCTGCCAGATGCCATTGACAGACATTTTCTGCATCTTGTAGAATGTCAAGATAATCATGGAGGGAATGGTGTGAGTGGGTATGGTTGCTTCAAATGACTATTGAATTAGAAAAAGCTGACTACACTGTCGAATTTAGCAATCATGATATTGTCACAATGTTTGAGATTTGACGTACTGTCACAAGTATGGGAAAAATATTGTCATAATATTGTTTGTTAAATATCATCACAATCTTCTATATAGCCAGTTGCATAAACAACTGCAGGTCGGGATTCACAGTGGTCTATTTGTCCAGGTCAAAATTTTGCCTTAAAGAATAAAAATATGTCTGAATAAGTGTATATTCTCACTATATAAGGCAATATTTGTACTGGACAAACAAGCTTTCCCACACTCTGACCTGCAGTTATTTATGCAACCAGCTATATCTACAAGTAAACAAAGCACCAGAAAGGATCTAAATGATATTAGATAGTTACAAAGTAAGTACTAGTATAGTATGGGTTACCATAATCAGCAGGACCTGCATTTTGGCAGTCACAGAAAAACAATGCCAAAGTCACATAGGGTCACACATGCTGAATATGCTTGGCATGCTCTTGCCCACACTGGAGAATGCTAACATGACTTGGTGTGCAGCGTTCGTGGCTTGCTTTGATGAGTGATGCTTCCAGAAAATATTTGGGAGTGCCAGAATGTGGGTTCTGCTGATTGCACAGCCACCATTGGGGTGATGACTGAGGTGCGGAGTGAGCAGGAAAGGTAATAGAAGGTGGAGTGGTGGGACCCACATATTAACTCCGAGTGAAGTTATCTGGCAGAGTTAATGGTGAACTAGTTCACCAAACGACTGCCCCCATAGATGGGTAATGTCGCCGAGAGTGATATGAGGATCATGATGGCTTGGACTAAGGTGGGGAGGCTCCTTGATGGTGGGAAAGTTCACATTGACAGTGGGCTTGAACCTCTTTTTTGGTCAGCTGCCTAAATCATGTTGCTTGCAGTGTATTGAGGGTTGCTAGGGGTGCTTTCCTTGCAATAAATTCAGACAGGTGGTAACTTTTGGCAGTTGGGGTGACAAAACAAGCACGGTAAGAGAAAGTTACTACAAAATGTCATCATAACTAATGGATTGCTTATTTCCTTGAAGGGCCGCTGCCAGCAGGACTCTCCTTCCTTTGCAGAGTCCGGAAGCCAGATCACAGGCTGAGGGATTGCTCAGAAGAAAGAAGGTCAGGATGAAGTGTCATCATCCTGGCCCTTTTCTTCCAGCCCTGATGGTTGATGTCAAAGGCACCAGCATGCATTCTCTTCAGCAGGTTGGTGGCCTTGTTCACTCTTCCAGTTGAAAAATGCTTATCTTTATGTTTGGATGACTGATTGCTGTGGTCTGTCACATGTTTTGCCCATTAGGTTTCACTGACCTTTTGCAGACTATCAGTGATTTGGCCAGGTCATAGAACACAACGATTTTGTGTGCACCTTCCTTTGTAAATTCATTGTTGCTGTCAATTAATTCATTGTCACCCATCTCATTTTGGGGCTGGTTGTCCCCTGAGGTGACAGATTTACTGGCAGAGCCACTTGGAGGAACTCCGTTTGGCTAAGACTTAGATCCCATATTATAATAGCGAAAAATGTGCTGACGAAGTATGTCTATGTGGGGTTTGTCCCCAAGAGTAGGCACCAACTGAGATATCAAAAAGTTAGCATTTGGAATCTGCTAAAGGCTTTTCCTTACCTTTATCTTCCTCACCAGCTTCATGTTGATTAAAACAAAGCTGGAGCTGTTGGCCATTATGGCGAAATTCACAAAATTGGCATATGAGCAGCTTTCGGCTTAAGGGCTTGAAGAGCGACTCTGCTCTAAGCTGCTAATCTCCAATATAATTTGCTCCATCAGCTTGCCCACCCCTCTTTCCCTTTCCTGCTTTTCAGGTTTCTAATTCGGAATCTTTGTCACCTTCTTTCACTTTTCCCCCTCTGATCATGCCATACAGAACCCCCAGCTGAAGACCTTCAGGCAACTCAGCAGTGTTGCAGTCCCTCATCTCTCATATCTCCAGGTGGGCCTTGTTGAAACTACCATTGTCACCTTGGTAGATCTTCACAATCATCACCATTTTCACCAGTCCTGCAGTTGGACATATGGCCTTTCTCATTGCTTCTTGAATGTCTTTCAATGTCTGGGAAAGGGCAATCTTGCTGAAGATGATTGATGTAACTTGGCAGTATGCAGACTCAGAGTCTTCATTGGGGTCACCATCTGCCTCTGGCGGGCCCAAAAAGCTCCAATTGGGATCCTTTGTAAACACTTCGCAGCTGCAAATGTGGCCACTGCCACCCAGGGTGCAAGCCTTCCAGATATCGAAGCCTTCAGACTGAAAGGCATGGCTTACTGCCGTCACAAATTGATTATGGGCCACTGTTGGCCACATCACTGTGAGGATTCCATTGCTGGTGAGCGTATACTTGTGATTGAGTTATCATCACTGATAAAATAGGAAGAGATTGACATCCATACTTGT
The DNA here is from genome assembly GCA_001683735.1 of Grifola frondosa. Lineage (NCBI taxonomy): Eukaryota > Fungi > Basidiomycota > Agaricomycetes > Polyporales > Grifolaceae > Grifola > Grifola frondosa. The sequence goes on from LUGG01000014.1 coordinate 253,479, forward strand.
GTAGCTCCTCCACATATTCCAAGAAATGCTTGCAATCCTTCTCCCCTCACTTGCTCACATCAATTTTGAAGTCCTGATCTTGAGGGGCCATCAGTGTATTAAAATGTAACACAATCATTTGTATCATCATCATTGATATGTTTCAATTTCAGTTACATTGAATAATATAGCTTGCTACAAATTTGACTTTGCAATTAACTATTTGGCCATATCTCTATTAATACAATATATATATATCTTTGCTCATCAATATACTAATGACATCACATTTAAACTGCAAATTAAAGGTAAGATTACATTAATATTTGTAAAAAGCATAAGTTATAAGTCATATATAATTTAGGCCAGCTTTAGCTGCAGCAACATTATAAATTATAAATAGCTTTTCCTTAAAAACATCAAATTTTCTGGTGTTCCACCATTATTAATTATGACTTTTCCAATATTCTCCATGATTTGCTAGCCAAAGGCTTTAACCCTATATTTATCTTAGATTTAATGTATTTTACATTAATGTAAGTATTATCAATATACATAATAGCAAGGAAAAAGCACATATTTTGAAGTTGAATGATTTAGGAGACTATTTTTGTGAGTCCTATGTTGGACTGAAGGAAAATTATAATACTATATCAATATATTACATTCTCTATCTATACATGACTAGAGAAATGAGAATGATATACTCTGTGATTAACAAGTTCAGACAATAAAAACTATATTAATTCTGACAAGCTATATATATTTGAAATATGACCAAGAATATAACACTAAATGTCATATTATATGACAGAGGCAACTCCTCTTCACAATAATTTTAGTTATGTCTAGAAAAAGGATACAAAAGAAGCAAAAGAAGAAGTATATATAAAAGAGAAAAAAAAAGGAGTTAGAGGCTGGCAAAAAAACAAAAGAATTTGTAAAAAAAAGGTTAAATAATCAAGCAAATAGTTTTGAATTGTTAAAATCAGAACACATTATTTTTCAATGTTATATTTATAGAAAGAAGTAGGACTTAGATAGAGTCCAGATCAATTTACAGACTTTAGAAGGCTTCAAGATATCTGAGACCTTTATTAAAATCTAGTGTGATTCAAGCTTAGTAAAATATTTTGAACTATAACCTCATTTTGAAAGCTCAGATAGGACCAGACTAGCCATATGACCATTCAGACAGAGGACTCAAATCATTTAAACAAAGTCTAAATGTAAAAAGTAAAAAAGTAAAGAGTATAAATAAGATGAAGATTTGAAGCAAAAATAAGTCTAAAAAGAGAGGCTTTGTACTGAATTTGTAGGTTTATACTTTATGATCTAGTCTAAAATGTGTACAGTCTAAAAAAAATCTGATGACCCTGATAAATTATAATTTGTCAAGATTAATCTAAAAAATCCAAGTCAGAATTAATCAAAAGTCATCATAGATAATTATTAGTTATAATTTGTTAGGATTTGAGATGGATTAGCAAGACGATCCCAAAAATGAGTTAGGGAGAGTCAGACTGAGTCATTTTCATGAAATGTTCTAGAAATTTCTTAGAATATATAAGCTGATCAAGCTAGTTGAAGAGCAATATAAATTTTATCATTTTTATCCCTCAAAGATCTTTCTGCTTCATGTGTAAATTCACCTTGGATTATCATTTGTCCAGACTGTGATTCTGGTAAAGTTTGAGAAGAGTACTTAAGAATTCTATACTTTAAAGTAGGATATTTCTAGTAATGAGACAGCAGATTGCAGTATTAGAAGTGCAGTTTAAATGTTGGACAGGATATTTTTAGAGCTGTTTAAGTGTAAATTCAAGGGAAGGCTTCACACTGGATGAAATTTTCAATATTATGTGCTAAAATGTTGTAAACAAATTGCAAAGATAGTTCAAATATGTCTATCATAACCTTGTGTAAATAATTGTAAAGATATTAAAAAACATATTGTAATATTTTCAATGTTTATCCAATAGGATCACAGCTGTATAATATCTTCAAAATATCTTTTTCAATATTATGTCATTAAATATTATAAATGATATTTGAACTATCTTTATCATATTTTTACAATATCCTTCATCAAAAAATGTTAAAAATCCCACCCGGTGTCAAGAACTTTACAAAAAAAGTAGGCTAGATTGGGTACTCTTATAATCAGATCATAATGTTAACACATGATATTTCTGATAATTTTGAACTCACATATTCAAATCTTGTATAATTAAAAATATTCTATTTTCAAACTTAACTAAGCCTCTGACTGAAAAAGTAGAAAAATTCATCATGCTTGATGCAATTAAAATACTAAAGAGTTTGAAATTTTGCTACTTTTATGTTTAGTTTTACTAAACTTCTCATTTTAAAAATGAATTTTTTGTGAAAAGTTCTTAATTAAAAATTCATTCCTTAAATAAAAACTTTTTATACTTATTCTTTCTGCAATAGGTGTGAGCATGACAATAAATGTCCTTTGTAATGTTCACTTTTGTCAATGAGAAGGTTATTGTCATCATTTCGTCTTTAAATGTATCACATTTTTTTTTCACCCTACTAAGTAATGACACACTTCATTATATAGAATTCTCCACCTATGCCATAAGCATATACTTTCTACCAAGTAAACATTAAATTTTTTATTATTGACTCATATAGTGTTGCCACAGCTTAGTCACACCTGTTTCAGCATTTTAGGTATTCTGACATGATCTCAATTATTGTATTGAAATGAAACATTCATTTGCATAATTATCTTTGATATGTTTCAATTTCAGTTACATTGGTAATAAAGCTGACTAAAAAGTCGGACTTTGCAATAGGCTTTTTGACCATATCTACATCAATATAAGGTATAACATTTTGCTCTTTGGCATGCCTATGCTGCTATAATTATGCTATAAAATAAAGATGAGACCATCATTATATCTGAAAAACTGCACACCTTATGAGTTATATATGATTTAGGCCTGACTTAGCTGCAGCAACACTAGGCTCATAAGAAGAAAGATAATAAGTGATTATATCTATGTAATTATTAAATTATGTGAAAATCTCAAATTCTTATAACCACTAACATTTATAATAGCATTAATAGTCATTTGAAAGGTTAATAGAATATATAGTTTTATTGTAGTTTCACAGTTCTTTTTTAAAATTGTATTTACAATAGATTTTTGATAATAAAATAATAACACTTTTAGATCTAAGTACATGGTTAATATTTTATATGTTTGATTATTAAATTAAATTTTATATCATTGTCACCTTTTATATAATTTTTCTATATAATGCTTTTAATCTTTGTATCATGGTATCATTATATAGTATGTCTTGTTCATGCTTTATGATGGTTGTGCTGATTATAATAAAAGGATTATGGTTGCAGAGCTTGTTTTTATATATGTACTATAGTTAATATAATATTTATTTTCATGGAATGATGAACTGTTGAAGTCCAAAGAAGAGTTCTCAAACTATGAAGTACTTCTCCTATGAATAAAGTTATTGTTATATTTGATCATTTTTATTTTAGGTATTTGAAGTCAGTAGCTAATATATATGACATCTTTCTTTAGATATTCCCATTACTATCAAAAACATTGTTGATTTTACATTTTTGCAAATGGTGATACACCATATAAGCATTAAATATAGTTATATAAACTTTGCTTACTCAATGGATTAAGATGAAAATTAGTTGGGCTGTTGAGATTTCTCTCTATTATGAACAGTGAAAGATGGTTTATGTCACATTGTAATAGTAATAAGTCTTATAGAGCCTAGTAAAATGTTTAATGCACCCATGGAGATAATTCCAGATAGGAAGTAGGAGCTGCTGATCATTTTTAGCTACAGTGGACAAATTTTGTTACATTTTTGATAAGCATGACATTGGCAGTATTAATGACAGGAGTAACTACAATTGGCAACTGTGGTCCTAGTGCTGGAAAATTATCAATAACTAAGGATGCAGAACCATTATTAATATTCTCTTATGCCTGACACTGGCAAAACTTTGGTGATGAAGCTTCACTTCAACAAGTGAAATGATCGGACGATCAATAAAATAACTGTCAACAAGATGGTGAGATTGACCAGGAGTCACTGAGCGAAATGCCAGGCAGTTACGTAGAACTCCTATGTTAAAAGAAAAAGGAAGAGAACAGCCCTTAAGGACTTCATAGCAGTACACTTTAGTTGGGCAGCTGAAGTTTGCTGTCTTTACAGTGCAATAGGTGCTACTGTGAGCATCTCACACTATGGTTCACTTGGCCAAGACAGGGATGGCACCAAATGGATTGAGGTGTGTTGCATGCTATAATGCAGATTTTTACTCACATTCAGTGTCTGCACACTAATTCAATTGGTTGGTTTTATGTTACTGCACTTATTGCAATGTCCATATTGTCACTAATTTATATATGAATTATAAATACAATAATTTTTTTCCACTTTTATTATGCTTTACAGAAAGAAGAAGTAAGTTTTCTTATCAAATTTTTAATCATCAGGATGACTTATGCAAGTAGTGTTGCTGCAGCTAAGTCAGGCCTAAATCACATATAACTCATAACTTGTGCAGTTTATCAGATATAATAGTGATCTTACCTTCATTTTGTAGCCTAGATATAGTGGCATAGTGGCATATGCTTGCCAAAGTGGAAAATGTTATACCTTATATTGATGTAGATATGGTCAAAAAGCCTATTGCAAAGTCCAACTTTTTAGTCAGCTTTATTACCAATGTAACTAAAATTGAAACATATCAAAGATAATTATGCAAATTGTCATATTATAGTCAAATACATATACATCTTAGCTATTAATTTCAATTAAGATCATGTCATTACCTGCAAAACTCATGTCAGAATACCTAAAAAGCTGACACAGGTGTAACTAAGCTGTGGCAACACTATATGCAAGAATAAAAGATAACTGAGATAATTTTGAATGACACTCTGTAGTAAATTCTCATTTTAGTATACTTATAGTCATAAAACTTTATGTAACCCACAAAATCAAATGACATATTAGCACTTATTTTTAAATTTTATCTTAATATATTTTATTATATCTAAGAAATAGGGCACCGACATTAGGAATAAGGAACATACTAGTATACTGATCTGTTAATCTGTTATATAGTTAGGCAAGATTTATTTAGAAGGTTTCAGCATTATGACATCATTAGTAAGGTTTAATAAAGTACTATATGTTATTGATTAATTATTAGTTTGACAATAAACCTAGGGCAAATCATTGCTTGAGGCTAACTCATTTTGACTTATTCTATCATGTGACTAGCTTGGTAATATAGAGCACTTGAAATTATTGCAGGTCCTGGGGAGACTAGCATATATATATAAGAAGACTCTTTGAGGGCTACATCCCATTTTGCATATCTCCAGAATGTCAATTTTGCTTGCTCCTCTAATAATTTTTTAGTTACATTGATAATTTAGCTGACTATAGAGTTTGACTTTACAATTAACTTTTTGGCCTTATCTCCATCAATACCATGTTTAACATTTTGCCCTTTGGCATGTTTATGCCACTACAATAGTCCACAAATACATTGACATATTGGCAACACTTTCATTGTTTTGCTTGTATCTTCAGGACTACAAAAGCTAGCATGGTTAATCTTGTGTTGTTTGAAGAACATTCTTTCTGGCTTTCAGACATAACCTTGCATAATATAATATTAAGAATTAACTGAGATATAAATAATTCTTTGAAGGCAAGCTACAACTTATGACAATGCTTTTGTGGCTAATAATTTGAAATAAAGAAAAGCATCTTAACTGAATAACATCTGTGCTGTAGTCTGAAAAATAAATCATGTGATATTTGTTGGGCTTTTTCATGATCTAAATAAATGTAAATATACAGCTAAACTTAATCATCATTATCATAAAATCTCTTCCTGTTACTAGAACTGAGCACATTCTCTTTTTTGCTGAATTTGAATCAATTCACAAGGCAGATCTCTCATGCTACTAGTGTTCACTACTCTACAGAGAGCAAAATATGTTTTAAACTATGCCCCAGCCTTGTCAAAGTCTTTGGAGCTCATTTTACCAAGCTTACTCCTGTTACTATTCAACATGCTATTTGTCTTATTGACTTTAAAAAGGTTAATACTACTGTGATTATGACCAAATTAGTTCAAGACATAATAAAAGAGTTTATTGCTTCTAAAACAATGTGTAAAGAGTTGAAAAAGGCTAGTTTAAAGGCCAGTATAACACTGGTGTCAATAAAATCTAAGATATCGGTGACACCATCACCAATATAGAGTTGTGATGTTGTTTAGGCTCAGTACGATTTAAACCCACTAGTGCATCTGCATTGATATTATCTTGTTTTACTAAATGTTCTGATAATAAAACACGTCTCATAATATTTGAAGGAGAGAATGTAAATATAAGGATGACAGTTGATAACATGTAGGGTAAAACAGAATTCTAAGAAGATGTAATTGATGAGAGACAATATCCAAGAACATCACTAAATAAATAATAAGATATGCAATTAAGTATACTGTAAACAGTCATATATATATATATATATATATTCAAATTAATATATAGCACAAAAGCTTTGACTATTTTTTGCTAAAGTAAATTTTTAATTTCTGTATGAATTTCACAATTAGCTTATATTTTTGGACTACACACTATATATGAGTCTCAGTGAGAAAGGTTACTATTATTTGATGTTAGTAAATTATTTTATCTTTGTTGCATCCTACCAACTACTGTTTGTAAAGTATATTGACAAGGATGAAAATATTTAAATTTAATCAGTCGTGATGACAACTTGTTACTAAAAATATGAGTGTAGTCCACATAACATATAAAGATAAATTTTAAAAATAAATTGCTATAATTATAAATTTGAACAATTCAAAAATATTATATATCAATGTTCATGTATGATTAATGATCATTCACATTTTAGTATATTTTAGCACTTTTTATAAAAATCAACCTATTACTCAGATTTTACTTATGCCATTTCACTTCCTCAATTTAATTTTCTAACTTATTCTTCAATGCCTCCAACTTCTTCCATTTCTTGGCAGCCTAACATCTGATCAATATTATAACTCTTTGTAATAATAGCTCTTGTACCTCAGCATCCACTCAGCATTGCAGATGCTCCTTTTGACATTGGCAATGTCCTGTGTCATGCTTAATTACACCTCTCAGTGACAGTACAGGCTGTGGTTGCTTGAAATTGACATCGTCAGATGTGGTGTGATCACTTTGTAATATATGATGAAAGTGCACAAGTCCAGCAAGACACACTGAAATTCGTGGAACCATAACAAGGTGTCGAAACTTGACATCGGCACTTTCTTCAAATGATCGAATATCATTTTCAAGTTGTCGCGCTGTTGTTTTTGGAACCTGAATATGCCAGCCACCTTCTTGGCCATTTGCATGTCATGAATTAAGAAAATGAATTAGCACATCTACAGAGGAGCATGAACACCGTACATGTACCATTATCTTTCAACTTTCTAAAGTCGTCTGCAAACCCTCTCCCTGCCATCATTTTGACTTCTATCATTGTCGCATGAAAACACTGAAGAAGTGATGGAGACGGAGATCCCATAGCCTCGGCAGCTCCTTGGCAATACAGAAATGATGCATGAAATTGAAGTCCATCTATGCAATATTGACATCCTTGAAATCTGGCAATATGTGCTTGTCATCCATCACGGGAAATGCTGGTCCCATATGGAAGCAATCGCTGATTCCGAACTGAGCCAGGGTTAGGCATAGTGGTGTGGTGATGATATGAGGCTCGGAATCTCAGTATGCTTGCAGCCATTTGGCATACTCAAAGGCATGGAGCATACCATCATCGTGATACTGGAGTTCCTTGTTGAGATGTATTGGAGGTTCAGGGATCCATGTCATGTTTGAGATGGAAATTCATAATTTGTCGTTTGTGCCTGGGAAGCGACTGAGATGCAAGCACTCCAGAGGTGTGATTTCCTCATCCTTCATTGGTCTTCAACATGCACCCATAAATTCCACCAGGCCACCTAGGGGCTTAGGTCCAGTTACATTTTCTGCCATAGGGCAGGCAGCAGGTAGGGAATAACAGCACACTTGTCTGGAGACCGGATGGCAGTGCTATAGTGTGGAACAAAACAAGAATACTATCAAACATCTGAAGACTGGACGACAGAGCTTAGAAAGCTTCGGAATCTGCCAACTTGAAGTTAGCAGATTCTGTTCAGCACTGTCCACTTGAAGTGAGCAGTAGTAAGAAAGCAAGAGTGTTTGACTGAGTTAGTGTTGTCATGGCTTAGTCACACCTATTTCAGCTTTTTAGATATTCTGACATGGATTTTGCAGATAATGACATGATTTTGGTTGAAATTAATAGCTAAGATGTACATGTATTTGAATATAACACAACTATTTGCATCATTATCTTTAATGTGTTTCAATTTCAGTTACATTGGTAAAAAAGCTGACTAAAAAGTCGGACTTTGCAATTGGCTTTTTGGCCATATCTCCATCAATACAATGTATAATGTTTTGATTTTTGGCATGCATATGCCGCTATATCCAGGCTACAAAATGAATGTATGTAAGTTCACTATGGTATCTGAACAATTGCACAGTTTATGAGTCATATATTATTTAGACCTGACTTAGCTGCAGCAACACTAGTCCGACTGAGACTGAAAAATGAGTGCTTTATATATATCATGTCACCTCCATAACTGGGTCATATGTGAAAGAAATTCAGCAACACTAACTTGCAGCAGCAGTGGGCAGCCCAGAAAAAGGTGAATATGGAAGTATACCATATATGGGCAAAAGTACACCAATGTTATGTGGCACAGCGAGTTTCTTGCATATTGATGTCTGGGGAATTGGAATTTGTCCAGGCCATATATTGCCTTAAAGAATAAGCATATGTCCAGATATGTGCATATTCTCATCCTATATATGGCCTGGACAAATACTACCTTCCGTGTCACCGGCTGTGTGCCGGTAACAATCTGGGAAGAAGTTTGATTTTCTAACAGCAGCTCAATCCTGGATGTCGGTCTTGAAAGTGATTCAGATAGTGTCTGGTCACTGCTCACTTCAAGTGGACAGTGCTCAACAAGGATCTGCCAACTTCAAGTTGGTAAATTCCTTCTATTCAAACTTCCTCTGTCCAAGTTGTCCAGTCTCTAGACAACTCAGGTTATTCTGTATTTCACCTATCCACTGAGGCTCACAGTATAAGTCAGGATAAAAACTTTGTTGTGTTTATTGTCTAAATCAAACTTAGTGATGTCCACAACTATTGCAGTCACCAGCTCACCCTCAACCTTCTATTCTTCTTCCATTATGAAAATGACAGACAGAAAGTGGGGGCAGCGATGACCTTGATCACATCCACAGAAGTTTGCTTGGCATGTATCATTATCAAATCTTGTTAGCTTGCAGTAATTGGTACTACTTTGTGATTATATTTAATTTAGTAAGCATAAGTGATGAGCTATCTTTTTGATTAAAAATGTGAACATTCTGTCTATATTTATTTTTCACCTTTTCAGTAATATCTGGATCAGTGAGTATATTGATTAAATATTTCTGTCAGAAGATAGTTAACTATATATTGCAGTAATTAATTATCAGATACTGATACTATCACAAAGTTGATTAAATGACATATTAGCAAGACAAAGCAACTATCTGCCATTTGAACCAATCTTAGCCCATTACTTGTAATTTATTTACACCTTTATAATATTTTTAGACTTAAGATAAATGAATCAAAGCGATACTAATACTATAAAGTATGAGGGAGCTGACTGTTGAAATGGTGGGTGGCCACCATCAGCAAGAGATGATGCAAAAAATGGTCAAGGTTATGGATACTCAATTGAAGACAGTGAAGAAGGCATACAATGATGTGCATGTAGTGAAAGGCAAGAAGAGGGCAGAAGCAGAGACACCTGCATTGTTGATGATATATACTGATCTAACCATGGCTTAAAAGGAGTTCAGATGTTGGCTGGTGGTGATATATGAAGACAAGTGGTTCTGAATATGAATGTGAGGATGAAATTGAACTGTACCTACAGTCCATATCAATGCCATGCTCAGGAAGTATCTGTCCCAGAATGACATCACTGTGATTCAACCAGAGACCCCCTGAGGAGAAACTTGTGACCAACATCACTTACATGTCAAAGGTGCCCATTGAGAATATAAAGCAGCAGTGGCAGGTGGGACATTATGTGGCAGTAATCCAGGATCAACTTGGAAGTAGCAAGGATTGCCCTAACGAGAACATCAACTTGCTGATCAACATTTACCATGTGACTTGTATGCTGCACTGTCTGCATCAATATTGTTATTTCAGGATCTATGATCAGGTAACTGTGCCATTTTTGGTGAAGGCAATGAGGGAAGGGCATGGAATGGTGAGCACTGTATTACTATGTATTAAAAATTAATCATGCATATCTCTCTCCCTCTTCCAGTTCTTTATTCATCAGATCAATATAATGCTAATGAGGATGGATTTGGTCATACATCTCTTGACACTTCCTAGCCCAAAAGAGCAAGACATTTGTCTCAAGAAGATGGATGCCATAAAGGTGAAAGGATTGCAGCAAATGGCAGAAGAGAATATAATGCTCAGTGACCTGCAAAATGAATGAAATACATTTAGGATGAAGCTAGAGAAGTTGCCAGCCAGCCAAGACATGTTGACATCATCTTTGTTGAGAGACCTGGATGCAGCTTATATCAGCACTATTAGAACTTTGGATACCAAGCAGTTTGAGCAAAACGCTGTGCTCAGTGAAGAGATTGAGGTGTACAAGAAGAAGGTAATGGCAGCAATTGACAATTTCATCAAGTCCATGAACACTAGGAAAGAGTAGGCAGAGAGCAAGACCATACAAGGCATGAGGAGCCGAGTGTGATTTGTCCTCAAACAAATGCCATTTAGGCCATTCAGGCCTCTCATTATGAAGGTCATGATGGTTGACTTGAATGAAACATTTAAATCAGTCTTAGAGATGGTGAAAGAGGTACACTGATATGACTCAAATGAGACCCAAACTAAAATCTATAATAAACAACACACATAGTCTCTGTATGCAAGAAGGTTGTAGCCTGGATCAGAAGTCATGAGGTATGTCGTGAGTGGGCCTAATAGCCTCTCATCTTGGTTCTGTGAATGTGAATGCAAATACGACGAGAAGGAAAATGAAACTCAGATATAAATGCAAAGGTAACTTAGCTCTAATCACAATGATGTGGGGTCCAAATGCAAGGCTTGCATGAACTCCTCTTGCTTCTTGGAAACACAGTCACAATACTTAGGAAATGCAGTTGCAGTTGCAGTGAAAAATGCAGTCACAGTGAAGAAGCTTAGTAGACTCAAAGGATAACTCAGAATTAATGCAGTGTGAGATGAGTGAGGAATGCAAATACAATCACAATGAGTTGTTGTGTCAGAACTTAGCTCTGAACTCAAGGGGAAAACTTGTTTGAAACTGGCAAAGTAAATACAGGGTATTTATCAATGAATCTGAGTCTGAATATGTGAAAATGACTATGTATGGTAACTGGTAAGCCAAACATGAGCACATGGCTCAGATAGTAAGGAACAGACATAAGAAGGCTAATATCTACAGATGTCCAATGCAATGAACAGGAATGCAATAAATTTGTGATAAAATGCAAAAACTGAAAAGAGTAATAGGCCGAAACATGAAAATGAGGGCGACAAACCATTAAACCTTTCCTAATAGGCAAGATAGTCCCTGTCAATCACGAGGACCACAATGCAACATCAATCAAATATCGCAATCTTCACCCTAAGCATGTGAAAGAATGCTGCTGTGGAAGATAAAGTGAGGGACACCAGGACCACATCGGAAACATATCAAAAATATTTGAAAATGATAAGAAAGTCATACGATGCTAAAGTCATGTGAAATCAGGACAATCGGGCTGTTAGAGCCAGAGTTATTGAGAAGGTAAGCTGAAATGATCAAACTACGTGATTTACACATGGTGCGACTGTGAGGTATTTGCAAGTGCTCTGGTGAGGGACAGTGTGGTAAACTACTCTGAGCTATTTGACATGTGCCATGAGTACTTCCTGCTTGAGAAAGACAGAGTGCCTTAATGCTTTACACATAAGACGTGAAAATCTAAGGATAGCATGTGCATACATATCCACATACTATCTACAGATTCAGGAGTTTCACATTGCAGGAGTGCAATCATGCTTCTGCACTGTATATATGCTCTATATTTACACTGTGACTGCCCTGTTGTTGATTGTACTAATAATGCATCAATTATTTCAAATCACTTAATGGATTGTTCCCATGACTGATCTTTGTACCATCAGCAAGAACATGGATATTGTAGATGTATCATTCATCATTGAAGCATGTGTGTCTATGTGTATATTCAGTGGTCCCAGAATGTGTTATTATATTGGCATACGATACAGAAGTGTGGCGATGATCATGCACCATAGTAAAATGTGATCCATCCACTCACATGCACAAAGATGCATATGTGCCTTATTTGCTTGCAGGAATATTGTCACATGAGTTATAGAGATTTGATCCCATGAAGATATGTTGCATGTGTAATAGTTTAATTTAAATTGGAATTGATATGATATTCTTGCCACACTGAGATCTCCACTCACAATTGTTAATGCCATAACACTGATGAGTGAGATATCTTGTATAAATTCATTGAGAAGATAGATGATAAACACAATGAACAGATGTGATAATACTAATATATAAGCACACAAAGTGCAATTGTGTGAATGCATGTGGAAATGATGAAACAGGTGCAAAAGCACAATTGTGCTCATGTAAAATATACACAAAATCACTAGTTAAGAGGTCAGCTTGATGTATGCTGCTCAGATAATTGGGAAGTATATACAAAAACTACATCATACACCCATGATGTCCAAGAAGTCCACCCACAATGACAACATAAAGGCAGTGATCGTGTCATGCCTGGCCTAACTATAGGGTTCACAAAGGCCCAATGTAGTCCAATCCATCTTGGATAATTTATTTCAAGCAATGAACACATCCATAGCTCCAGATAAAATGAGAGTGTAATCAACCAATGGATGGACCCATCCTTCAAAAGCAGAGAATGTTGCACCATTACATGGATTTCAGAAAGGATTGATTGCACATAAAGGAGGAGGGAGAGCAGGGGGCTCATGGATAAACAATAACCAGGACAACAGAAGGACCTCATGGGCTTGTACTATATGGATGCAGATGGAGTAGAGAATTATCAACTCAGGAGATTGGAGAAGAGGGCTCCATTGCATTAGCATCAGTAAAGAAGTAATTATTAGAGTTTTATTTACAGTATAGTTCAAGCTATAGAAACTAGAATTTATGCTCAAACATCTGAGTTTAGTATTATCTTAGCTTTGATTAATGAGCACATGCCCTCTTGAAACTGAAAATTCTCAGTGACCTCAGGCATGACAATGTGTTGATGGTATCATAATAGCCAGCACAGATATTATATTGTAGATGAATATTCATAGCTGGGCCAGAAATGCCTCTTATATATAGATTACCATCTAGCCAAATAAGACATTTATTATTGATGAACAGTAACCAGAGGGAAGGAAAAGGGAAAATCATTTATTGGCTGGCAGGACTAGGCTACACCCCACAATCAGCTCTAGGATGGTTTCACTTCTGTAGGCCAGATGATAATTTTCATCACAGCCATTGGGCTGGCTTGGTTGGCATGTGTATCATATATATTACAATTTATATTTCTGAACAAATTGAATATTCATGATACAATCAACTGCCCAGCTAATAAGATTCTAATGTACATTGCTATCTCTAGCTGACACTGACTGGCATGAAAATACAAGCATATTGTCATTGCTGGATAAATGGTAATTTTCAGAATCAAAAGGGCAAGATGAAAATTAATAATTAATTTTGTTTATAACTTGTTTGACTCAAAAGCATACTTCTGTGTTTCAAAAATTTAAAAATTATGAAATTATGTTGGCCATCTTAAGCTGCAAAAGTATTAAACCACCTATCTTTGTAATTCTTGCCAAATATCTTCTTAATATATATGAAAGATATCTAAATACTTTACACATTATATAAAACTATGTAGCATCATCCCAAAAGTCAGGATTTGAAAAAGAAAATATTAGTCATATAATACAACATATTTGTAACCCACTGTACATACTACATATGTAAGAAATTCTTGGGTATGTATACTAGATGGTGGGAGCCTTACTTGCATCACAAAAACTGAATTTTTAACATGAAAAACAATATGAAGAAAAAACATTGTAATAATATTTATTGATTGAGATATAAATGATTCTTTGAAGGCAACTTATGTCAATGCTTCTATGGACAATCTGAAATACAGAAAAGCATCTTAGCTAAATGATATCTGTGCTGAGTCTGAAAAATAAGTCATGTAATATTTTTTAAACTTTCTCATGATCTAATTAAACATAAACATACAGCTAAACTCAACTATAATTATTATAAAATCTCTTTCTGCTACTAAAACTGAGTACATCCTATTTTTGCTAGATTTGGGTCAATTCATAAGCCAAATCTCTCATGCTGCTAGTGTTTACTACTCTACAGAGAGCAAAATATGTTATAAAATGTGCCCTGGCCTTTTCAAAGTCTTTAGAGGTCATTTTACCAAGCTTACACCTGTCATCATTTAGTGTTGTCACGGCTTAGTCAAATCTGTTTCAGCTTTTTAGATATTCTGATGTGAGTTTTGCAGATAATAACATGATTTTATTTCAAATCAATAGCTAAGATGTATATGTATTTGAATGTAATACAACCATTTGCATAATTATATTTCATATGTTTCAATTTCAGTCACATTGGTGTTAAAGCTGACTAAAAAGTCAGACTTTGCAATTGGCTTTTTGGCCATATCTCAATCAATACAATTTATAACTTTTTGACCTTCAGCAGACATATGCCACTATATCTCAGCTACAAAATGAATATAAGATCACTATAATATCGGAAAACTTGCACAAGTTATGAGTCATATATCATTTAGGCCTGACTTAGCTGCAACAACACTATCATCATTCAATATGCTATTCACCTTTTTGACTTTTAAAAGGTTAATACTATTGTGATTGTGACCAAATCAGTTCAAGATGTCATAAAAGAGTCTATTGCTTCTAAAACAATGTGTAGAGGGTTGAAAAAGACTGGTTTAAAGGTTATAGTGAAGTGTAATGTCCAGTTCTCTCCAAATGTCATAGGAGAAGGAGACTAGACTTTGCTATTAGTCATTAGTACTGGACCTTGGAGGACTGAAAGAGGGTTTTGTAGTCTGATAACATCAAAATCAATTGTCTGAGGCCAGATAAAAGAAAATGGGTGTGAAAAAAGTCAGGAGAAACACTTAGTAATAAATCAGTAAAGGGCATTCTCAAGTTTGGAGGAGAAAACTTGGACAATGTGAAGGTGTATGGACCACAATGATGTGGGCTCTGCATGCAATATTGATGGAATGATGGATGTCTACCTCCAGGTAACATTTTACAGGATAAACTTCAAAATAGCATCAAGTATTAAGGTAAAACTATGGAGGATATAGTGTTTTAATAAGACAATAACCTGAAGCACACTACTAAAGGGTCAAAAATTGGTTTCAGGACTATGAAATTAAGACTATAGTGTGGCCTAAATATTTCTCAAATCATAAACCCATAGACCACCCCTGAAGTCATCTCAAAAAAGACTGGCAGAGTATAAAGAGCCACTTAAAGGAATCAATGAGTTATGGGAGAGGGTGCAGGAGAAATGCAAGGTAATTGACACTTCTGTATGTTAAAACGTAATTAGCAGTATACCTAAAAGTATTAAAAAGGCGTTGAGGGCAAAGAGAGGATATACCAAGTACAAGAATATGTTTTCTGCATTTCAGATTGTCAACCACAAAAGTGTTGACATGAGTTGCCTTCAAAGAATTATTTATATCTCAATCAATTCTTGATATTATGTTATGCAAGAAAGTCAGGAAGAATATTTTTCACACAGTACAAGATTAAACAATAAAACTATTGCCAACATGTCAACACTTTTGTGGGCTACTGTAAATATGCTGTCCAAAAGGGATATCAGCTAATAAGATAGGTGGGGTATAATTTCTACATGCATTAAACATTGAAAGCTTACATATATAAAAGCTCTAGCACACATTTTTATAAGTACATATTACTATAAGGACTTTAATCTTATTCAATTATTTTTATTTCAGAGATCTCAATGAACTTGCAGCTAGCTGAATGATGACTGTTATTATATGATAAATTGGTTCTTAATCATATTTTTGATAGTAGTTTCTGTGACTTTTCCAAGCCATTGCAATATTACTTGTCATTCATTCACCTGCTTCTTTATCATCCTTCATTGAGGTCTGTAATCAGCATGAAGCAATAGAATGATAAACTACTGTGTGATTAACTGCTGAATACTTCACAATATTTTCTGCCATGATAAGATGACAATCAATAGTAAAAGTTTGAGCAACCACTTCAAATATAATTTTAAAAAAATAAAACATGGTGTTCATCAGTGTCTGTAACATGTTGACCATATATGAATTGTTTCATAGTATAGGTGAAGAAGAAACTATTTACAAGTAAGGAGTTGCTTTGACATGCAGAAAAATCATAAAAGTATTCTATATTGACATTTTGAAGATAGTGCAATGATGTAAACATAATCAAATAGGCAAAAAAATGTATATACAATTAACTTCTATTAACATAAACTACTAAACTCACCATTCAGCATTCAACTCCAAGCTGAAATATTATCTTTGAATTATCTCACATCATCTTGAACCCATCTTGTGCTGACAATCACAGTGAAATCTCAGTATTACAAAATCTCAAGGCAGAATGCTTGAAAAGTGACAAAAAAGTGATGAACATCACCTATTAGCTGTCATCATCAGAACCACCAAAATTTCTGGCTAGTGGTCAGATTTAGTGCTAGGACCTCCCTGCTTATTTTTGGGCCACCTTTGGTGAAATTTTCTTGGAATAATCATTTTCTTATCACAGGTCTATTCTATTATAATTTGTATTTAGATGTGATCTGTCATGTTAAACTGTCTCAAAAGCTCAAATATATCATCACTCAAAGTGTAATTTACACAATGAAGTAGCTAGCAGGGGATTTTATTTATTATTACTATTACTATCATGTGATTAATAAATGATAACCTAGTCTATTATGCCTCAGACAGTATCAAATTATAGGACAAGAGACAAGAATCTCATCGTAACATGCATGAAATAAACATATATTTTAGTCATTTAGTCTAGTGTTGCCACAACTTAGTCACACCTATTTCAGCTTTTTAGATATTCTGATATAAATTTTGCAGATAATTATAATTAATAGCTAAGATGTATATATATTTGAATGTAACACAACCATTTGCATAATTGTCTTTAATATGTTTTAATTTCAGTTACATTGGTAAAAAAGCTGACTAAAAAGTCAGACTTTACAATTGGCTTTTTGGCTATATCTCCATCAACACAAGCTATAACAATTTTTTTTTGGCATGCTTATGCTGCTACATCTAGGCTACAAAATGAATGTGAGATCAATGTGATATCTGAAAAACTGCACAAGTTATGAGTCATATATGATTTAGACCTGACTTAGCTGCAGCAACACTAATTTAGTCAATATTCTGTTTTGCCTAAAATATGTGAGAATTCACTCATTCTGTATATATTCTGATCACTTATAATCTGGTGTTTCATAGCAGATGCCAGTATTGCTGGCAGTCACAGTACTCTTTGCCAACTGTGCCACAAATTTTATTCACCATTCATGGTGCTATGGTAGGTTTAGGGTTCCATTGAATATCTTGATCAATCTAAGACTAGCAATAAGAATACATGTCCAAATATCTGATCCATCTGGTATATATCAAAACAACTTTACACTCTGTGTCTCTGCTGCAATTTGCATGTTCTCTTTACAGCATTGTACAAGGGCATGTGCAAAAGTCATAGATTCAGCATAAAGGCACACAACTCGCAGCATTCCTTGCAGAACAGATGATACTCGAGATTTACCAGTGCGGTGTGATGGCAGCGATACAATGCAGAGTTGCAATCGCAAACTGTCCTGATGAAGGCCGTCTACCGCAATGCATGTTCAATACCAACACAAAAATAATGTCAAAGGGGCTTACCAATGCAGTCCAGGATCTCATTATATCGATTAACATGAACGTTACCGTCAGATGATGCCAACTGCAGCACTCGAGATGATACATCCGCGCAGGTCTCTTCAAGCTTCATGAAGCTAGTCACAATCATCGGTACTTCTTGCGCGATCTACAGACGCGAGATCAGTCACGAGGATAGAATATGTAGCAGATAAGCGCAAGCACCTCGACATCACCAATTTCTTCGTAAAAGTCAAGCAGGTGTTCGGCTTCAAATCGCACACGGCTATCCGCAACATCTGCTTCCTCCACAGACAACTCCCGAGCACGACGTTCCAGCGACTTTGCTGCTGCAACCTTACTGCTCTCAAGCTGACCCTCCAGCGTCGACTTCATATACTGCCATGCATATACTTGTCCTGCGACCTGCAGCGGATCCGATGCCGGAGCTGACGCTGGCTCCGGCGCGCGCTGACGCGTCTGCGAACGCGTCAATCGAGGAATTGCGAGTAAAGATAAGCAATGCTCACGCGTTCTTCGGAAGCTGCGGCTGTGGCAAGCGAGGAGTCCATGCGCGTGCCACCTGCCAAAGGCTTTCCCTTGACCGTGTTTGTCGCTCTCACAGTCGCAGCACGGGCAGAGGGTTCGGGCTGAGTACGGCTCGCGGCGGCCTTCGACGGCCGCACACCGGCCGAGCCATTCTGGGATGAGGACGATTGCTTGAGAGCCTTGGACGTGGAGGCTGGAGTTGACTTTGAAGCGGAGGCCTCGGTAGGGTTAAGATATCGAGAGGCGACGGTCCTGCCTTGAGTCCATGATGTTCAGCAACTTCGTGAGCCATTAAGCATGCAAGAGATGGCATATACCACGCGTGGCCTGTTTCTTTGGTGGGACAGCCTTGGAGGAAGGATTTGGGAGCATGAGTGGCAGAGGGAGCGGAGAGAGGCTGACGCACTTCAGACTCCGACGGCCTGTCATTGTCGTGGAGGCCAATTTCCTCTGCGCGCGAAGCAGACCTCTCTTGCTCGCCGCCTTGTCCATCTGCATCTGCCCCATCGCCCTCATCGTCCCCGTCGACGATCGCCCCCTACCAGGCGACCGCTATGTCCGTCCTCGCCACGTTCGTGAAACCGCTCGCCTACGTCTCCCTCCCGCTCTTCGCGCTGCACACCCTCGCCGGCGCGAACCCCGTCGCCCGCTACTATGTGCGCATCGGCCTCTACCTCTCCACCCTCGGTGTGTGCTCCCTCTGGGGCGCGCTCTGTGCCGTCGGCATGTCTCTTGTCGGCCGCCGCCTCGACGTCTTTTACATCGTCGCGCGCAGCTTCTACTACCTCGCCAGCCGCGCGGTCGACATCCGCCTCGTCGTCGAGGGCGAGGAGCACCTCGAGACCCGCCCGTCCGTCCTCGTCGGGAACCACCAGAGCATGCTCGACATCCTCTACCTCGGAAGGTGCGTCCTCCCCGCCCCGCCGTCCGTGCCTCTCTGACGCATCTATCCCCCTGCCTCGCGCTGCTGTACCCCAGGATCTTCCCTCGCCGCGCATCGATCATGGCGAAGAAAGAGCTGCAGTGGGTCCCACTCCTCGGGCAGTTCATGACGCTCGGAGGCGCCGTGTTCGTTGACCGCGGGAACAATGCGCGCGCGGTGCGCTCGCTCACCGCCGCCGGCGAGATCATGAAGGAGCGGCACAGCTCTCTCTGGGTCTTCCCAGAGGGCACCCGCTCGATGCGCCCGCATTGCGACATGCTTCCGCTCAAGAAGGGCGCTTTCCACACCGCAATCCAGGCCGGCGTCCCCATCGTGCCCGTCGTGTGCGAGAACTACTGGCGCCTCTACCGCCAGGGCGTGTTCGATAGCGGGACGCTCAAAGTCAGAGGTGCGCTCGCTCTCATGACTCTATTCTGCGGACATTGATGTGACAACTGCACTGTAGTTTTGCCGCCGGTACCAACGACAGGGCTGACCTCCGCAGACGCCTCTGACCTCGCGGTGCGCGTGCACGACCTCATGGTTGACGCCCTGCGCGAGATCTCCGTCCCAGCGCCTAGTGCCCCCTCTGAAAAACCTCGCCCTGCCCCGGCCTCTGCACCACCATCACAAGAGCCCCAGCCCCCAGTAAATCCTATACCCGCACCTGCCACTGTCGAGCCCACACCACTACCCGAGCCAGAGGAGTTGCGCTCGGATTCCCCCGCAGAGAGCCACGCGTCGACCGGCGCGTCGTCGGAGCTGTCCGCGATGTCCTCGCCTGTGCTGACCAGCAGCAGGGTAGAGGGCAGCGAAAACGGCACGGAGACGGAGGAGGACGACGGGATGGTGCTCGTTGGCCGACCAAAATAGGTGTCGCTTCCGCTGCGTGTGGAGGAAGGTAGGTAGTGCTTGGTTGGTCTACTAATGGAATAGAGTGTGGAGAATGCTATGTTTTGTGTTTATTGCTGTTATGCATGTGTCGTGCTGAGGATAATATACCGGTACGTGAAGGCAAGCATCTTAGATCAAAGACTCATGCGCTCGTGAAGTAGAGCAAATAGCCAATGTTATTCCCTTAATAAACCATACAATATGACCTTCAAAGTTTTCCTCTTCTCACAGTAATGATTACAGTCAAATTTTCTGGCTCATCGACAGAAATTTTCACGAAACGCATAACATGCAACGAACAGGCCTGTCTACCAAGATCAAAACACAGGCGGCCCATTCGTCTCATACCACTTGCTCCAGATCTCCTCCAGCTTCTCGTGCGGGAAGCGCTCCCTCACCTCCTGCGCCCTCCTCTGCAGCTCGCGCGCGACCGGCGGCCACGATACACGCACAAGTGTGTGCGCACGCTTCACGATCTCGCCGTCGACCATGACGAGCTCGATGTCCTCGCTGGACGCCGCGAACACCACGCCGGCGATCGGGTCCGCGATGCCCGCGAGGTTGACCGAGTCCGCGTCATACACGAGCAGGTCCGCCTTCTTACCCACCTCGACTGTCCCGATCAGGTGCGCGAGGTTGAGCGCCTCCGCGCCGCCGAGCGTTGCGAGGCGGAATGCGTCCGCGGAGGAGTATGCGTTGTGCTTTGGCCGGGCCAGTTTGCCTGCGCGGACGCGCTCGTGCGCGCAGCCTGTGGTGGACGTCAGCACGCGAGTGCCGGGGAGACGCGGACGACGCACCTCGGGCGAATTGCAGCGCCGTCTGCATCTGCGCGAACAAGCCCCCGCCGTTGATCGACACAGCGTCCTACATATGAAATGGCGCTTCAGCATTCGCACAGCTTCCAGCCAGCCCGCAGAGCACGCACCACCCCGAGCCCGCATTTCACCCCCCGCTGGAGCGCCTCGATGGCGACAGGGTTCCCGTGCGCCATCCCGAGCTCGTCGACAGGCGTCGACGCGATCGCCGCGCCGCTCTCCTTCATCGCCGCCCACATCTCGTCGTCGGGCGCGGCGCGCTCGGCAAGCACGTTGCAGTGCGAGAAGACGACGTCCGGGCCGAGGATGCCGCCATCCCTCCACGTTAGGATCTGGGGACCTGCAGCGCAGTGTCATTCGCTCCGCATATACAAGAGCAACTTCGCGGGCGCACCTTGGACGACGTGCGCGGTGATGATCGACACCGGGATCTCGCGCGCGACCTTGAGCGCCGCTTGATGCTCGCTCATCGGGCCCTTCCACACGATGTCGTATCTGTATGGACGTCAGTGCACTGAGAAGCCGCCTATGCAGACCCTCGCGGTATTCTGCGCGACTTACGCAAGGCCAAGCGTGACGCGCCCATCCGGGGTCAGCCTGCCGTGGTCCCTGGACCCCCACTCCTTGAGCTTCGCCATCTGCCACTCGGCCGCCGCCGCGTCGTTCGCGAACTCCATGGTGGGGAACAGCTGCGTGGGCCCGCTCTGGCGTGCTGGGCACCAGACGACGCGCGCGCCGGACTCGATGGTCGCTGCGAGGCTCGCTTCGGCGTGCGCGGGCGTCGTCGCGGCGTGGAAGTGGTCGAGGATCGTGGTCACCCCCGAGTGCAGCGCGTCGAGGCAGCCTGCAAGCTGCCCGATGCGCACCTCGTCCGCGGTAAGTGTTGGCTGCGTGTTCCTAAGGTGGCGATAGGAATGTGAGTGGGCGTGTGCCGATGCGCGAGAGATACTGACCAGGACATCTTGACTAGGTACTCTGACAAGAGCCAACTGGGTAACACAGTAAGCAGCTTCAAGCGCAATACTATCGGGGGGTCCGACGTACTCAGCTTGGTCGCCTCGCAAAACCGTCATGAAGACGTGTCTGCATTGGAACAGATAAGCTGATATCAAATTGCAGATCCGGTGTAGAGACCTCCCTATGTGTGTCGACCATGCCAGGTGTGATCCATTTGTTTTCGCAGTCAATGACCTCCACACCAGGGCCTGGCAGGATGTTCTCTTCAACCTTCGTGATCGTCGAGCCTTCGACGAGCACGTCAGCCTTGAAGGTGCGCGGCTCATGGCCATTGTTCGTGGTGACGAACGTTGCAACGGTACCACCTTTGAGGAGATAGTTAGGCATAATAAATTGAGTGAACCTCTTATCCGAACACTGTACCTTTATAGGTTCTGGGCAACGTGGGGCCTTGAGACTCAATGAGAACGATCCTGTCTTCGTCTTTGTCTTCGTCTTCATCAGCACTAATGTACCAACTTATTCACACCGGATCCCATGATCGCGGATTCACTGTGTGACTTAAGAATCTTCGACTGCATGTCAGCGCCACATGTCTATGTCGGCCGCCGCACGAAAGTTCAGAGAGACGAGTGGGGAAAGAGTGAGCATAAGGTAGCTGCATATGTGACATAGGTAAGTGCATACGAATGGGCAATATTCTCCACGGGCCCCATAACCGATCCTTCCCCGCAATCCCACCCCGGGACCCTGCGCTCGACACGGGGCCACTCTTCTTGATAGAGCTCCCCAAACCCTCCCAACTTTACCACACAGATAGAAAATAAAACACCATGAACCCGCCAATGGCACCCGCAAATATGATGTCTAAGTATGTGATCCTCAAGTGACGAGGGTCTACCGGGAACGCGCCGACCGTTTCGTTGCGCTGCGGGTCGGGGCGGAGGGTCTGCGCCATCTCTTCCTGGTGATGCAGGTCAACCAGACGGTCGACTGCCCCTGGGTCAACCCCCATGACGACCCACCACGAGCTCTCGCGGGCAACGGCCACTGCGTTCTGGCCGTCGTTGGGTTCGACCTTAATGCGCGGTGGGGCTGGACTGTGCAATACGCCCGTGTAAAGACCGCTGTGGCGTGCTGCCTGGGTGACTTTCTTGATGTCCTCCCGCGGCGTGCTGAAGATGCTCGCGAGGGGGCGCTGTTCGCGAGTTGTTTGGAAACATTACGTGCGACGCGACGCATCACGGATGAAGATGAGGATGATGTTCCGGATGAGGTTACCGACGAGGCTGAAGAAGACGACGAAGATGCAGATGAAGATGGCTCAGAGGGTGGCGCTGGAGGAGGTAGTCGAGCGCGCCAGTCTTCTACACTGCGAGTTTTCTCAGCGATGGGGTCGTCAAGCTCGGTAGGTACCAAGGGAAATTTAGGATCTTCAACGATATGCACGTCGCGGCGCGGTGGATTTGCAGATAGGATCCAGTTAGGATTTCGCCGGTGAGTGAGATCCTGCACTGATGTGGTGCGCACACTTAGAGAGTTTCGTCTGGAAGATGGGGGAGTGGAAGGTGGCGTAGATGAGTGGGGATATGGAGACCCCTCCCGAGGGCAAATGGGCGCGCCATTTGGTCGTTTGTGGCCCGCCATCGGCGTGCCACAACTGTGGCAACAAGGCCGCTTCCTCGAAGAGGACATCGAAAACCTCCTCTTGCTTCACCGGTGGTAGTCTTGCTGTGTGTCTAGCAAACGAGGACGCGATTTTCAGAGTCAGTAGCGTGGCTATCATGTTGAAGTCGGTGCCGAAGTCTACCCACCCCTTGAGTTGCACCTTGGCTCCTGAGCGGAAGCTCGAAGTGAACGACAAAGGTCAAAATAGTTTTAAGAGACTCACCGTGCGTTGTAATGGGATAGAGAAGGTTGCGAGTTGCGTGAGTGCGAAGGGAGAAGGGCAAGGGAAATATGTCCGGATAGGGGACAAGGTATCCATCTTTTGGGCGCTTATAGTAATAGTTGCTCTACCTCCGATCAACTGATCGCTTCTTCAATTTCTAGTCCGCTATAATTCTCTCACACTGATTGATTTTGAACATCTTCTCCCCCTTCAAACAAAATAACATAGCAGTCATCATAATATATCGTAATAACAACAGCAATATCTTACACCTCAATGTATATAACAGTGGGACGGACGAATAATCCGAAAGTCCTACGGAGAAGCCTGCAAAACGAGAAGGCTCCCACTCGTATTCGCCATGATGAAAGCAGCCGCGACCTCTCCCAGCGTCTTCGGCATCTCAGAAGCAGGGGATATCCCGTGCTTCGTGCACAGCTCGCGTAACTCGGCGTGGTGCGACTCGACCGCCATCCGTCTGGAGCGTCCAACGACGACGAGCAACCTCGAGCGCGACTCCGTTAACGAGCTAGCAGCATCGAGCATCGCATGCAACGGACGTGCTGTGGACTGATCCAAGAAGGCGATGCGTGATAGGGCATCGGAGAGCCCCGGCGGCGAGGATGCTAAGCGCGTCCAGAGGATGTTATCTGCCGTATCAGACGCGAGGCGGGTCTGCGTATCTCGTGCACCATACACGGTATCAGGGAAAGTAGTCTGGCAAATAAGCAGTATGAGCAGAGACATTCGACACAAAACTGGGGTTACATACGTTGTGTAAGCTAGTAATTGTGGAATGTAGCAGATGCTGCGCCTTCGCTTCGTCGATAGAGTTGTACGGAGTGAGCTCGCTCGTAGCAACAGCTGTCTTCTTCACCCGTACCACGGTCGCGCTGATAGCGGGGTTCATACAAAGTTGCGCCACAAATGTCAGTGCGAGACGATCGTCGGGGCCACCAAAGAATGGAAGAAAGATGTGCTGGCGTGCCTTGCCGTCATACGACTGGGGGAACCCGCGATCGACGAATAGCGCAACGTCCGCCGGCGTGTCCGCGAAGACCTTCCGTATAAAATGAGAGTGCACGACTGCTGATGACCGGTCGCGCTTCTGGGGGAAGAGTGTATCGAACGGGTTGCTGGCAGACGACCCGGGAGCATCCAGAGAGGGCTCGGTCGTCTCTTCACTTGACGAGAATCCACTGCTCCATGGAAGGATGACCATTTGCGCCGACGCATCACGGACATGGCTTGCTACGCTGGATGAAAACTCTTCCGGGCTCACGACAGACAGTGCGGTCGACACAGTCATGCCGTTGAGGTATCCGAACGTGCGGAAGACAGCGAGCATGGGATCGCTACGGATGAGAGAGTCTGCCTCCTGTGACTTCATAACAGCAGACGTCCTGTCCGTCAACTCGATGAGACGGAGAGCATTCATGGATATACGAGGTTGGCAAGATGCAATAGCGTGGTTCTGAGGCAAGTTCGGCATTTCTGTCGACGCCTTCTCTACCTTCTCGTCCGAGCTTGACAGCCTGCTGTTGCTCTCCATGGGCGAAGGATCGTTCGAAGGATATTGGAGCAATTGCGTCAGCGTCATGACAGCAGGCAGTTGCTCCATCCTATCCAGCACCACTGCAAATTTCGTTTTCAAGCCTTCCTCCGAGGCGCCTCCGCGACCTGTGCCGTCCTCTCCTGTTGACACGATATCAACTCCTCTTTTATTTCCTGGGCCGTCGTGTACGCGAACCCTCGCGGGGTAGAACAACAAGGTAAGGGGCGTCGTCATGAACGTCAAGACGAGTGCATGCAAAACGAACATAGAGAACGTCCGTGTGTCGAGGATACCGGCTGAAAGACCGACGTTGAGTACGATGAGCTCAACGAGACTAGCAATAGGGTGAGCATCAGGGAGCCTTCTCATCGCAATCACCAGGACATGCTTACCCTTTACAGCTCATCAGGGCGCCGATAGCTCCGGATTCACGGAACGTGAATCCAGTGAGCTTCGCCATGACCGCACATCCAAAGAATTTGGAACAAAAAGCTACAACGCATATGAGAATGGTGTATCCCCATGTAATTCCGTTGTTGAGTAATCCCAGGTTCGTGCGTAGGCCGGAATAGGCGAAATACTGGACAACTTGAGTTCAAATATCATGAAATACGGATATAAAATTAAAGAACTCACCAGCGGCAAGAATAAAATTGAAACTAAATCTTCCAACTTCTCAACGATAGCGATCGCAAATCCATTGTCGTGAGGGATGATAAGACCCGCAAGGAAACCACCCTGATCCCGAGCTTAGTCAAGGAATACGGAGACTATATACAAGTGAACTTACGAAGATAGGATGAATGCCAATAATGTCAGTATAGAACGCGGAGACTAGGACAATGATGATGATGAGAGTCATAATCATTGCGGACGGTTCGCCGGACTGCAAACATCCAGTGCGTCTTGCCAACCATCGGAAGGCCAACCGCACGGGAATTGTTAAGAATAAAATGTACGCGACAGCCGCCAAGAGCACCCATAGAGCGGTAAGACCACTCGACGCATTGACAAGTGCGACGGCCAAAGCAAGGAGAATCCAGCCAACGACTGAGCAAGAATGTCAGAAATTGACGCCTTTGGGGATGACAGAAAACGTACCATCATTGCCCACACCAGCCGACAACACAACTACTCCTACAGTGGTGTCCAGCAATTTGAGCTCCGTCAAGATACGACACAGCACAGGGAACGCGGTAATTCCAACCGCGACGGCGATAAACAAGATGAAGTAACCGAAGTTAGTCGATCCATCGGTGAAGACGTTGTAGATTGGCACCGCTAGTGCGGCTCCTAATCCAAGGGGAATGACCAATCCGACAGCGGAGATAGCCATGGAAGCCCGAGCATTGCGTTTAATGAGACGCACGTCAATCTCGAGGCCCACAAGGAAGAGGAACAACACGAGGCCGATGTTAGCAGTGAGATAAAGGAGAGGTATTGACGCATTGGGGAAGATGGTGGCAGTGAAATTGGGAATATGACCCATGACGGAGGGACCGAGAATTATGCCTGCGATGACCTCTGCGATGACCCTGGGCTGACGGATGCGCCCCAAGAAGAGTGCGAGCAGCTGAATCATGCCGATGATGATGACTGCGGGGTAAGATTCGTACACTGGGGACACAACGAATATACGGGGCACATACCAACTTGAATAATCCAGAGAGGGATAGGGTCACTGGCATTATACACGGTGGGTTTGTCACCAGAAAATACGCCCGCCTATTCAGTGTGCATTGTGAACCAAATGCATCTTGAAACATTAAGTGATATACGCACCTGCGCAGGAGCCGCCGCTCGTCGCGCCACCTGTATCAGCTGGTTGGAGAATGCTCCCATATTTATGCTATGGACAACAATTCGTGCCCCGCACGGCTGGAGGGATGAGGTCGTGATGGAAAGGAGCCAACAGAGCTCTTGCCCAACTCAGTACTACAAATATCATCGCGTTAGACGCTGATACAGATCGGGGCTGCATCCGCCCGCTCGGCAAACAATTTCAGCTACCATTATCAGGGGTCCTACCCCTGTGGCTGGTGTCAATAGCCGGCATCACTGTCTATCACTACACTCACACACACGTCTCCTGGCCGCCTAAGCTCAGCCTCATCAGCAGGCATATCGACAGCTATATTTCAGACCAAAAAAAGCTCATACAAATACATGGCGACGGACTAACAATGCCGAGAGATCACGCCGGCACGTCTTCCTCTTCCCCTCCTCCGACCCCATCGCATCGGTGAAAAGGTTAAGAATCAGAGCTACATCCCTTGCATCCTAAAAATATCCATGTCAGGAACAGTGATGCTGGGATGAATATAGACAGGTACGAACCGCAGTGTACACATTCAACAACCGTGCCCGCCCGGACTTGCGCTTTTGGTACACGACAGATACATGTTGAACCTTGATAGTTCATATCCTATGCATCACGAGATAAGCGAATGAGATATTGGCGAAGAGATGATCAGCGCACTCTCGTTTGGATGCACCGGAGACAGCACAATTTCTCATAGCCGGGCTTCTTCCATTTGGCAATGAGACTGTGACGGGACATCTATGAGTTTGGATGATAGGATGGGGAAGGAGCACATCTATATTCACTTAGCATCTGCATATCCCTCCTTCAAGAGCCAGTCATAAAGTTCTTTGCTGATAGCCTCGCGCTTGTAGTACAGCTCATAAATGTACCGTGAGCGCGTATGCGATATCCGCATGATGGGCCACAATGACTCTGTCTTGCGCTTTCCTTCGTGCGACTCATTCTCGCGTCGCGCATCTTCTTAGCATAGTCATCGAGAATCTGAAGGCCGAGGGCAAGGGTAGAGCGACATAAGCTGCCCTGCACCATGAGCACGAACAAAACTGGAATACGCACACCTTCGATCTCTTCATAGCCTTCTGGCGGCTTCTTGGTCCTCGTCGTGCGTATCTTCGGCATGATGGACGTTCGAGTTGAACGTTGCACAGCGTCAAAAGTCCTGAGCGCCGCATCTCAAACGCGTTACGTAAGCGAACGCCTCGTTGAGGACGCGAGGGTTGTGGCTGAAGTTGGAACACGGTGTTAACCTGGCTTTCTCCACCACCATATAGAACGCGTTCATCAGCCACCACGACCACTACATTCGGTGCTCGACGGCATTTACATACTCGCTGCACGCGTAGACTGCAGTACTTCCTGCCTTTCGCGTCTCTACGCTGGTTGTCGTCCCTAGTCAACCATTCTGTTTACGTCCGCCGCTGGTGCCCTCAGCCTCGAGATCTCAAGTCTATTTAACGTAGGAGTGCAACTTAACGGCTTTTTTATACCACACTGGAAGACGCTGCCCGCGATGCCGCTGATCGTCCCAGCTCTGAGGCTGGTCTACACCTTCCTGAACATCTTTGAGACCTTCAAGACCCTCAAGGTTCCGCCTCCCTCTTCACGGAATAATGGACAATCCAGTATCCGTGCGTTGAGCCAGAGAAAGCGCGCAATGAAAGGTTGCTTGACAGTATGGATTGTTTGGGTGAGTATATGTCAAACCCAGTCTGTGTGGCTTCAATTGCTGAGAGTGCACGTTCGAAAGTGTTCCTTCCTTGCCTATGAGCGAACGTTGGACTCGGTCGTTGGATTGTTCATCCCATTCTATGACGAGATGAAGTCTCTGTTTATACTGTTCTTTATGCTAACCCGAGCGCGCGTACGTTCAGTTGTCCTCTTGGAATACGTGTTCCTCACATGATATTATGATTAGGGCTCGGAACCTATTTTCCTCCATATAATTCGTCCGCTTGTGAAACCATACTCCGCTCCCGTGGACGCCGTCCTTGACGGAGCACACTCTCTTGGAGAATTTATAACACTCGTATTCGCCGTTCCGGTCGAGTTCGTTATGGGTTACTATCGCCGGTGGACATCAACCGCGGAATTGGTCGAGGACAGTGACATTCAAAGTGATACAGCGTCACGGTCTAATTCGCCCCCTGATGTCGATGAGGCATGTCGGCGCGAGCAACTGCAGACGGAAAAGATGTCTCGCCGCACAGACATTGCTCAGACGAAAGCTAAGAACGGCCGGGCATCTGTCCGAGACGTGACGCCTACGCAAAGTAGAATTGCAAGAAGACAACAAAGCCAACTCCCTAGGCCGGCAGAAGCAGCTCGTCAGACTCGGTATCCGCCTCCGCCTTCTTATGACGATTCTGTCACCAATCCGCATACCGGATTACCAACTCCTCCCTCTGAGTATTCCTCTCCGAGCTCACTTACGCCTGAAGCCCAAGAGATCGATGAATGGCGACAATACCCTCCTTTCCCATCAGCCTACCCACCTACCCCACTGCCTGCATCTTCCAAACTTCCAACCAATGTCGTTGCACCCATCCCTCTTCGTCCGTCTGCCAATGCTGCACCGTTCTCAGGCATCCCCGAGGAGATGTTAGACGACGATCCCGCTAACGACGCCGACACGAGCTCTGCTCCGCAGGGTTTTCGGAAGTCGCTCCAGTCGTCGCGTGAGTCCAAGAACCCTGACTCCGATGGCGACTCGAGCGACGACGATGACATGAGTGGGGTTCAATTCCAAAGCGCGCTTATGGATATCGATGAAAGCGTCGACGGCAACGAGGATGAGGACGAAGAAGAGGACGACTTCGATATCACGCTGCAGACGCCTTTCCCGATGCGCCAGCGCAAGCCATCGAAGGAAAGAAGTACGCTCACGTCGACGTCGTCAGAGAGTCTGGCGAGCAAGTCGACCGCATTGAGTACCACCGGATACGGCTCCTCTTTGCGCACGCGGACAAACTCAGAGACCTCGGCATCCGCCTCCATCTCCGACGTTTCAGCTTTTGCTGGCCGAAAGAGGCGGCTGCAGGGATCGGTCAATGAGGACGTTAAAGACAGGACCAGGCTTCGAGACAAACCTCCTGCGCCAAAAACTAAGCCAGTTAGAGCGCCCGCCTCTCCCGGTATGCGCGCGCGGGGGCCAATGATTCTCAACTCCTCTGTGAGTGCCGCGGCCGACCAAGATGTGGGGAGCGACGGGAGCGATGATGGATCGGTATACGGGATTAAGCGGCGGCGCGTCGCGGATGCGCAAGTGGAACGTCTGTCACGTCCAGCAACCAGGCGGGAGGATACAGAGAGGACGATTCGTGGTCCACGCGGAGCAAAACCCATCAGTATCAATGCACGACCCTCCATCCGCCGACCAGAGACACGTATACCCAGCGTCCGTGGGGATGCACCTTCTACGGGGTCCCGGAAGGGTTCAGACAGAGACTCAGTTTCTTCCGCTAAGCCCCCCTTAGGCCGTAGGAAACCTCTTGTTCCAGTCACTGAGGAAAGCAAAACGCCTCGAAACGCCGTGACTGTCAGGAAATGAAGGCATTATTAGATATATGGATCCTTGATCTTTCACACCTCCTTTTCTCATACACGGTCAAATTTATTCTCCCATAGCACACATATTTGCACCGCATTTTCTGTAACTTTATTGCATCGAAATCGAACGGAGTTCCCAGAGTCCCTGTGTGAAATTGATGTGACACATCTCGTCACGCTCATTCGGCGTTGTGGCGGGCGACCTTGAACACCGGAGCTGATAACCTGCACGACTTTCTAACAGGAATCCGACCAACTTAAACATGCCAGTTCCCTGGGAAGCCCTCATTCCTTTTGGTGCATTCATCTTTGCCCACTGTACCTATCTACCGAACGCGCCCTGAATTTCATTTGTCTCCTTTTACCCAGGACTCATGACGTCCATGTTCGCCGCTGCGGGGACGCTCTTCAACGTCTCCAAGAGGCTGCAGAACCAGGGAAAGGTATGTATCGGCGTACTTTCATTCGGCATAGCAGGACATTCACTGAGCGCGGTGTGTTTCCTGCAGCCCGTTAGATACGGCCTTGATCCTTGGGATGAGATGATGATGGAGCGAGACCAACGGCTGACGGGGCATAAACGAGGGCAGAAGGTGAATTCTTCCTTCATCCTTGCACAGTGCTGGTTTTGATCTTTTGTCGTAGTCGGATCCTGTACCACCGGATGGTTTCGCGACGTCCAGCGCCTGGTACACTGAAAGTGCAATATGATGTCGTAGAATACAACGTCAAGTCTTTCTACATACTTGCCCTGGCCTGGTGGCCTGTCGGTCTCACTATAGTTTGTTCACAACAAGATCACACTGTTTAAGCATCCATTTCTGATTTTAGCCATTCCCACACCTCCTTCACTTGATCGTCCACACCAGATTCTCTGATCAACACATTCTCGTCTACCAACCCGTACCTCTGTCCCTCCAACCTGGCTACGAATTCCTGCAGTCGCCGACCCAAGGAAGCATCCGCACCTTGTGGTATCGTCAGCGAACATGCCAATATTATGCCGTGCTTGGAGTGTATCTCTGCAGCCTAAATGCAAGAGTACATGTAAACACTGCAAGATGTGAATAGGTGTTCACTTACAAGTTTTCCCCAGATAAATGAGTGCTGAATAGAATAGAGGAACTCTGGAGTCTGGCCGTAAGCCCAATCCCAGCTCTGCGGGGTCAGAGATGTGAGATTATTTCCATGCAAATCATGGTAGAGCTTGTACCGGTAACTCCGTCATTCCTTTATGGATATATGGGATATTGATTGTCTCGTCGTTCTCGTGGATAATGTGAACCTGAAGTTGAAGCGTTACCGGGCCCGACTATGAACCGAAACTAACGACTCAACTCACCTGTTCGTCGACGTCGTACTCTCCGCAAAACGCTGTGATCATAGCATCTACGAAGCTCGAATGGCTAATATTCGGGTATTGTTTTTGTAGATTGAGAACCGGGGACCTAACGGATGCTACCCCTTTGGTTTCCATTGTATCCTGCCGTTCTATTCCTCAGTAAAACCTTACCACAATACGAGCACGTTCTGCAGGGACTAACTTTATTTGTACGGAGCAGATCACCCAGCATATCTAGCCTCGTTGTTATTAGCATGGTTCCATGGTGATAGGCGCGGTCCTTGACAATTTTATATGCTGACCCTGACACGTATTCGTCTCGAGTATCAAAATCAAATGCATTTGTAGAAGAACAGGCATTTTGGGACTTATTTTTTCTTTGCCTAGGCAGATGTCATTCCTATCGTTGACATTGGCATCCACCCCGATAGAACGAAGAGCCCGGAGCACCACCCGTGCGGTCGCATGTCTGTCAAAAGAGGTACGGGGGAGGTGTATTGAGAAGTTGGTGTTCCCAAGATCCTTTAATGCGAAGGGTGATTACAGTATTTGGGAAAATGGAAGAAGAATACTTACGTGGTAGACGGTTCCGCCCCCGCTATGCCTGCGTATAAATGGAATTCCAGTCTTACGCGAGACACTTAGGTTGACCTCCTTCCATGGGTTCTGGTTTCGACCGATAACGACACATGGTTGGTCTCGATACAGCAGGAGGAGTGGTTTCTCTGGCGGTTTATGTCTGAAAAGCCTTATGAACATAACAACAGGTAAATTATGGCCAATAATTGATTCAGAACATCAGCTCACCAGTCTTCAAAAGAGAGGTTGAAGTATGGGTTTACAGATTTAGACACGTATATGGCATGGTTTGGACTTGAAGTTGCATCGATTATAGTAGCATGTCTTAAGGAAGAAAGAGGCCTTTTAGGCACATAACGCAGACTGGACAGCATGCACGTAGCCAGTTAGTAGCTTAGACGCTCATGTACGCGTCTGTGGCACGCGTTTCGGAGTGTATATTTTGAACTCCGAAAGGGGATATAAGGCTGGAAATTTTCTCCTGCTTTCTTTCCTCCAGTGTCCGTTCAACTTTTTGAACCGTCAGCCTCTGGCGCAGATCTTCTGATGGCGTTTTTCTAGTTGACGGAGCGAGGCATCCTTCGGGGTGTTCACGAGAAGGAGCGTCATTCTCTCTGCCCCCTCTCATCACGACTGAGTCCACTTCGGTGTCGATTCGTCGGAGGGGTTGATGTGGAGGGATGGTGCGACGTTATATTCCTGTACTTTCCGTACCCGCCCTTCTTCGGGAGGGTTGCTACTACGTAGCTTGGACGGTTTGGTGAAACCATAACGTAGACATCACTCTTGTTCAATCTTTGTATTTGTATATCTTCTGCTCGTGAATATAACATTCTTCGTTCGCGACTTCAGGATGCGTGAGATTCATGCCGATGTGTTTGTTATATGTGTGATGTAGACTGCGATTGTTGGTATTCAAAGGACAACTTCGATCCACCCTCCCCAATAGATGGTACATTCCAATAAAATAAAAAGAGGATTAACGAAGGGAATAATATACTGCTACACTATGACTTTCTCGTCTTCATCATCGCTCCCTACATCGAAGATGGCTTCATTCTCAAGCGGAGCTGCACGTTCCTTGCCTTTGCGCAACCTGAACACAGCATCATCATCCTGGTCATCTCCCTGTACCATGGACGTATTCAGTGGGATGTTCTCCTCCTTAGTCGACAGGGGAAGGCCGTGCAATTTTTGTCTCCGGCTACGCCACCACAGAAACGCTCCAACGACCACTCCGATAAGGACAAGGACGAGTGCTGCAGATCCTGCATTGTAGTATGCTTTAGAGAAAAGTATGAGCGATATGCATAGCTCGGATCATGCATGATGATAAAATACCTTCCCACATGGCCTTATCTTGCTCTGGTGTCTTGGTGGAAACAGGTGTATTCGTTGGAATGTCATCTAGCAGAGCAGGAAGAGGCTTGGTGTCATCACCGACAGAACTTGGTATCCTAGCTGAGCCGTCCGTGATGGCGCTGAAGTTGACCCCCATGAATCGGAGCATCATGTCGTGTGTAACGTCCGGAACGTCATATCCGACCATATGCGAAGCATTGAATATCTGCACGCGCCAGCCGTCAAGTTTTCCAGTCAGAATGAATAAGTAACAGCGTAGCTCTTTCTATTGCATACCTTCACGTATGTCATATTTCTTGACGTCACCCATGTCCCAGCCGGCGTACCATCGACTGACCATGATTGTGTTTGTACCTTCTACAGTGGTGAAACGCGCCATGAGATGAGAACGCAACAGTAGCGAATAGGACGTACCCCGAGACCGGTCTCCCCATTCCATGTCATCGTTTGAATCATACTCTCAATGCCGACGTAATTGCAGATCAGGTCTTGGTCGCCCACGAAGAGCATGACAGGTATTTTCTCAAGGACCTTGGGGAGGACAGTAATTGATGACTCAGAATTTTGTGTGGTGAACTCCATATGAATGCGACCCTTGCACTCAGTCCAGCTTCCAGGAGCATCCGTCGCATGCAATGCAGACACGACATCTCTCCGCTACACGAGATGCGAATGAGCGCTGACAAAACCATGAAGAAATGTGGCGCCTACGGCAAGATACGAGTACATGTCGTGCAGAGGTGGAGGCCAGTTCATACCACACATTGGCTGATCGTCCTCGAGTCGAACGTCATAGATATTCAGACATTTGTTTTTTCCATCAACCCTACCATCGAGGATCATCAAGATCCGGAATGAAACAAGTCGTCAGGAGCACTCACGTACGGTCCTTTCCTCTGACTACCTCACCCATGAGAGACTCGCATACGTCGACCTTGACCGGTTCCGTTTCTGAATAGCGGGCCATTTCCTGCATGCACGTATCTGTGAATTCCTTTCCCCGTTTCCAATCCTTCGTTGGCAGAAATGGTATCAACATGCGGATGATAGAATTGTACATAGTAAAAGGAGTTACCTCGGAATTCTCTTCCACAAGGCCATGTTTCACGGCATAGTCGAGATACGAGGGATATTGTCGCCGCGCGTCAATCCAACCATTACCGATCGCAGCACCCCGTAGCGGCACGTTTAGATTGGAAGAAAGAAGAGCATCCGCTGAAAACTCGCATGAACACCAACACGCAACACAGCGAGGAGCGGTCAAGCTCACCAAAATAAGGGATATACTGGCCGGCGAAGCTTTCACCGGCAATATAAGTCTGATACAAAAGTCACTCAATTATTTGAGCATCAATAATATGGAATGCAGCGCACGTCGATAGTCCTATACTCAGGGAACACCTTGTAGAAGTTATGGAGGAACTCTATAAAATGGCTAGACGCCTGAGAAGAATTACGACCCAACTATTCATGGATAACAGATAGACGTACCTCTGGAAGATCATGAAGGTAGTGGTTTGTTGACGTATAGGAAAAGCCCGTGCCTGCGGGCTGATCCACTGAGAGGCGATTGTAATGTATAAGCATCTTCTCGGTTCCGTGTAGAGCCATGACCTACCAAATACCATGGTGGTATATTCCTCCCATCCACCGTCGGCCGTCTTCAGCCCACCCTTCCCATCTAACCGCCAAGGACCAACTTCCATCATTAGGCCGTCAAATGAGGAACATCCTGGACCACCCTAAAGATGTATACACATTAAAGCACTCAAATAAATTTACACAGCTGCACGCACATTAAACCAGAAGATTATGCGCTCCTTGTCCGCGGTCCGTCTGGCCTTCACCATCACGAAGAACAGGTGCGCAGTAATCTCTGTAGCAGGAGCGGTCGACGCATTTGGATCAGACGATAGGTGCCCAGAGAATAAGCGTAGCGGTCGAGATTCGTCCTGATGCAAGTCCGGTAGTTTCGAGACGTAGAACGAAGCAGCAGAGGGTACTGAATTCTGTCAGGAGCGCGAGATCTGCACTAGACCTATATGACTTACCTCCATCGGTAGGTGCCCCAAGAATACTAGGAGGAAACAGAAACGGCGGAAGAAGTGCGTACAACAAGCCGAGACATAGTAAACGCAGCATGCTGTAGGCACAGTTGGTTGTTGTCGACACTCGGAGTAGGGGTAAACTGCGACTGCGCACTACCAGCACTCAGGAGCGCAAATCTATCTGTAGGCTAGGCCGAGATTAGGAGCAGGTATCACCTTAGAGTGAGCCAAGTAAAGCGCGTTGGAAGGAGACAAGAGCATTAGCTCTTGGTTGAGCTTCGGACTTGTCCCAACACCAAGTCACCGTGTGAGCGATCATTCAGAATATCCTCACGGTTTATTTATAATAGGTGCGCGTCACTTTCTGAACTTATCTTATCGCTCGTTTAAGTCAGCGACCACCTTCAGGAGGATTTCAACTCAAGGGAAATTCAGAAGAACTTCACTCTGTTCCAATGAAGCTTCCATACATCCTCCTGGCCTCGTTGGCCTGCGCTGCATCCGTAAATGCGCAATATTTCTCTCCAGGATGGACCCCTGGCCAGGCCGTGACGAGCGAACCGGATTCCGCCACCGCGACGTTCGACTCCAATGCGGTACCAACTTCGCAGTCGCGTCCTGCAAATGGCGACGGTAGTCTCTCCTCACTGTTCGATGTCAGCAAGTTGCTATCGTCGGGCCCTGTCTCGTCGCTCTTCGGCAAGTTGGGTGTGAACATCACGGAGCGGCTAAAGGCAGCCAAGACATCTCCCTGGGATCTGAGAGTGCCCATGATTACGGATGACAATTATGAGGAGATGATTGTCAACGAGCCACTTACACAGGAGGAGGAAGCGGACAGAGTGTGGATTTTAGTCATGTAAGCTCGACCTGTTCGACGTGCTCGCGCAAGGGTCTCTATCTGAACGCAGTTCACAGTACCGCCACCGCTGGTCAAACGAGCGGTCTCTCGAAAGTTATGGACGATCAGTTCGATAGCGCGTATAATACCAGTCTGGTCGAGAATGACTTGCCGAATGTGCGTTGGGGTCGCATCGACTATCTGAACGTCACGTACATCACTACCAAATGGTCCATCTGGCAGTGATGGCTTTTATGCATTACTGTAATCATTTTGTATGCTGATGGCTTGTCAGAGCGCCGTATTTAGTGATCCTGACAGACCGCGGACAAACGCTGCGCTTCTACAAGGCGAGCCATGTGAGGCTGAATGCCGATTTAATTCGAGAATTTCTCAAGGAAGAAGGATGGCGTAATACTCCACCTTGGAAGACAGCGTTTGCCCCAGGTGGCAAGAGGTAAGTCTTCATTATCTTTGATCTCTTCGCCATGGCTAACTTATTTTCAGGGAATTTGTTCTGCATTATTATGCCCTCGTATTGAAAGCTATATACGACGTGGTTGTGCGAGTGCCAAGGTGGCTTCTCATGATTCTTTCCGGCGGTCTGGCGAGCGTGGTCATGCGACTCATTCATCGAAACCCGGAGACAGGGTTGCCCGTGGTACGTAAGTCCCCCGCGCCTACGCCCGCACCTGATGCACCTTCGCAAGCCGCGACAACTGCGATTGATAGCAGTACAGGCGCAAGCCCTGTGAAAGGGAAGGGAAAGCAGCGGAGAGCTGCAAAGAAGTAACCTGATTATCTTGTAACTTATACCGGATTCGCATGATGGATTAGAATGGATAACGATGGCGGATCAGGATTTTTGAAGAGTTGATATATATCTTGCTGGATTGTTGTATACTTTATGTGCTTGTTGACAACTTGTGGTTTTGTGACACCTCAAATGCATCTCAAGAGCAGGGGATCCATTCAAGTCGAAAGAACGAACATGTAATGATACATACAATAATACCAGCAAAGATAGCGAAGAACTTCTACTCCTTGTAGGGGTAGTCGAACTTAGGCTGGTCCTTGCGTCTCCAAAGTTTCCTCCTGTAAAATTGTGAGCCGAGTTCATCATGTTCAAATGAGGGCCCTCACTTCTTCTTGGTGGGAACATGTTCTGCGTAGACTTCTACACAGTACTTCAATTTAAACTCTCGGATGAATCGTGGATCCCTGGAAAACATTAACATTCAATCGCTAGTCCGATTAAAAGATGACAGGTTAACCGACCAAAGTTCGCTTGCAATACCAAGGTCTTTGCAGCAACGCATCAAAGCATTGCTTTTGCAAGCTTCCGTTGCGGTCGGAACACCATTGGGGTCGAAGTACTCTTGTTCTCCCCGAGCAATCGCAACAAGTCTACATCAATGCTTGAGCAATTAACATGGTAGACCATTTTTGGAAGAAATGCACCTTCCCAGACAAACTAAGGCATATTCTCTGCTGACGATCTTCGGACCAACGTTCGTCTGACCTCTTGGAGCAAGACCCCAACCACCAGGACCGAAAGCCTTGTTGAGTACGCGTCGATACTTGATCTCAGGGAGGTATATTAGCCCATCTGAAATCAAGGCGTCAGCAGCCGTATGGAGGGCGCAGAAGCAGCCCATAAACTCACCAGGTTTGATCTCTACGTCCATTGCGTCTATCGGGGCCAGTAACACATCGGCAGCTTCCTTGGGGAAAGGCTGCTGCGAGAGCCCGAAATAACTTTTCGACCAATCCGTAGCTGTGTTATCCAGCTCGTTCCCATTAATCTGTTCTCCTACGTCGAGCGGGAATGAACCGTTCGATGCGGATGGAGACGCGGTAGTAGGGGAGGTGCTTGCTTCGGGACTTTCGACATTGTCAGCCGTGCTGGGGAGCGTGTCGGTATTGCCAGTTCCCACAGCAGTGCTCGCCCTGGCGGCTGGAGTCTTTGACGCAGTGCTCCTAACGGTCGAGGAACGCGATGTCGTCGTCCTAGCGGTGACAATCGACCTAGTCGAGCTAAGGTGTATCCGAGGGGACACCTTGGGAACAAAGAATCTCCCGAACATAAGCCTGCTCGCCATTTTTGCGAGATTTGCGAGAGCTGGCAAATGCTTTGAGGACAGATGTTGTCCGGAACGTTGTGAAAACGCGTTGGATCGTGACCACAAAGATGGCGGAACGACGCGTCACATTGCGTCACGTCGCGTCGCGTCGGAAAGTTGTCACAGTGTCTATGGCCGCCGTGGTCAAGTTGTTCGTGAATTGCAACTTGATTCTAGTGCTGGCCTTGCAAGAATTGACAGCGTACCCAATTTACAATGTAGGTCTGCGAATGTCTTTCTTCTACCTGCTAGACATTGAAATTTTTATCACAAAGCATCCGAATCCCAGCGGCATACGAAACGCGTTCGTCAAGTTCAAAGGCAAAGATGCCACCTGAGAGGCCTAATTCTAGTGCATCAGCTAGACCCTCCTCTAGTGCTTCTTCTGTTCGCCCCTCATCCAGTGCCTCTTCAGTTCAGCCCTCTTCCAGTGCTTCTCTACATCCTTCAGCTAGTGCTCCGACTCGTTCATCCTCTAGGACATCCACTCGTCCCGCATCCAGTGCTTCTATACGTCCATCTTCCAGCGCATCTACTCGACCACCATCAAGTGCCTCCTCTGTGAGGCCAGCACCGAGTGCGTCTCGGCCAGCATCACGCGCAACGCAACGGCCCATATCACGCTTCTCCCAACGTCCGTCGACGCGACAATCTTTGCGTCTGCTACCTTTCTATCAAGAACTAGTCACACAGGTGACAGGTCTGACCGCGGAGAGTGACCAGGAGAACTTTCGCACTGCTGTCGACTTTGTCTCAAGGAATCTAGATCAGACCGCCAGACCATCAGGCAGCACTGACTTTGCTACAGTAGACAAGCACGTCCGCGGGTGAGCATTCATGCATTCATGCACGTTGTTATCATCAACGCATCTCAGCCATGCACAGAAGGCTCGGATAAATTCTTATGATACCCTGGCAACAGCGCTCGAGACTTCATACAAAAAATTGAAGAATCAATCACAGAATTGTGGTGATCTAGATGCAGAAATTCAAGTGAGCTTTTTAGGCTCCTCATTTGCGATTATAAGCTCATGTTTTGCTCTGAAGCTCTCCCGTCTGCCTGATCATCTCCAGCTGCTGGTAAATATGTCGCTATGCCCTGCAGCGTATCAGTGCGTGATTGAGACCCCTTAGATGCTACTTTCGCTACCCCCAGTTCAGTCGACTCTCGATTTTGCGGAGAAATACCTGGATGGAGTTAAAAATCCATCAAAGATGCCATCCATTCTAACTTGGAAAGACATCTTAGCAGATGAGCCATTTGAAGGACAGCATTGGGAGGGAGCTTACGGTTTACCACCAGGGTCTACGGTAGAAAATTGGGACTCACATAGCGAAGGAAGTACACCGTCGCTATCACCATGGGACGATTCTGACGACCTCGACGATTCGAGATCTTCGTCAGAACTTCTGGATGATGTGTCAGAGCCTCCACAGATATTCAACAGGGTGGATATCATTCCCACCGTTATGAATAATCGACCCACGAACATATATCAGCACCGCAAGGACGTTGAGGACCTTTACGCCAGACAATATTGGAGGGCTGACTGGCATCCTGATGTCCCAAACGATCGGTCGTTCAACATAGGTGACCCTTCGACCTTAGGTTAGCTATCACTATGACGGTGAAATATGATCTGATTCTGGCAAGACAGGACCATCCTTTCACCAGGCTCTTGCGGAGAGAACCACGCTTAAGATACATGATCCCGCCAAAGAGGTTTGGAATCCGCTTCTTTATGAGCAATGTGCCAATGCTCATGCATGGAACTAGCGATATATATATGAACATGATGCCGTTCGCGAAATTCTGATGGCCTTGCAAGGCCGACGAAATATCATGTTGTCGTGGGTTCATCACGGTCCTCATGCATTTTCATTTGTTGTAAGTCATCGAGTTTCTTGGGTTTATGCGACTTCAACTTCGTCTACTATCCTAGCAACCCTCGTCTTCGCCTCGCTTGCTGCATCTCACTAGTGGCGCACAAACCTCTATCTTGATGTCGTTCGCGAAAATGGCGACTACTTTGGAGCACCTACGGAAATTTGTCATTGCAATATTTGCAAAGACTTCGCAGGCTATGCCGGCTACTGAGAGCAAACCTGCGCATCTTGCGAGTTTAAGCCGCAGAAGCACCCGGACGCTCGAAGCCTTCTCAGATGCTGTAGATTCTCAGCTGCGAGGCTTTGACAAATGGTGCGCTGCGAAGGAGGAAGAAATATGCCTAGCACAAGGCGGCATCGGACCACCACTAGTCGTCAGTTTGCTTAGTCTTGAGAAGGCCCTTCGAGATACTTTCTCAGCAACATTCAACGTACTTCTGGAGGTCCTCCGAGACGTGATCCAAAGAGCCCAACGGTCTCCTGATCCTATCATAGATATTTGGACGCTGCCAGACCTGCCTACCCGCATCTCCCCTCCTGCTCTCACCGCTTTGTTGCTGGATTCTCTTC
Organism: Grifola frondosa; assembly: GCA_001683735.1. NCBI lineage: Eukaryota > Fungi > Basidiomycota > Agaricomycetes > Polyporales > Grifolaceae > Grifola > Grifola frondosa. Next base: position 295,439 of record LUGG01000014.1, read on the forward strand.
TCGATGCTGTCCAGTCAAACATTTCCATAGGTGATGTTGTCACCTCTTCCGCCTTGATGAATGTCTTTAGCGAGACTGCGGAGCCAGTATGGTCCATGATCGGCCAGTGGATGAAGGACGGCATGCCCGTGCGAGACGTCATCGTGCAGAATGCAGCCCGACAAGAAGCACTAGATGATGAGTTCTTCATTGAGGACAACGAGGTCGCCATGCTGGATCCGGACTTTTGGGCTGAAGGTTTCACACTTCGGAACGGCCAGGCTGACGAACAGGAGAATAGACCGACTTCAGTCCCCGTGTTCCTCGCGCATATCGCAGAGCTCGTACTTGGAACAGGCAAAGTTATCGGCCTGCTTCGTGCACTTGGAATTCCTGCCTTGTTTGATCGTGAAGAGGAGCAACAATGGCTTGCTGATTGGCGATCATTCAAACACTCTTCCATTCGGTTCTTCGTTCAAGTGCTAGTGATAATCTTTCGGACAGCATCTCCGTCCTTCAAGGACAATCGATCATGTCGTCAACTGACAACCTTTCCCACCTCATATATGACGGGTTGCTACCATCTTCTCAAGTTGCGCACGAAATTCTGACGAAGGTTCTGGTCGAGGACTGTGACCTATGGCTACATCTTGCTGCCATGGAGGATCTGTTTCTGATGAGGAGAGGGGATGCGATGTCGCATTTCGTGGACGTGCTGTTCTCCAGAGTAGGTCCGCTTTAGCATTATGATTCTCATTACTGATGTATCTCAGATGGACAGTCGTCTACCCTGGAATGACTTCCACTTCATGAATAGCGCCTTTCGCGATATTGCTGACTTGGGAGCCGTGCGATGGATTGACTCTTCCCTCGTCCGCATCTCACATAGGGGAAACAAGGATAAAAATGTCAACCAAACAGTGAAAGCCATCGACGGCCTTCTCATTGAGTATGCGGTCCCGTTCCCACTGACATATATTTTTGGCCCACGGACAATGCAAGTCTATTCTTCCATTTTCGCATTCGTCCTTCAAATCCGCCGAGCGAAGAGCACGCTTGAACGGATATTGGTCCGTGATGCCTTTGGTAATGCATCACATATGGATGGTGAAATGAAGGTGTTCTACGCCATGCGTAGCAGGTTGTCCTGGTTTATCAAGTGAGTGTTTCATCTCAAGTTGTATACTCATTCTGATTGTTGTGATAGCACCTTGTTGAATTTCATAGCAACCAATGTAAGATACTGACTGCTTCTCAGTGTTCCCAGCTGACCATCGCATAGGTTCTCCACACGCAAGTGCTGAGTTTTCACAGTGCCTTCGGCCAAGTAAAGTCACTCGACGAGATGATTCGCCTCCACAACGAACAGTGAGTGCTATTATCCGCCGTCTTTTCCGGTTAATCATATCGCATCTAGTCTTGATAAGATTGAAGGGCGGTGCTTGCTACAACGGAATGTACGACGGTTTTTTCATTATGTCGAACTGCCTAATTCTTCCTAAAAGACATCAGCTTTGCATCGCGCGATCATATCCATTCTCGACATGACACTGCACTACAGTGACTGCTTCGTCGCCTTCGCAGGAGACACAACCCATGACATCTCACGCGGCTCCGTTAGCATGATGAAGCGCCACCGGAGTCGGAGACAGCGCCAACAAAAGAAGAACATTATTGGGTTCTCTATGTCCTTGCGAGAAGCACGTATCAGTTCTGACTCCGACTCGGATACGGACGGGGATCTTGCGGAAGGCAACGACGTTGAGCCATCCTTCTCTATGGCTACATCGTCCATTTCCTTCGCCGAGGAGGGCTTCGTGACCCGACTGGATAGGATGTCCACTGAGCTCGACGCTTTGGTGCGTTTTATCAGAAGAGGGGTAGAAAGCCTCGCGGCAGGTACTGGGGAAGCGGCAGCAGCATTTGGGATCTTCGCGTTCGCATTAGAAGACTGGGATAGATAGATAGACATAGGATCATATGAAGCCCATGGGCACAGGTATGTACCAAACTCACAATATTGCCGTTGAAATATGGCTACGTACCGAGGGGATATACTACAGGATTGGGCAGTGGATAGGCGGGGTGATAACAAGAAAAGTAGCGTATGTTAAGGTGTACATATAGCAGTGGAATAGCGCATGAAAGAGATCTCATAGAATGAGAGTCGGGATGCAGCTGTGCAGCTGCGCTGCAGCGAATTGTCTTAGATAACACTCTGACCACCTCTCCGATCCACTCGTCTGTTAATGCCACCGAGGAGGATTTTGATAATCATCTCCGCACTGAGCTCACCTCCGAGGTATGGCGTCGTATCCACTATATCGCGAATGCCATGAGCGTCGCTCAGGCCGTTGTCCAGTTCGTTGAGAAATGCTGTAGCTTCGGGACTGTTTCCTATCTGCACAAATTGGAGCCCAAGCTGACTTGTTTCTTCAATATTTGTTCATCATAACGGTGGTGCAGACTTGCCTGGCTAAGGGGATAATTGCCTCTGTCTAGACGTCTAGCTATATTGACGATAACGTCTTCAGGGTCATCAGCTGGAGAATTTACTTAGTTCATCACCTGCGCTGATCAGGAGATATCCTAGGTTTCATGCTTACTCGGCGCACCATCTGTCAGAATGATGTAGTTCACTGGCTTGATAGCTTTTAATGCATCTGGATCTCCAGCGTCTTGGCGGCTTCTTGCCTGATCCAAGCTTTCCATATAATATAGTAACAATTGCTCGAGTTTCTCGCCTATGGGTGTGATACCGGCGGGTCTTACGCTATCAAACAACCGGCGGATAGAAAGAGAATCCTACGCAATATTAGGGTCAAATCGAACCGCTAAACGAATAGTTTCGAGATATTGACCTTCATATTTTCGCCCGTCTTCGTGTTATTCAAGAAAGCAAATATCGATTCCGTCTGTGTCATATTTGGACGCGATATCTGCCAGAGTAGCGAGTGCCTCCCGGGCCTAAAAACGAACCAGTGAGTATATGATGCGGCACAATCAAGATACCCTCGCACCTCACGCCACCGCTTGCCCTCCATGGATCCAGAATCATCGACGATGATCACGGTATTGTATCTCCTCAGGGTATCAAGAGCATTCTCCACGCTATGTTGCCGCATTGGCCTTCGAAGCATCTCTGCTCTTTCTGTAGCGGACAGCCGCTGTGGCACACTTGGGACAGCAACGGAGCGATGTTGTGTGGACGACGATGCAGAGCCGCCTACGCTAGCAGGCCGTCTCAGTGCGGCACCACCACGCCGACCGCTCTGTCCATCACCGAATGAAGGGACTGCCAGTGAAGCCGCGCCATTGTTTGCCACCGCAACTGCGTAGGGTGGCGGAGGAGCCTGAGATAAACGCGAATCGCGCGCTGATCCTACAAGTGCAGACCTGCTACGACGATGGGTATTGGCAGCAGGAGCTAGCGAGTTCGTGCTCGAGCTTGTGTAAGTGGTGGCTCGCCGTCCGATGGGACTGTCCGCGTTATCTTTGGAATCGTAAGCAGAAGACTTCAGGCCTGAAATCGTGGTAGGTGAGGATATATGGCTAGAGGATTTGGAAGAAGAGTTCCCCATAGTATTAGAGTCAGAATACAAGTGGATGAAACACAACAGTGGTGCCGGTTTATATAGCCCGATAGAGGCCAAGCTTGACCTTCGAGGCCGTAGCAGGCGCCTCAGTTGTCACATGAACTTAGCTTTGAAACCCCCCAAAAATACGAGACAGGATATCCATACGCCAGTTGGCTGTCCTGCATTCCAGAAAACCAACAGGCAAATACATGTGTGGCGCAAAATAGTGCACAGCATGATCGATCGTGAAATGCGAGAGCAATGAGTCACCGCCTCAGGCTCAAGCTTCTTTCTTGTAAAGCAGTGCATTCCTTCACCGCCGCTCTTTAATGATTGGCATTGGTCCCTTACAAAAATGGAGTTTGAAGCCGCCCGGAAAAACAATAGGATAATCATATTCGAAGCAAAAACCTACACCTATTAGTGGAACAGTGCGTAAGGCGATGGACGGTCGGCTAGTCTAGGAAATGCATTGGCTTTCGACAGGACCACGAATTGTTTCTCGTGTGCAATATACCCCTTCAGGAAATCCTTGTAAACCATGTTCGCTATCAAACACTCAGCCTCATCGATTGAGACGTCCATTCCTGCTATTAGCAAGGCGGAGTGGAACATGGCCAAAGGTATGCGAGTGGCTTTTGCAGACGCTATCCACCTAGAGATGCACAGGCGATAAGCGGCCATCAGATAGGGCGTCGTCCGCGACAATCGCACTTACACTCTACGGAACAATCCTCGTATGCACAGCTCTCGCGCCTGGTCAAGTGTTAGCCACAGATTGAGGTCGACCAGTCGTCTCTCGAACCGGTCGAGACAGGCGTCATAGGTTCTGATGTCACCAGTGCGTATCGCAGCAATAAAGGGCGAGTAAAGCTCGTCCAGCACAGGGAAACGAGCCAGAAGTTCTCGTGATGGAAGGTGCCCACGAATTATCCGAAGAGGAATGAGGTATGTCAAGATGCGCCTGCACTGGTAATTAGTGACAGAACAATAGCAGAATAGGCATAGCTGACTCTTGGTTACTATGCGCTCCCGTATAGCAATTATAGAAAGCAAGAGTTAGTTCCTGCTCAGCCTAGACGCACAGCATGTGAGTCAAACGGCCATATATCTGCAAGCACTATGAACGCACTTTCGCGAAGTCCTCGTTTAAGAAACTCAGCATGCCAATATAATACCTATACGTAACCTAGTACACCCTGAGAAGAGGTGCACAACCTATACAGCGGGAGAAGGCTTACTTGATGTGAACGAGGATATGATGATAATGGTGGGATATCCGGATTCGCATTGATAGCGCGGAGGATGTTTTTCGCTAAGGATATTCGTTTCACCTATATCTTCAACGAGTCAGTGTTCTGCAGGCGGTAGATGGAAGAACATACGCGGAAATAGCATTTGAGAACCAGCCCTACGACATAGTAAACGCCCCATTTCCGTGACTCCGCTATTGGTGATTGCCTGAACAGAGGTGGCCAGTTGAGTGGACATCAGTACAACCAGCTTTGGAAATACCTATCCGTAACACAGCTGGAGAATGCCTTGCTGATTATTCGAGCAGCCTCTTCCATGGCTGCGGTCCCTTCTTGTCCAGAGGCAGCCGCTTCAAGGTCTGCCTATGAGGCCGTCAACCAAGACCGCGCCACAGTAACATGTGGCAACTCACATCGAATGCCAAATCTCGTAGGTCTCGCAAAACAGAAAACAGCGCAGGTAATGTCCATCCACTGTTCAGAGCAAAATAACGGAGGAATAATCTGGGTATGATGGAGTACCCAAACACTTAGCATGTTATGCTTGAATGTTGGAGATAACTCACTCACAACACGAGCGAGCACTCCTCTTTGAAAGCTTCTGCTGCACGCTTTTTGGCACAGTGATTGACTACTAATACATACTGGATGGCAACCTCATCCCATGGGCCTTCCAAGCTCCCCTCATAGTACGACAGTGTTTGACGCTAGGTTATGTGGAATTGTCGTCCATCAACGCCAAACCGGATGATACTGAGCACGCACAGTTGGATTGCGGAACTCTTTGACCAAGATCTTCCCATGTTCGCTGGTAGGTTTTAGAAGATAGGCAAGCTCGGGCCCTTTTTCTTCGCGTAGAGCTTCCGCTATTTGGGTTAGGAATGTGGAGAACCTTGCCGACGACATAGCCAATAAACAACTCTCTAGACTATCCACGCAGCAACAGAAGCAGATAAGACGACGTCAGTGGATATGATGAAGTGTGGCAAGAGTTCGCAAGTAAGTTGCGAGTTGGCGTCACGGTGGCTGCGATCCAAGTAAAGCACGGGCGTCTGTTCACAACGCGTCTTGTATCGCGCTCATTGTGCATCGCGGTGGACTCGAAATCAGTAAAGATGTCTCGATAGAAAATGACTTAGATGAATATCTGTTTAAATTATCTTGGTGTTCGACTCAGCTCAGGTGCTAGGCAGACTCCAGGGGCGGGCGCTCGTGACGACTGTAGAATTCGGAATGTAAGCACGGTGGATAGGCTCCTGTTATAAATGTGTCTCCGCGCAGGCCCCACTTTACGACCCTCTTCTCCCACCTCAAGTCCGGTCTTCGTTGATCTACCGCTGTTGAGATGGCCTTGCAACCTTCGCTCCGTCCCCTTATCATTGCGGGCAGACATGATGCTCCACACACAATCGATGTCTTCCGTGAGTATCTTGCGCAGGTTCATTGCCATCGCTGACCCTGACTGGGCACGGTAGTGGATTATGTCTGTCCATTCTCTGCCAAGATTTCCCTCGCCATCAATAGCGTCCTGCTACCGCTCTTCTCCCCCGGTGGGAAGTACGATGGGAAGGTGAAAGTCATCTTCCGGAACCAGGTCCAACCGTGGCATGCGAGCTCCACTTTAGTTCATGAGGCGGGCCTCGCCGTGAGTGTACTAGTTCTACCCGCGATGACAACCGCACTGACATTGACCGCATACAGGTAGCTCGCGTCGCGCCAGATGGCTTCTGGAAGTTCTCCCTTGCTCTCTTCAAACACCAGGGAGACTACTTTGATATCCCTTCCTCCTCTCTGACACCGGTGCAGATCCGCGAGAAGCTTGCTGGGCTTGTCGGAGACACACTTGGTGCGGACAAGAAGGCGGCGTTTCTTGACCTCTTGACACTCAAAGGATCTCCCAATGGAGGAGTCGCCGTGACTGATGATCTGAAGTATACGAGTGAGTGGATGATGTCGAATCTACATGTTGGCGTATTTCTGATCGATGCCATGACAGTCAAGTTCTCAAGGCAGAACGGTATCCACGTCTCTCCAACCGTCCTCTTCGACGGGCTTATTGTCAACGAGATCTCAAGCTCCTGGGGGGAGAAGGAGTGGACCGAGTTTTTGGCCAACAAGGTGACAGTGTAAACAGGCTCATATCCAGTCGAGAAGTGTCTGTGAAGATGTGTAGGATTAGGAGAAGACCAGAAGACTGTAGCGAAAGCTGTAACCATCAACATCATGTTGATTTAGCATCGCCCCAGCTTCTAAGCGTATAACATGTCTCATGTCCACTTGGTATCCCGTTTCTATTGAAGCATCTTCAAAAGCATTGCCCTGACATCCTCTGCATTCGCCCTTCCTCGGCTGGCTTTCATAACGCGGCCTACGATCTTGTTCACTACCCTCACATTACCTGTGCGGACGATCTTTGCCTCTTCTGGTAATGCAGAAATAGCCTCTGAACACCACTTTTCTAAGGAGCTGCCATCGTCACGGACTGCAATCAATAACAGCTGCTCGGCAAGCTTCGAAGGCATGTCTTGCGAATGGTTGGAAAGAAGATGCCGAAGGATTGTTTTCCCGGACGTCCCTAAGTAGCAGAAATACACAATATGAGCCATGGTATAGCATGAAAACACTCCGTGGAATACCTGTGATTGTCCCGGTTTGTACAAGGTCAATGAGATTCCCCATCTGTTCGACCGATATCGGGTTTTCCTTGAACGTCTCTCGGCGAAACGCCAACTGCCCCAGCAACTCATGTGTAATCCTATGCAAACTCAGCTATCATTCCAGACAGCTCATGGCCCACACATACCAGTTTACCACGGCTTTCGGGTCGCGACCACGCGCAACACTATCAAAGTATGCGACAGCCCCTCCACCTAGCTCCCCGTCGAACCCGACCTCCCGCCCAGAGTCAACGTCCATGAGGACGTCGGTGTCTCTGCGAGATAGGTCCAGTGCTAGCAGCCGCGCTCGGGTCATATCAGGGAGCTCCGGCATGTCATTGCGGATCTTGGTAATATATTCCTGTCATATGCACGGTAAGTGGAACTCAGCAGCTCGGCGACATAGAAGGCGGCGCCCGCATTGTCACCTCCGAGAATGCTCGATAACCGCCTGACGATATCGTGACGCGCGTAGGGCCCCAGCGCCGATACATGACGCCCCCAAAAGACGCTCGAATGCCGCCCCCCGTCGTCACAATATGTGGCTGGATTGATCGAAGACTCACGGAAGCTACAGATGCTTCCCTTCCATCAAAGTGAGAGTGTGTACCTGGTCTAAGAGCAGCGGCGGCAAGTTGGGGTCAGGCATGTAACGGTAATCTGGGGCATCCTCTTTGCTGCGTAGAGCATATGTTTCAGCCCTGTCTTCATCAAAACCGCGCGTCTCTTGAGGCACAGAGCGTCCGCTTTCCAATAACTCGATTTGTCGGTGAGCCTCGCAAGCTACGAATACATCTATCAGAACTGAGACTGGAGCACTGTGTGTAACCCACTTATTGCGATCATCATGAACTTGACACTATTCAAATTCTTGATCTCGCAGCGCGTACCAGGGGGACTGCCAGCCCTGTTCACGGAGACATTGACGTCACAGCGAAGGGAGCCCTGGAGAATATTCAGCTGCTAGTCAGACCACACTGTCATAAGTGCTCCCAAACCTGTTCCATGTGGCCGTCACTGGAGCCGACACAACGGAGTAATGCCTGTAGAGTTCTGACATAGTCTGCTGCCTCCTCGGGAGAGCTGAGGCCATATGGGAAATTAACGCGGGTCAGCAGGCTTTCGGCCGGAAGGAGGAACGGACCGCATATCAGGTTCTGAAACAATCTCCATAAGCCCGGTCCCAGCCCTATTGAGGTCAATAGCTGACAGATGGTTTCGGGGTAGGAAGGCAGATTTTCCTGTGTCCTGACAAATGTCACTTCATGTCGCGAGCAATATTACGAGAGGAATCTACCTGCTCCAGTTGGACTTGTTTAATCCTCACGAAAACATCGTCTCTATCTAGCTTCAGACCACCGCCCCTGGCAATAGGTGCTATAGAGTGTGAACTTGCGCTCGCCGCGTCAGCGTACGAAGTGCTCACCATATTGTTGCGTGATCTGGTATCCGGATGGGAGGTCCGCATAGAAGTAGTGTTTTCTATCGAAGGCTGACCTGCGTTGGACCTCGGCATTCAATGCAATGGCTGTTCTAACACCGAGCTCAACGCATTTCGAGTTGAGTCGCTGTAATTTAGCGGTTAACGCGTGAATGAATTCTGGCGGGAAATCACGTATGTACAGGAAGAGTACCAGGGAATGCGGCGTCGAACGGGGAGACATGGGAGTTTGGCGGTTCATCCAAGTCGGCCGTAAATGTCTCTTGGAAATGATAATAGAATGTAAATTATTGCGGCGTGCATGCATGCACAGTAATACTGACCTGAAAACAGCTTCGCTCGCGATTTGATCTGAGCATGCACTTCAATGCCAACGACCAGTTCCCACCCAGGCCATCTCGGGTCTTCCTTGAGTGTCCTAATGGTATGAACGAGACGAACTCGACATAAATTTCGCGTTAGGAACCATATATTTCCATGAGAGAGCATATGGAGATTTGTGCAAGTCGTGCCGGCGAGAGGAGGCACAATAATTCGGCATTTGCCGGACCCGGTGTATAGTCCACTTTCCCGTGCAGTTTGTCAAGCCTGTTCGTCCCCACCACTTTCGTTCTCCCTTCATCTTCCGCCATCTTCGCCGCTTCCCACACTACTCAGCGCGTAGCATGTCTTCATCGAACGGGTTGGTCTATTGATATATGTCAATCAAATCGCAGAATCTAATTGTAATTGCAGCTATCTCGGTGTCACGCCTCCCATTGCCACAAACGAGTCTAGCGACAAAGAAAAGGAGGTTACTGTCACTCTCCTGGAAGAACTTCGAAGACAGGGTACTTTCGAGACTGAGGAAGAGGCCAAAACAAGGTGAGAGTCGTTTTGCTGAACTGCAAGTCTCTGGAAGCGCCTGCATCGGAATCCTCGGTCGGAATAATTCCCTCAACGGTCGAATGATACGTGTAGAGTCCTGAGAGTGGCTCGAGGATCGAGTTCGACGTCTCCATGCATTTGTAGCCCCACATAATTGCACTAAGAATGTTGATCTGTTTGGTATCCTCCAACATCCCTGTGACATTTATTTAACGATATACTACAGAGAAATCGTTCTTGGTCGTCTTGCTGCTTTGGTGAAGAAGTTCGTTCGCCGTGTATCAATAACTCGTGGAATGTCCGAAGCTGCAGCCAATGCTGCTGGCGGGAAAATATTCACGTTTGGATCATATCGACTTGGTGTACACGGTCCAGGTTCGGATATCGATACATTGTGTGTGGTGCCGAAACATGTGTCTCGAGAAGATTTCTTCGACGTGCTGGAGGGTATGCTCAAGGAACTCGATGGCGTGACGGAGGTGTCGGTGAGCATACAGTCATGCTAGGTTACTTGCAAGACGTAATTCGTTCTGGATATTGCAGGGGGTTCCTGATGCCTATGTCCCCATTATCAAGACCAAAATATCCGGAATTCCAATAGATCTTCTCATGGCTCGTCTCGCTCTCTCAATAATCCCGGACGATTTGTCTCTACAGGATGACAACCTCCTTCGAAATTTGGACGAAAGATGCGTTCGCAGTTTGAACGGTCAGTCCTTCCCAGACCTCTCAATCACGTACTCATGGATTTCTCTCAGGTTCTCGAGTAACGGACGAGATCCTTCGTTTAGTGCCAAACGTTTCCGTGTTCCGAGATGCTCTTCGATGTATTAAGCTATGGGCCACGCGTACGTGGGATCTGCTGTTTGTACTCCTGACTACTAGCCCTTATCACTGCTTACTGTAGGGAGGGCCATCTACTCAAACGTAAACGGATTCCTAGGCGGTGTTGCCTGGGCCATGCTTGTCGCCCGAATATGTCAACTTTACCCTAACGCCATTGCAGGTGCAATTGTCAGCCGATTTTTCATCATTATGTACCAATGGTTAGCCTTCTACCCCATACCGTATGTTTCTGTTGTATAATAATCGTATGCTAGGGGATGGCCGCAGCCTGTGCTGCTCAAACAGATCGAAGACGGACCGTTACCAGTTCGAGTCTGGAACCCGAAGGTTTGTAGCTGGTCCCACTATGTCCATATCGGCATGCTAATCCGTTGTGTAGCTATATCCTGCAGACAGGTCCCACCGTATGCCCATTATCACACCAGCATATCCTTCAATGTGCGCTACACATAACGTCACGGCTTCGACGCAGATGATTATGACTGAAGAGTTCAAGAAAGGTTTGTACTGTCGACAATTCAAGGAGCTTTGTAGCGTTGACCTCCCGTCAGGTTCCGAAATTGTCGACCGCGTTATAGTTGGAAAAGCAAGCTGGTCTGAGTTATTCGCCAAGCACGACTTTTTCCATAAGTATCGTTATTATCTCCAAATTATCGCATCAACAGGGAGCCCGGAGTTGCAAATTAAATGGTGCGTCGCCGGCATGGGATTGAGTGGCTTAGGGACCAATGTTCCTTGTCTTCTCCAGGTCGGGCACCGTCGAGTCGCGAATACGGCAATTAGTCATGAAGCTCGAATATGTCGAAACCTTGACTCTAGCACATCCATTCATCAAAGGTTTCGAGCAAGTTTGTTACTGTATCTCAGATGAAGAAGTACGTGCAGTGGCTCAAGGAGAGATTCCGGAAGCTGTTGTGAAACGCAAGAAGGAAGACATCGAAGGCAAGGAAAGCACAAGTGTTGTCTACTCAACGACCTTTTACATCGGCCTTGCCATCGAACCGAAGCAACGTGCGTCTAGTGATTCTGGGAATGGCGTCGTTTTATGCAGACAGTATGCTCACTCGCCGACATCTGAAGCTGGCGCTGTCGGCCCGCGCAAACTAGATATATCTTATCCAACGACTGAGTTCATCAAGTTGGTGAAGATGTGGGAGAAGTTTGAAGACGCTAAGATGGGGATTGTTGTCCGACATATCAAGAGGTTTGTTCCATCTCTCTCTGGACGTTCATCTTCTCTACTGACCCTTCACGTAGTACGGCACTTCCTGATTACGTCTTCGACGAAGGAGAACGACAACCAAGATTGGCGCAAAAGCGTCCAAAGACAGGCAAGGTATGTCCTCAAACAGCTATTACTCTTTCTCGCGGCTTCTCACTGCTGTCTTTCCTGGTCAAGGGTGCCGATCGATCGAGCAATACTTCACCCGACATGCCCAACAAGAAACCACGGTTGGTTCGGTAACCTATTCTAGCAGTACGCCCTAATTACCTTTCGATCATATCTCTAGACACTCAGTCCCCGAACCTGCGCCGACCCTGGCTCTCCCTCATCAGCCCTTAACGGCCTCCGAAAATGGCGCTGCTCTTCACCAACCTGCTGTTTCCGCGACAGTTGATATGCTTCCCCCGGGACTATATGCATCAAATGGCAAGGATTCCTCTCAAATCAAGTCCCCGCAGCTCCCTTTTGGCGAGAACGTCGCTGTGGCCACAAGTGCTGGCGCATCATGAAAGAGAGCAACAACATCACCTTGGCACTACCTAATTTTGGCGGCCAGACTAACACTTTAGAACAGATCTGCTCGTCTCTTTCCGCTCTTACAGTACTGTTTACCATGGTGCATCGGATCTGTTGGTTTATTCATCCTCTTTTCTGTTCGACCTACAGGTAATCGTGCTGGCCTCCCGGGAGTGGCTGTCTGCTCTCGAATGCTCCTGTGGCATATTCTTCGGGTGCATGTCGGTCTTCCTGTCCGTCGGCAATGTTATGTCTTCCTTCAGGACCGTTCTTCTTTTTCTGTATCCTTCGTAAACAAACAACAGCTGTGTATTGTACGTCACGCCTATCTATAAATATCTCGGGCTTTTGGTAAATATGTTGGAGGATGAGATGAACAAGAACAACGTTCGGGACAGAGAATGGCACGAGATGTGTCCTGCGTCAGAATGTTGAAAGATATAGCTAGTGCACTCGTGTGGACATACAGTCTAATATGAATCTATTGGTAGTTATATATCATATATCTAAGGAAGGGAAGAGTATGCTTTTTGCATGATACCTGGTAGTGAGCGGGATGTCGTATGTGCACCGGAGTAGTGTGGAGGAAAGAGGTATATAAAATCCTAAGTACCGAGAAAGCAGAGTATATGCGGCCATAGAATTTAATAATACTCCCTATTCTGTGTGTAACCCGACCTGATCCATGCTTCCGAGGGAGCATGCCGGGCTGCAGCACGCCGAATAGCCCATTTGCGGATGAAGAACGTCAACGCAACAAGGGCTGCAATGCCGACAATGACACCGATCGCCACTCCCGCCTTGCCTCCCGGAGAGAGACCAGAAGATAGCGCTGACGATGCCGATGGCGAGGACGAGGACGAAACCAGCGGGGTAGAGCCGCTTTGCGTCGACGACGGGTTCCCGCCGAAAGGCCAGAAGTCTCCGCCATCTGGGGGGACGATACACGTGAGGCTGTTCCCATCTAGGATGCTCTGGAAGTCGCTCTGCGTCGTAGAGGCCTGCACGGTTTCTGGTCGAGCACGAATGGCGCGGGGGTAGGCGTCGTGTCTGTTGCTGTGCAGTTTGGGCCTCGTGCACCGATGAAGGACGTGTTGCCCACGAGCACGTTGCCTTCGACGGTGAAATTCTCTGCAGATGACATGGCGATGCCATATCCGAACGCACCCGTGAGCTGATTGTTGAGCACTGTGCCCGAGGTGCTGACGTTGTTGAAGTAGCGGTCGCCGAACCAGGTGCGCGGGCCGATTGCGATGCCGATCCTACAGAACAATCAACGCTCTGCTGGGAGTTGCAGTGAAGTGCCTACTTGATTATCGCATCCTCGTCGTTCACGCCCTTTGTCTCTCCGGCGGTAGCCATGTCGGTGGCGAATCCTCCTCTGATGAGATTGTTTCGCACAATGGTATTTGTATAATTCCCATTCCAAGGGTCATAGTCAACCATGTTGATCCCACCAAGAAGAGTCATCTGGAAGTAACTCAGCCTTCAGCTCAGACCACAATAAATGTCAGTTGAGAGGACGAACAGTCTCGACCCAGACAGTATTGTTCTCCACCAGCGTTCCTGGCGAACCAAACAAGGACAATTCCACGTCCTAAAATTGCATGAACAACCAATGTACTAGACGAATTTCAGAAGACACATACCGTCGGGTTATTGACCATGTTGTTGCGTACCAGGCTGTTTTGGCAACTGACACTAATGCCATCTGCCCATTGCTGGAATGCGTCGGAGCCGCAAGGTCCAATATCATTGTTTTGTATAGTGACATTATTGCAGCTGAGCGCGCCTTCCGCAACATGCAAACATGACCAGCTCCGTGGGTCAAAAGAGTGGACGTATTCGATTAATTGGCCGCTGTTCGAGCCGCCCATCTCAATGTTCGCCCCGCCATTCGTAGGAGGTGCCCCCTGGCGAGTGCCGTTGATCTATTGCAACCATGTTTTAGTATACTATTAGAAGAATGACGCTGAATGATTTCCGACGAGTAAGTCCAGTCGATACCAAACTGCCATTTAGTAATCGTTGACACACGGTCGCCATAATGTCAAATGATTAAAACACAAAAGTTCGTCATGCCACGTCGATGTGGACATCGCAAGAAACACGGCGTGAATTAGAGAGCTCATGTACCGACCTGAACATATCGGAGTTTCACTCCGCTACAGTTCTCACATGTGCCGTCAACAGCCGTAGTGTGACCCTGCCCATCAGCAACCGGGCCAGCTACGACCAGGGTAGCGCGTTCTTCTCCGGTGGGATACCCGACCGTGCTGATTTCTTGGTCGGGAGAGAAGAATAGAATGGGCGCTTGGATGTAATACTGAGTGCTCGGGCATAAGGGGAGGATGTATCCAGGTCCGGAGGAATTGAGAAGGGTATTAAGCCTATCAGTCAAAGTATTGAGTGGGTTCGCAGGTTCACAATCATCGCGGGTATGCAATCCCGACGCGTCTCTGTTATGCAAATCCTGGTGAATGGATACTTTTCTCAAAACATGCATGGCAACACACCGAAAATACAAAGCTCCATTCTCTGATATGTGTCTCCTGTGAGCTAAATCCCTGCTCCCATGCGAGAGGAATGCGCTAGCTGCAGAGATAAGGACGGTCGTTGTGTAAAGGAATGGTATGCAGTGGGACATCGTGGTGCAACAGAAGAAGAATGCAGCTCGGCGGACAGAAAACGATGCCCTCGCAGACAGTAACACCTTGACTTAGATGGAACAAGGGTTATGTTGCGAAGGACTTGCCTTGGGTGCCGTCAGGGCTTGGGCGCGTTGTCCATGCCACTCACTCTCGCCGCAATATCTACCACCATAACATTTCCAAACATGGCAATTCGGCCTGACTCTCCGACTCCCACGCTTAGCGCTTAGCACTGCCACTCGCACTCGCTTGTACCACTCTCTGCAAGCAACGAGTAGAAGAATGTGGCACTACAATACGTTGTCTCTGTCAATAATTGTTGTGCTTGTACTGGTTTGACCTCCAAATTCATGCGTCGCGAGGCCAATAACATCAACAATTCTATGAGTCTGCTCCCATCTAAAAACTCAATCATTTCTTGGTATACCTATGGGCCCTATGGATGGGACGCTACTTTGATCATGCCGCCGGAGCTGCCAGTATGATTCTGCAACAAATGCAATGCCTTGCAACGCCTGCAGGAAGAAATAACGGAATGTATGTTGTAGCTTATACTGGGTCCCGGTGAAGCGGAGGATCATACTATCGCAATCTACAGGCATTAACTTGGATTGACCCACCATTATGTGTGAGATACTAGTGTGCTGTGCATCTCCTTGATATCGACCCCTGGTGCGGGTTCCTGCGATGCTTTGGACCCGGCGTTCTGCAGTGTCCGGAGTGTCGATACCGGAAATTCTCGTGCTGATTGGTCTCCAACTTACGCCACTCAAAGTCAGCACCAATCTGTAGCTCAGCGCAGTGAAAGTTGGAATCAACTTCCGCCGTGGTCCCGTCATTGCATCTGTTTCGTCTAACTACCTCCAGCTCGCCATCAAGCCTTAGACCTCTGGGCGGCAGGCAAACTCTCATTAATTATGTTCATGTGGCGTACATATGCTGTGCATATACACCCAGTGTCAACGGAGCACACATAATATAAGTTGAATTTACTTAGGTACGTCATACTCTGCTACAGAAGGTTTTCCAATATCTAATCGTGCCCTACCCTCGGTTTTTGCCTTCGTGTTATGCCCAAATTGCGACAGTGTAGGGTGTCCGATGTCATGCCAGGCTTTAGAATGTGCCAGTCGCTTGAAATCCCCGGCGACCAGCGGTCTCTGAACAGTCTTTGGCTGTTGTCCATCAAACTACAACCACTACTTCTCGTGTTCTCCCCGAGGCTTCCCGCGAGCTACCTTCGTCCAGTGGGAGACATTCGGTGCATGACCTGCCGATGTATGTTTGCTACCGTGAATGATAACTAAGTTGGATTCTATCAAATTCGTCCAGAATTTGATCACATCAACGGACAAAGTACCCGGAGATCCACAAGTTTGGTCCAACCTCTGAGGTTGGACCAAGCTGACACTGCCTTCGCCTTAGTTGATTCTAATATCATTGGTCATGAGTTCACGCATTCCATTACCTCGTACTCAAACTATATTTTGGCAGATAGCCGTCCATCTTCCCCTCCCTCGAGAATGAACTACGCTAGGACGCCTTGCTATGCCGGCGGCCTGCCTATGTCCGTCCACAGCTTTTAGGTGATGTTGTCGTTCATCTGTCGCTGGGAGACATGCGTGGTGTAGATAATCCCCCGAATACTAAGTTTGACTCCAGCCAAGATGGCTGTCGTGGGAAGGAACTTGCCGGCTATGCAAAAGCCCCCTGTGGTTATCTATGGATGTTTTGTCCATGTCGTAGCGTGTGTAAGTTCCTCAGAGCCGGATGTCTCAAGTCCATCAGCCATCTCGCGCCACGAAGCGTTCGTTGCTATCTCTTGCTGAAGTCCGCAATTATGCACCCAGCCAAAGGTATCTACTTCTTACTTTCTGTGCCGTCTTCTTATTGTTGATCATTCGAACCTCATCCTTCCCGCGGCACCATCGCAGTTCCAATGGGGGCAGATGGGCACAATTATAACCAATGTCTGTACTGGTATTGAGTCTGGGGTACTTCTTTCGTATCATTTCGTATCATTTGTGATCAATGGATTGAAAACCCCCGACTGGATTGCTATTGCACATGTTAGCGATGTCAACTGTGTATTTGCCATTCAGATTTTTGTCGTCTGGACTTGAACGAGAATCCGATTTTGATACAATGTCCTTAATCACGACATCGAGAGGGGGAGGTGGATGATGAATTGCTATGCCATTTCAAACCGCACTCACTCGGTGTCAACTGGGAAGATGTAGCATCAATCATATGCCACCCGCCTTCTTGGTGGAGGACTTCCATCATGGTTATGGTTTTCCGGTCGTCAGAGCCATCGTATCGCGTCGCACGCATGTCATCCTTAGGCCTCGCGCGGGGAGAACGCCTCGGTGGAGGGCTGCGAGAGCGCGATCGCGGTGGGGAACGATTGCGAGAATGTCCGCGTCTGTCGTCCGCGGGGTAACGAACTCTGCGGTCAAACTCGCGATGTGGGGTCCTGCTCCGTGACCTGCTCCTTCTGTCAGGAGAAGCACTTGAGCGACGTCGGTCCGCACGGTCCCCACCGGTCCCAAGGGTGCTCAGCAACGCCTCAACGCCTCTCATACCTTCCGACTTCACCTGCTGCTTCCGTCGCTTCTTTTGCTCCTTCCTCGCGTGCCGTTCTTCTGGAGTCTCGTCCTTGTGTTTTCCTTTCGATTTTGATTTGGGCTTCGACCTTTTGGCCCTTTTCAGCGCCTTTTCTTCTTTACGCTTTGCCAATAGATAGTCACGCATGGGATCCTCAGGGTCGATAGAGGGCCCTGAAGAGTCGGACGATTCGGAAGCCGCGTTGTCGTCTGCCCGGATGTCGGTATGATTTCTGTAACCAAGTAACAGTGAACAAGAGGAGGCGCACCTATCACAACCTCCGGCTTCGCATTGAAACTCTGCTCCTCGCGTTCTTGCCATTCACCATCCTCGCCCTTCGTCTTGGGCTGCTTGTAGTTCTTGACATGATCGACCCGCAAGGTCCTCTCTAGGACCTTGGCTCCGTTCAGATTGTCCACCGCCAGAACAGTCGAACGCTGGTCCTCGTACATTAGAAACCCGAAGCCTCTCGTCTTCCCTGTTTCCTTATCACGAGGAATATTGACATCCATTACTTCTCCATACCTGTTTCACGACATCAACTTCTGCAACCTCATCATAGGTATTAAAGCCTCACTGAGAAAATATAGTTATCACATCTCCTTCGGTTAATTCTCTAGGAAGTCCACCAATGAATATGTAGGCAGAATCTGGTATGAATGTATTAGTCAACTGTTGCAGTTTAGAAAGTGGCTTGTGCCCACCTTTATAATCATCGTGCCACGAGCCGGTTCCGCCGAGATCTAACTCTCGTTCATTGATTTTGTTAATCTCTCGAACAATACTATACGATAAAAGATCTCAGTAAGTAGCGGTGTCAGAAACGAGGGAACGTACTTCATGGTGGCGGATTGAGTGCTGTAGCGCCGAAAGCGAATGTAGTGCCACGTGCTAAACGTACTTGGCGTTTACGAAATTTTGTGTCTTTTGTGGACGACCAGCAACACTCAATGTCTTCATTCTCACTTCCTACTATCAATGACAATCCAGACGGTGGATGGGGGCCGTCATCGTCGAACCTGCCCGCCCAATTCAAATTCAAGGACATTCCTTATGCGCCGTACTCAAAATCTGACAAACTCGGCCGTTTTGCTGACTGGAATGATATCTCTGGCGACAACCGTCAGACTAACATAGGTCTTACGTCTGCCCAAGGGACCACGCGCGGAGGTCCTGGCGGACGTGGTAGACGCGATGGCCAACCCGCCTTTGGCAGTGGAACTGCGAGCGCATTCGCTTACTTCCATGCTGAGGACGAATCGAGCTTCTCGCTCGTAGATACGAAGACTGGTACGACACGCAGGGGAGGACCCCAAACACGTGGAAGAATGACTGGAAGAGGCGGTCAAGGCTACAACAGGGGTGCCCAGAGAGGTGGGCGTGGCGGATTCATGGGAGGCCGAGGCGGTGCCCAGCGAGGTGGAAGAAGGGGCTGGAGAGATTGGGAGAAGGTACAATTTACGTCAACTATTCCACTTGATGCAAGAGTTCAACTATGATTTTAGACAAACCGTTTCCGGGAGTCTTCAGTTGCTATCTCTCCTGAATGGGCTATGCTGGATGAAATTGAATTCCACCGTCTCGCGAAACTGCGGTTGGAAGTTGATGAGCCTGAAGATCTGTGAGTACTCTACGATGATCAGTTCAGTATACTGCTATCCGCAAATGGTCTGAATTATCTTGCAGGGATACTTACGGCCGGTTGTTCCCGTATGACAAGACCTACGACCGCATCACAACTAAGTCAGAGAAACCTCTGCAGCTGGTGGATCGTATCAAGTACAATACGACAACTTCAGACGATCCCGTTATTCAGGAGGTGATGTCTGTTGTTAGTCATGCCAGCATGTTTATTCATCATCATTTTCTTCGCGTAGTTGGCTGCGAAAGACACAGCCACCGTTTACACCACCGACGTGATTCTCAGTGTTCTTATGTGTGCACCCAGATCGGTGTATCCTTGGGACATTGTGATCGTACGCGAGGGAAACAAGCTTTTCTTCGACAAGCGCGACGGCGGTCCGTTCGACACTGTCACCGTCAACGAAAATGCCGCGGATCCTCCTCAGGATCCTTCAGCTGTCAATCCCAACAACCCTAACGAAAAGGTTGTCGTCCCGGAGACGCCGTCGATCAATTCTGCGACATCCCTTTCACTCGAAGCCACCTACATCAATCAGAATTTTGGTTTCCAATCTGTCATTGAGACTCCCCCTCCTCCACCGGTTGACCTCGCGAAGCCAAACCCATTCTACGGTCCCGACGAGACCGAACCCCTTGCATCATGCGGTTACCGCTACCGTGTCTTTGACCTTGGAGTGACGGAGGACGAGGACATCAAAATTTGTGTGCGTACAGAAGTTGATGCGTATTCGCCAGGACAGGGCAACCCTCGTCTGGGTCAAGGCCTGGTCACCATCCGTGCGCTTAATGAATTTGACCCACGTTCGCAAGGAGCAGGAGGAGCTCCTGATTGGCGTACGAAGCTGGACTCGCAGCGCGGTGCCGTGGTCGCCACAGAGATGAAGAACAATAGTTGTAAACTCGCGAAGTGGACGGTGCAGAGCGTCCTTGCGGGTGCGGACCTCATGAAAATAGGGTGCGTTCCTATCGTTGATTACACTGCCTTTTGTTCGATTCTGACTGAAATTTTTGTTCCATCATATCGCATAATTTCCTCCTGGTGTCTTCAAACTCCTGCTATTTCATTCGATCTCCCACAATTAGATACATTTCGCGTGCGAACCCGCGAGATAATACTCGTCATGTCATCCTCAGCACGACATCGACGCGACCAACAGACTTTGCTGCTCAGCTGAACGTTTCCCTTGCCAATGGCTGGGGTATCGTCCGCACCGTCACGGACCTTTGCATGAAGCAACCGGAGGGCAAGTATGTTTTGATCAAGGATCCCAATAAGGTGAGGTGTCTAACTCCAATCTTGCTTCTGTGTTTCTTGTTTGTTCTCCGTGCCGCGTCCCGGTCATGCAGTTTTTTGCTTGATGGTAACCATTTGAGCTTGTTTTCGCGCCAATCTTGGATCCTGATCTCACTCTGTCCAATATTATTGGCCTATTTTTTCTGCTTAGCCAAGGCTGGACATTGCCAGCATTGGCTTAGTGTTGTTTTATTGACGATTTCTTCTTTATTGCATTGCTGCGGCAATCATCTTTGCTTGATTTACTTCACACGAGTATGATCTTCTTGCTCATATTTTCCCCACTTAGCCCGTCATTCGACTCTATGCTGTTCCGTCCACGGCCTTCACGGTGGAGGAGGACGAAGATGATCCTGGATTTGATGAGGAGCCCGAGTCTGCTGCTTAGATGTCCTGAGTTTGTACTCCGACATCCTGCGGCTGTAATCTATGGCGGAGTTATCTCGTAACTGAACGAATGATGATCTTGCACGTCAGATGCTTGCCAGATCCCGCTCAGCACAGCGTGCGCAACTTAAGCGGAAGCAAATGCCCGGCCATCGCAGGCTAGAGTCCGGACGCAAGGGTCCTTTGTTGATCGATCAATAGTCATTTGCATCGCCATGACAGAAGGTTCAGAGGAAGCACATCAAAGCCAGTCAAACCCTTGAGAATTACCCAGAGCATGAAGCACACACCCACGTCTATGAACATGCTGACCAGATTGCATCTTTGAGGGATACCTGGGCCTGAGGACTGTGTAGGATGATCTACGGGCCCCTGCGCTGTCTTACGGTATGAATTACCTCACCGATGAATGTAACCTCAGTTGAGATGGTACCGGATGATCCGCAAGGTCATATATTACAGGCTGTTATCACTCTACCGTAAGACAACTGCGCAAGAACGCATTGTCCGAGAATGTAGGAGTAGGAGTAAGTTGATGCGAGAAATTCGGCGAGAACACTCTGTGGGATAACGCAGACAGGAATAGATGAATCCTATTGAACGAAACCTTCAGTCATGATGGATTTATGCTGAGCATACACGGCCTCATAGCATGAGAATGAATCTGTGAACTGTACTCACATGTGTCTTTGACGGAGTTATTGAGGTTAATGTGTTTGAGAGCTCAGCAGAGTTTCCGCGGCAGCTTCAATGTTTGGACTAATAAAAGAATAACAAATTGGCGTGAGTCCACGTCAAGAAGGGTGGTCGTCGGGCGTCGGATTTGGGAAGACTCTCTCATGGGGCAAGGCAGATGGACAAGTGGCACAACGTTGAATAATGGACATAGAACAGAAGTGGCTTGGAGTCACAGGGAAGCATTAAGCCCGGAGAAAGTGAAGATACGCCAAGAGAAGGAGGCGCAGCACACTCAGCATTTCTAGAACAATGCGACTTACCTCCGCTGCAATACGCCAAGAATAACTTCGCGACCGACGTCGGGGAACATACCCGTCAGTATCTGTATCTCCGACTCGCTGGGTGCCCTCACGGTTCCTACGCCCCCAGTACTCGGACGAGCCCCGCCGGCTAGTTCGGACATCCATTGGCGCACTACTCCGCCAGTGGCATCGGACTCCGGTGTCCCCTCATCATTCGAGCTGGCAGGGGTGTTCGCACCTGGAATGTTGAGGATAGATCCCCGAGCGGGACGGGTTGGGTGTGAGCGCGAGCTGCGAGCAGTTGTCACAACTTCGTCTTCATCAAGAGCCGCAGCAGCGTCCGTTCTCCGGCGTCTTGCGCTGGTTTGGGGTTCCGGTAAAACCCTGTTCGTTCGTCGTATCGATCTTCCCTCTCCGAGTAAGGGTTTGATCCAAGCTTCCCCAAAATTTACGACTCTAACCATCGAAGTATTTAGCGAACGAAGGGAAACTAAATACCTAAGAGAGCTTGCCTATGTGGTATCCGCCATCCTTTTAGTTGCAGGGATCAGACCGATATATATGACCCGAAAGCAAGCCCAGCATAGCAGGCAACAAGGTAGCAGGGAAGTGGGAAATTGCGAGCTGGTGGTAGATACATTGTCAGACATGCGAACACTGGCTCTGGATCGATAAACGGTAGCACTATAATCACGGGTCGAATTCTCACACATGAAAGATTTAGCTCACCTGTCCAGCTATCATGTATACCCATATCTTGTCGCTCATACCCACTCCAAACACTTTGAAGTGATACGCCGATGGAACAAGGCGCATATATTGATAAACTATACCAAACATGATAGCGGTAGGACCGGATGGAATATAGTTGAAGAGTGACCCAAGCTGAGTGAGCGCGTGTGATATGAGAAGGGATAAGAACTGGTGATAATAGAGATGATAGTAGAGATGAATATGAAAGACTGCGCCCCGAAACAATATGAGAGTTGAAAATGCCAATTATTTGAGTAGCTCACCGCAAATTTGACGCTACCAAACGTTCTCTCTATTGTAACTCCCGCATTATACAAAAGCAGCTCTGTTAAGAAGAGGTCGCTCGAATTCGCGCATGCAACGTGGTGCGCAAAGAGACGCCAGTACTAGAACAAGAGAAAATGAGTATTCTGTATAGTCATTTTACATGGTCCCATACCTGGTGATACTTTGAGATGTGAGGAATGAGCTGAAGATGTAGATAATGCTTGACGTCGAATATTCCGGCAGCAATGGAAGTTAGGGCAATGCCTAACATCAAGCCTGGTAGGACGCTATTTCAACATGAATCATTCTCAGCTGAGACCAGTAAACGATTGCACCTTTCGTAACTGATGCATGCTCAAAAGACATCCTTTCAGGATTGAGGTACTCGGGACCCGGTAGACAAAGCTGAACTGACGTCGCGACTCAGTGAGCGTGGTTTGGAGTCGGCGTGCACGGCGGTGGCACGCGACGCGTTAGTCACGGGAGATCATTGTGACTCATGTGACACGACTCTCGTTCAACCTACGGTTGAACCTAGCTCTCTCCGCCATAATTTTTTCCGCAGTCCGGCGGAATCTTTGCAAATGCTCTTGACGTCGAGCGCAAATTCTCAAGGGTTTCAGTTGGCAGTACGGAACAGCCTGGCATGACTTGTGTACCTCGGAGCCAGTTCCGCTGGCAGCTGATCTCTGCTCTCGATGCGTGTAGTCTTACTGAGTCCGTATGGAGATTGTGCGGGTGCGCTCTGGCTAACTCCGTCGGGCGCGTTTTGCGTCATTCGAGCTGACTTGAACGCGAATTATAGGAACCAAGTGGATGTCGCGGCGTAAGTGGTTCGATTCGTATACTTCATCCGCTGTTAAACTTAAGTTCGCAGATCAAGCTGGACCGCTGAAGCATGCGAGGTCCATGTCATCGCGCCATGGTCCAGAGAGATGCTTCTCGGAGGAATTCTATTTTTCAACCGTACAATTCCCCAGGTCAGGGTCTCCGAGGTCACGGTGGCGCGAAGTGCCTCAATCACGGGAGATACCTTCGCGCATTGACTGGCTCAATGAGTCTCTATCTTCGCCCGTCCTCACCGTTCGAAGGCGTGTTTCTGAAACGAATGTACGTTCCTGGTTATCGGTGCTGACGCACCTAACGAGGCTGCCTTCTTCACCCATTTCCATCCCAACATCGCGAAATCGGACATCTCATCATGAGCACTGCCGGCTCATCATCTGGCCTTCCTAGCCATTCCGACGCCCGTAAATGTCTCTCAAGATATTGGATCATCTTAGCCTGAAACCAACTCCGAGAGGCGGCTCTTCTGTTCACAGAGATTCCCCTGGCCGTGAGGTCTGCGACGGACCGTTTGCGGCCTGGATCACAACCACGAAAATATTTCCGCAATTCCGTTGACTTCCCGCGACTATCACGGTGATAGTTCGCACTTTTCGTCGTCTGATATTGCAAGGGCTGTGTTTATCACCGAGGCATTTTGTAGGCTTCAATACATTATCACCAGCACAGACTCTCTTACTTGAGATCATGTTCAAGCCGGTCTTCACGCAGTACTGTCACACACGATCGATGATCATCTTTTCGCGTCCATTAACGATCGAGAGAACGGAAGTATGTCCGGTAAGCTTCGTTCCCCATGTGCTTATGCTTCGTCCGATGGCGGTGGCGATGACAATAGCTACAGGTCTCATACTGTTGCGTATCCAATTTGCTGCAGAACATTAAGCCGAGCCCAATCGTATGGACCAGACGAGTCTTCCTTTTTTTTTTTGGTCGCGATGTGCCTGCTGAGAGTACAGTCGCCTGATGTCAATGTCAAGTTCCAGCACACTGCATCGCTGTTTTAATTATATCGATACAGGGGATGTTTTGATCGCAGCCGCATGTGCGCGCCTTTCTCCTCAATGCCGTTGGCGCCATCTGCTTCCGTTCCTCTTGCCGACCAATCACATATTTTCACCACCTAGGATTTCCTTTTACGGAAGGGTTCACAGTCCATAATAGCACCGCGTTTGGGAGGGATCAAATCTATCATGAAGATGTTGAGTACGTAGGCAACGGTATCAGTACTTGGTCTGCGGCCAATATTGACTGATGCGGGCGTTACGGTGCGTCCAATCTCAAACTACCACCGTCGGTGCCGCCGTTCGCTCACGTCACTGTATAGACTGGTATTCTTCGGGTTTCTGTCAGAGGTTGTAGCCACACTGCACTCCGCTCTCGAATTTTGGTCAATCACATAGATTATCAGTGATAATCACATTGTTCCGCAGCCCGTGTGGGAGCATTTGAACTTCGTGGAGTATCGAGGTCCACGCAAGAAGGTTCTGCGCCCTCTCGCGCGGGTCTCTTTCTGAGATTGACAGTCTCCATGTCTGTTACTCTGCGATTAAGGGCCGCGGTTTGACGCCACCTCACATTGCGCTCGAAAGGCATTAGGAAGCCGGGCGCGCGGTAATATCTCATTTTGCGTTCCGTAATGCCGTCTTCGTGGAGTCCAGGCGCCAGCTGGAACATACTGTGAGCAACCCAACAGCAACCTCCGAGCCGGGCTCGGGCATTGCTCCTTGGTGCCTTTGCCCGGGTCTAGTGTATGCAATTAAGACTCCAGGGTCGCACTTAGAGAGCGCCAGCGACCTGCTATGGCATCGCAGTTCCCTGCTTACATGCTTGAGTGGTGTCTCCGGGAAATGCACGTGAAGAACGGGCGTGCCGATTCCGGATATTCGACATGCAGTCAGGGTGATGCGACATGGATGTAGAGCAATATATCACCAAGGTATCGGGCCAGCTGGAGCGCCCGGGCGTTCGAGCATGCCAAACGTGATGCGGCGGTGGCGCTCGACGCGTTGCAGCCCAGCAGATCGCGGTGAAGTCACAAACTGGGATGGCCAAGTACCCCGCGGACTACTGGCATGCGGCGCGCGACTAGATGTCAATGGAAATCAAGATGATGACCTATTAAGCACTACAGCACTACGTGATTAGCTGGACCACATACATGACATCTACGACGTGACGTTACAATGAAATTCTACACTAAGTTAAGAAACATATGTTGGCCGAGAGGCCCAAAAATGAGAGGCATAATATATCTGTTGTATAACGGAAACGCGTATGGAGAACCCACTATTCGCAGCCGGTAATATTACAACATCGAGTGTAGGAGCCGAAAGGGTCTGCAATCTAGTTGATCGCAAGGAATGATAAAGACGACGTGCGCGGGACTCGTGCAGTGCAATTGAAATGCGCATGATAACACAGAAAGATGCGGTAGTTGGACAACCAAAAAGGAGGCAGGTGGCGCAGTGACAGATCCTCTGCGGTAATGGGAGGAACTGCAGTAAGGTAGGCAGTGACGGCGCGAGCGGTGGTGAAGCCGGAGCATGACATTGGGGAGGCACCCGGGCCGTTTGCAATCCAACGATCCGATTTTACACGGTCATTGGGGCCCTTCGCTCCTCTTGACAGACTTCGCGTACGCGACGGCAGGAGATAGCGCTTCTTCTTCGTCTCGTGCATCGGATGCCCCCGGGGCTGAACGCGGCCTGAACAGGACTCGGCTGACGCCTACGATTGCATGGATGCCTTGTGCAGCTAGCCGCGTCGTCATCCATTGTGCGAGTGTCATTCCAGGAATGAGACTAAGTAGGTCCTGCCGTATCAAAGAAGATCGCTTAGCGCGATTTCCAATGTGAAAGGCTCTTGAAGATGCCGAGAAAGCACATAAATACCTTGATATCCCAGAAATCTCTATGATGTGTGATCCTCCAACGTCGTTGAAAGATAGCCGAGTCACGACAGGTAATCGAAGATGAAATGGTGATGGAGGTTGTAGGTTCATAGTGAAATTATGATATATCGAAGGCGGCGATTGATGGCTGAATGAGGAGGGATGTGACAGCGAAAGCATCGAGTCTGTGGACGCTACGGGATGGGGCACGCTTGGCGACGATTGAGAGTGGAGGCCTGGGAGGATGAGGATGTGGACCGTGTGCTCAACAATCGTCTTTCGGTGACCGTCTGAAAGACGTTATTAATAAGCTGAAAAGTTCACATCCGCCTGGCGGAGCACAACGAAGGAGAGCAATCACAGAATCGCATTCAAAGTTCTGCAGTAGTTACAACCGCGCATAGAGCGTACAGGCTTCCATAAAACTCACCAAAGCTCTCGCTCTCGCAAATATCCGTCACCTCATTCCACATAGAAAGGGCCTTGAACCATGGATCCATCCAGCGGTGTTCACGAGATATGCCAAACAGCGCGCACAACACCGCCGCGGGTCGTGGAACATCGACCTGAGCAAGCTGCATAGCTAGCGCGTGTATGTCTGCTATGACATCCCTAGAAGTCGCTGTAATGAACGGATTTTCGTACTTTGCACTGGGTTCGTAGAATCGCTCGATGAGGTCCCATGATGGAGGAGATGAGCCGTAGAATATGTCGCATATTTCGAACACTGTTGTTTGATGCGGTAGAGATACAGCCGACGGATGTGTGTCGAAGGTGATGGATGATTCGGAGGGTGCGCTAGGGAATCTGACGGTGTTGGAGAACATGGTGGAGATCGTTAATATGTATATTGAGGTCGATATCGTCGATGTCGTCGCACGGAGCTGCTCCGCGTTTAGGGTTAGGGCCTATTTTATGTTAGCTTTTTATTTTATTGTTTGGGCTCCGCTGATCTGATTCCATCACAGATCTGCACCAGATTTCATCTCAACCACTCTGCAGTTGGCGGTTGAGGCTTCCAAGGCTCGCTTTGTCGACGAGGAAAGCTGCAAAGCTTGTGTTGAAGATGTGGCTGCAGTTTTTTCACCCGTTGTTCTGTCGGAGACGGTGAACCTACAAATAAGGAAATCGGATGCCTAATTCCGTACCCGTGAGTTGGAATAACTCTTCCGCTATTGGATCTAATACCATGGAAAACTTTAGTTACTACTATGGTACTATGGTGCTATATGCGTTTCATAGAAACTTTTGGTGTTCAGTCGCACCACGTTCGACTCCACGTTTGACTCCACTTACGATCGACTGTGAGTTTCGTCATCGATCATACATTCATTGCGCACTTTCTGCTATGGGGGGCCTTTTGAAAGCCGTAAATGTCTCCACATTCAGGCCACTCATGACTGTAAAATCAGCCTTGGCTCTGGTTTGCACACTCTGGCACTTTCCTGGGCCAAGTTCTTCTCTTAGAACGCATACGATGTGCAAAAAGCCATGAAAATTGAAAGACGCAACTAAATGCGATACTTCCGTCCGGCATTCCTTTTATATCTGCGCCTTTGCAAATTGATCGCACACACAGTCGGTCTCTAGGTGAAACGCTCGATCTGCAAGCGATCATCCCATCAAAAATATCGACCAGCCACCGACGACTACCTTGGCCAAACTCTGATCGAACGGTTACCAGCCGCAATGAATACCTGTTTGCCCGTTTGGGCAACCGTCGTCGTTCGCTCACACGTGAGTTCACACACATATTCTGCGCAAGCCTTGACTCACACCACTGGGTTGGACGTTCTACACCTCCTTTGTGTTCACAAAAAATTTTCAGGACGCTCGGCTGTTTCTGCGGCCAAGGTTCAGGCCTCAGGTCCACGGTCCGTTCCAGTACCCTAAAAGCGACAACGTCCGGCGCATCCTAACGAAGATACCGGACCTTGTAGAACGCGGCACTCACGTACAGACCAGCTTCTTTTAATCGAGTTTCACATTACCGCTGGGCGATAAATGCAAGCGTTCTTTCTTCACAGAAGCTCGCGTCACCAGACTTCTCCTGCATTGGCGTCAATTCGTCACCGGGTGGAGTTACGCTAGGTTACGCTGCTCCTCAAGGCCCCGCCCTGTGCCACTGGTCGACTTTGTGGAATTTATGTAGATGTGGTGAGCTCCCTAATCCCGCAAAATTGACCGGCAGGATCTCTAATAGGACACAGACCAAGCTAAATCCGTGGCCCAATGAACGTGCTGTCTTTTTTTTATTTTATTTTTTATACGCTTGAATCCATTGCTAATCTATTCCATACCAGCAATTTTCGCGTGCCAGACAAGCCGAGAACATGCTACGGCGCTTCGCTTGTCAAGCATAAAAGAACCGTGAGCGTGCTAAGGATGTTCCGCCGGACTTGTCCGCAATGCTGGAAGTCCCATTTTCAAGCTTTGCAATTATGAACTCTGTAGAAGCGATTCGAGTAGAGTATGCAGAGTCCAGCCTTCGCGCCGAAGAACCGCTCCGGCGGCGCCAGCCAGCGCCAGAATCTCCGTCGTTCATTTGGGTTCTTTCATCTGGATGCGGGGAGAACAAGGCGCCGGGACGCTTGCGCACGTTGTCTCGAGCATCATTAACCAGAATACAGGATACTTGGAACGACTGTTCCATACAAATAACTAGGCCGGCGGAAGAACGCGAACGTCACGTGTCATGCCTCGAGGCACGAGTGGAATTGCGGCTTATGGAAGGTCGAGCACAGGAGCAGCGCGTCCCTAATACCAATACCACAGCCCTCGCCGGAGTGACGTACGGGTTCATTCAGGCTTCAGGCGTGCACAGACTATCGCACGCTATGCCGAATGTGTGTCCTGCTCGCGAGCCTCCATTGTCGTCCCACACCCCGTTCTGCGCGGCCATGGACCGATATTTCACGCTCCGTGAACATTGCGACACGGCCTCGTGATGCACATGATAGACCAAGGAGGGCAAGTACGAGTACGCTAGGACCATTTAGCAGGGGGAGCGCCCGCGAGGTGGCCATTGTGTCAAACTCTCAGCATGTCGAAGAGGAATGGTACCTGCAGGATGGCGAGATGTCTCGATGCAAGATAGGCTTAGAGCTCTGCTAGTGCGGCGGGATTGGGTGGGTAGCATTCCCGCCGGACGCAGTCCGCTGATCAAGTAGAGTTCGCCGGCGTCCTGTCATTGATGCTGCGAGATAACAGCCAACTCCTATCTGGACGAGGCGCGCAGAGAAGCAGCACACACACACACACAATGCGAAGTGCAGGACAGCCTCCGCGAAGCGCACGGGGATTCCTGTGTGCGCGGACATGGGTGGTTCCCCTCTAGCTACGTGCGCGTGCGTCCGACGCATCGGAAGTGCCGCGCGCGAAGTGCGAATAGGGTGGGACGTGCTTGAGTTGAAATTACTGCTTGCGTCTAGCGGCGAGCCACAGCAGCTTCGCCGCCTTCCCTTCGGGCGCGGCACGAGCCCAGATTGCGTCTGCGCGGTGAGATTGAGAAGAGTGTGGAGGAGTGTGCAGCTGCAGACGTGCGCAGAGATGACGTCCGAGAAGGCAGCAGGAGGCAGCAGGATTATGGGCAGCCCCGAGAAGCAGAGGGCAACGGTGGAGTGCAATGCTGCAGACATCTCACAGTGTGGGCAGGTCCGCGCTCGTCACGGTGACGAGGAGCCGAGAAGCACGCAGAAGAGGGGGACACATGGCTGGTTGAGTCACAGAACAATACGTGGACGTGAGACAGGCCATGCAGGCCTCTCCGTGCTCCGCGCTGGGCTATTGCGGGCTAGAAGGTCCTCTGTAGCAGACGGACCCTACTTTCAACTTGGCGTATTGAGAGCAGCCGTTATCAATGTTTCATGTCGTGGTCTAGGGTGCACCGTCCGTTGGAGAGTATATTCCCTTCTCGTCGGTCCTCGTGCGGACTCTCTGTGCCTTGTCGCTCCGACATTCTTCGGGATCTCCTCAGCAGCCCTCGTTATGGCTTATGGCAGCCCTCCCTATGGCAGGCTACAGCCTGCTACAGCTTATGGCATCTCTCGCTATACTTATGACGACCTCCAGCGTCTTCTCCCACGCGTGGCAACCGTTAGCATTCGCGCCCACGTGACAGTCCAAATCCGTTCTCACCGTTGACCTTACGAAGCCTTCCCCCGTTCTCTTCCAAACCTCCTGCGACACCGGACGCCATGAGATGCAGGGTAGTCTAAGAATCACGCGTGTACGCGTATGTGCTTCGCAGGCCAAAGAGATCTCCGAGTCGGTCGCATAGAAATCCTCCGGTAAAAGAGGAGGTCGCAATATGAGCACTGCGGATTCCAATCCAGCAACTGCACCCCTTCGAGCGAAGCCAGGCACGCCGCCGGACAGAGACTCCGCTTCTGCGACGTACGCCCGTGCCCGCCCCGTAATGCGATACCATTCCCGAGAAGTGCAGAACGGCCCACGCACGGGCCATGCGCGCGTTCCGCGGCGCGTCCGAGCGACTCGAGCAGGGCCCGGCGAACGTTCTCCCACTCTGGGGACAAAATAAACACAGTTAACGCAGCGGCGCGCCAGGGCCGCGCATGGCGTGCGGGCCAGTCACGCGCGCACCCAGGCCGCCGCTGCTCAACTGTACCCCGCGCGGAAATGAACTCGTCACTCCAGGCCCGCGCACACAGTGTCGGCGACGTCCCCGTATGTGACGCCGTCGCCCAGTGGCGATGGCGCCATCCTCGAGCAACCCTCGCGGGTGCGTGCAGCATATCCGAGGGTGCTTTCTTCACGTCGCGACGGGCTCCTCGTGGCGCTAGCACCTAGTGACCGCCCCCGATTTCCAGCGATCGCGCTATCCCAGAGCTAAGTAAACGCGAATTTGCTAAGCACCGCGATAAGTGAGTCCTGCGTGCGTGCGTGCTTCGGAACCCCGCACGCGCGCACCCCTCGAAATTATCGTGCCCCAGGCCAGAATCTGCATTCTCGCTTCAAGCATGGAGACGGCGCTGCCGCGATGCGCGTGGGGAACGTGTATCGCGGCAGCGCCGCGTCCAGATGCACTGAGCCCGTCAAAGTCTGCATTAATCTGCATTAATCTGTACGGCTCTCAATTTGCGTCCGCACCCTGTCCCTCTCCCCGATCCGGCGATCGGGCATCGCGGTTGAACGATGTGCTCTCCAGGACGGACAGCTTCCGATGCCGCTCGGCTCCAGTCAGGGTCGTATTGCGCACCGACGCTACTCAGAACACACTCCACAGATGAAGTTCATCTTTTGCGTTCGCATTGCGTGTAAGGATGTTTCCCATAGGCTACGATTACATTGGATATGCAGCTGTACTACGACACACAGATAATAAATAGATATTTAGATCGCAACGCGCAAGTCCGACCAACCGAGACGCAGGGAGAGCCACAGGGAGGGAGGGAACAAACGAGATGAGGAGGCAGAGGAGGCGACCGGACCGACGGACCAATAAGTAACAAAAAATATAGCGCATAGCGGCAACACATCGTGATATATCTCCAAGAAGACCAATGAGGGCGGGGAGAGCGGCGTGGATGAATGGACGAACTGAAATGCAGATGGATGTGTGATACAATGGATGGCGCGAGCCAGACAGCTAGCTGAACAGTACAGAACAGATTTTGCGTTGCTTCTTCGCTGGACGCGGCGCAGCGGACCGGCTGAATGACGCGCCGCACCGGCGGCGGCAGCATGGGTGGTATAGTGGGGCATTTTGGGAATCATAACGTGTCGCCCGGACATGACGAAATGAAGGATGAGGTACACAGGCGACAGCGGCGAAGGAATAAGTCTATGGCGGAGGAGAGAGGGCGCGCGCGTTCACGCAACGACTTTGCTGCGAGGCTTGCCCGGCTTCGAAGGCGCGAGGTCGGACAAAGGCACGCTCTGCCACCCAGTTACCTCGGGTATCGGGATATCCATCTGTGAGCGACGCTGCATCTCGACGGGCGCAGGGAGCGAACCGCGGCGGTTGTAGTAATCCCCTTGCTGCGCCGGCGATTGCGAAGGAGAATAATACGGAATGGTTGCGGATTTGCGCGGGGGAGACATGTGCGGTGACGACTGCAGAGAGGCGATGTCAGAGAGAGGAGCATTCGGAAGGCGAATACCGCCGTCGCGCGGCCCCAACGGAGGTGACTGCGAGTTGGAGTCGCGAGGGATGGGGAAGGTCGGAACAGCTGGCGAATTGTATGACGAAGGCGGATTCGAGCCAGAGTAAACCGAAACTAATCATAAAAGCATAGAATGAGCTGCCTTTTCAAAAGTGACACTAGCTTTCGAATACTAACCATTCTCGTCCCAGTCGCTGGTCGCCGAGTGTACTGATGACGACGACGACGAGACTGACGATCGCCGAGGCATAACGCCGTCCATGTCAGGCTCCTTCTTGACCATCCCTGACAACTTCGCCTTCGGGCTCCCAGCAACTTTCGGGTTCTTCCGCGTCTTGCTGCCCGCGCGCAACTCGTCGAAGCGGAGTGGGCGAGGCCTCAGATGCGTGCGCTCGTACAAACCGCACTTGTTGCAGACGATCTTCCCAGGGTTGAGGGTCGAGCGTCTCCAGCTCGGAGGCTCTGTCGTGTGGCAGTTGAAGCACCGCCTCCGGAGATATTGCGTCTCCTTCGAAGCCGCGTCATCCGTATGCTGTACAATCAGTCCGGCATGTGGGGAAAGGCAAGGAAGAGGTTGCATTCCTGCAGAGGGCGGGCGGCAAAATGCTGTTTGCGAAGGAACGACGACGGGGGAGTCCTCAGTTTTGATGCCCTCGAGATGGTAGTCGTGGAACGGCGGATGGGGAGAGCCGTTCATGGGGACGTTGTGCGCAAACGGCTCGTCGAGGCCGTGTCCATGAAGAGACTCGCACATGCCAATGTGAGGAGAGCCGTCGAGAGACAGAGGTTCGCTGTACATGGTGCTAGGACGAGAACTGTAAGGGCTGCTGTTTACCGAATCGTGGTCGCTGCCCATAAAAGAAGTATAAGAGATCGCATCTCCCCGGTCGTGTCGGACGTACGGGAAAGTGGCGCGGCGCGTCATGGCGATATCGTGGGGGTGACGCATGGAGTGAGAAAGGTGCTGCTCGCCATGGGCGGTCTGGGGGAGACCAGACCAGTTGCCGCCGTGGAAAGCGGGCTCTGCCGAATGCTGGTGACGATCGAGGTACATGTCGTGGTTAATGCCGGGTGCTGGAATTTCGTGGTCGTAGAGCTCCTCGAGAAGAGAACCTCGCGAACCTTGGAGGGGTGGCAAAGAACCAGGGTAAGGAGCAGACCACATATGAACGGCCTCTAGAGTATGCTGCTCGGGATAGATGCCGCCGTCCTCGTGACGGTGGTCGTAGTAGGCTCTGCTCATGGGCATGTCGATGACGGGCTTGAAGTCGTGGGAGTACGAGGGCGGGGAATGGAAGTCGTCGGAGGAGATGGAGGTTCTAGGAGAGGGCGTGCGGGGAGTGGAGGCGTCGGAGTAGGTGGTATAGGAATCGAACTGGAGGGAGTCCATTGGGGGTATTGTAAAGCAAGGGTGGGGGTATGAGCGTAAAGGCAGAATACGGAGACACGCTCAGAAAAGCAGGGTGAGGAGGAGAATATGGACGGGGCGGGACGACGGAGAAGTTAGCAGTTTGTAGCGGGTTTTTCAGTGTCGAGTTTGAGCGGGTGAAGGTGCACCCGGGGTCCAGCAGAAACCTGTGCACCGACCGAAATAGGTTTAGCGAACTGCCCAGTCTCCACTGCCAGACTGGGAGATTCCCAGACTCGTCCGATCCGGTCTGGGGTGCTCAGTCTGGGAGCCAGAGGTTCGGCTCGCATCCTTCCTTTCCGGGACACTGCTCGACACTGAGTCGACAGCAGCCGCAACACAGCGCAAACACTGTGCAAACACGGTGCTACACTTGTCACAGTCAGCCACGCACGGTCCACTCACGCTTCTCGGACTATCCCAACCGAGCCTCAACCGAGCCACACAAACACACACCCGCGTGCTTCCTCCCCGCTTCTTCGACGAGGCACACCCCCCGTTCTTTTTTCGATGCCTCCTCTCCACACACTCTCCGCCTTCAGCGGCGCCCTCCGTCGAATAGTCTCGACCCCATAGCATTCCACCTCGAAAGTCACAGTGTCTTACCCTCAACGTCGCTCCCTCACCCACGACCGCCACCGTAGTTCACTACCCATTCTTCTCACGAGGCTCTGTTGCGGCCGTTGCATACAATGTGCGCACACAGCGGAAGTACATTCTGTCGGTTCCTAGCAGTCTTTGCCCCCGTCTCACTTTCGCAACCGTCACATGCGGTTCTCCCGCACCAGGACTTTACGCCGTTCTCCGATCCTGGAATTAAGCAGAGATAGCATTTAGATGAATTGTAGACAATTTGTAGACAATTTGTAGTAGATAGCCATATGGAGGAGGCACACATAAACCCTCCGCTCGCAGCCGAACTGAGCAGTCCCCTCATCTCGTCCAGATCTCTCCCCTGCCGGGCATCCTGTCGGTTACTGCCGTCGCCAGCTCCGGCGTCTTCCCTCCATAGCGACCGCCTCTATCCGTTTTAGCCAATAAGATTTCTTCCCACCACACAGCACTAAATGTCGGCGCTCTGCACGTCAGCGACCTTCTCCACCTCTCACCTCCTTCTCCCGAAAGAAGGTACCAGCAGTGCCTCTCCATCCACTCCAAACCCTCCGCCAAACCAACTCCTATAACTACAGCGCCTTCCCATGGCGTTTCAACTCCATGTTTCATTGTTGTTTCTTCCGTCCTTTTCGCCCGCCACCTACTGACCCCCAAGGCCCTTCTTCATACAATCTTCGCAGTACCAGCTGTCAGGCAGCGGCGGCTTCAGGTTTACACACGGTAGATGGAACTGTAGCACATGCATGTCTCAGTAAATGAATCGACATTGTCCCCCCCCCCCCCCCAAATAGCGTACGCACCCATTGGTAGCGGCAGTCGGGGTTGTCGCACGCAATCATCTGTGCAAGAAAAAGCGTCGCGGCGCAGCGCCGCAGTAAGAAGGCACTCAGTCAGCGCAAACGTTCTCCATACTCGGCCCGGAGCACACAAAGGCGCCAAGGGGTATACGTACGCACCTCTCCATATGAGAGTTTTTGGCAGAAACAGTACAGTTCCTTGTCCTCCGCGTCCCCGCCTTCCTCGGTCGCATCTTCTAGATCCTCCTCGCCCTCAGCGTCCTCATCTTCGAGGCCCGCCGACGCGAGCACCCGCCGCGAGCGCATCGGAGATTGTCTCGGGTGGATTTGCTGGGACAACCTTGATCGCTGACCCGTCCCGTAGGCGCCTGTAGACACGGGGCAGGGCTCGGGAGCTTGATGCTCCCCGCCGAAGCCGTCGCCGTCACCCTCCGTTCTGCACGCGCGTCATTGAATTGAAATATGCAGATGGCCCCAAGGTACAATGGCAGTCGGTCAGCATGCACTCTAGACTAGAAAAAAATATATCACGCACTCTTTTGTGCTGGGCCAACAGAGACCCCAGATGGCGAAGGAGCATCTGGAATCGCAATCGCATTCCGCAAACTTTCGGTCATCTGCTGCACGGCGTTCCTCGCGCTGCTCCCCAACGAGTAGCTTGCTTGCAGAGCCTGTTCGTCACCCTGCAATACCAGTACCCTGTTCAGGTCGTAATCTAGCCGCGCTCTTGCTCTCTCAATGAGCCGCACTAGCTGCTGCGCGAGCGCCTCTTTCTCCTCGGCCAGAGTCATTATCTCTCTGTAGTTAGTTTCGATAGCTCGCGGAATCGCAGCATCCTTGGGGGGAGCAACGCTGACGAGGACCGCATCGAATGGCGAATATACTTCGCGCTTTCCTTCTGCATCTCCTGCTGCAGCTCTGCATGACCAGGCAGCAATGCAAATGCAATGCGCGAAAGACATTATGAATGACGATTTTGTCAGTCGGACGCGAGAACGACGGCGCCGACAGAATACCCGAACATGTCCACGAGAGATTGAGGCCCAACACGGGACGAAACAACGACCGAGCGGTCAACACATCGTACGGTGATGCGAACTAAATTGGGTAAACGCACCCTGTGATCTTGCCTCTCTGTGCTTTATCTCCGCAAGAATATGTTGCGTCTCATTCGGTAGATTGTCGAGGCCTGTGTGGGATCGCATCAAGTCAGCACCAACCAGAAGCACGCATAGCACAATCGCTAAGGAACCATTTGGTCATCTAGCGTGATGAGCAGCGCATTCGAAGACACTGTATCATCCCGCGCGCGAGGTAAAAGTAAGACCGCATATCAATGCACACAATCCATCCGAAGTGGCCAATTGTAGAAGCACATCAACCACTCTGGGAGAGACCATTCAGGATGAACTTGGGAGCATTGTGGCGCGGTCGCCGCACACGTGCGGGGTGCCTGAAGCAAGGAAATACGGAAAGGAAGCGAACTCACTAGCCACGAACTCGGCTGCGATGTTCGCAGCCTCCTCCAGGTTGGCGTTCATCGTCAACGAGTGAAGCAGTCGGTGAAACTGGTCCTTGCGGCGTCGTTCTTATCTGATATCTGAGAGTGGTGTGTGGCGTCCTTCGAGCCTACAAAAGTCGGTGCGTGATGAAGACAGAGTACGAAATGACGAGTGTGAATGAACAATGATCAAGATGTCGAGTTCCAAGTGCTCGGAATTAGTCAGCGACGCCGGAACATTTGGTTCCGTGCGCGGTCGCCTCTGCCGAGTCCGGCACGAATATTCACGCAAGTCACAGCGGCTGTGACCTCCAAAATTGCATCCGCGATGCCCGTTTGCGCACCTGTGCGCCGCATGTCATTTCGCTTGCTCAGAATTTGAGAACCGTCGGGCGGCGGCGCACGAGGCTCGCGAGCGGCGCGCTCAATTACTATCACTAGCACGGTACATTCATTGCCGAGCGTGAAGACCTGTGAAAAAGCCACTTTTTACGAAAATGATTTCTACAGCGAACGAAAGTATGTAATGCGGCACTTGTGCGTCGCGACCATCCTGCAGCTCGTTACGAGATACTTTTTTTATTGTATAAGGACCCGCAGGACATGAGAAGTGCGGGGATTCGGTCTTTCCACGTAGAATTGAGAAAAGAAAAACAAGAATTCTGACTCTGAGACTGCGCGGCAGATAGGGTATACGACAAAACGTTCCAGCAATCACCTTCGAGAAGACGTAAGTGGCCATGGTGTTCTCGACGCCGGCGCTGAGTCCAAAGCGGCGGCGGCGCCCACAAACGGACAGCGCTGAGATAGTGGTATTTTTCAGATACCAGTTCGACCAGGTTTCCCATGGCCCAATATGCCCGGGAACCATTTGCTCAGCCGGGACTTCACTTCATCCTGCTCAACCCCGTTTCTTCTGTAGGCCTACGGATAATATGCAACGCCTAGAAGAGCAAATGCTGAGCGCTGAGCTTGGGAAGTGCCCAAAGTGTCGGTTCGCCAGAAACGTGTTTAATAACTTCAATTGAAAGAGCGGTCCCGACGTCTTGTCTGCCTACTTATGTTTCTCCGTGGAACATCTAGCTTCTAGTTAGCACAGCACGCCATATCCGTGCATGATTTGTTGGGAGTCATGTAAGGTCACCCAAGGTTGCATACCCACAAGGAGATACGCTACGATAACGATGCACCTGGAGACCTGAAGCGACCATTTCTGGTGAATATGGGCGGTGCAAGATGACGCTGACTACACACCCGGCGGTGACACGAGTCAGACATAGTCAATGTCAGCTTGTGGTACTCTGAAAGAGACAGCTCGATATTGTCTTCTTGTATTCACAAGTTTGGCAGCTCAAACTTCCCTTGCTCAGATGTTCAGTTGCCTCCGTCGCACGAAGACTAAGAGCGGTACACACCTTATCAGATACTCCGCGAGTGCTACCGCAGTGATTAGACGCGAGACACCCACCATGGCCGTCGCTCCCGCGTCGTCTTACTCGTTGCGATTACATAGGGGTACAAATTCAAAGCTCGCGCGACGCGAAATGCCGTGCTAAGCGGGCTGGGTGCTTCTGAGCTTGACCGTACCTAGCTAAAGTGGCTCTTGTGCCCCTGCTTCTTCCTGCTTCCATTGTGCTTCCCAATGCCGACAATAGTGCCTTGAAAACTCCCGGGCCTGACCTGCCTCATCCGGCCCTCCAACTCGCACCAAAGAAGCTTTCCCGTCATCTATGCCGCTGTCCGGCCAACTATCTGAAACACGACCGAGGCTCTTGCCGTACGCATGCTAAGCTAAAAACTTCCAACTGGTACCGTCGTGGCGTATGTGGCTCTCGAGCCTCCCCTTCGGACGCTGTTAGTTGCAACAATAGGCTCTGTAATAGGAGCTTGCTGTGGGGCTCACTAATGCAAACAGGATGAACCTGTGCCCGGTCAGGCAACACGACGAGCCAAACGGCCATGAGGCTATCAAAGAATGGAGGGTAGTAAAATGCTTCGCCGCCGAGAGACACCCTGAGACAGCCCCAGATGACTCGGGAAAAATTCGACCGATTTGACGAGAGTCGCCAAACTTCTGTTCCAAGTATCGCCGGACGGCTGAAACCGAGTCACGGGATTTGGGCAGGACGACGACAGAACATTGGTCCCGCCATCACCTTCGAGCCTGTAGTATGTCTCACGGGTTTTAGAGGAAAGGCCGAGAGACGCTGTCCGGCGGGCCGCCATTACGTGACATGGAAAATACTTTGAACGCCTGGAGCCCAGGAACTACCCGCAAAGCATGAACCTTTCAATAAGCAGATACAGGAACAACGAAGGAACCCCGCGAAGGTGAAAAATGGGGAGCCGCAACAGCAGAAGCACGGCTGCAGCACACCAGAACTAGCCACAGTCGTAGACGGCGCAGGCAGGATCCCAGAGGTGACAAAAGATATCTGATAGTGAGATTGTAGAGAGTGACTGTAACGATGCAGAGACGTTGCAGAGCCTCAGTCTGTAGCATGAGAGCCAAACATCATTCAGCGATAGGACGATAGGACCATTGACGACCTGCTGATATCAAGCAGAACCGAAACAAAGGAACGCAACAAATTTTACTCACACTGAGATACGTTTGGGAGGCATATGGATCTTCTGTGTCAGGAGTTCAAAAGTTGACGTCAACAATTGATCGCAACACAATGTCGCCGGCTTTGAGCGCTGTCTGCCACGGCGTCGGGCACACATGAAGACAGCCCCAAGGTTGTACCACATGCCATACGTCGGAGTGTGGAGCCTCATGTAACGACTTTGAGACGACCTCACTACCGGTGAGTCACCCTCGTTGTACTCGGCATAGATGGCAGGACTTCTGGAGTGAGATGAAAAAGGTCTTCCGAGACGCATCTGTACAATAAGTACCAGAATCTACCGCAAAGTTTATGAGTAGTATTATAAGAAGTTGTGCACAACCACTCACGTCCGGTGCAAGAAGCACGACAGACACTTCCTCAGAGATTGTCAACATAGCATTTAGAATAGGTTGGTCGCGACAGCAGCCATGCATCTGTCGAGTCCGTGCCACGTCGA
Source organism: Grifola frondosa (assembly GCA_001683735.1). Classification (NCBI taxonomy): domain Eukaryota; kingdom Fungi; phylum Basidiomycota; class Agaricomycetes; order Polyporales; family Grifolaceae; genus Grifola; species Grifola frondosa. The sequence continues at coordinate 335,638 of LUGG01000014.1, forward strand.
GCTGCATGTATGATTTGAGGAACAAGCAATACAGTGGGCAGCTCGGCGTAGACTTTCAATGAATCGGGTTCAAGCAGCTGGAGACATCTGGACCTGAAGCATCGATACTTTGTCAAACTGTGCGCCGGCTTTAGTCCACTGTGTCACAGAGGATTTTGTACGTTCAAATGATACCGATGTCAAACCTTGACTGCGATTATGTGGGAAACCGAAGATGAGATGAGTACGACAGTCAAGAATTGTGTAGCTGGTGTGCACTGAGAGGTGATATGAATTAGAAGAGGCTCGGATTGCTTTAAGGAGGGCTAAAGAATAAACGAACCATACTAAACGCTTGGAGCTGGTTGTAATGGGATTAGATGCTGAGTTTCAAGTTTGTTAATCGGGCGTAAGGGGGATAACCAGGGGCTGCAGTACTCACGCTCCTTGGCGCCGCTGACGGCGTTCTCGCCAGCCCACACGACTTTCTATCGCACCCCTCACCACAAATGGCCTGTAGTAATGGTTTGAAGCCATGTTCTGCACTCCTTCGGTTACTCCTCATTCTCGGTCTCTCCCTATCTCTTCTGACTTATACTGTTGCTCAACCTGCAACTGTGCAGTTCGAGGACTGCTTCTCCGGCGACAACTCATCTGTGAAGCTTGAGGTCTCAAATGTCTACGCCCAATTCTTTGGAAATGGCCCGAATGGTCCTTACATCAACTTCACCGTTCTGGGTCAGACGCCTCTGGCGATCGAACCTTCATCCAACGGCGATAATCCGGTAGCGAGTGAGTCGCTGAATTTCATTATGAAGTTCCCTGCAATTTTTAACGGATAGCGTGCATCTGACAGCGACGCTCTTCACCACCACGGAGATATTGACGTTTCAGCAATGGGTCAACAACTCGAACTCGTTCTTCTGTTCGACTTTGCGACCACCATCCCCCTTCCTGCGATGAACAGCGATGGTAATTTCTGTCCAATACCAGCTGGTCCCTTTGCATTTTCGACTTCAATCCAGCTGCTGTCCGGTTACGAGTTGTTAACTTACGATACTCGACTTCGCGCCTTGGACCCGTTCCAGAACGAGCTCCTATGCCTCGATCTAAACACGACAACTCTGAAACCTGGTGCTGTGGATTCGGTGTATGGCCATGCTCATGCCATTTTTTGGGCAACTGTCGGTTTGGCCATAGGATATTGGCTTGTAGTAGGTCTGGCGCGGCTAGTGTCCGCTTGGGGAAGAGGTTCAACACGAAGCGGCTCCGGATTGTGGTCTCGAGTGGAAAGCGCTGGTTTCATACTTGCAAGTGCACTCAGCGGTGAACGCTTCGCTTCATCGCCCGCGCTGATGAGGTTCTGTGAGTAAAAAAAAATGCAAGCATCGCATTCGGGTTTGCCCTGACTAAACCCCATGCAGGTACACCATCATTACGAGATGTCATGTTCCATACGCAGTGGTGTGCAGCACTTTCGATGGTAGCCGTCCAATGGCCCGCCTTCGCATGTATGTATTTTATCATTAATACGTCATTAACCAGGTCGTCTGACCATAGTACATAGATCCTCTGCTTTCACAAACGGCGTGGGCGACGCTCTCTTACAGTGCGGTGATTGTTTGATTTTCATCTGTGCGCTGCTTACTTGTGCTCATTAGATATCAGCATCACCCAAGGCACCGATGCCTCTCAGGATCATTGGAATCCTCTCACCGTGGCACCATACCAGCCTCCTTCGAATTTTGCAGACCAGCTTAACGACTCTTCATCTGCCATCTTCGTAAATGCTACTGCCCCAAACGTTCTATTTCAACTGCCACTGAATGCCACTCCAGGCATTCAGTCATTTGCTTGGTCGGTTGGCTTGCGACCGCAAGATCTGTTTGGCGTGTGCCTGTCTTTATTCTTGGCCATTATTGCTGCAACAATCGTTATCAGCGTGCTAATCTGGGCCATCCACTGCCTTGCATCCATGCTGAGCGGTGCAGTATCGAGTTCAGGATCGGCACTTGCGGGGACTCGTAGTCCCCGCTATTCTTCAGCCAGTAAGGATATGCTTGATGCCGCCACTGGGATGCAGAGCCCGGAGGAAAGTCGTTCGCTTAACGGTCATTTCCTCTTCCGCACCACCTCACGGTTCCCTACCTCTCGACCTTGGTGGCGTTTACGGACCACTTTCGTTTCTTTCCATGGAAGTGTCCTACAGGGAAATTTGGTCAGGATCCTCATTCTATTTCATCTTCCAGTGACCATCTTTTCTTGTTATCAGATGAGCTTAGGACGGGCGCATGCCTCTTTGGCTTCCATTATCCTTGCAGCATTATCCTTTGCGATATTGTCTGTGTTGATTCCGATTTTCTTGATCTTGCGGTTGACATTCACGAACACTACCAAACTTTATGACGAGACGTGGACTCTTCTCTCCCTCGGACCTCTGTACAACCACTATAGGCACGGTTCGCAGCTCTTCGCAAGTATGCTATTTGCTGTCAACGTCGCATTTGGGGTGGTCATCGGTTGCGGACAGAAAAGCGGAACAGTCCAAGCCATTATCATCCTCGTCATCGAAGTGGTTCCGCCCTCGGTACCAGCATATGGCTCCCGTGGGGTCAGGGCGCGAGTATGGGTCTCATTAGCTTCCTATTCTGCGTTGCAAGAATCGTCATCGCCGTCTTATTGGTAATTCTGACACCAGTAGTGAGTCACGTAACTATCAATGTATTCAGTTGAATGCTGACTGTATTACAACGATTTAAGGTATCTATTGGTTCCGGAGCCGCACAGTGGGTTGCGTATGCCATTCTGTTCATCCTAGGCCTTGTCTACCTCGCTTTCTGTCTCATGCTTCTGGTCAAGATTGTGGAAGGGGATGCTCCGAATCTTCGGGGGCATTGGCTTTAATCGCAGCAGACATGTGGTCGACAGTGGGCTGCTCGGGACACTGGGTCTCATGGGGTGCTGTGGTTCACGCAGACCACATCGTCGCTCAGATCGCGCACATTACAGCGCCACAGACATGCAGAAGCAGCCGTCCTCTGTCATGTTATCAAGACCCAATCCTGCATTCAGGGATGGCACTCCACCGTCAAATCCTCCGTCCGTTCTTCGGCCGGAACACGCTGCAGCCCTACAAAGAGGAGAGCGATGACGAGACTGGGTATATTATGGGCGCGTGGCAGCCCTTCCCGGACCAGGGTACAACCCGGTGGCAGAGCGGGCGCCTTCGCCGGAACAACCCAAGTCCGGATTTTCGAGAGTCGCGGCGGGCGAGCCCACTACGATTCCCCTTACGCTATAGCATCCGGTTCTACGCAGACGTTCCCCCTGTTGAGCGGAATATGCCCTCCGCCAGTCTGGCTCGCACGGTATCGCCAGCGGATTACTCGCCACCGCCGACGCCGTCGATCTCGAGCGCTCCGAGGAGGGCAGATCTGAGTCTTCCCCCTGGCGCAATGCCACCGGCTCATATCCGCACGAAGTCGCAGACAGCTATCATTGAGGACGCTTCCGCTCTTGTTGCTCTTGCTGCGGTTCCGCGCCTAGGTTCTAATACCACTGCGGACCCGCCAGGACCTCCAGAGGCCGCCGGTGATGACCCATCCACAGCCCAGCCAAAGAAGAAGCATTGGTACATGAGGAGGAAGAGTAGGCGCATGAGCGAAGGCGACCTCCTGGGTAGCTCACCTTTGGCGCAAGATGCAGGCCGCTCGTTTGTGGTGGTCAGAAAACAGAGGCCTGGCGCCCCTTCGACTTCACGGGACGCGTTGGCCCCATCAGATGTTGATGCCGAGGGAGAGCAGAAGAGGTCTTTCACGGTTCTGCGTCAAAGTAATTCGGACACACCTACGCCGTCGTAGCACTGCCCGGCTGCCCCATTTTTGTCGTGTTCTCTTCGCTGATAATTACACTAATTCATGGGACTAAATAAGCACTAGTTGTTACGGTATCTTGTATACATGGGACGCTTAGCTACATATCTCTGGAACATCGTCCGCACTGTCACTGACATCAATGTACTCATATGTTGCTCTCTTCGTCGTACCCTGAGCTGGCATCTCCCAACCAAATGATTCGCCAATCTTCGTGTCCTTTACATACCCAACCATAAATGCCGTTCTGACCTCTCACCCGCCCTTCTGTATCCTCCAAGGATGCAGTAGAGTCATAGCTGGCAGTGGAATCCGAACGAGAAAGGCCTGAGTAGAATGGCTGATCCCAGTGGCCGCCGACTCCTAAAAAGCCTGTCGAGCCACCGAGGTCTGATTGCGACCGCACAGGCTCTTGAGCCCGCGACTTCCCTTTACGTTCGGACAAAAAGGCAAGTAAGATCTCCTGCACCTCAATCCCGTCCTCCCCGAAGGCGATGACCTGTAAGAACGGTGCCTCCACTGCTGTACCGGTAGAGCAGATGCGACAGCTGACGTTGGTTGGGGCATTCGACCAGAGCAATGTCCGGAATGGAGGCACCATAGAGACGTCATGTGGTAGCGGGTGAGGCAAGATATGTGACTGCTTTCCCCTTGTAAGGACATACATGCTTTGAGTAAAGGACGGACGGTTCTTTGGCCCAGGAAGATCGATCTTCGTAGGCCGCACCCAGAAGCCTTTATTGTGGGTGCTGAACCCCCGCCCATCCCAAGATGCACGAGACCTCCGGGCTGTCATAGAGCTTGCGCTAGGAGAGGCGAGGAGCATAGACTGGTGTGCATTCCAGTTGTCCTCATAAAGATCGATCTCGCTGACTGCGGAGTCTGCGATGCGGATGAGGCCCGCCTTTTTGTCGAAGACAACGAAGAGGCTAAGCTGGTTAGAATAGTTGCCACGCGTGTCATTGCCGAAAGACAACATTCGCGTATGTCGAATGTGGGAGTCCGACGCCATCGTGCGAGGAGATACGTCCACGGGCTCCTCGACATGGCATCCTGTACAGATTGCTGGATGAAGGTGATACTACGTGCCGCCAGCGGCGTGTAGAATTCCTGTGGACACCGATGATATGATCAGAATTTGAGAGATACTTACGTACACCGAAGAATGGACAATAAACAAATACCTTGGCCAAGCGGAATGCTCGCTCACCCTTGGGAGCTTCATATAGTAAGATACTCGACTTTGTGGCGACGGCAAGAAGGAGCCGCCTCTCCCTCTCTGATTCTCGTTCCGCCAGATATCGAAGAAAAGTACAGAGCTGTTGAGCAATCGAGATCCTGCAGACGCAAGGGGAGTGTAGTGCGTTGCCCAGCGCAACGGCAGATCCTCGACCATGTCCCATTCAGAGTCAATCGAATCTGCGCGATTCAGAGTTTGTGACCGAGATTGTTTGGATTGCGACCAGGAGTCTATGACACCAGAATACGAAGTTTTGGCTCTGGATGGCGTTGAGAAGACTTTGTGGTTGCGCTATCGCAGGATCGATCACCATTTTCTTCAGGCCCTTCGTCAGGAGGAAGGAGGACGGTGGTGGTGTCTCTTGGAACTGGATTGGACACCTTTGCCAGAGATGGCTGTCGCAAATCTAGAGGGCGTGATCCCTAATACATTTATTGATCAGGTCTGTAGGCAGAGTTAAACGATGCACTGCAAACCTTCTGCATAATGCCCATTTCGCCAAGCCTGACGAGGCTTCCGAGATTATACATGCGGAGGGTCCGTGTGCTCTCCTGATCTTTGGAGTCGGCCTCTGAACTCACTAGCGCAAGCACGACACCCTGGGGTGTGCCCTCGCCTGTGCTCTCGGCTTCAAGAATGGACATCTGGTGTACTCTGTGATATACTACTCAAATTGTCAGCATAAACACCAATCAAACAGCTTCTCACCCTTCTCCTTCCCAGATCAACTTGGCCACCGCATCAGAAGGGCCCTTCTCCACCAGCCCGTCGTCAGTCCATTCCCTAGGAAACATGTCCAATACGGACAACCCATCGTCATGTCCAATCAACAGGAGGTGATCATTGCTTAGAGGTAGTAGACACCGTATGGGAGAATTTGTATGTGGTAGGAAACGAGAGCCAAATTGGTATAGCTGCAGATGAGACGGGGAGAGCGGTTCTGGAATTAGAGGCGCAGGTGGTGGAGGAAACTGGGTATGTGCTGGTGGAGAAACTGGTATAGGTGCTTGAGAGAAATCTGTCTGGAGGTGCAGCAGAGGTGGCCCAGGTGCAGACGAGGACTGAGAAGTTTGCGTGGCCTCAGCAAGCTTCCACCCGCCTTCAATGCTCTGATTTCCGAAGTTTGGTAAGGTAAAGAACTCACACCTTGTCCCCAGCCCCGCTGTCGTCGTCGCTGCAGCTCAGAAGGAGTTACATCCGCGTATCTCTCTGCGGCTCTAGAGCATGGTCAGATGAGTCTTAGTGCGCAAGCGAGGACGATCAGACGTGCCTTTTCTCTATCCATTCTCTCCATCGGCCAAACCTAGTGACAACCGTGGAATTTGGTTATTGATGGAGGCTGAGAGCCTTCTCCGAGGCTCACCTAGAGTTCGGGCCATGCTGAGCTGCGAGATCGTCGTATGTAGGCAGGTCATCGCCACCATACTTGTCTCGCTCTGGGACCGGTGGCATTTCGCGAGATGGGTTCGACATGAAGGTCAAAGTTAGAGAACGAAGGATAACTCCGTACGGATATTGTTAGGAAGCTTGACAACGTTCTAGTTGCTATCCATTCAAAAGCGGCTTGGCAAGCCGTATGCCGGTGGCAGTACATGTCCACGAATGTGGCTGCCTCAATAGTACGATCAATTTAATTGCACCAACAGCCTTGTACGTTCACAATCACAAAACATAATCTAATTTCCCGAGAACTATCGAAAAGTCTACGTATTCCGAAGCCATTGATAAAAATCACAGGGAGGCTGCGTTGATAGCTGATAGCTGATGTTCATTAAAATTGACCAACGGGACGGAAGAAATACATCACAGTGGCAATACGCACCGCATATGATTGCCACGTCAAGCAAACGCCAGAGCCGTCCATGCAATGCCAGCGCCGGCGACAGCGCTGAGGGCCAACTGGCCGGCGAGACGGCCGCGGTCTGCCTCATCTGTAATGCGTTTGAAGAACTGGTCTACGTCCTCCGAGTTCCTGCCGAACACTAAGATGCCAGTCTCTTTGTCCTTCCAGTTGCTCCCAGGCATGAGCACGCGCGTATGCATTCGAACTTTGCGTATCGCAGTTTCTCGGGGAGCAATCTCGTGTACCGGAAGGCAAAGGCACATGGGGTGAGCTTCCATCATCTCTCCAACACAGGTCTGGCGTTCCAGCATGCTCTGAGTCCTTTGCAGTGCCTTCGGCTGGAAAATGGCGCGACCACCGGAGGTCGGAGAAGCAGAAGATAACGGAGGAGAGGAACCTGTTTTAGGTACGGGTTCTGCGGACTGCGTTTCTGTCACGGTCTCCTCATCCACTGTATCTTCGAGCGTCATTGTATGGAAAGCAGGCTGTAAAACGGAGATAGACTCTCCAACGGACTTGCTACGAGGACTAGCGCGAGGGCTGGTGGATGCAGGCGGAATGGGGGGATCAACGTTTGGACAACCTGATCGTGCATGACCGACGCGAGGTTTACCGCAGTGCACGCAACGTCGCTGCTGTTTTGGCGAAGACTCTCCTCCAGGCGTACTGGCACGCGCAGTTTGACGCTTCCCCTTTCGCGGTGTGGTCGGAGGGGTACTGCCCACAGGCAGCTGGACTTTAGCGGAAGCGGTCATGAAAGAAGGATTCGAAGAGGCAGCTGCGGGCTTGTGGCCGTGCGGATCTACATATAAAGCTTTGGGCACGTGGCGCATGGCGCGACGCCACTCGCTGTAGCATGAAAATCGGGAATGAGACAAAGCAAGAAGTATCACTTAAGATGTCTCGTCCTTTCTAAAGATGAGCGGCCACCACGAATATTGCATGGTGGCAAGAGGGATACATATTCAAACTTCATCCTTACTTGGGTATTCGGTGGTAGTCGGCGCACTGAGTTAGTCTCCATTAAGGAAATGCCACTTACCGGGTACTCATTCATAATTCAGCACAATCAAGGTCCTCTGAACGCAATTTAAAAACGGAGTACTATGGGTAGCGTTCGAAGAGATACTTAGCTAGCCGAGAGAGGTCCGGGTGGCTGGAAATGACCATGCTGATCGGCGATATTTGCGCAGAACAAACACATTGCTGCGCGCTTAGCAGTTTATTTTGTAGAATCGGAATTCGAAGGAAAGAGCCAACAACACCTGGCTCAGAACGAGCGGTCCTTCTGTTCATTTCAGCTGCATCATCATGGTAAAGGGCTCCCAACTTACGCAGCTCAAGGCTGCGTTGAATCAAGCTGGCCTTTCCCGCCAACCCCAGAACGGGAAGAAGAGAAAGCGGACTGCGCCTGACCAGCGAGACAAAGAGAAAAAGGCAGCCAAGCTCAAAGAAATTCAGGAGAAGCTGAACCCGTTCGACGTGAAGGTCACGAAGCTCAAACATGATGTAGGAGGAAGGAAGATTGCGGGTACGATGGGACGTCCTGCGCAGAGCAAACAGGCCGGAATGGAGCAGGTTCGTAAATATTGATACTGTTTCGTTACCAACTGCCGTAATGTCTAATGGAGAATTAGCGCAAGAAAACATTGCTCAAAGAGTATGAGGACAAGGACCGCTCTGGAGGTATCGTGGATCGACGATTCGGTGAAAACGACCCGACCATGAATCCGGAGGAACGCATGCTAGAGCGTTTTACGCGGGAACGCCAGCGTGCCTCCAAGGGTGTAGCGTTCAACCTTGAAGACGAGGACGAGCTTACTCATTACGGGCAGAGCCTTTCCAAGTTGGATGACTTCGATAACGTCGGGCTCGGACTAGATGATGACGAGGACGAAGAATCAGGTGCGTTTGCGTGTATTTATGGAAAATGCGGATTGAATGTATTGAACTATATCTTCAGGCCAACTTGACCACAAGACCGTCCAACAGAGCCATTTTGGTGGGTTTGACGACGAAGATGAGGACGACGAGGACGGCGAGGTACGTGAAATGGTCTCATTGTATGGGCCGTACTCAAGTGTATCCTCAGCCCGCCCGGAAGAAGTCAAAAGCTGAAGTCATGGCAGAAGTCATCGCTAAAAGCAAAGAACACAAGGTACTGGCTTAAGCGGATTCATCGTCCCGTTTGACTGAAGTACGAAACCGTAATAGATCATGCGACAAACACAACAAGAAGAGGATGAGAATCTCCGTCACGAGCTCGATGCTGAGCTTGACTCTATACGGTCGCTATTATATGTTCCAGCTCCGTCCGCGACCACCCCAGACGAAGCGTCCATGTCACAACCTGCGGCCTCTGGTGTTATTGAAAAACATGACCAGGATTATGATCAGCTTGTTCGCGAGCTCGCATTTGAGGCACGGGCGAAACCCAAAGACAGAACGAAAACTGAGGAAGAGTTAGCGCTGGAGGAGAAGGAGGCGCTAGAAAAGGCAGAACGTAGACGGATACGGCGGATGCACGGGGAGGACGATGACAGCGAGAGCGAGGGTGAGGGGAAAGCAAAACAGAAACGCAGCAGAGTCCGTGGTGGAGATGATCTGGATGATGACTTCTGTGAGGATGAGGAGGGTGCATTGGACGGGTTGGGTGCCGGATTGGGTGAGAATCGTGAGGTGAACGATTCTGAAGAAGAAGGCGAAACCAGTGAGGAGGACGAGGAGGACGAGGAAGATGAAAGTAGTAGTGAAGGAGAAGACGAGGAAGACGAGTCCATCGCTGCGGAGTTTGAGAGTGCCTCAGAAGACTCGGGAGAGGAAGATGGAGAGGAAGGTGAATCGGAAGCATTGATCCACACAGCCAAGAAAGCTCGGTCGAAGACACGACGAACGTCGACAAAAGAGCTTCCCTTCACGTTCCCTTGTCCTTCGACTCACGAGGAGTTTCTGGAGATAGTGGACGACGTCGATGATCAAGATGTTCCTACCGTGGTGAAACGTATTCGCGCGTTACACCATCCCAGCTTAGTGGAAGACAACAAGTTCAAGCTGCAGGTTCGTCACTTGATCAATTCGAATCGGCTCCATCTCACCACTATCATAGGGCTTAACGAATGTGCTTATCGACCACATTTTGTACATCACGTCTCCCCCTACACCGCGCTTCACTCTGTTAGCATCTTTAGTTCCCCACCTATTCGCACTGACGAAAGCATATCCCACCCAATCTGCGGAGTACTTCGTTGAGAAGTTAACCCTGATGCACAAGAACCTGAAACGTGGGCTCTCCAGGGGTGCGACCGAACCTGACTCCAAGACCTGGCCCGGCCTGCCGGAATTGTCCCTCCTACGCACTATTGGGATTATCTGGCCGACCAGCGACATGAGCCACCATGTTGTCTCCCAGCTCGATTGCTTATGGCTGCTTACCTCGGGCTTGGTCGTGTTAGATCGTTGCAAGATTTGGCCAGCGGGTCGTATTTGTGCACGCTATTCTTGCAATACGAGACGCTATCGAAGCGATTTGTGCCAGAGGCGATCAATTTCTTGATTAACTCCGTTCTGCATCTAACACCTCATCCGTACGAGGACTCGTCTGCTCTGCCAGGATTCTTCCCGACCCGGATTTCAAATCCAAACGGTGTTCATCCCTGGCTATTCGCACGCGCAAGGCAAAGAAACTGGCGATGAACAAGCCAGATTTTGCCAAGCTTCTTACTTCAGGTCCTGATGAACAGGCCAAGGTGGATCTACTTGGGCTAACGCTTGACTTGCTCGGCCGTTTCGCGGATATGTATAAAGGATTAGAGGGCTTCATTGAGCTATATGACCCTATCGCTAGCATTCTTGATGCCGTGCAAACGGACGACCTTCCATCGGAACTAGCGGTAAGCTAAACTTCTCCACGTCAATTTTACAATTAATCGAGAGGGATATAGGCACGGCTACAGACCTTGCGAGACACGTTAGGACGGCTACTCAAATTCTCGCGCCAAGCTCGGCGTCCATTGCGACTTCAAGCTCACAAGCCGATTCCGATCGCTACTTATATACCCAAGTTCGAGCATTCGTCGTCGAATTACCTCCGGAATCGGGATCCTGACCATGAGCGCAACGAGGCTGCCAAACTGCGCAATCAATATAAACAGGAAAAGAAGGGTGCTATCCGGGAGCTACGCAAGGATGCTCGCTTCATAGCTACAGAGCAGCAGAGAAAACAAAGGGAGAAGGATAAAATGTACAACGACCGCATGAAGAGGGTGTATGGGTCGATCGAATCCGAACGAGCTGAAGAAAAAGTGATGGAGCGGGAGAAGATGAAGGAAAAGAAGCGTTCTGGTCGCAAGTAACTCATGTAGCTTACTTCACGTAGTCATGTTGTTCTCTCTGCAGACTTATAAGGTAGACGCGTGAGGAAAAGACTCGGAGTTACTCGGACGCGTCGCGTACCCATCACGTGCTTGTGACAGTGCATTTGCCACACCACGAACGTGACGCGTCGAGGTTGCCTTTGTTCTTCGATGTGAATGAGTTTTCAATATCTGACGCGCCTAATCCCTGCGGTGCTATATGATCATGAATATCCCTTCATCTACACCATTTCCAGTCGCAACATTTCAGCAAACAGGCGACACATCCCCCGCCGACTTCCTGCACCGTTTAGAAGAGCTACTTGCTGGTCTTAACAAAGGAGAGCCATGCATGGATCCGTTATTGGAGAAGGCATCATGGGTTGGCGTCATCTCGGTGCTCACGCATGACTTCCTGACATCCTTTCCGACCCCTGAAGAGCTGTCATGGAATATGATGCACGAGAAGCTCAAATTGACAGAGATAATCCTAGAGTTGATAAGCTGCGTAGCCAGTCACAATCAGTCTTTGTTCATTGGGTCGGATGATATTGGATGCGCAACATTGAACAAGTTGATGTCCCTCTGCTTCGTTCTGGATCTATGGATCGACACACCAGTGCCCACCGAAGAGAATTATCCAAGTCCGGACAAACTGTACGATCGGTCTCTTAAAACAACCGCTATAGTAATGCGATCTCTGGGAAGCAATGCGCTCGCAATTGAAGCCTTTCCACATTCTTGGGACTCTTTGAAGTGTATATTAGGCAAGTGCGTCGCCCTGAGTAATGGTGAGCACACACTTCTCGTCTCCTGCGATGCCCTCATATTTCTTCAGGTCTTCTGTCGCTACCACCTTCGACGGAGTTCCCACTGCGCGTCGATTTTTGGAATGCACCGCACCTGAAACATGAGATAGAGGTACGTCTATGATGCTGGAAATAAACACTCGTCTTCATTTGATCGTTCTCGCAGGAATCCATAGAGCAATTATCTGTTAAGATATCAGATTTGTCACAAGTCCCTATCTTTTTAACCACCATTCTTGCACTGTGCGTCAACGCAACCATCCCTTCTCCATCTACCCACTGGTATCTCTGCGAGACAATCCGTAATATCGGGGAACTTCTCCGAACCACCCTCGACTATTTGTTCTCGCCATCGTGCATGACTACAGCAGAGAGAAGGACCAGAGCTCTTGTAAGATCGTGTACCTCTTTGATATCTGCGTCCTCTGCAAACCCAAGCTTTGAAGGGATTGCGGAATCAATGTGGACAAGGGTCATCAACTATCGGCTCCATCTTGGCCCAAACCACGCTTGGCAGAAGTTTGACGTTACTCTCACTGAGGCGCTCCATGGGAATATGATAACTCCTCAAAACAATGCAGATGTTATGTCCATCGTCACGGTCCTTCGGTCGGAAAGTTGGGATGAAAGTGGAAACGATTTGCGGGTGAGCATGCAATCTCATGGCTTCAGAGAAGAGGTGTAGATGATCGTTTTTCAGAGGCTTGCACAATCCTACTTGCTCCTGTTTGTGCCTCACCTTGACGGTAAGCCTCTTGAGGTGATTCATGAGGCTCTGAACACAGAGACCAAGGCCGATATTTATGCTCTCCTCCTTGATACAATTAACAGTCGTCTAAAGTCCCTGCACCCCTCAGGTACTGATGACGCCCAGAGAATCTTGGATTCTTCAACTTCAGAATGGCATAATCTCGTTAGAGCCAGTGTACAGGCCATCGTTGAACCCTATGAACTAGCGTGGATGGATGACGGCGATTCACTGAGCGATTTGCAGTATATTGCTCGCGCTTTCGACGAAATCGAGACTCGGTTTGATAGGTATTCGTGTCTCACATTGTTTGATACACGGATATTAACTGTTTCAATAGGCCCATTTATAACCCTGCACCCACCGCCCGCCAGTCATTAGCACGGAGCCTTGTCAAGTTGTTATGCCTGTTGGTTCATCCGAAGGAATCCGAATGCTCCTCATCATTGAACAAACCTGGTATCTCATCCATTCCCGTCTTCTTGAAAGTCGCCACCTATCTCCTTGATGGTTCTGAAGGGGAAGTTACGGCTATTGTACGCAAAGAAGTATATGACATGCTTACCAGAGCTATACGACATCATACATTGGGCTTCGGTGGCGGCAGATTGGAACACATCGCGAGCATGGCAAGTCGGGGGATGAAAGACCCAGAACGAACCGTTCGGCTAAGTGCAGGGTACGTTATCGGGTATTGTTTACACGATATTTTGCTCACGCACCGTTTTCTCTCGAAGGCGATCGTTGGTAGAACTTATCAGAGTCAACCAGGGTCTTGGCAGTGGTGCTGCTAAGCGTACGGAGCCTTTACTCTCTATATTCTACAAGATCTTCGAAACAGCGGAAGATCGATTTCGAGAAACGGCTCTGGTTACTGTAGGTCAGATCGGGAAGTAAGTCAAGACCCCTCCGAGCTTGAGTGGTTTCTTACCTGAACTGCAACGTTAGAATCGCTACGGCTGAGGTCCTCGGGCAAGGGGTATGCTGCCTGGTCTCTCAACTAGGACAGCAGAACCCAGTTCTCAGAGGAACCGCATACATGCAAGTCAGTTATGACTCATACTTTGAGATCAAATTTGTGCGTCCTAACTATTGTCACTGCAGCTGGTTGCCTTGGCCAAGTATCACAAGAAAACTCCCTACAGCCTAGTCTCCCCCTTCATGGATCATATCGCGCCTTATCTTGTGGCAAGATTATGCACACAAGCCTATTTGCTTTCCGAATTTTGTCGCTTCATATCAGTCTCCCCCGGTGACTTCCTCTCGGTCACACTCAATCGCACGCTACCGCAGTTGTTTGCCAGCTGCGACTTGAAAGTCCTCGAAGCAATCTCTGCTGAGATTGGCCAGACACCTGCCTATCTCCTTATCGACCAAACACATCATATTCTTGCGTATGTCTTTCGTTTGCCGAATGTCGGTCAGATCAACAAAGTGCTTGCTTTCATCCTCAATATTCTTCGATCAGCTACTCGTGATGACACGATCGACACTGCGACCCTAGTGCGAAGTTGTCTTGTGCCTCTCTTGGGAGAGCTCGTGATCGTTCTGGGTGACGAAAATGACGATATAGTACAGACGGTGAGGTCAAACACTATTATCATGTCTCGTTCTAAACATTTTTTGAATAGGCAAGACAAGGGCTGCAGAGAGTCGAAAACCTGATGGCTGCGCAGCATCACCTTGGTACTTCAGGGCTTCCCAAGATACTGGTGATATTCTTACCGTAAATATGCTCGGCGTCATCTCGAACCTGAATGACATGCTACAAGACGTGCAAGGGAAGAGGTCCATCGAGTCTAAGAGAAGGATCTTGCGCAGTTTGGGTCCATTTATTGCTCATATCGGACCATCTATCTACAATGTGGCTCCTCAGGTATATCTTCTGCGTTGATTTTCTCGATCTTTATGTCTAAAAAATTTTTGCTAGTTGATGGCGACACTCCAAACGATGCTCGTAGTTCCTCACCTGGCCGACGTAACACTGCAGAGTTGGTTAACATTCCTAACAACGTTGGAACCTCGGGATCTCGGTTCGCATGTTGGTCCCAGTAGCGCTTCATTCCTCGCTTCTTGGTCTTCATTTTCTCACTACGGACGTGAAATTGCTAAGCGCTGTTTGGATTACATGATATCCGACAAAGGACAAGAACTGGGAACATACCTCGACGAGGTGGTCGACCTTCGGTCTGTTCCTCAACTCGCAGAAACACAGAAACGGCTATCGACCCTACGTCGGCAGTGGACTCCCAGGCACAAATTAATGAAGATCTTGGATCGCCTAGGCAGTGATAGTATAACGGTTGCCATCCAATCTGCGAATGAGCTCAAATCTTTCATGCTTGAAAACAATGAAGAATTTGTCAGGACCCTTGCCTCCGGAGACGTATTCGATCCTCTCATCGGACATATCATGTCGGCATTGTTTTCTGCAGCGTGTAGAGATGGAGAAGGCTCCGAATCCTTGCGTGTCCTTGCTTTCCATTGCATAGGTGTTCTCGGAGCCTTAGACCCCGACAGGTTCGAGATCGGGATTAGCGACACCAAGATGGTCATACTCAGCAATTTCACTGACGAGAACGAATCCATGTCTTTCGCTTTGCATCTAATAAGGGATGTGTTGGTGGGGGCATTCCGATCTACTAGCGATATCAAATATCAAAGCCACCTTGCGTACACCATTCAACAGCTCCTACGGTTCTGCAAATTCACTCCAGCCCTCGTTAATCCAGGATCTGCAGGATCAGTTCCCCTTAAAGTTCGCAGCCGTTGGAATAGTCTTCCAAAACATGTATTGGAGACTGTGACCCCTCTCCTAGCCTCCCGTTACGAGTTGGAAATCCGACCCATGCGGGAATTTCAGCACCCTATCTATCCCACGCAAGCCACGTATCGACAGTGGGTGCAATCCTGGAGCGGGTACCTCATCACGAAGGCGTCAGGCGAGCGTGCGATAACCATCTTCTCGGTTTTTTCATCTGTTGTCCGAAACAAAGATGTTGGTGTAGCTTTGCACCTGTTACCGCACCTTGTCCTGAACATTTTGGTATCTGGAAGTGAAGACGACGCTTTTGGTATCCGTTCAGAACTGCTCGCGGTGCTTGAAGACCAAGTGGACCCCGACAGTCAGTCCTCAGCTGACAAGAAGCTACTGAGTGCGCAGGTCTGGTAACTCTAGTATCATATTATTCTTCTTTTGACGGCTGTTCTGCAGACTGTTTTTTCGTTGATGGATCACCTCAATAAATGGGTGCGTGCTATACGTCAAGAGATCAATCGTAGAAAAGCGGACAGCAGGCGACCCCGTGTCAATGAGATTAGCAGTAACGCGGAGGAACAACTACTCAGGATCGATTCAATTCTATCGAGCATAGATCAGAGGCTTATGGCAAAAGCCGCCCTCCAATGCAAGGCCTACGCGCGGTCGCTTATGAACTTCGAGCAACAAATTCTAGAGAAACAGCAACAACAGGCGAGCAATGGTCAACTACAGGATTACTTCGAACGCTTGCATGAGATTTACGCTCACTTGGATGAACCGGACGGCATGGAAGGCGTATCTACCTTGATTTTATCACCATCGCTGGAACATCAGATCCGTCAGCACGAGAGCACAGGCCGATGGACGTCTGCTCAGAGCTGCTGGGAAGTCCGCCTCCAGCACTCGCCAGATAATTTGGATTTCCATCTGGGATTGCTCAGATGTCTCAGAAATCTGGGCCACTATGGTGCGGACGACCTTTACTTCTCACTATTATGTTAATGTGTTATGCCTAGACACGTTGCGAACCCACGTCAAAGGCGTCTTAACTCGAAATCCAAGCTGGGAATCGCAGCTCGTCGGCTTCCAAGTGGAAAGTGAATGGATGGTTGGTAATTGGGAAGAAGTAAGGTGTTTGGTGCAAAATACGACAGCAGGAACACCATCTATTCTCCTGGCGCAGGTTCTTCTGGCGATGCGTGACGGTGATACTTCATCTATAGCTGCAACCCTTTCCGACGCACGAACAATGCTCGGTGTTCCTATCACGGCTGCTGGCGCGAAGGGGTATCGTCGATCATACGATGCAGTTCTTGATCTGCACTTGGTCCATGAGCTGGAGGTCATCTATGATGCAGTGGCCAAACTTCCTTCTGATCGGTCTGTTCACAAACGTGAAATTTCTGACTTAATACAGCGGTTGTCCGCTCGTTTGGATTCTACGCTGCCCAACTTCCGCACACGTGAGCCGATACTGAGCATGAGAAGGACCGCTTTTAGTCTCTGGTGTGTTCGCAGAATCTTCAGAGCTCCGAACACTGACTGATTCACAACCTCTTGTAGTACCCCGGATAATCGCCAAGTTAAGGACGCGATAGGTCAATCTTGGTTGATAAGTGCCAAAATTGCCAGGAAGGCAGGTCATTCGCAAACCGCCTACAGTGCTGTGCTGCAAGCTCAGCGATGCGAAACTCCATCCTCATTCATGGAATTTGCGAGACTCACCAAAGTTCGCGGAGAACCATTGCGAGCGTTGCAAGAGCTAGAGAGCGCTATTTCCTGTTCTACGATGGTGGAAGATAACAGCGGTATCATTGATCTCACATCAGATGTAGATGACAGGAAAATGAAAGCGAAGGTACAATCATAACCGTCGAACGTTACCAGTACCTCACCCCAAAGTCTCTCAGGCTCAACTTCTTCGAGCTAGGTGGATGAATGACTCCGATCGTTTCGAAGTCGGTCCAATACTCAAAGCCTTCCAGGTCGCTGCTGAGCTATATCCGAAGTAAGTCTATGTATCAGTCGAACGCATCATCGGAGTAACGGCATGCTTGCAGGTGGGAGAGCAGCCAATTCCACCTGGGGCAATTTCAAGACGAGTGTTTTAAATCTCTCACTATTGAAGACCAAAGGGATCGGTGTGCCTGTTCATCGTTTACTTGTTCATAGTCTTACAATTGCTGTGAAGGGGAACACGGATGAATCTTCAGACTGTGCGATTCTTCGCCAAGGCCGCAAAATATGGGTCGAAATACGTCTATCAAACCATCCCTCGATTGCTCACATTATGGCTAGACATGGGTGAAGATATAAGGCTTTCACAGACGCTCATTTTCGATAAACTCAATAAAGAAGTTTCTCGAGCAATCAAAGTCGTACCAGTCTACAAGGTAAGCGGTCATTGTAATTGCAATGTGACAGAGCAACTCTTGACGAAGTTGTTATCTGCAGTGGTTCACAGCGTTCCCACAGATCGTGTCCCGCATAGGTCATACGAACAACGCTGTCTATCAGATACTTTCCAACCTTATCTCAATGGTGATTCAAGAATATCCAAAACAGGCGTTGTGGCTTTTTGTCTCGGTCGTAAAATCGACGAAGTCTCAGCGATGGCAAAGAGGCAAAGCCATTTTAGACAAACTTCGAGCAAGTGGCCCAATGTTTTATACTACAACAGCAGCTGATCCGCCGCTCTCCAGAATCATACAGGAAACAACCTCTCGAAGCTTATCTCCACCTCCTTGCAGATGTTCGAAGAACTCTTAAGACTTTGCGAACACCCAGTGCGAGATAGCCAGAAAGTTCTGAACATGGCGAAAGATTTCCCACTCCTCTATCGACTTGCGCCTTCTCCGCTCATCATTCCCTTGCAAGAGGCATTAACGGCTTCTCTTCCTCCTACAGCATCTGCGGATGCTGCATACCAGCCATTCCCACTGAACGCCCCGACAATCGCTCGTTAGTCGTGATTTCATATTCCTCGCGTTTCGTGCTAACCTGGTATAGGCTTTCAAGAGGACATTGACGTCATGCCATCTATGGCAAGACCTAGGAAGATCACCATTCATGGGAGTAACGGCCACATCTATATATTTCTCGGCAAGCCCAAAGACGATCTACGCAAGGATGCCCGACTCATGGAATTCAACTCGATCATCAACAAGCTTCTCAAGTCAAATTTGGATTCTCGTCGGCGACAGCTTCGTAGGTTCCGCTCCACTCAAAAGAACATATGCAGGCCTGTAATGTTTGGTACAATAGATATTCGTACTTACGGCGTCGTCACGCTGAACGAGGAGTGTGGGTTTATTCAATGGGTCCCCAATACTATCCCCATTCGAAATGCTCTTACAAAGAGCTATGGCGCCCGTGGTATCCGGGCCTGGGTGGGTTTTGATATATGGAGAACGTACGTTTGATACTGATAACTATTTTTTGCGCAGTCGGGCGATATGGATGCAGTGTTCCAGCAAATCAAACACGTTGATAGGGTTCCTTCAAATGACAAGAAAGATAAGGCTCCTAAGGTCTCCGATATTCCTCAGAAGGAAAAGGATGAACAAGTATCTCGTCTCTTCACCTCGGAAATACTCCCGTTGTGCGTTCCTAAGCTGTCAGCGCAAAGCGACAATATTCACATCATGAGATCCCTCAGATTTCCTCCTGTGTTCCATGAATGGTTTTTGGAGACTTTTCCCGAGCCGTCTACCTGGTTGGCGAGCAGGTTGGCATACGGCAGAACAGCTGCAGTTATGTCAATGGTCGGATTTATTCTGGGGTAAGTTCTACCCCAACACTGCATGATGTTAGATGGTTATGGATTTTGTTTGCAGTTTGGGTGACAGACACTGCGAGAATATTCTGCTTGATATCAATAACGGCGATGTCGTGCATGTCGACTTTAACTGCATATTCGAAAAAGTATATTTGTGGCCACGTTATGTATTCTTTGAATCTGCTCATCAATTTTTAGGGACATTCGCTCGCTACACCAGAAAGAGTTCCCTTCCGACTTACCCAGAATACAGTGGATGGTTTGGGAATCACTGGGGTAGAAGGTTCGTAAAGGCTCACATCCCATACTGTTCCAACTAAACTTTCTTGTTGTGCAGGTGTTTACCGTATCGCATGCGAAGTCACATATCAATTGCTACGAGACAACAGGGATTGCTTGATGAGCGTGCTCGATGCATTCGTCCATGATCCTCTCGTGGAGTGGGAAGGTGTCAAGTGGAAGATGGTGAGTGAATTCTAATGACCGTGTTTGTGCCCAGATTGAATTCGACTTCGTCGCAGGATCGAATGGCAGCGGAGACTTCGAACGCAGCCGCAGCTGATAAAAATTGGGACGGTGTGAATCCAGTCTCAGCCTCAGCTAACTTGCGCATGGTTGCCAAGAACGCCCTCAAACCGATTGAGAAGAAGTTGAAGGGAATTCACGGAACCAGCTTGGAAAGACCCGAGAGAGAGATTTCCACAAGCAGTCTGGTCGAGATACTTATCCAACAAGCGACTAATCCTGCGAACCTGGTAAGCGTATCCCGTCCGTTGTGCATTGCCCCACACATTGATGTAGCCTGGACTGTAGGCGAGGATGTACCCAGGGTGGGCACCATGGCACTGAGCTTTCTGTTGTTGTAAGAACAAATTTATAGCTGTACAATTCGTATTTCACATACTGTACTTTTACACTTCCTGAGCTGCCATCTGTAATTTACATAATTTATATGCTTCATGTCATCTTGCCTCTAGTAGCTTCTTCAGTCGTTCCAACTCTTTCTCCTTCTCAATAAGCTTTTCGCGCCATTCATCTTGTTCTGCTATCACAGCCTTCTTGGCATTCTCGAGCCGCTCTGCTTCCTCCTTCTCCATTTCTGATGTGAACTCGGGGACACCTCCTCTGGAAGCCTCCAGGGAGCCCGGGTTAGCAGTATGAAAGGGCACAGGACGTCGCTTATTCTTAGGGAGGGGTGTTGGAGGGTGAGCCGTCAGGATGTTCAAAAATGACTGGAAAGGGTCATGGAAAACAATCTCATCGTACTGCCAAGAATGAACAGGGCCCAATTTCATGGCATTTTCAAGGGGCGGGATGTCGGGCTCTCCACTGCCCAAGATGGTCCAGGGGTGGAGCTTGAGGTGGTGATAGAAGGTGATAGCCTTCTCGCCAGATTCGGGAACAAAGGTTATTCGGATTTGAATCTCGAATTCTCCCCACCTGCGGAAGCGGGTCAAGATAAGTAAGGCACAATTAAAAGAGCACTAATGACATACCCAGTTTCTGATACTTCAAATGGAGGCTTGTCCACATCTATAGAAGGAGATTTCATCGGTGGCGGATGAAAGGGATTGGGATTGAATGCTCACTGCGGTTTGGATTCGGATACGTATCATGCAGCTTGAAAGTGACGCGCTTGATAAAGTAGCTGAGGTCGTCTGCGCCTCCGACGATATCTGAGTCTGGTGCAGATGCAGCACTACGAACGGCGACGGTCCAGCGGTGAGTATGGTCAGGCGAGCTCAGCGCTTCGCGTTCCTTCTGGGTGAGCACGACAGCAGTGTTTCCATAGATGATAGGACGGTGAATTATCACACCCTAGAGCAATTGCATAAGAGAGATAGCAGCAATGTTTTCGTTGAAAACATACTCTGACGCGAACGCGGTCGTTGGAGGCCATGGAGGTCGAGACAACTCGAGCCGTGCCGTTAGTTGAGACTCCGCCGCACGACTTCACCCTCGCTTTCATCCTCACCGTCAACTCTCGTGAAACACACTCCCCTGTTCATTCAAATATGTTGGGCGCACTTGTAAACAGTGGGTTCCCTTGAGCTCGTAGCTTATGAACATTTGTATTCATGGTAATGACAGGGCCGAACCATGTCGTTGAGAAACAGAAGCTCGTTCAGGTATGTCCGGTTCACCCCCTCGCGAATCAATTCACATACGTTCTGCAGGCCTCCACAGCCCCCATCTACTACCGCCTCCCTCATTCGCGCCTCTACGTGAGTGAGTAGGCTTTTTATTCAATCGTAGCCTATCCAGGATGTGACACCGGGCGGCCCAGATACCTACTTCTCCCTCTTCGCTCTGGGCGCGCTCGGCTCCTTATACGGCGCGTTCTCACTCATCAGGGTGAGCCATGGTCTGTCAGATTATTCTCATTTGATCCTGATAGTTTCTTGTCAGGGCAAGCCCAAGACCGAGTGAACGGTCGGTGTTGCAATGTTATAAAGTTAACAATACAATCTCTTTTTCGTTTGCCAATGTCATCGTTCTGCGCGATGCATGCAGCATATGAAGAGCCACCTTTCTCTCAAAACATGCGTGAAATCAGGACAACGGATGAGCCAATGCTGTTTTCGACGCGCAAAGTCGCGTCCATGAGGCATATGGTGGACATATATCTACAGCCTTGTGGTTTGCGCTACTATGTATTTCATGTAACGTCTCCGTATTGTGTCGATGAGTCATTACAAATAAGATATCTATCACGAACGCATCTATCATGAATTCGTTGCGACGGAGGAAATCGCGAACGATTCACTCCCATCTCACGTGAGGGTGTCAAAGAAAGTTTGAATTCGCATCTAACTTGCAGCCACCACCTACCACTCGTGAGCCTCAGCTCTTAGCTGCGCCATGGTCGACCCATACGTATCCAGAAGAGATGCTCAGGCATCCTACAGGCCCTATAATAGCGTGCGTGCAAATGTCCCTGTCCCGACCTTGCTGACATCTCGCCGACTTTGCAGTTAATGTCCGAGGGACTTAAACGGGCCCGCGCACCCTTCCGTCTGCGCAATGCGCTCACCGGCGTGCTCCTCACGACCTTCACGGTCGGCGTGTGGGCGTACTCCATCGGTGCAGTGAAGCAGGACGTGTTTGATGATGTAGATGAGGAGGCGCGGGTGTTGGCAGGTTCGGGGCTGAAGAGCCTGGAGGATCGGGCGGCGGAGAAGAAAGCAACAGAACAGACCCCTCCGGCTGGCCGCTGAGACGACGGGGAAGGAATTGAGCGGAGATTGGCCCCGCTCAGTCTGTTCAAGTTCTCTCCTCCGATGACAGAGGGAGCGAATTGTCGACACGTTGAGCGGGCGGCAGATGGAACCACTCACGCCTTCCAGCAGCTCTGCCGAAGGGAATCAAACCCAAAACTTGGTATTCCAGTCTCCGTGCTCCGATAAGTTATGGGGTAGAAGAGTTGGCGGATCTTCGGTTACTCAAAATCACTCCTCATCGACCTCATTTAATTGTAAACATATCGATTGCTGTACTCATAGTAAATTCCCTTTGCGAGCACTTCAGGACATCATAGCAAACAATGCAGAACAATGAGAGCATGAAAGTAAGGGCATAGAAGCAGAGAGAGCAACTCCAATCACTGTCGAAATATAGAATGCCTAACGCGCGGCCAGAAACGCACAGATATCCTACCCAGTCGGCCCATACACATTGTCTTCACACCTGAGCGGGATGGCCAGCTTTGTCTGCTGCGAACATCCAGCGCGAGTCTGGAGACAAGATGTCGGGCTCTAGACCAGCGACTCCTGCGAACTGCATAAACTCTCAATCACACACGCAGCACAGCGGCGGGAAAGACGACGCACGATACATTTATCCCCATCTTGGAGAGCCCTTCCTTCGCAGCCTCGTTCTTGGCGGCCTTCTTCGTGCTCCCGCGCCCGCGCCCGAGGCACTCGCCCTCGACCATCGCGCGCACGACCCAGATGGGCGTTGTCATCGTCCCCTCGCCCGCGCTGTCTGCATACACCCACTCGACCATCTTGCACTGCTGCTGCAGGTGCTGGTTGAAGAGTGAGAGATGCCCGATGCTCGCGGGCATGCGCGGGGCGGAGGAGGCGGCCACATCCGCATTGCAGACGTGGGGGAAACTGGGTATGCGTGCAGCCCTACAGGAGGCATAGCTCGCGGGGCAGGAGGGTCCGGAGAGAGGCCATGCTGGATACGAACGGTGCGATAGGCTTCGCGGAGATATGGCCCGAAGAGAGGATTAAGCCACGACTTAACGACCTCGAGACCACGGTCGAGGTAGAGACCCCCAACGTATGACTGTAGGCGCGTAAATGTGTAAGATTCATTGCACGAATAGAATATATGCGCGATTTTACCTCAAATAAATCGGCTGTTGAACAGGGCGGCCGCATAAGAGACGGAGAACCGATGGAAAGGGCGTCTACTCGCACCTTGTAT
This sequence comes from Grifola frondosa, assembly GCA_001683735.1. Lineage (NCBI taxonomy): Eukaryota > Fungi > Basidiomycota > Agaricomycetes > Polyporales > Grifolaceae > Grifola > Grifola frondosa. The sequence continues at coordinate 359,454 of LUGG01000014.1, forward strand.
GTTCGTCGAAGCACGTAAAGTAATTGCCTGGGCGGGATGCATGCGCAGACGCTCAGGAAGGCGATATTGCACCGATCTAGAAACAGAAAAGTCAGTACAGTACACAGCCGTAACTTTGACCGGCATCGTGTTTAAGACTCACATGGAAGCAAGCGTAGGGTTCCCTACTACTAACGCGCGTATTTTCTGATACCAAAAGCTAGTAAAGTTCGGATCTGACAACAGTGATCACAGCGCGGCTGACCGTAGATGGGCCTACACGGAGGTTGGGAAATATATCCCTCATGAGGCCTGTCACTACGAGACTCAACACAGAGTCGCCGAGGTGCTCAAGCCTGCGGCACGTTATGAGCCAAGAATACCTGAATCCCGGAGGAACGACAACTTACATCTCATTATCCGGACTTGGATCATCCGGCATATCCTCGAAGATGTGCGTCGGCCGCGCGTAGAAACTGCGATGGGTAAATATCTGCAGACGAAGCTCGTCCGAATGGACGTCCGGCAGGGGGCAAGCCTTCGGGACCAAACGACGGACTGTAACGATTAGACGCGACCAACCATGATCCAGGGATGTGGTACGTACTTAGCTGGGTACGCCCACTTGGCAGAGTTACAGGTCTGATACAAGGCATTGGTCAGTTCGCCATGCTGCCCTAAGACTGTGGCGACGACAGAATGAAATGCGCACTTCAACGCTATCATCCTCACTCCTCTCTACTCCCAACGAGCAAGGCAGGATCGCTGAAGACTGTCGACGGCGATGGCGAATTCTGATAACACGTCCATAGCTATATAGCCACCGACAATTTGCGGAGCTGCTGGCTGTGAATTCAGATGTTCGCCGATATCAATCCCAGGCAGACGCCGGTACAGAAATTACCGGTCAAGATGCGCGACACTGCCTGTATGTTTCACTTGCAGTATATTGTGAGGCATAACGAAGGTTTGATTCACATACCCGGGGTACATAGAATGGCAGGTGGACTTCACGATATCATACATAGAGACACGCACAAAATTCTACTGGGAGACTGCCTGTTCTCACAACAATGGTCGGTGAAACATACAAATAGCATGATAAATATCGAACGACAGATTGCTATGCGGCAGTAGTTGCGGGAGCAGGAGGATGAGCATTCGCGTTCGCCTGCTGTTCCAGCTGAAGGACGGGCGGAGACGAGTGAGCAAAAAGTCGAACGTACGCTCAAATCCCATACGTACCTTTTCTGAGCGGCAGCCTTCATTTTGAAGTAATCCACATGCAAACCGCACTCGGTCTTATCCGCCTTGCCCGCCCACCGACCTGCGCGCTCGCCAGTATCGCCCTCTCCGCTCTTCACGGTGCTATGCCAGTCGCCTACGCTGCGGTATCCCTGGTCGAGCAGCTTGTTGTGCGGCACGTTGTTTGATTTGATATACCAGTCGACGAAGGGGAACGTCCACGCAAACAGCGGGTTCAGCTTGAGCAGGCCCGTGTTATCCACCTCCAGGGGCTGCAGATTCGCGCGGTCGGCCCCTTGAGAGGCGCGCCGCCCTGTGATGACAGACTTGACGCTCCGCTCTTCGTAGGCGCGGCGAGCAGGTTCTACCTGAGACAACAAATGAGATCACAGCACTGACGAGACGGTAAGAGGGTAGCAAACGACTCACCTTCACGAGATAGTCGTATATCTCCTCGTCCTCCTCCCAATATTTTTCTCCGTACTTCTTCTCGAAGTCCGCAGCAGTGTCGCACCCCTCCGGCTTGTACACATGCACAGGGACGCCGTACTTGGCCTTTACCTCCTCTACAAGTTCGTATGTCTCCGGGAAGTGGTATAAAGTATCGATAAAGATCAGTGGTGGGGGTGAGGACGTGATTTTGGATAGCTGTCAATGGCGACGAGCCCGGTGAGCCCGAAGGCTGTCGTCTGGTGCAGCCCGGCAAGTGCTCGCATGCCCAACGGAGGATCTCCTCGGGTGTTTGGTCGCACAAGTAGGCATTGATGCGATCGAGGTCCTCTTGCGAAAGTGGGACTTCGAGCGGCTTTGGGAGGTCGGTGCTGATGATGAAGCACTAGGAGACATCGGTAAAAGTTACGGTATCAACTCGATCGACGATCTTATGTTGGAGAATTGTGGGTGCACAACGTTGAAGACAAGCAGCATTGTGGCTTATAAGCAAGGTTGTAGTTTCGGAATGGGCGTGTCGGGAGTGGTCGCCTCTACACAACGTTCACTTGACCACCATGTCAGGTCGGTCATCCTCGCGTGATTCAGACTGTTCGTAGGTCATGCACCTCAGAACATCCAATGAAGCAGCACCGAATGTACACCTCAGCTGAGAGTTTGAACTTCATCAAAAGGCAATTTGGAATTTTTCCGCGCGCAGCGTATCGGAGGGCGTTGATTCAGGAATGAACGCTCACGGCAGCTCCATCATGGGAGAGATCATATAGAGTAGATATTTGATAGAATTTATTGCATGGGGGGGGGGGGGGGGGGCTACAGAAGCCACATGACATGGAATACGAATTTCTCAACGTATTGCCAGAGAAAGAGCCAATGTTCCACTCGCGGGTTGGGAAGAAGCACTGGTGCTCAAGGCCGCAAGTAAAAGCGTACACATAATGGCGGCGTTCTGATTTTGAAGCTTGACACATGATGGCTCGAACTTGAAGCTGAGAGATGGACATGGTGGACAAGCACAATCGACGTGGAGGACATCTACAAAAGGAGGTCAGAATGAGCCATGCGAGGACTGTAGCAACAGTCAAGAGAAAGTAACATGGCTCCGATTGCAAATTACAACCGTCATCCAGCCACACGGTCTTTCATCCTGTGCGGCTTCCATCTGCGATATGCGAACAGAAACCTGCTCCAGGACAAAGATCCAGCTGTTGGGAATGTTGCTTAGGTTCGTCATAGCACATCGACTTCATCAAGACGAACAACAACACTAGATTGACTCACGAGTCCTCCTGTATCCTCGCGTTGTTCTTTGGACTACTGGCTGGCTCGAATGAGGGGGAAGCTTGGACTCGGAGGAGGTAGACGGTGCGGTGCGATGTTCATGATGATCGGTCGTACTAAGTTAGAAGTACTAACGGGTACAACGCTCGGCGCCAACCTCTGCCTAAACGTGGTGTGCAGTACATTCAACATTCAACGCCGCTCTGGGGTACGGTACTGGAGTGCTTGCTTTGAAGTCTTGGTCAAGAACAAGCTCCAGTGGACGGAATCATAGGACCAAGTGTCCAACAACAGGACAGAGTCTGAGCGTTGAGCGTTAACTCAAGTGAAATATTATTATGATTAGTTATATATGCTACACCTCTTGTTGAGGTAGCCTTCGATAGCTCAGTTGGAAGAGCGCGAGACTGTAATGGGTTGCCATATCTCGATGTCGCTGGTTCGATCCCGGCTCGAAGGATAGAGTTGTCCCTTTATTCTTTTCCCTTTACCAGAAAGAAGTTGCGAACATTTTAGCCATAACCTTGGCGTGGTGGGCATGCGTTACCGTCTTAATATATTAACTGTGCTTTCAGATTTATGAATATTTCTACACTAGACAGAGGTACATATATGCAGTTCAAAAGCATCATTTTCGCATTCGCTTCTTGAAGCGCTCCATGACCTACACCAACGTTCAGACAGCAAGAGATGAAAGAAAGGGTACAAGACTCACTAGCTCATCAGTCGCCATCTGTTTCGCTCGGTCGGCCGCCGATACTCGTGTTCTTCTGGGGGAAGGCCCATAGCTTCCAGTTTGGCATCACGCAATATATCTGCGTCTGACTTTGCTTTGAGATTGGGACGGTAGACTGGACGAATATTAGGGACAGGAACCCATAGTAAGATGCAACAGCTACTCACAACGCGATGCCGCAAGGTGTTCTTCATCGTCAGCTTTGTCAGCCTTCCTTCTGCGGTCTTTTCGTTCCTCTGTAATCTGTCGCTTAGCCTTCTCCGTCTCTTCGATATTCTTGAGTCGAGTGCTGACGAACATATGTAAGTGAGATGTACGCATAAGACGTGGGACAGAATATGTCATACTCCATCCCCAGATCGACCTCTGGGATCGCTGTCAACATAGCCAGACTGTTGGTCACGCTTCCTTCCTCCTGCTCCTTCTTCTCCTGCGTCGTCTTGTACCGATCGGTTAACGAAACAGTTCTGCGTAAGGATCGGCTGGGCCGTCATCTTTCTTGGAGTCGTCCGAGGTTCCCCGTCTCAGCTTCATGTTTTCCTCAATGAATGCCATCCTGTATGCTGCGCTGTAAGATAAGCCGAACAGAACGGTGGCAATACTGACATGTGTTTGTCCACGTCCAACGTATTCGTCTGTTGAGTGAAGTTGTTGGTGCGGACGCTCTTCTTGCCTTCATCTCCGCGTCGTCTTCATCTCTGTTCAGGTTGCACCGTCAGAGTCTACCATGAAGCCAGAGAAGCATAATGATATGCGCACTCTTCATCATTGTCGTTGTTAAGATCCGCGCCCTTTTTCAGGCCACCCTGGTCTTCCTGTCCCTCCCGTGGCCGCTTCTTTCGCTTCTTTGCATCTCCCTTTGAGAGCTTCGCGACATCAATGCCTTCCCTGGCTCGTCTGAGCTTTCGCAGCTCGATCAGGTCAGCCACACTGCATGGAAGAAATTAGCTGACAACTAGCAAAGGCAAGGGAAAGAGACCATGCGAGGACCTACTCTAATTTCGCATCTCCCTCTTGGGTATCCTCTTGAATAGACGTATCATCTTCTAGTTCTAGGGATGGTTGCCGTATGCGGGGCTGAGGACGAGTGCGTTTCTTGAACATGGTAATTGGCCGGAGGATGGTCACGGTCGGGTCGTGACTGCTTTATTTAATCAGCCTTGGTCACGCCCGATCACCGAGATATGGAGCCCGACCCCGGGGAAAATTACGATCGGGGTCGGGACGGAGGCGGTGTCGCTGGCTCCGATGGTCGGGACGAGCTCTGATCTCGACGCACAGCGACGCTCTCTGCGAGCCTGCGTCATCGACGCCGACGTTGGCGGCGACTTGGGCAGCACCAAACGCGGCCACGTGATGCAAATGAGGACGCGTTGGAAAGACAACAAGAGCAAACACCGAATCCTGTTGGAAGGCTGTGCGTCCGTCATATCGTCTCCATATATGGGCCCATTTCAACATCGCTTGTCCGCTTCTCGCTCCCGGCATTTTTTACTCTGACTTCCATTCCCGACTCCCCTATGGCTCTCAGCCGCTCCCCACGCAAAGTTGTCCCACTAGCCTCAGGCGATGACTGCAGTTCACGGCCGAGAACAAAGTCGGTGACAGGCTCTACGGTTGTCCGACGCGCGTTCTTCTGTGGTGTAGTAGTAGAAGGTTCCGAGAAGGGCATATCTGAAGGTCCGTAGTGCTTATTGTTCGAGTAGTAATCACACGTGGATTTCAGGATGATGTGGAGTCGAGCCATTGATGGCATCTTAGTAGAGTACCGAATGTGGCACATAAGACTGCGGCACAATATGATCATTCCAATGGTCACTCATTTCGCGCTTCAATTGACCTTTTTCGTCAAAGATTGTTGCTGAAAGACGCTGATGTTATGCTCCTAGATGTCCAGAACCTACTCACCTCGCTTGGTGAATCCCTCGATTTGGTGGAACCTTCTTCTACATCCGAAGAAAGTTTATCACAGATGGTATGTCTGCCTTATAGGACCCTTTTGATGACCTATAGACATGTGCACATAGGAACCACACAGTTATGGGAAGGCCGATTTCTCTAAACTTGCCGATCAAATCAATGAACTTGTCGTCACGGAACGTTCTTACGTTCAACGTCTCAGTATGCTGAAGGTCAACTATGCAGACCCGCTTTGTGGATTCTCTAAGGACAAGAACACCTTGATTGTCGGACCTTATCAATCGAACACAATGTTCGGTAATGTCCGCAACTTGCTACCTGTTAACAAGGCGTTCCTCGAGGATCTAGAATTGTTGAACAGCGTCAATGGACCCGGAGTTGGGGATGTCGCGCGGAGGCACTTTAAGGAACTGAGTGGGTTCGAGCACTACAAATATTTCTACGCAAAGAGAGAAGAGGCCTTGACGATCTTCACAAGAGTATAAGCACAACAAATCATTTAATGAATATGTCGAAGTATATGCTGTTGCCAATTCGTTTGTCGCGCGCTACGTACTGATGCTCCTCTTCAGCGCATCAAGTACTCTTCACCAGATACAAACAATCGCCTCGGACTGCGTGAGTTGCTCATGGAGCCTGTGCAGCGTATCCCGCGATATACATTGATGTTCGGGAACATGATTAAACTCATGGACCCGAGGGATCCTCAGCGCGCTTCGCTACTAGAGGCGGACGAAGTTGCTAGCCGCATCGCACTTGCAGAAATGAATGAGGAAGGCAAACGCGGCGTCATGTTGTACACACTCGGCAACTCCATCGACGGGTTTCCCCCTGCTCTCGTTTCGAACTCGCGTCGTTTCGTCGACTGTATCGATGTCGAAGACGTCATCGCCTCTGATCTCCTCACGTCTATATCCAGTGGGCAATCTGTTAGACTGCAATGTAGCTTGGTTCTGTTGGACGACAAGCTCGTGATTGCGAAGCGGCCTGGAAGCGGTGAGAAAACCGGTAGGATGCTTGCTGGTCTTGATCATGCAGAGAGAGACATCAAAGTGGGTGGGCAGCTCAAAGGGGGGAAGAAGAATGGTATGGTCTACAAGGGTGTAGTCGATATAACAGACATCGTCGCTACCGATGTCGGTGGAGTTGGTGCGTTGCAAACATGTGCTCTGAGTCGGAGCAAGATTTTGATGGCTTTGTGCATAGGGATCCACATTTATTTTGAAAACCCACCACAGGACCAGACCGATCGTTGGTCTGGGAGACCATTCCGCGCATTCTCAGTCGTCATTCCACCCTCGCTTATCGATCTCGAACCCGCACGCGCCGAGGGAGAGAAGAAGCGGTTCCTTAACAATTTGTGGGAAGCTCAGGCGAAGTATCGGACAAAAGCGGGCCAGTCTGTTGTGTTGTGCGCTAATGAGAAGGAAGTCGAGAATAAAGCCGGGAAGGTCACGCTGGCGAGAACTTACTTCAACATCTTCCAAAGGACGAGTTTTCTGCAAGAACCAAAGAAGGTACTTACACGAACTTATTTGGAAGGCGACCAAGAAAGAATGCTGAGCGATCTCATCTGCTTTAGACTAGAATTGTTCTCCATATTGATCCTTCGGGCTCGGCGGATCCGATTCCATTCGGCATGGGGGGACCACCATTCGTAGTTGTACGCGTCCATCCCATGGCTGGCCAATTGTCTCGGTATACGGTCACTTCCAGCGATCCCGATGAAGAAGTGGAAGAGGACATTATGCAAACGCATCGTGTTAAGGAACGCATCGTGCAAACCAGTGAGTCTCACCATACAACGACGGATGTAGTCGCTGACACATCATAGTCCATCAATACGGCCTCTTCATGTTCCACACAGGGAGGGCGTCGGTTCCATCAACACCCACGGCTAGCTCGCGTGCTCGCGCCAACAAATTCGGGCTGGACGCCCTCTCCCGCAACATCTCGAGAGTGCGTCCGACATCGGCCATGGGCGATATATTCGGCGGCTCGATAAACAACCACAAGCGGTCGAAGACGGTGGCGAGCCGAGCCTCCACGCTCACGCAGACAGCTAGCACCGCCGACAGCAGCCTAACGCGCTTCTCGCGGAGCCGGAGCAACTCGATCACTACCGCTGCAACCTCTATAGCCCCAACGGATGACGATCCCCCAATGTCAGTATCCGCAGGCAGCGTACGGGCGCGCTCGATATCGCGTGCGAAAAAGCTCATCAGGCGAGGCAAGTCGCCCATAAGTGCGGGCTCGAGCAGCGAGCCCGAGGCACAGCAGAAACGGTGGGGGGCGCGGTCGCGTTCCACATCGCGTGCGCAAACTCCGCCGTCAGAGACAGAGCAGAGTGACTTTGACATTGAGAACGAGGCCGAGGAAACGGCGCTGATGATCGGTGGCTCAGAGAGGGACCTGGACAGGCAGCTCCTGATTGCCCGGAAGAATAGCCATGTTCAGCGAGGACAGAGTTCCACAGAGAGACCTATATCGGAAACCATATACGAAGGTATGCGCTTTTTTTTTTTTCGCAACTATGCTTTGACCGTTTGCACGTTGGTGAAGACGAACCTCCAAATGCACGGCCACTCTCTAGGCACAACAGAGTGCTCCCGGAAATATCCCAGGATGCAATGAGCCAACGTTCGACGACCCCTCGCCCTCATTCGACAACGCCCACTAAAGATGACGACCCCAAATTGTCACCGCGGCAATCGCGATCGTTGATGGTAGATCGTCGCCCTATGGGTCCCCGGACGCCTTCGCCGCTACCATCTCGAAGTCCACAATTGCTCTCAACGCATACACTCGCTTCTGTGGATACTGATCTTGGATTAGAGGCCACCTTAGTCAATATGACACAACCTCATCTATCTCCGACACGAACCCCAGTATCTCCACTTCCCCGTAGTCGACGTCAGCCATTTGAACCAACCGTCAACAAGCACGCAATGCCGAGTGGTTCTGCAGTGGAAGCCCCCAGACCACCAGTGACTACGGAGCCGCTGCTGGTACGGAAGAAGGGTTCCGTGCGTACAACATCGGGCGAATCTCCCAGTGGTGCGCGGAGGGTATACAACGCGAGACGTAATTCGGCTTTGGGCAAGCAGGCGTTCCACGGGGGGTCTCCTCGCCGAGTACCTTCTGGCCAAGCTCGCATGTCGCGGATACCAATTTTTGCGGATAACTCTGCTGCTATCGACGACGTGGATCGTCTCGTTCGGCTTGCCGAGACCACGAAGGAGGACGTGAGTGAAGTGCGCTTCGTCGAGGGTGTTTGACTGAGCGGCTGGGCAACAGGTCGAGTCTTGTAGGCGTGCTGTAAAGCGCATCAAGCTCGAAACCGACAAGCTCCAAAGCCTGTCCCCCGATTGCAGGGCATCCGAAGAGTTTGTACGGCCGACGCCCATCAAGGCATTGCGCATTCCACAGCGGGACACCCCACCGCCTGCGGTACGAGTGATGTTGTGTGATTGAACGATTGAATGAATCGCTTACAGTTGCGGTAGACCAAGGAAGCTCAGGCTCGTATGGAGGACATGCACAAGCAAATCTCCACCAGACGGCAAGTTGAAAGTGGCACCCGCGCGCGTTCTCAAAGCGTCGTGGAGAGCCCTCCACCGACTCAGCGGCCCTTTAATTCTCCTAAGCGCGTCGAGGACGTTACTCGCTCTATCAGAGACGTCGTCTCACAGGCCGATAAGGATCTGGAAAGAGCTGCAAGCAACCAAGAGATCATCCACACGGACCTGAAGAAGGTCACCGACCATCTGAAAGAGGTGTGGATTTTGGCAAAGAGGCATGATTTATTGATCTAATATTTTTGGTGTTCAGAAATCAGCAGAGCTTGACAAGACAAGAGTCGAACTTCAGAACTCTAAGCGACAATGTGAAGTGGTCAAAAGTCTTCTGACAGACTGTACCCGCCAGTTAGACATCATCTACGACGTAAGTCGTGAAGCGGGTCCCATGGCTTTACGGCTGACTTCCTTCGAGTCTTTCAATGAGGAACTTGACTCGATGTACAACGATGCCACCCTTCCTGAGGACGAGGCATGGGGTGCCATGGTCAGGGATCTGCGGCAGTCCAAACAAGCGAATAAAACAGTTATGAAAGAGAACTCGTGAGTCGTCTAGCTGTGCGAAAGTACGATGCTGACGACGTATCAAAGGCATCTGAAACGACGAATAGCGGAATTAGAGATGCAGCAAGAGCAGTACGTGTACTTATATTTGTCCATCGAAATGTACTAACTTTCTCCTAGATGGGGCGCTCTTCTCAGAACACACGGACTCATACCTTGATCTTATATCTTGAGCATCTTTTATATTTCCTCTACTTCCATCCCGATACCTCAATGTATGCTCTTATCTACCCGCTCTGGTCTCCACTGATGTATTGTTATACGTATTGTACATTGAAGCGGTATGTACACGTATAATTTGAACGAATAGAAGCAATATGGATATATGGATTGAGTATCTCAGAGAATCAAGATGCAATGACTGTCGACGTGCTCGTGTACATGGTCGTGTCTAACGTGAGGGAGATGCTATGCTATTTAGGAATAGACGATATGATATTCGACGCAAGAAAGGCGCAGGATCGTACAAGGTGCATTCATGAGGATTCGTCGTGTTCAGCTATTAGGCGGCAAGTTCATAGGCATAGGCGAGAGTGAATTCGAGCGCTGGAAGAACAGATTCTTCAGGGACTTCCGCGGGCGCGGGAGGGAGGGGATGGGGTTCGAGGCGAACACCCTCGAACCACGAGGGCTCACGTTCGAATCACGCGAAGCAGGCACAAAAAGAGAGCGGCGCCTGTTCAGCGTGCCATCGCCATGTGCACCTCTCCGCGGTGGAGTCGCGGGCTCAGTGGGGAGGCTCAAATGGCCGTCTTCGGACACATGACCGAGCGGAGTCAGCGAGGAGCACGAGTCTTCTACGGGCACCTCGGGGGAGCTCTGCACACGTCGGCGCAGGGACCCTCGACGTAGCCACTGCACGATGCCGCTAGGGAACTCTACGCTGTTGTCTGTGACCGAAGGGGGTGTGGGCGACGTATGTCCAGAAGACGAGGTCGGTGATTCCGAGCGCGGCTGGAAAAAGTACCGCACGTTGTCGACCATCGAACGGGTGCGTTTCGGTTTTTGCGTCGTTCTCTCCGCGCACCAAGAGCACATCGGACGGGCGGATGGTCCCACCGGGGCCAAGGGAGAGTGCGAGGGGTAGCTGGGCGTCCACAGGGCTCGTCAAAACGGATGTGGGATTGGAAGAAGTGCTCGTTGAGGAGCACTGCGAGGCGGGGGTCGGCGAATCTAGCATCACATCGGGGCTCAGGGTATCAGCCTCTGCTCTCGGCATGGCCCCCATCGCGCTCGGGCAGATCGACGGCGGCTGCTTCTTGCGCCGCCGCGAAGCCAAGGTCAAATCGGGTACGCTGTCTATGGAGCTCTTCCGTCTGGACACCACCACACTGTCGTACCGCCGCTTCGCCGCGGCGAGGCCCATCGCGCCGGTGATGCTCAGCGCGGAGTTCGAGCGCGGCATCCCGCCGGGCTTCTTGCGCACCTGAAATAGCTCCTCCTCGCGCATCTGCACCAGCGCACGCGTCGACAGGCAATTCTCCGAGAACACGTCGTGCAGGCCCTGCTCCACCTGCTGGCGGACCTGCGTGGAGGGCCGCGAGATGCGAGTCGTGTCGAGTGCGATTGGGGAGAAGAAGGCTTTGACGGACGCAGTGGACGACCGGCGGGTGAGCGAGGCGAGCTGCTGCTGCTCCTGCCGGAGCGCCATGCCATCCAGCCTCGACAACGTCTTCGAGAGCCTCTTCGACGGCATCGCGTCCAATGCGTGCTCGCTCTGCTGCTCCATCTCCGACATGGACTGAATCGTCGGGAGCAGGTTTAGCCACTCCGTGGGCCATCGTCGGCAGTCGAGGTCAGCTGTACCTTCTCGTCCGCCTGCAGGCTAGAGAGGGGCTCGTTCATCCACGACGGCCGCATCGCCAGCACTTCGTTAATCGCCGACATCCATATCATCTTCTCGGGATGGCACGCGGCCGCGAGCTGCAGATGGTGGCCGTTCCCGCATAGATGGAACGAGTACGGCAGCGACGCTGCGCGCATATAGTCAGCACAAGCTCACAGCTCCACGTCCAGACTCACCATCGTCGCCCTCAATATCGACAACGTCGAACCCGGCGAGCGAGAACCAGTGCCGCGGCTCGTAGACCCGCCCACCCTTCGTGACCTTCACCAGGAGCATATACCCGCCACCATACAAGAACGCCCCGAGGTATTTCGCGCGCAGCTGCCCACTCCCGGGGGTGTGCAGCACCGACGGATGGCGCACCACGTCCATTGCACCCGCAAGCACGCAAACACCCAGCGATGCCACAAACTCTATCGTCAAGCCGCTCGGGCCGAGTGCAAACGCGAGGCGCGACGCAATCAAGGAGGAGCGCAGGTTCCGCGCACGCTTCTCGCTCGCGCGGTTCACAAGCCCGACAACGAGGCGCATCGCATCGCTCGCACGGTCAATCGGGTCCGGCTCCTCACCCCCCACTCCACCCTCAGACGACGGCGGTGCGCTCGCCGCGCGCGGCCGCTTGCTCCGTAGCTGGTCTAGTAGCAGAGGATATTTGCATATGCGCTGGACAGGTTTAATGAGGTAGTCTACGAGCTTGAGCCGTCCTCCCTGCGGCTGCCCGCCCGAACCAGAATGCTTGCGCTTGTGTTCGGCCGGGTCCGAGCGCGAGCGCGCCGCGGGGACGTACATGTGCGACGCGACGTATGGCAGGAGGCCTGTCGGCGACACGGGCATCGCAAGGGACGAGGTCGAATGCCGGCGCTGATGCCGTGGGGGGTGGGGGGGCGCGCGGGTGATTCTATAGACACCGGAGACGCGATCACGGGATCCTCTGTTGGACTGCTCGGATTCGGATCTGGAGACAGCGCGACGAAGTCGAACGCGTGTGCGACGAGCAACGAGCAGCGTTGCTCATACGCGTCCCACTCGACTGGAAAATGCTCTTGTGCGTTACGCACGAGCGCAGCCGCTTCACTGTGTCCCGGGCAGAACGCCTCATAGATGCTGAACGCGGGCGCCTGCAGCAAAGACGCAACATTGAGCTCAGCTCCCGCCACGATGCATATATGCGCCAAAATGCACAACGGCACACACCTCGTTGATAAACTTCGCCGCGACGGCGCCCACTGCCTGCTCGATTCGCTCCTCTACACCCGCCTCCTTCTCCCCTTCCAGAGTGCTCGCGAACGCGCCCTCGAACCCCATCGGGCCCAGTGCCGCCCGCAGCTCCTCCACAAAACGCTCGTGAAATCTCAGTAGTTCCTCCGCGTTTCTGCACACCGCCCGCACGTCCTTCTCCGAAAGCAATCGCGCGGGGGGTACCGCCCACCTCCCGCTCGTTCGTCTTTCTCCCTCTCACTGCCGCCTGAGCTCTGCCGCTTTCGATCTCGCTCATCAATGTATCCCCCATGCCCTCCGAGGCGCTGGGGATGGCGAGGGTGCGGGCGATGGGTTCAGAAACGAGGAACGCGACGCGGGAAAGGTACGTGCGAGGCTGAGACCGGTCATCGAGAGCGCAGAGAGGGATGGTGCAGGGCGGCCAGGCGAGGGCTGCGGCGTCGAGGACGGCGAATGATGCGGTGTCGCCGTCTGCCGAAACGTGGTCAACGCGAGTAACTGATCCAAGTAGATCTGCGCAACGTCAGCTCAGACTTCGAAACGCGAGAAAAAGACGTACCGTTACTAGGGCCCGCAGATCTGTTAGATATCCCACCTCCGTCGTGAGCAGCTCTAAAAGCGCATGGTATCGCCGGGCGCGTGCGCGTTCCTCGCGCTGCCTCTCCCTGTCGCGCTCTGCCGCCCGCTCCTGCTCTCTCTGCAGGGAATCTATCATGCTCGCAACGCGCGCCCGCCTCTCCTTGAAACTTACTTGTTCCTGCTCCTCCCTATCGGACGCTTCTCCGTCGTCTGCATCCAAAATAAACAACTTTCTCCCTCTATCCCGCTCCCGCTCCCCCTTCTCTGTCTCCTCATCCCCATGGAGCAGCGCGGATTCACACGGCGCTGAAAGAGATGAGACAAGCCCTGCCGCGCCAATAAGCTCCCGCGCAAGGGGCTCTGCCCACGCGGCGCGCGACGCGAGAGACTCGGAAGCAGCGCAACCATGCGGTCTGGCGGCGCAGGCGGGAGAGGCTTCGGTGTCGCGGGTAGCGGCTTCTGCAGGTCTGGGAGCGACCGCCGGCGCGCGGGACCACGCACGCGCTCGTGAGGTGACGCGGGTGCACGCAGCGCGGCGATGGATGCGGGGCGCGCACCGCTCCTGGTGCGACTGCGGCTCTTGTGCACGCGGTGGGGCAGCACGGCTCCTTTTGGCGGGGCGTGGGGGGCGTGGATGTCCATGTGGGCATGTCTCGCCAAGCAGCACAGAATGCGAGAGCGATCTGCGCGGGGTGTGCAGGTGACCACGGTTGAGATAGTCGCAGTCCCCCGCGCCTCTCGGGCCGTCTTTGTCTCTTTCGTCTACGTCGTCGTTCTCACTCCAACTGGAAGAACCCTCTAGTCTCGCAGATATGGCTGGGCGCGGAGGCCTGGCTGGGCTCTGGCGTCAGCCGCGGGGAAGCCATGATGGGGGTAAGGGGGACAAAGCGGAGGGCGGACCGAGAGGGCTGGCGCGCTGGGCGGAGAGTAGATGCAGCCAGGGGCACGGTCTGCGTAATGGCGAGCGTCGCATTGCGCGAGAGCGGTACGTCCGAGTGGTCGGCACGGCGATCGAGCAGGGATGTGCGACGCGATGGTGCTGAACGGGGAGGAGCGGAGGAAAATGCGTTGACAGATGGGGGCGAGACGGAGAGCACCTCCATGGGAGGTGGTGGGTTGCGTCTAAATTGGAGAATGGTAATTGGGGTTGGCTAGAAAGGTCGTGCGGGGTAAAATTGGGATTGCGAGCGACCGGTCGCGAGATCCGGTCGGCAGTGAGCTGTGCTCTTTTGGATGAATGGAGCTCGAGAGAAATGCTCGGAGGGTATGAGAGAAATATGCACCGGTGGGTGCGCGGACGAACTGGGAAGGAGGTAAGCCTGAAAACGAAGCGGGGAGGCAGGGAACGCACGGAGGAAGAACGAGCCGTGTTACAGCGTGTTGAACGCAGGTGGCGGGGTGCCTATGGTATGAAGAGCTTAGATGCCTCGAGGGCGCGGTTGATAAGACGAATTGCACGCGATTGTCCGGGGTATTCTTGGAAAAGTGAGAGGGGTAGGGGACGTTGCCAGAGGGGCTGGACGGAGGGATAGAATCTAGGGTGGGTACGCGGGTGGGTATATGCGCGGTATATGAAGAGAAAAGGAGAAAAGGATGGGAAAGGGAATATCGAGAAGGCAGAAGCTTGTGGGTCGTGGCAAGAAATGGACAGGACGTGTCTGGTCGTCGAACCGGTTGGGTCGGAGCCAGGGCACTGAGGCGAGTGCCCTGAGGCGGTAGTCTGGCGGCAGTCTCGTGTCTGACGGCAGTCTCGCGTCTGGCGGCTCTCGTCTAGCGTATAGCAGTCTAGCGTCTGCTATCCCGTACCTCGCGTCCGGAGCCGTGCCGAGGCTGGCACTGGCTGGCATAGCGGCCTATGACGGCGTCGCCGTGTTGTGACCCCACGCGCCGAATGCGATTGGCACCTGCAGCAGCTGTCGCAGCCGGTGGCGACGCGACGCTTCTAACTTCGCATCCCGCACCGACTCGTCCTCTTTCACACGTTCATGCTATCAGGCGCCCGTCCTCGTCGTCCTTCCCGCGTTCCTCGACGTCGCACCCGCCGCGCTCATATTCACGTCGACCCCTCGTCGATTCAATAGGAGGCCCCTCAAGCTCTCCATACCACCACCGTCATCCAGGATCCTACGGCGTCCACAGCCCGCATACATGCATCGGAGGCTGGCCGCAGATCTAGAGACCAGCACGAGCGCTAAATCACTATTGACGCAATATCTGACGCATATCTGGCAACCGTCTTTCCCGCCGGGCCGAACTTAACCGAAAATACTTAAGCGAATATTAATGCTCGGAAGTCTTCGCCTTCGTGCCACTCACTTCTTCCGTCACTTGTGCCTTTTCCAGTACTTTCTTCCTCCAGAATATCCACTCATATATTCGCAAATGAGCGTCATCCCTGTAGATGCTTGCTCCACCCATCTGCCGATGACCGCTGCCAGAGCGCTGAGCTGCCTGCAGCATCATCCTCCGCAGCACACGCACATCTCCTCATTCATGCACCCTATGCCTCTTTTTGTCCCCGTATCCCCATCCGTACATCATACCATCGAACAACTGTCTTTTATCTTACGACTACATCGGGCGCCGTCCGCAAGCAATCGATCATGCATCATCGATCACCAAGCCGCAGTGTCGAACGTGCTCTCCAGCTCGCAATCGACCTGTCTGCAACGTACCTCCTAAGTAGAATGTCTCCTTAGCTGCATACGATTCTCCAGAGACCCTAAGTCGAGTTGCGTACAAATCGCCTCAACACTCGAGCACGTCATCACAGTCGCCGATAGGTCGCCCGAACCGAAGTGAACTCCGGGGCGTCTCTCGACGTTTGCCAGACCTCGATTCAGGAAACCACTTTCTCGTAAAGATTCAGATAAGCTAGAAGCCAGGGCGCGCGAAGCACCACGCACATTTTCGGGCTCCGAGGCAAAATGGCTTCCAGGAAGGTAGGACGTAGAACGCCGGCGGTAGTCTCGGAACCAGCCGTTCTCTCCCTTCGGACCCCCAATCGGACATCGAAAAACACCAACATACAGAGGGAGAGAACGTCTGGTGAATTTGGTATAGGCGGGGGGGTATGGTCACATTCACGTGCTTTAAGACGCGCTCTACGCGTCGCGTCGCGCACGGCCGCATGTCATTTTGATGCATGTACTCTGCGAATTGGCTCTTAATATTAATGAAAAAAATTTGCCTAACCATATTTTTGTCCTGTATATTGGTCTGAGACAGATTCTGCCTCATCTCGTCGTAATTTGTTATCATCCCAGTACTTACTCTCGTGTATTGGTAGATGCTGACTAAGCATTGGTAGTACGGAGACCGGGGCACTTTTGATATGTTTCATAGTGTCGGACAGATCTCTTGGCTCTTTCAACTCATAGGGTGATTATTCGGTTGAATTTTGTGGTATTTTGCCGTGCATACATAGCCTATCTCGAGCGTCGTTGAGAGCGATCTGACGCGGTTGGTCACAAAGCGTGACCATCCCCCCCCGCCTATACCAAAGTCACCAGACGTTATAGGTGGTAGTTGTGCTGGGGTTTTTCGATGTCCGATTGGTTCTGCGCCGGACTCTTCCGGTGGCGCAGCCGCCGTGCACAACTACCACTATAACGGCTGGTTACGAGACTACGCCGGCGGTAGCATTGACCCTGCACGGACGACTGAGATGGAGGTACGAGGCCCGAATACCGCTGAGCTCTCGCGGTAGCATTGTCAGCAACCACAGCTGGGAAGCTGCTTCACGTCTAGTGGACTGCACATCCAGGATACGCGCTCTTTGGAAGGCAATAAGTAATTTATTCTCAACGACGAACGAACCGAAGAGATTCCGGAATTTCTACATCGCCGGTCAAAAAATCACAATGTGGCATAACCCCAGGAAGCCGCATTCTTTCCGACGCCTTGACCGGGCGAGCAGAACCTCCATGTATGTATATGGCATATCGTGTCCGCGCTTGCCAGATTCGACGCTCACCTGCACTCCCTAATACAAGTCAACGCTGTCATCCGCCCGGGGCCGGAATATAATGTTCAGCCTCTCAGTCTCGCGCCGCCGCCACTCCTCCTTGTCCAAGAACCGCTGCAGCGCGCGCAGGTTGTCGCCCCAAAACTCCCAATACAAACCTTGCTTCGCCTGGACATAGCCCTATACAACGTATCACTCCCGTGAACCACACGAGCCATACAATGATGGTGGGCGAAATACATACCTCGGGGGCCTGGTCGGAAAAGCGGCGCATGCCAATGCGATTCAGTGCAGGCACGCCGGACAGGATAAGATGTTTGAGATGCCCGAGCTTGCAAATCGCGACGTGAATGGCGCTCAGCGACAGCTCTCTGCAACGGGAGAGGTTCAGCCGCTCGAGCGTCTGCGTGTGTTCCGCTAGGAAAAGCAGCGCATTGTCTGTGATTTTCGTGAGGCCTACGGCGATGAGGCTGTCAAGGCTTGGAAGTGTGCCCAGTTCTAGAATTGCGAGGTCAGTGAGCGGCGGATGACTGCGGGAATGTAAGTACGTTCAGCACACATATATTGTGCCGAAGCATGAATATTCTAACATTACGCACAGGACACGTCCACCGACCTCAGCCGCTTGCACGCCGCGACGAGGGCAGTGATTCCCAGCTCTGTAATCTTCAAGCTCCTAACAGCGAGGACGCAAAGATAAAAGCCGAGCGCGGAGATGCTTTTCAGAGCGTGGTCTGTCAGTAAGACACAGCCAGATAGGTTCAGGTCGGTAATTCGCGGTGAGTGCGCCATGACGCCCGCAATCGCCGTGTCAGTTATCTTGTGACAGTAGCTGAGGTCGAGCGAACGGAGCTCAGAAAATTTGTGGATGCCCGCCAGGTCGAGTGGGGGAGAGCATCCAGCCAGGAGCTCGGGCGCGACGGCTCCGTGCTTGACTTCCCGCGCTTGCCCACACTGTCGGTCTCTTGCGTGGGCCCGTCTGAGGGCGGCGGGTTCGGAAAGGCCTTGTCCGTGAGGTGAGTGCAGCTAGAGAGCCTGAGCCGCCGCAGCTGTCTGCAGTAGAACCAGATGTCGCGCACAGAGAACGCGGTGACGAGCGGGAGGTCGCACAGCTCCAGCTCGACGACACGCGGGAGCCGCGCGAGCGCGCATATAGCGCGGTCGGTCAGGCCCGCGACGCCGTTGAGTTTGAGCACCTCCACGGCGGTCCCGAGCCGCGCGAAGTCGAGCATGCTGATGTCCGTCACCTCTGTGCAGCCCGAGAGGTCGACCTCGGCGAGGCGGTCGGCGGCGTTTGCGAGGCGGATGACGGTGCGGTCGCTGAGGTCCGGGATGCCCGAGAGTGTGGCTGTCTCGATGTTTGGGCAGGAGAGGAGGACGTCGGCGAGCGCGTCGTCTGTGATGTCGTGGGACGCGTTAGGCGGGAAATCGAGGTGCTGCGCGAAGTAGCATGAGGCGGGAGTGCGGAAGTTCGTTCACGTACTCCATGGTGGTGGTGGGTCATGGGAAATACCACACGCCGATAAAGAGCTTCATATATGCGCGCCGCGCGTGCTGTGGCCCGGAGCCACACCAACTGAGGAAAGCCACAGCTGAGCTCATGGCCGAACGGAGAGAAGATGTTTCAAACCCAGCTAATCAGGTTTCAATCAAAGTTGTAGCCGATCAACAAATCGGTTGTATTTGAGCTTGTAATGCAACGACGATGAGCAACCTCTCGTCGACGACATCCTCGACGGTGACGGCCACCCCGTCCAACCTTCATGGAACGAACCCTGATCGCCGCCCTCCTCCCCTGGCAAATCTGCCAGTCGCATACCCGTGACACCTGCCGTCCTGCGTTCCATCTTCGCTTCTTCGCGCTCCATCCTCGAGGAGCGCTCTCTATCCCGTGTCGCGTTCTTCAGGTGTGCCCTTTCCCCTTGTCACGAGCACCAGGCCGAGACTCCATCTCCTTGCATGCACAGGTTCACTGGCTTCTTGCTGAGCTGCTTGGCCATCAGCCTTGCGGCAGCTCGCGGACGGGGGATCAAGAGTGGTGCAGCCCTATTGGGCGTCGGCGTCGTCTAGGTTCTTTCGGTTCATTTGTATATATCCCCTGCAGATACTAAGGTCGTGTAATCATGCTAATACACCTCATATCTAATTCCATGCGCACTCGTTGCAGCTCCCGGTAGAGGGAAACTCCCCCCGCGTTCTCTTGAAACCCGCTCTCATTGGCCTGGCATAGTAGTGAGGTAGTATCTTTAGTTGGGAATTCGAGCTATGAAGACATGAGTTGATGCGGGCACAGCACATGTGCGTACCCTGCCAGTGAGTTCATTCATTTCCAGTACGTATGGTGCACGGTCCACGTACAACGTGCCGCAGCGAGTATACCTGCAGGTCCACTCGCCGTCCTTCCTCGTCCCCATCTGCCGTTCAACGACGACCATGGCGAGCAAGAGCCAAATGTATCCACCTGACCTCCCAGCGCCCGTCTTGTCGACGCCGCTTCCAAGATCGCGCCGCCCGCTCAAGCTGTTTCTCGTAGCGCTCTGTACTCTGGTTGCGTCTGCATCGTTCTATGCCTGCAGCTCCTCTCTGTCTTTCGCCTCTACCAGTGCTGTTCGTGTTCAGCATGTCCCGCTCAATGCTCAGTCTATCCTTAGCCAATGCGCTGCCCTGCGAGCTGTACCAGGTCCCCCGACGAACTTTCTTGCGAGGGAGACATCAGACAGGTTCGAGCCAGGCACAAGACCCACACTAATCCGCAACGCTTCCATCTTGACGGGCGCGAGGAACGGCACCGAGATCGTGTATGGCGATGTGTTCCTAGACAAGGGCTTGTGCGGGGCATCGGATATATACCCGAGACCCTCTACGCCGCAAAGGAAGATCTGTACACTATCAACGCACAAGGCGCGTGGGTCACACCGGGATAGGTATGAGGCAATAATCTTGCGATGTGCAAGCCGTATTGAACATTCCGCCGTGTAGTCGACCTGCACTCTCATGCGGGCATACTCAGCGCACCGGTCATGAACGGTGCTTTCGAGCTTAACTCAGTACACGGACCCGTAGTCCCATGGTTGAGGAGCATCGACGGGTTCAACACGCATGATGAGGCGTTCCAGCTCGCTATCGCGGGCGGGGTTACGTCCGTGCAAGTACTACCTGGAAGCGGGAACGCGATCGGTACGTCTATATTACAATGATTTGAGTGCGAATAGGAAAGAACCATTGTTCCAGCGGGCCAGGCTTTTTGGGTGAAACTGCGTAAGACCTCCGAGCGGTCACCGACTTCGATGCTTATTGAGCCTCCCATACACTGAATGGCAGCGAACCGGATCCGTACCAACCGTTGCGCTGGCGCCATTTGAAGTGCGCTGCTCCGTTACTCTGCATATCTCGCTTTAAATGACGGCTTCGCAGGCAGGCGTGCGGGGAGAATCTATTGCGCTACGGGAACCGCATGGACAACATTTGGTCAATCCGTTCTGCGTACGACGAGGCGCGTAAGATCAGGAACGCGCAGGATGACTTTTGCGGGAAGGCGGAATCCGGGCTGTGGGATCAGCTGAATGGGAAGAGCTACCCAGAAAACCTCCAATGGGAAGTATTGGTGGACGTTCTGAGGGGCCGAGTAAAGGTATGTCAATTGCAAGTTACAATTGATATCGTCGTGACTGCGGAGATAGATTTCGAATCATTGCTACGAGGAAGTTGATCTCGATGACCTTGTTCGGGTACGCCTTCATTCTTCTTGTTCGTGAAGGGCTTATGGAGCTCACTGCGCAACAATCTCAAGCTATCCAATGAGTTCCAATTCCCCATTGCCTCCTTCCATCACGCCTCCGAAGCATGGCTCGTTCCAGACTTGCTGAAGCGAAGGTGAGCATCTTCCCCCAACATGTTTAACAAACGCTGAAATCCAAATCAAGCTGGGGAGGAACTCCCGCTGTGGCCATTTTTGCCACTAATCATCGGTTCAAACGGG
The DNA here is from genome assembly GCA_001683735.1 of Grifola frondosa. Lineage (NCBI taxonomy): Eukaryota > Fungi > Basidiomycota > Agaricomycetes > Polyporales > Grifolaceae > Grifola > Grifola frondosa. The sequence continues at coordinate 380,796 of LUGG01000014.1, forward strand.
AATCGTACCGAGGGTCGGAATTCGCTGCTCGCGTTCTCGCTGAGAACGGCATTCCAGTTATCATGAAGGTGCCTTTTACATTCATTGTGTGGCCACAGATGCCCATATATTTGTATGCGCAGTCCGACCACCCGGTCCTTAATAGCCGTTATCTCATGTTCGAGGCGCAACAAGCACATTACTTCGGTTCGTACTTGTACATTCATGTCTGTGGCGTAGAAGTCCGTTGAATTCTTATATCCCCTCAGGGCTGCCACCACACTTAGCTCTTGCATCAGTAACATCCGTCCTGCGGCTGCCGCAGGTCTCTCGCACCGCATTGGAATTCTGCGAGAAGGTTCGGACGCAGACGTCGTCCTTTGGGACTCGCATCCGCTACAGCTCGGTGCAACACCGCGAGAAGTATGGATTGATGGGATCACCCAAATAAATGCAAATGAGACCAAGGTCGTAATGGGCAAGGATAAAAACGAAACCAAATGGCAGGTCGTGCCGAAGGTCCCGAAGTGGGATGCAGAACGAAAGGAGGCGGTGAAATGGGAAGGTCTTCCGCCTCTGGAGTCCAAGAGGGATGGCAGAAAGGTCATGTTCCAGAACGTACGGGACCTGTGGACGAGAGACGATGAAGGCGGCATAAAACATGAGTTTGGCGAGACCGAGACCGATACAACGGATGTGCTGGTCGAGAATGGTAGGGTCACCTGTGTTGGGAAGTGCTCGGGCGGGTTTGAAAATGCTGATGCTGTTGTGGATCTGCATGGAGGAACTATCTCTCCAGGATTCACGACATACGGATCGCCGCTAGGGATCGAGGCTATCGAAGGAGAGCCTTCTACTGGCGACGGCGTCTTGTACAACCCGTTCATCGGTAACGTGCCAAGTATTCTCGAAGATAAGGGTGCGGTAGTTCGGGTTGCAGACGCGCTACAGTTTGGTACCCGAAATGCTTTGTGAGTCATATTCATGCGAAATGTTTTCGGTGCTCTTACAATTGTAGCAGAATTGCACATCGCGCAGGGGTGACCTATGCGACGACTTCTTTCACGAGGCCAATACTCTTCACCAGCTCGAACATCATAACCGGTCTTTCCGCTACGTTCCGTACAGGCTCCGCCCATGCATTTGAAAATAATGCGATTCTCAAACCCATTACGGCTTTGCATGTCTCGATCGGCCGTACTGCACCTGTCGTTGGTATTCCTGTGGCAAGCGTGAGCACAGAGATCGCAGCGCTTAGGAGACTGTTGCTGAATGGTGAAGAGACGAGGTCGGAGACGGGATACTGGTTCAAAAAAGCTGCGAAGGCAAGTAATGTAATGCATGATACGATTTCTGGCTGACGCATATACACAGGGCGAAATACCTCTTGTCATTGATGTCGGCAATGCAGACATCATGGCAACGCTACTGAGACTGAAGGAAGAGATTGAACTGAAGCGGGGCTCGTTCATGAAAATGGTCTTTGCACGTGCAACAGAAGCACATCTCATCGCTGAAGAAATAGGTACGTATTCGTAGGTTGGTATGTTGAGAGATACTCATTGAACTTACATTTTCACAGCGGAGGCTAAAGTGGGTGTTATCCTTATCCCGTCAAGACCATTCCCAGCAGTATGGGATGACCGCAGGATGTGAGTCCGGACGCTTATGATATACTATGACCCTAAGCATTGCTATATAGACTTCCAGGTCCACCGCTCAGCAATAATCCACACTGACCACTTGCTAGCGCACGGCGTGACTGTGGCATTGGGTACCTGGGATGCCTGGCAAGCTCAAAACACCCGCTTCGACGCTGCATGGGTAAGTCTCCTTCAGCAAGTCCAGCATGGCCGGTAACCAAACCATCTTCTGCTTCAGGCTGCATTGGAATCAAACGGGCGGGTTACCAAGCAGCAGACATATGCTCTCATATCTACGAACCTGGAAAAATTACTGGGTATGGAGGGCTGGATAAGCGATAGCGGCGATTTGGTCGCCTATGATGGAGGGAGCCCGTTCGAGTTCTCCAGCAAACCTATGGCAATTGCTTCGCCATTGAGAGGAGTGGTGGAGCTGCTTTGACGCATGCATTTTATCTATGTGACTCCCAGCATGGACGTGGATGATGGGATCGTGATGTTGTACTTTTTACAACTGCTATATAAATTATCCCGTGGTATGAACGTAATGACATCGGCAAAAACTGTGCAATCCGTAGGACGATGGAAAGAGAATGCCAACTTCCAAACTCAATAGTGTTTCTTTCGTTTGCGAGCTGCAGCGAGCATCTCCATCCGCTTTCTCTTCTCCGCCGCAGGTGATTGAGCATATGAAGGCAGCTGAGAATTATCATTACTGCCTTCTGGTGGTGGCGTCCTGGTGGTGTGGTAGCGTCAACAGTTCCGTGAGCAGGATCCGAGGCATCGTCAGGTGGTTGTTCAATGGTTCTTGAGGGGCGGTGCTATCACAATGGTCAGAAATGGCCATGCAAAAAGGAATGTGAAAGGCCTACTCAGCGGAGTGAGTGTTGAGCTCAGGCTCGGGTTCTGGAGAAGACTCCGGCGTGATGCGATACGTCGCTTTCTGGGAGAGGGCTCAGGAACGTTCTGAAGTTCAAGTTCTTCTGGAGCAACTTGAGGCTCTGGGGAACTTTCGAGGGGATTCTCTGGCACGGTGTCGGGAGCCGTCGTACTGGGAAAAATGCTGTTGGAATAACGGACTCCAACAGCTAGCAATTTAAACCTACCTCGACTCATGTCCGTCGTCGATGAATTCTTCTTCAGCCTCCTCATCGGAGGTATCTTCTTCGCGACGATGATCCACCTTCGCCCAGTTCTTCGCAACATCGAGTAGAGCGTCCCATTGCTGCGATGCTGTGTACTCCACCACTTCAATATCCTCTCTTGAACATTCGGTGCGACATTGCGGGCATTTGATTTTCTCGGAATCAGGCGACAATTGTCGAGTGCAATCCGCGCAGAACGTGTGTTCACATGGGAGACTGTTTAGGACAATGAGATCATCCATGTGGTTGTGTCCGTAATAATGGGTAGTACCTGTTACATTTATCGGGCTCCAGCTTTTCCATGCAAATCGGACATTCTTCGCCCTCATCCAAGGAGGTCGCGACGATCAAGTCGTGAAAGCGACGTAAAAGCTGAAATTATCATACATTCAGACCACATTGATGAGACACTCGTACATAAATATGACCTACTTTTCGCATCTGATACGCTGAGTCTACCTCTTCGAACTCGGCATCTTCTTCCAATTCACCTGCTTCTGCCTTTATTTCTCTCATCCGAAGCTTGGACCAAGATTCTATTCGTAAGCGCCGCCATCGATACCGGAAAACATACGTGAAGCTTACTTTGTCGATCTTCTTCCTATCTTTCTCTTTGCCTTCACACCAGGATAGACGAGGTCTCAGCGCATTATCACAATATGGATTCGCGACATACCTTTTCCAGCTTGTGTATCCGAGATTTTAGCTTCCTGACCTCCGTTTGCAAGCTTGCAACGGTTGGGCCAGCCTTCCTACCCCTCCGGGGCTGTAAGGAAACGTCAACAGCTTGTTCGACACTCTCTAGTTTGCCTTCCAGCTCTTCGTTTCTCCTCCGCAGAAAAATCAGTTCTCTTTGGAGCCTCCGGGCACTTTCAGGGCTTTAGTGAGATGTAACTGGAGTATAGAAAAAGTCTGAATATGCTGAAATCCCATACAGTAACTGATACTCACCGCGATACCATGAGAAGGCCCATCCTGAGAGTCTGAAACATTGTCACTCTGATCATCATCAACATTGGTGAATACATCCTGGTGGACGAGGCATTCACGGCTTTTGACCTAGTGAGCGGTCCCATGAATATGACGCGGTGAAGTAGAGCAGCCAAGCACAAAGTTCGCGTAGCAAAAGAGAATTAGTGTGATTGAAAAGTGTCCCGGGCAGGATCGAGCCTGCGTCTTCACGGTTCTGTGTAAACCACAACGTGATGATCTAACCACTAATCGACAGGGACCAAAGTAGCGAATATAATTTCTATATATGATGTTACCTTTCAGCAGAACAAATCATCACACACAAGTTAATGCTGTCTCCCAAATGGCCCCCACCAGCTTGTCCTCGGTCAATATTACAATTCTTGGTACAGCTTCAGCGCAGCCGTCATCAACGAGGAATCATTCAGTCTTGCACTGCGACTGGATGCAGATGTCTGGTTATTTGACTGTGGGGAAGCCACTCAGCACCAGATACAGAAGAGTGCTGTGAAGATGGGCCGAATTCAGAAGATTTTCCTGACACATACGCACGGTGAGTATCCCCGCTCTCTGCTTGTATTTGGCGAGAACGATATTTAAGTATGAGTAGGAGACCATATCTTCGGGCTGCTGCCTGTCCTCGCCAGTCGTTTGAATGCGCCGGAGGCACCGTTGAGGGCGTAGAGGATCCCCGAGGACGCACTCAAGAAGATATCCAAGTGAGCACCCTTTCTAGCCACATGAAAAACCGTTCTCAGATTATGCAGGAGCCGCTGGAGATATACGGCCCTCTGGGCACGCGCGCGTACATTCGCAATGGGCTCAAGTATACCTACACTCTCCTTGGCGCACCGTATGTCGTGCATGAACTGCGGTTTCTGTCAGATTCCCTTTCAGGCGACTATACCGCACTTCCCTGCCACGCATCCGAGCTTTCTTCGGGTCGGAATATACCTCAGATCAATGGCATCTGGCCTGACATTTACAAGTACGCTCTCGTTACCATCTCCGCAGCCCCGATATTGCACTCAGTGCCTTGCGTTGGATATGTCATAACCGAATTGCCTATTCCCGGGAAGATGGACCCCAGAAAGTACATCCCCGAGATCAAGCGCACGAAGACGCCGATGTCTGTGATGAGCGTTTGCAGCAAGGCGAGTCCGTACGCTCTCAGACGGCACAGTGTTGCATGGCCCATCGCGTCGACCTGGCGCAAGATCGTCATATTAGGAGACACGTACGATCCCACTCTATCGCTCACCTGGCAATGGACGCGGACATACTGATACATGAGGCGACGAACGCACACCTGCCAGGAGTCGATCTAAATACCAAAGACGAAGACACGTACGAAAGCGTGGAAGAGCGTGCAAAGTCGCGGGGTCATTCCACGCCACAAAATGGCGGGTGCATTCGGGCAGAAAATAGAGGCGAGGAAGCTTGTGCTGAATCATTTCTCCCCGCGGTATCCTGGTAATGATGATGTGGACGAGGACGCGAAGCGGATAATGAGTGCTATCAAATCGTTGGCTGAGAGTACTTACGGGGGCGAAGTTATCTGCGCGAGAGATTTGATGAGCTTTGAAGTGGAGATCCGGAAATGACGTACAATCTGTGAAGTGTGTTATAGTACAAATACCAGCCGACGTACATTTGTTCTGTGCTATCAATCGTCGGGAGGCTCTGAAAGCTCGCTACTCGAGTCGCTCGCCTCACTCCTCAAGTTCCTCCTCCTCACCTTCTTCTTCACCTTCCATCCTTTGGTCTCCTCAGCCAGCTCTCCCATCTCAATGTCGTCTTCGTCCGATATCCAACCGTAGGTAGCGCAGGTGTCGACCGCAACGAGGCCAAGGCAGGAGTCGATGTTCGTGATTTAGACGAGATGAATGACCTCGCGGCTGAGCTTCGGACTGTTTTCGCAAGTGGGATATCGTCATCCGAGTCCTTGTCATTGTCAACGTCGTCCTTGAGCTCCCCAGACTCCTCTCGTGTCTGTGCACTTGGCGAACCATCCATTTCGATGTCTTCACTCTCGCCAAGGTTTCGTCTCTGGAGCGGGAGTGGCATTGTGAGAGACTTCACTGCCATCATTCTTGCCTAAAAGACGAAGTAGCCCGAGATCAGAGATGATCGTATCCAGCGCCCCTTTCTGGTTTGGATAGTCCGATCCTGGTTTTCGTGCTCAGCGCGGATGGCTGCCATGTCGTTCTCTAGCGACAAGATAGACCTAACAATGTTCCCGCAAAATAAACAAGGTAACCCAGAACACGACCGAATGAACGCACTTCTAAGCTCATCTCTGCTGGGAAGCGAGTTGACCTTCTCCGCTATCACATCGTATTCGATCTTCTGCTTCCGTTCGAGCTGCGCATGTTCGAGCGTCGTCTTAAGCTGCTCAATCTGACCCCTCAGACGGTCATGTTCTGACTCTACACCGACACAGCACAACTTAACAAATATTACGATGCAGGACAGGGCACGACGTACCTATTCGCTCCCTCTCCCGCTGGTACTCTTCGACCTGACGCGCCTCCGCCTCACACACCATTAAATTCTTCTTCAACGAGAGATGAAATGACGAGAGCTCAAGCAGGAATGCCTCGCGTGCATCGTCGACCGCATTTGCAGTGACGGGGACCAGCGGCACGATGGGTGTGTACGCCACAGACGCGTACGAGTGGAATTCTTGTCACACGACGTAGAGCCTTCTCATCGTTCGTTATTCGTGTGTGTTAATTGAATCTGCGCACAGTACATGCTGTGAGTTAAATTGGATTGGATTTAGAACAAACAGAGTCCACCTTCTTGCGGAACAGTCAGCGAAGGAGCGATGTACTCCTTCTCCGATCCAAGTGTATCCTGAGAATTTGGCTCCGAGACCTGGCCATTCCACAGCTGAGTTTGTAGCAGTGTAGAAATCCCAACTGTAGTCCAGGGTCAGTAAACAGCGTAACAGAAGCTTGAGCTGAGAGTATAAGCAGTCGAGCCTTTACTTCAAGGACTGAACAAAGGCGGTAACAGTTAACTGAGGCACGTGATTAGAATTGTTACGTACAGTGACAGCCCACGTGGAAATTGTCACTGCCGCAGATCCGCCGAGCCAGTAAGTGTGTGCACGTTCGTGCTCACCTTCCGTTCTGTGATATTGCAAGTCACAGCTGGATCTTACCCTTCGTTAATCCGAAGTGTTCTGCAGCCTCTTCTCTTCTCCATCCCCCCACCATGTCGACGCAGCTTGCTTCAGCGCACGGCAGCCAAACGCATTGCCCTTCCTGTCAGGGTTGAGCCAAAAGTTTGTTTGCCAATGAGCGTACTTTCTTGTCATGGCTGCACTTCACCGTAGTGCTTGGTGGGCTAGCGGTTGGTTTTTATTGAACTTTGGAGATAAGGTACGTGCCTCGAGATTCCGCGTCTCAAGGTTGTTCATGCCACTCTGCTCAGGTTGGGAAAATTAGTGCGGCAATGTTCTCAGTCGTCGGTGAGTGCTGTGTTTCTATTCACCCATGCCAGTGCTAGTAGTGTCGGCTGACAGTGAAGTTAGCTATGGCAGTTATGGTGTACGCCCTGTACACGTATCATTGGCGTGCCGCCTCGATACGCCGAGGCGGTCGTGGCTTACGATGATAGGGTCGGCCCAGTATGTGCTCCTATTGACGCAAACATTCTACCTGTTATTGCTGATCTGCGTGTTAAGACAATTTTATTTTGCTCTACTAAGTGCGTATCTTAGTCGGTATTCACCACTATTACTATCACTGATATTCGATGCAGTCGCTATCTCGCAAACTTTATCTTGCGTTTCACGCAACCGACTCTGAGCGTGAATGCCAAACGAGTCTCCCCCTGTTTGCTATCGCTTCAGATATTTTAATGGAGTCGTAACCCTTCAGGCATGCGGTCGGAGCGTCGATGTCGCGTTTGGGATGGGGCCTAGGGTAGGGCCCGCACGAGTCGCCGTGGACTGTACTGTGATCTAGATATTGAGGATCCCATACCATGTTAAGTACTCATTTTGAGCTCACACATACTCCGTTTGTGCATGTATTCCTGTCATAATAGTAATTTAATAGTACTTGTCCCGAAATCCAACGGTACCTGTGCTTCATTGAAAGTCACCCCGCAGATGATGTTCTAGGCTTGCGATATGCACTCCGGCAAAGACTTCATGGAAGACCGTGTAATAGGTTAATTTCTGGCACTCTACTTCTGTACATCTGTAAAGATGGGGTTGCGGATTTCGTGGACAGGTGTCTTCCCTGAGCCAGGAATGGTTTTCACCAAGCCCTGGTAAAAGTGCACCGTCAGCAAGGTCAGTATAGGTGCCGTAGATAATCGAAATGAGCTGATGAATAAATTGCAACACTCACAAACTTGTCGAACATGCATTTGTTCAATGTGCGTTCGTCCTTGCGACAATGGTAATATTCCTGCCGCACCCATTCAGTACGACTAGCACGCGAACACAGCGCGGAAACATGCCTGGTTATTCAGCTCTAAGCAATTCCAGTGCTTCTCAAATTCCTGGGCGCAGTTTTCGCGCATCTTTGTGATCCTGCATGTACACGAATGAGGACATTACGCCATTCAGCTCACAGAAACAGGCAGTAGCGCATAGACATACAAATCCATAGCACATCTCGTTACTCTTCGGCCTTCCTTTAGGCAGTGCTCTGGGTCCCGATTCTCCGCCTTGCAGAGCATGAAGTCCTCTGTGCATCCAACGCAGCGTCAGTCTCCGTTCCCACAGCGCATGTGCGAGACCCTGCCATCTCGGTCGATGCACGCGTCATTCCCGCTCATTGAGACGGGAGAGGCCCAAGCTAGAAGATAATGTCTGCATACACACCATTGTACTCCTTGCAGTGCGCCCCAAGGAAGAACGCGGCACTCTTCAGCGGCGCACTGGTGGTGCCAAGCTCCTGCACCTTCGGGACGTTGTCGGGCATGGGCGTCGGATCCCTGTAGGGATGCGACGACTCAGCGGGGTCATGGTATGTGCTCATCGTGCCAGGAGTTGCACCGCGGATAGCAAGCGTGCGGCGGCCTCAACCGTTGACTGTCTCTGAGCGCTCGAAATCGGAGTTCCAAACTTGTCAACCACTACGCTCATCGCCATTCGTACCGAGCTCGTCGCCCGCCACTAGGATCGCACCTGGTCGGACGTTCACGCTTCATACATAACTGACTTACGCATTTGTCAATTCTGTTGATGTGCTAAAGTCTATGGATTTCACTGTACCAGCTAAAGACTCGGGATTCGCAGTGACGGCGTCCAACGTGCAATTGAGTGTTGACGTCGTATATGCATGCAGAATGAACTGGATGAAGATGCTATATCATATCAAAATTCTGGCTATGACGCCACGTATCCTAAATGTCACTCGATTTGCCGAGGACGAACGTACATATATGCGCCACAAAGATATGGGACGTAACTAATGAATGTAGGTTACAGTCAGATCGGCTCCACCACTATTCCGACTCGATGTCACGATGTGCGACAACGTTGGAAAAGCCATTCATGTACAATTTGTGGTCTTGCATGCCCCCAGTAATCATGGACCTTCTTCCACCTTTTGCTGTGACTTCTCGCCACACGGGGGGTGTATAATCGGTGAATTCAACTGATAAACCACACAACGCCGGGAACAAGGCTACAATATATGCACCAATCCAGTCAGCAGTACGAAGACCAATTGTAGAATCCACCAATGTCAAATAACGTAGGCTCGAAGATGAACGGGTGACTTGGAAAGATCGAATGTGAAAGATGTTTGTCTCTGCATCGACAGATAGCCTTGCACTGACAAGATTGGGGCAGTTTCGCGCCAGGGCATCGAGCGCTGTGAGTGGTGCACTGGCCAATTTTCCGATGTACCTCGTCTCCGCGATATCGAGGGTGACGATATTGCTGAGTGCGGACGTGAGACCTTCAAGCAGCGCGGCATTGGTGCTGAGGAAAGGTGCATTGATGGTCAATTGAAGAAGATTTGGTAGCGGCAGGCGCGACAGAGGCGCCAGAGCATTATGGTCGATGACATGTTCCTCACGCACATTCAAATCCGTGACCACGTCCTCGTACGTCCAGCCTTCACCGTCGCTGTGGTCGTCCTGCAGAATGAGACGGATCGAGTTGAGCGACGGGTAGCCGGTGAGGATTTCCAGATGATCCTTGATGACCTCCCTCTCGGGTTGAAAGTTGGCGTAAATGGCAATGGAAGTCAGGTGTTCCAACGGGACGATTCTGAAAAACTCGCATGTACTCTCGTTGAGGTCAAAGAAATTGAGGGAGAGGACCCGCAGAGACCGAAACCATGACGAAGGTGTGCGCTGCAATGTTGGCAGGATTTCGATCCAGGAGGAGAAGCCCACGTATGGCATCTCCAAGACAGTCAAATTAGGCCTTTGCGCCAGCGAAAGAAACTGATCTGCCTCAAGCATGGTCAAGCCTGATGCCTCCATCGAGTAGAACGTCATTTCGCGGAGACTGCGCTTGTTCAGTACGAAGTTGAAAACTGCGTCGCCACCGTCGAGACGTCTGTCGCTGATAGAGAAGGAGAGAAGTCCCGGGCATTGAGTACCAAGGATATCTAGCAGATGGCGTTGCTGCGTGCGGTCAAATTCTACAATGGGGGTCAACTCGATTCCGTGGAGGTTGGGCCCGATGAACTTTTCGAGGCAAGGGAACATGGCGGGCCTGCTGTCCGCCCATTTGACGACCTTGACATTTTTGCGCAACGTGTTGAAAATTGAACTGTTCGCAAAGAACTTGTGCAGGGCATTGAAAGACATCCTGCATGTATCGTCCTCCCGTTGTACGCTGAATGATCTGATGTGAGGGAGATAGATGTCTTTGAGTCTCGCAAGATTGTGGTCCCAATTCTCCGATAATCGCTACCTCGAATGTTAATCCGTGTCCTAGTCATAGTGGTCATAAAACTGTAGACATACCAGTTCAGTATCTCTACCATCTCCTCGACCGACCTCCGACCAATATTCCTCGGGAATAGTCTTCACCAGATCGACTATACTTTCCAAGTCTTGCCACAGAACTCGTATGGCCGGCCAAAAAAACCATGTGCATGATTGAGCAAGGCTTGCTACGGATTCCTTGTCATCCCCATCTGCGTAAAGCTCGCATGCGATATAGTCGCCGATTTCCCTAGGCAAGCTAGGAACGTTACTCTGCATCCTGTATTATTCGTATAGTCAACGTAAATAGGGTACGGCATTCATGTCGATGCTTACCTGACCGAAAGTTCTTCAAAACGTAGCGGAAGAGATTGAGGAAGGACTGTAGAGCCGCACAGCATAAGCGAATTTATAGGCAGCGGCCACTTTGTGGCGCGTCCGGATGCCAAAGCCAAAGAAATGCGTGCCACGTTAATAGGAACGTGGTCTCCTTTGTGCATAAATGATAAGCTGAATTAGTACTCACTAGCTCGCTGAGACATGGCGTGATCCGCATCACAGCAAGAATTATTACTGAGCTGCGCCAATGTAATAATGTCAACACATATACGTGTCACTTCGTTGTGGCGGCGATGTGGATCCAGCTACATTTTCACCCCCCCCCCCCTTTTTTGGCATCTCATATCCGCAGAGTGATGTCGCTGAAACGCACCGATCATTTCTTCTGGTCCACCATGAATATTTGAAATTCTCGTTATAGGGTGCCACTGTGCAGGTTTCTTCAACATATGATACGTCACGTTCGTGAGTGACCAAACCTACAAGACCTATTGTCTTATATGAAGGTCACTGTCCGTTAAGTTTATGTTCAAATTGAAATACGCAGAGCTGGAACAGTGCCCCGGATATTTACCTCCTGGAGTCGGGAGATTGGCAGAAACGCAGCTCAGTTGCTTAGAGACATCGTAAGAAGTGAACGAACGCGCCGTAAATATCGTCAGTGATGGAGCGACGAACAACATATGTGAAGCAAAAAACACGAATATCGATCGAAAGTACTGTCGTTTGCACAGCGATAGTCTTGCATGAGGGCGTGAACGATGACCAACAACAGATCGGAGTTCGATCGACTGATCTAATCTTCGACTGGTATCAAGCGAATGTCGATCAGTATGTACAGACCATGGATAGCGGGAAAAGAACAGGAGAAGCGTAGGACCCATCATATGCGAAGATGCAGGGAAAGGGAAAGCATGGTCGATTTGCTCATTTGCAGTTCCTAGGGTAAACCGTGGGGGATGAAGAACTAACAAAGATCATCATCAGAATCGTCATAATGTTCAACACTAACTTCTTCCCCTTCCACCTGCTGAAGCACCCAGCAGCCTCTTCCACCAGCCATATGCTCGAGCCAGTCTTTCTGTGCCCGTTTCTCCCAGTACCGCGCGAAATGGCGGCCCCCACTGAAGGTAACGAGCTGTACACCATCAGGTTGCTCGCGACACACTCTCTCCATGCTCTCTAAATCATGAATGAGATTCCCGAAATTTATATGTGGGTTTCCACAACGGCCACCGGGCCGTGGAGGCGTCATTTGTATGATTATCTGTCGCAAATCCGGGTAGGACGGATGAATGTTTGGATCGAAGCTGGGTGGAGTCCGAGTCCTTAAATAACGAGAGGAAGGAGTGGACATGCCAGTGAATCGGCGTCTTTCAGCAACAAGTGATGGACCCTGAGACCACCACCAGACGCAAATACGTCCTGCTGCGCCTCGATGAATGAGAGGAAGCCTTCGACCTGTCGTAGAGAGGTCAAGGCGAGAGAATGAAGACGGACAGGGAGAGAGGCCGCATGAAAGTGCTTAGACACCAGCGCAAGCGATATTCCTGTGAATCCACCATCCGTGCATGCAAGAGTGAATATATTGCGCCAGAGCTCCAAGGGCACGTCACAGTGCGCCATCTGTTCTATAGTAAAGTGTTAAACCATATTACTGATGCGATTGAGGTGAACGTACTGGATAAGACAGTCCCCTGGTTTCTGCGAAGTATATGAGTGTGTACGATGAGTAAAGACAATCGCAATAGCGCGGGTGACATATGTGACCAGCTGCACTGCTTTCGGTTGCGATATTACCGACTCACGATAACAACGCCTGCGTAATGTGAGCACGAGCCTTTCGATATGCCCCAATACACTGACGTTGACAATGATTGATACTGCTCATTTGGAATAGATTCATTCTTGCGAATTCATCTTGATACGACCATGAGCTAGGCTTAAAGCTTGAAGCATGAATGCGCGACATCTCGTACATCCTATAGAACCGCAATGGTTAGAATCCAAATGACAAAGACCATCGACTGGTAGCAAGTGATTTGATTGCAGACCAACGCATAAAACACAGACTTAGGAGACTCATCCACATCTATTCTCCATCGTCGTCTCTAGTCCTCTCTACTCCCATCAGAATAAGAGACACTTACGGTGCCTCTCTATCCATCAACACATCGCCATCCTCTCTGTCTGCAGGCCGGATACCTCCATCTCCTTTCAACAACCCATCACATCTTCTCCAGGCAAGAACCATGCCCGGCCTCATCCAACGTTATAACGTCGCCGCAGAGTATTCAGAGATGCTCTCCACAGCTCGTCAACGCAGTACATCTCGCCGCGCCAGTCTATCCTCCCGACATGCGGCAGCGGGCGAAGCGTCAGAGTGGTACCATGCTGTATGCCCGCCACTCGAGGACTTCCAGGACGTCATCCGCCGCTTCCAAAGAGACCCGGAATTCTCGCAGGACCGAGTCTTCCGATTCCTGCGCCCACTGTTTGTCTTCAGCATACTCTTCGCAGTGGCAGTCTTCGCCCTCCAGCCAAATTCATTTGCGCATCACATCCTGACGGCGCCTGAGGAGCACACGAAGGATCTCGCGATTTACGGAGCAGGAATCCTCGGGGTGTTGCTAGTGGGTCTGGCAATCTTGCGCAGCCTGATATGGTGTGTTGGCGAAGTGGCTGCTGCGATAGTCTCCTTGGAGAGCCGTCAGGAGAGAGACAGAAGGAATACGCAGGAGCTTCCGTCGTCAAACGTGCTTCTCGGTGGAATCCTTTTGTAACCTAGCATACAGTCCAGCACAGGCTTTAGTCGCTGAGCTTAGTTACGTCCGAGGCCGAAACAGGCGCCAATTTACTTTGTGATATGTGCTGACGTCTATTTGGATTTTTACGCAAAAGGAAACTCTCACTTCTTCACCACGTCTTCAGCGCAACCTGGTTCCGCCCATCCATTATTGCCGACAACATGTTGAAATCTTGGCTTACCTTCTGCACACCGAAGAGTCGTAACATTGTTCGCAATATTCTTAAAGCTCAGGAGAATGGCCATGTAATGACCTCACAACAAATATATCAAACGGCTCGTCAGCAGTTCCCGGATGAGCATGATCTTATCAAAGAGGACGTGGTGGTGAACTACAAAAATGAGCCAGCGATGAAAGTCAATCGCAGACCTACACCACCTACTAGTCGTATGGGGAGGCCGGCGGTTCCGAGCAATCACCCGCTACAATCCCTCAGGTGAGCAGAATCGCGACAACTGTCTGCTCAGGACTCTGTGACATTCACAAACCGTGCCTTATGGACAACCAGATATCTCAAGAAAGTCGTTATGGAGGACCTAGTGGCGAGAGACGAAGTTATCAAAGTCCGCGTCTGGCGCGGCAGCGGAGGCGTCGACGAGGAGGGGAACAAAATGGATCTCATTGTTCACAAGGGCAGTGACAACCAGCCGGTAAAGAGCCTGTCCCTCCCCCAGAAGGAGTCATGGATGTGGCAGCTTAACGCGGAGAAAATGATTCTGGAGGAAGAGCCTGCGGAGAGCAATGGCCCAGACGACGACCCTTTGCTGGCGAATCACACAGCTCAAGCTGCGTTTTAAGATGTCGGATAATGCCTTCGGTGTCCTGTGTGGGACAGACGGACACGAGAACTTGTCGAACAGGAACTCACCCAGTCCAACCTCTCTACCCTGGGCCCAGGCCATGGTTTTGACGATCGCGCATTTGACTCCCGGAGCAAGGGCTCATATGATCGTCAGCGCGGTTCGTATAGCTCGTCCTCTGACCTTCGACGCTCCACGGCTATGCAAGGCTCACGGGCCAGCGAAGGGCGGGGAAACACAACGACCTTCCGGAGCGAAGCTGATTCATGGTTCAAGACAAATTCTGCCAACAAAAACCCTTTTCCGCGCGGTTATGGCATTCGGCCAAGAGAGGACCTTCGAGAAACAGATGTAGAAGAGAAGGGCGTTCAAGACTCGAATGATCTTAGGAACGAAGAGAGGATTTGGGGAGCGCCTCATCATGAAGAAGGGGGATCTAGAGATAGAGGGAGGTTTCAAAGTCAAAGAGACCAACGACGTGTCCAGGAGAGAGGTTCTTCACCTTTTTAATGCGTACGTTGTATCCGATGGGCACTTCACCGTTGAACTGAAGGGTATCATCGTTTGGACAGCGCAGGCATCGTATGCACCTCAGTGCATCGTACCAGTACCACGATACGCCGCATTCCAATGCTCCCATGTTGTCTGACTGCTGTACTCGAGGGAATTTGTATGATAATATACGCAACACAAGTTGTACTCAAGATAATCTACATACGCTAATAACTCCACGTGCGGGAACAACAACGCGATTCCCGTCCGATAGATACTGCAAACAAGTGTCCTTATCGTCCACTACTTTTGCGACTACGCAAGCTCGCATACGACAGTGCCGGCGACGCCGCCCTCAGCTCTCCTGGCACAGGTGCGGCATTTGCGCGCGTGTTCGCCATAGTATTCGGCGACTGCACGCCACTGAGATCGTCTGTACTCGCTAGGAACGCTGCATCCAGATACGAGTTCGGGTCATAATGCTGGAAGCTCCCGGAGCGTCGCGACATGTCGCTCGCCACAGAGCCCGACGAGGGTACACGCCGCAGCTGCGGGCGTGACGCGCTAGACAAAGGCCGCGGCACCATCGCAGGCGTGGAGCCTGCATTGAGACTAAAGCTACGCTGGTGGCCTGACAATCGGGAAGACGTAGAACGTGGGCTAAGCGCCTCGTGCGCAGCCCCTTGAGCCAGGTCATTTGTGGATGCGTTCGAGGGCGTCCTTGCATGCGCGCGAAGGCTGACGGGCACGTCATGGTAGGTCCCCTGCTCGGTCGGTGGCCTAGACATGGAATACTGGAGGCGGCTCGGGGTGTGTGGACGTGTAGAAGGCGATCTTGAACCTCCCAGAGAGGATGATGGTCGCGTGGCTGGCGTCTTTGGTCGCATAGGATCGCCGTTCATGCTGCCAGAGTGCCCGACAGATCCAGTGCGTGAGGTACTGCGGGGAGCAGGGCTGAATCCGGTGCGTGCAGGCGATGGAGAAGTTCCTGCGAAGGCAGCCAAATCAGGACCAGTACCAGAAAAAATGTTTTGCAATGGTAGTTTCGGCGAGGACTGCGCTAGTGGAATATTCGACAGCGGGTTATTAGGAGTGGCAACCGGCGCGCCCATGGGAACGAACCCTAGAGGCAAGCCGGAAGCGTTCATCCCAGGAAACACACCCGGCATCGGAGCATTTGCCGTCGTAGGTGTATTCGGGACGGTAGGCACAAGCGGTTGGGGCGAAGGAAGAGGGCGACTCGGAGAGTCAGGGGTCAACATTCCTTCATGTCGCATACTAGCAGGTGAAACGATCGACCCGGATCCCGACTAGGAAGTCAAAGCAATGTCAATATGCAACTGCATTTTTTCGGAATGAATTAAAGATTTACGTACAGGGGGGTCGATGCGGATTGTGATCTCATGGCTTGATGACGAGGTGCGCCTGTGGTCTCTCGATGTGGTGTCCGACCCCAGGTGCGACCGCCCGTCTGACAGCGGCGACTGCATGGAGCGAGACCGTCGATGTGCCGACGGCGCCCTTGCGGGGGAAGATGATCCGGCCAGCGGCGATGGAGTGGTAATATTAACTGGACGTAATCTGGGAGGACCAGAGCGCGGGGGAACCGTATTGCCTTCACATCCCCATATATCAGGTTTCTTCAAATCAAATCGAGGAGATTCACTACGAAACACTAACCTCATCTGCGGCCATCTGTCTCCATTCCTCCAATTCTTCCGGATTTGAGTATCTAAGTGAATCGGCGATTCTCTGCCTATCATGTCGGCTGCGCGGGCGGTGCATGCCAGAGCTGTCGTCCCTCTCGCCCCTCGGGAACGGAAACTCAGACGGTTCGACAGCCGGTCCGCTCCCAACTGCGTTAGCAGAACCTGAAGCCATAGGAAACGTAACGGGTTCGGGCATCACTGCGCTCCTCACAGTGCCAGGACTGGTTTCCAGTGAACTTGACACTTCCTGTATCGCGCTGAGCCCAGATCGACGAGTCCGCGGGGAGCTCAGGAGGTCGAACTGCGACATCGTGGTAGACGGAAGTGACTCAGTCATTGAACGCGGAGAGCCGCGCTGTCGTTGTCTATAAGCGTAGTCCCGATTATAGACGGATGGTGGATCTGTTGAAGGTCGAGAAGATGGGTTGACCGGACGGTCACTGACTGGGCGCGTGGTCTGGAAAGATGGTACGGGTGAGCTTGGGCTTACTGGAGGTTGAGGATTAAGCTCATGGGGAGGCGGCATAGGTATAAATTTGTCACTGTCAGCGGCGGGAATATAGCCATCTGGGGGAATGGCGTAGCCTGCATGACGAGGGGATGGAGGCGCATTGTGCACCGATATCGGATGAATGTATCTTGGATCGTCACTAGGGGGTGTGGGCCAAGCAGAAGGCCCGCTAGGTTGGACACCAGACATCCGTGCCATGGAGCCAACAGTAGAAGGACGGGGACTGGCGATATCCTCACGGAACCGAGAACCTTCGATGCCCCCTCCATAAGCGTTTGCAGGAGGTATGGGGTCTTCAAGGATGGCAGCGAGTGATGGAGGATGGGGAGGGTCATCGCGGTAAGGCGAAGGCAATCTCAGCATGGGAGAAAGTTCGTCCAGAGGTGCAGTACGACCTGGCATGTCATGGACAGAGCCCTCAAATCCAGATGTAAAATCATGAACGTCCTCTCCCGCTCTGTCCTCAATCTCCAGAGGACGCTGATTATATCCAGCAGCTCTCGCCTGTTCATATCCTCGCCTCATGCCTTCTTCAAAGCCTTGTTTGTGCCCCTGCTCTCGAGCCAAGTTCACCATCTTCTCTTCTTTCAGGCGGCGAGCGGTAGAGCGGGCTCGCGCGGCGGCAGCTTCCGCATCGTCGCGCTGCGCCTCAATGTCCTTGAGAAGGTCCGAGCCGCGCAGGATCTCCCGCTGAGCATTGTCCAGTTGCACTTTGTACATGCTTAGCTCCGCATTCGCTCTTTCCACTTGCTGCTGAGCAGCAAGCCTGGCATCGTTTACGGTCTTGAAACGTTCGGCAAGCTCGAGGGCTCGCCGTTCGGCCTCTTGAGCACGACGCGTCTCTCCATCGAGACGGTCAAGAGCAGTCCTAAGGACCTTTCGCATCTGCTTCGATTCATAGCCTTCGTTTACGAGGTATTTGACAAAGTCGGGGTAATGAGCGAGACTGTGGCGGTCGCCATCTCTTCTGCGTGAATGATGTCTATGGTGGTCACTCACTCCATTGGCGCCATTAGATACTAGAGACAGTCGCGATGCTCGCGGCGAAAGAGGGTCATCAGGGTCATCATCAACATGGTCCCGGGTGTCTTCGCTGTCTAATGAATTGCGTAGTGGAGACCTGACGGACAGCGGTTGTTCATGTCAGCAAGTATGCAGCGATAGTGTTCACATACTCTTCGGAGCCATCAGAAGAACGGTAGGTTACAGAGCGGTCAGACATAAGAGCAATATTTGAAACAAGAGGTGAGCAACCGAGATTACAGAGTACTTTGTTCAGAGATGGGTTATAGATCCTAGAATGCGAGACGAGACATAGCAGAAAGCAAGAGTGGTATAATTCAAGCAAGTGCAATAAACAAAAGATGCATATAGTCCAGATAGTGAGGCCAGCTGGCAGATATCCGCTCTAGTTTACGGAATATCGAGACAGGGCAAGAGCAGCCTGGTGGTTTGACTTTGCGCCCAAGAACTGCCCAAGCTCGACACCCATGATCGTACCGAAAAGGCAATTGGTTTTCTATGGCTCTCCTCACCCGTCTCCCCCTCCTCCCCTCCTCAAGGCTGCATAGGTCCCTCTTTACTTTCCCAGACTTATCCTCATTATCCCCGTTCTCTGACTCAAATGGAAACAACAACCAGCAGCCTCATACCTATCATGAACGCAAGATACTGCCGTATGTCTGGAATCCTGGTACGACCTCCGCGCACACGCACTCAACCAACCAATGCCATCATTCAGCTACAGGCCCAGCGAGCTCTACAATGTCGTAGCTGATGCAACGTCATATCCTCGATTCCTTCCATTCTGCACGGATGCTCGCATTCTAGGAAACTCGAAGGGCGTATCCGCCCCACACCTCCAGAGCAACAGTATGGATGTAGAGTTGACTGTCGGATTTCTCTCGTTCAAGGAACGTTATGTCAGCAAAGTTACCTGTCGCCCTCATGAATCAGTCGAGGTGAGCTATCCCGTGTGTGTACTGTGCGTCTGCGGTTGTCTAACTTTGTTCCTAGGCTGTGGCGTGTTCCTCCACCCCACTCTTCAAAACCCTGAATACAGTGTGGCGCTTTCAGCCGGCCTCCCCGAAGTCCCCGCATCCAAGCTCCCAATTACCCCGCCTGACCTCTGTTCCTGCGCAGGTATGGTCAGGTGTCACGTCAGGCAAGGCTGACGCTGGTCCACGCTGGTAACTCTCGATCTCTCATTCGCCTTCGCCAATCCTGTCCACGCCGCCGTATCCGCGACATTCTTTGGACAAGTCTCGAAGATGATGGTGAAGGCGTTCGAAGAGCGGTGTCTGGAGATCTACGGACCTGGAAAGGCGTAGTAGCGTGCTAGTAGCCTTGTGATAGAGGATGTCCTATATTCCCTGCATTCACTGTATACCTCTCGTGGCGTCGTCCTGGTAGAGTAGATAAAATATGTTCTTTGTGCCATCTTTTCGATACCAACACCCCGTCGTGTCGCGGACCTTGCAAGACAGCCTTTCTTGGTTAGCTCGATCGATCACCCCGAACCGGCGGCAGACTGCCACAACTTTCTACCACCCACAATGTTAACATTCAATCCTGTGGCGTTTCTTGCGAGCAGGTATCTTCAGCTGCGGTCTCATATCGTCGCACACAAAAGCGAAAGCTTCTTCACCGCTTGCAGAGCGAATACCAATCTGTACGTCTGTCCCGATGCTCTTCAGACAAGAACCTCGAAAACGACATTGACAAGCAGCATAGAACTTCTCACATCTCGGCCACCTCGCAAAGTTTCGCTATAGAACACAGAAAAGGGGCTTGAGCCTCGAGAGGCGTCAGTCGGCCTTACCCGCAAATGTGACAAATGGCATGCTGATGGTTGGCACTTCTTCAAGAACATAGATGCAATGGAAACTCATGATATGCAAGCGTCCCGCTTGAGGGACTTGCCGGGGAGCGGTCCCAAGTTCCTGATTGAGTACCATATTTTCCCTCAGATTAGAATGCTGATTTTGAATCGCTTTAGCGGCTTGAAGATGCTGGTCACGCTCTGTTCCTACTGTGATATGTCCTATTAACTCAGAACCGTTTATTTCTCTATATCAGGCCACCGATATATTGAGCCAATTTAATTCAGTCGGATTCGTATGTGGATATGCAGGCCGCCTGATTCACAGAACGTCTTCCAGGTGGCATATCCCCTTATATCATTCAATTGCGAACCGCTTGCGATCATCAAGAACATGCTGTCTCGCGATGATGATAGGCACACTGCGGAGTATGCCCTCACTCTGGCATCTGCTTGCTGGCTGACATGGTTCGCATCGTGCCTTTCATTCATACCTGTTGCTAACTTATGCATAGTAACCCGGACTACGATTTTGCTCCGGTATTCGGCTGGCCGCGATCCTCGCCTAGACTCTGCACCACTCAGTGGGTCATGCGCGCATTCTCTCTCAAGTTAGGAACAAATCCTTCCGCGTAACTATTCCTCGCCCTGTCCTCGTGTTGAGGACCAAAGGGATGCTACTGCGGCCGCTCGGCAGACGCGTACGCCGTCTTCGAAACTGATTCCTGCATTCTGAACAGACGGAAGGTGGCGAAGCGCCTTCGTCCTGCGAATATCCGGCGCTACCTCCTGGGTAATCCTGTTTGGCAGACGCTAGATGCGCTCACCCCGCTGCTCACCCCTTTTAGTCGAAGACTCCCCAGGGAAGACTCCACCGTTCTCATGATTCCGATGCAGCATCTCCCATTCTGGTACAGCATATTTCCCTTCTAGTGATGGTGTAATTCCCCGCTTAGAATTTTAGTGCCAAAGACAGTTGCCGAACTGTCCTTATGCTCTCTCCCTGCGGACACACACGTTGAGGCCCGCGTGAGCGAGATCATGTCGCCTGGCCGCACTGCATCGTGCTATTTATTTTCATCCTCGAGCCCAGATTCTAAGGCCAACTCCACATCCTTCAGGTGGCAATGATGTACATAGATATCTGTCATGCCTCTTGACCTCAAACGCTCCGATGCATTTCACTCCGTGCCCAGCGGCATGCGACCCCCGCTTGGTGGTAAACCAATACCGTAGCGCCCGTGGCTTGAGAGACGCCTCGCGGTCCGCAGCTCAATGTGGCATTCAAAAATCGTGTACCAAATGCACCCTTGGTGAATTCGCAATGCCAGATTGACTGAAACATTTGACCGCCGGAAAGTTAACGCATACAGAATCAATAGGTTGTGATAAAATTAGCGTCGTGCTTCACATCAGCCACATGCCACAGTTGTACACAGCCTCGATTTTGAAACCACTGAACCTCCGTTCTGATCAGAAAAATAGGCGAGCGACTTGAGCTTCTGATGTGGCCCGAAAATGGTGACCTTCATCACGCTAAGATCGGAACACGAGAAATGGCAAATTGCGAGTCACAAGCAACCGTGTCCATTACGCAGACGTATTAACAAAAACGAGTGGCTAACGTGACCGTCAGGCATCACCAGA
Organism: Grifola frondosa; assembly: GCA_001683735.1. NCBI lineage: Eukaryota > Fungi > Basidiomycota > Agaricomycetes > Polyporales > Grifolaceae > Grifola > Grifola frondosa. The sequence goes on from LUGG01000014.1 coordinate 402,573, forward strand.
AAATTAATGCATACAGAACAAGACTATCAGCAACCTTTCCATCAACGGCATCGGTGAATTCTGCGACGGAGTATGAACGATCAAAGGATCATGCATTTGAACGGGCGGGGTACTTGCCTCTCGAACATAGAGATCAACCAAGATCGTGCGCATTGACCGCTTCTTGGCAGGCTGGGCGAGGATCTCGGTACAGGAAAGTACCCCTGAGTCATGAAGCCGTCAGCGAGAATAACATAAAAACAGAGAAAATATTGAAGGCGTACCCCCGCGAGGCCAACGAGCAGCCTTACAAGAAGCTGATGGAACGCGAGCAAACCGTGGCGGAGCCGGGACGTCGAGAGAATCCACTAGACGGCGCTGTTAATCGGCATCGTGAGTGTGAATAATGGGCGGGCTACGCAAGGTACGTACGTGAGGAGGAAGCAGAGCCTGATGGGAGGTAGAGAGTGAAACCTGGGCAGCAGTCAACGAGTCTCCCGACATTTATACTGTACAGGCTCCGGATGAGAGCCAATACTGAGAGATGATACCATCGCTGACAGCTCCAACGGTCTAGCCCATAAGCAGCGGTATCCGATCGATGAGGTTTGCCATTTTCACACTTTCGTCGAAGGCGAGTTTTGAATGTGGAAGGTAAGGACCGACCGGGGACCAACAGAACAAACCCGTATCCATTTGCGAGAAGGTGTGTACGTGGGCGTGCCGCGTTATCAAGATCGGAATTTTGACAAGAACGCCAATTTGATTCTATAAGAGCACCCTTCAATTGGGCATCTGCATTAACGTTCCAGCGTCCCGTAGCCGGAAAGCAGGCTACTTCGTTTTGTCACATCTTCCCAGGATGTATTTGGAAGGATTTCATATAACTATAGTGTATTAATCTTGAGCTGCAAAGAAAACCTTAAAATCAGTTTGAATGACAGGTATCCCCGCATTACGACAGGGCTCATGATCCGGGGCTGCTCTGCAGGGTAAGTGGCAACCATCGAACTCTCATATCAATCAGGCGTATAGGAGACCATCGGAAAAAGTTGGCGAGGCTCAACGGGCTCCCACACGCCCCAAATATACAAATTACGAAATATGCAGGAAGACATACGTCGCGTATAGAATCTTGGCACTCACGAGATGGCAGAATTCCTGAATCGCCACACCGGCGGCGCCGTTAGAAGTACCCTCTATCGACTCTAGGCCGTATCCCGATAGAGTAGATCGTCGCATACTATTATCCTATTCTATCCTTCCGGAATGGAATCGCGTGATTAAGTTTTGCACCCGTATTTTTGTAGCAGAGTTATGTCAAACGATTGAAGTCTCCTTCACGGGAGGACCAACTGCCCTCGTACTGGTTAAGCTCCCTGGAGCCAATGTAAACACAGATGTCGTTATTCCGGCAGGTCAGAGCAAAGTCATCGCTGGTTCGGGAGTAAAAGAAGGCGCACCACGATTCTGACTTCTGGGCCATTCCATACTCCATTGAGCGCACCAAATATCCCCTGAATTTCCACCGCATCGCCTTCCGTTCCGCTAGGACTTCGATAAAACCGGCATCACTGATAATAGTATGAGGCTCGTTATTGGCTAATTAAATATTGCGGATATATGATAGAAGACGCCATTGTATCATGAGAAGCCTGTGAGGCTAGGCTGAGCGAGAAGAGAATGATGGGGAAGAGCGAAGCGCAGAACGCAAGTGTCGGATAAGAGAGTGGACTTCCTAGCTTGAAAGGACACGCTTGGAGCATGTGGACATCGTGCATCTCGACGCGGATACTAACCAGAAGTCCAACGGAGATATTGTCCACAAGACCTATCGTTCCTGGGTTGCTATCAGGCAAACTGGTATAACATGAGCTGGAGCTGTATCTCACCTAACAGTGCTCGCGCGAAGCACTTACTCTCATTGATGCAGTCGCTTCAAACCTGTAAAAAAAATTGCAGGGAAGGCCAAGCTGATATTCATACACGACGACAGGCAATAGCTGATAAATAGAGCATATTACGTCAATAACGTGAGCATCATTCTTCTGTCCATGACCAGCTTCATCTGCAACTCCGCACTCCGCTCCCTCAATTGGCGCACCAGGACAGCAGAGAGAATAGAGCGTGCGACGAAATTCAAGCAACGATCAGCCAACGTAGTCCGCGTTTTCAGGGCAGTCCCGAGCAATCTGGGAACTGTTAAGCAACAGGACAGCAACGTCATAATCATAGGTACGCACATGCCCCTCTTGCTGACACTTATAACAGGTCTTGCTCTTGTACGGATTGCCGCCAGCAGGAGCGCCACCTTCAACCAGGGTACCGGGAGCCGCAAGACAGTCCCTGGGAGATATTAAGTATTTGAAAGAAACGGACAGAAAAGCCGTCTCAGTACCTTGCCATGTGATTAGGACCTCCGCAGCGATAGCATTTCACAGGAGGAAGCGTCGAAGTATTCAAAGCACGACCAGGAGGGGGCGCACGAGACGCAAACGTGCCACCTGCAACATTTGGGCAGTTGCGGGCGAAATGCCCAAACCGCCCGCAATTCTGGGATATATTGAGACAGGCCTTATCTTTGAATTGAGAATCCACTCACGTAGCACTTCTGATTACCGCCTTGGAGCCTCAAGCTGGGACAATCGGCTTGAATATGGCCGACACCGCCGCAAGAGTAGCACTGCTTGGCGGCGACTGTTCGGGGAGATGGGCAAGCAGAAGACTCATGCCCCGGCTGACGGCAGTTGTAGCACAGACGCTCCTGCGAAGTGCAGTTCTCGGCGATGTGACCCACTGCGGCGTAGGGAGAGATAAGTTACTGTGGCACGAGAGGGGTGATTAGCACGCACGATTCCCGCACTTGAAGCACCCCTTCCTGCTGGACTGGTACGCCATTCTGACCAGACTTCTTCAAAAATCCTAGACCTAGCATAGGGGTTGTTATTTTCGCAAATTCAAAATCATAACAAGAAAACGATGCGAACCTCGCCTTGCCCTCTTCCAACTAACCCTTGCTTTCCTTCCCTCCTCCTACGTAAGGATCAGGACTGTTGAGCGAGATGGATGGTCGTGATTAAGCAACGAAGAATCCGAATCAGCCACTTCTAACATCCCGCGCCGGCCCTGAAGATCTATTCCCAGCTCAGATTACCACAGATTACCCGCTCCTTACATTCTTGCTTTACCATCCCGTCGGCATGATATATGTAATTGCTCTCGTGAATCACCGCTCTTCTTGAGCTCTGGCGATGTTTTTGTCCTACCTTCCACCAATCTGGGAGAGCGCTGATTCATTTGAAGTCAATTGCACCGCTCCAACGCCTCCATTGAAGGCGGCTATCATGTATTCTGACGCCAGCGCACACGTTTTGTTGCCATTTTTCTCAGCGACCAGCCGTTCTCCGGATACATACCTTCTTGGATCGTGAAGAAGAGGCCGACACGACGCCTACCTCTCAGATCGTCACGATAATGGCGGCTACGGGGGCTGGCAGAGTCTGGTGACCGTGCTGCTGCGCCTCTTTAGTGCGTTAATGGGCAATCACAAAACTAGTCGGTGCCTCGTTGCAAGGACCCGTATTTTTCCGTTTTACATCTGACATGGAGGAATACGATACCGCCTTCAACCAGGTCCCAGGGTTTGTTGCAATTCATATCTTGATTCGAATCTCCGCCAACAATTTAAAAGCTCTGGTGAGTTTTCTTTCCTCACTGGGTTACTTTCCACTCCCCAGGACGCGTACGCGACGGTGTGTCTCGTTATCTGCCTCACGCATCAATCCTCACCTATTTACTTTGACTCTTGGATCTAGTGCGTCTTAGACCCCTGCGAACCTCCCAGCGTAGAGCCGACCTCCGCTCACCCGCATCCATCGCGCTTCTTGTTGGGGTGACCATTCATTTCGCTTAAGGTATGTTGATACGTTTTTTCGGAGATTGGGTTTGAAGATTGAGAGATTTAAGTTGTAGATTCTCTGCGGCCTTCTGCGAAGTGTTTGCACATCCTACCAAGACGCGTAGTAACGAGCGCGCGAAGTACGGCTGGCAGTGTGGTAGGATGGGTCCGTTAGCACACCGTTTGCGTAGCAATGATGGTCCCCTCTCAAGTGAGTATGCGATATCAAACACCAGCTTCGTTGACTGATTAGCCGCATATTTTGTCGCTCGTAGTTGACAGTTGATTGCTTCGACGCTTTGGTCATGATGTGATCTATCCATGACAGGCTATCTAAATACGTCTACAAGCATTCCGAGTCAGATGTAGCTTCCACCAGTCTAGATTTGCGCTTGTACGTACGGCGCAATTATACAGCTGTCGGTTGTCATTCAAAACAATGATTCGCCGCAAAGATTCTAACAGATGCAAGGCAATGTTCTACAACTGTGTATGCACCAAATCATGCTCCGCATTAACCGTAACATTGTGCATAACTGGAAGGTTTTTCTCAACAATTTGAGAGTGACGTCGAGAGTGGCGAGTTAGTAACTAACAGGTTATTGACGTATGATAACCAGATTGTTAAGACAAGTTCCGTCCGTAGGCCTGAGATCGGCTTGACGCTCGCGATTGCGCAAAAGTCGTGACAGTGTTCGTGATGATTGAACCCGTTGGCCTCTTGCAAGAAGCACTTACTAGCTGTCTGCTTCCTCATTTATGACTGCGTGTAGGACTTGTTCATTCATGCGGAAAGCCAAAGCCCGACTCAAATAGCATGGCTGGGAACATCTTGATCTTTTCTCGTCACTGAGCTTATCTCGGCTGAGTAATGGAGATATCTGAATAACATGCAGCAGCGTCGGCTCATTGAGTCCCCCAGGTCGTCTCCTCAAGGCCTCAACCCTCACGTCCATACCTTCTGTGAAGACAGCATAATGACCTCTGAAAAGCGGCAGAAGGCTGTTGACCTCTCGCATCATCTCTCTGACTTATCGCGTGCCAGAACTACATCGCCTTTGAAGGGCTTGGCCAAATACTTCGGACGTCCTGGCCTGATAAGCCTGGCAGGAGGTACGTCCTGAAGAATCGTAACCAGAAGTACCAGTTTACCAGGTCTCATTCTCAGGTCTTCCGAGCGAGGCATATTTCCCTTTCGCCAACATCTCTGGAGAAGGTATGCGTTTGTGATGTATTACTACATGCAGAATTTGACCAGGACACATAGCGCTTGTGCCCGAGTCATTCTCTCTGTCTCCTGTGCAGCAGGAGTCGTCTTTATCTTGGATCTGGAAGTTGTTCGGTGCGAGCAAAGAGAAAACCAATCCGATCACCATTCCCAAGTACCCAACTGCGACCGACGACATTAACCTAGCCGTCGCCCTCCAGTATGGCATGGCAACTGGCATTCCGCAGCTTCAGAAGTTCGTGAAGGAGTTTGTCGAGAAAGTCTACCAGCCGGCGTACAGCGATTACACAACGCTAGTGCAGACAGGCAACACTGATGGGTCAGCGCTCCACAATCAATATTTCTACTGTGACTGATGCAGAGCTCGACGACAGCTGGTCGAGAGCTATGCAGACGATCCTCAACCCTGGAGAAGGATTCCTCACGGAGGATTGGACGTATCCCTCCGCGATTGCCGGAAGCAGACCATTTGGAATGCATGCAGTCGCGGTCGCCATGGATAGCGAAGGTATGAGGAGCGATGATCTTCTCAAAGTGTTGTCGGAATGGGATGAGGCCGCTCGTGGATTCAAACGGTAGACCTCATCATTACAATGTCGCAACTTGGCTGACTTGACGTAGCCCTCATGTCATATATACGGTGCCTGTCGGTCAGAATCCGACCGGAGTGGTGTGTGGCACAATCTTAGCTAGCACTATCTGCGGCTGTTGACTGTATTCCAGACAATGGGCGCCACCCGGAAGCAGGAGATCTACAAGATTTGCGTGGAATTCGGTAGATCACTCTAGCTCCACAAATATGAGCGTCACACTGACGGAATACAATACTGCAGACATCATAATCGTTGAAGACGATCCGTATTTCTTCTTGCAACAAGGGCCCTACGTGCCTAAGTCGGAACGTAGCTCACAGTTGCTCAAGTCTGACGATCCGGAGCGTTTTATCGCCAGCCTTGCGCCCAGCTACCTGAAGTAAGCTCGCCAAACTCGTTTCCATTGGCACGTCTTGATTTGAGGGCAGGTTTGACTATCAAGGCCGAGTCATCCGACTTGACACTTTCTCGAAGGTTTGCAGAGGCTTGAGTTTCATTTATTGAGTTGGTCTGACATATCTCCATATAGTATGTTGCTCCCGGCGCTCGCTTGGGGTGGTTCACTTGCAACCCTATGTTTGCCGAGAGACTCGAGAGACAAGGCGAGACATCGACTCAGGCTCCTTGTGGATTTGGTCAGGTTCGTGGGATATGCATGCCATGTGTGGTGGGTATTGACGTTCTTCTTCAGGCATTGGTCGCGAAGCTTCTTACAGGTTGGAAGTACGAAGGCTACGTAAGATGGTTGCATGGTTTGTGGTATTCATCTGTTAATCTATTCCTGCTGCTGATGCGAGATCATAGGACTTGCTGTCCAGTACCGGATCCGGCGCGACTTCTTCATTGATTCCTTGGCAGATGAGTTCCATCTCCAACAGTCTTTGGCTCACGAAGGCGCATGGGCTGGTTGCACTGTCCTGACTGCTCGCCCGAAGCCGAAGAACTACGGTCCCCTGATAGAGAAGGACGCTCTCGGCAGCAAGAAGATGTTCAGTTTCGTTCCCCCGACGGCAGGGATGTTCGTCTGGGTACGCACCAACCCTCGGCGCGTGCGCGCGATACGATGCTGACCTCTGTGTACAGATCAAGATACATTTTGAGAACCACCCGTCTTTCAAGCCCGGGGACGAGGACACACTCGAGATGCAGCTCTGGACCAAGATAGCAGACGCAGGCGTGCTCATCGGGCCCGGGTGGTACTTTGCGGCTGAAGAGGAGAACCTTGACGTTGGGTCTGGCCATTTTAGAATCAGCTTCAGCAACGCAGAGGTATATCCGGTCACTACAAGTTTCGTACTCGAGCTGACGATTGTGTGCAGTTCGCTGACCTCAAGAAGGCTGTGAATATCTTTGGGAAGGTCGTGCGGGAGTTCTTCCAGGAGTAGATTTGCCTTTCATCTCATCTAATGTTTGGATTACGAATGGTTTCCCTTGTACTATTATGCAATTTTTATCGGTGTTATGATTATGATCAGTACGACTTTATATCCGGTCAATGACGTATTTATTATTGCGATTACAAACCGTGTTCAACTTGTTTGTTACCCAAGTAAAGCAAGTATCAGCATGTTTCGTTCTCTCACCAGCTCAAGCCTGCGACGAAATCTCCGGCCAAGTCCACGGTCATTCCATTCCTCACATTCGGCGCGCGATGGCGGTGGACTCACCAATATCTTGGCGGGCGGTGATGCTCCCGCCGTCCAAGTGAAGACCATTACTTCGGCGGGCATTCAACTTGCGGATGGCCTCATACTGCCTTCTTCTTGCATCTTCCTCGACGGCAAGGTGTTCTTGTGGAAGGTCCCAGAGAAACTTTGGGAAGGCTGGGGGGAGGAGCACTTCGAACTGTTCGACACGGTCGTGCCAAAGCCTGGTGAGTTCCCATGTGGGAGTGCTGTACGGCCTCCCGATGATGTTGAATTTACTAGAAATCCTGCTCTTTGGGACGGGCGAGAAGTTGGCAATGCTCCCGCCTCCCGTCCGCCACTACCTGAACAGAGTGGGCATTCAAGTCGACGTGATGAACACGGTGCGCATTCAATGTCTCATGTCTCGCAGCTCCAATTGAGAGCCCATTCAATGCAGTGGAATGCATGCTCAACGTATAATTTGCTCGTCGAGGAGGGCCGACGCGTCGCCGCAGCATTACTGCCTTTGACGGCCCGTACTTGGACGACGGAGCATCTTGCTCAGTGATCGCAGTGATCGCCAAATCTTTGCTCTGAACTAACTCTGAACACATCGCCGAGGACAACCAACCAGAATCCATTCACTGGCGTGAGCTTGCTTATACAACTATTGTACATGAACCCGAGCGTGCAATCAAATATCCAGCGGGAGAGAGGACGTTTCAAATATTCGCGTAGAAGAGGAGAGTGATACGCATCGAGTATCATGGACCACTGGCTTTCCGTTTTCCTTTCCGATTGGGATCTATTTCTTCCTCTTCGTCATCGACGGTGGGCACCGACACTTTTACAGGCAGAAGCTTGCCTATGCAGCGCGAATGATTGGGGTTGAAGTGATGCACGATGCACGGTAATGATGGTATTCGATGCAAATAGGATGTGAAGACATGTAGATGAAGTAATGTACTCCTCGTCAGAATTTAACATGCCAGACTCACCACTACTATCTCTGAACTGCACGAAGACGTGCTCCCAATTAACGATGGACTCCCTGACGGATCTGCTGTTGTCCAGCAACTGGTATTGGCCCGTTGGACGCCCTTTGTCCCTCACACTCTTGCAAAGCTCGAAGTCGTCCACGCTCGCGACCTTGGGCACGGTCCAGAATGGGTCCGCATCTGCCATACCGGTATGTGGGTTCGGGGCATCAAGAACGTCAGACTGAAGGGCAGTAAGTGCATCTGCTTTGAGGGATGCAATAGATGCAGATGGAAGGGCGGTGAGGAAGACAGTGAGCTTGTGCGTTTTGAGAAGAATAGTGTATGTCTTTGGTGGAATTTTCGGAGGCTGTGAAAAGACTTTAAGTGACACGATCTGGTGAGAAAACAATCCGTCCGCACCATTTGGATTGTATCGAAAGAGGAACGCCACAGAAGAGTTGATGGTTGCACACAAGCAGCAGGCGCTCATGAGTCGTGACATCCATGTCGTGGCGCTACTTACTTCGATAATTTACAGCAAATCTCACAATATTCAAAGTTGCGCGTTGAGGATGAAATGAGTCTTCGGGTCGATTGCTCCAGGTAGCAGGCGGGCCGGCTTCGCCAGCATCGTCATTGAGAACGCGAAACCGGGAGACCTCGTCGCGGGATCACTGTATGTGTATTCGGTCGGTACCGCCGACGGTTTGTGTGACTCCTCTTGGGATACCTACGTTGATTCCATCTTTCATCATTCGCCCCAAACAGAAACAATGCGTGGACCAGTCGTCGGTGTTAACTTGCACACTGCATGTATCAAGCAATTCACTCACCGTACATATTCAGTTCCCGATACCCGTTTACCACTCGCTCGAAGCAGTCTCAGGAGCCGCAGACCTTCGCCAGGTATATCCAGATGATCTGTTTCCTAATGGTATCTCGTTCAACAACATCTTTCAATTTGTTGCTAATGTGGGTCAGGTGATTATGTACAGCTCCCATATGGTCGCGTTCGATATTGGCTGTTGGGTCCTGAAAAGGCCAACGAGTAAGTATGCTATCCTGATACTTAATTGTCATAGCTGATGCTAGTTGTCCAGATTGTATTGATTCACGGTATTTCCACTCCCAGTATTACGTGGAAGGATATCGCGCCCTACCTCGCAGCGCATGGGCTACGAGTTTAGTTATGGTGAGGAATCAGCCTCCTGAGATCTACCATGTAGCTAATATTCTCTAGACCTGTATGGGAAGGGGTACTCCGAGGCACCGAAGATCAACTACGATGCTACTCTATTCATCACACAACTCGCCCTCTTGCTGCAATATGTCCGCTGGGACTCTACTCACATCGTTGGTTTCTCAATGGTGCCTGATTTTGCATAAAATATCTTCGCCCGGCGTTTAATTTTGTCACTACCAAGGGAGGCGGAATAGCAGCGGCCTTCGCAGCGATGTTCCCGCACTTGGTTGCGGGAAAGGTCGTTTTAATGGCTTCATCTGGTCTTGTAGAGGTGAGTGGGAACAACTCGACCCTCACATCATCTGACCTCTGATGTCGTAGCGATTCACGCCAAAATCAGTATGATTTTATCTCATCGGACTGTGTTCTATGTCTTTTGACACCCTTTATCCAGGCACCTGAAGGCGTCATCTCGCAGTATCAACAGGTGCATTATGTCGTCGTCGTCGTGGAAGTAATTGTCTGTTCAATGCCTCACGCAGTTCCGTGAACTGCAAGAGCGGCTCTTGCCGGGCTATCGAGCCAGCGTCAAGTCATGCTTTAAACATGGACCTGTTCGCAAGATGTCTTGGGCTTTCGACAAACTCGCTGACCTTCATGTTGGCCCGGAAAGGACACGTTTGCAAGTGCTCCTTATTCATGCAAGTTATCCGTTCTCATGATCCTCGAATAGCTCTGAAACAAATTCCGAACAGGGCACAGCGGACGCGGTCGTTCCGTATGGGGAGTCCATAAAAATCGCCGATAAAATCCCCGGAGCAAGACTTATAGGTATCGCAGAAGGTGGACATGATATTCATACGAAGGAAGGTCATTGGCAACAGGTGGCTGAGAATATCGCGAACTTTACCGGCTGAAACACCGACTGCATGGCGCGCTGAGAAGGTGGCAGACGTATGACTACAGGAGGATGAGACTGACTTTGAGATACATCTCGTGGTTGATGGTCATAGTAACAGCTGAAATGTCTCTCGCGTTCCGGGCCATTTGTACGACTTTTCCTATAATCGAGACCCCAGTTCTCGATATATCTGCATATACTGCAACCTCGGTAGTCGATAACGCTGATTAGCCGACTACTCAAATACTTCTGTTAAATGCGGTGCTTGCGGTTTGACTTGATTCGCTAAGCCAAGCTGACCGCCGTGGGAACAAGCTACGCTGATCCGGCTTGCAGCTTGCGGCAAACGGTTGACCTCGTGCATGCACCCCATTGCTTGCAGGGTTCTCATTTCTCTCTACGACAAAGCACTACCAGGTTGCTATGCAAGTATTGGTACTCGTCAGTACTACACTCATATTTCAGCCACAGACTCGACTTAGACCTTGACTCGTTTTGCTTAGACAGGATGGCAGACGGTTCCTTTAGAACTGTGGCATAATATATTCACCCTTGCGTGCACGGATGGTGGGTTTACTGGAGCTTCCCTCGCGCGGGTATCCAGGTTCTTCCATGCGGCATCGCTGCCTGTTCGTCTTCACTCGCTGGTCTTCACATCTCTACAACAAGCCGAATCGTTCCTCATGTTCGTTGAGGCGCAGCGGGGGTTGTTTGCATCTCATGGCGGGCCCGCGATCCATCACCTGCTGCTCAAGAGTTGGGAGATACCACTTATATTCCGCGCGAGGAGTGAAGCAGCCCTATGGAGACGGCGTTTCGTTAGCGCCGTTACGCAGCTTCTTCAAGTTGCTGCACCACACTTGCGATCCCTGTCCGTATTACAGTCCCGATATATGCGTCTTCCACCTGTAAAGTGTCGCTTTGAGCGGTTGGAAGAGTTGACTCTGTTCGTCACAGATACACTCTTTCTGGACCCCCGTACTACCCCGGAGGCGTTGTTCCCCTCCCTCAATCGTCTGCATATCATATCCGGCGAAATGACCGCGCCGAGCATGCCCCCCAAATTCCGGATGTTGCCTGTGCTCGCACCCGCCCTCTCTCATCTCCGTATCTCGGATACAGGGCACCTCAACTCCCTCCCACATCTTCTACGCGATGCGATGGGCATACCTACTCCAGTTGACGAATCTCTTTCTCCAAGGGTCATTTGGCCGCCTGACATCACTGTTCGACCCTCCTACCCGAGTGTACAGCACATTATCGTTCACACGGGGCGAAGTACGCATACCACATATCCAGCGCTCAAGGCTGATCTGAGGGCCATAGAGGAGGCATGTCGCCAGCAAATTGATGGTGTGCAGCTTGTTGCATACGAAGGACGGAGGCATCCCATGACTTACTGGCCGAAGCGCGTGGAAAAGGACTGGTTTGAACGCATGGATGGCGGGAGAGGCTGTTGGACGCTTCAGCAGTCGGATGGGGATCAGGATAGGGTTGGACACTACGACGACTCTGACGATGATGTTTGTTAGCTTTCCGCTGTATCTTTCCATGTAGTTCCGCGCTACAATGAAATCCGGTTCTTGTCCAAGATCAGGTTTCCAGTGTATACATACGGATATCAGTATAGCAAGCAGTGAGTATGATCTTGGAGGATTTTAGCCCAAAATCACGATGATTCGCTTGGCCCAGAAATCTCATACATAAACAAAAACACTCGTGATGCCGCTGTGACTTCCTGCTGCAGTGAAGGTGACCGTCAAGTTATGCAGAGAAGTGCGCCAATTTTTGCGAGTAGCTGACTCGAACTTAAACCGTGGAGTGGGCCTCAATGTGCGGTACGTTTGGATGTGCCACAATCGCCACCGTAACAATGATCTGATCGTGGAGCCACTGTGATCTAAAAGATCTCGATCCGATCATTTTCGCCACAAAACAATATTTCAACGGAGGCCAGAGGAAAGTTGATAGGCGGAAGTATGATGTCCTTTAAATAGTTTGGGTTGCCTATTGCTGTGGAAAATAATGGTATTTTATTCAGGCATTCTTCACATTGAAGATGTCCGTGAGGAAAATACACTTCGATATAAACAGAATTTGCCATTTAACAACTCTATACCCCAAAATGAAACATAAGACGGCTAAAATAATAGATACACCCACCCTCATAAATAAGGGTCGCAAAAACTCTATATCTACCAATGGCTGCCCTCGCCACAGTACCGACTACAGTGAGGCAGCCTTCAATAAGAACCAAACACAACGAACGACAGTAGCCACGCTCACCCTTCAAACGACGGTTCCGTGCAGACAACCTCATCGATGCGCGTCTTCAACCACTTCATGACATCCGGTCCCAGCGTCGCGCATTCGTATAGCTCCAGATGTTTCAGTCGCGCGGGTGTCACGCCACCCGCAGCAAACAACATCCCTCCTGCCGCAGGATCCGGGTTCCGCACATCCACCATCTGCACAAGCTTCGCTACGCCGTCACCGTGCGCGTGGCAGCCGTGCATGGCCAGCGTGACAAGGTTCGGGCACACCCAGTGGTCCTGCCCATCGTCGTCGGGCGCGCCGAGCGTCGAGAGCAGCGGCTCGAATGGTGCGCTGCCGACCTGCAGCGATCGGAGGTGGTCAAGTTCGCTGAGGAAATGCCAGGAGGCGACCCCCGCGCCCGAGCCCCAATAAAACCCGGAATGTGATCCGGGGCCGAGTCCGTAGGCAAGCGACAGGCGGGTCAGTGGCGGGTTGTTCGAGCGGGCAAGAAGCGCTGAAACAGTATCTTCGACGGGCTCGCGTGCATCTATGTCGAGAATGAGGGTATCAAGAGAGGGAAGAAGCAACGAGTCCACTAAGCTGGATAGCAAATAATGACCTCCAAGGCTGAACACTTTCAGCTCCGGGAGCGTGGTGGGTGTCAAAGGTAATACGGGCGGATTCGGGGAGGTGAAGTGAAGGGAGAGATTCTCAAGCTGAGAGTTCGACGCAATGATGTAGAGAATGCGATCGAGAGCAATGTGTACGGTGGGCAAAGTGCGAAGAGAAAGGGAGCGGAGATTGCGGAGCATTGGAGAAGACCATTTGAATGGCACATGATGTAGGGTCAAAGTCGTCATTTTGGATATATCAAATTGCGAGTTAGCCGCTGCGGATGGAAGCCACTTCCAATCGCCGTAGAAAGCTGGCTCTGTGCAAGAGACTTCGAACTCCCGCAGCAAAGGAGCATCGCCTACGAATAAATTCAGTAAAAGCTCAGTAAGCAGCGGAGATCGGTGAAATTGACCTTCAATCGACTTGAGCGCGCCTATGGACGTGAATTGCTTATCAAATCTGAAGACAAACCGTTCCCACCGATGCATCTGCTCAACAAGATAGTAGAATGCAATATGGCCCCAATGCATATTCTTCCTCGACCTATGCTGCGATGAAGTGCCTCTTTCTGAGGGGACGAGTGGGGGCATGTCCCCCCAATATTCGGTGGGATGAGGAGGCGAGGGGGGAGCTACGACCGTAGGATCCGCAACTAAGACTTGTGTCGGGAATACATGGACGCCACCCGCATGAGCGAGCTGTAGATGCACAGCGGTAGCGTTTGTGCCCGGGTGCAAGGCCGGAGGTGTCGTCCACCCTGCGCCCCATCCATCTCCTGCGGGGTGAGGAGAGATAGACAATACGCGACGCCGAGAAGCCGATTCAGCAGCACCTGGGTGTAAGGAGGGAGACCTGAGAACAATCTCGATGTCCAACGGCACGGAGCGACCTGAGCGTTCCAACCAGAGGCGTATAGTCTCGGCGGAAGAAGCTTGTGTGGTCACAAGACGGACCTGCAGGGTTGTTATCAATTATTAACGCTTGAAATAAAGTGGAAATATTGAAGAATGATAGTCGAATGGCACGGATGGAATGCTAAATGGCGAAAGACATAGAAGCAACGCGTAAAAAGAGTGGCTACTCACCTTGGACCACATAGTAGGCATAGACAAAACGAGCCTACGCCACAATGAGCACACCGCAGAGAGGACCCAAGCAGACCAAGGACAGTCCTCGAAATTGAAGAGAAATATGTGACGAAGTAATTCATGGGGCAGCCTCTTGATTGGAGATATGTATGCCCTTGTTAGCACGACTTTATCCTCCAACACCGCAAGGTCGTGCTCCAACTCGCGAATGGCGCACTGGGACTCCTCTACCATTTGAGCAAGTGCAGCCTCCGCATCCTGAATCTTCTGGGAGAGTTCTCGGGACGAGTTCTGATATGATTCGAGCTGTTTCCGAGCATCAGCAATCGTTGCCTGCGTCGGAGGCTCGGGAGGAAGATGGTAGCCATGAGATCAGTGAGCGAAGACAAGAGATGAGAGGGAGATGAAAGAGAGGCCTCATGTAAGAGACAGGTACTGTACTCGGACATTACAACGGCAGCATGCTCGGCACCGCCGGCAGCGGCCGTAGTTTCTCTCACCCAGTTGTCGCGGAAGTTCAGGCACCACCATTTCAATGAAGTGGGCAAAGAGTGTTGTACAATAAGTAGTGCAACGCAGATGCAACATGTGATCACAGCGCAATAAGATATCATGGTATGTAGCGTACAGTGCAGCAACGGGGAACACAGGGAGAACAATAGCAATGAACGAAAAGACATTCCAAGGCCCAAGCCAAGCGTCCGACAACACAAAGGGGGACAGTTTACAAGGCGTGCACTACGCCGTTGACCTTCGCTGGCATGTCTGGGACCTCGTCAACAGCCATCGCGCTGTCTCCGTCGGTGTGATCGACCGAAGCTACGCTCTCTTCCTCATCTTCTTCATCCATCAACTTCTTTGCCATCTACGCGAGTACAGTGAGCTTCTATGCAATTACAATAATGGCTATTGCAATGCATACCTTCATAGCTTCGGCTTCGTTGGAGTAATGTCTTCCTCGGGCGCGCACGAATGCGGCATGTTTCGCAGCAGCTACACGAGTCAAATGTCAGCATCGCCCTCACAGCAGATAGCAGGCACACGCACTCTCTTCATCCATTTCCTCTTCAAATTCAACCTCATCTCCAGGCTGGCGCCCATCCAGCCGAATAACATCCCGTGCCTCACTTGGCAAGTTGAAGCTTGTGCTCCTGCTTGAACTCCCGCTTCCTGGGCGCCCAGCAGGTGTAGATGAGCGGCCTGTGCTTGAGAACGACGTCCTGCGGGATGATGGAGCAGAGCCCCCGCCCGTTGCGCCCGTGCTGCTCACAGGTGACTGGGAACGAATTGGCGTGATGGCTGTGGGGCTGGCGACCCTTCCATTCAAGTCAAGCGCAGGGATATCTGCACCAGAGCCGCATAATCCATATCCTAAGATGAGCAGGACACAATGCTGTTGTATATGGAATACACATACCGCCCTCAATCGTGTCCGTTTCCGCGTTATATCTGACATAGGGGGTCTTTGGTTCTGTTATCTTCATCTGGCTGTCCTTTTGTGCCTCTGTCAAGGCGAGGTTCTCCTCGTCCCATTGCAGACTATTCTGCGGTTAGCGATACATCCGTGATCCGCTACCGATGCGCCAGTGTTACTCACTGCTGACCGCCGGCACCACCAGGAGCAGGTGGAGCGTTCTTCAAGATGCCCTTCGGCTTTGAGTTCGAACGCGACATCCGTGGCTGATGAAGGACGTCTGGCGATGCCATTGCGATTAACGAGGGGCTCGGAGATAGATAGGCTGGAGATGTTGATGGTCGTATATATCGAGTGAAAGGTGGAGTGAGCTTGAAGTGAGGCGCAAGCTATCTGGAACTTTCGAAGCGCTGCTGTGCAGTCCGGTCCCGGAAATATAGGCCGTCGCTCAGGTGACTGCGGCCAGCTCCGCCACCCTGTTTCTTCAAGTTCTATGACCTCGGTTACAACTACGTACGCTCCATGGCCACAATCCCTCAACTACGTTCCCTCTTTTCCTATCGTGTCAAACGCCGCAATCCATACAAGGCTTGGGGCATCGGACTCACGCCCGCAAGCATGCGATTGCGATTATAGGTGCTATGGTACAGACAAAAAATGTATACCCGGATCCCAAATCTAATGTCCAAAAGTCTTGTTATGAAATCGCGCCTCCCTGCAGAACTGCAACATGAACACCTTGTCCAGGTGTGATCTGACCCGCCCAGACATCCTTGACAGCATCCTTCTTGGCTTCCATCCGTCGCCCTGTCCAATCCTCCTCTCCCACCCTATCTGCCCAGTCATCTGACGCATCGTCGCCCCAAGCCGCCCACGAGTCCGTTTCATCGTGAGCGCCGCCGCCATCACTAGACGCCGCACTAATCAACGCAGGTATAGAGGGCAACCGAGGATGGAGCGATAGTGGCGGAGGTGGCGAGCGACGACGGTCCGAGGAGCTAGATGCGACGGACGACATGGGCGACGTGCTTGTGCTCGTGCTTGTGAGGCTGGGCGGGTATGCATGTACCTCGATTGGCTGACTTGGCGTGTCAATCGCCTTTGGCATAGGCGTGTTTGAGCCAGATCCGATCACCGTCGTGCTCCCGGAGGTAAGGGACTTCGACTCATCCTTGGGAGACGACTGACCATCGACGTCTCTCGACTGAGAACGCGACTTTGGGCGCGGGTTCTCGATATCGTGCCGCGTATGGCCATCGTCGTCATCTTCGTCGTCGGACCCTGCCCCAAAGAGTGGCTCGTTGTCCGGATCCATCGAGTTGCGGGGAGTGTCGGAGGAGAGCTCTGAGTCCTGCGATGACGCTTTGACAATGGAATCGATAAGCCAGAATTGAAGGACATTCATGAATATGGGGAACAGGCCCATGGTACTGAGATTTTCTGAATGTTAATGACAGCATTGATCGTGAAAGATGGTTGACCCACAATATAACTTGTACAGCGTCACTTGGTCCAAGGAAGGTCAACAGCCACTCTCCAACCTTGAAGATTCCCGGCCAAGCTGCGAAGAGGGCCACTACCAAAAGTTTCATAGTCGTAAGGGCGAATACATAGACCGCCGCTTGTCGAACCCAATAATTTATCGAGGGGGGAGAACCATACTGTCCAGACTCGAAGCCTTTAAGATGGCACTTCTCAGTGAAGAAGTAGGCCATGAACCGGAGGATAAAGTAGATCACTCCCACCCCTGCAGTACTCAGTCAGCGCGTGGAGCATTGACAAGGATCGATTGCCGTACCGAGGGTGGTATCAATGAGAATGTTCAAGAAGTACAGAACGCACGCATTGCCCGATGAGACATGGGCAACAACGTCGGATATCAATACATTGACGCCGTGTACGAACAACTGCCCGATAACTTGTTTGGAAACGTCGAACAGCCTGCATGTAGTCATTCCAAAGAGCAGAAGCGCAATCAGTAACGAATGCTGAGCTAGATCGGACGGACGGACCAAATTCTCCACGGACGTTTTGGTGTTTCTCTATGTCGCTTGTATACCAGTGACGAGATGACAAGCAGACCCATGAGCCCCTGCGTAATCTACGCAAATCAACGCTGAGGTTTTCCAACTTTTCTGGGAGGAATGAGACACCAACCAGAGCCGTCGGACCAAGCAGTCTACATGAACGTCGGTCGACATCGGGTAGATCGTCGAAGAACCCGTTCGTGGCATCATCCATTGTCAGCTACACAACAGAATAGAAACAAAGAAGGACTGGTGTGCACCGCACAGATATGGAAAGTTTAATGAGAAAAACAGGTGTAGTTGTGTGCACAGGTGATATTGAGAAGGTCGAAGGTGGCTTGAAGCTGCGAAGCGAAGGTCACCGCACAAAACTGAGCGCGCGTCATATACGCTTTAATATTTGATGCGCATTCGTCCGCACTGCCATTCGGGTAAGACAATTCGTATCTATCTTTTCAAGCCACGCGAGTGATGATAGATGACCTGAATCCCACGATTATACGATGGAGAGTGATGAATGCAACACAAATATTGTGGTAGCAATATTAGTGCAAATAGTGCTGTAGAAATACAATCGAATTAGGTCCAGAGAAAACAAACCTGCAGATATATAACGGAGATGATATGAAGAAGAAAATCAAATGCAAGAGAATGTAGGAACCCCAGACATTGTCTCTCATAAGCAGACCAGCCAGCGACTTAACAAAGGGGTAGAAAGGAGGGTACATGGTGTGGCCTCGTTACTTTTTCCGCAATTGAGTGCGAAGGTTGGTGTTTTCCGTTTGCACGGAGTTGAGTTCCTCGAGAAGCGCCATCTGCTGTGACTGCTGCGAGACAGTTATCTCTTCAATTTGCTGTTGGGCCCTGGCTAGCGATTCTCTGCATTCGGAGAGCTGCACTTCCATCTGCTTCCGAACCCCGTCCGAAGCAGATGCAGCCTCTTCCGCTAGTGTCAGCGCTCGCGCACTGAGTTTGTTGTTCGCGTCGGTGAGCTGGCGACATGTCTCCCCTTGCTCGGCAGCATGCGTCTCAACCTCCAGCTTCTCCGCCGTTATACGCTCGACCGCATCTTGCAGATTCTGGACCTCGTCTTGTCTATGAGAATAAACACGATGAGTACATGTCTACATGTATCAACCAGGGAAAACTCACAGTGCGGCCTGTTTAGCCATAGAAACCATGTTGCTCTCCTCGAGCATCTTGACCTGCTTCTGATATGTCTCGAGTGCAGCATTGCTTTCTTGTGCAAGCTTCTGCGCCCTCTCCGCATTCTTCTTCAACAGATCATGGGCCTGCGCGAACCGTATGAGGCGTTCAATGAGCGCACGGTCGTCTGCGATGAGGGCCTGTACTCGGGAAGCAAATGCTTCTACCGAGAACGCGCCCCCAGCACCTGTCTTCGAAGATATTGGGAAGCCTTTGGGATCGTACAGCGTTTTGAGAGACCGTACGTCCATTTCGGAGAGTGAACCGCCGCCGCCACGCGTCATGATAGGGCTCGCAGGTGAAGCCGGCCGGAAGTTCCGCGAGCCCAGTTTCCCCGCGCGGGCCTCCGGGGAGGGGAGGATCGCCCATACGGGCTGCAATGCAGCGACAATCTTGGCTGCATCACCTGTATACTCGACTACAGGCTGGGTTTCTGCTTCCAACGTTGCAGCTCTGGCCATAGAGATCTCCTGGGATTAACGGTCAGAAAGGTCCAGCACATGAGTCCTAATGCAAACCTTGAGCTGAGCATCGAGCGATCTGATCTCTGCATTTGCTGCATCTCGTGCGCGCCGCGCTTCTTCAACTTCCTCAAAGAGGGCTTGCCGTTTGTCCAGACTGAGGCGGATATCCTCCTCCATCTTTGCCCGAGCTGCATTCCACTCGTCCTGAGCACGGGTATGAGCGTCCACCTTGGAATGCAATTCCTCCAGATGTTTGCGTATAGAAGTGACGAGGCCGACGATTGAAGTATCCCTTGAGAATAACAAGATGCCGAAGCTCTGCATGAGGTCCTGCAACGCATCTGCACCCTTGTCCAGTTGGACCTTGGCCACACCGCCTGCTTGCAGTGTCTCTCTTTCTGCGTCCCAAGCTGCACGCTCCGCCTCCCATGAAGCTTTCGCTTCCGCGAGCTCATCAGCCTGGGCCTCAAGTTGCGCGCGATTCTCCTCATTCTCTCGCATGAGCAGACCCTGGATATCAGCAGAGTCACGTCTCTGTTGGGCCAATACCTCCGTTCTCCGTTGCATCATTTCCAACTCCTTCTGCGTCTGGTCTAGTTGGCTTTCGAGCGCTTCCACTTCTTCTCGCCTCTCCTCGAGCTCTGTCCTGTCCTGCGTCCAACTCCGCTTTTCCTCCTCAAGCGCGCGAAGCTGCGCATCCAGCTCCTCCATCCTCGATACCTTCCTCTCCAGCGACGTGACGGTATCCTCAGCAGTCTGCAGCTCGAGACTCATCGACGTCTCGGCCTGCTCTTTCTCCATGCGCAACATAGACAGCTCCTTAGCTGTCTCGGCCTGCTTTGCGTTGGCAGCTTCCAATGCATCTGTCAGAACCTTGAGCTTCTCTTCCAGCGAAGAAATCTCTGCCGATGAGGGTGGTAATCGGGGAACGTGCGGCACGATAGCATCAGAGTGGCCTGCGAAGAAATGTGCACCGTCGAACCGCCTTTAGACGATGTGGTGTTCACACTGGTGACCGAAGATGGTGTCGGACTCATCTGTGAACTCCGGCCGGGTGTGCTGTATCCCGAAGTACTTGAGTCACCGTTTTCCATAAGAGAATCTGGCGGAGCGCTCTTCTTCTCCATACTCCGTACGGAATAGCTGAGCACACCCGCACGGTGCTCGAGGAGCTTTCTTTGTATCTCATTCGCGCGCTCTGATACCCGCCAGTATTCCTTCTGTGCAAGCTCGACTTTCCGGTTTGCGGCTTCCACCTGATCGGAAGTCTGTTTAGTGACGTTCTTGTATGATGCATTGGCCTTAGAGAGTGACAATGCGGCGTCGCGGATCTTGGTCTCTAGTGTCAGCTTCTTCGACATCGCGACGATCCTCGAGGAAAGTACTTGGTACTCCTGCATAGCATGTCTAGCCCGTTATCTAGAGTAGACGTAACCCATCTGTACATACCTTCTTCAGCTCCTCCACTTCCTCCGCACTGAGAACCTCACACCCACGGCTCTCCACGATAGCCTCGCTAGCCAGAAGGCTCAAGAGGAGATCATCGCGGGTGCTGAGCATCCCCGAGGTCCGCTTACCCTCCACGCCTGAAGGATCCACCGGCTTCCGGGCGAGTTCTACTACACGGTGCGGCATAGGCATGCGTGGAGACGATGGGCCTGCCACTGGCGAGGACAGCTGTGTCGAGCTTCGCGCAGGAGAGGAGCCCATCGAGTCGCGCGAGGACTGAAACGAGGAGTCCTCGTCGCTCTTGGCGGAGCCGGACGGCATCTGCGGCGGTCGCTGTCGGTCCTTACGGAAGAAGAGCGCAGCGGTGGTGGTCTTGGGGCTCTCCGCCTCGGCCAGGACCTGGGATGAAGGGGCCATGATGATTTGGATGCAACGCTGAGGGGGGCTATAGATGTAGATTGGGCGGGTGGCGGAGATGCTGAGGGAAGGGGGGAGCGGATTGGGAGGAGGGTGTTGCGGCTGCGCTACAGTGCCGCCGCCAAAGTATCGCCGGACGCCGTTCATTAAGGGCTCGTGAGACAGAAAATTAAGGTATCAATTCGTAGCGGAGGTATGGGGCGGAGGAGCAGCCAGCTGCTGGGTATTTTTCGGACTCGTGGTCAATGGTATGTCGTCGGCTGAGCTCGAGCTGATCCGTCACTAGTGCGCAGTTACTAGTCTCCTTCCGTTTTAGATCGTTATCCTCGACTATCGCGACTCGGTGGCAACTGTAGACTCAGTGAATTTGAGGAGAGTGCTCTGCAGAAGATCAAGGATATATGTATGTCTCGTGCAATCATGCATGCGAAACGGAAAGAGCCTTGGGCGCTTCCCGGAGATGGGCTGCTATTACTTCAAAGCAATTCGCAAATCGTGACAGCAGTGCGAAACAATCAAAATCACCCTGCTCCGATACTTGTATATACACACGGTTCTAGGGTTACTAGTTACTCGACATTTCATGTCGACGCCCGCAGAGACTGCCAGAACTGAGCGCTCCTCGAGAACATGGAACGAGACGAGTAGTGCTGTTGGTCTGCGGACGAGACAACGCGTATGATACACTTGACGTAGAAGGCGAGGGTTCACCTACTCCACCTCAGTCCATTCCACGAGTCCCGGCCCCAATAACGCGGGCCGATCTTCACGATGACGGCCCACCCAACTGCCGCACTTGCCACATCAAACACAGCATATGTCGTCCGCGGACCGACCACAAACGCAACGCACGCCAGCACAGCCATGCCCCACCGCGGCGAGAATGTCTCGCGCACATCACTGCATGGAACAAAGCTTTAGTTGCGAGGTATTTTTCGGTGATGCGGTGCTTACGTGCGGCGCTCGATCCCTGGGCCTGCCCCCGCGAACTCAACGAGCACCAGGAATGGTGCAACGTACAGGAAATTGTGGTCCCCATCGAAGGGCGTCGTGAACCCCGCTGTCGCGAGGGTGCGCACCCACACAGCGAGGACAGGTGCGGCGAGCGGCAGAAGCCATGTCATAAACAACAGGAGGTGCATATTGGCATTGGCATAGTCCGCAAGAGTAGCTCGGGATGTGGGCGGAGGCTTCGAAGTACGCTCGGGTGAGGAATTTGAATCCCGGGAGGCGAGCGCAGCAAGGGGCACGGGAGTGGGCGATGACTGCTGAGAGGATACAGCCAGGGCTGCGATAGAGGTAGCACAAGTGTAGAAGTGGAAGATCCAGCACCCGAGGAAGGCGACTTGCCAAGGCACCAGCACAAATATGAGCAATGACACGAAACCTATCGACAATAGGGCATTCCTGCTTGTTTGCCCAGTCGTATCCTCATTGCGTCTACTGGACCTAAAGAATATCCGTGAGCATCGATCCGAAGCGTTGGCGGATGCATTATCATGTGAATATACATTACTACGAAAACGCACCTCCCAATCATCCCTAGAATCCTACTGAGTGGCCATAGCATCAAAGAGAGCGTCCACCAGCTGACGAATACAAGTCCGGTCACGATCAAGAGCAGCAGTGGCGCAATCGGGGCAAATATAGGCTCCCCTCTGTTCCCAAGCCAAAAGCCTGCAGGGAGAGGAACAAGAGAAAACACGTAGGATGCAAGGAGCGCCCAGGGCAACACACAGCGTGCAAACCTGTCGAGAGAGCTCCGCACGTCTGGCAGAGCGCCTTAGATGCGTACACGCGATAAGGATAATATATCTCGGGGCTACATCGTGTCACTCACCACTCGCATCGGCTGCGCGCCACGCATTGAAGAGCAGGAGCGCGACGATCCCAACTGCCCAACTGGCCGCTGCCGTCGCGTACCGTGCGCCCCACCGTCCGAGGGTGCCCCACCAATCTAAGCGGAGCTCGACGTGTGCGACACTGCACTCGCCAGATGAGTACACTACCAGATCCACCCCGCGCGCGTAAGTGACAGACGTCCCTATATAAGGTGCAGAGGCGTGTGTGTGCAGAAGGATCGGACGAGTGGAGCGGGGCGCGAGCGGAAAGTAGTGCGTCTCTGAAGGGTGTGAAGTATGCTGGAGCAGCGGAGGAAGAAGGGCATCTAGACAAGAAAGGTTGTGTGAGTAGGTAGCATGCCAATGGACGCCGTGCGTACATGCGAACCTTCACATGCTTCATGATCGTTGAAGACAGGCGTCAGACGGTACACCAGGAGCGCATTCGATAGAAGACGGGGGAAACGGATCTGTGAGCGGAGAGCGTCATGAGGAACTGCGACAGATATTGGAGAGATCAAAACGCCTAAATTGTCGTGAATTGTCAGCTTGGAACTACAAAAGTCAGGGGGGAAAGTACCAAGTGTGCTAACATCCACAACTATAGCATCCTCCGGTACAAATCCTCCGACTACCCAACCCCTCCCGTCTACGCCGTTTACGCTGACAGCGACGTGCGCCTCAAGGTCCACAGATACTTCGGCCTCGAACAACACAATACCTTCTGATTCATCTGTGCCCTCGTTGGGCACAGGGAATGGCTGTCCCACCACGGGCGCAGGTATCAATTTTAACACTGTAGGCTCTAGGGAAGTGCAAGGCTCCGGAGGATGGCCCGGACATAGATATACCGACACATGGAGGGGAAGAGGAAGCTGGGGGGCCACAGACCCGATGCTACCCTGCGATACATATATCACGAACTTTACTGTCGGACTCTCACCGCTGGGTCTAGGAACTGGGAAAAGGTACACCCGCGGAGTGCGGGGATTTTTCAACACAAGAGGGAACTCAGCACGAAGGGTCTCGTATTCGGTGGTGTGCAGATGCAAATCACCCGAAGCAGAGTATGCGGGGAGCGTATGACCATCTCTTAGCCACTTATCCAGTACCGTGGCCCGCTCGGAGGACGAGGACACCGCAGCAAGTTCGAGGGCGGCACGCGCGACGCGCCAGCGCACTTGATGGCACCATACCATTTCACGATGTCCCACGCCGGTCCAACTACCTTCCAGCGCGCTCGTGAACACTGTCCGACGGTATGGGCCTCCCTCTTCCTGGCTCAATGCCTGGGGAAGAATGCACGATTCGGAAGGAATCATGAGATCCGTCGCGCCGCCACAAAGGGACAAGATGGGTGTTGGGTTCGAGGAGAGAATACCCGAGTTGGTAGAATAGATACGATCGACGCGCCGGTCGAAGCGTGCAGGCGGGAGCGTATGTGGTGTGGACATGGTGATGATCGCTGAGATGTTCGGATGCGGCAGCAGCGCGGTCGCAACGATCCCACCCATGGAGTGAGCCATAATGGTGATCGAAGTATGCGGAGGATAAAGCGAGAGAATATAGTCGATGGCGCGAGCAGCATAGGCCTTCTCGGAATCAAGCGTCGGACCATGGAACGCGGAGAGATCCTCATTGAATTCGACTGAGAGATGATGAGAGAGCGTTGTTATCGTGAGCGAGGTACTCACGAGCAAAGAAGTCTAAAGGACTGTAGCGCTCCGCATGGAATTCGGAAGCGACCAGGTATGGCGCATGGTAGTACTGGCGTGCGGCGGAGGAAGCTATGGAGCGGACTTGATGGGAAGAGCCAGCATTTCCGGGAATAAAAAGGACGGGAGACCCGTGCAACTATTGCTCAATCAAAATCGCATTGACAGATGAGAAGGAAATACTGAACGACGAGGACTCGAGCCATAAATATGTTCCTCACTTTGCACTGCAGAACCGAGGGTATATGAAATATATTTTAGCAGCGTACCTCTGTATTCTCCCAGCCGACCTCACGGTACAACCATAGCGAATAACGCCGCGTGAGCGGAGACCATGTATGATCAAAGTGAGATTGCAAAACATAGGACGGGGACATCCATGACATGCGACATCCTTGAGGCGACAGAGTGTGCACGATGTCCGAGCCACTGAAGTAGAAAAGAATGACGGATACGACGGAGAATATGGCGAGGAGAAAGAGCAGTCGGGTCATCGAGGCATGTGAGCAAGTATAATTTAATTTAACGCTTGTTGACATTGATGTTAAAGTATTTTCCAACTCCGGGTAATTAGTTTATAGGCTACAGTAAACAGTTGTGGTCAAATTGAATATTAATGCGGCATTAATATATGTCGACAAAGGGAACCTTTGGCACGGAGCTCGATGTCATGTTATGCGGAACCATCCCCATCCTCTTCACTGCACATCGTCTCCCTCGACGTACAGCACCCCTTAAGTCGTCCTTCAACTCTTCGTTCATATTCACGCCGGTCTTCGGCTAAATCAGAGCTGCATTCAGCATTTTTCAGAGGATCTAGGAGGCGCAGGGTGCCTGCTTGCTGTCGCTGAGCAATATCGAGTGCGCCTCCTGCCACGATGACAACCCCACCAGACACGTCCTCCGTCCCTTCAACTTCGGTCTCCAGCTCACCCCGCATCCGAGCTGACCACTCT
This sequence comes from Grifola frondosa, assembly GCA_001683735.1. NCBI lineage: Eukaryota > Fungi > Basidiomycota > Agaricomycetes > Polyporales > Grifolaceae > Grifola > Grifola frondosa. The sequence goes on from LUGG01000014.1 coordinate 428,411, forward strand.
CCCGTCCGTCTTCGCCAGAGCACCGGCAGCGACAGCAATGACCTCTCACCCCGCGCCCGTCTCTCCCCCACTCTATCTCGCTCGTACAATCCCAACGACCCCGATGTCCGTGAGCGACAGCGCACCATGGATGCCGATATGGCCATCCAACTCTCCCGCGCTCGTGGCAACACTGTCTCTATCTCGCCCGTAGTGACATCTCCGCTCCCTCTTGGCTCACCTTCCGCCGACGGCCATCTCCACTTCCCCAATCTTTCCCTCGCAGAACAACATGAACTTGATGCTGCTCGTGGTGTCACTCCGCTTGCTATTGATGTTGACAACGCACCCCAGTTTCAGGCAAGCCCCCGCACCAGACCGTGACCTTTTAACCAACCACCTTAGTGCAGGGCACGACCCATCTCTTCTTGTTTCCCTCAATATTCCTGATATGGAGGATGCCACTATGGGGGCTTGCCGATGTATCAGGCTACCGTTGATCGCGCTGATAGACCACGCTACGATTTCTCGTTAATGGAGGACTTTGCCAACGCAGAGAAGGCCCGCCTTGGTATCCGTAGCCCGGCTGGAGGCTTCAACTTCCGCCCCGTCCCTTCCTCCTCTACACACGCTCTTGACTCGTCGCAAAGGGAGGGCGGCCAGCCTCCTGCGCAAGACTTTACGCTTCCGTTCACACTGCCCCGCGTGCGCCAGCGCAAGCTCAGTCAGAGTGCGCCTGGTCCGCGTCGTGGTAAAATGGCCCTCTTTGAGCAGCCCAGCGCGCCGCCCCCTGCGCTGGCTTCGCGTGCTCCTCACCTCGCAACGGGGACGACGCTCAGTGCTGTTCCGTCGTACGAGAACCTCAGCGATGTCACCGGTGGCCCCGGAGGCCTAGGGAACGGAGATTTAGATATCGGCATTGGTGGAGGCGCGGGATCTGGCCATGACCGGCCATACCGCTTTTCCTTCTACTCGAATGCGCTGTCAGCGACGATACATGCGCGAAGCCTCTGCGAGCTTCCAGCGGAGGGCCAGTCTTTTGAGGATCTATTCCTTGGGCAGGGTAACATGACTCCAAAGACAACAAATGGGATTGGCGCGGGACCCAACAATCTGGGACGAATGGGCGTTGGTGGGATGGGTGGCGGGGCCAACGGGCCTGTTCCGCGGTCTGCTGCTTCCTCGCCCATTCCCATTCCTGCCGGGGTCAACGGAGATCGAGCTGGAGGCATCTCGAAGATGTATCCGAATGAGCGTCGGAATGGAAACGGTGTGGAAAGTTATACCTGGTGGCTCGATGTGCTCTCACCAACGGACGAGGAGATGAAACTTCTCAGCAAAGTCAGTGGATATTCTGCATTCATTCATTTATCAGATTGTACTATAATAATATTGATGGTGCTTCCCGTGATACCAGGTGTTCTCGATCCACCCTCTCACTACAGAAGACATCCAGATGGAAGAGACGCGGGAGAAGATCGAGCTCTTCCGTAACTTATCTCGTGTGTTTCCGTGGATTCGATCAAGATCCGTATAGCCCGACACATCTTGAGCCGTTGAACATGTACATCATCGTCTTCCGCGACGGAATCCTCTCTGTCTGTCCGCTATCCTCTCGCCTGCGCTAGTTGCACTGACACCCGTCCCTTTCCAGTTTCACTTCCGACCGACGCCGCATCCGCAAAATGTGCGCCGGAGAATCAAGCAGCTCAAGGACTATATTAGCGTGACGTCTGACTGGATTTCGTATGCACTCATCGACGACATCACCGATGCGTTCGGGCCGCTCATCCAGAGCATCGAGTACGAGGTCGATAGCATCGACGAGCTTGTGCTCATACTCAAAGAAGCAGAGCAAAGTGACATGCTTCGCAGGTGCGTGCACTACACCTCCTCCCGGGCGCGGAAACCGCGCTGACCTGCAAATGCGGGCAGGATCGGGACGTGCCGCAAGAAGGTCATGGGCCTCCTGCGGCTCATGGGCAACAAGGCGGACGTCGTCAAAGGCCTCGCGAAGCGCTGCAACGAGAACTGGCGCGTGGCGCCAACTTCTGATATTGTTCGTCACGCACACACTCTCTACCTGCTCGTGCTTATATTCTTGTTTGTAGGGCCTATACCTGTCGGATATCCAGGACCATCTGATCACGATGACGCAAAACCTGAACCACTACGAGAAGATCCTCTCGCGCTCGCATTCCAACTACCTCGCGCAGATCTCCATCGAGATGACGGACGCGAACAACCAGATCAACGACGTACTCTCGAAGCTCACTGCGCTTGGTACGGTGCTCATCCCGATGAACTTGATTACCGGTTAGTGGTGCCGCACGTGCCGTCGGGTATCATAGCTCACCGCACCCTTTGGACAGGTCTGTGGGGAATGAATGTTCATGTGCCCGGACAGAACGTAGAAGTAAGTGTGGCGGTACTGTGCCCAAGTGACTTCATTCTGATAAATATATTCCAGAACCTCAGGTGGTTCGGCTCTATCATAGGTGCATTGGCAGCGTTCGCTATTATCGCTGGGTGGACAACATACAAGATTATGCTGCGACGATAAGTTTCCGGGTTGATAGTTTTATATACATAGTCTTGGGCATATTGCCGATCAGTTGGACCCGTAGACACACACATAGCACGTATCATGATTTATTTCGAAGCAAAGTACCACATGACTGTATCCCCACATATTGACAGCCAATATTGTTTGGCTTGTTGCATCCTTCCCAGTTCCGCAGCATTCTAAATAACCAACGTCGGGACGCAGTTTCGCAAGATAAGGTTACTCCTAGAACTACACAAAACATAGCGGACCATAATACAGGACAAGCAAGTGACATCAGCAAACGTTAAGAATCCAGAGAACTAAACGATACAGCCAGGTCAGCGCCGCGAGCCTTGCGGAGAGCGTCCATCCAGCGGTGCCGCTGGCCCCGGCGCCCATCTCTCATCACCATGTCCCCGAGAATGCCCGTCTGGCCTCACATTCACATCGGTGTAGACTAGTTTGACCCTGCGCTGACCATGTGGCGGGTTTGGCGGCCTGTCGTCTGGCATTCTGCTCGACGTTGGGCTGGGCACCATCCCGCGGGATGCGTACGACCCCGAAGGCTGTCGCGGCGGGGAGCGAATATCGACGGGACTGGGCGAAAGCATCATTGCCAGGGATGGAGAAAGACCTTGATTAGCGCGGGACGCTGACGGCTGGGGAGTGTGCGCAGCGTGATGACGCTTTGGCGACCTGCTGACAGGAGCAGGAGGCACGAGACGCTCGTCTGGCATGGAAGCAGGATCATCCGGGTACTTGCGTTTTCTCGAGGTCTGAGAGGTGTAGCGACGGGGGACCTTAGCTGCTCCGCTCCAGGGTGCGTTCTCGCGGTAGGCGGTGCAGCAGATGCCCCTGCATTGCTCCACCGGCTTGCCCAGGGCGGAGGTGGGGGACCATGGTGAGAAGATGATGGAGGACGTCCGTTCTCGTAGGGCCCAGTGGACGAAGGTGGAGTCGGTGCGTGAGAATGTGTGTGCGAATGGTGATGATGACTGTTGCTGTGATGATGATGAACGGGTCGCGGATGGGGAGAAGTACCATTAGCGATCATAGGGACAGTGTTACTAGGACCGGGCATTCGAGGAGTGGGAATCCCATTCGCGGCTACATTGTCCGGTTGACCAGGAGTGAAACGCATAAGCTCGACAAACAATGTCTGCGTGTACGGCTGAGGTAGCTTCATCAGTATAATATCCTTGCTGAACGTGTCCAACATCTCCTTGGTGTCAACAAAGACTTCGGGTTCAGGATTGGGATTTTCTAGACGAAATGTGAGCACAGCGCATTGAGAGAAACCAAAATTTCACATACCAACATATCTGACCCGCACTTCAGAGAACGGATACGTCCTGTTCTTACGGAGACAGCAGAGGGGACACATAAAGCGACGGACCATCCTGCCGGATGATCGAGAGGATAGAAGACGCAGCCGGCGTGATATAACTTGCCGCAAAGCTCGCATTCCACCGTAGGATAATTGAGTAGATATGTCGTACGACCTCTGCAAATGCATCGAGTACCGTCTAGCCAGTCCTTATCGATGTCCTGTCCAAATACGAATTTTGGTCGCCTGCGCTTCTTCATACGAACAGGGACTTGTGGCTGGCCAGCTAGGATCCGATGCAAGCCAGCAAGATCAAGGCCGAAGGACACTTCAGGATTGGGAGACACTGCGAATTGGATCTTATAGAGCTTGCGCATATAGTGACGTACTTGTGGTATGTACTCTTGGCGCTGGTTGGTAGGTTGAGATGCGAATGACAAGAATTGGCCAATGACAGCTGATAGCCGATCCACTCGGTGGACGATGATTTCAAGCTGCTTCCACTCTTCAGAATAGCCCCTCGTGATATCTGGTGCATGGAGAAGAATGGTGGGGAGGTAGCAGAAGTGCCAGCTGCGTTCCTTGTGGATGGCACCATTCCAATGATGATGGTCGCAGAAGGGGCACGATCCGCCGTTGGCAGCACAGACGCCGTGGAATCGCGCAAAACAATGATCGCACTGCACGGCATCGGAGACGGTACCTGGCGCAGGTGGGCGAACGGGGTTCGTACATATACACGTGAAGTATTCGTCGCTGGGTGGCAGGTCGTCCTCCGGCCGTGTTGACTCAACAACGTCATCGAGAATAGGCTGACCATGGGCTTCACCGTGCTGTTTGCAGTACCACGGCAAGCCTTCTAACCAGCGGAAGTGGACGGAAAGCTGCTTGTCGAGCTTCTCGAAATGTGTTAAATAAAACATGGTGAGGTGCTCTTTTGCATATTTCCGCCATTGCAACATCGTATTGAAGATGTCGCCCTCCTCCGTGTGTTGGTAACGGCCCTTTAGAACCGCTTCACAGCGTGACTCGAGGTCGTGCGCAAAGTCCACGGTCCTCTTGAGGTCCAGAATGGCAGGAATGTTGAACTCTTTCTCGGCCCGACTGACCAGCTTCATTACATCCGGCACCTTCGGTTTAGCAGCTCCAGCCTCAGGTGTGAGCCAAGACTTCGCCTGCTTTTCGATTTCCTTGGCTTTATAGCGGACTTGCAAGATGTGCTCAAGGAGTTCGGGATCGACTGGAACACCACTCTTCTTTGGCTTCGCAAATTCGTCGAGCTCCTCCAAGGTGCGCTGTGGCTTCTCCATGAGCGCCTTTGCACGTGCCTCCCAGGCTTCGCCAGCACGAAGCAACGTCTCCAGATGCTTCATATTACTATTTTCCGGAGACAGGTTGCAGGATCGAGCACGAGAGACATATTGTCTCACGTCCTCCAGGGTAATAGTGTCGTCGTCGACGTCGTCCTCGAGCTCCTTGAGGAGCTGTTCGCGTAGGACAATCTTCTCCACCTCTAGAAGCTCGTCAATGAGGACATTGAGATTTGAACCGAACACAATCAACCGCTCGCACTCGTGGACATACGAGTCACGTCCACGAGGCAACACGGCTGAGTCAAGTAGAGTGCGCGCCTTCGCCCTCGTCTCCTCCGCTTCGGTAGCGACACCCTTCAAAGATGCAATTTCCGGACAGTCGAATCCAAGGTTCTCCACTTCCTTCAAGAGGGCATACAGGTCATCCAGCGTACGTTCGGGCCTCTCCAAGCCATCATCGCCGGCGACACTAGCGGTGCTATCTGCTGCCGAGCTGCGACCACGCGACTTCCGGGGCCGTTTGCGCGTCGGCTTCCGCACGATGAACGTATTTGCAGAGTCCACCCAGTCGTTCGCCTTAGTGACGCATTTGCGGAGAGAATGGAGCTCGGATAGTGGGTAGTTGATGCGATCACCCTCCGCTAGAAGCGCGCGGAGGCTGCGAAGGGCGGGGCGTGGGCTCTCGGTCAACAGTCTGTTGAGCTTGCTTCGCCACACGGTGGGCACAGCCGCACGCTCCGAAACCTTCGCCTGGATATCCTGCAGTTCTGTGTCGCTGAACCTCTTCCGCAGCACGCGATTCGCCATCGGACACTTGCACAAGAGATCCACATGGTCAATGCAGACGACCTTCGTGGTGCATTGGCACGTGATCTGGGAGAGATAACAGAAGACCTTGCAGATGGTGCATTGATATTGATCCTCGGGCCGATCAATTTCTTCGAGAACCTCCCCCATCTGAAGCGATCGGGCCCTCGTCCGGGCGTCCATTTCACGGTCTGTCATCTCTTGGAGACTATCATTCAGCCTGACGAAGGAACTGTAAGATAAAACGCGCAAGAAAATAACTCTGGCACAGCACGCACCACAAAGCGGTCTGAATAGACTGAGACTGTTGTCGTGATAGTGATGAGGAGCTCATCATGTGAGAAAACGGGAAGCTTCCTGTGCTCTTGATACCGCTTCATGCAATCGAGCCCAAAAGGCAACCAGTCCGGCAACGCAAAGTTGACCGCTTCATTAAAGTTGAACTAGGAAAAGATGATCAGTACCCCACCAAAATTAGATGGAGCTAAAGATCGGAGTTGAACATACACCGTGGTTAAATCCAGCATGGTATGCCTTGGGGAACGTGATGATGAACTCCCCAGCTCTCTGGTTGCAAGAGTACACCTCGACGCCGGCATCCTTCACCCTCTTCGGGTTCATCAACGTGACGAGCTGGAACAACAAGTCCGGCTGCGCCTCAAAGAGATCAGGCGCCTCCCGTCTGATAGCAGCCTCGAATTTGTCAGCGTCCGCTCCAGGAACGCTATACCAGGTCTTTGTTTCACCCCAGTGCACTGGAAAAAATCAGAATAGTCAGGTGGACGTAGAGAATGAACAACTGATTTAGCGCACTATAATTGACACTGTATGTGTAATGATCCTGCGAAACGGAGATGAGGCGTCTTCAATATGAAGCGACGTAGGTCACGAACCTCGTTATGCCAGCAGAATGTCGAGAAAACCATCCCGACATACGTCCAAGGCACGGTCATGCCTGAAATATCGGACTTAATGTAGCGGAGGGGGATTCGGGAAGTATCGGTACGTTGTTGAGGTTCCAAGGGTCCTTAGAATACGGGTCCAACGGATGGGTCTCAAGTGTGGGCATACCGCTACAATTGCCACTAATCAGTGTCTGTGAGCGAAGATATCAAATAATTCACATGCCTTCCATGAGTCGTTGAGTGGACATCGGCGCCATATTCGACCTCAACTGTCTCATTGGGGGACTGAACCAGCCGCCAAAACTCGTTCTCCACATCGGTCTCAGTAACGATGACATCGCCAAAGCGATTTACCGTGGGATCATTCATGAGATCTTTAACGGACTCATTCTCGGTAGCGGATGACGGCGGATGTGACTTGAACCACAACTTCCGGAATTCAAGATCTCTTGCCTGGAAGCTGGATAAGCTGTGCTCTTGGCCCTCATCGAAGCCGAAATCACCGCCCGTCCCGAAAAGACAAGTATGGCAGAACCATTGACCCTTTGGGATCGAAGTCAAAGGTGGGTCGAGACAGAACATATGGAATCCTATAATTGGCGGTAAAAAAAGACATTAAACGTTTTCCACTCGAAATTCCAAATAGGACTAACCGCAATCACAGCCGTCGCAAAGAAGCATTTCCTCTCCACGGTCCTTCTTCTGACACACTTCGCAGTGTGGCTGAATCCACATGAGATGTCTGCTCTGAGGTACGAGATGAGATGCATACCTCAGCAGGAGTCTGATTATCCTTAGATGCGAGTGATGGATCGGTCAATATAGGCGAATATCCTAAAACATTCGAGGTGGACGCTTTGCGAGCCGCTAGTTGTGAAGGAAAAAATCAGCTAACGGAACGGGAATATTGCGAACCAACTAACGAGAGAGTTGCTCCTGAGAACTATGACGCGTACTTCTTCGTGGCCTCGACATATCCGCCTTACCCCCGTGCAGATCCTTGTAATCACTCTCATCAGGAGGTTCGGAGAGTGGGCTTGATGTCACGGTCAGGGGACTGGACGGTGGGCTGTTATCACCACTAGCAGACGCAGTGCTTAAACGGCTGAACTTCCCCGCGGACTGGATGTTGGTATGAGTCTTCAGCTGGGGATCGCGAGGTTTGATGGGCGAATTGTAGGTGAATTGCGCACCCGTTCACAGAAGTGTTCATAGGGGAGGATGACACGTGTGTACGAGTTCTTCATTTGAGTAGACAGACCAGGAATACCACCATAGCCCAATAGACGGCCGAGATCAGCCCATTTCTTACCCCTAGTCACCTATCAAGATGAGACCAACCAACAAAGGATGATCACTACATGACAGAAAACGCGGATTGACGAACAGAACGCACCGCCTCATAACCACCAAGTTTGTGCACCTCCTTCCGTAGCAGCCACAAATCAAGCGGCTTGTGATTGATTGTCGGCACAGATACGCGTGGATTCCCTTGTTGCTTGTGGAAACGGTACAATTGCTCCAAAAAATTCACTTTGGCTCGCGAAGAAGCCTCGATAGAGTTTAAGCGTTGCAAACGGGTTTTGAAGCGAAACCGCTGAGTGAAATGTTAGACGACACTCCGCTGCCGCCATCAACGCCATTCTCAACGCAAGAGGACTCACTTCGGTATCGGTCACGAAAGGCATACTCCATCCCATAGGCGGCACAATTTTACACATACCATAGCTCCTCGCATTGTCTGATATAGACTTGATATAAGCCATAGGGTCCTTGAATTGTTCTGGTGTTGGGTAGAAGGTAGGGCAATCAGTGAGGCCAAAAGGGCGAGGACTCGGCTTGACTGGTGCGATCCTGGGGTTCGGAGTCTTGACAGTTGTCAAGTCAAGGGTCGGGGAAACAGAAATGGGCGGGCCATCTCGCAATTGGATGCGAACGCCCACCTCCTCATTGATGCTGCTGTTGAGATTCTCCTCGCCCAATGCAGTCAGGGCATGACTGTGTAACGCAGCAAGAGCCTCTGTCTTGGATTTACGAGGAGCTCGCTTGGAATCATTTCCTAGATGCAGGGAGGAAATGTCGGGGAGAGCACCAGGAGGTGGCGGCTCCGGGCGGTCGATCGGAATGGCGCCCTCAACGGCAATGGTCAAGCACGAGGTGAAAGTGGCGGCGAGTCTGTTCGAAAAATCCGCAGGGGAAGAAGGGGAATTATGGGCTGAAGTTCGAGGGGACCTTCCTCTACGGACGGGAGAGCCGCGAGGAGTAGGACTCCCATGCATGGTGGTCGTGGAAACAGGATCTGAAAGAAACCCTTTGGAGTTGGAACGCCTTGATTTGAGCCCGAAGAGCGGTCCTTCAAACCCAGAGCACTTCTTCGTGGGAAAACCAATTTCGCTGAGTTTAATACTTTCCGCGCCGATCTTGCCGATTCACTGCTCGCGGCCTTTTCCCTTCCTTAGATATCAGAAGCTCATATCTACCGCAGGGGCTTCATGCGAATGTCCTGCGGCGGTACAAAGCAAATGAGCTCAACGAGACTTCCATAACCAGCTCTTATTTTCTATTCTGTGGGAAATTTCACTTGAAAACGATCTACTCGGATCTATTGCCTCCGCGGCAAAACAAGGAGATAGTTGGATATCGGTGCCACACGCGTGCGAACACAAGGTTGGCTTTTGGTGCACAGAAGCCTTCCCTTTCAGAAGCAGAGGCAGCGCATCGACCACACGATGCGATACGACCTTTCAGCAGGTGTTGTTCTAAGCTCGGACGCATTGATCAATCGTGTATCGCCAAGCGCGGCAATCGTTTTGTGGCAGGACTTTGACCCACGGAGTCAGTTGGTTCCGGTCAAAGCCCGTTACAGCACGACTTGTCAAATCGTTACAATCCGCACGGTAGATGCGACCAGCAACATCAATTTTCCGTCCTGCAAGGACATGGAGATGACAGACGCTGTGTCTTAGCGCCAAACTTTGACTGGTACTGTTGAAGCGAAGTTGAAGAAAATTTCACAGATGCTAGAGTCGAGATTCAGAATGAAAAATGATATCCTGCTACCCCCGGCGGGACTCGAACCCGCAACCTCCAGATGAAGGGAATGCCCTAGAAGTCTGACGTCATAGCCATTAGACAACGGGGGCTTAATTCTGATGTTAATGAGTTCAATATTTACCCATTTGAGAATCTATTTAAAAAGAAAAATTGTCCCGCGAACACATCGTTCGGAAGTCACTGATAGAAGATCGATATGTATGTTCGCTGCTGCCATATGTGCACATATGTTCTTAATGCCAATTGCTAATGATGCAGTTATCGATGTTGGACAAACCGCGGACTCGGACGTGAGGATATCGAGACGACCAGCGAGATTTGATTGCACATCGTAAAGGAATCCTACTTCCATCTACGCCCGCCTACACGGGTAAACGAACAATACACTCTCAAGTCGGTCGGTATCAAGACTAGACTCGAAAAGGAGTAACAGGCAGTAATAAGAGAATATGCAGAAGGACGGTGATAGGTGACGATATGATACGATGAGTGTATGCAGGATGGATGATAAGGAAGCAATAGACAACGAGAAGCTACGAGACAACAGGTCCCACCGCATGAAAGAATCCGCTTAAGCACCCTTTCCGCAGGAGCATCAGCAGCATCATCCTTATCCGCGGGCTTGTCTAGAAATGACACAACGATGAGATAACAATAGAAATTTATGGTCGCGCTACAACTTACCTGACTCCTGCATGTCTGAAGTCCAGAGGGTCAAGTTGTCACGGAGCAATTGCATGATGAGGGTCGAGTCCTTGTAGCTCTCCTCCGACAACGTGTCGAGCTCAGCGATCGCATCATCGAATGCCTGCTTCGCAAGATGGCACGCACGGTCGGGGCTGTTGAGGATCTCGTAGTAGAATACGGAGAAGTTGAGCGCAAGACCAAGACGGATGGGGTGTGTAGGGGGAGCTCGGTAACGGCCACGTCGGATGCGGCCTTGTAGGCCTCCAGCGACTTGTCCGCGCTATCTTTCCGCTTGTCGCCAGTTGCGAACTCAGCCAGATAACGGTGGTAGTCACCCATCCTATGCAAACAATAAGCACATTGCACCAACGCGCAAGTAAACTCGAACGCTCACATCTTGTGATAGAAGACCTTTGACTCGCCAGACGCGGCCGAAGGGATCAAGTGCTTGTCGAGGACGTCGAGGATATCCTCGCAGATCTTCGCAAGCTCGCTCTCAATCTTCTCTCTGTAGCCCTTGATCATCGAAACCTGGACTTCGTTGCCCTTCGACTCCTCCTTCTGCTCAATGGAGGATACGATTCTCCAAGATGCACGGCGCGCGCCAATAACATTCTTGTAGGCAACGGAGAGAAGGTTACGTTCCTCGACGGTAAGTTCCTGGTCAGAAGAGGCAACTCGCTTCATATTCTCGACCATCTCTACATATCGTCATGCTTCGTGAGCCATGCATATTACGCGTGCAAGCAACGAAGCATACCTTCGTAGCGCTCAGCCTGCTCAGCGAGCTTGGCGAGATAGACAGAATCCTCACGAGACTGCGACATCTGCGAGTCACACGTCATAATCAGCTCCACTGATAACGCGTCCGGACGCGTCCATAACTCACTGTAAGTGGAGAAATGGGTGGTGAGGTGGGTGATGAGGTCTACAAGAAAGGCTGGATGGTGAGCAGCGTGTCGAAGACGAAGGATATTGGGGGAACACACTGACGAGAGATAGGGAGTGGCGAAAGGTAGTTGATGATGGTAGTTGAAGAAAGGGAGGGCGGATGGAGATAAATGAACAAATTAAATTCAGAGCAGGGCACAGGGTTGTGGGCAGAGGGTAACGCACGTGATGACGTTCCCACGCCCATTGTCGTCGCTACGCGCGTTCCCAGTCCCAGACCACAAAGTGACGCCGACTTTCCAAGCTCAGCCACAGCGACCGTCCATTGTTCTGATTCACAATTATCCTTCCTTTAGCCACCTTGCTTACATCTTAGCTTAAGCATCGTAGAACCATTACAATTGGGCTTTGTATCCAAGCTATATCAATCGGCGATACTTATCTCAGCTTCACTTCTGTCAGCGTGGCGGTACCAATACCGACCTCTGCCCAGGGTAACATACAGTGACGGAACTGTGTGGTGACGGTTCAATTATCACCGCAACTCTGATGAACAAGCCTCAAGATAGATGAAAACGGACATTAGACTGTAGAGTTTCATGATGTTATCTATCGTCGACTTGGCACCTATCTGGTAATACCATGGATATATTCGCCCGTATCAAACCCTTCGCTCAACTACCGTCAGAACCTGGCCCTGAAAGCGTGTGCATACGTCGAAGCCTCTCGCTTCCTGATAAGGTCCGGCCTGGATATGCTAATCATTGCAGCCCCTTTCCAAAGTTAGACTCCATCATTACGCCGAGGGCTTCCAGCTCGCAATCCAGCCGCTCATGACCTGCAGCGCCTCGCTCTGCACGGCCAGGACGGTCGGGTCGACTGCCGACCGCGTGAGCAGGTCGGAGCAGTGGAAACCGTCGCCGATTGCGAGCGGCTGTAGTGCGGTGCTCGTAAAGTTCGTCCCGTCGGCCGCGAGCGTGGCTTCGCGCCATGGGTCACCTGTTAGGAATACAGAGCGTTACTCTGATTGCGTTCACACCAAATGACTGGACAGCGTGCTCACGGTGGCCGTTCGCAAAGAAGAGTCGCGTCGCATGGACGTTCCACCCGTCATAGGCCTGGTTCGTCTTCGCGACGTTCGGCACGGGCAGATGCGAGAGACTGAACGTCTCGGGGAACATGTAAACGCATTGGCGCTAAAGTTCAATAAGTCGCGAGACATTGCGAGCAAGTGTATTCTGCACTCACCTCGTCATAAGGAGGCTGCACAAGCCGAGTTACAAGGGTAGGGTGGCCGACAGGCGCACCCTCTTGGAAAAATCCAACTTCGTTGCACCTGAACAGGATATGAGCCTCCCGCTTCCAGTAGATATGCACTTCGTGCACTCACACAATCCAATTCCACGATCTATTCGCATTGTTGATGGTGATATTGGTCCAATACGATTGAGTAGGGTCATAGGAACCTAAACAGTCCCTAATCGGATCGTTATACCAATGGGTGAGGAATTATACTCGGAATGATGACCACGTACTCGGCATCATCATCTCCGCAAACTGAAAGTCAAAGAATGTCAGTCAAACCACACTAATAGGTGTATATGTAACGCACGCAGTTCATAGTATGTGTTTGTCCAGTAGGATCCCCAAGCTTGCAAGGCGTGCTCGGCTCCCCACCCGTCCGGTCCTGCGCTCACTCCGTCCTTCACCTCAAGTGCATCGCAGAAATTAAAGAATAGCGCGCCAGGTCCGACATACGGCTGCAGCGACTGCCAATCCCAGAGGTTGTTTCGCACTGCACATGCATTTATTACATCTGCGGAATATACTATTTCGAGACCGACTTACATGAGCCGGCAAAGTCGTCCAAGTGGGACAAGTCTGTCATGTTGAAGAGTGCCTTGATAGCGTTGATCTCCTTCGTGTTCCCGGATGTGAAGGTCGAATCGATGTGACTAATGACGGCCTCGACATCTGCAGAGCAGTTCTGAGGCATGTACTGCCGGATTGGCTCGAAATAGCCCCAATAGTCACTACACAATATACATGAACTTCAATGAAAGAAGGGCGAGCAAATGGAAGATCCACATACACGATGCTCTCCACCACAGCCGACGAAGCATATGCGGCCTGGAACAGACCGGGTTTGCTGATCGAAGCTGCAATGTAAACAACGATCTGCATACATACAGCGGTAGACGATACATACTTGACCATAGTGAAGCTTGTCAGCGCGCCGGAGTAGCTTCCCCCGACCAGAATCCACGGAGCCTTGCCTGGAGCAACCTCGCTGCCTCCAGGCATGGGAAGCTGTACATTCTTCGCGAAATATTCCAAGTCATCGATTGCCTGCTGGATGGTTTGCAACTGAAGGCTCTTCACGGACAAGTCCGGGAGCGGGTTGGAAAAGCCGAAGAACCGGTGCTCAATAACGATGGTGGATCCATTGAGTTCCTGGGCGAACTGGCCGTTGATAGTAGTATTAGTCAAGTACCTAGTATTAGTCAAGTACCCCTCGTATCCTGCACGGTGTTGAGAAGACATCTCATGAAAAGATCATCGAGCTGTCAAATTACCATCTGCGTTGATCTCTCCAGGCGTGAACAGAATGATAGGTCCACCTTCGCCATGTCATAGCTTCAGTCAAACTTTGTGAGGCAGGCTGATTGATATGGAGAACATACCAGGCTCGTAGAACTCGTACGTGTGCCAAAACCGTTGCTTAAACGTCCCAAGTTGGGGATTGTTGTGGTCAATCAATTGGTTGAAATAGTATGTCGTGTTGTACGGGGGGAGTGTGGTGCCGTTCCGACTGGTGACAGGCCCTGCGGCGTGAGAAGCCTCGGGCTTGGGAAGAGGGACGTCGGAGGAAGTTGGCGTGGGGTCTGCCATCGCGAGCAATGGCTTGGGCCAGAGAGGCAAGTAACACCACAGAGCCGATTTTCCAAAGAAGCGCCATGACCAGCAGAATTCGAGAGCTCAACACGCAGCTGAGAACGTCTGGAGAGCTCGACGCCGAAGGGATGGGCCCTCATTGCTGCCATGATTTTATACCGTACGACTGTCATATGCATCTTTCGATGTGTGATAGAGAATGCGCCCTTAGTGCGCCGGCAGATTTCCTGATCCGTGGTGGAGGTTTAAAATAACACGCACGCTGTCAGCGACGACAAGTTCTCCCGGCGTCCATAGCTTCAAGATGTCCGCTGAAGAAGCGTAGTTACAGTCACCTGTGCCAGGTGCGCGCGGTGTCCAAAGTCTTCCTGAATATAGATAACGGTCGGCACGCAACACGACGGGCCGCCAGGAAAAAACATACACGCGTTTCCCCTTGGAGCTTCCATCAAGACGGAAATTGACGCGAACCAAGACTTGAGAAAATGGCAGAGTTCAAAGACGGTAGCGAGAAACGACGATCTGATGCATCCGGTTTCAAATACAGCAGGATCAAATCGATTCGACCGTCGTCATATCTAGACTTCTTCGTATACATGCAAACTAGTTTGAAGTTCGAGATATGTTTGAGGCATATGGTGGATCGCGCCGGCGGTCCGCAAGAGGCCGTAACACGTATGTAGTTCTGCCACACGGCGGTATGCGGTCGTCTGAATTTCGCAAATGGAAAGGAGTTGAAATTAGTGGTCATAAGTGAGGACGATAACATGCATTCTGGACACAAAGAGAATATAGTTTCATCCCCAGACGCAGACTCCATCGCTTGGAGTTCGTCTATTGTGTCCTCGTAATTTATATGAAGATCTCATCCCCATGATGGAGGGGCCAGACGCACGATGACAAGGGATCATGCTATTGGATTAGCTCGGCTCTCAAGGTATCGTTCTGGACGAGTAGGCCAACGGAATCAGGTGTGCCAATCATTTCGCGGAGGATCCGGAAGGGTAAACGGGAGTCGGAGTAGGATTCAAAATTTATCGTGAGCAGTTCAGTCAGCGAGGGAGCGAATGCCCGCAACCTCCGAGTGGGGCGACCGCAAAAACGAGCAGGGGAGGGAAACAGCATTGCGGAAAGACCGTGCTCGCTGATGGATACATGTCACCAGATCCGAGCCATCAGGATCATCTCCGCGATTGAAGAGTACCGAGACGTCTCCAAGGATAGTCAGGGATTTCAGTACCGGCAAGACAGACTGGATATAAGGCAACTCGATTCCCCAGGTGTGTATGATGCACAAGGTTTGTAGGTATGGAGCGACCAAGCGAAGGAGCCGTGGAATGCTAGAGAGTTCTTCACCGGAACGCCAGAGCCCTTCATGGAGAACAGCAGGTAAAGCGAACAGATTGAGTTGCGGCGCGGAAATCTTTGCAAGGAAGACCAGGAAGAGGATATGCCCGTAGCGCTGCTGTGCAGGCCAGAAGACTTTGTGCCATGCTCGTTCTACCGCAGTTTCGATGTCTTTCTGCAAGAAAAGCACTAGTCTGAGGCAACTGAGCATCGAGTACTTGACAGACCAGCTCACATCCGTGTCCTGAGAGATCAAGAGCAACGCGCTCGACATTGAATTTGTTTGGTCGTGTTGTGTTCCTACTTCAATTCTCTCCTCCACAAAACTTCGAGAAATGGCGGGGACAGATTCAGTCTCCATTTTCACAGAAGGAACGTTTGAGGAACAGGTAAGCCATGTACTCAAACACCTAAATGCTGTTCGTTAACATGCTCGTTAGATCCTCGAGCTAGTCAACTATCTCGCTCGCTCGCTCGCCGAGGAACGCGCGACTTACATTCAGCCTTTCCAAGATGCCTTGACCGTAACGGAAGGACAAAAGCCCATTGCCGAAGACTTGGAGAGGCGGAGAAATATCCTAACCATGATCTTGAAAGAGGTGAAGGGGCTGGGTGATGGCTCGGAGAGAGGTGGGCACATTAACTGCTAATTCCTGACCCATGTTCGCTCACTCTCATCCACGTGTGCAGAGATTGAGGGATTTTTCAACCTTCTATTCTCCCATTTTCTCGAACTCTTCCCTCTGGATTCACCCGAGACAAAAAGCCATCTTGATACTCTCCTCCATACCATTGCTTCTTCCTCTGAACAAACGACGACGAAATATCGGATGTATGAGCTGTCTTCATGTTCTTTTATGTCGACTATTGATCGAGGATCCTCTCGCGCAGATTGTCGAACCTCTTCAATGCCATTCCACGGAGGTCCGGGCTGCGGTTACTAGTCTACAAGACGCTGCTCCAAATAGCCAGCGAAAACGACGAGCTGGAGCTACTCGGTCTCTCCGATACTGATGTCGAGAACTGGCTGCAAGAATGGGAAATTTCCCCGGAGGAGAAGAGCGCATTCTTGAAGCTTCTTGTAGACGCATTCGCGAAATGCGGCGAGCCGTGAGTAGTCCATTCATTATGTATGTACACAGCTAGCCTGACGTTATGGCAGAGAGAGATCATATCAGTTTCAGCTCTCTTATGTCCGCTCCCTTCCATCCTCTTCTTCACCCGCTCAGGCCGCTGCAATTGACGCGATCGCCATTGCGCTGCGCCTACCTTCCTACTTTAATTTCGACGAATTGTTCCGCCTAGACGCTGTCATCGCCGCAAAAGACCACGAGTTGTTCTCCCTTCTGCATATATTCTTGAACGACGGTCTCGCTGAGTACAAGGCGTGGGCAGAGAGCCACGCAGGCGCGTTCTCGAAGTATGGTGGGTGTTCATTGCAAGCACATGTATCAGATTCGTTGGTTGACGCTCTTGCGCGACAGAATTGGACCCATCACAACTGCAGCGCAAGATACGACTGCTAACCTTGGCAACGCTCGGATTCCAGAATATCGGTCGTGACCTCCCATACTCTTTGATCGCGAGCGGGCTTCAAGTGGAGCCCTCACAAGTAGAAACATGGGTCATTGACGGTATGTATCGTCCTGCATTGTAGAGGCTATCCTATCTTACCCAATTTTCCCGCTAGTCATCCGTGCAGGCTTGCTATCAGGGAAGCTCTCACAGACTACACAGACTCTTCACGTTACGCGTGCGACGGCGCGTTCGTTCGAGCGCGAGGAGTGGGAGCTGTTGGGGAAGCGGCTGCAGGCGTGGAAGTCTGGATTGGTGGGCGTACTGGAGGTGATTGCAGCAACCCGTAAAAAGAACACTCCGGAGCCCACGCAAGCAAATACAAGTGCCTCTAGTGGGGTAGAGACTCCTGTGCCTGCGGCTCAGGCCGCCGTTGCTTGATCTATATAGCTGTCAAAATCTCTACGATTCATGATGATATCCTGGTGGAGACATTCCGATGCATGACTCTAAACGAACGATATGCGCTACTCTAAAACAAAGGATCCCACTGTATAGAACGCTGCGGCCAGTGCGAAGTCTACGACATGTCAAAGCAATGCGAACGCGACTCAAGTTGCAATATTCAGTTTACCATTCACCATCAAATCCGATGAAACCTTGATGAGAGAGTATCAACGAGTGCAAGGCAAAATAACGCAGTGCTCTCACCAGTCAATAAGAAAATCGGGAAGAAGCGTTTCTTCTCCAGCGTCGAGCACCAGTTCCAAGCACTCGTCAACCGTCCGTCGATACATGACCCTAAGCAAATCACAGATAAATTCATGGCTTGAGGCTTATAGCTCTGCACATACCTGCGTCGAAATAGTTGCCAGCCCCAGACCCATCAAACCCATGGCGGAAGAAGTCGCTAAGAATCTCTCGGGACAGACCGTCTACTCCACCATACTCGTTGTCAATGTACGAGCGCAAAGCATGGTTCTCCGTGAGCTTCGGGATCTGAGAGAGGGTATTGCAGATGGGCAACAGGATCCGGTACACCTGGGAGTACTTGTCTGCAACACGGGATAATGGTCAGCGAGAGGCGTGCGTCATGTGTGGCAACGTACCAATGAACATGAGTGCATTCGGAACATTGTGGTCACCCATGTGAATGACTGATGAGCCGACCCAAGATCCGATGCTTCGCTGCGCGCGATTGAGAATTGCGTGCATCATGCGAGACGTCTTAGGGCTGCCTGCACTCGGTTAAGGCCCTGGCCAGTATCGCGGAGACGGTACGGCACGTTCTCCGATAGGAGATCCTGCTCTGCCAGGGTCCACAGATGGAACATGTCTACGGAGGACAAACATTCAATAGATACAAGTAGCACTGGCGCTGCTGTGCCTACCATGCAGGATCTCCCGCCAGAGCGTTAGACTTTGGAGGACGTACGCGTATTGCTTCGAGTGGTCGTGCGTGAGGCGTGCGCCACCCTTCCCGCTTTTGATCGCCAGGCTGTTCTTCGAGCCCTTCGCCTGCGTCGGATGGAAGTACTGCTTGAGGTATGCAATCATGCGGTCACATGGGTCGCGGTTCACCCGTAAGAAGGCATGGTTGTCTCCGATACTATAGAGACACTGTCGGATATTTTCTTGGCTGAGGCCTTTACGCTCATAACGGGTGGCAAGTGTTTCGATCGCGCGTTCTTTGCTCTTGATGTCCTTTTGGACGTCGCGCCGGGAGCGCCCTTCTGCGTATATCTCCTTCGTAGCTGTGACCACGAGGTCGTCACGAAGAAGGTCCAGTGCCTCGTGGTCTTCCAATACATTGTATACTGTCTTAATGGGCATTACGCATGAGAAGTTGAGGAGGTCCTTGACCTCGGGAGTTTGACTGTCCTACAATTTGTACATTAGCACAGGTTAGACATCACCGGCACATGACTGACCTGCAGGAGGTATATTAGCTTCCCGTATGTGGAACGCATCTTGTCGGGGTTCATGATCTTGTGACGTCGTCCCAGCTCGAAGATTTTTTGGTAGAATTCCTCGTTCACTTCGAAATCGCGATCGGCGAAGAGCTCTTGACCCTGCTTATAATCCACCGAGAGGACAAGGCCAGACAGGATAGCGCACAGCTCGCGAATCTGTTGCACAATCCGTTTCGCCTTTGATAGTCCGAACCCGAGCGTGTCTATCTTGTCCGTGTACTCCGACACGCTAAGTGCCGCTTCAAGAAGACGGAGGGATTTACGTTCGCCAAAGGTGAGACGAACAGGGATATACTTTGCGCGGTCCACGAACCAGTCTCCGACTGTCGACCCTGCAGCGGGCAGTGGCGTATCGATAGGTGTGGATGTGCCTGCAGCCGCACGCTCCAACTCGTCGTCAGAATCTTCAGCCCTCTCATCGTCTACATGCATCTTCGATGCAACGAGTATTAAAATAGGCCAGTGGCACACATGACTGGCGAACTCACCGCATCCTCATCAACCTGTCCAACGGGATTCGCAGTTCCATTCTGCACTTTTGCTTTCTTCTCGAGTGGCCCGGATAGAGGCTTTGTAGCGTGCCTTTTGCGTGTGCCTTTGCGGTGTTGTGCTGCAAAGCATACCTCGCAGTAGTCGTTGAGCAAGTCTCGCAGAACAGTTGGGCGGGCTGATCTATGAACCGCTGTTACATAGGAAGAACCAACTCAATAGCAAGACGTTCACACCTTCGCACTCTACACAGAATCCTTGCGCTGCGGTATCACTTTTGCCAGATTCTTCATCCCAGCCCCCCGATGCGGAGGCGGAGGCGGCTGGCAGTTCGAGGTCCTGATCGCCGTTGAGGATGTTTTCGAGGGAGAATGCGTGGCCTGTACCATTTCCTTCCGCACCGTTCTCGTCCCGACACGGCGCGTTGTCTAGCGACATTTTCGACTCTTGGGAGACTTTGGGTAACAGATCCGAGTCCCAGGGAAAACAATGAAAAAGTCGGAGACGGAACAACACGTGTCTCACTCGAACGAAATCATCCGTGCTTCTCTCTCCAGCTTCCTCGGTGTGCTGTTACTCCTTCCCACTGTCTGTCATTGTTCGGGTCGGACTCTGATGCATGATGGACGACGTTCCCATCGAGGTCTGGTACGAACATTTCTCTTGCGCCTGCACGGACGGTAGCTACGCCGGCGCATCGCTCTTGCTGGCGTCCAAAGCTTTTCATCCTCTGCCACTCGCAAAATAGAGCTTTCCCTCTCACTGCTCGCTCGAAAATCATTACCACTCGGGAATGTATTGTCTCAGGTTAACTTTCTGGAGGATTCTGATATTCCCACGCAATCTCAAATTTCAGTGGTCAGGAGGTTTCGGAAGAGAAGTCGAGCAATTTCGTGCCGTCGTTCTCCAGCTTCTACAAGTGGTAATTCCGTGCATATACTTTCATTCTAAATCAGATTTCCAAAAATACATATCCCTTACTAGTGCTGAGGCTTGAAGCTTGAAGACGCCATGCATTTGCGTTGGTGTGCAACCTTAGATACGGCCATCACTCGAGCTCTCACAGGAGCGAGGAGTTACTTCGGATGTAAGAGCATGCTCGACATTTGTGTGCCAAATTCTGACCGCAGTAAACAAGTGATAGGACTTCCATGATCCTATATAAATCTGTGTATCCCTGAACCTGTCATAAGCCACAAGCGCAAGACCGCAGTCGTTATCGAAGAATCACTGTGTCAGTAAGTCTACGGCAAGCTGTCCAACAGATACTCAGGCTTTTCCACAGAAATCAATCATGGCGCATTGCAGCATTCCTTTGGAACTTTGGCACAAGATATTCCTACTCGCATGTACGGATGGCGGTGCCACTGGAGCTGCACTTGCGCAGGTCTCTAAATTCTTCCAGGCCGCGTCCCTGCCTGTCCGTCTACACTCCCTTGCTTTCATCTCCCTGCAACAGCTTGAGTCCTTCCTAGTATTCATGGACGTGCAGCAGAAATTATTTCCATCTCACGGCGGGCCCAAGGTCCGCCACATGCTGATTGGGGATTTTCATGCCCAAGCACCCTCAAGGAATGATCACGTCGAGTCTCTACAGAACGCGCTCGGGCTGCCGAAGTCAGGAGGGTCCAGTGGGACACGTATATCGTTAGCGCTATCACACAGCTTCTTCATCTCGTTGCGCCAAATTTGCGCACTCTGTCCGTGGTAAATCATCACACATTCCCCGTGCCGCTCGCGACGAATGGTTTTCCACTGCTGGAGGAGTTGACCTTGTTCAATATGTCCGCCATGTTTCCCACCTCCGAAACGACCGGTGATGCGGAAGTACTGCCACTACTTCCCTCCCTCAAACGTTTGCATGTAATACACGCATCCGGCGGCGACATGTCGCAAATCTTCCGAACACTACCTTTGCTCGCACCCAATCTATCCCATCTTCGCTTCTCTAGTGCAAGGGTACCACTCTCATTCCTTTTGGATTTCTTACGCAATGCAATGGGCATGCCGGATACCATCCAACCTCCACCGGGCTCCGACCCCGACGTTCGTCCATCCTATCCTAGCTTGCAATATATAATCGTACATGCAGTGCCGCTACCGCGGGGAGGCTGGTACGGCACCCCGCGCATGAAGTATGGATCAGTGGTACACGTGTTAAACCAGGTGATGGCATGTCATGGCCAGGGCGAGGGGTTACAGCTTGTCATCCTGAAAGGGCGAGCACACCGAGAACAATACTGGGCGAAGCGTGCAAAGAAGGACTGGTTCGATCGCATGACTGGCCAGAGAGGCTGCTGGACGCTCCAGCACTGGGTGGAAGGGAGTCGGTGTACGGTCAATCACTATGATGACTCTGATGATGATATTTGCTAGCTTCCCGGCATGTGTGTGTAGGATTACTATGATGTGTAGTCCATCCACTTATACATTCCCAATGACATACCGGAGGCTTCACATCGAATTCTCTTAAACCAGCTACCTATATCACGATGATCAAATCACAACTTCCACTGACAGCGGGCCGCAGACCGCGGAGTCATCATATGCGGGGAGAAATACAACATATAATCGCAAGTCCAGCTGTGCCAGACACGGTTGCAGCAATTATTGCACTGCGGCAACGTTCGTGAACTTAGTGAACGCGCCTATTGAAAATCGCGAGTCCGCGACGCACGTGACCGCGCAAATTTGCGTGACTCGCGATCGAAATATTCGTCTTGAATCTTGACTCTTGAGTTTGAGTCTTGACAAATTTAAACTCAAAGCTGTCGTCCTTCTCGATTTCTACAGGCCGCTTCTCCGTTCTATCTTCTTATTTGCGTCCTCTGCATCGTTGTTATCGGAAAATGGCCTCTGTCGAAATCGGGAAGGGTATACTACTGAAAGCAGACCCAATCGCGAATACATTCCGAGATGAAATCAAAACCGCCATTTCTGCATGTCCTCGGCCGCCTAAGTTGGTCGGCATTCTGGCTACTACATCTTCTCCAAGCAAGTCCTATGCGGACTTCACGAAGAAACAGTGCGACGCACTGGGCGTGGAGTTCGTTCTGAAGAAGACAGGTGCGGCTGAGGACCCGGCATTGGATGAGGGTGAAGGCGTAGAGGACGCTATCATCGAGGCGAACGAGGATGAAAGCGTTGACGGAATTATGGTAGGCATCATGCGTATGATTCAGAACTCGCCTAATCACAATTGCATGTATGTTACGCTTAATCAAGGTGTACTATCCAATCTTTGGCGTGCAGCAGGTCTGTTGCAAATTCACTTGAGACTGCATCCTATTAATCAACGCTACTGAAATGGCGTGCTGTTAGGATCATTACCTACAGCAGGTAAGTGTTTGGATTTTTTGCCAGAACAAGGAGACACCTAATATTATTGAAAGATTGTATCCCCGTTTAAGGATGTAGAAGGGCTTCATTTCAAGTTTCATTACAATCTCTATCATAAGTGCGTCTGTGAAATTTCCGACACCATTTCTCAAGTCTCACATAAGCATTCAGTATTCGGTACCTAGACCCCAAGACTCTGCACACATCTGCTATCCCCAGCAAGCCTCCAGTTCCCGCTGTAGAAGATCAACCTCCCCCAGGAACTGTGAAATCGGTCCTTCCGTGTACTCCATCGCCATTGTCAAATGTCTGGAACATATCGGCGTATACAACACAATTCTACCCTATGGCGATCGTGCCTATGGCAGGACGGTCACCATCATCAACAGGTACAGTCATTTATATGGACACCTGTCGTACGGACTCATGATATCATCCATTCCAGGTCGGAGGTTGTAGGCCGACCTCTAGCTGCTCTTCTTGCTAATGATGGCGCACGAGTATTCTCAGTCGACATAGACTCCATTCAGGTCCGTTTTGTTTCTAAGCTTGAGATGATAACTAATATCCGAATGTCGCCATCGTTCCTTATACAGGAGTACACGAAACGTCCTCGTCAGTCTGCGGCACGTCAGTTCCATCCGCGACACGTCGTACATCCTACTTCCATGACGCTGCAAGATTGCTTAGCCATCTCTGACGTCGTAGTTTCGGCGGTTCCTAGTGCGAATTACAAAGTCAAAACGGAATGGCTCAAGGATGGCTGCGTATGTTTGAATGTTGCCGCCGACAAAAACTTTGAACACAGATGTGAGGGAAAAGGTGAGTTTCGTTCAACAAAAGAATCCCAAAGCACAAATATTCATGAATCTAATATAGGCTTCCCTGTATATGCCCACCATCGGTAAAGTCACCATTATGATGCTTTTGCGAAATCTGTCAGTGATTTTGCGCTCTTTGTTGCCTCCCATCATTCAATTTGCCTCCTTCACAGACTGCGATTACAAGAATACCGTAAATACCGCTCCGCCGAAACATCATGATCTTAATACGGACACTAAACTATCCGGATTTGAAGAATTATGGTATGTCATTGTAGCAATTTGCCCATATTAGAAGAGCTCTGTGCTCCCGGTATTACATTCGGTAATAGATGAAAAGACAGACAGTCGAGGTGATAACTGGCTGTGCGTTCCAGATACTGTGCGCAAGTCAGATCTATGTGATGATGGCCATATGTGATTGACGATAAGTGAACGACAAGGCTATCTGAACTGTTCCTCGGTAATTTGAATCGGTGGCACGGTGCCGTTATGTGTAGGAGTCGAAGAGCCTGAGCGAGGGAAGGAAGGCGTCATGGGGGTACCCACACCTGAACGATCCTGCTGTACCATAAAGCGCACTCGGTATCGATGGAACTAAATTTATCAGTTAGGTTATAGATGAGTAGGGCGATGGGCGAGACAAGTCGCGAGACAACCGATGCCTTACCTGCGGAAGTTTGGGTATCAGGACTAGGATCAGTGCTGTGAGATTTAGTGCAAATAGCCACGGATCGTAATGGGTGTAATGAGTGGAAGCAAGGAAACTGACAAGAAACATGAGTGTCGGTTAAACAAGATCGCGATGCTGCTCTTACAGCGTAATGGGCACAATAAAGAGCCACTTTTTGGCCGGTGTGTATTGCGCGCCTTCATCGATTTGTTCCCATAGCGTCAAATCATCATACACCCCGCCATGCAAGTCTGAATGGAAAGGAATGCCCGTGACATAATGGAACATGAGGTACGAGAGCTATTCTAAAGAGTCAGGGTATGGGCTCCGCAGCAACGAGGCAGAAGACGCACAGCAAGATAGAACAGATTGACGAGTGTCCAGCTAAGTTCCTGCCTCATTCCTGGAATTGTATCGATGACAATCTTCCCGGCGAATATGAGCACTGGATGGATGAGCCATGCGCCTGACACGAACGTAACGTTTCAGCCATGATCGCACAAAGATGAGGGTAAGAGACGCATGATTTGAATAGATAGGATACTTGCCCTTGCGATTAACCCATTCTGCATTCACGTTGTCGTACACACTCTGGTCAAGAGCCTCTTCTTGTGATTCCTGACCAACCTTCTCTACTTTTAGCAGGCTGGGGCTCCGTTCGCGACCCATGCGGACTGACAGGCCCGAAGGGGGACTGACGGAAGGAACACTAAGAGATTGAGACGTTAAGATTGAGGCCATTGTCGTGGGAGACGAATCCTACGACGGAGGTGAAGTGAGACGGAGGTGGTCTGATTGAAAGCGTTGTCGTGGCCGGACTCCCCATGACTTTAATAGGCGCCCATACTGCTGCGGGCGCTTATACACAATTGCCGCCGTCGGCACTCGTATTAAGTTCAACACTTCGACAATAATGGCCATCTGAGCTTCACAGCGCTGAGATTGTCGGTTTCGCCAACGCCCAAACAGCAGTCGAATGAGTTTATAATATGCTCTTGCAATGGTGCATGCTTGAACCGTCTGGCCCCGGTAATCTCGCCGCCATACGGTTCTCCTCTCCAGTTCGAGTACAGTCGATTCGAATCTTCCCAACGAATGCCCAACCATTTGCACAACAACCGGGGATAGTCGCGTGAGTCACAACTCGCATTCTGACATGCTTTGCAAAGATTCACTTACCTTTTCAAGTCGGACAGAGCCCGAAGCTTTCTTTCTTGACCTATATTTCAATGCGCACCCCATCAGTTCTCCTAAATCTAAGGAGAAACCAAAGGCTACTAATGCCTTGGTGCCCACTGTTATTGCATATGCAGGCGGGCAAGTCGACGTTGCCGTTGGCATGGGGCCTGAGGTCAGTAGGCTTGTCTCTGTTGCAAATGCGGCTATTGACTTATCTCTTAAGGTTGCCACACGTTTGATGATTGTGAGAGGCAACTTCCAATTCGTCTCAATGGCAATATATGGCGATGTCGTGTCAGAAATGCCCTCTCCGTCTCTGGTGTACGAGCTAAAGCCTCTACCGTCCGTCGAGCCCATTGCAATTGCGCCGGCGCTTGACCCCGCCAACTCGCGCGACCCAACCAACCTGGCTCGGCAATTGTTACGCCTCATACCAGATGCTCCAGAACTCCCCCTTGTGATTCGTCTTATGTTTTGTTTGAAACCGTCTAGTGAAGACTGGGATCTTCCTGAATTTCCCTACCTTCATCCTGACCTGGACGAAGAAGCAGCAGATTTTGATCTGGAGAAAGCATACAATTTGACTTCTAAACCTGTACCTGACTATGCGTCTCATGAGCAACTTCGTCAATTTGCAGAGAGGGTTGCGCGATTGACCCAAGCCAAGGTAACCGCTTATGCGACACAAATGTGGTATTTTTCTTAATTTCGATGTTTAGGATGCCAGTCAACCCTACTCTATCGCTGGGATTCTCTGTCACATTGCCTCGCAACATCCGGTGATGGCACGATGCCTCTTGGTTTGTCATTTCATAAAGTCCCGTTTGTGTCTCCTGAGCCCCATATTATACAGGAGGTCCTAGACTTCGAGAGGATATTCGATGCTACAAGTCTAGGCGAGCCAACTCTACTAAGACTGCTCTATGCCACGACCAATCCTGACGTAGCTCGCCGTTTTAACTCCGAATCATTCTTGAATCTGGTCACCTTCGTCTCCAAGGACATGAACACAGACAGTGACACACGGTCGGTCGCCACTAAAGTCATAGCAAGGATTCGTGGGTGGTCGACGTTGGAAGATGCCTTATCTAATACCCAAGGTGACTTCATCGCTGCGGCGAGCACCCTGCGGGATATTGGAACCGACGAGCAGTCGTTCGGCATCTGGCTGGAATCCATGGTCATTCATGAGGACATTGTGTCCACTATGGAAGAGAATCCGGTCCCGCCTATATCCTTACTTCATCCACCGCTACTGCTCCGATCTCCTAAGACAGCCGTCTCACACGACGAATTTGTTGCGTTCTTACGGGCGTTCATAGGCGTATCTTGCGTCCTTGCTGTCTATGCATGGGCAGATAGCCTGCCACACGAACGCTGCCGTGAACGTACTTTAGGCATTATACGGCTGTGGCAAGGCGTGGATGGATATCGTGAGGCCCGTAATCTTCATCTGGTGTCTGAGGATCCGACAGCTGACGTACGTTCGTGTAGATTGTCGACCATCTAATGCTCCTGCGACAAATGACCTTCCGTCTTGGCTGTATGACAGACAATGACCCACCTACCCGTGCAGGTATAGATACTGAACACATCCTCGTTAATCTGGCTCGGGACCCTCAAGCCATCCTGCGCCCTAACTTCATCAAATGCATCCTTGAGCTGGGTTTGTCGACTTCGTTTATTACCGACGAACAGAGGCTGTCAATGCGT
Source organism: Grifola frondosa (assembly GCA_001683735.1). NCBI lineage: Eukaryota > Fungi > Basidiomycota > Agaricomycetes > Polyporales > Grifolaceae > Grifola > Grifola frondosa. Next base: position 455,866 of record LUGG01000014.1, read on the forward strand.
CAGGCTGCCATTGTCGCTGACGACGGCCTGCCAGGTGCAATAGATGAATTATCGCGCCCACTTGAAAGACCTCCCAGCATGGCAAGTTTGCGCACACTTCGGGTAGCGCTAGCTGTGGTTTTCCAGGAGCTGGATGAACAAGGAGAACGCCATGTACTGGAAGATTTTTGGCAGGACGGCTCTAGGAGTCTCGTAACCTGTCTTGTTGACGTACTCTTAGCGATCACCGACGAAATCCGTGGCCATTTTGCGCTCCTACCGCCCCCGTCTACTTCTCACGAGTTGATGAACCAGCACTTTCGCTCCTCGCAGGAGATTCTGCGGCTTCTTCTTCGGCTTATACCCGACTATCCACTTCCTAGTCGTGTCTTGCGCACGTTGACGACGAGTGTGGCCGACCTGTTTGTTTGCACGGACGCTGTAGATCTGTTGTATTCACAGTCGAGCCCGGCTTGCGTAGCGGCTCAGGAAACGAGACAATCCTGCATCGATATCATCCGACTGGTGTGTGAGCCAGCATCGACGCCGGAAGGTGGCAAAGTTGGAGGCGAAGTGGTGTTGGGAACCCTTCTTGAGCACGGACTACGCAGTGAAGATCGGGATCCGATCCATCATCTGCTTCAGGTGTTCTGTCTCATTGACTACCTCCTTCCGATGCAAGACGCCGAAGAAGAACAGCAGTCCCTTTGGGTTCAGCGCATTATACCGACTCTTCTGCGTCAACTGTTGGCTTTCTGTCGGGCCTTGGATACAGAGAACAAGGTCCATTTTGTCAAGAGGCTAATCAACCTCGATCGTGGCATAGTCGGTGTTGGCGACTGGCTCTTGGTCCAGGAGCTCAAGGTGTTATCACATGCTGTGCAGTCTCTATTGGATCCTACACTATCACTTCAACAGCGGATTATCACACAGTACCAGATTACCCTCTCCCTGCGCTTCCTCTGTGATCTAGCAGACAGCTCATCCAGTTCGCATAGATGGTTCATCGACTCGATCGCAGCTGCAGACGATGCCTCTCGTGTGTTGGTGACATGCCTCACATCTTTGCTGGATCAGCATATGCTTTCCCCAAACCTGACAGCCATCACACGGATTCTGGCGTCCGAATACTCGAACTTCCATAGCGACCTCCGCTTCGCCTTGGTCCTAGTGCTATGGCGGTCATTACGGAACCCCGAAGGTCTATTCGTAGCATCCGATAAATGGCTTGAGTTGTCCATCACTGTATTGTCTACGATACCGCCAATAGCTATCGACTCGGACAGGATAGGACAGGAGATCGGTAGTTTGTTATCTGCCATTGGAGAACAAGTAACGCTGACCGAGGGGGGTAGCCATTGCATTGGTGTCCCTCTTGGAATGGCTCGTCGTAACATCCCATTCGGGTCTCCCGCAGTTGACCACTATTCATGGCATAACTCCGACCTCGTTTGGGACATGCTGCGATAATCTTCGGAAAGCACTTCAGCCCGAATGGATTCAGCGTTTGGAAGACGCCGTTGGCAAGTTGTCTGTGGCGGAAGACGTATTATCCGTTGTTCCATCAACAACTCTTCCCGAGAGCATCGAGCTTTCCATTCACGACGTCGAAGAACTTCTTCGGTCGACTATACCCCCTCCTTCGACGCCACCACGGAAGGCTCTCAACCAAGATGTCCTAGGCCTCGTCACCATATCCCCTCCTGCCCTGATACGCTCTCCTGCGTCCACTGGGCTCACCAAGACATACTTGAACAACGATTTCAGGCAGCTGCGCCAGATATCTGCGCGCGCGAACACAAGCAGACTTCCGAGTATGCATGTGGACGTAGGTGTAGCGATGGTCGTTTGACCTTTTTGTATTAGTAACTAATAGCTGGAATAGGAGTTCGAAAGCGCATCGTCGCCCACGTTACTCCCATTGTCACTGTCGCAGGCGACGGCAAATACGCCCTTTGCGGCGGAGGCATTCCCGCCACTTGCACCTCCGTTCAATCCGCTGTAGGCATGATCTACGATTATGCAGTCCGATATGATACATGGACGAACGTATGGTAGGTGAACAGTAGAGATGCAGATCCTCATGAAGGCTCATACGGGAATCGTCGGCGGACATGTGACGCGTGAAGATTCGGATATCGCGGAATAAGGTCGTCGCGGGAGCGAAAGTAGCGATCCATCTCTGAGGCATCGAATTCAGAGACCGGGTGTTCGGGTGAAGGAGGCGAGCTTTCTTGCTTGGGTTCAGGAGGTTTTGCTGGCTTGCCGCCGAGTCTGTGTATTCGCTTCCGCCGCGCCTTGACAGGCTGCTTTTCAGCACACGAGGTGGGACCGGAGGATGTGGCCTCCCTTGGTGGAACACTACGGACAGTGAAGTGTTCGAGAGTTCGTGTGTAGGGGGACAGAGTATGATACGAATGACTGAGAGTAGAGAGCTTTGAGATGGTACTGTTTAGGGATGGCCGAAGGATGATTTGCGGGTCATGTTCCGGAATATGATACTGCTGGTCAGGAGAGCCTGTAACGAAATTATCCAAATTCGACGATATAGATGAGCGTCGTGGTCGATTTATATGAACACCGCCCTCCTCTTCGGGAGCGGGTGGGGTGGGTATTGAGTGGGTCATGTCACTGGACCGCTGTGTGTGTAGGCTGGACGAGCTCCCGGCACGCCGCAAGGTAGAATAATCAAGTGCAGGGACAGGTGGCATGAATTGGGAAGAGAACCGGTTCTGGTCCATGGAGTTTTCCATCCATGGTCCTTCAGAAGCTGTGCGGACATCTGCAGCTGATCTGTAATGTGGCGTCGCTCCTGCAAAATACGGGTCATACTGAGAGCTGGCGCGAGGTGGCGAGCGTGGGCGTGGCGACAAAACGGAGGGCACGGAAGCAGTTATGCTTCCGCGGGGAGAGAGGGCTTTGCGAGAAGGACTTGGTGTTGCCCCCTCACGAGACTGTGTCCGTATCTGAGATTGCGAGTGATATATACGGGGACGAGTAATGGTGCCTCCGCCCACAGCAGGCACGGATTCGTATTCAGTGATATCGCCCGCCTCGGACACTGATGCCCCAGGATCATACTCCGAGAGCAAGTCATCCCAGTTTGCAACGTCGAACGAGCCTGTCTCGGTACCGTCAATTTCGCTTGGCTCTTCAGTCAAATCCGCGAGACCCCTGTTCTGTGCAAACAAATTCCTGAACCCACTAAATACACTTTTGGCCGGGAGGCCTTCGGGCCGTAGACCATATGTTGGATCAAAATTCTCGATATCCGGGAATGACGAGGGACTATCGGAGGCGGGAGGAGGACTGGTAGTGAGCGGTGGGGAGGAAACTGCAGATGTGGAAGGTTTGCGGCCCACACTTGACGATGAATACGAGGAGCGAGTTCGAGCATGGCCCGCAAGACTATAGGTCGGCCGCCGCAAAACCGACTGCACACCTACAGATGGAATGCGCGAAATGCGGTACGATGACAGGTCGGGGTTTGACGCAGTCTCGGAATTCCGCTGGCGTGGAAGAGCAGGAAGCCTCTCGAGATATGGCGCCTCGACCTTGGCCTTCACCCACTGCTGACTGAGGCGATGGATGATGCCCGGCAGGTCTTCTCTGAACATCTGTCGCAGTTGACCTTCAATTTCGCGCTGAATGAACTTTTGGATGACAGCGATGGAGTCGAACGTGCTATTAATGTCGACGTTCTGTAATGGATCGGTCTTGAACACGAGCGTGATGCCCTTCTGCCGCGAGACGACGAGCACGACGTACGCGTTCAGCTTGAAATGTGATAGGCGGAGGAGCATAGGTACAACCAGAGGTTGTTTCGCCGCGAGCATGCCTCTTGACCCACCCATGAGATCCAAGTCCGGCTGCTTGTGATTGAGAGGGTTTGCCTGTATGGTTGTTAGCGGGCTATTGTTAGCAAAAATAAGATAACGCACCTGGACCTTCGTCCTGAGCACGATATGTGCATCTCCTGCGTATGTCAAGCGAAATATACCACGGAACTGGTCCATCGTGAGCTCCCCAATATCGCGAATCTCCAGTTCGGGAGGCTACGCCCCACACTACCGGTGAGCACCTGCAGATAAAAATGAAACATAAGACAGACTTGAGTACCCATCTCGAGTTCGACAACTTCAATCTTGTCGGCTATGACGGGGGTTTGTTGCCCTTGTTGAGGGCGGCATCGAGCATCTGGATGGCATCGGCATGAAACTGTCGGAGAAAGCGAGGCCAATTGAAGGTGAACGACATATGAGATGTTTTGCATTCGGATGCTATACTCGGGCCAGAAGTGTGTCAGGAGTGCGGAGGGTGCGAAGACGATGGGCTGAGGAACATGGTGAGGTAGAAGAAAGTTGGTCTAGGTTGGTCTCCTCACCTCCGAGATTGCGAAGCCACGCGGCAACTCTTGCCTTTTGCTCGTTGTTGTGGCCGTCCGCTTCCTTGCAGTACTTTCCCACTACAACGTGCACTACACTATCAAATTTTATGGAGAACGCAACGGAAATCCTCTGGAGATATCCTGGTGTCAGCCTATCTGCCACTTGGTGCGGCGATTAGCGCATGCCTCATGTTCTGACTGCATTTTGCTTCCGCATTCTTCTCTCCAGGATTTCTGCATAATACATCCATCCACTTGCAAAGCTTATGTGTGGTTTCTTCTAATCTTTGGTAGTATGGCCGGTAGCACACCGGTCTCACGACTTTGATTCCGGTATGTCCAGCCGTATTGACTATCTCCAGAGAGGCTGACCTCTGTGCAGCAGCTTCGCTGCCCCCCATGCGCAAGCACCAAGCGGTAGACTTTATGCAAACATGAGGGACTTTGTATGCGCGGCATCGAGTATATTTGCGCTTTTCCGGATCCACAACATTCGATTTATCCTGGAATGGCATTCTCTGGCCATGATGCTATAGAGTCTTGGTAAGTGCATGCGCTCCTCGAGCGCTCCTTGCCAGTATACTGACTTCATGAGACTTACAATCATGTCGTCTCCTTATAATATCAATCTCAGCGTACCTCCCCGGCTGTCGTATGGTATGCGGGTGACCTTTCTAGCCGTTGTATTCTGATGCGCCCTAGTTCAGGTGCATACGTAACAAAGTTCCTTCATAAGCTTGTTCACGGTAGGCTGTTTGTTCATATATCAGCCAACTTTCATGAGCCAGGTACCATCCATACGAACAACCTTTGCCAGCATATCATGCGCTGACTACATATGTCTAGACAGCCAGGTGTGTTCTTCACGCACCTCCCTAAAATCCTCAAACTTCACACTATATGCATGTCTGAGGCTCACACCGTCTGGATAATGATGATAACTGGTCCGCACAGCGTGAATGTATTCCTCCGTTCTGCGCTCAACCGTGTCACCGACATTCTCCCCTGGCGCCACTCCCTTGATTCACTGTTTCTCATTTGACCCCATACCCTATCGCTCTCGGGAGCAGTGATTGCCTGCAGGAGGTCTCTGCGAATCTTATTCTGTGGTTCGTCTACTCCCCTGTCAATAACTCGTTGAAGTTCCTTGCTCCCGCACACTTGCTACATTAGCTCACCGTGCATCGCTGTCTGTTTTCGAGCTCCTGACGCACATCCCTGACTCTCGCTCACGCCTGGCCGGCGCCGACGTTCACATAACAGTCCTCAAGTCTGCGCCACTTTCATTCGCCAGTCGATCTTCGGACGCTTCCGAGGGGTTTCCCCCAACGGCTGAAAACTAGACATCGTGGACCCATCTCCAAAGCTACTTAGCCCAATGTTACACGATGACCGTGTATTTGTGCCGCAGTGTATGTTGAGATTGTTTTCCGGCACATGATAAACTCAAACTAATACCAAAGAGCTAACACAATGGGAAATTTCTATGCATGTTTTGTGCTTTCAACCACATACTAACAGTGATAAGTGATGAATGTCTCATCATCGTCTTACTCGTTTTCCATTTATCCTCCCAGTGGATATAGACGTGGCTATGTTGTTCAAGGCATTGGCAGTGCATCGGCTGTCGCTCAAATAGTTCCAGAGTTACAACCTCGCCCAGCCCAAACTTGAATACTTATCATGGATAATCTGTTTCAAGCTGCTGTCCGATTTTGGAATGCAGTTTGGATGATGCGATCGCCCGGGATCGCCACAGAATTTTAGTGCTGCTTTCTTCTCCGTCTGACCCGACCGAGCGTGGGCCATATGCTTGAGATTAACCCCTTCCCAATGCCACCGATGAAGCCTTGGACACCACCTGTACCTAGTGCCAGACGTCGGCATCGCACATCACAGACTAGCTCGAGGCCTCTGGCTGCGCTATTGAATTTCCTTACTATGACCCTTCCCATGTGGACACTGTGCGAGTGTTGTATATGACTGGTTCCCCCACACCCGTAGCAGAATAGAAGAGTGATGGCACAACCCCACGAATGTATCCGTTGTTCTCATGATCATGAGAGGATGGAATTATGAATTTGGTGAGCATCTCCGAACCGTTCATGGCGCCATCACCAGTATCTATCAACGTTCTGTTTCCGAGTCGCCGTCAGCCGACACACTATAAATGCGTCGCCGTGTCTCCTTGTTTGACGAGCCCTCGACGTCCCACCCCGTCTCGTCATGCGGTCTCTCTCCATCTGGCTGGCGTTGTCTCTGAGCGCTATTGTCTGTGCTGTCCCGGCCAAGGACTGCGCACACAAGCTCAAAGAAACTGTTCCTCCTCCTCGAGGATGGACAAAGTTGCGTCCTGCTCCCGCAGACCACACTATTGAACTCCGTATTGCTCTGCCTCAGCCCAACTTTTCAGTGTTGGAGAAACACCTCTACGAAGTCAGGTGAATGCGCAAGCTACTGTGGTATTTTAATGAGAGTAGTACGGGGTGCTCACCTGTCAATGTATCAATCACAGTGATCCATTCCACGAGCGGTATGGTGAACATCTGTCAAAGGAAGAAGTGGAAGCACTCGTCGCTCCTCATGACGAAAGCATCCATCTCGTGAACGAATGGCTTGCGTCCCACGGGATTTACGAGGACGACCTGTCACGTTCGCCTGCGAAGGACTGGGTAATGGTCAAGGTGCCTGTCAGCCTCGCAGAGGAAATGCTCAAGACGGTATGTAGTGCTTCCGGTGGCAATTTGAATCCCAAGTTTCATCGATATGTCCAGGAATATCACATTTGGAGTCACGATGCGAGCGGCAACGCCATTGTCCGCACGACTTCTTACAGCATCCCCGAGCACCTTGACGAGCACATCGAACTCGTCCAGCCGACCACCATGTTCTCGCGCATGAAGAGCCTTAAGTCCACTGTCCGCTTCTCGGACGTCGAGATTTCCTCGCTTGCCGTGAACGCTGATCAGCCACCCATCAGCGTGCCATCTGCCTCCGGCGGCAAGGTAGATGCGAGCTGCAACGAGACGATCACAATCACCTGTATCCAGCAGCTCTATAACGCTGTGGGCTTCACGCCGTCTGCGAAGAATGGGAACCAGATCGGCATCACAGGCTACCTAGAGCAGTTTGCCAACATAGCCGATTTGCAAGAGTTCTATGCAGATCAGAGACCAGACGCACTGAACTCGACGTTCAAGACCATCTTGATTAACGGTGCGTGATCGACGCGATCGTGAGGAGAGTAATTCCGGGCTGACGTCATGCATTTCGTGCTCAGGTGGTTTGAACAATCAAACACTCTCTGAGGCAGGCGCCGAAGCTGACTTAGGTACGGTGGGATTTACCCATGACGGCGGAAGAGTTTCGGGCTTAGCGTGCTATTAGATACCCAGTTTGCCTTTGGGCTCACATTCCCCACCCCTGGCACGTTCTTCTCAACCGGTGGCAGTCCTCCCTTCAAGCCCGATGTGCTCACGCCTGACAACTCCAATGAGCCCTATACTGAAGTAAAACTCCCATCTTATCGTGCCCATAGTACGGATGTTCAATGTCCGGTTGCAGTGGCTTAACTTCATTCTCAAGCAAGAGAACCCACCGCAGACCATCTCGACAAGTTATGCAGACGACGAACAGACGGGTGAGTTCTATTGGCCTCATCGTTCGATCCCATCCATATAACACATATATCGCGTCTACAGTTCCGGTCAGCTTCGCGAAGCGCGTCTGCGAGGGATTCGCTCAACTTGGTAGGTGGATTGCATCCATGTGTCACACAGACCTGGCTCACACACAATCCAGGTGCTCGTGGCGTCTCTTTGATGTTTAGCTCTGGTGATGGTGGAGTGGGTGATGGGGACCCGGACCCGGCCACACAGGAATGCTTCACGAACGACGGCCGCAACGTCACCCGCTTCGTGCCCTTGTTCCCCCTTCCTGCCCATTGTGAGTATGGTCCCAAAGCCAATCAATATATTGACCTCAAGCTTCTCCACAGCGTGACAGGCGTTGGAGGTACCATTCACGTTCCCGAGACTGCCGTGTTCTTCTCCGGCGGTGGTTTCAGCGACGTGGTAAGTACATATTGCATCTTACCCATCCATTGCTGTTGAACTTTTGCATTTGCTGCAGTTCCCTCGTCTCCCTATCAAAACTCTGCCGTTTCGACATTCCTTGATCAATTGCCCGCAGGCACTTACGAGGGTCTGTTTAACCCGTAAGCAAATCTCCGTCTCACGCATTACTTCAACTCACCCATTGCGTGTCCTTGCCATGATTGTCTCAGGAATGGACGTGTGAGTCTCTGAATAGTGTATGTGCATGCCAGCATTGATGCTGACCCATTTCACCAGGCCATTCCCGACGTCTCCGCGCAAGCCGACCTCTTCAAGATCTTCCTCTCAGGCGAAGCCATACTTATCGGTGGGACGTCTGCAGCAGCGCCGACCTTCTCGGGCATCGTCTCCCTCCTCAACTCCGCGCGCCTTTCGCAGGGCCTGCCGCCGCTCGGATTCCTCAACCCGCTCATCTATGCCATCCACGCGGCCACGCCGTCCGCGTTCAACGATATCACCGTCGGGAACAACCCTGGCTGCGGCACCCCCGGCTTCAACGTGAGTGTCTGCTCTCTCCCCGATGTCAGTGCGAATGGTCGTTGATGGTGTGCGACGACAGGCCACGAAAGGCTGGGACCCTGTCACTGGAGTCGGAACACCGAACTTCGGGAAGCTGAAAGACATTCTGACCGCGCTGTGATGAGTGGCATAATGACTACCGAGGAGACACTCGTTTTTAATAATATTAAGGGTTTTTTTGGTGACACGGTGCAGACCAGAACTCCGGCGTTGCTACAAGGGCGCTTGCGATGCGTCTGTTCGTGCAGGCGTCCGATCGTCCACAGGTGGCCACATCTGAGACTAAGGGTTTTCGAATCTAGTGCCACAAGATGACACGATCTCACTGCGGTGTACGGGAATACTCTGCACTAAAAAGTTTACCGTCCATCTACACGTTACAGTTACATGCAACCGGAGGGAATACAGATGCTCTTCACTCGCAAATCGGGGCACACAAACAAAACATAAAGAACGTTAAGATTTCATATACCAAGAAGACCGTATGATAGATCCAGACAACAGCTATTAGCACAGATTACACATCAGAACATGTAGTATATCACGCTCCTCCATGCGGGACGCGCGCCATTAGATATCGAGGGGAGGGGGGTTGAAAACAAAGGTGGCGACCATACATCGCAATAGATCCTTACAGCAGATATCGAAGTGATACACGTAGATCGGCGATGTTGCTACCGATTTTCCGGCCTCCCAGTGGTCACCTGCAAAGTACCAATTTAATGATAATTCAATGGTACTTAAGACAATCGTACCTGCGGGTCTTGGCCACTATTCAGAGCCCGGATTTTGACGGCGTCGACTCGAGGCGCTGATGCTTGCAACAATGAAGATGAGCCATGCACTTCCGGAGGATTCGAGCCGTTCTCCCCACTGCGAACCTTTTGCACCGGGATGACCTCGATCTCCCGCACCCGGGGCACTTGAACCGGTATCGGTCGAACAACACCATGGTCTTCGGCAGGAGTCCCCTGCAGGCCGTTCGACGCAAGGTACGACGGTGGCGTGCCGTTGCGCCTCCAGATCTTCGTGCGGGGACTGGGCTCCTCGCTGACGGTGCGCAGCCCGCCACGCGTATTAGGAGGGGTTGACGGTTCGGGCTCAGGTTCGGGGTCCACTATCGAGCCCTCTGCGTCCTCGTCTGCGCTATCCAACTCCTGATCCGGCGCGTCGGATGGCTTCGATGTCAGTTCCTGGAGTAGAACTGGCCCACTTACGGGCTGGCTTCGGGGCACAGTGTACCACGCGCCCATGCTAGTCCCATTCGTCCCGCTAGATGGGGGAGGGGCAGACGGTGGTCTGCGCATACTTGGCCCCGGACCCACGCCCCGTGTGGGTAGCGGTTTGGGTTGGGGATCCGGCCCGTGCGGGGGAGTCAGTGACGGAGGAACAGAGGGAGGCGGAGAAGAAAACGGCGACTGTGTGGCAGCAGGAGGTGGAGGCGGTACATCTACAGAAGGAAGCACAGAGTTATCGGCCCTCTCCTTGCCCTTACTCCGACCAGACACGCTCGACAGCGAATCTGAGCGGCGGCGAGGCGGCTCTGCTAGTGGGACCGCCCCAAACACACCATCGAACGAGGCCGACGTCGCAAAACTATGTCGCTTCTCGGGCTCCACGCTCTCTCGCCTGCTCCCCGGGTCCACCGAAGGTCTCCTCTCCTGCTCCTGTGCAGCTTGGTCTGCGAGCACGTCCAGCGCGCTACGCATCCGTGTTGCTCCAACAGGAGTGCAGAAGGACCAGGCGCAGCATGGCGCTCTGGCGGCGTTGCCTCACGCCCTGCACTCTCGCCTGGTATTTCCTTCTCCTTCCCTTTCCCCGCGCCTTGCCTTTGCCTTTCTCTTGTACAGCATCCTTGGCGCCTTTCCCCGTCTTCGCCCCTGACGCCACCGTAGAACTAGATGCAGCGGCAGTAGTACCGTCTGCAGTCACCACCCGCCTGCGCTTCGGCAGCGGACTCTCAGCAGTAGCAGCTGCACCACGCCGCCTGGTTCCCGCCCTCTTCGCCGGGCTCTCCTCAACGTCCGTATCATCCTCATCCGCTCCCGCTCCCCCTCCGTCCCCATCACCATCATAATCCTCGTCGACCATTAACGTTCGAGCCGCACTCACCAGCGAGTCCATCGGTGTCGTTGGCCCCGCCTTGTCCTCTGTGGTGCCGCCACGCGCGGGAGTACCCACCTGTGATTGTGGTTGCGGCTGTGGTTGAGGCTGAGGCTGCGATTTCACGTTGGTCGGGGTGCCGGGGACCGGCCACGCACCTGGAGGGATAGGCACGAGGACCGGCATGGGGCCGCCTTGCGGGCCTGACCCACCAGGCATCCCAGGGAGGGCGTTGACATAGATAATACCAGGGTGAGGGATCATAGCATGGTGTCCCTGTCCAGGCGGGTAGGGCTGGTGCGAGGGATGAAGGTGCGAGGGGAGGGGGGGCCCGCGCATGAGCGTGACGCCGGGGGCTGAGAACGGCGATCCCGCGATGCGGCGTGCGCTGCCTCGTCGTGTGGTGGGAGCGGGAGTAGGGGCTACCGGCCCATGGTATGCTATAAATTGCGTCGATGGTCCAGCTCCATCAGCATCGGGAGCGGGACGTGGGCGCAGGCCGACCCGCCGCATGCGGGCAACTTCAGGGTCTTCCTTTTCTCGCTGCAATTCTCGTTCCCGTTCGCGCTCCTTCTCAGCCTCGCGCTCACGTTCCTTGATAAACCCAGCAATGATTCCCGCGCGGACCCGTCCCAATTTTCGCGCGGCCACGAGGATGAATTCCGCACGCGCGTCCGAGAGGATCGGAACTGCCTTGTCCTCGAGAAGCTGTTTATGGCGGAGCTTTCTCTCTTTTTCTCTCTCTCGATCGGCGTCCTTCTCGCGCTTGCGACGTTCGGGCTTGACTGGGGGTGCAGGCGCGGGTTCAGGCGCAGGCTCAGGTACAGGCGCAGGTATGTCTCCACTCTCAGCAGCTTGGGACGGTAGTTGGGCATCTGGAGGTTGGGAATCGGATGGCGGCTGCACGACGGCCCCAAGATCGACACCAGCAGGGGGTGGCACATCCGGTGCATCTGGCGCATCTACGAGCGGGGCGTTAGTAGCCATCTCGACGTCTTCACCCACAGCAGCAGGAATTTCTGCCGGTATGGAAACGTTTATTTCAGCTTTTGGCACCTTTTCCTTCTCGCGCCTTGCTTTCCTTTTGCCTTTACCCTTGACGTCTGCCGGCCTATCTTTTATGTCACCTTCAGGTCGCTGCGTCACAGGTGGAGGCGTGTGTCCACGCCATAACTCAGCTTCGTGGAGTAACGTAGGCTGCATGGCCAAAAAAGGGCGGAGACGGGAGAGTTCGCTTTGGAGTGAGGACATGCGGTCGGTCACCTCTGCAAGCTGCGACATATGAGTGACCGCATAATAAAATTATGAGTCTATCGTGGGACAAACCTTATAGCGGAGGATTCTGTTGTCGTCTGCGAGACGGGCCACCTGACGCTCTGTATCCTGTTGGCGATGGGGTCAGACGGTGCAAAGACACGAAGATGATCGTCATGGACGGGAGGCAGAATACTGTGTAAAATACGGTGTGCTATGATATAGCGAGACGAAGACACCACTTACGTGGTCTTTTTCAGCAGGATCTCGAGTTGCGCGCCTCCTGGCAAGAAGTGCTTCTGCAGTCCTATCCCAGCCTTCGCGCTCAACAGCCCAACGCGCATGCTCTTCCTCTTTCTCGTGCAAGAGTAGATTGCGCTGAAGGGTGAGATTGGCAATAGTCTCTGCCTGGGATGCAAGCTGCGCAGGTGATGGCTGTAGAAGGAGATGGGATGTCAGGCGAAGGACCTTGGGAGGAAATGCTTGTCAGAGAACAAATACCAGTATCAAATTATTAAGGACATACCATGGTGGCGAGTTCACACTCTCTAGGATTAACCTGAGAAGTGGTTGGGTCCGAAGGAGCAAGACCAAGCTGGTGTATGCGAGCACGCATACTCTCTATTTCAGAGTGATCGAACGGCTCTGGAGAGGTACTTCGAGGGCGAGATTGAGTATGGTGCATGATCGGGGCATGATTGATTAGGGTAGAATCAAGAGAAAGAGAGAAATGAGTATTAGGCATGTAGGAGGGCTCTGGGGGAAGAGGTTGGGGAGCCGGCGAGGGGGACATAGTGTGCATGATATCAGAGAGGGAAAGAGCGGGGGCATCTGGCATATGCTGCATAGGAATGGGAGGTGCCCTGTGGAGGGCGGCAGCTGGTAGCAGCGGTGACTGGGAAGGCAAGTCGTTCGTCGAACAAACACCGAACAAACAACGCCCTCACGCGATGTGCCACGTGATGCGAAGCTGATTGCTGCACGTGATGGAGCGCGCTTCGGACTCGCAGCAGGCTCAGCTCACTCGCTCGACGCTCGCACTTGGACTACCGGGAACTGCCAGGCAGTCTTCTCCATTCAGCCAGGCTCACGCCCTCGACCAGCACCCATATTAATATCTCTCAATGAGCGCTTCCTTTCTGGACTCTCTTCATCTCCCAATTGCCATGTCACCTTCCTCCACTATCCAATGGGTCTTGCTCGTCCTTCCTGCCATCACCATCCTCGCCTATTGTTTTGCCGTCTTTCCACATTCCCCCGACACGCTTCAGATCCAACCTTCTCTCGCAATTCTCCCAAAGACCTCCGCCAGCTGGTCTATCTATCCTGAGAACTTCTTCCAGGGTGGTGCATACGTCCGCTTTCCCTATGGCACGGTCCGTTGCATCTACTTCACCTATACCTTCCTTTGTTCTCAGCTATTCATCGAATCGCGTGTGACAGGTGCGATATTGGCTCATAGGCCCTGAAAGCGGAAGACGAGTGCGTATGCACCCATTCTACCTGCGGATGCCTATCAGACGCGCATTTTCCTGCCTCCAGGTTGTTCTCATCCATGGCCTATCTGTCCCTGCCATAATCTGGAGAGATGTCGCGCCACAGCTTGCTACGAAGGGTTTCCGTGTCCTACTTTACGGTTCGTTCTCGTTCTCATTTCATAGCACCTTCCACCTGTATACGATCAATCGCAGATTTGTATGGCAGAGGCTATTCAGACGCGCCTCAGACCACGTATGACATCAATCTATACAACACCCAGCTTGCTCTTCTCTTGCAATATGTCGGCTGGGACAAGGTCAACGTTATAGGTGTTTCTATGGTATGTAAATAGCTCTTCTTAATTAATCTCCATGATCTTGATCTTCATTCTATCGCATGCTCTACGACAGGGAGGAGGAATCGCCGCTGCTTTCAATGCTCAATTCCCCCACTTGGTCGCCGATAAAACCGTGCTGGTGTGCCCCGCGGGTCTTGTCGAGGTTTGTCTAAGGACCCCTCCGTTATTTTCTGCTGACCGATTGGATGGCTTCATGCAGTCAGGAGACATGTCACGCACGACCAAGTTCTTATCTTCGGCACTTATGCAGTTCGTTACATCAAGCTATCCATTTCGTGTGCGTCTTGCTTTTGCATCTCCTGCCTCAGCTTGTTACCCTTGTTTCGATAAACCCACTCTTACGTTTTATTCCTTGCATATCTCACCCTTCTGGCGACTCTTCAACCTTCGCATCATCTCCGCTCTGGCGCTGATATCGTCCGCACGCTCTCATCTTGCCAAAAACTCTGGTATTTTCGGTCTACCGTTGATCTGCATGGCATCAACACGAATGTCTGCACCACTATTGGACCTCATATCTGACCTTCATGACTCCGTTCAATCCTCGGCACGGTCCTTGTTCCTTCTCAAATCGCATGACAGCTGTACATGCAATACCTCGCTGACAACAACTCTTCTGACAACCCCATCGGCGAGGTTGGCCATTTTCATCTTCATCTGTGTATTGCATTCTCTCTAACCGCGATGCAGCTCGTCCGCATCCAATCGGCACATCTACACCGGGATACAATCGCGCGCTCGCATCATCGATCCGTGACGGTCCCCTCCGCAACCTCGCCCCTGAATTCGCGGCGCTGGGCCGGCACTCGCGCAAGGCTGGCCGCGTGCTCATCATATGGGTGCATCTGCCTCCCCCCTCGTTTTAATGTTGTTTGACACTAACGATGAACGCGCAGGGTACGGCGGACAACGTTGTGCCATACCGCTACGCCGCGCGCGTGCAGGCGCTCGTTCCCCACGCTGAGCTCGTCACGATCGAGGGTGGGGCGCACGACATCACCCTCAGCCATCCGGACGAGGTCTTGCGTGCGGTGCTCGAGTTCTTCAAGGAGGAGTCGTGATAGCACGGCTTTTTCGTTCCAATTGCATTTGAGATTGTGTTTGTTCTTATCTTGTGATCTGTGTGTTTGTGAGCCTGACTTATTAGTTTCGCTGTTGTTCCTTGTCTCCTTCTATGCTGTGCGGCATCGCGCGCGCCTTCTTTCATCCTCTAGCTGCATCATCCATTCTGCATTCCATATTCATTGTCATCTCCATACATCCCTATCCTCCGGAACTGGACATTCTCATGCCGTGCCACTTACTCACAAACACACATATCACATTCCATTCCATTCCTCATCCGCACATCGCATCAGCTATCGAAAAAGTAGACCATGATAATTGTAGAGTTACACTGCATCCGAGCTCCCCACCAGACACCGTTATTTGACGTTCACCTCCACGGGTGCCAAGCGCGACGGAGTGCCACATCCCAACAAGATCGTACATAGCGTGACGTATCATTCATTACACCTACTCGTCTACGACGGACGTTACCAATATTCGTGAAGCCACAACCCAGCAGTCCAACACACAGCCCTCAATCCTTCTTCGCATAATCCTTCGAAGCGACGGACTGCACGTCGTCCTCCGCGCTGAGTACGCCCGTCTCCGCATACGAGCGGTGCTTCCCCGCCCACGCTACGGCGT
Organism: Grifola frondosa; assembly: GCA_001683735.1. NCBI lineage: Eukaryota > Fungi > Basidiomycota > Agaricomycetes > Polyporales > Grifolaceae > Grifola > Grifola frondosa. Next base: position 471,752 of record LUGG01000014.1, read on the forward strand.
CGCGCCGCCCCGTCGGCACGTCCACGCCTGCAGGCACCCTTCGTCAGCAGCGCGCAACTCAACACACGGCACACGCACCGAACCAGATGACGAGGCACGCGGCGGTGCACAGCGCGAAGAGGAAGGGGAAGCCCTTCCAGTTGTTGCCGCTGTTGTTAATGATTGCCTGGATGACGTTCGGCCCGATCATCGAGGACGCGCGGTTCGACAGCCCGAAGAGCCCGAAGAACATATTGTCGAACCCCGGCGGCGTGAGCTCCGCCATCATCGTCTGCGAGAAGGCGAAGTATGGCGCCTGAAGAGCCCTGCGACGACGTTTGTACGCCCAGAATTCCCAGACGTTGTGGAAACTGCGGACGCGTCAGCGCAGAATGGAGGGAGAGATGCGTGGCGTACCCGAACTTCGTCGTCCAGATCCCGATCATGCCCCAGAGAGGGATGAGGATTGTGACAATGTTTGTTACTGCAAACTAGAGCAGCAGACAAAAGATCTTAGTTGGTTAGTAACATGCAAAGAGTGATTGCGCACCATCTTCTTCGTGCTTATCTTCCAATATCTCTGGATGTACCAGAAGCCCAGGGTGCTGAGAGCATCTTTCGTCAGTCTACTGCTCTGGCAGGCCGCAAAGAGCGCACCTTATCGTTGAAGTAATCGCTTGGGCCAGACCAAGGTACGTATTGTACAGAAAGAGAACTGGAACTTGTCGTTCTGACATATTAATACGAGCGTGCCCGTTGTGTTAAAGCCCTGTTATCGTACAAAAATGAGTGAACTCTATGTAAGGCAGGAATGCGCAAGGGGTGGAAAAAACCTACATCGGCAAGTAAGAAGAAAGCGACGAGGTACACAAACGTATACGGAAGCTTCTTGTATTGCTTCAGCGCTATCCATATCTGTACAGCGAATTAGACTTAGTTGCGGAAGAAGTGCAATCGAGCGGAACCGACCTGCTTCCATCCTATGGTCAAGTAGTGCTCGCCCTTGGGCAAAGGTGGGCCAGGTCTCGGTTGTTGGAAGACGACTTCAAATATAATCAGATCCGCATGACTCCGTGAGACGTTATTTACTCACACCACCATACGCCAAGCAGAACCCAATATCCATTCGTGCTGAAAATCGAACTAGCTCAGATGATATGAAGCAAAAGGCAGTAGATACTCACAAGACGAGAACATAGTTGTTCACCTTCGGGTTGCCGGCTAGAGGGAGTAGCAGAGATAGATTCAGAAGAAGTGTTGCGATGTAACCGATGTTGCTATGCGCCTACAATCGTCGCATCAGCATACATTCACGGCAAAGTGCTCATAGGATATAACTGATTGTTCCGTAAATCAATCCACTCACCGTGCTGATATTACTGATCCTGTTCTTTTCCATACTTTCCTCGATCTCATATTCCTCCGCTGATACTTCTCCGCTTTCGAACTTCTCACGCAGTTGTCGCGCGTGAGGGGTATTGCGTGCAAGACGAGGGAAGAGCGCAGCATAGAACACCAGCGTTGCGCCGTAGGTGATGAAGCCAATCATGTATAGTCCCATAGCGGCACCCCATCGACTTGGTGCTATGAAACGGCATCGGTAAATTGGAGCGCTCGATGATTCGGGCAATGGCGAACGCACAAGTAAGAGATATGCTCGCGAATTGTGCTGCCCAGCAATTACGGTGACGACGAAGAGGAGCCAGCGGCCAAAGCTACCGTAGTCCGCTGCAGATCCAATTGTGGTGAAGATGAGAGTCATGACCTGCATATTCGACATTGCATAGTCATGTTAACGCTCAATCTCTGACAATGAATGAACAACACGGACCGCGAAACAGACGCCATTGGAGATGAGGACAATGGAACTGACGGCCTTCACACCTCCGGCCCATGGGAGAACACACTGGCCCGATGCGTCAGGCGCTGAGCATGATGACCCAGGGCCTTTCACAGGATCGAAACCAGCGGCAGTCGCTAGCGATTGAAAGAGTGTGATGGAGTACCCTAGCTTGGAAGTTCAACATTTCTGTTTCAATTACAAGTCATTACTGACCAAGCGGTCCAACACCCTATGGCAATCAATCAATCTCGTTGGTTCGTTGATAATATTGGGGAAAGAAATGAACGGACGTTATCACCATTGTAGTATACTGTACGACGATAAGTGATAGAAGCTCAGAAAAATATTTGTTTCATACAGTAGTAGCTCCAAAGTTCCTGTGAATATAGTGAGCAACTGAAAGAAACTGCAAATAAGGATGACATACACGTCGAGTGACCACCGGTTCCTCTCTTTTCAAGGGCGCAATTGCGGCTACACGCTCTGACTCTAATGAGCTATCTATTGTCTTTACATCTCGAACTTCCACAATGTCTGGGTGCGGGTGCTGAGACACGGGTACGTTCTCAGGTGCTAGCTGCAGAGACATGATATCCTCGCTCAGGATGAAAAGGTCAGAGCAGGACAGGATGGGTGGTGGGTAACCTGGATAGCTTGAAGAGCGTTAGAGCTCTAGATTTTGTAGTGAGTCTTGTGATCATGCCCGGGTATCTTTCCCCACATTGAGCATCGGACCGCCCTAACGCAGACCGTGCATCAATAAGGTGCCGACTTACTTATCTCCAGTGATGGGAGTGAAAGAGACATAATGATAAGAAGATAGTGAGGTCGGACATTTCAACATCAGCGGGGAGAGATGTCCAAGCATGTAGCTGTATTCATCGAGGTAGGCGAGTGAAAGTTACGAAGGAATATTTACATGGTCGTTGCGTGACGATGTACGGTACTATCGACTTCATCATGATCACGCCCGATCTCGATCTTCTGCCAGTGGACATAGATCGCCGGAGAAATATTGTAAGGACATAAAACGACTCCTCTGCCGCCATACTACAATTAATGAGCGGAGCATATCCGAGAATTCGAACATAGACAGCCTTATAGTGTTCAAGAAATATTGGAAAACACGAATATACACGAAGTCGACCCGCCGCATCCTCCGATCTCAAGACTCTGATCAAACGGTCTCTTCCGTTTGACTGAAAGGACAATTGGCTCAGCCGAGGAGAGATTGTTAACGGTATTGCAAATTTACTCTCTAATTACAATGGAAAATTTAAATTATGGCCTTGTAAATAAGTAATGCATGACAACCAAAAATAGAAAATTTCTGGCGCGCATTTCCCACGCTTCTAGATTTGGAAAGCAGACCGTTGTCGGCGACCGTAAGTAATCACAACTACGACCACGACTCGTACAGCTATATTTGTTTGCACTTTATCTCATAATTCGACACCATGAGTTTCTTCAGCAGATCCAACCAGCCCGCCCAACCATCACCTCAGCCCTACTCACGTCTTCCTGGAGCCAGCAACTCACCTACACCATATGAGAAGCAGCGAAGACCCGTTCCATCGCACAGTGGCATACCGTGCGTCCCTTACTGAATCCTAGGTGTCTGTCTGACACACTCTGTCAGGTATGCAGTAGCGTCGTCTCCGAGCGATGCGCTCGCACTTTCGAATTGCCTTATAGTGCACCCCTCAGACTTCCCACAAGGACAGCATGTTCTCGTTAAACAAGCCTACCCGCTCACGACTCGGCTAGTCAATATTTCTCTCATCTAATAGTGCTGGTATTAACATTTGCATGCAGCCATGACAATACTGGTAAACTGCGACCAGGATCCATCGGTGCTTCTGCAACACAGCGCCAATGGATTGGCCTCTCCCTCACCGGTGACGAAGTCACTGTTGAGCCCCTACCCTCTGCACCTCCATACCTTCAATCCATGGACATCGAGGTCGGGTTCCTCCGTCGCGGTCTGGAGATTGCCGAGCAGTTCTCCTCGGACGAGATGGCGCACAACTTCATCAAAGCGTTCAATGGTATCGTGTTTGCTGCCGGAGAAGTCCTCGTGTTCGAGTTCCATGGACAGAACCTCAAAGCCACCGTGAAGTCGCTGAGCGTCGTGGAGCTGCCTAATGCACCTACAAATGCGTCCCACTTTGGCGTACTAATGGAGAAGACAGATATTACATTCATGAAGGCCGGAGACAGCTCAATCAAGATTAAGACGAGTGCTAAAAAGTGCGTCCAGGACTTTCATTTCACTGCATTGGCTGACCCTCTCATAGAGCACCACCCAATGCGATCCTTGCGCCCAACTTCAAATTTGAGGATATGGGCATCGGTGGCCTGGATGCTGAATTCAGCGCGATCTTCCGGCGTGCTTTCGCCTCGCGTGTATTCCCTCCAGCCTTGGTTGAGAAACTCGGCATTCAGCATGTGAAGGGTATCTTGCTCCATGGACCTCCTGGTACGGGTAAGACGCTCATGGCGCGACAGATCGGCAAAATGTTGAATGCGCGCGAGCCCAAAATCGTAAACGGACCCGAGATCCTAAACAAGTACGTCGGTGCATCGGAAGAGAACGTCCGAAAGCTCTTCGCAGATGCGGAGAAGGAGGTTGGTCAGGCATTATCGTCACGCATGTGCTACAGATGCTGATACAATTTATAGTATAAAGCGAAGGGTGATGAAAGCGGCCTTCACATTATCATCTTCGACGAGTTGGATGCTATCTGCAAACAGCGTGGATCGACGCAAAGCGGGACCGGCGTCGGTGATAGCGTCGTTAACCAACTTCTGGCCAAGGTACACTCGTTCACCAACCTTTAATCCTTTCATTGACGCGTCTGCAGATGGACGGTGTGGATCAACTGAACAATGTCCTGATCATTGGAATGACGAACCGACTTGATATGATCGATGAGGCACTCCTGCGACCAGGGCGATTGGAGGTGCATATGGAGATCTCGCTCCCAGATGAAAACGGCCGCGTGCAGATCCTGGAGATCCATACCGCCAAGATGCGTGCGAACGGCGTGATGGAACGCGACGTCAACCTGCACGAGCTCGCTGCGTTAACGAAGAATTTCTCCGGTGCGGAAATCAACGGTCTTGTCAAGAGTGCAACTAGTTTCGCATTCAGCAGGCACGTTAAGGTGGGTATAGGTGCATGTCAATGCGCCTTTACCATGAAGTGATTCGATGCTGAAGAGTCTGTAATAGGTTGGAACATTGGCAGGTATCTCAGACGACATCGAGAATCTCCGTGTGAACAGGACCGATTTCCTGAATGCGCTCGATGAGGTGCAGCCCGCGTTCGGTGTCTCGAAAGAGGAGATGGAGCAGGTCGTTGAGAACGGAATTATCCACTATGGATCAATCGTCGACGTGCGTGTTAACGCTATTGTCACCCGCTCGCATACTAATCCCTCTCACTAATACCCTCATGTAGGATCTATTGCGCTCTGGCGAACTGTTCGTCGATCAGGTGCGCATGTCGACACGCACACCCCTCGTCAGCATCCTCTTGCATGGCCCACCAGGCAGCGGTAAGACCGCGCTTGCAGCGACGATTGCGCAGGCGTCACAGTTCCCGTTCATGAAGTTGGTTTCGCCCGATAGCATGGTCGGCTTTTCCGAGAGCCAGAAAGTTGCGGCAATTGCGAAGGTGTTTTCGGACAGCTACAAGAGCCCTCTGAGTGTAGTTGTTGTGGACAACTTAGAGCGGTTGCTCGGTTGGTTTTCTCTTCACTTTCTCACAGATGCGAAGGCTCATGCTTCTGGTGACAGACTTTACGCCAATAGGACCCAGGTTCTCCAATTCTGTATTACAGACACTCATGGTATTGCTTGCCCGACGACCGCCAAAGGTGCGTGCTCTCCACTAGCTGTAAAACACGCCACTGAGAAGCTTTATCGTGATTCAGGGTCGTCGTTTGCTCATCATTGCCACGTCGTCACTACGACCTGTGCTCACTGACCTCGGTCTGTCTGAGATATTCGATTCAGAGCTCCGCGTGCCACCTATCGCGAGCCTGAGCGCGCTTAGTCTTGTTCTAAGGGAGCTTGAGCTCTTCTCTTCAGATAAGGAGCGCCAGAAAGCCGTTGCGATGCTCACACAAGCCGGTTTCAGTGGCGAGGACGAGGGGGTGTCGAAGCTCAATGTCGGCATCAAGAAACTATTGACTATAGTGGAGATGGCGAGGCAGGAGCCCGAGGCTGTTGCGGAACGGCTTACTGCAGCGTTGATGGGACTGGGGATGTAGAGGTTACGCACAGCTGATTATTGAATTGTAATGCATATTGTTTTCATCGACTGTAACGCGCATGTTGTTATGTGGTTAAAGCTTGTATAGAGACCTTTCTTGTGTTGTTCAGATGAGAATGGGTTGGCATCTACGTTGATACGTCGCCGGTTGCATGAAGGGGCTGAATGAAGCAAAAGCCAGTGGAGTTCTAGTTCTGTGCGTAGAGCGCTCGGGAGCTCGTGTTAGGTTCGGACAGAAAACGCGGAACGCTATGCTCTTTGTGGGTAAACATTGTGGGAGGCAAGCATGAATTCAGACAACACAAACACCTGGCAGGACTTCGCCTACTCCACAACCTCCTCCTCTATCTGCTCAATCACTTCGTCCATCCAGACTTCGATCTCCTCCTTCGCCTCCTCCTGGGGTGCCTTCTCTTTCTCCTTCTCGACCTTCTTCCCCTGGCGCTTCGCCTCCTCCACAATATCCTCCTTGCATCTCACGCGCCACGCGTTCCACTCGTCGACAAGGCGCTTGCGCTGCGCGATCAATTCTGCGCTGATATTGCTTTCCTCGGCCGCATCCTCTTCGTCGAACGTACGACTGTATTCCTTGAGATTCCGACGGATTTGTCGCTGCTGCTCCTTCGTGAGCAGTGTGATCGGGCGGGGACGCCACAGGAACTGCTTGAAGCGATCCAGGATGTGCTTCTCCAGCTCCTGCCCGCGGAAGTCCCATATTGCATAGCCGTTTTCCAGCTAATTACGGACGATGAATCACTGGTCATTTAGCACAGAGTAGAAGGTATGTCTTACCGTGTGTCTCCACGCGCTCGCGCTCGTAGCAAGGTATCGGCCGCTCGGATCCCATTCGGCGTCAGTTACTGCGTAATGGTCGGCGGTGCCGAGATGCTGAATGCCGCTACCCCATGGTACACCCTCCCGGCGCACCACATCGTCGATCGAGTTGAAATCGAGGTCCCAGAACTCCAGCTCTGACTTGCTTGATGACCCGATCGTCGCAAGGACAACATGACGTCCACGAGGAGACCAACGAACGGTATTGCTCGTGCGAGAGGAGAGGGTGCCTATTTGAAGTTCAATCATAGTGGACAGAGCGCAGAATGAGGTCTATGCTCACGGAGAAGCTTGAAATCGCCCTTGCCACGCTCAAGCTGGTAGAAACTGACGTCGGTCTTGATGGTGATGCCAGGGCCAGGATTTCCAAGATTGGGATCGTTGCTGGACACCAAAGCAAATCGTTCTCCCTTAGGCTCCCAAGAGAAGTCAGTCACCGCGTCTGCAAGCCAATGTTAGAGGACATCGTGGAAACGAGGGTTCAGCAGTAATAATACCTTTAAGTTCCACGACTTCCACGGGAAAGTCCTTCTCACGAACACGGAAAAGTTCCAGATTGCAGAAGATCGACTTCTTGGTTTTGGTGTGGCGATCAACTTTCACGCACAGGAAGTCACCCTGGTTTTGCCAGTAGAGCTTACACTACATAACCATATTGATGAGTCAAAATTACATCATATATAGGACAACATACCTCGGTGACGTTGAACAGATTCTTCTGTCGCAAGATGGTGCGACTCGGGAAGTCCATTAGAGTGACACGAGCAGGCTGATTGGCCACCTCCGGAGTCCAATACACCAGCATGTTTTCTCTGACCTTCTTAGCCCCCTTCCCATTCGCACCTGCCTTGGCCTCCTTTTCTGCATCTTCCCGGTCCTTGTCGCCGAGTGGTCGCCACTCAAAGTCCACCACACCCTCAATCTTTATGCTCTTCTTCCCACACAGACCCATGCTCGGTAGTTCATAGACACTAATCTGTTGCCCAGGTGTTACCCGGGCGACGAACTTGTCGTCTGCGCTCCACTTAAGTGCAGGCCACTGCATTTGCTTCTTGGCATCATCACCTTCGGGGTACACCGAAGGGAACGTACGGAGAAGGTTTCCGGTCTTGATGTCCCACACCGCGACGTTGTTGCCCTCGTCCTCGGGAGAGAAGTACTGCGGACCCTGTTGCGCGCCTTCAGGGACGACGATGGGGTCGTTCGACCACGTCGCGAGGTATTGCTCATTTGGAGAAAAATCAATCAGTTTGACTAGCGGATGCGCGAAACGCTGCTGGCCTTCCCAAGAAGTTCCGCCCCACAGACGTACACCTTGCCGATGTAGCGTCGCGAAGTATGTACCAAGAGGCGACCACGACACGTAGAGATCAGTCCAGTTCTGTGCGAATATTTAATTGTTGAAGAGAGATCGAGGCGCGAGATGCAAATACCGGTTTGCTGTAGGCAACTTCGCACTGAGAAGGTTTTCCATGCCAGTGGATCTCAACCTCGTCGCCACGGTATGTCGCATACTGATCCCGACCTTGAGGGTCACCAAGCCATGCACGTAAGTGTTCCTGAGCATTATAGGTCAAGAGCAGAATCATCGCCTTGAGAAAAGTGCATTACCTTAGCGTGGTACTCTTCCTGCGCAGGTTCTACGTAAGATTCATCCATGTTCACATAACGTTCGACGTCAATGAAGCGGTTGACATTGAATGTGTGTTTTGCGTCGAATGGATGGTGGTGCATTGCATTCAGGGCGTAGGTAGCATCATCAGCGTTCTTAAATTCGACGAACATATATCTGAAGACAAATAAATTCGTCTTAAGACAGTTTCTGTGATGTGTGTAGAGACGCACCCTTTGCTTTTCTTAGTCGCATCGTTCCATGGCATTGTAATGCAGTCTGACTTGATCGCAATCCCCTTGCGACTGAAATCTTTCACAATCTTCTGGAATAATTTCTCCTCCTTGGATTTATCGATGACCGGTACACCGTCAACGACGAGGATGTTATCCAGACCTTCGTCATACTCGACTTGGTATCTGGTGATAGCTCAGCAATTGCAAAGAAACCAGTAAGAGCAAAGCACTGACTTTGCGTCGATATCAGAGTAGTCAATCCCCTCATCGTCGTGGGACATGCCGTTTAGGCCGTTGGGAGACATGATGAGGTCGTCGTGTCTTTCGAAAGAGTAAAATTTGTGGCTGAGACCGAATGACCCAATATAGGGTTCTGCTACTTCGAGCGCTCACTGGCCAATAGTGTAGCGCCCGGAAAAAAAATATGAATGGACTGGAGTCTCAGGCCCGCAAAATTGGGAGTTTCGTCAATGTTCTGTATAGTTTATTGTGCAGATCGGGTGTCCATCCCATACTATCGAAGAACAGCGTATCGATGAGGTGCAACAGGAAACGAGAGAGGAACAAAACAACAATTGAGATGAGGGAGTCGCGACGCGTGTGGAGCGAAATGATGGGATGAGGTTGTGGCAAGTGCGATGCAATGCAGACGGAGGGCTATGTAACAGATCCCGCATGCAGACATAGAACGTGATGGCATAAGAAACAAAGTAATCGTATCCGATCGAAAGCGAAATGGGATCGTGACTCGAGAGCCTAGAAGATGGTCGTTGATGAACAAATGAGAGACATTAAAAACAAGAAAACCGAGACTTTAAGAGAGGGGGAATCGGCGTAATATCCAAACAACAAACATAGCTGCATACCAGGGCTCAGTGCGCTGGGGTCTGCGACTGCACACTCTCCTCTCCCCTCCACATGCCTTGGTGGTCCAGATCGAGACTCGCAAGAGTGCCGTTCATATCATGGATAGAATCCTGCTCGTGTTGTTGGGCGATGTACTGCTCCTGATGCAAGGAACCTTTCCTTGTGGCATCCGGCCTACCGATGGGGATGTCCTGCCGGCTTGTCAGACGACCTGGCTGGTACGGGGACGGGGTCTCGCCGAGGAATGATGTGAACCGCTGAGAGCCGCTCGAGGGACGAATCATTTGCACCGGGGACGGCGAAGCCTTTCCGGCTTGCGTTGCCCGTCCTGTCATCCGATGCAGCGTTATACCATGGCGCATAACCCTTGGCAGATTGAGGGATCGACTGAGATGCTGACGGATCTTGACTCTTGGCTCCCTCTCCGAGGTAGTTGGGATCTGGAGAGAAGGGAGAGAAAGTCGAAGTCGAACCGCCTGTACGCGGACCGAAAATGGGCGGGGCGAAGGCGGAGAACGTGGCCGCGCGATCACCATCGACATCGTTGAGAAGGGCATTGGCAATTTGTCGCTCTCCAATTGAATTTTCAGGAGCTGCAGGAGTCGGATTGTTCAGGAGATTGGTGAGTCCAAACTTCTCTAACAACTGGAGGGCTTGCTCAGGCGTGAGGGATACAGGAGCCTGAGTTTTGCCTGTACCTGAGCCTGATACTGAGCTTGGAAAGCTGCGGCTTGTGCAGCCTGTGCAGCAGCCTGCGCTGCTTTGTCTGTCAACCATATAAGCCTCGATGATGAAAAACGCAAAACAGGAACTTACATTGACTACGTCCCCAGCTAATCTGATTCTACTCCCACCAATCGGGAAGCCCTGCATCTTCTCGATCGCTCTTTCAGCGTCAGGCTTGCGGACGAATTGTACGAAGCCACAGTGCTTGCCGACAGGAACCTTGACCTAAAACCCGATACGCGTTTATCAAACCTGGAAGGTCTGATGGGATCAAACACTCACATAGTGAATCTCACCAAATGGTGCGAAGAACGTCCTCAATGTGTCTTCAGAAATTAATGGAGACAGCCCACCGACGAACACGGTGGTATTGTAAGGGTCCGAAGACGTCAGTTGCTCGCCATTAGGGCCAATCAGATTGGACAAGATCGCGCGGGCCTGCGCGTGGTGTTTCCACGACTCCTCCGACATGTTGAACTTCTGTGCCATGAGTTGGTCTTCTGTCGGCTGGGGGAACGAGGGCGGAGCACCCGCACTGCCTGAAGGCGTGACATTAGACGATACATTGGAGGCCCCATATTGAGCCGCTTTCAGCGCCTCTTCGGATGACGCAGACGCTAGAGTTGTGCTGGATCCAGAGCTAAGCGATGGCGCTGAAAGTGAAGAACCTGAATTCGACGCTGTCGCGCTATTAAGAGATGCACTGGAACTAGATGCGGCCGTGGATCCGGCGAGGGGTGCAGAAACGCTCTTGGTTTGAGTAGCACTAGGTAAAGGGAGAGTTATAGTGAGCTGTGCGGGTTGCTCCTGCATAGCGCCGGGTCCAGGTGTAACAGGAGGGAAGGGCATTTGAGAGAAATCCATTCCAGCCATTCCAGGCGCAGGCTTGAACTTAGCCGTGGCAGGTGAGATGCGCACTGGAGCGCATATAATCAGTCCCTGGATGTGAGCGAACTAGGAGCGCGCGATAAACTCACTCGGACGCGAAAGACAGTACAAACCATGCATCTCTATAAGAGCACGCTGCTGATCCGCTTCGTCAGTAAATCTGTCGGAGATTGCAAGCTTAATATGGTCCGAACAGTTGAGCACTCGACGAGCAGCACTCGCCTGACGAAGCCATAGCCGCGCGAAACGCCAGTGACAGGGTCGAGCATGATTTTGGCGCTTTTACAGCTGAGGAATGGCCGAATGAACCGTGGTTCCCTATCGTTGCGCAGACCAAGCACCGGGTTCCGGAATACAGCAACTAGGTCAGAATTAGATACCTCAGGTGCTAGGTCTCCTACGAAGATACTGTATTCCTTCGGATATTGCGGATTCTGCACGCCTGGAATGGAGATGGTTTGCCCCGTCATAGTGGACGTGAGAGGCGCAGAGGGACAGAGGAAGCCCAGTTTAGTGAGAACGGCTTAGTGGAATTGGGCATGATGACAGAGGCGCCGTTCCCGTTGTTACTGTTGTTGATCTGGGATAGCACAGACGCAGCGTGGCTTTGCGTGGGGAACGTCAAGAAACAATACCCGGGGTTGTTCGCTTGCTGGCCAGTGATAGGGTCAGGCGCAGGACGCGGGACCTTGATGTTGACGGGGTCCCAGCCCATGAGAGTGCAAACCTGTTTGGCGTACTCTTCGTCCATCCACGGTTCAAGTTCGCCCCACCAAAGTGTAGAGCGTGAAGAAGGAGTGATGTTGTTGGGAGAGGGAAGAGATGGAGGTTGCGCTGGCGGAAGTTGGATTGAGAGGGGACTAGACTGCTGATGCTGAAGCTGACGGCTCAAATACAGCTCTCGCGCGTCACGGACCTCGCGGTCGTTGTAAGGTCCAGCGGGTGGGAGAGGAGGGCTGTAAAGCTCAGCAACGGAGATGCCGCGGGGTGGGAGGGACGATGGTGGTGGTTAAGAACCAAGGGCGATATGTTTGGTTGAACTTGTGAAGGGATGCTGCCGCCTCCTCCCTCGGCGGACTGCCTATTGGGAAGCGGCGGGGCCGAAAATGCGGCCGGCTTCGACGACCAGCTATCGCCAGTTCCACGCCGATCGCCTGTGGTGAGTTGACCATCCGGGGTGCAACAAAGGAAGAGAAGCCGGGGCCAGCGGGCAAGTTCGACGTCAATGTCGGCCGGCGATCGCCAGCATATGTAGAGGGTTGTGAAGAATTGTAGAAAGTTGACGTCGAGAAATCGTGTGGGGAATACTCCCGTAACGAATCCCGCATACCACCATCCCGCACATCTCGTACACTGTCCCGAATCGCATCTCTGGAGATGTAATCGCGTATTTGCGCACCGTAGTCCCTCACGAAATGAGCTTGGTCTCCGTTGCCACGGTTCTCGTAGACAGGATGCTCGTACTCCTGGGCATGTGCATCGGGGCGGGGCATGTTAAGAGGAAAGATTGTGAAGATCGAAAATGTGTGAAGAGATCGGCAGGCTGGAGTTTCTGAGAATTTTGAAGGGTGCTTCTGCTCTTTTGCGACGACAAGGAGCCAAGAAACGAGAAGAATCGACAGCGACAGAAAGACAAGAACCTGGGTGCAGAGAGAGAAAAAACAAGCAGGAAGAGCTATGCGCGAACGACGAGTTAGCGACAAACGGAGAGCGATTCGGAAGAGAGAATGGCGAGGATATTTCGACAGCGATGCAACACGACAAGCAGGCGTCCCTGAGGTGATGGGGACTCGAAGAGTGATCTCTAGGGGACGGAGACCTCGATGAAGAAGAAGACAAGGCAGCGAGCTGCGGAGTAGAGATTGTGGCGGAGTTTCCGTCTAACTTCATATACCAAGCGACGATATCCCCTTCAATGTTCTACCACCACGAGGCTATCATAGGCACCAAGGCGGAGTGTACCCTATTTACATTGCGGCTCGGCCTCTCGGCCGACCCGGCAGCCTAGCCATTCTTGGTCATATGCCACCGCACCTTGCCTTATCTGTCCCTATTGTGCTTTTCCGAACACTATCTGCGGCGAGCCTCCGGGATGGCGGGCCCATGCAATAGGCTGGACGGCGGTGCACGCTCACAAATACACGTTGCCTCCGAGTGGGTTCTTCATGTCAGATTCTATGATTTGCATATACAGATAGACTTCCTTCCAGATAAATCCATTGTGGGTCCTTGTGGGTCCGCACATTACCCCAGGGTTTACGCATAATCCTCTTGCGCGTCCGGATACCCCGAAAATTTACACGCGACCTCCCAAGTTAGCTCCTGGTAAGTACGTCAGAGGGCTGTGCGTCGGGAATCCGATCTAGTTGCGATATACATCCGCAAGATATTATCAGGCTCACAGCTGGTGGAGTCGTACAGATCTTGTGGGTCAATATGCGTGAGGAGGCTTGCGGAGGCAAACGTAGGAATGCACGATACGCCATATACGTCTCAAACGCATGCGAATTTCTGAAGCGTGCTCCCGGGTAAAGAAGATATGGCCGTCCGGGGACTGGTTCCATGAGGCAGAGGGAGGCTAAATGAGACCACCGGTGAGACTGGTGACACCATCAGCACGATATCACTGATGTTCCTCCGAGCTTTCTGACAGGCCACGGTAGAGGAATTTCATGTCCACATTACCAATCGTGCCTTTAGGCTGTACGATTCATGAATGCTCATGCGCTCGGGTGCGTAGTCTATTGTCCAGCGGATTTTGTTTTATTGATTAGCTAGTGCGCCGCTGTGACACACCAGCTGCAGCACAGCTACTTGGCCGACTCGTCATGTATGTACTGGAGTTGTCGTCTGAATATTTCCAAGTCATTCTGCAGTATTAGCTTCGGCACTCTGCGCTTCGGGAAGTGAAGAAAGCCCATTGTTCGCCCAAACTGGGAATTTCTTCATCTGGAAGGTCTGCGCGCATAGCTGTATCCGAATGATTCGGATGATATCTTCCACTACTGCCAGTGAGGTGATCTGATCTGGAGGTTTGTTTTGCAGTCTTGTTCTAGTTTGCGTCGTAACGTATGTCTCAGATAGCAACGCTAGGAGACATTGGGCTTGTTATTGCTGTTCGTTTGTTTCTTGTAACTTAGAACTCATCGGAAATTATGTGGTGATGATCTGTGGGAGGCGCCGGCGGTGCGAGAGAGGGAATGTACGTAAGCATCAATGGTTACAGAACTGAGTTGAGTGTATGCGGTTCACTGGACTTGGAAGTTGTCAGTGACTGGTTGGAGACTTCCCGTGTTGTCCACGGCTCGTCGACAGTCATTCCGCGTCTTTCCTATATATCCTCCTACACTGTTCTTTGGTTCCCAGGCATTCTTGCTCTCCGCCACACCGTTCGAGACTTCGAGTGTACTTGGTCTATCGGACGTCCTGGTCTTGTTAGCGTTCTGGCCGCCTCAGAACCTTTCGCGCTCGACGCTGCATAATAGCTCGAGCCATGCCTGTCAGGCGTGCTTCTGCAACTGCAGCAAGCTCATCAACGCGTGTTCATAGGAGCAACGGTTCGAATCACAGCATATCTGTCCAATCTCCGGTCATTCCACCGCAGACTTTGCCGTACACACCCCGTCTAGCACGGTCCCCGCTTCTCCCCAACAAAAAGTAGTGTATGTTCTCGTCAACAGACTGAAAAACAAGGTTCGTGCTATCACTATCAGAACGCCTGCCTCGTGTGCTGGCTGCACGGCGTTCTTGTTCGGCGTTTGAGGACTGACCTCGCGGCCTTTACAGCTTCCATGTAACTCGGGTATCGCGCTGGCAGAATTGGAAGCCGATGATGCAATCCAGCAGGCAGTTGAAACGCTGGTGGATCTTGCGCGAGACTCGCTGGATGTGATCGCATGGGCACTCACAGAGTTGTTGGAGAAACTAGCAAAGGTGAGCCTCCCCCGATTCGTTGTCTGACACCTGCTTTAGTCCTTCGCTCTAGCAAATTGACTCCAGTGGATTCCGGAGCACCGACATCTTGCAGTCACAGCTATTCCTCCTGAAGGTACTGTCGATATGCATGGCCTCTCGATGGGGCATCATAGAAGATATTCGGCCGAACTCTCGTGAGAGTAAGGCGCAACCTAATACCATCGGATCCAAACCCCATACTCCCGATTCTCCTGCAATGTCACACAATCGTCGACGCCAAGTTTCCTCAGAACAGCTATCTACGACTTTGACCACTCCAGTGGAGCCTGCACCTATCGATGACAATTGCGCCAGATATATGTTAAGCGTCATGGTACTCTTCCTACGCCAGACAGCGCCACTGAAGCATCGGTTGATGTCTGCCGCTAATATGAACTTTGATGCTTCGTTTCAAGATTTCGAGTCCGTGGAGTCTCATGAAGTCGGACAGGCGGTTGGAGGCCTGTTCTCCGCCGGACCAGATGAACCACCTCCAGTAATTTCCGGTATTCCGAAAAACATGAGACGGTCAAAGCACGCATCTTCGAATTCACTCAATTCGAAGATTGTGAGCTCTGCCTCCATGGATCAATATTCCAGACATTCCCTAGTCTACGAGAAGACATCGACGCTCGTGTCAAAGTCTGTGTTGTCGCTTAACACGGCCATAGCTAAGTTCTCCGGGCGTATAATTTATCACTTGTCGGCATCGAATTGGCCAGTTGTTCTGTCTCGCATCCGGAACAAGATTTATACCCTTGCCAGTACTACGGAGACCGACCCCGATATTGTTGACCTTCAACTAATGACACACTGCGCCTTGGATAGAGCGCGGCTCGTGCAGTCTCTGCAAGGTGTGCACTCTCGATTACTCAGATGGTGGTTGAGTAACCTGGCGAACATTTATATAGAACTATCTTCTCTACTCGTGAACATGAAGCGGGAGGCGCAAGTCGCCATCGCGAATATCTCTGCGCGCCGCAGTATGGAGCTGGGTTGACTACTACCCCGAAGAGTTTAATGATGCCCTTCACTATCATCGTCGACTGGAAGGTGCTCCTGAGCGCGTATTCGATGTTCTCTCTGAACTGGGCGAACATGCGAACAAGGCAGGCGTATGGCCTACTCTTGCTGTATTGCTTTGCATCAGCTCCGACAGGATGAAGAGTGAATTTCAAGTGTCTACGTTTGGTGCTCCAAAAGGCCCTCATGGTCGCAAGGTAACGCAAAATTGCTACAACTAACATCTCACAACTTGCTTACCGTGACGATTACCATAAGGATCGCAATTTCACTGAGCTGATCATCAAGAATATGGCGTTCCCATCTAAACATGCTGACGTCGCCGTTATATGCGCGCTGGATATATGCAGGGCAGCTTCTCGTGTACGCCCGGCGGAGGGGGAAGAGGTGCCACTTCCGTCCATGGCATTAGATATTGCGCACGAGATCAAGGTTTGAACTCTTATATCGTAGATGTCCTCATTTTAACATTATCCTTTGCATTGTAGCTAGTACTTCTGAAGTGGAACAACTCGAGGCCAGTTTGGGAGAGTCCTGAAGAGATCGATGTGGCGATGATCGCGGATGCTCTTGTCACCATCTTCCGTTTCCTGCCAGAGGAGGAGTCAATTCCGATGTTTGAAACGTGTCTGGAGGCCGAACGTTCTGATGCGGTCAAGATTTCCGTGGTAAAAGCCTGCATAACCTTGGTAGTCGACGTCAGCGCCTTCCCTCTTGAGCGTGATGATAGTACGACTGATTCTGTATCTACGTAGGCTAACCGTCTACCCTGGCAGCGAAATCTGGGAAACTTGAAGAATGCAGTGATGCAGCGTCTTACCCGGATCCACCTTGTTTGTTTTCTTTTAATATTCGGGAGCGAACATGACAACTCACGCCCAAGTTTATCATTGTACACAGTCCAGCACGACGCGCCGCAGCGAAGTTGGAGCGGGCGGAGTTTCCAAGAAAGCCAACTTCCGACCGAAAGCCAAGCGATATACCTCGGAAACATTAGCAGATCGCGAGCTCTTGCTGCTCTCTATCCTGACGCTGTGGCGCGCAGATGTTTGGTGGTTCCATGACTGCGTTGATCTTGAGCAAAAGTCATCGTGGGTGAAGGAATGGCTTGAGATATGGCACGCGCCCGCCGATCCTGCAGTTCGGTTCTCTCTTGCACGGACGTTCCGTCATTTAGTCGAGAATGTCGCCCAGATGTCTGCTGACCATCCCAGATTTGCCGTGCTCTCAATGTGGCAGAGCGTTGTAGGGTATGTATACTCCATATCTTGAAAACTACAATTGAGATTTCGTCTATAGGCCGGCTACGCTCGCGGCGGTCTGTACCAACTTGCTCAATGCTCGTTCTGACTACCCTGCGCAGAGGATGTGGATTAGCATGGCTTACGAGATCATGTTTCGCTTTACTCGTCCATATGAGGTGTGTTACTATCCTCTCTGCTTTCATATTTTTACTTATGAAAAAATTCGTAGGTGCATAAGGACATTCAAGTCGCTGCTGACCGCGTACCTGCCTTCGCATTAGCTGAGATTGCATTCCTTGTTTCATTGGCATCTGCGGACTGCGTCGTCTCGTTAACGGCTTGCAACTGCCTTCGTATGATAGCTATGGCTGAGCGCCAACCTGGAGCTCCTGTAATGGCTGCACTTAGTGAGGATGAGCGGACGAAGCGGCACCCCATCTACGAGCAGCTAGGTGATCCCAAGGTCACCGTGATCGGTGAGTCAGCATTGTACATTTTTTGCCGTTCTCTAACCATGTTTAGGCCGAGTTGGACACCAAAAGCGCATCAGGAAGCTCATGCGCCTGCTAGCGTTTCCTTCTGAAATCCACGTCGCTGTCTGGAACGAGATGTACTGGCGATGGTGTACGTTCAACGAGTTGACCATCCGAATGAGTATGGACCAGACATCGGACGGATTTGATAGCGGCCTCGCACCTATAGGAGAGTTCTCGATCTCGACCGAGGTAACGTATGCAATTTCACGCAGTGTTGCAGTTGGCTTATTATATATTCAGGAGAAACAAGCACAGTGGCAAGCACTAACATTGCTACTGTCTGCCTTTGGAGCTGCTTGTACACGAGAAAGCCATGATCCAGCGGCGCTAACCACCGTCATCACGCCGTGTTACATTCCTGATGAGCTTCGAAATCTTAGAGACCCGTCCGAACTCTTGTCTGCATATCTGGCAGAAACTGTGAATCTCTTGGTCTCTGATAGTCCTCAAGTTCGAGACGTCGCGAGGGAAGCGCTCAGCAATGAAGCGAGTCCTCGTCTATACAGCAAGATCTTGAAGAATTTGGATAGGTGTGCTCCTTGGTGCATTTACAAAGCAAAAACTGACTTCTACGCTAATAGCGTGATTCATCAAATCACTGACGGTGAACACGTTGACTATGAAATTTTGGTAGTTTTCCTTGACCAGGTGAGCATTCTGATGAAAGTTTCAAGTACTTCACTGATTCGGACTTAGTTCATTGCGATATTGAAAGTGGTTGCGGAGAATGTCCATAATCTCACCGAGGAGTTGCGCGGGATTGATATCACTTCCACTCTGCTTACGCTTGCCGCCTTCATCGGCCGCTTCCATGATATTTCGTCGTATCGTCTGCGTCTCAATTTTGCATGCTGTGCGACAGCGTGTTTAGTCGTGCAGAGCCCATAATCATGCGGAAGGATAATAGCACACGCCAGAGTATTGTTGACATCGTCATCGGCTGGGTGCAAGAATCGCCTGAGGTGAGTTTTCTTCCTTCCTTACAGCAAATCTATCTAATCTTGCTAGCAGTCTGATGGGCGTTCGCTACTGCATTCCCCTCATGAACTCAATGTGGCCGTCCTTCGCACATCTGTGAAGCTGTTTGATCGTCTGCAATTGGAACCCTCAGAGGGCGCTTCAGAAGAAGAAGCCGCCCACGTAGTATCTCGTCTCTTCATTCGATACTCCACTTTCCTTGTGAAGACTTGGGATGCCACTCGCTCTGATATTCTCGTGCGTTTTTCACAACTTCCAGAGCCTCCGTATATTGAGAGCATGTCATAGAACAAGGATGACGGCACTTCTGATAGATCTTCAACATTTTATCAGGTCGGTTGGCTTCGTCGTACAATCCACGATCCCGAATTTGAACTGTTACTTTTAGCTCCGCGTTATGCAAAGGGACGGTGAACTGAGGGAACTCACAATTGCTGGACTCGCTTCCTTGATTGGTGCCAATACTGAAGTTGGGGTGAAGCACTGCCTATATCTTGCGTATGACCCAGACCCTACCAAACGGATGATATTCGCGCACATCTTCGTTCGTGTTCTCGGTCAGGGGATCAAGTTCAGCACTCACGACGCCTCGCCTATTACCAACGGGCAGAGCCCACTTTGCGAGGTCAGTGGGTTCCGTTTGACGATTACTAGCTAGCCACTGATTGTCGCCTTTACAGTTGATCAAAAGTCAAGACGTAAGCTTCTGCAAAATGCTGGAAGATTCTTACTGACTCAGTATAGGTGTCGCTGGCTATGGCAATCTGCGAGATTTGTCCTCCGACTGAAGTCGACAGCATCATTTCAGTGATGTTGAATATCTTCGACACAAGGAGTTCGCTACTAAACCTCTTGAAAAGCATGATCGATCGTGAGATTTCGCGGACGGGTATGTCATCGCTGTATTCTTCTGAAGTGAGAATTCCATCGATGTTTTCATTAGATGCCGATACCTCTTTATTCCGCGGCAACACCATCTGCACCAGATTTTTGTCTGCATTTGCCAAGATATACGGGTATAACTATCTGCGAAGTCTCATCATTCCTCTTGTGAAAGCAATTGCCGCAATGCCGGCGGGACATGGTACGAACTGGATCCGAGCAAAGTCTCTGAGAAGGAACTTAAACAAAACAAGGAGACGGTCGAATTTGTTGCGGCCTCTTTCTTGGAGATAATCGGTTCTTCGGTTCCTGCAATCCCTTCGTAAGTCACAAATGCTATTTGTGTTCCTGACTGAACGAAAATGACTTTTACCAGTATAATTCGTGAGATCTGCTCCCATATCGCGAAGGCTGTGTGAGCATCTTTGGCTACTGATTCAATTCCGCAACTAATCGTGCCCCAGCAACGGTGTTTGGCCGGAAGCGAAGTTTGCTGCCCTCGGTGCCTTCATTTTCTTACGGTTCGTATTCCTTCTTCTTTTGTGTTCTATTCTGATAGCTTTCACAGTTTCATATCGCCTGCTGTCGTCTCCCCAGAAACAGTAGATGTTGAAGTCCCCGCCGATCTGATTGCTCGCCGTGGCTTGATGACCATTGCCAAAATCATTCAAAACCTAGCGAACAATATCCTCTTTGGCAAAGAATGGCATATGACTATCTTGAACGACTTTCTGAAGGCCAATATTGTTAACGTAACACAATTCTTGAGCGAAATCAACGTTAGTAATTCAATGTTAACATCATTGTTATCTTTGGCTGAAATGGTTGATTTAGAAATATTCGCCTCCCGTTTCCGATGAAGAACCTGACGAGTGGTTAGACAGGACATACGATGACACCGATACAATCGTCTTACATCGATTCTTCGAGAAACATGCGGATAAGATCGGCAAAGAGTTATTGAGCTCATCGAAGATCGCCCCAGAGAAAGTCACCCCGGAAGCGGAGGCAGCTGCCGCTCAAGGAAAGCGCGCATGGGACGCGCTGTGTTCTACTCTAGTCGAACTAGGTCAGCCATTGGAAAGCCCCATTGTTACAACTTTAAGCAGTCGGGAACATCAAGAGTTCCTTGACCTAATGGCTAGGTGCGACCGCCGTGATACCGGTTCGGTCCAGGAGTTATTCACAGAAGCTGCGATACCTACGGTCAGTTCTCTTGCATAGATTTTCTTGTGTGATAGCTGATGATCAATCCATAGGATGGTCTAGCTGTGTTCATTTTGTCTGTATCGAAGGTAGATGTGGAAGTATTGGACGTTGAGTTGCTGCTGTATTATATATTCAAGGTGCGCAATAGCGGTTAACGTTTACATCGCTGGGCTAACAAGGTATTGTTCAAGCTACTCACTTCTCCTGCGCATGAGAGTCGACCATATGATATTGTCTTTGACTTCACTGGTTTCACGTCGACGTCCCAGGTGCCCGCTCAATGGTGGAAATTTGCTCAAGAAACAATCCCCTCGGACGTACGAGATCGTTTGCGCCACATGCGAATACTGACGCCGAATGCTCTAGCTATGAGGTATATTCGTAAATTGTATTATAACCTCATTCCAGGTATGCTGTCATGTATATTGCGGCGTGCGTCACTTTCTGACCAGTCTGTCATATCAGAGCCAGCGACGTCCACAAGAATTGCTGTCCATACTACTGTTGAGGAACTCTTAAGCCACTATCCTTCAGGAACTACCATGAGCGCCTTGGCGTATGCTGGTATGTATGTCTCGGAGACAGAAATTATTGTCTCGCTCTAATATTCCTCAGTTTCGCTCGAACACGAGGATCTTGATCAATTTCAAGATGTGACGATGCGGCACAACCATCCAATGCGAGCTCCAGTGATTCTGCGAGTGGCGCAAAGTCATTTGCGCATCATAACGGTAAATATCACGAGTTCGGTGATGAGACAACACCTCACTCCTTGACCTGCATAGATCAAAAGCAGTTTCCATTTGCAATCTGCTGTCATGCAAAGCCACAGAGATCGTTCCACTGTCAGACGTGAACGATGTCTATAACGTATCCACCGGCCACGACACACATGAATTCATCATCCGGAAGATTCGTCATGGTGTCACATTGTATTTCTCTTCACCCGCTAGAGATATTATAGTAAAGGTGCTGTAGCCATGTCGCTTCTCATTTGCATCTTAATTGATTGCTTCACTTTCAGACAATTCGCGCTGCCAAAAGTACCATGCGACCCGCGCAACTGCCTGCTACGGAGCGATCATCTAGACTCTCTAACATTGTCACGACCCTTCTGCATGTTGCTTTCTTAGGCATCAGTTCCGAGCAGGATGAACCTCGCACGCCTTCGTTCGAATTGCTATCTGCTATATGTACTTACCTTGATTATGAGGGAAAGCCGCCTGTCCCCTCGAAAGGTGTGTTCTAGCGGTTTCTTTTTGATTGTTCTAAATTGTGAACAGGAGTTTACGCGACTGGACATCCTGGCGCTTTCCTCGTGCAAGTGAGCGAGGGACTGGCTGGCTTTGCTCCTCAATTAACTATGGACTTCTTGTCCGAGATGGCTGGCGGAATCAACAAACTGGGCGTGCCTTTGAGAGCGCTCTCCTTGCAGTACATGGGGCCTTGGATAAAGAATTTGACTTACTTCGTTGATCCAACTCACAAGCTCTACGAGCCTTCCGGTGCTAAATTCCGCGATTGTGTACGGTCTCTCATTGACATCACCATGTCAGAGCACGACGTACGTTGCACACCGAAGTCATTTTGACTTGCATCTCTAATAGTCTTTTTCGCAGCTGCATGGTCTTGTGCAGAAATTCATCTGGACAGAAGTTGGCAAACTGGACACCGTTGCGGTCAACATAGTTCTTGACGAGTTGATGCGTGCCGCCGTCGATGGGGGATGGGATCCCCAAGATGCGAGAAGGTTGCGGACACAATGAGCGCTATCAACTCCATCAATGTCCGCGGAAGGATCCTTGCTCGGATACGAAAGGTAAGCTGTTAGTCTCCGCCGTCCTCCAACTTTGTACTGACAACATTATACCGAAGGTAATCAGCAAGACGTCTGCAAAGCCCTCGAAGAATCTCGCAGAAAACCCCCAGTGGAATGAGATAGCATGCCTGACTCGCCTGGTACTGGTCGTGGGCAATACAGCTCGAAACACAGTGCAAAGTCAATTGTTCGTTCCGGAAATCATGCATCTAGTCACATTGGTGGCCGCGACAGGACAGACGTATGTCCGCGGGACAGTATATGCCATTGTGACGCATATGTTGCACGCCTTATATTCTCTCCGTCTCGGGGACACTTCCACCGTAAGCCCTGAAATCCAAGTCCTCATCGATGAATGCGTTCAGCCGGACACCATCAAACTCTTCGGACTAGCCAAACCTACCCCGACCAGTGATTTCGTGTGCTACGATTATCCAAACGATAAGGCTTTGATCGACGGTTTGGAGGGACTTACGCGCTTGCTCGTGCGCATCATGGAGACTATATCTGGAACAAGAGGTGTGTACCTCATATTATTGAGTGAATTATGCTAATCACAGTCCAGGTCTTTTGAATGTCTGGCGTGCCCGTTGGATGAGCTTGATCACATCATCCGCGTTCCAGCTCTCGCCTGCCGTGCAGACTCGCGCCTTCGTCACACTCGGTATTCTTGCAACGTCCGACGTGGACGACGACCTTCTCTATCAGATGCTCGTCGCGTTTAAGACGGCGCTATCTCAGTCCAGTGAGGACGACACTACATCCGTCGTCAGCATGCTCAGGTGCATCACGAATGTGGTGCCCGCTTCGCCGCCCCAGTCACGTTATCTCCCGCAGATATTCTGGCTTTCGGTCGCACTTCTCCAGTCTGGCAATATCTCCCTATATGTAGAGGCTATCCAACTGCTCCGAGTGACGCTGGAGTACTTAGCCGAGCACGACATCTTCAAAGATCGCGGGGTACCTGCTACTCTCCTGGAGGCGCGCGTTCCTCTCGAGGATATCGCTGGCCAAGTGGACCAACTCCTGGGGCTGTCCTTCGACTCAAGCTTCTCCTTCTCCCTCGCTTCGATCATCTTCAAGGGCATGCGCCATCCAGGGCTCAAGGACTCTGCGGAGGCAGCACTCAGGAGTCTGCTGAGAATCACAGTAGACTCATGCTCCGAGGTTGACCATGCAGACGAAGGGCCCGACAGACCACTTTGTCAGGATGCTATAGGGTACTTCTTAGCGCTACTTCCCTCGTCGACGACGAAGAGGGGCTTCCGGCAGCTGCAGGAGGAGTCGCGGCTAGATGCGTCATGGCTCACGAGGGAGGAACTGGCTTCGCAGGACGAAGAGGACCATGTGCTCAGACTGCCGTTCGGGATAATCGGATATGTGGACAACAATACAGCGCTGTTCGTGACGTCGTTCGTGGCCGCTATGCTGACCACTGCGCAAGGCGACGATGCGGAGTCGTCCATCTTGTACAACATTCTGTCGGTAGTTGCAGACGCTTATGCAGATGTGATTGCAATAACGTAGGTGTCTCGGACGTGCTTTGTGTTAACAAAAACTGACTATATGCGCTCGCAGATACGAGAGCCTGCAGGACAAGATGAGGGACAAGTTTGCGAACTCATCGAGCCCGCACATCTTGCGTGCGGTGTCAAACATCTTCCGGATAGCGATAAACGAGATAGAACGATCAGGAGTTCCTCCGCCGCCGCCGCGTGCAGCGGCCAGCGCGTCGACGCTGAGCGCAGCGGAGGAGGGCATCAGTACTGCGAGTGTCAATGGACCAGGAGCGAAACACCTGAGCGCACTCGAGGAGCAGGGCATGTCCGGGCTCGTGAACAGCTTCCAGTTTTTGCCGGCGAACAACAAAGGGCATGCAACGAAGATGATCAACTGGATCTCTGAACTGGTAATGAAGATCATCGAGGTTGGCTGAGGCAGAAAGTTCCGTTTATTTTAGTCTGGCATGTGTATCATCATTGTTTCTCTCTTCTCCATTCAGTCTCAACTCGTCTCTTACTCATAACTGGATCATCATGCCTGCTGCTTTCGCTTGTCTTTCTTGCTCACTGTATTTTTTGCGTATGCGCATATTCTATATTCCAGCTATCTACATGGAAAAGTGGTGTTTATGCATTAGCGGATCTAGTAATATTATCTGCAATTTATAGACTACTTGGTGCAGGCGGAAATGTTCGGAGACATTGACATGTTCGTCGGGTATTGTGCGTCGCTGGTCTGACGGCGCAGTAGGGTTGACCCGCAGATCATGGGGACTATCCATCCATGACTCTCCGGACCACATAGCACAGTACTGCTATGACTACGCATCGGAGAAAATTGGATCCATTGCTTAGCCTATCTAGCCTTGGGCAAAATTACCGCATATCAAGCAGCTGCCAGATAGTTAGGTGGCTTGGCGTATGCAGAAATTCTCATGATGCATGATACGCCAGAGGAAGCGATGTCGACTGTCTCCGAGCCTCCCGACGGTCCATCAATGACATAGGAATTGCTGCGGTCCTCATCGACGTCAATGAAAGTGGTTGAAACGCGGCCACCTACAAACGCCTACAACTGACAGGTTAGACGCACCCAGTAGTTAGATTCATATAGCGGACCTAAGTTGAGGGCAAATAAAATTAGGAAGTTGCTAAGCTTGAGTACTTACTACGGTCCGAGTTCGTTGAGAGCCTACAGGGAGCAGTGATGCTAATTGTGTATAATCGAGGATGCTAATAGAGCGGTAGCAAAGGAAGGGGGCGGTGTGGGGAGTTCGAGCGATTTACACTGGATTGCTGCGGATGGAGCGGTCGAAAGCAGTGAGCATATGTCTTGACCTGGACTGCGCGGTGCAGCTGACCACCCTGACAGAACCCTGGGACTTTTCTGTGAGAGCTATAAGTCGCTTTCATCCCCTCTCCTCCGCTCTCGTCCCAGCCTCCAACTTCCCCGCCAAGCTACCTGAAGCCAAGGAATGTCGGATACCAAGTACCGCGCATCTACGCCCACTGCCAGTGATACTTCACGTGGGAACGTGGTAGACCATACAGCTCCTCACGGTGAGACGCCAGACGACTGCGCTTCCCCTCTCCTCGCAGCACTCACAATACTGATCCTGACCACCCGCGATGGCAGTGACCGAGGGAGCACCCTGCTGCGACGTCTGCGCATGTGAAGAAGCTGAATGGCGACCAGACTCATGTGATTAAGGTGCAGCCTCTGAGGCGCAACGAGATGCAGGTGCGTAACTGTTCTCCCTGTCCCTGTCCTCCGACCCGTCTGATTGGCGCTCGCTGTGGCTGCTGTTCTCTACACTAGCCGTCGTATGCTCAGGACCTTGGCACGGGAGAGGTGCGTCGTCGTGCGGGAGGGCTGCACGCCGCAGCTGACTGACATGGCTGCAGGTCACTCATGCATCTACGGCTCTATGCTGCAAGTGTTTGGCTCGTGCATCGGGTTCTGCGGCGCCATACCGTGCTGCCCGCTCCCGAACCCCTTCCGCAACGTGAACCAAGGTGCGCTCACATTGTCTGCGCGACGTCTACTTTCGCTCACGCCCCGCGGGCACTATAGGGTCCGTCGGGCTGGTCTCGCGGTTCGGCCAGTTCTACAAGTCCGTCGACCCGGGCCTGGTGCAGGTGAACGTGTGCACGGAGTCCCTGCGCGTCGTGGATGTCAAGATCCAAATTAAGCCCATTGGCCGGCAGAAGGTCATCACGCGCGACAATGTCGACGTCGAGATGTGCGCACCTTTTGCTAGCCACGATACATGGTGTCGCTGACCTCCCCCCTCCCGCAGCGACTCTGTCATCTACTTCCAGATCACGAGCCCGTACCGCGCGACGTTCGGCATCTCCGACCTGCACCAGGCGCTCATCGAGCGTGCGCAGACGACGCTGCGGCATGTCGTCGGCGCGAGGATGGTGCAGAGCGTCGTGACGGAGCGCGAGGCGATTGCGTTCGAGATCGCGGAGATCGTGGGCGATGTCGCGGACAAGTGGGGCGTCGCGATCGAGGGCATCCTCATCAAGGACATCATCTTCTCTCCGGAGGTCTCCGCGTCGCTCTCGTCCGCGGCGCAGCAGAAGCGCATCGGCGAGAGCAAGGTCATCGCGGCACGTGCGGAAGTCGACGCCGCGCGTCTCATGCGCCAAGCCGCGGACATCCTCGCGAGCCCCGCTGCGATGCAGATCCGTCAGCTGGAAGCGCTGCAGGCGATGGCGAAGAGCGCGAACAGCAAGGTCGTGTTTGTGCCGATGCAACTCCAGAGCGACGTGCTCGGCCAGATCGGCGAGGCCTCCGGGTCGCATGCGCACGCGGGCCCGAGCGCGGTCATACGTGAGGAGAGCGGGGAGGGCGCTGTCGCACGCGCGGGCCTGCTGAATAGCATGTCGAATATCTGAGTGTCTGCGCGCTGTTTATCCACCTCTGCCTTGCTCCTTTGATATCCCTCCCTGATTTCATGTTTTGTTACCCTTACTGTGACATTCTGCTTCGCTAATGTTGTTACCTATTCGATGCCCCGCGATGCTATTTGACGACTGGCTTTGTCTTGTATAACAGGTACCGGTACTGCTATTGTGTGCTACTATCATCCTTTTTTAATGTGGATGCATACCCTTCTTCATGTCTGTCAAGTCTGAGACCGCATCAGAGTCGGGCGTTGTTCCAGCTGCATACATTCAGGTTTACTGAGCTGAACGGTGAAACGATGGAGGCAAGGACTACCGGAGACCCAATACATTGCGCCGTGGGTTTCAGACACTATGCTCTACGTTCTGCTTCGCTAATGCTGCTACCTCTTCGTTCGCCGCAATGATATTTGACGACTGGCCTTCAATTAATAGACTTTCGTTGTTTTTCCATAGTCCGTAAGATAAGACTACCCGATTTCTACGACTCTATTACTGCGGCAGGTCGGTGAAGTCATAGCCTATCCTTTTCATCCACTCTTCAACCTCAAATGCCGGTTCCGCCATATATCTGATACATTTCTGCCAGCTCTCCGGATCCTTATCCTTCTGCGCGGCGTATCTCTCCCAAGATACTCAAACCACGGCGGATAAAACCCCGAAAAACCCCAGTCGACGACCCACAGCACACGGTGATCGTCCAGCAGCAAGTTGCGCATGTTCAGGTCGTTATGCGTATAAACCAAGGAGGCAAATGCGGAAGCGTCGAGGGGTTGCAATTTGGAGACGGTGCCCAGCCTCGGGAGGCGCGGTCTTCGGCAGCGTCGTGTTCTTTCCGGAAATAAGTCTCGAGTGCGAAGATTGTTGGGAATGGGCCTTTTGCATCGTAGCCGAATTGAAGGCCGTTGCAAGGCAAGGGCGTCGGACCCAGCGGACCCGGTGTGTTGTTGAACGAGAAGTGTTGGACGCGTCGAAGTTGGCGGAGGTAAAGCCGCATTGTCAAAACGACCTCGAGCTTCGCCCAGACGGACAGGGAGGGCCAGGCCACCCGGAGCTGTTGGGCATTTGGCACAAAGTCCATGACAATCAAGCCGTTTCCTTCTGGGTGACGATGGCGTATGGCGCGTCGCATGCGTGGGACGGCGATTCGCGTTTGCTTGCGGACGAGCTCCATGGCGAGGGCTTCGGAGGTGGTGGAGTCCCAGTCGCGGCCGAGTTTCACGACTGTGTCTTTTGAGATTTGGACGAGCTTGTCGTTTGAGCCCTCGAGGTATGGCGCAGATTCAACAGCGCGGATTATCTCCTCGTCTGTCCAGGTATCGGATTCTGGGAGCTGCCCTCAACTTCGCATTAGTATCAATTGTATACAAGGGACTGAGCCTGCCAGAGTGGTAACGTACTACTCGAGGTGCTGGTGCTCGACGAAGCAAGTCATACACCCAAAACGGGCCATCCAAGACAGTCAGGACGGCAGCCACCAGATTAAAAACGAAACGTTCAAGCCTGTGCGAATGCTACTCAGAACGTTACTCGGACAGGATGAGGGAAAGCTTACATGCATGGGTCCTCGAATAACTACGCCTAAGATTTGGAGTTGTTGGCTGATTATGTGGCCGAGCACTGGATATGTGAAGCTACCGCAGACTTTGCAAAGTTCATTGCGGATACTCGTAGAGCTGGAGCAGCTTCTTGCGGGGTCTCTGGTGACCAGGATATCTATATCTAAGCCATTACGCAAACATCAGTCTATGTCAATGTACATTTGTCCACGTACTACTACTACTGTACGTCCCAGGCGTTAGGCAACGTCCCTGTCCCGAGGGTCCTGTTGCGTTGCCTATTTTTCAGATTGTCCCCATGTCCCCGGGGCACTGTTGCCTAACCCTAGCCTAACCCTATGAATTTGCGGCCGCAGGCGCCCGGGTTGTGCGAGCTTCATTTTAAGGTGATAATGACAGGTATACAGTGTCTACAATATGATGTAGCACTGCTGCGATATTTTTCCTGACACAAGGAAAGGTAGAAATAAATCTATGTTGCTTGTGTCCCCATGTCCCCGAACGTCTGTTGCCAGCCTTCCCGCCATCCCACGGTCACGTGACGTTGTTGCTCTGTTGCCAAACGCCAGGGACGAACAGTACCTCGGAACAGTAAATATCGAGTTTATCCCTTTAAATAGTCAATCGGTGAGAACACGTCTAGCTTAAATCCTCGCGAGTTTTGGATGCACCTCTTGGGATGATGTTCGTGCGCATCAACACAGAATTGGAATCCGTCCGAATCGCATTCGCACGTGCACTCGGAACGCAGGCTCTTCACAGTCACCACTTGTCTTGTATAACAGATACCGTACTGTTGTTATGTGCTACAATCATACTTTTCTAAAGTGGAGGCATACCCTTCTCCATGTCTGCCGAGTCTGCCAAGACCGCAGGATTGCCACATGAGGATGATATTCAGGTTTCCTGAGCTGAGCGAATAAACAATCTCTGATAAGAATACAACAGTGTACAGAGAGATAGAAAACAATGGAGTTCCGGACCCGATAAATTAATGGAACGAGCATGCGCGTACGAGGTTCCCTCAAACGCCCCACTGCCACCACCCGGATAGCGAGGGTAGACTCGAGTCCACCCACACCCGCCGCACCACCCGAAGAAATTAATACCCCTCGCGCTCACCCCCTCCGCACACCCGGCACCGCGAGGACCACCACCGTAAACACCTACAAGCAAACACAAACGCATCAGTACCACAGTACACCACTCCGCGCGCGCCCCGCACGCACCACGGTCCACCAGAAGCCAACAAAGAGGATATCGCGCATGACCGCACGGTGCACCGCGCGGATGCGCGGGTCCAGCACGACGCGCTCGGGCCCGAACACCGGCGGGCGCCGCAGCGCGGGCGCGGGCGCGTCTTTCTTCTCTCCTTCCGCTACCTGCGGTTGATGTTGTTGGTTTTTGCTCTCATGCGGCGCCTCGCGCGCCTTGCCCTTCTCGTCGGGCACCGAGGTGGCGCGCGAGAGCGCAGGGCCGACCCAGTCCCAGTGGGGCTCCGCGGGTGCCTCGACGTCGGTGCCCTGCAGCTCCCACGCGCGCAGCTGCGTGCCACCGCGGCCCCACACCTGGCTGCAGAACCTAGAATGCGAACAATCAAACAAAAAAGCCAAAATCAAATTCAGCACGGCCGGAACGAAGACAGCACATGGAGCGACGCACCCGCGCCAGGCCGAGTACGCCTGCATCGCGCCGAGCGCAGCGAGTGGCACAGCGAAGAGGCGCCACGCGCGGGCGGGGCGCCCAGCGGCGATGAGCGAGAGAGCGAGGATGAGCGCGAGGAGGGTGTCCGCGAGGCCGGCGGCGTACCAGAAGAGCTGTTTGGGGCGGTTGACGTTGGCAGCCGCGCCGGCGAGGAAGCGCGGGAGGCTTACGGACGCGAGCACGTCGTGCGTTTCCTCGTACGCGGGTAGGAACTACGTGTGCGTGCGGGTGAGTGAGTGGGTACGGGAGGAGAGAGGGGAAAAGGGGGGCGCACGACGTCGGGGTGGGTGTTCCACGTGAGGTCGCGGAGGATGGCGTCGCGCAGCGCGGAGTCGAGCGGGAGCTCCTTTGGCGCGCGGGGGTGCAGGAAGGCGGCGGCGACGCGGGCGCATTCGGCGCGGAAGGGCTGGTGCGCGGGGGCGTGTATGGCGGGGAGGAGGCGGAACTTGTGCTGGCGAGGCTGAGGGAGGTGGCGGGGGAGAAGAGGCACGTGTCGGTGCGCTGAGTGCTGCCGGCAATGCGCTGGGCGGTGCGGGCGGGGGTGGGGAGGGAGAAGGAGAAGGCCTTGGGGCCGGGGCTGGTGGCCTGGATGAGTTCGGGAAGGGCGAAGAAGCGCTTGCGGTAGTCCTGGAACCAGACGACGAAGTGGAGGTTCTCGAGGGAATGTTCCTGGGGGGGTTAGGTAGGCAGACGCGGTCGAGCGGGGAATTGTACGTACGCTGAACGCGAGGTAGGCCTCAAAGTCTGCTAGGCTGGAGAGAGTTAGACGTGAGACGGAAGTTAGTGCGGGTGCTGACCTGATTGGGCTGCATGTGTCGCCAGAGAGGACGTTGGCGAGAGAGATTTCGGAGAGATGGGACTTGAGGCTGATACTGGAGGCGTAGCGGCTGAGGACAGCGGCGTAATCTGGGCCGAGGAGAAGGGTAGTGCGGGAAGTGGTGGGCATGATGGCGCGGGAGGAGGAACGTCGTCGCCAATCTTTAATGAAAAAGACGGAGCGGGCGTGACCAGCAGCGGGGGTGGAGAGCCCGGGCGGATGCTGGCGGGCAGCTACATTATAAGGGCGGATGAGTTAGCGGATGATTTGGCGGATGAGGACGCAGAGATTTGCAGGGCCCTGATGAGTAGACGGGGATCTCTCGACGCGAGGGCGACGTCCGAATCGCAAGGAGATCTTTTGCCATGAGATAACACAGAATGCAATGCTTCCGGGAGCGCTGCCAGCGGCGTACCTCCCGCAAGCTTTCATGGCACGGAAGAACACATAAGTACAAGGCCGAGTACTGACTCCGGCGCAGGCATGGCTAGATGCCGTGGCTAGCAGAATATTCGTTCATGTACGTACTGAGCCCTGCCTGCATGCAGTTCGGCGGTAGGACTCATTGTGGACGGGGCTGCTGGCATCACAGAGGCTATGGGCGCGGCTATGGGCGCTCTAGAGGGCGGTTGCATTGTGGAGCGGTGTTGGGAAACGATCGGTGAACTGCAGGTGGCGTCACGGAGCCAAAATGATCGACACTGTCGGGCGCTCCACGTGTACGCCACGTGCGGGCCAGGGTACAATGGCTGCAGTACAAGCGCGGCTCGTCTCCTCGAGCTCTTCAACTGCACAGCTGCATGATTGACTCCATTCATCGCGCTCAGCCCCAGTCGAAAATGACAATTGGTGCTGCGAGGTACGAGGGAAATATTGGCCCTCCAAGCGCCGAGAACTATCAACCAAGATTTCGCACATTGGGATAGCCAGGCATATCGAGGGACATTAAGTACAGTAGCTCTTAGCACGCCTCTGTCCCCTCGAGCTCTTCAAGCTTCAACCTGCGTGACTGACTCCATTCCATCACTAGTAGTGCTCAGCGCTCAGTGCCCAGTGCAGCGCCCATATGTCAGGAGTCGTCCGTCCATCGCCACCATCATCCCCCGTCCCGAAGATGGTTTCCCGCGGCAGCTGCCAAGCCTTCGAGCTAGTTCTTACTGTGCACATGGTTGCCATTAATATTAACCGCGCGCTCTAGTTTCACACAATATTCGGGCTTCATCGCGCCCGTACTGTCAAAAATTGAATAAAATTGTGAGTGTATGCAGCATGATCGAGTTCGTTCATTCCTGCGGCGTCTAGCAACCTTCTTGCCATCAACATCGACCGCACCTACGCCGCCGCCGTAGACTGAAAAATATTTTGTGCGCCTGCCAGCATCCGGCATTCCTTATACCGTCATCATATCGTCTTTTCTAAGCCCCATGCCATCAACATCGACAAGCTTACCCATCTGTCCATGCTCGTATCACCGTCGTATTTCCTCGCTCGCTCCCGAGTTAGTTCAATCCGGATATTCTCGAAGCTGCAGTCTCAGGTGACATTACGTTTATGCCTCATGTGTAATCCTAGGCTGAACATTATTTTGTGTGTCTGGCGTCCGCCATAATTTTCGCACTACATTTTCCTCGCCAATACAACCGCCATGTTCTCATTCCATCGCAATGCCATCCTTTAATTCAAGCACCCGCAAAATATTCAGCAAACCGTCAGTATATTCGCATCGTTTCGTTCATTCCTGCGGTGTCTAGCAAGCTTCTTTCCATCAACATCGACCGGACCTATATGTGTTGCCGCCGCCCCGTGCGCCTGCCATCCGCCATGTTCTCGTACCGTCATCACATCGTCTTTTCCAAGCCTCATGCCATCAAAATCGTCGACCTTACGCACATGTCCATGCTCGTATCACCCTTGTACTTCCTCACTCGCTCCCAAGTTCATTCAATCCAGAGATTCTCCAAAACTGTGGTCCCAGGTGACATTGCGTTCCATGCCTTGTGTACAATCTTAGACTGAACATTATTCCATGTATCTGGCGTCCGCCATAGAGCGCGCACTGCATTTCCCTTGTGATACAAACCAACGGCATATTCTCATTCCATCATTCCATCATATTTTTTAAGCACCCACAAACATTCAGCCTACAGGACCCTCGCCCTGCGCCCTCGCCCACCTCTCCACCCCCTCCACCACCGCATCCGTACTCGCCACAGCCCCAAAGATCCCCCCCTCCCCAACCACGCTCTCCACCTCCTTCCTACGCCGCCCCTCCTCCGCCGCCCCCGTCGCGTCCTCCACCAACAAACACTCATACCCCAAATCATTCGCCTCCCTCATCGTCGCCCCCACACACACGTCCGTCGTCACCCCGCAGCACACCAGCGCGCGTACCCCGCGCACCTGCAGCAGCAGCCCCAGGTCCGTCCACTTGAACGCAGACCTGCCCGGCTTGTCCACCACCGGCTCCCCCGCCACCGGCGCGAGCGCGTCCACGATCGCGTGCCCGCGCTCCCCGCGCACGAGCAGCCGCCCCAGCGGTCCCGCGTCCCCGATGCCGAGCCCCCGTGCGTTGTTGCACGCGCGGAAGCGCTCGCGCGGTGCGAGCGTGGACAGGTCTGCGCGGTGCCCCTCGCGCGTGTGGAACACAGGGAACCCGTGCGCGCGGAACGCCGCGAGCAGCCGCGCGATCTGTGGGATCGCTGCACGCGCGCCCGCGATCGAGTGCCCCTGCAGCACGAGGTAGCCGTCCTCTGCGCAGACTGTGCGGTGTGCGCGTTAGAACTTAGTGTGGTAGGGAGGCGGGGAGGCACTTGCAGTCGTTCTGCATGTCGATCACGATGAGCGCCGTCGTCGCGGGCGAGAGTGACCCATCGTGCGGCCAGTTGTACGGCCGTGCTGTGATCGTGTGTGTCATTTTGTGTGTGCGGCTTGAGTAGAACCCTGTCGGTAAGTTTGCAGAATGGGAGGTTCGCTCAGGATGACAGTGCAAGTACTAGCACTATCTGTGTGTCGCACACCAGAGATAACGGCCAACTTTCTACTCACGAGGCCGACCCGCACGATCACATGTTCTCCAGAACTCACATACTCCAGCCAAGCTCAAGCAAGCACCACGCGAAAATAGAGCAGGGAGAGAAATCCGGTTACACGAGCGATAACTTACAACTAGCAGCAAACGTCCTACTATACGCCTATACGCCCTAAATACAGAAAGGTCGCACACCTCGCGCACTCAGAAATCCCGCTGTGTCCGATGCACGAACGTATCCTCCCGCGGGCTGCTCCCGTAGTAATATGACGCCGCGGCCGCCCCCACATCCTCCCCGCCCTCCAGCCACGCAGGCAAGGTCACCCCGCGGAACAGCCCCGCCCCGCTCCTCCCCGGCGCTATCGCCCGCGGCGGCGTCCGCCCAGGCGTGTGCGTGCCATCCCCGTCCTCCCGCTCCCTGCTGCCCCCATCCCCGTCCACGTCGATGCGCGGCACCGGTGTCTCCGGCCGCGACACCGCCGGCCCCGCGAGGCGGAAGCTCTGCATCGTCCGGCTCAGCGCCAGCAGAACCGACCCGCGCCCCCTCACCGCTTCCTCCTCCTCCTCGCCCTCACGCGCCGCGTCCTCCGCGTCCCCGTGCTCTACGAACGTCGTGTGGATCGACGTGTCCGACAGCCCGCGCCGGTCAGTGTGCGCTCCAGGAGCGTCCCGCCCTCCGCCTCCCCGTGCTCCAACACTGTCGGCGAGTCGATCACGGCGTCCACAGCGCGCGACAGCCGGCTGCCCGCGCCCCGCCCCGCCGACCGCCCGATCGTCGCCGCCCCATCCGCCCTGCTCGCCCGCGGCACGACGATCCACGGGTCCGCACCCTCCTGCACGCGCGGCGCCCCCGCGAAGATCCCCATCACGCTCCGCGCGACGTCCGGCGCCGAGCTCGAACCCGCCAACATACCAGTGCGCTCCACCGGCTCGGGACGCGCTGCATGCGTGTTCGTCACCGCGCGCCCGGCACCGCTGAACTCTACGTTCACCGTCATCGCGGATGCGGAGAGCGCCGCCTCGCGCTTCGGCACGATGCGCGGGGGTGGCCGGCCGCGGCCAAGTTGGCTCCCGCCGCGCACTGGAGGTGAGAGCGCGCGGCTTGCAGCCTTCTCGGCGGGATTCTGGTTCGAGGTCCCTCCGGCCACCGGGAGCCCGAGCAGCTTCGAGATGGGCGCGATCCAGGAGGGGGCGGATGGTGCGGCGCCGGACGCGGCCTCGCTTGCTCTCTGGTTGGCGGCAGCAGCGGCCTTGGCAGGGTGGAGTGCCATGTCGCTAACTTTCGCAGCGACGGAGGGGTCGAGGATGACGTCGTTGAGGGTAACGCGCATCTGGCCCATCTCCGCGAACGAGTCCTTGATGAGCTTGAGGAGCGCGCGGAGGTCGCGGCGCGTGCACGTCATCGTGGCCTTGTCGTCCTCCAGGAACGCGCGGAAATGTGCGCGCAGCGTGCCGGCGTCGTGCAGAATGCTGCCGACGGTCGTGCGCGAGAGGTGGCTCACGTCCGCGCCGAGCAGGTGCTGGCGCTTCAGGCGGTTCGTGAGCGTCAGCGCGTCTGCCTGCGAGATGCGGTTCAGGAGTAGCGTCGTGCGCTCGATCAGCGCGCTGAGCGCCGATGATTGCCCGTCGCTCGTGGAGGACGACTCGGACTGCCAGTCGTGTGCGATGGAGAGCCGGTCGCCGAAGTTCCGCGGGACGGGCGATGGGCCGAGCATACTGCTCCCGTTCCATAGGAGGTCTGTTTGCACGCCGCGGGAACGCATCAGCGATAGCAGTGACTTCTGCGCCTTCGTCCTCTCGGGAGACGTGCGCTGGCTGTCGTCGTCAACCTCGACGCTGTGATGTGATGACGGATAGCTGCGCACCGGGTGCGCAAAAGATGTCCACTTCGTCCCTGCAGGTACATGCGAGTCCGTCGGAGAAAGTGGTCGTCGGTCGGTCTCTGGCGTAAGTGGCTCCTGCAAGAGGAATGAGCTAGACGACAGAATCGTTGACAAGGCACACTCACGAATGGTCGCCTGGAGGTGCGCTCCACGCTCATGGAACGTCGATCTCGTTCTGCAGCAGGTTTTCCATTCCGGAACACGGAGTGCAAAACGGATGAACTGGGCGCGGTCCCAATGTGGAAGGTCGGTGACAGCGCGCCCGAAGTGTCGCTGAAATTGAATGATTGGCCGCTGTTTGTGACACGATGCCGTGAGGAAGACGTCCCGTTAGCCCGTCGCTCCTCTGCCTCTTCCTGTAGCGCTCGGAGGTCCTCCCTGGTCTCGGTCAAGAGATTCTGCAGTTCGGCGTTGTCCCTCTTGAGAGCCTCATTGTCTGCTACGAGCGATTCGAGAACTTTCGTGACCTCAGCATCCTTGACGGACGAATTATGACTTAATTGCTGCATGACATGTGTCAAATACGAATTATCATCCAAATCAAAATATCTTGCACTCACTGAGTATTGCAATTGCTCGAGCCGTTGACGAGCGTCACTTAAGACCTCCTGAGACAACCCTTGACGATGTGTTCTCTGCATATCGAGGTCGTCACGCAACCTGTTTGCCTGAGCCTGCAATTTGGCTAATCAATGCGCATGAGCAATTATGTTTTGTACATTCGCAAACAGCACTCACTACACTTCTCCTTGAGGGCCACAATCCGTGCGTCGGCCAACTTCGACCTGTGAGACGCGCTATCTCGTTCCTGTTGGAGATCGTCCTTCTCTTGCAGCGCGGTTGCCAGTCGATTCTCCAGCCCGATGGAACGTGCGTGTTGCGCCGTAAGACGGACAACAGTCGTGCGAGCCTCATCTAACTCTTGTATGAGAGTCCTGTTCGATGTCTCAGTAACTTCATTGTTGACGAGAGCTCCAGTGAGGCGCTGCAATAATACAAACACAATTAATTGTAACTCTATGCGCAACCATTTGACTAACCTTCTCGAGCAACTGCATTCTAACGCGGCCAAAGTTAATACACGTATGATGTGCGCACGACGCGTCATGACACGAACCTCTTTGACCAATTCTGCCACCCGTGCATCTACTGGCGATTCCGGCACCATTGTATCATAACGAGCCAGCTCCGGTCCCTGCGACGCCTGCCCGTTGCCGGACGGATGAGAAAACAAGACACGGAAATGAGAGCATTTGCGCGAATAGCACACACCTCTAATCGACTGATTAAAGCCTCATGCCGTTCCAGCAGGGCTTGTCCAACCTCTTCCAGACGCGTTGTCCGTCACTTCGTCCAGCACGAGAACACGAGCACGCACCTGCACTCAGCACGAGCCTGCTCTCCAGCTTCGCCTTGAATGCGCCCCATACCTTGCTGGTCTCGCAGTCCGCGCGCCCGCAGCAGCACGTCGACACATTTGGCGGCTCCGGGGAGGCGATCCTGGAGAAGTTGGACAACGCGAGGGTGAGCTGGTCGATGGTGCTCGTCGCGCGGTGCAGGCTGCTAGCCAGCGGCGAATCCGGGGTGAGGGGACGCATGTGAGACGACATAGTAGCCTGCTGCGAGGAGCAAGTCTTGGAAGGAGGTATATAACGCGAACGACCTCGTTGTCGAGCACTTATGAAGGCACATGCAGGTGAGTGTCACTAGTGCACGTCGGCAAGCGGGTCGATCGAAAACACGGTTTTGTTTGAGACTAGACTTGAGAGCCGGCGTGTGGTGAACCTTCAGCAGCAGTAGGAGGATTGGAGGAGTGATATGATATTCTGTTTCCGCCGCGGCTGACCCGCCGTCCAAAAGAGGCAAGCCACTATAACCGTCCAAAGAATAAAACAGAGCCCATCGCCTTGACTCCCAACTCGATACTCGAGAAGCAGCAATCGCACTGAGATGTACAACTCGAGGGTTCCTAGAGACGCACTCCCACTGCAAGGTCAAAATGTGGTTTGAGAATAAAACATCACGTAAATGTAACAAAAACATGATTCCATGATGAACACGAAGTTCAGTTATTTTGAAAAATTCGCATTGTGGTATTGAGGTAAGGACAGAACACGGAATTTCCTAGTAAAAGGCGAGGAAATTGTAGCTTATACTGCCCTCAACCACTATGATACATGGATTGGTGATGAGGGTTGGCAGCGCCATTTCACATTTCCTCCAAGTTGCGGGTACTACTTCGCGAGGCGCCAAGTACTTTCATAGTAGTCTCGAAACCAGACGGTATAGGTGTAAGTAATGTCTCGAGGATAGGCAGTTTGTCTGCAAGACCGATCCGATATGCACGAAACTCATTCTGCATGCCATGCATGGCAGAACATGCAGCTTCTCAAAATTTGAACGTGTCAAACTGCGCATATCACTTTCTTTGAACAGTATTTATGACGAAGACAGATGGCGATCCGCAGGTGGTATCTAGACAAAAACGAGGATAGAACGTGCAGAACCTTATGTCCTGCTTCTTCACGGTAACAATATACTTACATGGTTAAGAGCCCACTATCAGCGCATTGCACTCAAGCACGTCTTCCTCGCCCTCAGGCTCCCGCGCCCATGAGAGTGAGTGTCAGGCTCTCGCCAGAATCACACTTAGCAAGAAAGGAAATGCTCACCGATCATTAGAGACATCCGGCAGTATGCAGCGTCGACACCAGTACGAGCGACCAGCTATGCTCCGCAACGAATTTGACTCGAACGCAACACCGCCTGGAAGGCCACAGCATTGGGCATGGATGTCCGCGCATAACAGATACGCAGGCAGGGACCAGCCATCCTTCAGAATTCCTGCGCGATCAGAGCCGCCTCTGTGGGCGCCCGCGCCACCCTCCGTCCCAATCCGCATTGCCGCGCCTCCTCCCCGTCGTCTTCCCGCGACGATGAATACGGCAAATGCACAACAGAGAGGTTATGGAGATATGAGAGGGCAAACAGAGATAGGGATGCGGCAGCAGGTTCAGCTGGCACTGCCCCACCACATCGTCGATAGCTATGGGATTGACCGGAACACTGCGACGATCAGCGGCCGGACGGGACTTAACATGCCCATGACGCAGGACGAGTCAGGAGGGCTGTGGAATACTCTCAGGAAGTGCGACGGGTGCAGTTCTAGTTGAAGGCTGAGCGCTGAGCACTGCCGAGCACAAATGCCATCTGCCAGGCGAAATGTAGATCTAGACGAATTTTCAGCGACACACATATCGTAGGGGAAGAGATGTACGATACCTTGTAACAGCGTAGGAGATCCGACTTAGAACTCAAGATGCTGCCCAATGTCATATGTGCCACGGTCGGCGAAGGAGGCATTCACCGTGTTGCAAGATACAGTGCGAGAAATTTCCTAGATTTTTGGGTGAGATCGATGTAAGATCAGAAATGATCACAAGGTGGTTGTTTGGCAACAGCTTCTGATCCAAACAAACAAACCCGAATCCGGCAGTCCCCCTTCGATCACACAACACAGTATTTCTCTCACCACGCCGTCGGTTGTTAGATCTCAGGACTTTGATTCATGGCAGCAGAAAATCCAATATCACCCCAGGCGCTCCCAAGCTCAGTAGCTGGGTTTACGCCCATCCCAGTCTTATACTCGTCAACTTCGACACACATACTCTACGCTCGCGCACACTTGGGGTCTAAGAAGACGAAGGCGAAGGACGTGAAAGGCAAGGCTGCGGACCTCCCCGAGGGGCGGACCCTGTTCCTCGTCAATATTCCTCCAGATGCGACGGAGCGCGAGATGACGCTTTTTTTTAAGGGCTGCGGGACCGTGGAGAGGGTAGTGTTCACGGGGATGCAGAGGGCCCGGAGGAAGACATGGCCGACGAAGCCGATAGCGATGAGGAGATGGAGGACGTAGAAAAAAAAGATGCGAGCGAAGACGAGAACGGCGAACGGCCCCGGAAGAAGCGAAAGGTGCATCCCGCGCCGCAAGTCGTCCCTCTTCCCGCCGTGTTGCTACGAACGCTGCGGCGGACAGGCCGCTCCGCACATGTTGTTTTTCTAGATGATTCGTCACTCTCACGCGCTCTTGCGTTATCTTCAAAACCGCGGCCGTGGCCCACAGACACTTCAGCACCTCTTGGTCTCTCACATTACACGACACTATATGCTTCTCTACGACCGCCGCTGGACGTGGTGAAGGCACATGCGGACTCATGGATGAAAGCGTTCGAATACGAGGAGGCAAAGAAGAAACAGCAGAGCAAGTACAAGAAGGGAGAGGCTATCGTAGATGAGGACGGGTTCACCCTCGTTACCCGGGGTGGAGCGTACGGAAAGACGCTCGGCGGCGACGTGGGTGTCGCGAGCATAAAGTTCCAGAAGGACCAATCAGCGAGTGGTGGCAAGGGGAAACGGGCGAGGAAACACAAGAAGGAGAAGATGGAGAAAGGTTCATTCTACGCGTTCCAAATCCACGAGAAGAAACGGAACGGTGAGCAGTCCCGCTGTTATCTTGTGCTAAGAATGCATGCTCATCACGGTTGGTCAGAACTGATCGAGCTGAAGAAGAACTGGGAGGCAGACAAGGAGAAAGTGGAAAAGATGAAGTCGTCGCGAAAGTTCAAACCGTACTGAACGTCCGATTTCTCGCGATGCGTCGGCCTTGGCCCTTTACCATGTCTACGTTGTCACCTGACAGTTTGGTTTCCTACAAGGGATGTCAATGCGCGATACAGGCTTGCTCTTGCGTTCTAAAATTTCGTTGCATGTCGTGCATTCTGCTGCGCTCCGTCGGGGACCGCCAAGCGTTCACATCGCTACACCCGTCATGTATCCTGAAGAGGGCTGCGAAGTCACAAGGCAATAAATGGCAATTAGATAGGACCACTGGCGACGGTATATGATCTACCCGGAATTGACATGTTCTCACCACCACCTGCCAGAACCACGGAGTGTCATATGCTACGCAACGCAGATGTGAACAGGTTGGTCGATGGTTTATTTCGGTGCAATATAGGACTGTCTTGATTTCAAGCTCGGCGAGTGCGAGCACACAGAGGCACACAGAGAACAAGGAAGAGATGATAATATGCGTCCTGGAGACGCTGTCGAGACCGCGATGTTGCCTGATATAGGAACCTGGATCTAAAAGTGAGAGAAGCTGATTGGACCTGACGATAATATTGGCGAACAGCGGCGGATACGTTACGACTAATCCATATCCACGCAGGCCTGAGACTGCACTCTACGGATGTACAGCCTTCAGATAACCGTTGCCCATACCTGTTGCATGTTTAGCTGAAGCACTCACTATAGATAACTAAGCCATGGAAGTGGACGAGCATCCCTCTCTCCTTCGACTCCTCCATCTTTGCAATTCTTGCAATTTATCACCGCGCGTCCTGATCGGAGGCATTCGCGAATTTGTAGATCCCCCAACAGCGTGTTGTCAATTCGCTTAGCATACGCCTAAGCTAAACTCCAACCAGCTCTAGCTCCTTGAGTTCGTTAATTAACTGCATTCTCAGTTCGAGTATCCTCAGCTCTTTCTACATGCCACCTCGTTAGCACTCGCGGCCAGCTCAGGACGCCGTTGTGCTCCAGATATGCGGTAAGCGCATTTGCCACAGAGATGCACCGTCTTACGCGAACTTCGATAGACTGTCTCCTCGTGATCTATATACTCTGGATGATCGATACCTCGACGACCTGCGGCTCGTTCGGTGAGATTCTCCCGTGACCATATCACAGGCACTGTACCACGAGCTAATCAAAAAACACAGTGCGATCAGTTTCGCATCATACGCCATACTCATCTACGAGTTTTTCGAGACGTTCCCAGATGAGGTCACTGTAGCAACACATATGTGACTGCACTGTGCTCATCTGCATGTGTTTTCTGCCTCCAGGTGGAACATATCTGGCCAACGCGTTGGTCGTCCGTCAAAATCATATATCTTGCCAACCGATACGGAAATCTTATCCTGTTGGCTTTGACCAGCCTGCAAACAGGCGGGATATGGCGCAGTTCGTCGCTTCCGGTACTCGTACTCGTGCTCATGGGATCGGCATCAACAGTTCTGATCAAATATATAGTTCTGCTTTAGATACACACTTTTGATATCCATGTTTATGTTCGCGTCGTTCGCATCGACACACGGTGAGCGCGGTCGTCTTCTTTATTTAGCAACGACGCGCATCATATCGTTTTTACCTCACAGTGCTGGTGCTGATGAGGGCGTGGGCGACATGGGGACGACGGCGCAAGATACTCGCCGCTCTGGTCATCATGTTCACCATATATGCTGTTGTGAGCATCTCCATCTTGACATGGGGCGTAATAATGCTAGGCGGTTCGTCGCATACAGCTTCTTGCAATACTCCATTCGCTTACGCCCACTCTCAGATAATGCATACCCGTTTTCAACAGTGATCGGAACCTGTATTAGCTTCATTCCTCGTAAGCAAAGCGCGATTATTCCTTGTTTCTCATATTCTTAACTAGTGCACCACTAGCGTATACGGTGTGTTCTCTTCTACCCGTCACGCGTCTCGATCTGAAATTGCAGCAGTGGACATTGTGGCTACCAAGGTCAATTTTCGTTTCGACTTCCTCGAATCGAACTGACATGTGCCTTGCTTAGTCTCCTCATGGAGTGTACTGTGTTCGGCCTTACGATGGCGTCGATACGACATCTTGATCTGCAGCGGCGGTTCTCAGACCACTCACCTATCGTCCGCGTGCTG
The DNA here is from genome assembly GCA_001683735.1 of Grifola frondosa. Classification (NCBI taxonomy): domain Eukaryota; kingdom Fungi; phylum Basidiomycota; class Agaricomycetes; order Polyporales; family Grifolaceae; genus Grifola; species Grifola frondosa. The sequence goes on from LUGG01000014.1 coordinate 514,814, forward strand.
TACCGCGACAGTACGTCCCGCTCTTGTTATTCCAAAGATTCCTCTATAACATGTGGAACAGGTCTGATATACTTCATTGTGCGCAATAACCCGCTGGCTACGGTCGGAGGTGTCTCACGAGCTCTTCTAACAGCTAACCCTCTTCAGCAGCTTGTTCAATATTTTCGTATGGTGAGCTTATCCTCATTCGTGCTCAGAAGCCGTACTGAGATCCAACGCAGGGTATATGACGGAGACGTAAGCCCTCCCATGTTCCTACCAGAGCAAAGCTCGCTCAGACTAACTGCAGAGCCCCCGCAACATGCTAGCAAACTCGTGCGTCCGCTCCCCTCACTCCACCGCCAGCACTGACCGCCGCACGCAGGTTTACACTGACACTGATCACCATTGCAGGCCAGCGGCTCGTGCTCGGCCTGCGCAAAATCGGAGGCCTCGAAGAGGTCTCCACGACGCGCGTCGGGCGCGAGGTCGAGCGCGCTATCGACGCGCTCCCGCCGTCGCGCTCTCCCAGCCCGATCGTCTTCGAGCTGCCCATGTCGGGCCCTATGCCGGTGCGGCGTCCGGACCCAGGCGCAATATTCAACGATTCGCCGCTGGAGATGGTGCGGCTCGGGCGGAGCCGTAGGAGGGTGGAGGACGGGTTCGGTGACGAAAGTATGGGCAGGGATTCGTCACCGGCGATGGGCGCGTAGGATTAATTGTAGATTAGACGTTCTGCGTTGCGGAGCTGCGTATACTGTCACTAATATTCGGAGTCATACGATATCACTCATTTAGTGTTCTGCATCTGGTAGCTCGAGATCGAATGAAATAGATAGCAGCACAACATCCCTGTATCAAGACAACGTACAATTACATAGACCCTCCGTAGCGATGTCCGCAGTCCGACAACACATATACGCGGGCCTCAGGCTTCGTAACCAGGCGGGTTGTCCTCGGGGACTCGAGCTACGAAGGACGACGACGAGGACGGGGCATCCGCGGGGGACATGTAGGATGCTGGCACACGACGTCAGCACGACTCAACAGTAAGCGCACACCGGTACGCACGCAGGCCCTCCTCCTCGTCCGCAGACTGGCGCTTCATGTATACTGCGCGCTCGCGTGTCTTCTCGAGCGAGCTGACGAACTCGAAAATGCCCTTATCCCTCATGCGTATCTCGGCGCGCGTGCCCTCGGTGAGCCCGCCGTCCGGCGCGGGGCGCACGTCGACGACGAGGTAGTTCGCGCCAAAGCGCGGCTGCTCGAACTTGGTCGACACCAGCGACGTGAGCGGGATCGAGAGCGACTCGAAGGCGGGCGGCTTCGCGCCGCTCGGTGCGTCCGACACGAAGATCAGCTACGATCAGCGCGCGGGGAAAGAGCACGATTCTCAGTGTACGTTGCGCGGAGGGAACTGGAGAAGCGGGAGCGCACTCGTTCGTCGGTGAGCCAGAGTCGCCCCATCTCTTTCAGTTTCTTGGTGCCGCCGGACCCGCCTGAGGTCGAGGAGCCGGCTGGGGGGCGTCGGGGATGATGACCGTCAGTTCGACGCCGGCGTCGACGGTGCGAATTGTGAGTTCATGGGCAACGGGATGGGCGAGCGAGCAGGGCTAAGCATTGCCCAGTTGAGTGCCATCTTCAAAGTCGTTCAGAGCGAGAGCAAGTGATAGCAAGTAGCAAGCAGTGCATTGATCCAGTGTCCGTAAACATGTAATTATATCTTATATTAAATTAAGCGGAACAGATCCAGTTAGGGCTACCTGGCGCAATGGTAGCGCGTTTGGCTTCGATCGCCGACGGTACCAAAAGGTTGCAGGTTCGAGTCCTGCGGTGGTCATTCTTCAAGTACATGGAACTTTTGTCAATTTTTTTGGTGGAAAATAGCCACTGTCCCATTAATATAATTCCACCATTATTAGTGATACCCAAGGGCAACTAATAAGTACATCATAAATATTGGCTACCGCGGGAACGAATACCCATCGCCTCGATGGAACTCGCACGGCTCGCTCCCGATCGCGATCCCCTCTCCCGCCATGACCCGCCGCACCTCCATCTCCGCTTGCCCTGCCACGCGCACCTGCACGCAGTACTCATCCGTCTCCTCGTCCAAGAAGTGCAGCGAGCCGCACACGCCGCCGCCCCACAGGTGCGGCACGAACTCATCGTCCTCAGGCGCGTCACGCTCGCGCAGGAACGCGTGCGCTAACGCACGCCGCGGCGTCATACGCTGCGTTGCCTCCGGGTGCAGCAGCTTCTCCGCGAGGTCCAGTGCGTGCGCGACGTCCGTCTGATGCGCTGCGACCTCCACGGGCTCGGACTCGGGGTGCGTGGGCGAGGAGAGCCCTGGCGAGAAGCGCAGACCAGAGCCCGGGGAGGACGACGAGGGCGGTGGATGGGAAGTCGCGTAAGGGTAGTATCTCGGATCGGGTTTTCGGGGAACGAAAAGGTCGGGGTTCTGGCGCTCCACGAACTCGTGCCAGGAGATGCCGTCCGATGTGATGGATGGGACGTTCGTTTGGAACACTCGACCTGTTTGAAATATTGCTAGCATAAGACATGGCGGTAGCATGTACCACATAAGCACGTACTGTGTAATAAAGCAGTCTTGTCCATTCTCTTCTTCCCGATGACCGTCGCTATTTCCATCAACGCCTCGACGTCGTCACTTGAATTGAATAATGGGAATTTTCCAGTAAGGAAGAAGAGCAAGATGGTGCCTGCAGACCAAACATCGATAGCTGACATATCGGATGTTGTTATGAAAGTGAACACAACGAACAAATCATCGACTAACCCCCACTCTGTTCGCCGCACTTTAGTAATACCTCTGGCGCACGGAAGCCTCTTGTACCGGCTCGATTTGCTTTTGAGTGAGGCCTGTGGCATTTTACAAGCCGTAAGATTGATATTCGCGACGTTAACAATGCGGGCACTCACCTGGTGTCTTTTAGCGGATACCCCACCTTTTCTGATGGCCACGAGCTTTTCATGCGGCTGTCTCTCTGTGACTGCCTCACAAGTTCGACGTCGTATTCGTGTCGCGGCCGAACCTGACCATGAGGATGTGTCCGTGTTGGCATTGTGTGTAAACACAAACCGGACGAGGGGCCCTCCTCTATGTGCTGCATAAAGGCCGGAATAACTTTTTTTATGAATAGTATCAAGAGGAATATATCATCAAACTCACACACGCAAGTCCGAAGTCGCACAGCGTCCCCACGCCGGTGCGAGGATCGAAAAGGAAGTTCGCGGGTTTTACATCGCGATGTATGATGAATCTAGTATGGATATCGCGCAAAGCTCGGAACATACATCGGAAGTACGCTTTTATGCCTTCCATCGGCAGCGCCTTATAATATTCCTGATAGCATATACGAACAGCCCAGGTAAACGCGCACAGCAGAATATGCGGGCAGCAGCCACTCACCCTGAAATCGACGTTCCTGTGGTATGGCATAATAGCCACCACCTGGTCCCGTTCTCTGAAGGCGGTGATTAGCTGCGAGACATGCCGGCAGCCCCTGCACAGCTCCATGATCGCAATCTCGTTCTTGATCCTCTGGGGCCCGCTCGTGACATGGATGCGCTTCACGGCCACGAACACCTTGCTCACCGGCGGGTGCGGCACAGACTGGTAGTGGGCGGAAGAGGACGGGGGGTGGTGGCCTTGCCACGGGGAGTTGTCCCACTTGTTGTGGTATCCTAAGTCGATAGCCTTGTAGACGGAAGAAAAGGTGCCGGTGCCCAGACGGTCGACGAGCTTGTAGTCCCTCTGTAGCTGGGGCACGGCCTCCTCAAGGTCGGCAATCTCCTCCGTAATCTCCTCTTGCTCCTCCCGAGGCTTGAGGTACAGCGACATCTCGTCGTCGGTGTCGTCCTGCAAATGGCTGTCCTCGGCGTCATCTTCTCCGTGCTCGTCGCCGGAGCCACTCTCCGACTGCGAATGATCGCTGTTCATGTCGTCATCGTCGACATCCTCCAAGTCGCGCCGTTCCATGGCCTCGAGTTGCGCGGCGAGGGTGCTAGAGTTGGGGTAGAGTTCTGCGAGGTGGGCGTGGTACTGGTCTAGCTCGGGAATGGTATAGTCGTTGAGTGGATCATCTGAAGAAGGCTCGTCGGCGTTGGCGCGATTGATCTGGCGAGCACGCATCATACGACGGCGGTATGCCTTGTTTCGGGCATCTGATGAAGGTACTTCTAGAGGATTAGACGAGTGTTGAGACAATAGAGCAGTGGTAGCCATGCGGCATGCAAAAAAGAGAATACAATGGTCCCGTGCTGGATAACTACTGTATGCGCTACCAAGAAACCAAGAAGCCTAGAGATACCTCCGAAGAGTACAAGAAGAGAAGAAACAGAGAAGGAATCTGTGGGTGAGCCAGAACCACGCTCCAATGCAATGTGTTCAACGCGACCTTGTGAGTGTCAGTGACGACCGTGACCGCGACGCGTCGACGCGTTTGAAATCACGTGAGGACGGATTAAGAAATGTGCAAAACGATGACCACCGCAGGACTCGAACCTGCAACCTTTTGGTGCCGTCGGCAATCGAAGCCAAACGCGCTACCATTGCGCCAGGTAGCCATAACATAGATGTTAAAATGATATAATATATAATAGCAGTATTTTTGATATTCCCTCATAACCGGTGAACGACGGACTGAGTTTTGCTAAACTCATGTCGTCAGTGAAAGCCTGATCTTAGGCTAGATGCGCTTTCAGGACGACCTCCGTTATTTCATCTATCGCATACTCTACAGCCCTGCTTTCCAGCAAGTTGCCCCCCTCGCCGTCATCTTCCTCATCCCCGCACTCGTTCTGCTCATACAATCTCGCAGACGCACCCTCTCAGCCACCCTCTTCATGGTCTTGGAGTACTTGACACTCGCCCTCCCCTGGAACTGGTCAGACACACGCTCTACGTCCTCTTCATCTTCCGAACGGCGCAAGTCCAGGAAGAAGCATATCCGTACCCGCGCCGACCAGCTTGCTCGCTCTGGTGCTACCCATGGTATGTCTCGTTTCATCCCCGAACTAATCATGGCTCAGCCCATCTATCACTTCATCCAGAAGCTGCAGACGATGGTGTGGACGATGAGGGCTACTATCCTGGGCTGGTTAACATCTCCGGCACCTATTGCTTCATGAATTCCACCCTACAGGTTTGTTATACATGTCCTCATCCCACGATGAATCCCTCATGCTGCAGACTTAGGCGACTGCTTCGCTATCCTACCTCCAGCCTCATATAGAGGCCATACACGCCAAAGCTGTAGTATTAGACATTCCGACGCCCGTCATAGATGCTCTCAGAGATCTTCTCAAAGGTAAGTCTGTCCGTCCCAGTGTCCCTCCCCCGTATCATTGATGTGTGCTCCGTAGAGCTGAACACGCCCACGTCCTCATACCATGCCATACGCCCCATCGATATCATTAGCGCTCTCTCCAGCCATTCCTCCGGAAAGCACAATTCCCTCTTCTCTTCTCGTGAACATCAGGACGCCCAGGAATTATTCCAGCTGCTGTCCGAATGCATCAAGAATGAGGCTTCTGCCGTGGATAAGGAGGGTCTTCGTGATAGAGGTCTCGGAGGCCTGGGAGCGATACAAGGACAAAGCAGCCGGGAAATCGGCAAGACGGTGTTCGACGGACTTACTGCGAACAGACGCAGTTGTGTAGAATGTGGTTACACGGAGGCCGTCATGCACTTCGCTTTCGACAATTGGCAGCTTGCCGTACCCCGTCTCGTGGTATGTACTCACGTCGTATCACATGCGCTGCTTCCGATGTTTCTCCCGTAGAGTGCTTGCAGGCTGGAAGACTGCCTGAACGACTATACGCGACTTGAAATCCTTAACGATTGTATCTGCCGGAAATGTTCTATGCTCGCCACATATTCTCGGTTGTCCCAGGAGGCAGAGAAGCTGACCGAGGCTGCTCAAGCATCACACGATCCTTCCTCCTCCAAGAAAAAGCGGGCACGCGATGCGAGAAAGCTATTGACTCGTATAAAGACGGCAATAGACGAAGGCCGGATTGAGGAAGATATCAAGGGCGTGAAGATGGAGAAAGTCTTTAGCAAAGCATCCACGAAACAAGCTATGATTGCCCGAGTGAGATTCATCTAGCGTCTCTCATATTCCCTCGCTCACTCTCCTCTCCCAGCCGCCTCCCGTGCTCGCCCTCCACCTTAACCGCTCCATGCACCACGGCCATTATGCCACCAAAAATACCTGCCGGGTGCTCTTCCCCGAGATCCTCGACCTTACACCATATACCACCTCCGGGCAGCTCTCCACCGCTCCCTCCGCACCCATCTCAACTCCGCCCCCACCCCTGCAGCGCTGCACCACCCTACACCATCCATATTCGCCGCCTCGCGCACGCTCTACCGCCTCGCAGCAGTCGTGTGTCACTACGGCCAGCACTCCTTCGGGCACTATGTCTGCTTCCGTCGCAAGCCGCGCCCCCTCTCTGCGGGCCCCCGCCGCTTCGCCCCACCACGGCTCGCATGCCCGCTCGGCTGCGAGTGCGAACGCTGTGAGCGGGTGGGGCCCGTGCGTGACGATGACGACGATGCGGGCGCGCGGCTTGGGCGCGGGTGGCTGCGCATCAGCGATGACAGCGTGCGCGAGGTCGGGCTCGAGAGCGTGCAGCAGGAGGGCGCGGGAGCGTTCATGCTCTACTACGAGCGCGTGGTGCTGCCGCGCGCGGGCGTGTACCTCTCGAACACGCCACGCAGCTCCGAGGAGACCGTGCGCCCGGAGGGCGTGCACCCGAACGGGTCATGCGCGTCGCTGGCTAGTGCGGGCGCAGCAGAGAAGGGCTTGGAGAAGGCGGCCTCACGAGTGCTCGGGCCGCGCATCGTGCGCAGCGTCTCGGCGCACCGCGAGCGCATACGGGGCCTCTCGACGTCTCCGCCTGACGGGCTCAGCACCAGTCTTCCCACATCCACACCTAGCATATTTGCGAGCAGCGGAAAACCCTTGCCCAACGGCGACGCACACCACGCGTCCTCATCGGACATCGCGAATGGCGTGGCGGAGCTGCGCTCGCCGTGACGAGGCCACGCAAGGGCCTCCGTATCGCCGGTACGCCCCTCCTCTTCAAAATCGTCGGCGTCGTCCGCATCACCGTCTCCTCGTCTTCCCAGGCAGACCGTGCACATGAACGCAGAGCCAATCGCAGCGGTGCGGACAGTCCACCTGCGCGCGTAGTGCCACAATAAATGTATCAGTAGTAGTATTGCAGCTATCCGCGTATCACCTTGTATAGCCCTCCACCCCTACATACACACTATATGTATTTTCTGCTTTGGCTTTCGGAACACAGACACAGCTCTCTCGTTTCTCTAAGGACTCAGGACTTATACCATTGTGGCTTACGCTCCATTGAGGACGAAGGGAGCGCATGTATGCGTGAATCATAACGATCCGCTCGAATATACAAATAACACAAGGTGCCGCGGAGGAATCGTATCGAGAAGAATAAGCCCGAGGTCCGCCGAGAAATAAATGACGTATCTAAATATACATCTCGTATGTCCACCAAATCGGTCCACAGCACAGCATCAGTATACACAGCGCACTCACGCACGGAGTGCCATGTCAGGAGCAGGCGCGGTCGACGCACAACCTAATAGACATTTCGCGCGGCAGTTGGGGTTCACCAATAGATGTGACGCTCGACCGTCCGGTGCTTGTTTGGCGAGGGTGGGCGTATGATATGGTGCGCTTCACGCGGGTCACGGTGGGGTACCTGGAGCGGCATAAGACACAACGCGTGCAGACGTGGGAGAGCCCGCTCACCATGCGTTGTATATCTCCCCGGGCTCGAGCTGGACCTCGACAATCTGCCGGCCCTGGCGTGCACGTCAGCAGGTGCGCACGCGCGTGGTGAGGGTACTCACAGCATAGTCAATGTGGGATCCGATGACAAGGCCTTCTCGCCGTCCGTACTGTCCATGCTGGATTGCGACAATGTCGCCACGCTAGACCATATGCGAATGAGCGGGTGGTCACGGCGCTAGGCGGTGAGACGCACAGCGATGTCTTCAGAGCTTCCAGGGTAGGATGACATGATATGTTTGATTCAGGCTTGAGGCTGAGGTCTTGCTTGGCCCTTCAAGATTCGATGGCGGTCACGGTGGGGATGTCGCGCAGATACGGACACATCACGGCATGGAATCAATGGCTTTTATAGATTAGATGGCCATGGGAGTTTCTTCGCTTCGTTGGGCGTGGCAGCCATGAGGCAAGTCATGGAAGTCGCCCTGGCATCCGAAACTCGCGAGCCAATTGTTTACTGCTTTCCCCACGGGTCGGGCATAAGCTTAAAAAATGCGAGAGCATTTGTTTTTGACGTGAATGCTTTGTCTTGCATTGTATTATCGCGCAAACGCATTCTGTTACCCCACATGCCCAATGGAACGTTGTTTCCGCCAACCTAATACACACCTTAGCCTCACGGCATCATGACAACCTGTAAGAAAGAACACGTTGAGCGGGGAGTCGGCGACGGTGACATCCGAGGCCAAGAGGAATGGACGTTGTAGCTGAACAAGGAGGATGATCACAGCACAGATCACAGCCAGCCACATTGTTGGCCAGACACTTGCAACGACAAAGACACGCCACAAACATGGCACAGCATGACCATCGTTGTAACTCCAGTGTACATAGCTGTACAGTACGTACTTGACTAATAATCTTATCCATCATAATCCACAGATATCGCTACAACTTTACGTGGACGTCAACAGCCATGCGAAGAAGGCGAGGGGAACACGCACAAGAGTCCCATTACCTGCCTCTAAATACTGCTACCAAGTCTCGTATCATATCACGGAATCGCCATCTAAACCGAGGATCGTCGGTAGTTGATGAACTAATGCCATCCTCAGACTCCTCTGACGAATGGTCATTCTGTGTACCGCGTGCAGGACCACCACTGATCCTCTCGGCAATCCCGCGAAGGATGTCCTCGCCGCAATCTCGATATACCCTCTCCAGCTCAACTGCACGCATGTAGTACGGTCTGCGCACTGCGTACGGAGCGAGCCCGTTGTACTTCCTAACCAGAGAATTGACTTCTTCGAGTGCTGTATCGTGGTACCCTCGTTCTCGGGCCTCCCATTCTGCGTCTCGCAAAGAAGTAACGTCATCCAGGGTGAGGGGGGAGAAGAGCCGCTGGCTGCGACGCAGTCAGCATTCGGATGGCGCGTCTAGTCCACGACTGCTTGACGATTTCTCGAAACGATGTGATTGCCGTCTCCAACTCTGCAATCTTTTCATATTGCCTGTAGATGATAACAGTGGAGAGTGTACTTACCTCCTTGGATCTCCACCCAGGGAGGAGCAGCGCCTTGCTGCTGTACAATGCGGTTCATTAGAAATTCCTCACGGGCAATGAAGGGATTTTTGTCCTCTACGGTCTGCACGATAGGTTGTCCACGGCCTTTCACGGTCTTAAATTGGCCTTCCAATCGAGCTTTCTGCACATCAGATCAGAGCCAAATTAGCATGAACGCGGACTGCGCTATACACACCTCTATCCTGTCCTCCACTAAACTAGCCCAACCTTTCATAGTGACAGGATTCGGTCTCCTATGCTGGTCCATAGAACCTCCTTTAATTCCAAGGCGATAGTCCAGAGTGGACTCCCGCGCCCGCGACAACCTGCCAGCCTGCTCCATTCGCTTCTTGGTCTCCTTCTCCTTCCGTTTCGCCCGCTCATCGAGCGTAGAAGACACAGACGGACTTTTAGAAGAAGAAGGCGTAAATTTTCCATAATGAATGCTTGAGGATGCATGCGAAGGAACCTTGAATGTCGTGTGCCATGGTTGATGGCCCTCGATGGAAGGAAGGAGCGGTACATTAGCAAAAGATCTATGCGCGCTCGGACCCTCAGATAACTGGGGCTCTAAAAGCATTTCGTTATGCAGCTCAGCAACGTCATGTTTCTCCGGCTGGTGTACTTGAGGAGGGGCATGCTTCAGCTTCTCGTCGGCAGACCTGATGGGCCCGCTCCGTAGGGGCTTATACTTGTCGACTAGCATGCGTAGAACTGCATCCTGCATGGATTCATCGCCCGTCCAATTCTGGCTCTGGCCCTCTAAGATGGATGCTTTACTTGGAGGATGAGGGACATCCTCCGCTTCCTCTCGCGCGGCGTCCTCGAACAGTTTATTGCTGGCTCGGTGATCGGGCTTGACTGGACAGGCATTTTGTGAATACGTCCGGTATATGGCACCCGGATGAGAGATAAACTTGGCTGGCGAAGAGACTTTTGAGAAAGCAGCGGAATGAACAAATGTCATGCAGGTTACAGGTCAAGTAAGCATTGTAGGAGACGCCAAACGCTCCTCCTATGGCTATCAGATCACGTGCGACGCGTTACCGTCGTCCTCGTCGGCGTACTTACGCGTAGTGTGCGAAGAATCGCGGTGATTTCAATTTACAAAACGTCGCAAATCATGTGGGATATGATATGTCAGGTATTTCTCATCGGATACGATAGACGAAATAGTTATATGTGTCTCTTCCTTTTGGCAAAAGTCATACACATCGGTAATGATACAGTTGGGTTGGCTTCCGCAGCACAGCTACTCATACACGCTACGCGTCTCCATTTACACCAAGTTGGACGGATACAAGTAGCCCTCCAAGTTGACAAAGTTCTCCTTGATGCTCCGCGCCGAGACGAAGCGGTAGAAAATGGCGATGCTTCCAGCCTTGTCGTTAGTGCCGCTGGCACGGGCACCGCCGAAGGGCTGCTGCCCAACCACGGCACCAGTGCACTTCTCGTTGTAGTAGACATTTCCGGCGGCGTTGCGGAGCCTGTTGGTTGCACGAAGGAGCGCCTGACGATCCTGCGCGAAGCTGTGAATTGTCTATCAGTTTGATTTGAGATAAACACAAAGCTGCTTGACTCACATTGATCCTGTCAGGGCATAAGTCGTGCTGGTGTCGATTAGATCCAATGTCTTCTCAAAGTCGTTGTCCTCGTAAACGTAGACCTGCGGTTCAAGTTAGCTCATAAATTACTCTGACCAGGCAGCGATACTCACAGTAAGAACAGGGCCAAAGATCTCATCCACCATGGTGATAGACTTGGGGTCCTTGGTCAGGAAACTGTGGGCTGCACGAAATACCCGACAGAATCATCCGCTATACAATCATCAGCTAACTGGCATGTCTGGGAGGTGTGTATACTTACCACTGCCACCAACAAGGATTTCCCCGCCGGCCTCCTTGGCCTTCTTGATGTAGCCGGTGATCTTGTCGAAAGCAGGCCGCCCACTGCAATCGACACCAACCATCAGTCAGATTTTATCCGCTAAAATAGCACAATCCATACATAACAGGTCCGATGAAGTTCGTGAAGTCCTGAGCAGGGCCAACCTTCAGTTTGGCGACTTCGGCAACCAGCTGCTCCTTGAAGCCAGCGTTCCAAACCGAAGAGGAGACGTAGAGACGAGACAGAGCAGAACATTTCTGACCTAATGAGATCAACTGAATGTTAAGATCTGAAGATAATCTCGAAGGACAGATTTTCATTACCTTGGTACTCGAAGGCACCACGGACGCTCTGCATAACTGCATTCTTGATCTCCGCAGACGAGTGAACCAAGTGGAAGTTCTTTCCGCCTGATGGTCGATAGTATAAGCTCAGCTCCGCTAGAGTACGAATAGGCTGCGTGCTTACCGGTCTCGCCAACAATACGAGGGTAGCTCTTGTAGATATCGATGTTCGCAGCGATATCCTTCCAGAGCTTTTTAAGACGAACGTGCTACCCGTGAAGTGCAGCGCAGCAAAGTCGGGGTGGGAGATCGCCTGGCCAACAACTTCTGCAGGGGGACCGGGAACAAACTGAATGACACCAGGAGGAATACCAGCCTCCGTCAGAATTTGGAACACAATGTAGTTGGCGTAAGTGGCAGCAGGTGAAGGTTTCCAAACAACGGTGTTGCCCACCAATGCGGGAGCTACGAATGTGTACTGTGAGCGGACAGCATTATTAAAGGGACATTGTAACATACTGCCCGGCAGGTTACCGCCAATGGCGGTGAAGTTGAAAGGAGATACTGCCAGGACGAAACCTTCAAGGGCACGATACTCCACCCGGCTAGTGAAATACAAGTCAGGAATCGTCGGCAGTATATGGATGTGAAGATGACTACTTACTTCCAGGCCCCGGGAGCATTTTTAACGGGTTGCTGTGAATACAGTTCCTCAACATACTTCACCCCAAAGCGGAAGAAGTCCGACAGCTATGTGATGTTGGTTTAGAACGTTTAATTGTCAGTTCACATCACGACGCACCTCTGCTGCAGCATCGATCTCCGCTTGCCAGGCATTCTTGCCTTGGCCAAGCATAGTGGCAGCCATAAGTTTGTAGCGGTACTTCCCACTAACAAGGTCGGCAGCCTTCAAGAAAATAGCAGCCCTGTCGTTCCAGGGTAAAGCCTCCCACTGCGTCTTCGCGGCCAATGCGCCATCAATGGCCGCTGCGACCGTGGCCTGGTCCGCCTCGTGGTAGGAGCAGAGGTGCCTCGCATGGTCCGAGGGAATAGGCTGCTTTGCTAGCTTGCCGGTTTTGACCTATCGAGGGTGATCCCGCATCAGCGCAACAAGGCGACGCAATGATATGTACGCAATACTTACGGGTTTGCCATTCACAACGCAAGGCACTTCAAATGGCAGCTCCTTCTCCATCTGCGCAAGTGCCGCCTCAAGGGCTTTTCGTTCGGCCGAGCCTGGAGCATAGCTCCTCTGTGGTAGACGGTCAGAGCTTCGCGACGAGACATGATTCTGAATATCACTTACCATCGGCTCATTGTCGACTGCGGGGACCTTGAAAGACGCAAGCTGTGGTGTGGACATGATTGAAGATGGGAGACGTTAAGAAGAGGCCTTAGACTCGAATGCACTTAAGTATAACACGGATCTTGCTGATCATGATCACTGGTCCGCCGCATTTCCTCGTTATCGCAAGCGAGTCATTCAATCCAGGCACAGCAACTGTAGATTATCAGAATCGCATGATATCTAAATAAGTATACCCTTAGAGAAATAAAAATCTCGATATATAGCTGTCCATGTAGAACGAACCGTTTCATACATGTTCATAAGATTTGAAGAATTTATCGTAGGAAAGTATGAAAAGACACATCATATAGTAGCGGGCAAACTGTCAATTTGGTCCTTCAACTGCGCGAAGAACCAGTGTGCAGCGAGGATGCTTCCCGCACACCGCTCGCAACCAGCCTGAACCGCGGACTGCGCCAGGAATTGCATCGAGAAGACGACATCTGTCGTCGGCCGCAACCGTAGTTCCGCCCTCGCCCTCTGCTGAAAATCAGGCCACCATCGTGGTGGGGTGAACGTCCCATAGCGTGTCCCATTACAGAGCATGCATTTAACGTCATCGTGGATCTCGAGGAGCTTCGTGGCCGCTTCTGCGCGCTGCTTATGCAGCTGAAGCAGTCGATGGTATGAGTACGCCGAAATGGATTTCAAGTCCTCGTGAAGGGGGCAGTCGAGGATATTTATGGCCAATGTAGCCGTTGAAGCAATGCGGGCTTCTTCCTCGAGATCGTGTCGTGTTGCGATGGCGTATACCCGTAATGGCCATGCCCGAAGGTATCGAGGAGAGACAAGGAGTTTGCGGAGGGCTTCCACCACAAAATCCAACTCGTATTTCCTTGCCGCATTCAGGACAAGGGATAACTGGTCCAATGTCTCAATTGGGGGGTCGGCCACGGGATAAATGAATCGCAACAGTGCCTCGAGCGTAGCCCCGCTCTCTGTGACTGCGATGACGGGGATATCGGGGCACGACGCCACGGGCTGCGGCAGCGAGAACATGGTCCTGAAGAATGGAGATGCAGTGGAGAGGATGCAGCGGTGGACGCGAAAGATGTCAGCGTCAGGAGCATTCTGGCTCAAGTCTGCGTGAGGACTGTCTGCCCGTAACAGTACGTCAGCGTCATCAAAATCGAATGGTGAAGTCATAAGAATGTGCGAGGGCGGAGGTGGACGAGGACGAGGACGAACAGGAGGAGAACAAGGGGTTACTTAGGCACAATCATGACCGTGATCAACTTTAATAGGCCAGCTGCGTGGCGGAGGCTAACACAGCTAAAGCGCTGTCCTACAACAAAATGGACGTCTCAATGCCATTGCAGTCAGCTGAACTTCGGATGTAACGTACACAACAAAAGATAAACAGGCACAATTTATAGGAATGTCTTCGCCGACGTCTTCAGTGCCTCCGCCGATCATACCGCTCTCGAGAGCGTCTGTCCCTGTCTCTGCTTCGGCGCCGCTCCTGGTCACGATCTTTACGATAGTGAGGCTGGGGAGACCTCGAGCGTCTGTTCCCGTCTGACCGATCTGGACGAGGTGTCCTACTTTTACTGCGACTCCGACGGCGGCGATGCCTATCGTCTGGTATATCAAAAACGAGACCATATTGATCCCGATGGCCGTCTGTGTCCTCTCTATATCGTCGAGTTTTCTCCAAATCTTCGCGCCCACCAAAACCTCCTTTGATCTCCCCGGCTGCCTCGAGCCAGTGGAGGCCCTATTTGCGGGTTGTTGGACCATGAAGTGTTGAGTCGTGCAACGGATTGCAACTGATTTGGACATTAGTACCGCTAGTACCGAGGGGTGACAAATTAAGATGTGACTCACAAGTCGACCCAAATTCGACGATCATCGACTAGCACATTCTGCATTTTGAAATAAGCCTGGATATAAAGTATGAGCATACCAATTTGTGATTTAAAAGAGACGAATGGACCTGCTCCGCATCTTCTCTCTTATCGAACTCAATGAAGGCATATTGCAGAGAATCACCAGTCTTCTTGTCTCTGATAACTTGACAACTCATGATAGGACCGAAACGGGAAAATATAAGCTCCAAATCTTCATCTCGCGTCACCGGTTCAGCTTGCAGACGAAAAGCACATTCTCTGGTGGTCGCACGTTGGCAAAGGGAGATCTCCGACCATTTCCAAAGTCAATGCTGACGCTCGAGCGGCTTGTTGCCGGCGATGTGCTTCTGCTTCCTCTTCAGGAAGTGTTGCAAGTGGATCTTCATCCTCAGCAATACGAGTAGAATTGTCTGGCGGACGGGTGGGGACTGATTCAGGGATTACGAGTCCATCGGGATCTTCAAAGGGATCCTCTACGAATAAGATGAGCAAAGGGGACGTTCAATGAAATTGACGGAAATACTTCACCTAATATTTCCACATGCCTGATACGTACGTCTTTCAAAGGTCGTCCATCTTGATCTGTGAAGACATCGTTGAGCTTGTCCAAGGTATCGAGCCCCTCCACGACATGTCCGAACACGGCATGCTTCCCATCAAGGTACTCGATGTTGTCCGCAAGAGTGATAAAGAATTGGCTACCACAACCTCCCATATGCTGATCTCCAATGGATGGGGCTACGGCCATTGACACTGTTCCTTTCTGCTTGTGCTTCAGACGTGGGACGAATTCGGGAGTGAAGTACCGTGGCTCTTCTTCCTTGCTGGAGCCTATGAAAGACCAGATGGACTCCCCTCCAGTACCCGTAGCTGTGGGGTCACCGACCTGAGCCAAAAAGTCTTTGGATACTGAGAGAAATTATGTGCATTTAGCAATATAATGATTGGTCTGTGAAGCTGTGCGCACCATTGAAGAACGCATTCAGATTGTAGTAATACACTTTGCAGAGCTTCAGAAAGTTCTGACAAGTCTTTGGACAAGCCTCTGTTTCAAGGTCAATCACAATGTCGCCAAGAGAAGTCTCAAAGAGTACAGACATGGCTAAGAGGCAAACGATGCGGAGGGTGTCATGCTACTGCATCCATGATTTACCACGTGATCGCGGAGTTGAGTCCGTATGGTTTATTTCGAATTCCGCTGTGGCTGAATGCTCTTGAGAAGTTAGAACCTGTGTTGACCATCAGGTCGTCTTAGCTCTCTCTTCTGTCTGGGCAAATATTGCGTGGTATCCTGCAGGACGAAAATGTTAAAACGCGGCGCGTCTCCCCTACAGAGGGAGTCTTGATCAAAAGAGCTCGATCTTCTTCACCCGCTGCTAATAATACTCAAATCGCTATATCCTCGTCCAACGATGAACGACAGCAAGCTCTCATTCGGACGGTCAAAAGGACTAGCAGTCTCGAGGCACCTATCGTTAGTTTAACTGGTCGCATGGGGTGCGCATACTAAATTGTAGATAACTGGCTGGTTTGATTAACGCGAAAGCTTCAGGCAGAAATCTTGAGTTGTAAGTTCGACCCTACAGGTCAAAACATTGCAGCTTGTTCAGCAGATAGAGGCGTTTGTACGTCAATCCCGCCACCGAATTATTACGCTTCCACTGATTCCCTGTGGATAGCACTCTGGCGAACGTATTCCCGAATACCAACTATGGTCTGCTTTCCAATCTCCACAAAGCCCCAATCCTTGATCTGCAATGGTCGCTTTTCTCCCCTGTCTTGTATACGGTATCCGCGGACCATACTTTGAACGTCACAGACATCGCCAGTGGCCAGCGTGTGCGTAAACTACGCGCTCACCGTGGTATCATTAATTCGCTGGACAGAACAATGGCAGGTGGTGCAGGTGTCGAGCTAGTGGTCACCGGGAGCGATGACGGCACTGTGAAGGTCTGGGAAGGGGTGACGACGGCTCTAAGCTGCCTGTGAGCGTATTTGAGCTCGGTTGTCCAGTGACGTCGGTTTGCTGGAGTGCTGACGGCGCCAATATCTACGCTGGCGCACTTGACAACGAAATCCATGTATGCAGTTAATTGATTCGTTGATAGCTTGATCTGACCCTTTTCTCCCTCAGGTGTTGGACCTGCGTAAACAAGAACAAGTTCAGCTTGGCCGGACATTCTGACACGCCGACATCGCTGACACTCTCGCCCAACGGGTCTTATCTCCTCTCCCCCTCTTTCTCATCAAACCATTATTCATGACGTGCGCCCCTTCTCGCCATCTCCTTCGCGGATACACCGTATCCTAATGGGTGCTCCCGCGGGATTCAAAATACTCTCTTGCGAGGGCGTGGAGCAAGGACGATGGTGGACGGCGAGTTGCGGTAGGCGGCGCAGATCGGACAGTATGTATATGGGACGTTGAAAGTGGTAAAGTGTTGTACAAGGTGAGTTGATCATTTAATGCCAAGCCGCTCGATTTGACCGCTTCAAAATTCAGTTGCCCGGTCATAAGGGCACTGTGACCTCTGTAGACTTCCACCCGAAAGAGCCTATCAGTACGTCTGTCTCTTTCGTTATACAAGTTGTCGCTACTGACCAATATCAATGTGTAGTTCTGACTGGAAGTAAGGACGGCACCATGTTGTTGGGAGAGATTAACCAGTATATACCATAGTATATAGTGTATGTTGGCGCTATGTAACATTCCCATCGTGGTCGTATGAACTCACATAATGCTGATGAAAGATAATGTGCGATTTCAAGTTTCTGGTATCTACATTGTACACGACCGCGCAGACAGACAGAAAAAAGATAGTACAGCAGACCGTTCGCGTCTGTGACATAACATTCCTTTAGCGGACTTGCTCCTGCTCAGTATGGAAGCTGGGCAAGACACTCCTTGACTGTTCCATATACCAGAAATTTGTAGGCTCCCCAAATCCGCCCTCTTCATCCTGACGAGCAACCTGCACCCACGTCGCGCCCACACCCATACCGACGAGAAGCTTCTCCACGGTCGCGGGCGTGATGAAACCTGATATCGTCCTTGAACGGATTATGTGGGGTAATGGCCGTGCGTCTGCTGTACCTGAGGCAGTCTTCTGTTCCTCCATGACAACAGGGCCCCGCGAAGCAGGTAAAATTTCTGGCAGCTTCACGTCCGCACGCTCATTCGCGTCCCAGACGTCCATGGAGCCAAGACCATCTTCGCAAGCCTCTGGCTCAGGTGCTGTTCGACGATTTCAATCTGGCTCTTGCTCTTCTTGTCCTTCTTGCGCGCAATAATCTCAGGTGGAATAATCGCCTTGATGCGCCTCGTGGACATCTCGACGATGCCAGTCGTATGAGTGTGGGAAAGCAGTGGGCCCGAGCAGCTCCATGAGCAGAGCTCTATCGGGCTGGATATTCCAATCATCTGCAGCGCCAGCCGTTCCCCAGCCGGCAGAACTAGAATCAGCCGGCCAACCTGCGGAATCGCCACCTGAGTCGCCCCAGCCGCCGGTGTTCGTTCCATCATTGTTTATAGCATCTGCCGCCTTCCTAACCTCCTTTCCAAGGTCTTGACTGCGTCGGGTGGATATCTCTACGTTGATATCTCCAGCAGCCTCCTTCAAACTTCTCCGCAACCCTCGTCTATCTTCCGCCTCTTCGCATCCGGCTCCTCACTCTGATTATTTCATCCGCTCCATCCTGGCCAAACATCGACTGGTTTGGCTACCCCATAGAGCTTCACAACCAGTGCTGAAATCATCTGGAATTGCCTTGGAAGTCACAAATGTGAGTGGCAGTTCGATTTTTGCCTGTTCCACGACAATGAGCGCCTTGCGCAGGCTCTTCTCGTGCTCTGGCTCCGGAAGCACGCGGTTTCGAAGGAGAAAATTTGAGGAAAAAGCCTACAGGATGGGGGCATTGCGGCAGCGTTTTTCGTCCCTGTAGATGGTTAGAGGAATGACGTCGTATATGGAGGCGAGATCACCTACCACATCAGCCCTTTGTCCCTAAAATAGGACGAAAAGAAAATCTTCATGTTCTTCTCAGTATCGTTGAAGAACGAGTCCATCCGCAGATTGCGGCTTCACGGAAATCTTCTCTGCGACGGAGCCTCTCCTCATCGATGGCTGATTTTTACGTTCATTGGCGATACGCTCGTCCATAATCGCTTTCGCCTCCGCGTCATCGACCATCACGACTTTCTGCTCCTTCGGCGGCTTTGTCATTTCTGCATCATCTTCGGAATCCTCATCGTCCCCTCAGCATTCTGGTCATTCAGGAGGCGCTTGCGCGCGGCCAAGGCGGACGAATAGTGATAATGATCCAACGTAAAGGCGGAACTGCAGCGCGTCAGCTTTCTTCACGCAACGTATGATAAAGCCGCTCACCGCATCCCAGAGATTCGGGATCCCTGACTCAAGGACGGCCAGGCGGCCAGACTTGAAGTCCTGGGATGCTTGATGGAGGCGATCAACGCGCGTGGTATTGCTGGAGAGTGGTGCGAGGGCGTGTCAGTCATGCATCGACGCGACGCGTGCGCCACAGGAGTACATACGGTCAACGATGGACTTCCTCAAGTCCTCTCCAGCTTCCCAATTTTCGTACCACACATCCCGCTAATGATTGTGTCGCCTGGGAATGCACCAGATTTTCGCTTCCTTTTCTCTCTGAGGGACTAAGGTCGTGTTTGACGCGTAGCGTCAAAGTCGGATGTCCATCCATCAACCTCAACGTAGGCGGGCCCTCATTGATGTTGATTTCAATCCCAATAGGCTTGAACTTAGTGAAAGGATCAGCGTAACGCCTGGAGGCGGGGTAGGGAAAGGCGGGAACGTCAACCAAATAGGGTCGACATCCACCGTATTGGTGGTGGTTGGACATCTGAAGCAGGTGCTCCAGGTTTTTTCGAAGTTGTGGGGGAGCGGTAGACATGATGAGAGTAGGAAGAGAAAGTCAACCGAGTGAAAGTGAAATTGAACTTCGTCTTGCTTTGTTTAAATCGGACAATACCGTCAGCTTCTCTCCTCGTGGTCGAGAGGCTGCGGCGAACTTTACGCTTAGATTAGCCATTGAACACACCATCAACAACGGCGTTGAGAAACAACCCAGTATATGCGGGAGCAGAGAAACTGACTACCAGCTCAAACCACTACGCCGCAAGTTGGTGGCGGTAACAGCTTCAGCTTCAAATGTTCAGCTCACCTCCTTGGTGAGTGCCACTGAGCGCAACGTCGCGAGCCTTTTACCAGACTGCACGAACGCTTATGTCACAATCCGATCGCGTCTGTTACGCATGGATTGTCACGGCCGCTGCGTCCGACGCTCCTCCAGGCTCTCCACCACACGCACGCCAAAAAAAATGAAGTCTACGAGGCTTCGAAGCGTCACTGGCGTCTTGGTATATGATGTTCGAGCTCTACATTAGTCTCCACTAGTTCCTATCGGCGGCGCATTGGGTATAATTCTGTTCTTGTCTATACTCCTTAGACTAAAAAGTTTCGTTAGGTATTTCTTTATGATTGCCTCCTTTCTGGCGCTGCTTTCTGGCGCATCCAGGCAGGGACATACGGCCTTTGTGATTAATATCTCATCCATATCGGGAATCACTGCCAGCACGCTGCAGCACCACTTTAAATGTAGGGTATCCAAAGTGACAACCTTACATTAATTGGACCAGCCATGGCACAGCAACTTCGCCCAACATACCAATACTTCTATTCAGTATCCCTTCTGCGGCAATACATTCAGCCATCTTCGACATGTGAATCCTTCAGTCCGAGTCTCTCAGCTCGTGTCGGACCGAATATTCATCTTCCCAGCATCCTGACCGGGCGTGAATATAATGCGCCAGGAAATTTCCCAAGCGAGATGGCAAGTACGTTGATTAATATACGTCATGTACAGAAGTCGGGAATTGAAGTTGTCCATTAATTCTAGCCGAAAGCTCGAACGAGATGATTAAGTCCTTCTGGAGGTGACTACGCCAGAAGAATATTTGGTACCCCGGGATACGGGGAGAAATGTTGACATTCCTTGCTTTTTACCTGGCCAGCTATGTCACAAACACTCCGTGTGGATTTCTGAAGCTTAAACCTTTACTACAGACCATCGCGATTAAAAACAGTGCTCGTTGGAGCATCCGTGAGGCCTCACAGATTAATGTCGACAATCATCGTGACATAGGGATCGCCAATTAATTATTGTATTCAAGCCATGCACGAAAATATATGTTTTGAGCCGCTCGAGCGATTATATTTGCAGCTGAGGTTAGGAGTTGATGACGTCATCAGGCGGCGTGCGTTATCCATGTCCGTTGCACATACCCGCTCGCTTTGGTATTCCACGACCAACGTCCAACGACTCTGTCACGACACCCTCATTATGTCACATGCCACCGTCATCCGCGAAGCCATCTTCTCCACCGCCGGCCTACACTGAGCTCGCAGATCCCAGCTCTCATCACCATATCAATCAGCCGGGACTTCCATATTCTTGCTCAGACACCATTACCCACACATGCAGGTTACGGTCCGACCCAATAGCACAGCAGACTCAGCTTCTGCCGTATTATGACCCGCGCTCGCCTTACGCTATTGCTGAGGCGGCCGCACAGCGCGATGGCGCTTTATAGGCGCAATACTGTGGGCACTGGGATCGGTGTTCGTGAGCTGTTTGACAGGTTGGGAAGTGCATGCTTCGACGGTGGATGGCACCGGATTGTTTTTGATGGCCTGGTGTCTTTGGCGGTCTGTGAGCGCGGCAGATCATACGGTGAGTCCTGCATAACACCCGCTACTTTAGTGGTGGCTTGATACGAGTTATGGATGGTGTCAGATGGCGCGCGCTGCATGTCTTGCAGCTGACCGTACCGGAGTGTTCATCACTCACGCGAGGCAGGGCGGTTTGATTGACAGCTCATTACTTGGGAATATGTGCACTGGCACGACGTCGTCACACACGGAGAGATTTAGTGCGCTGATTTGAACCCTTCTACTTGTTTTACCGGTAGAATGGTATGTATAAAGACATGTGTGTAACAACGGAAGATATGGTAGAATAGTAGATCTAGTACCCATTGAGGCAATGGTGTCTCATGTTGTTGTGTTCAGAATACAACGAACATCTGGATTAATTGCTGCAACACGTTGTAGTAATGAACACGCACGTACGGCTGGCCGGCAGATTTTGAATATCACCGTGAAGGAGTGCCCCGTTCGCGTGGGCCCACGCCATGCTTCTTCGCTTTGGCTCTCACTTGCTCCTCTCCTCGTCCTTCCACCATCGTTGCTCTCCAGTTTCAATTCAGTCGACAATGGTCTTTAACTATTCATTATCTGGCCTGGATTTATGATTGCTCTACTCTCAGGGGCTGTTTGGTAAACATGTGAAAGCGACTGTGAACCCGCCAACAATGATTCCTTAGGGCTCAGAGCTGGCTGCTGTCGGTCGGACCTTCTTGCTCGCTGCGGCAACAATGACGAGGAATTGGAGACTGGTAAGTTAGGTTGGGGCACGTGCACTATGTTTAGGGAAATAAGGTTAGTTTGATTGGATAAGGTACCTTATAAGGCAAGTGGTCTGTGCGTGGGAATGATTAAGTTTCGTGGTTGAGTGCATTTTACAGTCCGGGGCTTCCGGCCGTCCCCTTCTGACCCACATCCTCGATCAGAGCCCTTGCTCGTCGCCAGCCACAGCGAGCGACTACCTCCCCTCGCTGTCTCAGACGTTCTGCTCACCACCTTATCTATACACCTTTCGCATCTGCTGCCCTCCTTGCTCTCCTGACATCGCATTGCACCATCCGATACCGCGTTACTCATTTATTCAACTTCCTGTCTCACGCGTCGCGCATCTCTCATCGCCCAGCACGCCGTCGCCAACCTATCTTACCGCCTCCAACCTGCTATAGTCCTTACCTGTCTGTATTTATAACGACAGCCAAACGCGTTTCTCCTGCTTTGCTTCTTTGTCGCCATCCTGGCTGTTGACGTTCTGAACTGTCTCTCTCTCGCTTCTCGTCGCCCTTTCTCCTGTCTCCAACCACTTGATCGATCGTACTATACTTTTGTCCAAATTGCCCAGCCTGGTCCTCTATCTCAACCGCCGCCCTCCTTTTTCCCTTCTGCCACTCACCGTCGGACGAGGGGTACCTCAACCGATCGTTCTAGACAACATCGACGCACAGGCAGACGCGGAGCCTGTCTCTTCATCTGACTCAGAGGCCGCGGGTACCACGACAACGACTTTTGGCTCCAGTCCCCATCTTCACCATTGGCTCACCCCCAATCCTTATCAATGTCCATACACTCCCAATTGCAATCACCTCCGCCGGATTCTTCCAACAATCTCGCTCTGTCTAACCACCTCAAATTTCCACCGCATAACGCCGACCTGTTTAACCAGGGTCACAAAACCCAATACCAGCCATTCAATGTATAACACCATGAACAGCAACATCCATCTGTTGCGTCCGAATATCGTCAGTAACTTCTCCGGAGCATGATGCTCTTAATTTCCCATCCAAGCTCAATGGAAGTTTTGCCGCGGCCCAACAGGACTTCATCGTCCTCAATCCTTCCCTGTGCGCTCTCGCCACGCCACTCCTTTCCCGTGACACCTCCACCGGTTTTGCATCATCGGCATATCCTCAGTCGCCTCCGACATTTTCGGCACTTACAAAACTCTATGTCTCACACCTCGCAGTCGCACCCAACAGGCTCCGGCATCGCACAGCTTTGACTCGATGCAACATTCTGGACGACCGTTCGAGTACACCTCTGGTGGTTCCCAACAGTCTTCGGTGTCTCTGGTAACGGACTTCGCAGAGCAAGCAGCTTCCATATGGTAGCATCGACCCCTATAGGCAAGGGATAGATTCTACCTCCGCTCTTTGCAGACCACCAGGTGAAGCAGCAGAGCAATGTTTCGGGACTTCGGGATACTGCAGAATCGCAGGCACCGCAAATGTCATTCAGCAGCAGCATCAACAGGGCATTCAGCAGCAGCAGTTTCAGGCGCCGTATGCCAACGGCGTATCTCATTCGCTGTCGCAAACGCACCATGCGCCCATGCAAACGCAAACGCAGTATGGGCCCTCTTTGCCCACAAATGGCTCGGGGCCTGGGCCGGGCGCTGGCGGACAGGGAAGTGCGATAACGAGCGCTCCGGGGACGAGTCATGCGAACGGGACCGCACAGAACTCTCAGCAGCAGCCAGAAGAGATCTCGACTATTTTTGTCGTCGGATTCCCAGATGATATGCAGGTGTGTTGGTTGAAAGGATACCTCGTAATGAATGCCGTCATGCTAACGTGGTCTGTGACATTCTGTAGGAGCGGGAGTTCCAGAACATGTTCACATTTTCTGCTGGATTTGAAGCTGCACGTGAAGATTCCGAACAAGGAGTTCACATCATACGGCGCTCCCGGGCCCCCGCGGGCCCCAATACCCGTCCTTCCGGCCTATCAATGCAATATCCAGGCGCTAGCGATCCTTACAACCTTGTGACCATGAATCAAGGAGGCGTACTGATTGACGGTGGTCGTGACGGCTCTATGACATCTTGGCCTGCGGCTATGCCCATGCAGCCCACAGATGACGGTCATTTCATCCAGAACAACATGCCGATGCAGCCGCCGCGCAAGCAGATCATTGGCTTCGCGAAGTTCCGCACGCGGCAAGAAGCTCTCGACGCACGCGACGTCCTCCAGGGCCGCCGTGTCGACATCGAGAGAGGATCAGTTTAAAGGCGGAGATGGCGAAGAAGAATCTGCACACGAAGCGCGGGCCCGGTGTAGGTCCTCTCGGGCTACCCTCTGGTTCGTTGATGATGGTACTGCTGGTGCAGGACCTTCTGAGGCTCTGACCAGTATGACTGCCCTTTCTGGAGGTGGCAGCCATGGCGAAGCGCTTGCACAGCGCGACCGAGAACTAGGTGCATTGGGTGCAATGGGTGTAGGCCTCGCCGGTCTCGGGCAGAGGCGTGAGAGGTGGTGGATGGGCGGGATGATGAGGATCGTGACCGCAGACGTGTGGACGTTACTGCCATAACTTTCAGCGCTCTCGGCACGCGTGGACCGCGTGAGCGTGCTGAAGAAGACGAGCGGGAGAGAAGGCGTAAAGAGAAGGAGAAGGAGCGGCGCGGCTCAGACAGAATTCGTTTGCGTTTGAGGCGTTCCACTCCGTACCCCAGCAAATGGTCCGTCAAGGCGCCAATTCGCTGCTAACCGCTGAGAACGGGCCGACCCTTTCCTCGCCTCCGACTTTGCAGATCATGGCCTCGCAAACTGAAGGCTTGACTGGTCCCTGGGGAAACCTGCGGGATGTCAGCGCAAGTGCTGCACTGAGGAAGATGGCGGCACCAATTCATGTGTCAATGGGCCTTCCGCCGCGGCCGCCTTCTGCATCTGCGCTGCCTACGTCGCCTCCTCAATTTGATGCCATTAACCTCCCATCAGCTCCTCTTTCAGCATCCTCCCAGAATGGCAGTAGGAGCGCGCCTTTCTCGCCTCAATCTAAGTCGTCTCTCCCTAGCCATCCATCGCTTCCTTCGCGCCCCACGCCGTACTCTCCTAGTAGCGAGCCCCAACCACTGCAGAGCGCATTGAATCAGATTGGGCAGAGCTCCGCGTCACTACCGACATCCAGTGCCTCCAGTGTGAGTGGATCACAATGCGGCATTGATGAGGAGCTTTCGCGATCGGTTGGGATCCTCGCTGTTGCTACGGATCAAGGGACGACGTCTCCTCAGCTACCTTCTCCTGCATCTGGCGCAAGCTCTGGATTGGAAGAAATTCTAGTGATCAGAATCCACCTGTACGTTTTCATCCATGCCAGTGTGACGATGACGATGACTCATCGTGCTTTTCATAGATTAATACGCTTTACGTTGGCAACCTGCCCACTTCTCCGTCGCCGGGTGGTTACACGCTCAATTATCTTGAGAACGTTTGAGGGACCTGTTTGGCAAGCGGCCAGGATATCGTAAGTTGTGCTTCAGGCAGAAGAGCAATGGTCCAATGTGCTTCGTTGAGGTGCGTTGTATTATCCGTAATTGTGGCTGCTTATTAACGTATTGTTATTCAGTTTGAGAACGTGGAGTTCTCTACCAAGGCACTCAATGAATTGAATGGTCATACTCTTAATGGACTTGTTAAGGGCGGTGGTATCCGGCTGTCGTACAGCAAGAATCCTCTTGGCGTCCGTACCCCCAATGGCTAGTATCGGCTCCACACCCCAACAGCCGCAAAGTAGAGAACAGCAGAGCTCAAACCAGCCCTATGTTGGTGATGCCTTCCCCCACAGCCAAGGAGATTCCGCCGAGACCATCCGCGGTATACGCCGCGATACGTTGGGCATGACATCGCCTACTTCCTCTTATCATTATACTATGTTGCCTCCGCCACCTCGCTTCTTCTCGCCGCCGCCTTCGTCTGCACCATTCGCATCTTCCCTGACGAGCTCGACGGCGTTCCCTAGAGCCAACCCACAGGGGTTCGGTCTTGCGCCGGGCGGTAGTATCTCGTTCTCTCCCTTCGGCATCTCTCCCCATTCAACGATACCCGATCAGCCTAGCGCTGACTCCAGCAACGACCGCATCTTCTTTGTCGGCGACGAACATAGAAGCTAGCCGAGCCGGCTGATGCCTGCACGTCTCGTCTGCAATTGTGCATGTACCAACTATGTGACACATCTTTCATCTCTCAACCTGCATATTTACTCTGGTACATTTCCTGTCGATCTCCGGACGTTTCATCTTCTCCCATGGCAATCTCGCGCATCCACCATTTCTTCACTATACATCGAGTTCCACTATCCCGACTCATAAACGAAGCTACTATTCTAATGCCCTTTGTTCGGTGCCTGATTTCCGTAGTGCTTCTCGTACCTTTCTCTTCGCATACGTATCGTTCCCCGCGTTGTTTTGCATACTTGCATACATGCTGTTTGGCTAGTCTCGACCGAGGGTACATAGCACATTCTCCTTTCCACAAGATATGTATACTACTATTTACGCGCAAGCGAGTTTTCATATTGCACAACATGCGTTAGCAAGGCGGTCTCTACAACATGCATATCAACATGATCAGTGAGTAAGTATGATACTAAGCGATAGTCCTATTTAGTGTCCGCCTAGCCGTTGTCTCCGTCCTTCGTGCCAGGACTTGAAGGAGCGGTGGGTAATGGGGAAGACGACGCGACTGCTGCGCCAACTGCCCCAAACTTGAGTTTAATCTTCTTCGGCCCCTCTTCCGACGACTTGGGCAAGCCCACCTTGCCCATAACGGTGTCGGCATTCTCCTTCTCCGGTGGCCCAACACTTGGTCGTTTGGACTTGTTTGCCAAACGTTCCAGCAACTCGTCATCGTCGTCATCTCGTCGTCGTTTCATGCCCATACCAAAGTCTGGCGGCATGGTGGTTAACTTCGGAGATGACGTGCCGGCCTTATACAGCGACTCGAGGAGATCTTCCTCGTCGTGTGGTGGTGAGGTCGGCTTCGGGGATGGAACGTGTCGGTGTGGCAGACGAGGACTCGAAGGCGGTGCGTCCGAGTCAGACAAGGCGATGGGGAAATAGCCACCTGAGAGCAGCGTACTTCGGTTAGGAATGCCTGGAGACGAAGGTGCGGAATTCTGGTCTGGAGATCCTGCGCCTCCGATGTCGTCCCCTTCATCGTAGTCCACCAGACTGCCTAATGGAGGCGTCCGCGGGAAATTGCCATACGGCGGACGGAGTGGGGGACGGATAGGAATGCCAGGGATGCTACGGCGTTTTCGCTTGAGAGTATGGCCCTTCGGTGGAGTGCTAATGATAGGGAGTACATCTTCCTCGTCATCATCGGTATTAAAATAGTCTTCTTCCTCCACCTCCAGCAAACGACCCTGACCCCAGCGTCGCGGAACATTCGGAATGACCCTGGAGAAGTGAATATTAGTTGAGAACATAGTTTCAAGACGATTTGACTCACTTCTCGATCTTCTCTTCTAGTGGTGGTGGCTCAACATTCATCTCCCAACGGCGAATGAAGGCCTTGAAACGAGGTCCGCCGAGAGGTGAATCTGCCAATGTCCGAATCAACGCCTCGTGTTGCGTCATACAATGATGAATCAGTTCTTTCAGATTCTCCTGTTAATTTGTCGACACATTAGTTACATTGCCTTCATTCCGGTGAGAACTGTCGCACCCGCCGCATGAACTCAAAGAACTCCTGACAGGAAGAGCTAAGGAGATTGTCTCGACGAGACTCCTGTATCGTCAGTTCGAGAATGGGCTTCAAAACATCAAGCTTGATGAAGTGTTTGAAGATATTCCCGTTTTTGAGCCGGAGACATGTTCGGAAATAGCGGAACGCGGCTGGTCACGCAAGAAACGACGTATGAATACATATGTACGAAACGATAAGTCAGAAGAAAGAAATCACACATACCAAGCCGAAGATGTTTATCTTTGGCACGTAGCAAGACCGCAACACGAGAAGAAATGCCTGTGGCTAGAATGAAAAAATGACTGCGGAAGGAGTGTTGTAGAGCAAAGCTGGATAGCAGGTCGCATAAATATAGGTATAGGTTCGTCTTCTCCCTTGACATGGAGAGTGTGGGCTCTAAAGAAGATATCAGTATGTCGCGTTGT
Organism: Grifola frondosa; assembly: GCA_001683735.1. NCBI lineage: Eukaryota > Fungi > Basidiomycota > Agaricomycetes > Polyporales > Grifolaceae > Grifola > Grifola frondosa. The sequence continues at coordinate 543,144 of LUGG01000014.1, forward strand.
CACATAAAGACGAAACTGACATACCGGTAACACTTCTGAATTCGGGGAGATCCTTAAGAATGGGCCGGTACAATTTGTCCATGGAAGACTTGTAAAAGTAATCCAAGAACTTCTCGACACCCGGGTCGTCTTTAGCCCGCTGTTGCATCAATTTTATACCAGCAGCAACATTCTGAGGGCAGATGTCAGGTTTTTACGCCAAAGGTTGAAGTAATGTACGCACGTGAGGATCCGCCGGATCCATCATCGAGATTTCCAACAACGCCTTCAGTGCCTCTCCAACTTGACATTGTACAGCCAAGTCGCGACTCGTAACGAGCACCCTACACATGAGCACCAGCACCGTCTCCTTCTCGACGATGATCTTGCCGTTTGCCTTCTCCCGCTCCATCGCCCCGAGTTGTTTGAGCACGTGACCGCGTACTCCATTCAGATCATGGTCGAGCAACGTGGTCAGGATCTCCCCAGATGAAGCAATCATCTGACGGCCATCCTCATCGGTCTCTGGCTGCGATAGTGCCCACTGAACAGCGAATAAAATACCGCGGTCGACGAGGGTCCTGAAGAGCGCCAAACGCGCGGGTAATTGGATGTTCTTGCCCATGGCGCAGAGTTGTTGGATCAAGAAGACGACCTCGCGACGGCGGGACATATCCTCTGGGGACAACGGCTTGCAGGATGATGGACCTTCACTATGGCCGTTGGGGTGAGAGACGCCATTCTGCTTCCCTTCCGCTGTGTCCACATCCATTTTATCGGGCTCCTTTCCCTTTACCGATACTCCTAGGGCAGCAAGAAGATCCTCATCCATAAACATCCCGACAAGCTCACGTAGGAATGCCTGGTCGTTTTGGACGTGATTGATGATATCTATCTGGTTGAAGATGATGCACGAGTTGAGCACGTTGAATGTCGAATCATCGATCGCGCGCGCCAACACGACGTCCTTGAGGAACTGCAGACGGTACGTATGGTGCACCTTCCTCTGGATGGTCTCGTCTCGGATGGGTATCGGCTGGTGGAACTGCGAAGTCTGCCGCAGGAAATCGCGGTAATTGGCCTTGTAGGTGGGGAATTCGGGATCGTCTATAAGGACTGTCAGAGATGGCCCGCATACATAGACGAATTAGCGCGACGGACATTCGAGCATGCCTACGACGCCGAAGAAGAGTTCATCATCGAGAATATGTTCATACAGACTATGATCGTTCAGCATTACTATGTGGACAGCACCCTCAGCAGGAGAGACAAACGAGAGACAAAGCGACATACGGATGGTTTGCATGCAGCTACATAAAGCATGCAGGTTTTCCAAACTCTCCAAATCCTCTGCCTGATGCATGACTTCAATCATGTCCTTGATGTATCCCTTTTACAAGCACGTCATCTCCCCGGTCATGTGCGTAGGGACGAATGGTACTCACAGAGCTTTGTATGTACTCACATATTCGCTCTTTGACATTAGCGGTCCGAGCCAGGTGCTTGATAACCCCCTCGATATCCAACATGATGCCGAGCTGTGGTGTAGGCAGCTTGCCTTCGCGCATGACGTGAGCAGCAGAGATAGATGGCTCGGGCCCAATCAAGGGGGACGAAGTCATTCCCGAGTCTTCTGGATCGCTCAAAGGTCAAGCGCGAATCAAAGTAATATGCCAAACAAGTGACACTTACCACCAGCATGCATGCGCTGCGCCTTCTCGATGAAACTCCAGACCTCCCCGCAACCATCCGCATCCTGGAAACTAAGCGCATAATCGACCCCATCCGGTTCAGTCCATACAATAAGCGTTTCTGTGGGTAGAAACAGCGCCGTTTTCAACATCTCTGCGCTACTCACTGATCCCGAGATAACCTTATCACCCACCTTGCTGCCGCTGATAGACGTCGTTTGAGCGAATAGTAGTGGATAAGATGACCTGGTTCTCATCGAGTTCGGCGCGGGCGATGAGCATGGGGATAGGGACAGTAGCTTCGGGATCACCAGGCATGTGCACTACCGGATAGCAAAATGCGGTGCCCTGGTCCTCCCAACGAGAACCGATGAGTTCGTATACCTTGACGCGTCTAGATTCACGAAGCTCTTGGATATCCTCTTCAGACCAATGCTGTGAGTCATCGCTTGTGTTGGATACGCCTTGGTCTGCCTCTGTGCCCTGCATCTGCTCGACCACACCCAGATCGCCTGCTGCCGCACCAGACGACTCTGTTTCAACTTCGACGGTCCCAGCATCCACCGCCTCGCCTGGAGAATTAACGCGTCCGATCACATCCGCAGATGAGGAAGCGTGACTGGCATCCCGAGAGTTCTGGAGAGGTTGAGAATCTATTTGAGATGCTGGTTGTTTTGGCTGTCCAGTGGGCGGTGCATTAGGCGTAATGATTTGTGTGGAATAGCTGGCAGCATGGATGCTGCTCATGACAAGAGGAAAAGGACCGCCGTGAAGAGAATTGCTGAAATATAAACGGACTGAGGACAAGAAATTAATTATGAAGAGGTTAGCAGGTGGAAGGCGTTGGCATCCAAGTCGTGTTGTCCGCTATTTGCTTCCGCTCGTCACGCTATCCGCGTCTGCCGCCACACGAGGTCGTTGCGAGTCTGCCTCGTTGTTTCCCCTTCTCCTCAATAATTATCTGAGTCACTGCTGATGATTATCTCTCTGTGATCTCGTTTCACATCTCCGGCAGACAACCCTCCCCTCATTTTGGCTTCTCGCGCGCTTCAGGGACGCCTCTCTCTCAATCTTCATAGATCTGCTCCGAGATCCAACCACATCTTCCGTGGTCGTCTGCATATCATGGCGATACACTACTGGCTTATGAAGGCCGAGCCAGAGTCGCGGATCGTCAAAGGCAAGGATGTCAAGGAGTCTAGTCCATGATAAACGATCAGTCGACTGCGCGATGATTATGTCAATCTACAGTTCAGCGTGGGCGACTTCGAATCCGTCAAGACTACTCCATGGGAGGGCGTGCGCAATGCAGAAGCGAGGAATCTTATGAAGGAGATGAAGATTGGAGATAAGGTGAATGTTCTGTCTTCTTTATTGACGGGAATTTCAATACAAAGACTGCGTGCGCAGGTGTTGTTTTATCATTCTAACTGCAAGAATCCTGGCAAGTCTTTATCCACAGTGTGCTCCAATCACCACTGACGGTGAATCTTCTAGGAATCGCCGCATTCGCAGAGGTACCTCGGTAGCATCATTGCTCTAATTCTAATCTGAAGTCACCCGTGGTACAGGTTTCAAAGGAAGCCTACCCCGATTGTGAGCAGCCCTCGTTATTCTCATTCTATATGATGTTGATAAATATAGAATGCTTAAAGATACTGCATGGGATTCGTATGTGTGCTGACACCCTTCGGATGCCGCGTCCTGACGTGTTGTTCCCCTCAGTGACCATCCCTACTTCGATCCAGTACGCACACGATAGCGGGAGCTCCACTCTGAATATTGTTTTCATATTCTTCTACAGAAAACCGATCAAGAGAAACCCAAGTGGTACATGGTCGATGTAGCATTCGTCGCTCGCGCCAAACACTTTGTGCCTCTTTCTCTCCTTCGTAATATCGCTGCTGCGTGGGAACCTCCAAGTGAGATCGCTTACATCGGAGAGGAGGGTCTCAAGGCCATCAAGGGTGCGTAGATCTACTGGTCACTTGGCCCATATCGTGAATACCCTTGTTGCCTTTCACCTGGTGGCTCCGCTGGTCTATAGGTATGGCCTTGGTATCTCGTGGCAGGCTGAGCGTGCAAAAGGTCGAAGAGAAGACATGGGGCGTAATCGAAAAGCTAGCGGAACGAGGTGGCTGGGAAGACACCAACAAGCCAAAAGGTAAGATCGACCGCAAGGTGGTCGGCGAGAAGAAAGTCAGGGAAAATGCTGATAAAGCGGATCCCGAGCTGAACCAAGGTGGCGGAAATGTAGAAGAGGGTGAGGTGAAGTCTACTAGTGGGGTTGCGGGCCGAAAGCGCAAAGCCAGAGTGTTGGAACCAGATGCGCTAGCGACAGGGCTGCGCAGGTCGACACGTTCTCGAAAGTAGCTGTGTTATTTCCACCCCGCGTTGCGCCCACTGTATACTTACTTGGACAAATGATATTCTGCTGGATTCGATTGGCTGTCACGAGCAAGCATGCATGCATACACTCCCCAGCTAGTTGGTCTATGTACATATCTCGTATTATTTAAGATCACCTTTTTCGTATCCATGTTTGGCAGGAGTCTAAGCAACTTACCATTCCAGCTCTGTGCTTGGACCTCTGGGAATACTTTGACCTGAATTCACCTTACATTGCACACAGATATGTCCAACCCACGCATCATCGCATTCGGTGTCAAAACATGTTAGTACCACTCTGGAGCTCCATGACAGATTAATGAGCCTCAGTTGGCTGAAGCGAAGCGACCGCGCCACTTATCTGATATTGCACCCAACCTGGGGTCTGCTCAACAGATACATCCCTGAGTCTACGATCAATCCGGCTTGATATGTACCAAGGGATAATGGTTCAATTCGACGAATACGCTTACAAGCAGAAAACCAGTCTCTTAATTCGAAGTCCAGCTGCCTCTGGCACCAATCAGGGATCCCGGGGAAGTATCTTCTTCAGCCATGCTTTCAGGTCGTCCAGCTCCTCTTCACTAGCAGAATGCGGCAGGTCATCATATGCATGGAAGCTGAGTCCATTCTGCGATGTGTCGGTGGCTGCGGTGGCAATGCCAATATCCGTTTGCAAGAATCGGGCTGAAGCCTCCCCAATCTGAAACTTCACAAGCGGGTCTCGTTTCCCATGCCCCCAGAACACAGGTACAGATTTCGCGTGTTCCGAGGTCATCTGCAACGCACAACGCCACAGCATCAGTACACACATCATCTGCGACGTCAGAATATGCGCTCACGGCTTTAAACTTATTCCTCATCGGCACCCATCCGCTCAGCACCGCAACGCCTGCAAGCTTGCGCTCGGTCGTAAGCCCAGTGAGAAGACTCATGGCAGCGCCCTGGCTGAACCCGCCGAGCACGATGCGGTTCGCGGGGATGCCGGAGTCGACTTCAGCCGTGATGAGCTTGTTGAGGGCATGCATGGCGTTGAGCATGCCCTTCTCATCTTCCGTGGTTCTCAACCCGAACTCGGCGATGTCGAACCTGGGATGGATGAACGTAGGTGAAAGAAGAAGGTCAAGCAGCATACCATGCTGGCATCTCCATGCCCATGTTCGCGGTTATCTTCATTGAGGGGCTGTTAAATTATAAGAACAAATAAGGACGATTAAACGGAAGCTATCGGCAGTCATGGAGAAGGCGCTACTCACGCGGTAGGAAGAATCCACTTAATATGCTGCAGTGCAGTGTCCGCACTGAACATGTCCGCGACGGGTTTCCACCCATTTCCAGTGTCGCCCAAGCCCTGGACAATAATAAAAACATATCAGAGATAAACAGAAAAAAGGGGATGTCAAGTTTGACAAACATGAACGAATATGATTGTGGCGGTATGTTTCGCGAGCGGGCTGACCGTGATAGTCTTCAAAGGCTGCAGCGCTGCCATACTTGTATGAGTTCGTGAGTTCTTCTGAAAGAGACCAAAGAAACAGGCAAGTAAATAACACGCCGCTAGAGACGAGACGAGGAAGAGGGAGTAAGCAGATAACCTGAACATCCACTAGCTGCAACTTGAACGGTGCTTTCCCTGAATCACGATTCCGACGCGATCGATATCTCAAGATCTTGCTGCAAGCGCTCCCGAGTCACTGTCGATCTTCTTCACTTTTGAAAGAGAATTTGGAGGACTTGCTCATCAGCTCATCAGCTCTCTCATCGACCACGCAATACTCAAGCATGGCTTCTGAGGCAACAGGGACAACGGCTATCCCAGCACCCGCCGAAGCCCAGCCAGCGGAATCCTCGTCCACGTCTGCTCAACCTCTCTCCAAAAACGCTCAGAAAAAGCTCGCAAGAGCTGCGGCCACCGCTGAGCACAAGAAGGAACGGCGGAAAGCAGAAAAGGAGAGGCGGAAAGAGAAGAAGCGCGTCATGGCGCAGAAACGCGCCGCAGGTGAGCTGGATGACGACGATAACGAGGGAGAGAGAAAGCGGCAGAGAACCGGTGACCACAAGGGGCCGAGGAGACCATTCAAAGCACGGGTGGTAGTGGATCTTGGATTTGATGATATGATGACGGAGAATGTGAGCGGCAGATATTTTGTTTCCGCCGCACACTCATTGGGCTCGGGTTCAAAGGAAATCAAATCCTTAACCTCTCAGCTTACGTTCACATATAGTGCAAATCGGAAGGCTGTGCGGCCTTTTACTTCACTACTATTCACATCACTGAATGGGCGAACCTTGACGCGTCTGGAAGGTACCAATAGTGCTGCATACAAACGATGGGTTGACACAGAGTGGTGGGAGGAGGGCTATGAACGACTTTGGGAAGATGTGAAGGAGGAAGATAGAACCAGACATAAGGAAGACGGAGATGCTGATGCCAGTGCAACCGGGAATGCCGCGGTCGAATGGGAACAGACGGATGCTCAGAAGGGAAGTGGGAACAGCGAACGCAGACGCGCGAAGAGAGCTCCCAGTTCCGCAGAACGCGACACTGTCGTATATCTCACTGCAGATTCTACTGAAGAATTATCGGACCTGAAGGAGGGTGAGACGTATATCATTGGCGGTATTTGTGATCACAACCGGTACAAGGTGAGCAAAATCTATCTCAATTCTAGTATACTCGCCTCGCATGCACATTGCTAAATCATATCTGTAGAATCTCTGCTTGCAGAAGTCCAAAGACAGCAATATTCGCTCAGCGCGCCTGCCCATCGGGACTTACCTCAAAGAACTGCGCACACGCAAGGTGCTCACAGTTAATCAGACATTTGAAATCCTCCTCAAATGGGCGGAAACGCAAGATTGGGAGCAGGCACTGTACGCGGTCATACCAAAGAGGAAGTTCAACGACAAGGGACCAATGGGTGCAAAGGCGGGACAGGAAAGCGACGATGACAATGGAGATGATGAAGACGATGGAGAGTTGGAGGTTATTGATGTGGGCGAGCTCGAGGATGCCTCGATGAAAGTTGCAGGTGGCGCGGGAGATGCGGAGGAACGGACAACATCAGATACAGTTGCTAATGCTGAAGTGTCACCCCAATAAAAATATATATATCATGATGATAGCACATCTTTCAGTTTTTCTTCCCTGATCCCCTCTCGAGGGGTTTTGGTTGGCTGGGGGCTGGCTTCCATCCAATCTGCAAGACAGAACTATGTTATTAAGCATTGGCAACTCCGTGAACAGAACGCTCACAATAAATATCACCTGGAAGGTTGCTGGGATGCTTCCATCCTCTTGACCGTGGAGCTCTAGTTATCGTTGAGAAACCCGATCTGCGCAGTACCAATATGTCTACCTTTATAGATTGCGGAAGCCGCTGCCAGCGTGTCACGGTGGATGAATGGACGTCTGTATGCATGTCAGCAAATTATGATAGGCAGGATCTGAGTGGGGCACCGTACGCACCGTCCAATGACAGCGTTCCCCTCGCCCATGTCACGTAGGTCTTCCATCAGCTCCCACATGGACGGATATGCGACTTTCACCTCGTCGACGTCCACAGTTAACAGGGTGAAGCCGGCGCGTCCCATGAGATTAGACATATCTCGCGAGTCTGGCGGTGTCACATCGTAAGACGTCACATAGATTTTGAAATTTAGTAGAGGGACGAAGAGTCATTGCGCACCAGTCATAGGCGAGACATGTGGAGAAATGCCTCCTTCCAGATCGACCTCAGCAAGTTGTAGTGATGTTCTGAAAAATGTCAGTGACCACACTCGTGAAGGATGGCCAATGTCGCACCTGAGTTCAAAAAGCGTATCTCCTCCGAAGAGCGCGCCAATAAACACGCCGTCAGGTTTGAGAGCCTCTTTGATCTGTATAAGAACACCTGGGTGTATTGACTGAAAATGAATGCGAGTGGTTCAAATAAACTTTCAGTACAGTATATGACCAACCAGGAAGGTCGTTGACCCAATGCAAGCTGAGACACGAGACAATTGCTTCTTGTGAGTTGCGCGGGATCACTTCAAGTAAGTTCTCTTCATCTGCATGGATTCTTTCCACTTCAACTTGAAGTCGAGAGTCATTCCTTCTTAGCGCCTCTAGAAGCAGAAGCCAACGAACCTTCAAATTCTGTATCTGGGTCACGACGAAGTAACTTTTCTAATGCAAGATGTGAGTTTCGGCGGCACTTCTCGACTTAGAAAACTCATACCGCTCGAGTCCAACATCACGACCTTACCAGTAGTCTCTGTCTCGAGTAACTTTGAGAGATGACCCGAACCTGACCCCAAATCGAGTATAGTATTGAATTTCCTTTTCACGTCCTACATACCCCTTGATATCAATGTATCCTATGCAAGATGGCTCATCCACTAACCAGCAACCGTTCAATCAGCCTATTCGCGACCTCATCACGGATGTAGTCCACGGTCCTACTGCGGACGCCTTCCTCACGGGTTGCCGCACGATCCTTCTGGAGACGCTTTGCGTTGCGGTCAAACACCTGAAAAGGGCCAACTGTATTGGGGTTAACAGAAGACGAAGACGAGATTGAGGCGAGAGAACGCGATTGAATCACAGGAATTCGCACACGAAAGAATCGAGTCAGGCTTAGCATCATGGAGGATTCAAAAACGGTCAATGGGAAGTGATGTGGCTCTGTGCTCTGAAGTCGACGCGGTCGCGCTCAGAGATGCCAGTCACGTTCCAGGGGCGTGTCGCGTCGACGCGTTCACGCTTAGTCACATCCATCAGTTCTCCTTCCCCGCTGCTTCGCGTCCTCGACTTTCGATTTTCATCCCGTATAAACACCTACTTCTCTCATGAACAATGGACATAATCAAGCACCACCAAATATGCCAGGCCCTATAATCCCAGCGGGCGGCGTGATAACGCCGGATACTTACGCTCGCAACATGTCGTGGGTCAACCAAGCGAAGGCTCTCGTAGCGCAAGTCGAGGCCAAGAGCGAGTTGGGTCTACAGCGTTACTTAGACGAGCGTGAGTCGCTGCGGCAGCGCGTTGAAGCTGGGCGAGAAGCTGAGTATGTACTCGTTTAATGTGCGTTGCCACCCCATGGCTTGCTAACGCACTGTCGCAGACGTATCTTGGCCCAACTCGAGTCTAGTTCGTCCGCTGAGTGAGTTTTACATTCTATGATATCGTGCATATCCTTTTCAACATATTCAATGATGCTAGGGTGTTCAGAGCCCCGAGGCTGGGCCGCCAGCCATTTACAACCAACACTACCCCAACGCGGTGTACGATGAGGGTCCTAGCACGGCTAGGATCGTCGAGGTGCCTAGTCCGGTTCAACAACTCCCACAGGTATGTCAATATCATCACCAGGCTCGCGTGTCTCATAAGAACAATTGTAGATGTCGCCGTCAATGCCCTTGGCCCCGACCTCTACGTCTCAGCCATCACACCAACGGAAACAACAGTACATGGCGAACAGTTCTGGGGACTCAATTCCGTACACGTCTGTTCGCCAGGCACCGCAAAATCTGTCCGCATCCCAATCATTCCAACATACTCCCTATCACCGATCCCAGCCACCTCAAGCTATGGGAACCATCCCACGTACCAGTCAGGCTCAACATATATATCGACAGACTGTTCAGCCTATATCACAGTCTTCTCAACAAGCCTATTCACAACTACCTTCACCTTCCGTCAATATGCAGACAATGCCACCGGGTCCTAATAGCAGTAAATATCTGTTCAAATCTTCAACTCCGCATACAATTGAGCATGTTACTCTATTAGGTAATTACACATCGGGTACTACGCAGCAACAAGTTCCTGTTCCTAGTACCTCTTCGTCATTGGATGGTGCTTTGGGTTCTGCTGCAGGTGCTAAAGCTGCTGATGGGATAACTCATGCCAAAGTGACATATTCATCTCGTCAAACAGACACAGCCCTTGCATCTGCCAGTGGACAGACTACTGAAATAACCAGTCGTGCTACTCACTACGAGAAAATGCTTTTCAATATACTCAAGGTGAATATTACACTACATGTCACATTGTGTTTATTGTGCTGATGGTGTCACTCCACAGGCACTTTCACCACAAACTGTGAAACAGATATTACAACGGGTCTCGGACATTTTGAACCAAAAAGGGAATAGAGATGTGGCATCTACTCCACAAGCACAGCATACAGAGCTCTTTGTCCAGGCTGTTATGGCTCAAATTCAAGTTTAGTAGTTCTCATTCTTGTAATGTGTCACTGATTAACACAATATTACTTAGGGTCTATCACAGCAAGAGGTCAGCCTATCAATGCAGAAGGTTATCACAGCTCTGAATGGTTTTTGGCATCCAAATATTGCAGGTTCAGTAATATTGTCATTTTTACTTCTGCTCACTACTCATATCTCTTGACAGCACAACAAAAGGCTGCTCCAGCATCCACGACTGCAAGCCTTCAGACCACTTCACCTGCAACCGTGGCACCTTCACATACCCATGGGCCTAAACCAACTCCTACTCTTCCTCGAAGTAATTCAAACATCAAAAGCATTAACCCATACTTGGAACAAGCAAAGTCGAACATAATGTCACAGATATCATCTGCACAAGCCTCTGCACCTCCCCGAATCAGTCAAACGTCCTTCAAGTCATCTTATGGACATGTCCCGACAATTTCTGCCAACGAAAATATCATATCTTCTGGTACTGGATCTTCCGGCATTCCTCTATTTACTACTCCAGCACAGCTTGCAGCGGAGTTGTTGAAACACTCGCGTGTGCCACATGGTGCGAATAGGTATTCCATGCCGGTATCAAGAGAAGCTGGCACACATCGTGCTTCCAGTGATGATATCCCTCGATCCAGTAACGCGTACCAGCGAGTTCCGGGACCCTCGGGTAGTCTCCGAGGAGGGCTTCAGCCCGTTGTCTCCACATCGTCACCACCTGCTGCCGCTCCTAGCGATACCACTTCTATGGCATCTCAGCAGAACGTCGGTGCGCGTCCGCGGACGCCTGTGAATGCCGAGAAGACGTCGAACTTATGGACTCCCGATAAGGCGGATAAAACGCGGCTGGCCCAGGATGTACTGCGTTCGCTTGGTCGACCTAAAAGCTCCGTTTCTTCTGTGGCATCGTCATCCCCTCCGCCGTGAAATCCACGGCTGAAAAGAGGAAGAATTCAACTTCGCCATCACCAGCTATCAAGAAACAGCGGACAGACGAAATCATAGAGGATATGGTCGAAGAACTTAGGAGTCCTGCCGTGATGGAGCTCGAACAGGCGCAACAGCTGCCTGTTGCTGGAATGCTGCAGAAGGAAGTAATACCTCTTGATATTATGCAGAACGGCACTGCATATTCGAACGACGTATTGATTCCCGAGATTGTCGAAGTTCCTGACGGTCAAGAAGTGGCGGCGGCGGCGACAATGCCAGAACCCATAGTCTTGAGTCCTCCCATTTCCCGTACAGCATCGCCACTCCCTTCGCATGGGGTTATTGAGGTTTCTGATGGCGACGAAGCTGGTGTGGTACTCTCTGTCTCTTGGCCGCCTACTGCATCCACAAGGTCGCCGAATCTGGATGCTGCAGCCTCGTTGCCACATCATCATATATTCCGAAGGAGCCATTGTTCCTGCCATCACCTTCGAGCTCACGCGGGGATTCTTTAGCCCCATTTACGAACGTTGGCCAAGATATCAAAATATCGGACAATGACGTCGAGACGACTGATGCGATGGGCGGCAATGACACATCCGACGCGATCATGAATGCGCCATCTAGGAGGATAATCATGTCTACTCCGGACGAAGATCAGGTCAAAGACTTTTACATCCTTGTCCCCCCAATACCGGCATGGGCTAAGCGGGCGAAGTCGCCTTATGTAGGAGAAACCTCTGAGGAGTATCGCGAGGGGTCGGATGATGGTTCGTGCGCCTGATTACTGCATATGGTGCATTGGTGAATGAGGTATCTATGTTTTTCTAGAAAATTGGAGGCAAGCAGGTGCGTTTCACTGTTGTTCTCGCATTTTTCTGGGTATGCATTCATGAACCCGTTACGCAGACGAGGCGCAGGAGGCTGTTCGGCTTGGATATATCGCGATGCGGGAGTTACCTTGTTGTTGGAAGGCGTGTGGTGCAGTTCTAAATTCGGCTCAGAGACTAGAAAAGCATGTCAAAGAGCATGCAGCAGACAAGGAGGAATGGGTACGTCTTAACATCTGCGTTTAAGTTTTGTTATTGATTAATTCGCTGTTAGAACACGTTCTCCTGTGAATGGCATGATTGTACACGGCGATTCTCGGACAAGCCCAAGCTGATCCATCACCTTATCAGACATGCTACTGGCAGTCTATTCTGCGCATACGAAGGCTGTGACGAGGCTTTCTCCTCTCCACGAGAGCTGTTGGACCACCACAAATCGAACAAACATTCGAGAGACACGCTGCGAAAAACTTCGGTGCCATTTTGTCCTGTCGAGAACAAACCTGTCCCTCCCTTACCTGGTGTCATTCCCCTATACCTCGCATCTGGCGGTCAAGTGTCGAAACACCCCATATCCAGGGAACAGCATCAATGGCTTGGCGCTAGAGTCAGTGTGGTGAATTGTTTAGATTTATCCTCTTCTGACTTGTCATTCATACAGGTATTAGAAAATATCATGCCATTCAAATTCTCCGGACGTAGATCAAATGCAGCCGTACCGTCCCGTAACTCTCGTCGCCTCGCGGAGAAGATCACTAATGTTAAGAGCGATGCATCCGACGCCGAAACTGCACTGGCCGATATACGACGCTGGACGGATGATGAGTATCTGAACTTCGCTGATGGATACGACGTGTCGAACAAGGCAGCCAAGCGATGCAGCGACATTCCGTCCGACGATGTAACTGCACTCTGCGACGGCAAATTGGTAATTTGGCCAATTGATGACGATAAGAGAGAGATAGGTCTTGAAGCTGAAGAAGAGTCACTGGAGCTGGAATACCCCGGAGACGATGAGGTCGATCGTGATCGAGAGCCCCCTCCCGCAGATGAAGTCATGGACGACACGGAAGCAGTGCTAGTGGACACGCGGTCCGTCAAACCACACGATGCCAGCGAGGTTGCCGGCAACAGCTCTGTGGCAATGGCGGCAGATGACCCAGGGAGTTACCTAGATGCTGATGGGCAAGTGCGGTCGCTACCTCGATGGACTGCCTTGCCTTCAAATGGGGGAGAGGAGGAGATGGTGGAGTCGCTGCTGTAAGGTCGCTGTTGCTATGGTGCGCAAGAAGTTGGGTATCAGATCTGGACTACTACCATACATGCAATCAGAGGAACTGAGGGGTGCTAGAAGAGGGATAAGGCGGTTGATCAGAAGGTGGCGGATTAGATCAAACAAAGGGTTTAGAAGACTGATAAGGTTCTATCGAATAATTTAAGTGCGAGAAATTATGCGAGAAAGCGCTGCGTGACTGCGGCCATAGCCTGTAAGAAGGCCTTGTTCATGATGACTGCCACCTCCGACAATCTTGGTTAGTCGCCTCTCCTCCCTTCCTCTCCCCCGACACCGTCAATATGTCATCCCCAGGCCCTTCCTACATCTCCTCTCGTTCCGCCGAGGTCATTCTCTCAGATGTTCGCCCTATCAAGCTCAAATTCGAAGCATTGCAATCGATAAATGTCCTTCTCGATGAACTTCTCTACAGCATTCTCAATGTATCACACTCCTTATCCACCGACAAACTCAAGGCCGGTCTAATCAAAGTACTTCCCACAAGCCTCGGCAAGGAAGCGCTGCTGGAGGCGGAGGTAGAATTGAAGGCGTACTGGGAGCGCACGACCCCGCCGACTCCGGTCTCCGGTGCAGACAACGGAGGGCAGCTCTTCGATTTGCAATGGTCATTTGAGGTGAGTTTGCATCTCAATGGAGGTGATGTGCCAATCGTTACATCTCCGTGTCAGTTGCTACGTCTGAAATGCGAGGCATACTCTACAATGAACGATTCTGATGAAGATGCGGAAGCGGAGAAACGGCTGCATCAACGAATGGAGGAGGCCGGCACTCCATTCCCTCCCAAGGCAACTTTATTGGCCCCGGCAGCATTGTATCTCACGGCGATATTGGAGTGCGTGTATCTGATACTCACGCCGCTGTGTCCACTCACGCATGCGTCAATACTAGATCTATCTGCGAGTGAGTTCAGATGTGAATTTGGACGTCTGGCGTCGTTGACGTTTTCGCAGACATATCTTGTCTAATGTCAGTCGGGTCGCTGCACGCGATAGCAGTAGGACACTTGCAACTGTTCAAGACCTATTTGTAGCGCTGTGTGAGGACGACTCGATGTATGGCATGTTCAAGACGATGAAAGGTCGGTCTTGTTGCGATTGTGCGGCATCATTGGTTGACGACCGCTATGATCTATCTCCTCGAACAGTATACGAACAGATAGAAGCGATGTCGAAAGTTCAACGACCACGTCGCAGCAAGTCTTTCTCACGGAGCAGTGACAAGATCAACGCTCCCTCACGCTCTTCTACTTCCTCCCCCCATCCTGATCCCGCCTCCCTGAGGGACTCGACATCGACACCTGTTCGTGGACGCGGTTCGTTAGATTCTGTGAAGTCAAGTGCACCGACAGTCGTTGGGTCGAGCGAATCAAGGACGTCGGTGGAGAAAGCAAAGGCCCTGAAGATTTTCCATAACCGGTCTTTAAGCGACAAGCAGGACGCGGCAATCCCCGGGCCGCTAACTAGGTCGCATAGCGAAAGCGGTATGGGCCGAGGATCTGCAGATTTCGAGGCAAGTCCAGCCGACCTCACACCAAATTTATGCGCTAAAACCCTTTCACCTCCCAGGAGGACGAAGAGCTCCTCCAGGAGTTCGACGAGCTCATGCGCTCGGGAGCTACTATGAAGGTCTCGTTGACTCCGGATAGGTTGAAAACTATGGAGGTGCGTGTTCGATGTGTCCAGTTGATTAGCATAGTCGTCGACATCGTTTTTGAAGGTGTATAAGCAGGAGAGGACTGAGCGGGCAAACCGTCGGCCCACGATCACCGCTGACAAGGGGTCGGAAGGTGGCGTTCCTGCTACTACCTCTGAGCCGAAGCATGGGGTCCATAGTGGTCGAGCTGCTCTTCGCCACGTGGACTCTATCGTAGAGGACGAAGAAGAAACCAACAACTCCACTAACCCTCCACCGTCATCCTTTCAGCCCCCTTCGGGCTCCCGAACGCGACAGACCAGTCTAAGCAGCACAAGCCCCACATCAGCATCTCGCCCTTTGAAGGGACGCTTTCGTTCCATCTCCATATCAAACGTGCCTCATCCACGACACGACGACAGCGTGTCGCGAAAATCTGCCAAGATGCAGGCGTCCCCAATCAGAGCTGTTCCCATCTCATCTTCGCAGAGCGATGGGCCTCGCTACAGCCTGCCGAAACATTTATCTGACCAGCCATCACGAACGAGGAAAGTCGGGCGCAATCGCGAATCGCTAGATTTAGACGAGGTGATGGCGGGCGAGGATGGCGAGGATCATGCGGATACGGTATCGCGTTCATCCAGTGCTACTATCCGTACGAAGCCGAAGTCCCCACACATCTCGAGGGCTGCGAGGGACCTCATCGATTTCCTGGATGAGGGTCCTCCGGAGGAGCCTAAGTTCCCTCCTGTTCCCAGTATGAATGCAAGCGTCATTTCATTCGAGTCGTCGAGGAATAGGTCGGGTCGCTTGCAGCGGATGATGTCGAAGCTGTCGATTGGTGGGTCAAGGGAGAATTTGAATGGACGGGGTGTCAGCGAGGAGATATCGAAGCCGACGAGGTCGCTTTCGCGTAAGGCGTCCAACAAGGCGACCCCCCCTCCGCTAGCATACGCGCAGTCCTCACTATCGTCTAAGAAGTCATTCCCTAACGTTATAATAGCGACTCCTCCACCTCGCCCGGCTCCACTCGTTTCAAACCTCATCTCACCTCCTATCTCAACCACTTCATCGTCTCACACTTCGACGGAGGATGTATCCCAGCCCTCTTCTCATCCCTCTCACTCTCTTTCAACGCGACGTGCGACTCGCAAAGCAGTCCCCGCATTTGAAGACTTCCCTCTACCCCCTCCTATTTCACCTGCGGAAACAGATTCAGTGAAATCGTTGCGAAATTCTTCAACCCGCCATCTGTCCAACGGCCATTCGTCCCTACTGTACGTTTGAGGAAGTCCTCTCTTATCGGGGAGAATGGGGTCTCGAAGGCCGACGGACCTGAGTCGACTCTATCGCCGAGAGTCGTCACGTCTTCCCCCATCGGACGCAGGTCCCCGCAGTCAAAGGTTGAGAGCGGGTACATATCGCGCTCTGCTTCCAGAAGCCCGATTACTCCTTCGGACCGAACCCCAGCTCGCCTTCCCCTCGCCGCTGCTGATGTCGATGATTTGCGGAGGCTGCTGTCATCAGCAACGAACGCGGACGAATGCCGTCTGCTAGTCGATATGTTCTTGGCCAAGAACGGGTTCCCATCCAAAGCGACAACGCCTTCTGTTGACACAACTCAGCTATCGCCTCCCGAGAATATGGAAAAGTCGGAGTGTATCAACGATAGCCTCGAACGTTCCATTGTCGCATTGTTACTCGGCGGAGATCACGAAGACGCGGAGGGTGCGAGTGACAACCATTCTGAATCCCCAGATACTTCTCCGGATACATCTCTTATCACTCCTGAAAACTCCGTCCTTCCTCTAATCGAGGACAAACAACGTATCGAGATACCTACCTCAATCGTTGCAGAATAAGTCTATACCGTAGATACCAAACTTATTAGTCCTTATTTCTTATTCCCAGCTCTTTGCATCTGGTATGCTTTAGTACTTGTACTGTGATCGTCTTACTCCAGCGCCGTTCATTACTTTTTACTCTTCACCGTCTACAAGATTACTCGATCGTGATATACTGTCCCTCTATGATATACTTTTGACAGCTTCCCATCTAGGATGTGTGCATATATTACAGTAATAATGGGAAGAACGGGTCTCGAAAGGCTGAGTGTGCTAGGATGACAATACGACAACTGGACATGCAAACAAAACAACTAGATGAGAAATCAACAAATTTCGAGTGAAACCGCGATCCCCATAGAAGCCAATTCAGCACACAGGTAACGGAACACATAGGGGATAGCTACGACATCAAGGTCCCCTCCCTTGGACGCAGGGCCCAGGACATGTTGAGATGGAATTGCAACTCGGATGTCACCTTGCGTGATGGTCCGTCCGTTTTCTCGCCCGGCCAGCGCCTGACGTGCGCGTGCATCCTCTTCTTCTGCAGCGGCCCTGCAAACCCTGCAGTACTCTCCCCCAGGCCCTGTCGGCTTTAACGACCCTTTGGACCCAACAACCATCTCTCCCAAGCTGACGTCGTCGTATCCTAGCGAGATTAGACTGCCACATGTTCTGCAGACCCAGGCAGTGGAATAATCCGAGCAGTTCATGAGTCGATCTTGTAAGAGGAAGGCGGTTCCGTGAGCAATCAGAGCATCACGCTCCATTTCACCGAACCGAATACCACCGGCGCGTTTACGACCCTGTAGGCACATGCCATGAATAAATCACAAACATAAAAATGATGCGATACTGACCTTGACTGGCTGTCGAGTCACGGGATCTACAGGACCTGTGGTTCGCACTTGGAACTTGTCCAAAACCATGTGTCGTAGACGTTGGTAGTAGACGACGCCGATGTATATATCAGCAGCGAACTCCTGGCCAGTAATGCCAGAGTACATGGGCTCATTCCCATAGTAGTTGTAGCCGGCAGCAAGCAGCTGTTCTCCGAAGTAGTCCACCGCGGTATCATCTTCGGTAAATCTAGCATACTGATGAGGTCATGATACGGAAACACAACGGGAAACATACTGGAATGGGGTGGCATCTTGCGCAAGACCATGCATAGCGCCGGCTTTGCCTGCCATACTCTCCACTAACATACCGATGGTCATACGACTGGGGAAGGCGTGAGGATTGATGATGACGTCAGGTTGCATCCCGCTCTCTGAAAACGGCATGTCGATTGCCGGCCATTTTTGCGAGCATACACCCTTTTGACCGTGACGGGAGGAGAACTTGTCACCGATAACGGGGGCGCGAGTTATCCGTAGAGTTAGGTTGATTTTTTCAACTCGGAATCTCCAGCGTCGCTCCCTGTTAGGTCAAATATATACATCAGTAATACTCGAACACAATCGATATTATTCTTACCGAGAAGGCGAACAGAATCTACGTAGGCCGTTTCGTCACCCTTGTACTTGACAAACTTCGTCCGGCCAGTGGTATCATCCACATATGCAGCAAGAGGATCACCCATGGACAGTCGAGTACCAACAAACGGGAGCCCATCGTGATCGAGGAACTGACAGCAAGGATGTTGTCTTGGCCCTTCTTCAGTCCGAATCTCATAGCCCAAGCCGAAATGAAGAGTGGGCGTGGTTACTGTTCGTCTGGATCCGGACAATTCTTGCAGATCAACTGTATACGATTTGTACACGGTGCCATATGCAAACCCACGCTCGTGCGCAGATTTGTTGAGAATCATGGCATCCTCCATGTCATACCCGGTGTATGATATCACCGCGACGATGGCGTTAGTACCGTTCGGAAACGAATCCATGCCATAGGTGTTGTGTAGGGCAGGTCGTACTACCGGACTTTGACCAGTCTGCAGCCTGTACAGCTTGTTGTCTGTCCGGTGTATGAGAGCCGTTGCCGGTGTTCCCATGGTTTGTTTACCCATCTACATAGACGTATGCTCGTCATTCAGTAACTCAGAGAGAACGGGGGAGCTCACCTGGCATTGATAGATATTTCGGGGACTCTGCAATTGGTCAAGTTGGTGCTGCGACAGCTACAAAACCAGTGCTGACTCACCTGGTTGAAGTCCGAGAAGGGAGTGAGGTTGGCCAAAATAGAGAGAAAATTTGTGGGCGAATGCTCCACATGGGTAGATACGCCAGGTTCAATTTCCTCCGGTGTACACGCGATATCCATGTACACTTGCTCAAAGGAACCGACCTGGTCATCACGCCCATTTGCCAAATACTTCACAGGGCGCATCATCCGCGATCGTGAGGAGAACAAATACAGCCCGGGGTATTGTCCACCTTTAGAGATCGGGACGTAACCGATTTCCAAATCCAAAGGAATGCTGTGTTTTCCCTCGGTCTTCCATATTCGCAAGTTCGTGGCAAGCTGCTGCATGACAGCGGGAGGTGCCCACCCGATCTGACGCCCGTCAAGCTGTATGCACAGATTGCGACGACCGTCGACGGAGGGGATGAAAGTCTGTGTCATGCCGTGAGCGGCTAGGAGGGAAGGTATATGAGCTACGGCTAATGGCGTGGTGACAATACGACATGTCCGAGACAAGTGATTGAGGAGACCACAAGGTGAACCATCTGGGGTATGCACTGGACATAGGAAACCTGATATCGTACATCAGGACATATACGACGACTTTCAGTATGATGCTGCTCACCCCATGCTTCCGGTAATAATTTTCGAACAGTCGTGGTCTTCAATTCCGCGAAGAATGCACCTCTGTGTATAGACCGAAAATGACTGATATATCGTTGCCAATTAAGCTTCTCGGCAACAATCGTGAAACCAGATGCTTGTTGTAGGTCAAGACCAGTTGGGGACACGAGGTTACCGGTAGCTAAGAAATTGGACATTTTAGCACCGATGTCGAAGTTCGTTCGTGCAAGCACTTTCTTGATGTAGCGCTCTGAGCAATAACACCTCAGCGTTCGATACTTGATGGATCCAAACAAAAACCTACTGTCAAAGAAATCCACAGACGGGGCAGAATTCCGGACATCTATAGCGATCCCCTCGCGCAAACTGTTCAGTCCCTCCTCTAATCGTTCTTTGATAATCATGCCATACAGTGTCCCAGGAAGGAGAACTTCTTGATGTTGCGGTGAATCTGGATTGTCGACGCAACACGACTTGGACACCAAGGAGTAAAGTTTTCTCAACATGAATCTAGAAGTGTTTATCTGAGAGAATGATAATTGCTACCATTGAAAGACTCACAAAAGCATGCGAAATTTCTCCCTCGGGGACTCAAGGTGAACGAGGACCAACTTTTGAATAAGCCACGCGCCGATAGCTTGATTGGTCCAATCTTCTGGCATATTCACCACCACGCGGAACTTATCGCCAAGATACTGGAGGCATTGATCGCCAGTGTACAACGTGTACATCTTGAAACTGCGCAGAAGCAATTCTACACGGTCCGACAAGAACGTATCCTCGTAATCTTGCATCATGACACCCTCGAAGATCTCTTTGTCTGACGCAGAGACCAGGGCTTTTAGAATCAGCATGATTGGTATAACATATTCTTGCTTGCGCCAGCTGAACCGAAGCATCGCACTACCATTTGATAGATAATGGAGGGTATTTGTGACACTAGTCTGGTCTGGGCGAACGCAGCGTATTTGCACAGCGTAAGAGGTATATGAAGGTCCTCGGTTCACGAAAGATGGGCGAACGAGAGCTACAACGTGATGTCGTCGAGGTAAAATGAGGTATCGGATAAGTCGCTCGTTGCCATTAATGACAAAATATCCGCCGAATTCTTCGGGTTCTTCGTGGTGAACGACGAGATCAGCAGAGGACATGCCTCGCAGATTACACCTTGCGGACTGGAAAATATTTGGATCCTCAGATATTAATAATCGCACAAGCGTGTGCACTAACCCGGACCATGATGGGCAATAATCCACAATCCCTTGTCTCAACCTCAATAGGACCATCATTGACGCGCCAACATAATTTGACTATCATACGACCACGGTACGATGTTAGGCGTTCGCGAGCCTAAACAGTGCAGCAAATAAATCAGCAGAGCGTTTGAGTCAGTAAACCCTTTTAAATAATCCGAACGGAAGCACAGTCCACAACGCGTTCAATCTCACCTCTGATGGAAAAACCTTCCTCTCCAGAGCATCCTTATCCTTCTCAGATACCATAGGTCTCGCAACAGTCACCTGCTCGTACCACACTTGAATCCAACACTTCATGATCGCCATTAATAAAGACCAACTGCAATTACTTACTGGTCAAGCGATTGCCCCAACCCTGCTGTCCGCTCTCTGACCCAAGTTGACCCTTGCCATCAAATACGACACGTTCTCCAATGTCTTTAATTGCCAGGGAGAGAAGGCCACGACCATCACCATCACCAGCAGGCAGGCCAGAATCGTCGAAGAGTGCATTAAAGGATTCTAGATGCGGGGTAACAAATTCGTTCAAGATTGGGACTACAGCGCCATTTTTGGGGGGCTTTTGAACTGCTTCTCTCTATTTAACGTGTTGAATGTGCTGCCTAGCTTCGTAGAGGGGTGTCGGGATAGATCTGGCATGACAAACAGCCTGAAGCCAGAATAACTACAGATATGAGGGACTTGCCAAAGAAAAATAGGCAATGCCGCGGGGAAGGCGCGAGCGCGTTTGAAGCTCCGCTTGAACGCGTCTTGCACTATCTGGAGCGCCATTTGCACAACGACCACGACCACGACCACGCTCACGTCGAGCTACCTTCAAAATGTTTGGTTCTAATACCGTCTCATCATCTTGGGCAAACCCACAGCAGAACCAACAACAACAACCCAGTGCATTTGGCCAGCCTTCAGGCTTCGGCACCGGCAGTACGCTTCTGTCAACTAGAACTCATTTCGCGCGCCCCTTCTAACCTGTCATGCAGCTTTCGGCTCCGGAGGTGCTTTTGGCCAACCACAGCAGCAGCAGCAGCAGCAACCTCAAACGAACCCGATGTTTGGCAATCTTGGTGGCACTCCCAGTACCAACGCTCCCAATACAGGATTTGGTGCATCTTCGCGACTTTCGCTCTCTTCCTTCAATCTTTACTAAGCTGCTTTGCTTTTCATCTCAATGACAGGTGCTTTCGGATCCAATCCATCAGGCAGCACAGGCTCTCTCTTTGGCCAACCAAAACCAAACACTGGCTTCGGTGCATTTGGAGGCGGCGGTACTTCCGCGTTTGGGGGTGGTACTTCAGCTTTTGGCGGAGGAGGAGGAGCAGGGGCGTTTGGTGGTGGCAGTGCTGGCACTCCCGGGACAAGCAGTGGTATCTTCGGTGCCCAACCGTCTACTAGTACAGGAGCCTTTGGCGGCGGCTCATTTGGACAGAAGCCGGCCACGACTGGTTTTGGTATCGGGTCTAGTAAGTGGACTTTCCTCAACAACATGGGCGTCCGTTATGTCATCATGCTCATTCACTCGAGCAGGCGCTGTGGTACCCGTAACCACTGGAACGGGAAGTCCTCCGTATGCTGTCACCTCTGAGAAAGATAGCCCTTCCGGCGGCATGTCTCATTATCAGAGTATCACAGCCATGCCACACTACCGTAGTTCTTCTTTTGAGGTCAGGTTCCACGTGCATGTCTATTTTTGTTGTTGACTATTGACGACCACCATCCACTCAGGAACTCCGGGTACAAGATTACCAACAAGGTAGAAAGACAGCACCAACGACAAGTTTCGGACAACCTGCCTTTGGAGCACCTTCTCAACCAACTTCCAGCTTGTTCGGTCAGCCTGCAGCACCCGCCACAAATCCGATGTTCGGAACATTTGGTGGCACAAGCACTAATCCCCAGCCCAGCACAGGTGGGGCTTTCGGTAGCTTTGGTCAACAACCCACTCCTGCTCAGGGAAGTGGGAGTGCATTCGGTGGCGGGGATTCGGCCAGCCATCGACCCAGCCATCCACTGGGTTTGGCACGGGTGCGTTTGGACAGGCTCAGCAGCAGCCCTCTACGGGAAGTACTTTTGGTGGAGGCGCGTTTGGGGGCGGTGGCGCTTTTGGTCAACAACAACAGAAGTCGGCATTTGGTAGTCTCGGTATGTGATATTCACATCTATATTATGACTTTCGTTCTGACCGCATTATTATTCAGGTGGCGGCGGTGGCGGCACATTCGGCGGCGGCGGCGGTGCATTTGGTCAACCACAAGGTCAGCAGCAACCTTCCACGGGATTGTTTGGGCAACCTCAGCAACCTCAAACTGGCGGTGCATTTGGTGCATTCGGTAAGGGATTTGTTTGTATGATTTTGACGAAGCTGAGACTTCAATCATGAAGGTCAACCTGCAACGACTGCGGCGAATGTTCCGAAAACCGGTATCTTTGGTCAACCCGCGCAGCCAAGCACTGCGTTTGGTGCCTTTGGTCAGCCTGCACAACAGCAACAGCAGCCGCAAAGTACACAACCAACGGGCGGTCTGTTTGGCGGAGGTGGCCTGTTTGGAACCCAGCAGCAACAAGCAACCCAGCAACAACCCCAGGGCGGTGGTCGTACGTCTCTAATTGAATCGTCGTTCTGCTCAGCGCTAACAAGAGTCTCCAGTGTTTGGTACCCAACCTGCTCAACAACAGACGGGTGGAGGATTGTTCGGCACGGGCGGAGGTGGTGGTTTGTTTGGTACCGCACTCAGCACGCAGCACCGCAACAGCAGCAACCGGCTCAGCCAACCGGGTTTGGCATATTTGGTGGTCCCAAACCTGCTACCACAACGACAGGAACAACAGGTGGAGGACTGTGGGGCCAAACTACCCCTTCTGCTGCACCTACACAGCCAACTACAAGCCTCTTTGGCACGCCTCTAGGTCAGCAACCTGCGAACCAAGGGATAGGAGCCTTCGGCGGTGGTGGGCTGTTCGGCAAACCTGCTGCGCCTGCTCTAGGGTCGACTCTGTCAAGCGGACAGCAAACCGGTGGGCTCGGGGGTTCTCTGTTCGGCAGCACCTTCGGAGCGTCAACCGCTGCGCAGGGCCAGCAAGGGCCACTCACTGCATCCATTGCTCAGCCAATCGGTGCCAATCTTCCCATCTTCAGCATGTTGCCTCCTGGTCCTCGCGCGATACCCCTTGATCAACAGCCGAAGAAGAAAGGCGGATTCTTTGTAGATGTGCCGACGCGCTCGCCCGTTCCTAGATTGGAGTTAAGATACTCCCCCGCGGGGTCAAAGCTTCGTGGCTTTGCTACCGGTGCGGGTGCAAGTACCTCAGGACCCGGTGCGAGCCAAATGGGCAGCAGTCTAATGTATTCGTCCGGCAAGCCGAACGCTCTCTCGTTAAGCAAGGCAGCGACTACAAAGAGTCTTTTGGGCCCGGACGCGTTCTTGAACGGAAGCGCTCCGAGCCCCAGTCTTGGTAGCAGCATGCCTGCAAGCGTTAAGAAGCTCACGTTGGACAAGAAGGTCGAGCCTTCAGATCTCTTCAGCAAGTCGGGGATTCAGGGCTCGAGGCCGACGTTCAGTCCTGCGTTGAGCATCGCTGCCCGCGAGAGGGAAGCCGCCGCGACTGCTGCCGCTGCGGCGTCATCCGTATCTGGGCGACCGCCTGAAACACCCACCCCCTCGTCCCGCATTCAGCCTGCGAAGTCGACTCCTAACCGCTTCAATGCGCAAGGCTCCGTGGAGCAGCTCGATGTCGGCGCCGAATCTCCAGCTAAAGCCCCTGAAGAGACAGAGTTGCGAGAAGGCGATTACTGGGTTAAGCCTGACCTGGAGACACTCAAGAAAGCCGGGCATGAGGAGCTCCTCTCGTTCAGTGGCCTCGTCGTGGGGCGCGAGGGCTATGGCAAGATCAACTTCCTGGAGCCAGTCGACCTCACCGGTCTCCCGAGATTGTCGAGCTTGCTTGGTGAGCTGGTGCGGTTTGACGACAAAGAGTGCTGCGTGTATCCGGACAGCGACGACGCGGACAAGCCGCCGCCTGGCTCGGGGCTAAATGTCAAGGCGCGGATCGAGTTGGTGCGGTGCTGGGCGCTGGACAAGGCGACGCGGGAGCCTATCAAGGATGAGAAGCATGCATCAGCGGTGCGACATCTGAAGCGGCTGCGTAACATGAAGCATACGCATTTCGAGAGTTTCGATATCGAGGAGGGGAAATGGACATTCACGGTGGATCACTTCTAGTGCAATTGTTCTGGGCTGAAGGTCTCGCTCCGTCTCTATTGTCTTACTGATCATGTTGTTTGTGTCTACATGTATTCCGGATATCTTTTCAATACCATAACTTTCGACAACGTTAAGTGTCTGCATCGGGGACGATTTTGGTGAACCAAGGTGAACCCTCGTGGCGCGCGCGCTTCGATCAAGTTGATCGGAACTACATACGAGCGTCTAAACTGTGGCACATGCGTTGTTTGGGCCCTGTGTTTGCAATACCTCTTTCCTTTTTTCTTGTATTCCCATTGTTCCCGGTAAGATTTTGAACATAAAAGTACCAGAGCTTGTTCGTATTCTTTTTAGCATTAGAACCAGAAGGACTCGGATGTGCTGGACGAAAGGCTTGGGTACGTACTACTGAAGAGCCTAAAACGATTTGCGTCATGATTCACGTTCTTCCCTTTGCATGCAGATTGTATATTATTGCCGTCTTCTTTCATCTCATATGTCCGATTCCGAATCTTCGTCTCCCTTGGATGAACATAGTCCCTCAGGATCCCGACATGACAGTGACCACCATCGTAGGTCGCACCGCTCCTCGAAGGATCGGGAGCGGACGTACATGGAAATACTTGTGTCTCTGAAGCACGAAACTAGGGATCTACGAAATAGACTTCATTCCACCACTGACCAGCTCAGAAGCGAGACGCAGCGCGCCGACACCGCAGAGAGCAAAGCCAGAGAAGCTGCACTTCGCTGTAAAGCCGCCAACGACGCCAAGGTGTTCGCAGACCTTAATGCAGCTCGCGCGAATGAGACACTCAATCTCTACGATATGCAGCTGCAAAATGCGCGGCATGAGATTCATCGCGCACAGGATCTGCTGGACACCGTCGAGGCACAGAGGGTCGAGGCGGAGGAGGAGGCGGCCAAATTGCGCAGTGACGTACGCAAGCTCAAGCAGGAGAGGATCATCCAACTCGCCCGAGAGGAGGGTCGGCGGCAAGGATATGAAGAAGGCTTGGTCCAAGGCCGAGCCATCGGATTTGAAGAAGGTCGTGCCTCCCGATATTCGCGAGGGCACAAAACGCGCGCATCTGACCCTTCAGAAACACCGGATGAGGCGAGTGGAGGCGACGAGTCACCACCTTCCGGACCGTCAGCTCCCTCTTTCCAAGAATCTGAGCCTCGGAATACCGATAGTTACACACAGCCCCTGGACAACAACCTCCCGATTCCTCCACCTGTAACCACTCCCGTACACATACCTACTCCTGAACCCGCTCCGGCTCCGAGGACCAGGCATCAAAGGATTACGATACACGCCCTATCTCGGTATACAACGTTCTAACGTCTCCCTCTCATCCTCCAGTAGATTATCCTCCTGATGGCTGGATACCGAAAATGGATGAAGACATGCGTATCCGACTCCCACCTCAGCATGAACTGGGTCCGCCTCCACCTGTCTCCCCGCCGCCTGGTGTGATACTGAGCAAAGACATGGCTGAGGAGCGTCCGGCCATCATGATTCCTCCTCCTGCTGTAGATCATGGGGACTCGGCGTTAGTATCAGACACGGATTCGTTAACGACGCCTGTCGGTCGTTATCCTCGACATAGGCGCCGCGGTTCGTCAGAATCGCAGTCCACGACATTGTCACAGTTCGAGATGCTCGCACCACTGAATAATGCTACGCGGAACGTGGTTAGGGAACGACCAAGTGTTTTGAGCGCCATCTCGGAAGAAAGGGAGCGGTCATCATCGATGTCCTCTCCCACACACAGTTACGCGGCGGCGAGTGTCCTTTGCTGTTTACATTGTGGACGATTCTCACACTTATACTTATGGTTCACGTACCAACAGACATCTAGTCCGAGCTTCCAGATGCCTCTGGCTAGGCCATCTCCACCAGCACACCACATTCATTTGAGTGACGATCTCCCTCATCCTCGTGATATCTATATGCGACCCCGTTCATCACAGTCCTCCCTGAACACCGGATACATCGCGGCTCCGACGCCATCTTCGATGCCCGTCCCACAAGCTAGAAGTAATCGAGGAAGTATGTCTTCGAACGAAGGGATTCCCATCACCATTGTGCCACCTGTACGATCGTCTCATTCTTCCGCTATGATTCACTACTCACTGCGCTACTGAATGTCTTCATTTTTCAGTCTCGTCCGGAATCTAATCTGTCAAGAATCAGCGCGGAGCACACGCTATTAAGTGCAAACGACGTTCCCCCTTCACCTCAAAGTCAAGCTCAGATATCGCCACAAACTAGCGTTCAGCCACCGCCTCCTGTAATCCCTCCTACTGCCTCGATTCCTGTCTCGCTGGAACAACTTCCTCCTGGATTTGTGCCAAGTGGTCCGCCGCAACCCTCTGGGCCATTCACACCTCAGGCCGTGCAACCGTCAATGTTGAACAGAATAACGCCTCAATCTATCTATCGCAATGGATCGAGCCCGGCAGGCGTACCTCTCCCCTCATCTTCTTACGCGGGCACCCCATCTATACGCTCAGACGCGATTCCCGGGACTTTTCCCACATCCGAACCGCCAGTGATCCCGCTCCTTCCCTCCAGTGCAGGCTCCCAGACTGGTCTTGCATCGGCCAGAGGCCCATATAGCAGATCTCGTGCCAAGGGCTCCTCCTCTGATTCTGACGACGCTGTGTCGTCCAGGATGTCCGATTCGATGGATTCGCTCACGACACCACCTGCCCGGACACGGAAGTTGTCGGGCCGCTCGACACCTGCATACGACGTTGCGCCGCTTACGCCAGGCGTAAGCTATTCCATGATCCCACCCACACCGCGGTCGACGACGAGTATGAGCTCACATGCTACGCGGGCGGCGAGAGTCCCGCTACCCCCGTCGACGTCGACGTCGGCCGCGAGCCTGCCTATGAACGCAGCGTATCCCTACGCTCCTACGCCGTTCAATCGTAGCACTCCCGCGCTCGATGCTGGGAGGCCGCCCTCGGCGATGGAGAGGCCTCGGTCCCCGTTCATCGGCAGCGGCAGGAACTTGGCATCTCCGTCCCCGAGTCCGGCTCCCTTGCCAATCCATGTGCCTCAAGTGGTTCAGATGCCATCGTGAGTAGTTATATTGTGCGGCGAATGCAGTAACTAAGCTGATTCTATCAAATACAGCCCAGAGGTCCGGAATATTGCTCTTAATGATGATTCGATGCGGTCAGTCATCGACATGGAACCTGTTCCTGTCGTTTCTGCGTCAACTAGGATGTCGCGCACGGCCTCCCCAGGCTCCTCAACGCTCACGTCTGTCACCGCAGCCAGTGCTACCACTTCAAAGTCGAAGAAGGCTAAAAAGAAGGGTAAGAAATCGAAAATCGCCTCCGTCGAAGAAGTGCCGGATGAAGAAGAATGATGTGGGTCAAGCCTGATGCTGTGACCGGTGTTATGTTTCATGGGGAACATGTTTCACGGCGGCTGGCGTTGAGGTGCGGTTAATGGACGCTCTTCGGAAGCTGTCTGTACTGAAGAGCTTGCACAATGCGCACTATGGTTCACGAATCCGGTATTATCGTCTATTCGGGGTTCTGGGGATCTCTTTGTGTTGTCTTTGGGTTACAATGTAGCTAGTCGAACGAGCGTCAGCGCTCCTTCGTGTTAAGATATCATTTATATTGATTCGTTCAAGCGAAGAAGGCCGTGTCTTAACTAGAGACAGAGACGCGCAGGTTCATTCATACTGGATTCCAACTGGATTCTCATAAACTCCTCGTCAAGAAGCTACCTAAGACTCAAACTTCTATTCCGTCCAGTGTCTATCACATTAACTGGACCTCATTAATGAAATATGCTTGTAGTTCCAAGCTGTACCTCAAACACTGATGACTCTGGGTCTTATTTCCCCCCTTCTCGATACGAAATGTTACAAAAGCATCATGATCACCTCAAAAAACCTGTAGGATCAGCACCACGAGATGGTGCACACAGCGGATATCACATCATGTCGTGATCGAGCCTCGTCTCAAATGCCGCTAGTAGTGTGTAACACACTAGGTTGCACAGTGTTCTGCAGAACACCATACAGAGTCCATAGCAGGCTCCGCCATCCGTGTATACGCTGACCGGTGCATAACTACATAAAAGAGCGTCCATTCCCGCCGTAAAAATTCACTTCAGACAAACATTAAGCTGCGCAACAAGCAAGGTATAAATAACGACAACGCCAACCCAAACATCGACGCGGACGGGACCGCGGGGATGCAGTCCGTCCGAAACCAGACTATCAAACATACCGGCGAAGCGAAAATCGAAGAAGCACAGAACAAACGGGCCAGAAGGGCGTGGAACGGCGAGAGGACGGGGAGGCCAAAATCTCAAGATGAACAAGGAATCGTAAGATAGATAATTCAACCGAATCTATTGCTTCAGGAAAGTACGAGTAAGAAGAGGAATGGGCATAGAGACGGATGGAGTGACGAACGGGGAAGAGAGCGACTACCGCTGCCATGGACGGGAACCTAGCCCAGGTCAACCAGGCAGGTAGAAACAGACCAAGTCAAGAGGCATATCGAGAGAGTGCGGGTAGAAATGGGAGGATCGCGGAGAGGGAGATACACGACCACACATCGGGCTAACGTACATTCTGAGAGTCCGAGAGATCAACGGCAAACGAGGAAGCTATACGACAATTTGCAAAACGGGTGCGCGACCTCAGCGCCGCGGGGACGGCATTGGCGGCGCCTTATCGAAGCCTAAGGGGTACGACGACAAATCGCTCGTCAACGCAAGAGTGTCCAGGCTCGCACGCTTTCGCGTTGTGATCCCGTTTCCGTTCCCATATGCCGACGGTGGCACGGCGGGCTCCGCACCGCTGCCAGAGTCGATCTGGAAAGGGAACGAGCCGAGCCCGTTTGAGAGCGTTGAAGCTTGGGACGCAATGGACATGCCGAGCATCTTGCGGTCTGGCGGGGCTGGGAGGTCATGCGCCTCATCTTGGTGCGCATAGCCCTGCGCGAATGACTGCTGTGCTAGCGGTGAGCGCGGAGGCGTGCGGATGGGGCGGTTCGAGATGGGCGAGGGCGGGACGAAGGGGAAGCTCTCGAGGATCGAGTCTGCGCGCGTCGACGTCGATGAGATCACCGAGGACATGGACATACGTGCGCTAGGATCCAGATCTTGCAGCGCGCGTGCCTGCTGCTGCTCGAGCGCCCCGGAGGGCGGGGTAATCAGCTTCGCACTCGTCATTCTGTACGGCGAGCGGGGCGTGCTGAGCGATGCGCTGAGTGGCGTGTGCGGAACGCCTGCACCAAGCTGATCGAGTCCCAGGTGCACGCGCTTCGCGCTGCCAATGTCAGCCATGATTGCAGATGCCTGCGTATGGAGGCTCGAAGGGCGGCTGCCGTTTGAGCTGGTGTCGCCATACAAGAAACGCGGGTCCTGCTGCAACCACTCCGGGTCTGGACCGGTATATGCGCTGCCAGACGACGGTAAGGGACTGCCAAAGGTCGTCGCAGAAGGAGTTGGGGACTTCTGCAGGGAGCTCGAAGGGTAGGGAGAGTTCTCGTCGCCGAAGGGATTCCCGCGCATAATGACCTCCTGTTCCTCTTCCGTCTCGTGCATGACGTCCGATGGGCCAAAGCTCGATGCGGCGAGCGGCGAGCGTGCGGGGCGCGACGTCGTGTTCGCGCGCAGCAGCCCATCAGCGCGGACAACCTCCGCCTTAACGACGCCCACCACCTGCTTGACGATGCCGCGCGTGGGGGTGACGATAACAGGGGCCTCGTTGAGGAAGTCGCTTGCGTAGCTGCCGGTGGACATATACGACATGCGGTTTGGGGCAGTAAGCCCTGAGCGCTGCGAGTCCGCGTAGCCGCGCTGGAGCGAGTCGCTCGAAACGTTTACGCGGTCGTTCAGGATGAGCTCATCCGATCGCGGTGGGCGCGCAGGGCCTGAGGAACCCATCGTCGCCTGCGTGGGCATAGTGGCCGCACCGTGAGATTGCGCAGAAGTTGAGGCAGCGGATGACGCGGAGCCGACAGAGCCGGAGGCACGAGGGCGATCGGTATAACATTGGACTGGGTGCCGGTGGAGGTAGTTTGTATGGAGTGGTTGTCCTCGAACGGGTTTGATTGGACAGAACCCCGGGGGGAGGTATGTCCGTGGTTCGCGAAAGCCGAAGACGACGCCGCAGCAGGGTCAAGATTGATGGTAGTGTTGGACGCACCAGGGTACACCCTGACGTTGTTGGCCACTGGCTCTGGCTTTTCATTGGGATCTGGCCGGTTGAGTACGTCCTCTGCGCGGGCAGGGACGTCGGTCTTGGTCTCTCCGTTCATGGCTGTGTGGCGCTGGCGCAGCCGCCGGCGGTAGAGGATGAAGGCAATGATGCCACCTAGGACAAGCACACAGGCGATGACCGCGCCGGCAACGGCGCCCTTGGAAGTCCCGCCAGACGAGCTCGACGCGGTATCTGCGTTGGCGATGCATTTGGCGTAGCTGCATGTGTTACAGTCTCTGGTGGGCGCGAAGCCTTGAGCTGCGGATTAGATGAGATGTTGAGAGAACGAATCCGCACCTGTTTATGATAACACATTGCGAGCTTGGACATGAGCACGCGGGGGTTGCGTCGGAGCAGATCAGACAACCGTCGGAGCCCGTCTGGTTTTGGCGGGAAAGAAGGCGAGATTCAGAGAGCATCATAACTTTGCAGAGAGAGCAGAGTAAGATTAAGAGGAAAGGAGTGTGTAGGTGCGAACGAAGAGGGAGCGAAATGGAAGAAAGACGCGCCCTGCGATGGCCAGCACGTTGGGAACGATGAAGAGTCCAGTGAAGACGAACGACAGCGTTCCTTACGAAAGGCGAGGGAGACAACGCACACCGCAGAGTTCAATTATCGAATCTTTACTATTATCCATTATTCTCCTGCTAACCCCCGTAACCATATCATCGTAACCACTTCGTCACACAATGTCACCTTCTTTCCTGTCACGGGGCTAGAATATTGCCAAACTGGGTTCCTTGTGCCTGATCATCTCCAGCTCGGCAGCCGCGGCTAAATGCCACTTGTGGAATGTACAGTTGAATGTGCTATCGGATACACTGCGGTTGTTGAAACAATACAAGCGTCCCTCTCCACATGCACAACCTCTCTAACCCGTGTGCATCTTCCATCAGGTTGAACTCTATCCAGGGAACACATTGGTAGATGGGCTCGCACATCATCAGTGGCTATAATCGTATCTGTTCCAGGGAACACGTCCAGTTATCCATTGCCACACGCAACAGTGCCCGCACGTACTTCTTGTAGAATGTCTCCGAGTCGCTGGGAACCTGTCCATGCAACGTCACCACCCCATATGGTCAGTACAGATGCAATAATCACGCATGCATCACCACCACGGTCGAGATCTAGACTCTCGCAGGCAATCCGAGAATAGCACTCACATCATATCTTCTCGCACCCCTCGTCTTCCTTCCCTGGTTCTCCAAGAGGCGTCGTCGCGCGCGGTCCTCCTTCAGCCACTGCAGCGCGACTGCGTACAGCGAGGGGTTGGGCCCGAGGTCGACGGACGTAACGTTAACGGTTGTCGCGCCCACGAGCGGCCACGACGTCGGCGGCATCAAGAATGTCCCAAGATGCATGTGTGCGACATGCGTGGGGAAGTTGTTGAGCCCGTCAAAGATGTGCGTAGCGTCTGTGTGGGAACCGGATGAGGTTCTCCAAAGAGGGTGAGAAAAAGATGCACAGACACAGGATAGTAGCCCCGCGCGCCTCGCTGTCCTCTCTCAGAAATGTCAGGAGGTCGTCTCGCACGAGGACGTCCAGGTCCACGGTCACCTATGTCACCGGAGACAAGGAAGTTCAGTCTTACACTTTGTCTCACGGATTTTTGTAATTGGGAGAGAACCCCCGACCGCCACGTCAAAATATCTCGGCGACGAGCATTACCCGTCACAATGCACAGAGAGCTCTCTTCGACATCTAAAAAAACGAAGGCACGCCATTTGTGACACTGCGGAGTAATCTCACGCTTAACGTGAATAGCCTGTGTTTGAACACCCATCGGGGAGGGCGCCATTGCGCGCAGATATCAGTCAACCGAAGGCCGACGAACGGCCGCCTAAACAACGCTTGCGATCTCCCCTCTGATATTTCTAGTGAGGCCTTAGACGCAACAGTTTTTTCCGCAACTGCGGTTTCTTGATGGAGAAAGTGAAAAGAAGTTCCACAGACCTCGTCAAGTAACAAGATGTCCCAATCACCCATTAGGCCCATGCACAATTGCACGCGGCGACGTTCGCCGTCAGAGATTGCGTGCATGTGCCAGTCGAGGTCCACGTCGAGGATATCCAGAAGCCTGTCACGCCGCTCCTTGTGGCGGTATCCGCCGACCGAGTTCAGGAAGTCGGAAACGACAATGTCGCCGCGTACAACGGGGTTCATGGCCCTGGGTGCCAGTTAGCATACACTCAGTTACACTGCAGGTCGAAATGGGCCGCTGTGATCAATGCTGTGCCTCATAGATGCAAGAGACATAGTGGAAACTGTGAAAGATTTGGAGAACTGTTTGAGATGAAGCAATGAATGCATTATGATATGCAAGGGACTATCAATGTTATGACAGAGTTCATAACATCTGATCTTATTTGCGACACAAGCACAGCTGCCGCAGTTGAACCCAGAAAGGAGGTCGAAAACGAAAAGCAGACACAGACCATTCTGTCCCGAGAAAAGTGATTCCCTGTGGAGTGTTACGGAATACGTCGCGTCCTTTGATGCGCACGTCCGTGCCAGGGGTGGAGATGAGGCGTTTCCCAGCGAGAATCTGTAGCAAGGTCGACTTCCCCGCTGCGCGTGGACAAAATATTCACAAAACGGGAAGAACCCGCCTGATCAAGTTGGATTGAATGCAGAGAACGAGGGCCGTACCTCCATTCGCGCCGACAAGGATGGTGCGCGAACCCTTCGGGAGGGCGATGGAGATGTCGATTAGGGAGGGCGGGTCGCCCGGTTTGTGCGTGTATGTTAGGTTCTTAATGGAGATCTCATGCTTGTAGTCCGTGCTCGACATTATCGGCGTCGAGCAAGTCAGGAGAGACGGTGACCACGACAAGAGAGATGGCTGAGGCAAGTCAGCGGGCCGGTGCTCCGCAGCAAAAGTTGTTGCCAAAACGGGTTTGACAGACGCCGTTTTGCAACGGCTGCTGCTTCGCTCTGCTAAAGTACACTACACACCCTTCGATGCCATGTCTTCCACCTCAAAACAACCAGAGATCATCGACCTCACCATGCCCACTCCGCCCCCGGAGCCCATCGAACTCGACTCCGATGGCGAGGTCGTTAACCCCACTGCGCTCGCCAACCCCGCCGCGCTCGCGAACGCAATTTCCGCTCTGGGACAACAAGAGAAGAGGAAGCGGCGAAAGCGGTCCAGACGCAGCACCAATTTGAAATCGCCGCAGGACGTAGAGGAGGGCGAGATTGCCGGGAGCTCTGCGGAACTACCTACGAGAGAGCCCTCTCACGAGCGAGAGGACAGGAACATGGACAGGAACACGGACAGGCGTAGGGAGAACGAGTCCAGTAGGCGATCGTTGCTCGAGCGACTAGGGGGCGACACAATAGGGAATGCATCCGCTGATGTGCCCAGGAGCTCTCGCAAGGATCGTTCTGGGAAGCGCAAACGGCGAGACAGCAGGTCCCCTGCCCCAGAGCGCGAACGGGAGCGCGACCGCAATCGCGACCATGTCCGCGACCATCGACGCTCTCGTTCCCGAGACAAGCGACGGCACGACAAAGAGCCTTCCAAGCCTTCTATCAAGGACGATGCCTTATTTTTTGAAGATGTGAAGCCCGCCGAAGTACCTATCGCTGCCCATTTGGTTGTGGCGCCGACTGTGAACGTGGTGGAAGGAACAAGTACCTCGACCTCGACAAACCCTCCCCTACTGCTACCACCCCATGTCTCCGTGTTTGGCGAAGATGGCGTCGATCCTGTCGAGATTCATGCGCCGTCACCACCTGGATCGGACGAGGAAGACTACATTGAATATCTGGATTACGACGATGACCGAAGGGTGCGTTCGGACCACTTCACTATGTCTATTCAATAGTTCCAAAATTTATATGCGCTCTGCTGCTCAGGCACCGGGCATGGTGCGGTACTTCGAGCTCGAGAAGGCTGCAGCAGAGGAGGCGCGAGCGGCGAAGCCCGTACGGGTCGTGTGCAAAAATTGCGGAGCGGAGGGCGACCACAAGACATATGAATGCCCAGTGCTAATTGTCAGTATGTCCGTCGTGTCTTCCGCGCACCCGCGTTGCTCAAACTCTGCGACAGTGCCTGACATGCGGTGCGCGCGACGAGCACTCGACGCGCAGCTGCCCGATCAGCAAGACGTGCTTCACGTGTGGGATGAAGGGCCATATCAACAAGGTGCGCACGCCCCTCTGGACCCGATGCAAGCCCGCTTACCTCCAATAGACGTGCCCCAACCGCACAGCCAGCCGCACAGGCGGCTACAACCACTATCAAGACTGCGACAGGTGCGGGTCCCGGTCGCACAATACCAATGTAAGTCCAACGCTCTGTGTTGTTGCTACGTATGCTAGGGTGCAGTGCGCTGATGGGTGGAATAGGAATGTCCGACGTTATGGAGGATGTACGAGTACGTAGATGACGCCGAGAGACAGAACATCCTGCGCATGCGCGATCAAAAAAGCGTCCTGGCGTTAGGCCAGGGCGGCGAAGGCTACATCGCCACCGACGAGTGGTGCCACAACTGTGGCGGCTGCGGGCACCTTGGAGATGTACGTCTACCCCACTCTACCTCTCTCACCTTTCACCCGC
Source organism: Grifola frondosa (assembly GCA_001683735.1). Classification (NCBI taxonomy): domain Eukaryota; kingdom Fungi; phylum Basidiomycota; class Agaricomycetes; order Polyporales; family Grifolaceae; genus Grifola; species Grifola frondosa. The sequence continues at coordinate 578,969 of LUGG01000014.1, forward strand.
TCACATTTGCGTTGTAGGACTGCACGGACGTGCCGCACATGGATGACTTCCCGCGCGAGCCCTCCGCATTTGGCGTGTACAACATCCTCTCAGGCCCTTCTCCGCAGACGCGACAAGGCCCGCCAAGCGTCCCCGCGCGACTGGGAGGCCGCGGCGACGTTCGCAGACGGCTACGGCTTCGTCGCGCCGATGGAGGTCGGGAAGCAGGCGCGGCGGAAGGACCGTGCGCGCATGGAACGCCGCGCGCGGGAGCTCGAGGAGGCGGATGACATGATTTTGGCGGCGCAAGTGCGAGGGGCGGAGGCGGAGGTGGAGGGGGAAGAGCACGTCCAAGGGGAACGGCGGCGGGAAGCAGATCAAGTTCGGTTTCGGAGGGGCGGGCGGACGCCGTGCGTCTGGGGACCTCCCGGGGCCATCAAGAGAGACAGAGTCGGTTCAGATTCGCGGCGCGTCGAGACGGCAGGAGGGGAGGTATAGTTCGGGTGGAGGTGAGCGCAGCGAACGGTCGCGGGATTATGGACGCAGGGAGGCCCGTCTGCAAGAGGACCGTGGACCTCGATATAAAGGAGGATATTCGAGATAATTGATTCCTGCTTGGATATTGCAAGGAGACTGTTTTCATTCGCAGTTGCAGCACTCAGAATTCCGACACGGTCATTTAGTAAAGCCCGACGAACGTGCGGCGAATATAAGTCGCATTGCAGCATACATGAGGGCAAAATCTATGGAACAGTATACAACTACACAACTACAGCAATACATCATTGTTCGATATCGCGAGGTCGAGGCGGCGAGAACATAGAAATACAAAGTGAGTCGCACTAGCAATATCGTCCAATATCATGTCCATAGCGTAAGTATTACCAGAATGTGGGTTGCGAAACCAGTGACTCCGGACTGGGATAGGTCTGCGCAAGCGGCTGGACGCTAGACATGCTTGCCGTACCTGGGGAGTACTGGAATCCCGGGTAGGGCTCCGACGTGATGAATCCTAGACCGGATTCGAGCCCAAACACACGGCCGACGTTATCGTAGCTGTACTCTTTCATATACTGTGCGGATGGTTCCGGCTTCGCGGAGATCTTCTTCTCGGGACCCCCGTCGTCATCGCCAAGGGCTTCGCCAGCAGGTCGCTTTTGCCTCGCACTGGGCAACGAAGGAGATGTGAGAGCCGAAGCCGGGCTGCTTGAGAGCGTTCCATCCAGGAGCTGTTGCACCGCCTTCGCCATCGGCCAGGTGCCCTGGAATGATACCCTGCTTAAATACGCTGCCATTCCGCACAAGGACAATCTGCGCACCTCGAGCCGCTGCAGAATGGTCATATAACGTCGGAGCCTAGAGCTAGCTTGAAGGTCATTGGGCAAAGTCGTCACTAAAAACAAACAAACGCTCAGATATGTCCTCGTTGGGAAAGGCATGAAAGCGCACGTATGAGAACGTCGATGATTCTGGCCAAGCACGCAATTGCAGACATCAACATGAGGCTCGCGTTCCAGAATATGACAAGGCGGAGATGGAGACGTACCCGGCAGAGAGAAGGTATCCAGGGATGAAGGCGGAGCCAAACCTCGATGCGTGGCTATCATCCCAGACTGTGACTACATTCTTATCAGAACTCCGCAACTCAATGACAGCGAAGGCAAATAAGACCCACCGATGGACGATATCCGGTCAACGGCGTCTCGACAAACGGTAAGAGCCTTCGACTGCGTGCCCTGAGGTCCAGAGTAGAAGCTCTGGGTCAGCGGGCCATGGATGCTATTCTGCTTTAGTACAATGAGATTTGGGGTACGGAAGATCTGACTCACAAGGCGCGATGTAGAAGAATCACAGCCCACCAATATTGGAGATGGAGCTGAAGGACTGGAGAAGGGATTACGCCTCTCTGACGAGAGTCGATCTGTAAAACGATTGGCAACGACTGTACCCACTGAACGAGCTTATACTCCAAACGTTTTGAACGGATGTTGAGTGTTTTCTCAGAGGGCCGGGTGATAGAATAGAGCTCGTCCAAGACGGAACCGACGATAGTGGCTGCGAAGGTTCGAAATAGCGCTAGACGTTAAGAAAAGATCTACTTACAAAGGGATCTAGACGCGTTGAAGCATATTTTCATACATTCAGTCGTCTCGAACCCAATTGGCATGAGACTCCGAGACCCAGAAGGATCGTCCCCGTTCGGCTGGTTCTCGATGATCAGTAATCTTCTTGAAATGTGGTTATGCGCTTACCTGGTTCAGCTGGATGGGTGGAGTATCGACGTCTTGTAGATGGATCATGGTGGGCCGACCTAGACATGCAGAACTCAGAAGCAGGAGGTAAAAATAGCAATGACTTTGATACCTATCAGCGCAGAAATGAACCTATGAAGAAACCGTAAATATGTCATACGTGAGGAGCAGAAAATGAACAAACCTATCGGCAACAATGCAGCCTGTCCATATTTGCTGCTGCATACATTGCTCTTCGTAAGATATAGGGCCCGATGGGGATTTGATGTCGTTCATAGCGCGGTGGAAGCTCAAAGCCTGTGCCTGTGAAAATACATCAGGACATACACACAGGAATGGACAACCTCCAGACCATTCGTACAGCCATGCCTACCACATGAGTAAATTAGCTCAACATCCGACAGGATGAGGTCAGCGCCCTACTCACCGACGTATTCCCAGCTATCTTCAAGAAGCCCTGCCAGCCATTGTGAGGACAATGAAAAGATCTGACCTCCAGACTGTTTCCCTACCGATTCCCATGCTGTAATATCCAAGGAGTAGAAGTGCCTGGCATAGCGATGGATGGCTTCGGCCACGCATAGATCCTTACATGATACATGGATCAATATTAATTCCTATGTACGCTGTGGAAGCACACGAGACTTACGATGCAATCTAGCTGCGTCTGCGACAAAGGAGTCGCTATTATATTCCGAAATATCACCAGTTGGGGAGTCAAGATGTCGGGTTGCAATGGCAAAAATTGCCAGTAACAAAATCTCAAATGATCTCCGTGAACGTGCAGAATCGACTCTATCTTGAGCATCACTGGGCGAGACAGAGATAATGAAGCTAGTGTGTATGAGAGATGATGCTACATACCTATTGAAGTCATTGCAGAAATGCGTCAGATATCATGGGCAATTAGGAAATGTACAAATATTGACCTTCGATGATACATCTCTTCGAAACACGCTATGTTTACGACGGGAAACATGGGGTGAACCAAATCGAAGTAACGTCGAATCAAACAGTGCTGTCGGGCAGGAGAGAGCCGTCGCAAAATATCCATATAATTCAAGTCTGGGTCGATTTCGTTCCCTGAGTCGAATGGATACCGTTCACTAAATATAAGTTATGATCAGAATGATAAAGTGAAGTTAGAAAACCTATAAAGACTACTCACATAGTATCTTCTCGCCGGCCCGTACGTAGTTTGCGGCATTGACGTAGAATGTGAAGTCCACTGCTACGAGATGCCGTACGGTACTGCGGTAGCGTGAATGAGTCTGCGCACCATAAAGTTGTATTCGACTGACCTGTCCATCCTCATCAATATAGACGTCTTCCGACGTGACAGGAACTTTGAGCTCAGGTTCATCTGAAACATCCGACTCGCCTATGAAGGAAGTCAGTCAACACGCCATGAATAAGGCATACGCACGCACATTCGATTTTCTCCAAACTGTCCCAGGTAGTTCCATCTTTTCCTCCAGAAAAAGAATACGTACTCGGCGACGATGTCAGGGGTGACATCTCTTTAGTTGGGAATGTCACATTGGACATCATAGGGAACGACGCGCGCCTGTTTCTGACATCCGCCATCGACGTAGTGCTATATGAACTTTGCGAAGCCGATGGCACACGGGATTCTGTGTGCATAAGGAGAGAGCGAAGATTGTCTTGCCAATCACTACTGGGGCTGACGAGCATAAGGCTACCTATAACCTTTAGTTAGGACGTCGAATCAAGAGAAAGATAAGAGCAATTGACGAACCTGTATGAGGCGTTGACCCACTACTGGAGGAGGCATCCTCGCCGATATTTGTGGTTATTGATGCAAGAAAATCTTCCTTGGTCGAACCGAAGCTAATGAATGGTACGCTTAGCAACTGTCTGTGGCGATACAAAAGTAGACTCGTCCTGCTCACGGATGGCTGACCCGTCCCTTGGGACCGAAAGGGCCTACGTTGACGCGCTGTATGATCTGACTGGCCAGCTTATCCTGCGACAGATCCTGGAGCAGTCCACGAGCACGGGGATCCTCAGAGCCGATAACAGTGCCTAATAGTGCTTCAACCTGGTGCAAACGTCGCTCGATAGCAAGGATGTATCTTTGGAATTTTTCAGTCGAGATATGGAGATAGATCCGCTACTACACAACTTACCCCTTTGGTGGTCCTCTCTTATGGCTTGGACCTGTCCGAAACCAGATGACGTTGAAGTGAATTCGTGGAACACGAAGGGCTCACCGACGAAAGTGCAGGCTATTTGCGATGGTGAGCGGTGAAGTCAACCTACAGCTCTGAAATGTCGACTCACCAAGACCCAGAGATGAACATCCACGACAAGGCTGGTTGGAAGGCCCTGACCGGACACGCTCACATTTGCTCTTCGTGCGGCGACATTCATCACAAGCTCATGAACAATGAACGACAGGATAGCCGTCAGACTGATAATGCAATACCTCGCGTACTGCGTCGCCGGCTGTGGCTGTCAATAGCTAGCTGGGTATCCGTTGGGGACACCGGTCTGTCTTCATCTGACGGTTCGGAATACATGCTACGAGGAAATACGGGGGTAAGAACTGTTGGGATAGAAGCGGCTTAAGGCTATATGTCGGAAAAGGAGCCAAGGGAATGGCGCTATGGCATAACGAATCTCTGCTTGAGCGGCCAATTGGGGACTTCCATTCCGAACTTGGAGGAACTTGCCTTTGACCGAGGGACTGTCGCACACACGGGCCGAGTGGAAGACGGGGCGAACTCTCGGACGAAGTCCAGAACATTTTCTTGCTGGCCTGGCTATAGGAGGACGGTCAGGAAAGGCCTCAAAACGGCGCCCCTTGCCAATTCCGTGCCGGAGGGGAACATGACACTGCAGCCATCTGTCCAACCGTATTAAGTGACGTCACCCATATCATCGCGGGACGTTGTTGAAGTCCGCAGAGGTCTGCAGGCCTCAGGCCTCAGCCAAGGTCCCGGATTGGCACAATCTTCGCGCTTAATCATAGACCACAACTAATGTGACGACGAATCTGTGTAATGATGACATGCGCAACGCTTCATCGCTACAGCTTCCAATTGAGCGACAAACATTCGACCAGGTCATTCAAGGTGTAGCTCAATTCGGTGAGGTAGATTGTCGTTGCCAGCTACGCAGCTACTACAATTATCTGGGAACAAATGCTCAGCATGAGTGAACAATCTCGAGTGAATAAGTGAGCAGCACACCTACCATCCAGAGCTTTCTCGAGCAATGCGACGGAACCCTCCGAACCGGCACAATGGTGTCTAAGATGCACAAGAACCAGGGAGGATTAGGAGTAGGAATAGAATTATAGGAGCCCGAGAGTATGGAGGGCTGTATTGGGCTGCAAAGCACATAATCTGTGCATATCAGAAGTGGTCCAGCACAAACCTACACCTCCCACACATCCAAAGAGGATCCAGACACGCCGTGGCCAGGGGCTCCATCACCGAAGGAAGCCGCGGACGCTAACGGGAGTTGAAAGATTTGACCATTTTCAAAGTAGCAACGAGAATCCACAGCCCTGGCCAATTGAGAAGGGAGATTATATGAGTCTAGATTGAAAGAGACCAACAATTACTTACTCCGTTAGTATGTTACGTAAACGAACTTCCTTACTTACTTTCAGTAACAAATTTGCTTATCCTGCATTGATAATAGTTGTTACCTTGGTTGTTACCTTTCTACTATCAAACTCTGTCGTAGCTAAATCCTACATTGAGCCCTCGCTCGATATTTGCTCGATCTCGCCAAGCATCAGCAATGGACAGAGAGGTCCAGCAACTTGTAGAGATGGTGAGGTGGCCTTCATAGACCATCAGTGAAACAGAATCCTCATCCTCTGCCACTTAGGGCGCGACAGTGGCGCAGGCTCGAGCTGCTTTAAAGCAATACAAGGATGTCATGGAAGCCGCAGACCGCATTTTCGACGGGAGTTTTGATCACGTCGTTGACGAGGACGGAGATGCGGAGATGACGTCTGCCGACAGAGTGGAAGACAAGCAGAAGGCCAGGTTGATCGTGCGCGTTCTCGCCAAAATCCATCTAATGCGCGAGCGATGCTGACGGTGGGACAGACGCCAGACGATGAGGATGAAGACATAGAAGGGGCAGAAGAAGATGATGATGGCAAGTTCACGTATGCTTTCTTGATATTGTTGGCTGAGCGCGATTCAGAGGATGAATATGTGGACTACGATTCCGATTATGGCCATAACGCGGAGCCCCGTAAAGCTCGTCTCAAACATAGATCCATACGCAGGTGTGCATATCCTTCTGCGCATCTGATTGCATTGAAATCCCATATACTTGCACAGGCATTTTCTTCTCCAAGGACAGACGAGAAGAAGTCATAGAAGTGGAAGAAGAGCCCGAGGTCTGGATTGTTCCTGGGACAAACGAGCAGGTTCCCCTCATGACACAAGGCCAGTGGATGAAAGGCTGTCCCGAGGGCAGCGAACAGAGCTTTTTATTTAGTCTATATCGGGAGCTCAGCGAGGGCCGATGCTCTTGTCCACATGGATGTGGTACAAGTATCGCACGGAAGAAGAGCGACTTTTTCTCTCTTTTCGTGAGTCCTCACAACACTCGATGACTCGTTCGATCCAATTTACTCGATGTGCAGTCAAGTTTTTCAGCATATATCAAACACTTGCAGGAGATCGTAACCCAGAAATGCAGAGTGTGCTCAAAGACATACTGTTTCGCTTGTGGAGAATCTTCTACTGTAGAACGTAAGAGGCAAACGTCGCCTCCGGAACAGGACGAGTCGTTGTTCCATTGTTCAAACCTGCAAGGCATCATCCTTGGCGTTGGGCTAGCCATGCTTGAGAAGACGTTTATTGATGAGACGCAAGACTCCGGAGAAGGCAAGGGCCATGGCCAGCCGGCATCGAGGACCAATAAGAGACGTAAAGTGGTCCCGGAGCCAGTTCCATTTGATATGGATGAGGATGATGAGGACGAAGAGGACGAAGACTATCGTCTCCCGGTGCCGGGCAGAAAGCCAAAAGTCGGCACGGGTTATGCGGGAAATATCAAAGAAGACGTAAGGATCGCTATGTGCAACATTGTACCTGTAACTTACGCGTTGAGAACAGACATCTGGACAAGTCGAAGCCCAAGCTATACAGCACGAGAAAGACCAGAAACTAGCTACTCTCTTGTCAAACATCCGTGTCTTCCTTCCTGCCATTAACCGACCAGGAGGTAGCCGAACTAGCGATTATCTTGTACATCCGACCACATTGGCCCATTTGCGGCGTCGGTTCAATTTCGTCAGTAGTCAGCTACTTCGGAATGATTCTCTCACAGACATGTCGGATCGGTCCGTACTGTACTTCGAACTGTTCGAGTGGCTCGAGGTGCGTCTCCGCCATGCTCGTTACCCCAAATGGCATGATCGACAGCTGCATGATAGACTATCTCTAGCCATGAAGCGCTAGCTAGCATGATGGCAATGCCTATTATGGTCGTCACGTCCGTGAAGGCTGTCGTTGCGAAGAAACCGTCCTCCAGAGGTGCCCCCCGCATACGTGAACGCACGATAGTCTACGAAGGAAGCTCTGGGCCGCGTGAGCTACTCGAGGCGATCGTCATTCAGGCAACGGCGGCGCTCAAAGGCCTCGAAGGCGTAAAACAGCCCGCGCAGCAGGTCGAAGAAATGTCTGAGGAACAGAAGCGGATGACGACCGACGACAAAGGCAAGGCCCGCGATACTGGCCCGACCATGTCTGAAGAGAACTCTAAGTTGCTCAACTTCTGCCTGCGCATCGTCAACACCGCGAAAGCGATCGACCGGTCGCTGCGCGAGATGAAGGGCGACGCGTTCGTGGAGCGCCTGCATGCTGGATTGCCGAAGATCCCCATGTCGACGAATCAGGAGGACAGCATCCGCGTCGAAGCTGGCGATACCGAGGAGAGCGCGAGAAAGGCGTACATGGAATGGGCGAATCGCGTACGCTTCGAGTATTGCGACCTGACGATCCCGCCATCGAAGGGCTCGCCTCCAGTGGCGGATGATGATCAGACACCTCACTTCAAATTTTATTATAATAATGAGGCGCGCATGCTTGCGAATGCTGACATTCCGAAGCGGTCATTGGCAATCGCGAAGGAGGTGCGTAGAAAAGTAACTTCATCTGCCGCAAGAATGCACGACTAAATTACGTGATATTTAGCTGGCGGTGCTCACTACAAATCTGCCTGTGGCATGGGATTCTTCAGTTTTTCTCCGAGTAGATGAGACTCGAGTAGACGTAATTAAGGCCCTCATTACGGGCCCGGAAGGAACACCGTATGTATCATCATATATCTTCATCGTTGTTCTGCTGATAGATGTGTTTCTCGACAGTTATTACAATGGCTGGTAAGTTTTTTCCGGTCTCAGTATGTACGTTGGTGGGTGCTGATTGGTCTCTAGCTATCTGTTCGATGTGTTTCTTGGACCGAATTATAACCACTCGCCTCCAAGTGTGAAGTACATGACAGTAAGACGGATTTAACTCCCAGATCATGCCGTCATTAACGACCATTTTGTTGCAGACTAATGGCGGAAAATTCAGGTTCAATCCTAATTTATATGCTGTAAGTTTCATGTTCGCTGCTCATGAAGACCCTTTTACCGAGCTGTATTTGTAGGATGGTAAGGTGTGCCTATCTCTCCTGGGTACGTGGCAAGGCCCCGGCTGGATTTCCGGGAAGTCGACATTACTGCAAGTACGAGCAACCTATAGTTGATACTTTTGCCCCTCGTTGACGAAGGCCATTTAGGTTTTAATTTCGATACAATCCATGATCCTCTGTGAGGAGCCGTATTTAAATGAGCCAGGCTGGGCATCGAGCGGAGGAACACCACAATCGCGTGCATGTGAGTGCTTTAGCCTCAGTACCAGAATTCTGAGTTGTTAATCCCGCTACTACATAGACTCTGCCAATGTGCGTCGAATGGTTGTGAAGACGGCGGTGCGTTCCATTCTAAGCTTCTATTGTGTGGTCGCTTACCCGGTCTTGAGAATGCAGATGTTGGGTAATCTGAAAGCTCCGCCTGAGCCTTGGGGCGACGTCATTCGGACACATTTCCGCTTGAAGGCTAGGTCGATCATTGTTCAGCTCGATAAGTGGCTTGAGGAAGATGATGGCAAGGCGACAACCGGAGACGGTGCATATACACAGAAATCGGTCGCAAGCGGCAGTTCGAACGGTTTCAGGGCAGACGTGGACGAGCTGAAGACGTTGTTGACTCGACTACAGTCGGGAGACAGCATCGACACGAGTTCGTGAGCTTGACGCGTTTAACACACAAACTCTTGGGGGAGCAAGAATCTGTAGTATGTGTATTGTATCGCGTAATATATCCAGCACAGGCCAGTAGATGGTATCTTAATATTTCACTCGGTGAACTTTGCCGTGAGCAGCGGTTTTGAACTGCAAATAAATGCTTTGCGCGAGACTTGCATGTGATTGGCGCGCTACGCACATGTGATGTCGGAAAGAGGAGTACGCGCCGGATGAGGGTACGGACTATCGGACATGCTGCTCGTGCGTTATTAGACAGACCTTCTCACTGACTCCAACGGTCACCAGCTCACCACTTTCCTTACCCCCATTCGCGCTGAATTCTTCTATTTCTCGACATGGCTAGCGATTCCGTGATTCACGCGCTCGCAGGTGCTGCAGGCGGGATTGTCGCCATGACTGCTACATAGCAAGTCATAGTCGTTTCTTAGCATGATTTGTATGCTAAATATTTCCGGTGCAGCCCCTCGTTGTTCTATCTACACGAGCTGCTGTGGAAACCAAGAAGGAGCAGAAGGTAAGTACTCGCGGTGTAGGACGTCGAACCGAACCAACTGGTTTGCATCCAGTCCACCTATGAGGCAATCCTGGACATCATCAAGAGAGAGGGAATCCTAGGATTGTACAGCGGCCTCAATTCTAGTTTGTTGGGCATTGCAGTTACGAACGGGTAAGCTCGACTATTTTGATACTTTCCTGACTCTATGCAAAGTCTGACAACTTTCACTCGAAGGATCTACTACTATTTCTACGAAAGATCCCGCGGGTTTATTCTTACATCGAGGAAAGGCGGCAGGGGTTTAAGTACGGCAGAATCCATGCTCGCCGGCCTCATCGCAGGTTCCGCCACCACGATCATCAGCAACCCCATTTGGGTCGTCCAGACATCGCAAGCCGTACGGACGATGGACCAATCTTCCTCCTCATCCGACCCATCTGCACCCCAACCCGTCGCAAAGAGATTTGGACTCATTGGAACCATCCAGCACATCCTCCGCAAGGGCGGAATTGCCGCATTTTGGCGGGGCATCGGCCCTGCGTTGGTGCTCGTCATTAACCCGGTGATCCAGTACACCGTGTTTGAGCAGCTCAAAAATATTCTTGTGAAACGGCGTACGGCGAGGCTGAGGGCTGCAGGTCCAGCTGTGGGTACAGCCATCGCTGTTTTGTCTGACTTGGATTACTTCCTCCTTGGTGCTCTTTCGAAGCTTGGTAAGTCCTCTCGTTTTCACGGTTACATCATTCTGATGTCTTTTTGCACAGTGGCGACGTCTTCGACGTACCCGTACATGTGCGTACTTGCCCTTTACATAAACGTAACTACAGCTAATGTCATTTCATAAACAGCGTTGTGAAAAGCAGGCTGCAAGCCGGGAGCCTGAAGTACAAGTCGTCCGTTGATGGTATTCTCACCATTCTCAAAGAGGAGGGCATTGAAGGCCTATACAAGGGAGTCGGCAGCAAGCTGATGCAGAGCGTGCTGACAGCGGCTATCCTTTTCGCCGGTCAGAGGAGATTTTATGAAATCACGAAGAAGGTTTGTGCGGCGAATGGCTGGATTTTTGGACATTGCGCTGACCATAATTTAATGTGTCTGTTCTTAGGCATTTGCTCCCACTCTCGCTAAGTAACAGATCAGTGTTCGTCACCAAGTTGCAATGATACCATAGAGAAGATATACTACTTGCAGAAATTATTCATATACGTTATGTATACCCGCCATGCCAATTGCTCTTATTATGCCATCAAAGGTAACAGTGCATTCTGACCCGCGCGATGTCTCGAGTCTGTCCCCAACTTAGATCGTGAAAATTCAAACATGTTTGAGGACAGCGCTTTGGAGACTCTTGGGAGAGTGTGAACAATCCGATTGCGACCTTTGGAAGAATTATGTTTTGCACGTGACCGTGTAAGCGACGCGTCTGCGTTACGCGTCCTAGGGAGGCTGATCGGTGATCGATCTGACTGATCCCATAAAGATCACACATTCGTCCCTACATGCAAATTCTCTATTGTCCAATAGTTTATTATCAGCGTTATTTCGTACGAATTAAATCATGAAGTACAGTATGGTATATATATGCATCGTTGAAGATGGCAGTCTACAGCTAGTTCGGCCCAACGAACTGGTACAATATCCGACGCACAAGCCCCGACAGATGCTGAGGATCGTTCTGAATGAGTCGTTAGCAAATTGCAGGCCCAATATTGCAGAAATTGTTGTACCTGATATGTACTCTGTTCATCACACATGATCTGTCAGTTTGGTGTGTATTAAAGAATGCGCGCGACGAACCATGACCATGCCCATTCCCATTGCCGTTAACTAGTGCAGTCATTGAAATCAGCGACCGCGCAGGACAAATAAATCGTGTAGCTTACGAGAATTTCGCCGAATTCCCCCGTACGGAATACCCATCCCTTTCCCCTCGCCATCACCCAGGCACTCTCCAGACCCTTTGGCAGCACATACATCGCAAGCTCCTCTCGCCGCCGTTTTTCCTCCACGAATAGCGAAAGTCCAGAGAGCAGCCCGCCAAGCCAGAAGGATGGTTTGGAGATTATGACGTCAATGAGCCGCTGAGGCAGACGCTTAGCTATGGAAGAGAAGACAGAATGCGCAGCGGGAGAACGCAAGGCCGTAAGGTGGTCGTATAGCTGGTGCTTTGCGCAGAAGAATGCTAGCAAGGAAACGACGTGAGTTCATGACTGAAATGGCCACTTGTCTTGCGTAAGTCTGTCTTCCACTCACATTGGTAGATGATCACGAATACTCCGAGGAACGCAGAGCTCCGCGCAGTACCCAGAGCAGCACGAAGCAACATGCGCAGAGGCTCACGAGCTACTCTGCTACGGCGGAACAACAACATCGGCACGAAGTGCAATGCTCCGTAAATCGGGAGCATCCACCGGAACACTGCCCAGAAGCGATCGAGCTGGACCAAAGTACACGAGTCGATACTCGGGTGTATCGCAGCGCATGGCCCAAAATGTGGGCCAAAAGAACGGGCTGATGTGGGGGAGAGACGCACTTGTAAGGCGCTCTATCAGCTCGGCACAGTGTGCGGAGGTGGTGTCCTATGAGTACATCTAAGTAAACACGTGGAAAAGAGCTGTCGGAGTACTTGCCTTGCGCCGTAGCACAGACTCCATTTCTGAGAACTTGAATACGCCGTCCCGGACGAGGTCGCGGTTAATGGATACGCCTTCGGGCGAAACTTTTGATGCTGTTTGGATCCTGCCAGATTGTTAATAAGTTTGACAGAGTAGTAAGCAATCGACAACAGACCACTTTAGATAAGAACGAGGCAGCGTATCCGGACGGAGCAGGAAACCATACAGAATCTGCCCACAACTGAGAGGAATTCGTAACATGTGAGTAAGGTCGATCGAACAAGGTATAAACATACCATAACGAGAATACAATGACGTCTCCATGTGGGATGCGGAAGCCGTGTTTATTTGACAACGCATTGAAGGATCCTTGTAGACCTCTGCAGAAGAAAGTCTCGCTTCAGAGAACTTTCACGATACGTATTCTCTTCCGTACCTCACAAACATTTGTTGCGCAATTCCTACACGCCGATTACGCGTTTCGAACGTGATCGCGATCCCGCCTGCGAGAGCTCCGGCGAGGACAGAATACCACCTACGTGTACGCTTGCGGACCCATACTTGGTGAGCCTGCGCACTGATGGAGAGCCGTGCGCGAACATGATGCGGTGTCCTTCCGCGCTCGGGAATGCCTAGTTCGAGATCCTCATTGAATTCATCGGAGAGGGGGAATCACCAGGCGCGGTGCGCTCCGTATTGTCTAGAGGTAGGGAAGCGCGGAAAAGAGAGCGCGAGCGGGCATGCGTGATGGTTTTTGGCACAGGCTCCGGAAGCAGGATAGGAAGAGCATTCAGGATAAATTTGTATATCGCCACGAATGATCCTAACACCATTACAACTGAGTGAGATGTCTGGATGACTCTGTAGCGCAAGTTGTAACATACCGAGCATGGCTGCGAATCGGAATGAGTCTGAGCCGAATAATGCATGCTGGACTAAAGCAAAACGGACGCGTCTGGGCAAAGACATAAGACCGCATTCTACTCGATCGTTCAGGACACCAAACAGGATAGATGATTGGCACGGTAATGTTAGCGTAAAATGCTATCACTAAGAAGCCTACTAATTGGAACAGAGGGCTTCGATCAATAAACAAGCCTCTTAACGGTAAATGAACCTGTGAATATCAGGCCGAAATTCTGGAGACTAGGACCACTTCTTGCCGATTACATACACCCACACGAAGATTGAACTTTGCTCGCGACCAAGAGCTAGAACTAGCTAGATGGAGAGCTGTTCCGTCGTGACACAGGATAGAATTGCAGAAGTTGCCGACAGAGAGGGCCCCATGCCAAGAATTATCACGCTATTACTCACTTTGGTACCTTCTTGATCCTCGTCATGAGCAAGATTAAGTTGACACCCGACCGAATTGCGAATGCCAAAGTCCCCGACCCTGGGTCATGCCAGCGCTGAATGTCACAGGACGTAATTGCAAACTTCATGCATACATACGAAGACCGCCTCTGCTAGCGTGCTCAAGACATTCCCAGAGGTCTTCTAATTCGGCTGGTTTTTCGCCCCTGTCGCGCCATACGGCTTTCTTGGCTTCACGCAGACGTTCTTCATAGTTTGCCAGGACGACAAGATTCTCAAAAGAGGCCATCGCGCGTTTGGGTGCGAATTGGATGAACGAGGGTGTGCGGTTAGTGTATGGAAGGGATTCCTGCCGGCCATCGCGTTCTGAGGACATGGTGGAAGAGTTCTAACATATGCTAGACCTTGGAATGCATGCAGGGTTGGGGAATTGGGGAACGGAGTATCGGTTGCTCTTTTGAGCCGATATACGCGTCCTCGTGACGTGCATACCTCGCGTAAGCGCCCGTTGAAAAGAAACCAGCGGCGAGCGCGTTCTGCTTTGCACATTAATCGTCTTCCCAACCTCATCTTCACCTCCATCTTATCCCGCACCTCTTTGTATCTCGCTTCCATGGCCTTTCTTAGAGACGCGAGAAGTTCAAGGCTGAAATATAATACGACCATATGCACCAACTCCAGCCCTCTTTAGTCTATCTGCTGCTGTTTTCAAGAACTTTCCAACAATCATGAATTCAATTCTTAGAGAGCACGCGGTGGACGCTTGGAACGATCAGTTTAGGCAGTAGGAGCAGGTTAAGACCAGCTTCATCGATGTCAGCGCGGGGATGCCTCATGCCATGGTAAGTGCACGCAGGTTCACCACCAGGCGTCCCTCGACTCCGAAATTTCATCCATTAGTTTCATGTTCACTTTATTGTTCGGAGGTCATGCATGCAGCAGTTATATGCTAATAATCTTCCAACGGTGAATGTGATGATTGTATACCTATGAAACGCGTCGGTCACGTGGATTGAACTCATAACAGGTGAGTGTCCACTGTCCACTGTCCGAATGTGTCGGTAGTCCCGTACCGCGTCCTGACATCGAATTGCTTGGTACAGTCTATCAACGAACTTATGGAAGGCTGCGGAAAGGAAGATATCCTGCTCGAGCCTTATATATCGGACGACTGGATGCAAGCCTGGTGCACGTGTGAAGCCCGCAGCATGGAGAACGCGTTTCTTTGGTTGACAGCGGGCGGCGCTCGACGATTCGGACGAACGTGCCTGTCATTCTCCGCGTGTATTGGCATGAACTATACAAAGATCCCTTTCCTGGAGATGGCTACCCCATTTCCTTCATGTCTCGCCCTCACAAGATCGGTTATGCGGAGGTCGCATTGCTCGCTGACGACCCAACTACCCGAGTCGTCCTTAGCGACGTCTTCACCACCAGCAGTTCAACCGGATTTATTCATCGAATGAGGATCATAGGTGTTTTGCTAGTATCGCTGGCTTTCTATGCTTGGTACGCATATGCGACACTGCTCTCGCGGAGGTCAGATCTCGACAGACCGATCACTTCGTGGTTGGATCTACCCGAGAATGTTCAACGTACCTGGGCGATGTACTCTCCTTACTTTCCTGTGGAACCATATCAACCTCCACAGAATTGTGAGATAACAGAGGTGAGCAATCCTTCTTGCGCTGATCATGACGTCTTTCATTGGGTGTGTTCAGCCGTGAGGCTGCGTTGCCACGCGAGAAGGGCATCGCTCACATGTTTCTTGTGCTCATATCATGTAGTCGAGAAGCTGACTCCTTTCTTATTGTAGGTCAACATTGTGCGTACATAACTGTATGTTTGGAATGCTTCGCCAACATGTTCATTAGCTGCAAAGACATGGTGCCAGATATCCTACTTCAGGGGCCACCAAATCAATCAATGCAGCTCTAGCCAAGCTACTGTCTGTGAAAAACTTTACCGACCCTAGGCTTGCATTCCTTGAGGAATATACATATAATCTTGGCCAAAACGATCTGGTGGCCTTTGGTGCGGCTCAGTAAGCTGTATTTCATGGTGCTATCAGTGGTACGAGTCTCACGTTATATAGATCATACGACGCTGGACGGGAAGCTTTGATACGGTATTCGCACCTTGTCAGCGTAGACAATCTGCCTTTTGTGCGGGCATCGAGTTCCGATCGTGTCGTAATGTCCGCCGCAATTGGACTGCAGGTAAAAGTAGCTCATGTTTGAAGCAACATGACTTGAGCATAAAATGCCGCTTTTAAGGATTTGCTGCCGCAAGTCAGAGCAAGTACACACCAGGCTTATCAGTCATCCTTTCCGAAGCTGTATGTACATTTAAATATGTCGATTAACCTGCCATTCACGGAATACTGTTAGGGAAACGATACGTTAGACAATAACCAATGTCCTTCTGCAGGTTCTTCGGACTCTGAGACCGCGCAATGGCTCGCCACATATGCTCCTTTGATCACGATGCGTCTCAACGCCGCCGCGCCGCACGCGAACCTCACCGATGCCGACACATATAGCCTGATGAGCCTATGCCCGTTCGAGTCCGTTGCTGAGGAAAAGCGGAGCAACTTCTGTAACCTTTATGATGAGTTTGACGCGTTCGAGGGGTTTGAGTATGGCGGAGACCTAGATAAATACTACGGTACAGGGTGGGTGGCAGTCATCTGTCTGGTCTTTTGAATACTCTCCTGACATTGGAGATCGTGTTTTAGATATGGACAATCGCTTGGGCCTGTGCAGGGTGTCGGTTATGTCAACGAACTGCTCGCGCGGCTCACGAATACCGTCGTCTCCGACCATACGCAGACAAACACCACACTTGACGCTGATCCTGCTACGTTCCCGCTCAACCACACGTTATATGCAGACTTCTCCCACGACAATCAGATGATCGCGATCTATGCTGCTATGGGCCTCTTCCCGCAACACGCGGCACTCGACCCCACAGCGCCGAATCCGCACAGGAGTTGGCGCGTCGCAAAGCTGGTGCCATTCTCTGCGCGTATGGTATGGAGAAACTGCGGTGCCCGGGGCGAGGGAGGGACGGGGGCGAGTACGTGCGAGTATTGGTGAATGATGCCATACAACCGCTGGCGTTCTGTGGTGCAGGAGACGACGGCGTGTGCGCGCTTGACGCGTTTGTAGAAAGCCAGAACTACTCCAGGAGTGATGGAAATGGGGACTGGGAAAAATGTTTCTTGTGAGTATCTGGGTATAAGAATGTGATGTACATGACTTGTATGATAGTGGTGATGAAGTAGTGATGATGAAGTAGACCATGTAATATCAGTCCAAATGCATGGTTCCCTAACTTCAAGCCTCCGAGCGAGTCGTCAATTCATGGGCAGCGTTACCCCTCTTTGGCCGACGGAAAACCTTCTTCAGGTCGGTACGCACCCTCCTAATTGAGTGTGCCCAGCCATCGGCAATGACCTCGTCCACGTTCTCGTCTGAAATCTCTTCCCGGTGCGGCCCGCGCCAGATGTGCCAGAAGAACAGGATCGTTGCAATACTGAGCACGCCAAGCAGGATGAGCATTGCCGCGAGCAGCCTGCGCCCGTGCAGCCCAGTGCCTTGGATGCAAAACGCGCCGAGCGCGATGGAGAAGCTAAGGAGGGACCAGATGAGGGCGACGGGAGGGAGCGAGAGGAAGCATGCTAGCGCGGCGAGGTCGTTTTCTTTTCCCAAAGTGTGGAAACGGTACAAGTATCCGCGCTGGTATTGTAAGGGTGAGAATGCAGAGAGAAAACAGACATGGGGAGACGCACCACTTCTTCCGCGCTGGCGTCGACACCAGACCTGTGCTGCCAGACGTGGTGAAGGCCTGTGATGATACTCATAATCGCGAAAAGCGACGATGCTAGGGACGCAGTTCGTTGCAGGCCATTAATACCCTACGTCCGCATCCAGTCAATTATGATTTCCGACGAGCATATAAGCACTTACCGGTACAGCCAAAAATCCAATGTTGCCTCTGTGACAGCCGGTCAGCAAATAGCTAACTGATGCAGTAGAGTATACATACCCAACAAACACAGTAGCCTTCAGGGAGGGTGATATCAGCAAGAAACGCAACTAATCCATGGATATGTCCACTGACCAACAGGTTGGTATCTAGCAGCCCACAACGTCAGCATATAGCTGGGAATGCTGATCAAATTTTGACCCTCACCAGACCACTCCGCCAAGAAATGTTGGAATAACTCGCGCATGTCAGGCGTATAGATGACCCCGCCTACGCGCTCTCCTTCCAGTCGCACACGGTACATCTTTTGTACACCGAACAGTACGCACGCCAGGAAGATGTCTGTAAGTCGCATGGACCATGACGATGGCGCAACAGCGACTTGGCGGTAGATCTGTGCTTGGTCTGTACCATGTTTAGCGCGCGCACGACTCCCCTCGATCACTGCCATCGTGCGTGCAATGTGCCACACAAGTGTGGAATGATTTCCTGGTCCTGTTTAGCGCCATCTAGTGTTAATTGTCAAAACCAGTGGGACGGAAAGAGACCAGTGAAGAGGCGAACTTTTCAGGTCGAAATATACTTGGAGCAGCCGTTGTGCCTGTTGATCGCTGAAAGGGAAGGATGTCTTGGACCACTCGAGGACACGTTCTAATTCAATGAAGTAAGCGAGGTGAACGTCAAGCACGCACGAAAGAACTTACCACTAGCACCATAGCTTAGCGCACCGAGGAACTCCGCTTCTGCTCTGTATGGTACACGCACCAAATGCATGGGGAAGGTCTCGAGTGTTTGCCAGTAACGCTCGGTCTTCTCCTCCACATTGACTTCATACGTAGCCCCGGCCTCTCCAGTCCCGGAAGGACGCGATTCTTTGCGGACGACCTCAACGTAATAGCCAGAACGACAATTGAGAAAGTAAGCCTTGGGACCAGATTTGTAAAAGCCCATTGAAGACCACATCGCAATTATCATCATTGTAATATTTATTGATTAGCACCTGGTTTTCGGCCTCGTACTTGCTCCACGCATTCATGAATGCTGTCATGACGGCATGGTTGCGGATGTTCTCTGGTGTGTGATAAACCGACGCGAGGGCTGGTAATAGTAAACGCTGCCATCAAGATGCCTGAATTCTAACCATTCCCTGGAACAGGAGTGCTACGACGAGGTTAGAGGTCAGTCATGGAATAATTAAAACAACTTTAACCGTACCCATCGTCCAAAACTCCCACCGGACGGCAAGGAGTCCCGCCGATATTGCATTTGATTTTCGGAAAATCCTCTCCGGAAGAAGTACTCCCGACTGTCGATGAATTGGCAGTCGGTGGACGCGGGTTTGGGGTAGCAAGCGGGGTCCCAGAGTTAGTATCGGCGGCTCCTAGCGGGACGGTTGTCTTTGGCATACTCTCTGGCTTTAAAGAGCGCATAATGGAGAGGAACGGGTCTTGAGGCTTTGGAGGAGCCTGAACGCGAGCACTTGGAGGAATACTAGGAAGATCGCGCAGGGGCCTAACAGTTGAAGGCATGCTAGGTGTACTAGGTGTAGACGAGGGTCCAGATGGGTTTGGCGACATTGAAGATGACTGCTACGGCTTGTCCGAAAGAGAGGTAAAGGTATATGCCCGGTAGAGGGCCGCGGAGTTGTGGTTTAAGTACCATAAAATATAACAAGAGTTACTTCAAGAGAACGGTCGCCGCCTGCAGGAGTCAACCGTCAACCGTCAACCGTCAAAATCGCTGGCAGAACGTTCGCGATGCCAGCTATGTGCTGCCATGATTCTGAAGCGAGAGAACAAAGCGACAGGCCTTGGAAGATGCGGTGTTGTACCTCAGCGCTTTGGACAACTTTGTTTACAATAGACGAAGGGAAGGCGTGCTGCGGAGATAACTTGCCACCACTGCATGGTTTTCAGAACGTCGAACGAGCCTGACTACTGCGCATGCAGGATTATTAAAGACGCCATGGATAATAAAAACATTTTCCGAACCTTTAGGCCCATCTTCTTGTCACCTAATAATTCCAAGGACAGTGATATGACGTGTCAGCTGTGCTAAAGGCATTTGGTGTATTGTGGTGTTGGTCCATGTGGGTCCTTTTACTCGTTCATTTAGGGTTAGGGTCCACTACATTGTATTTCCTTTGGGTCATGCTTGTCCTAGTTTCCATGGGACACTAGTCAACCGCCCTGAATCAATGTGAGAAAGGAAAGCTCAATCAACCCAAGCTACTCGTAGTACCACATGTACACCCGAGGCACCTGGGGCTTTATTGTTCAACGGTTGTTTGATATGTCAAAACGTCTCGTGTAAGAGAAGTCAGAGTGCCGTAATACGCATCCGGGGTAACTCGAAAGCTACACATCAACAGGTATCACCCATGGAAACCATGATCATCCAATCGAACATTCGAATCTATCTGTTACTACAACACGTAAACTGGATAAATAGATGACACTCATCCAAATCTTCAAATACATCGCCATCATCTCATATCACCGCCGCGCAAGAAGCGCAGCAATTAAGAGCATTCCACCGAGCCCTCCTAGAGTCCCTACCACAGCCCAGTGTGTGTAGTCTTCGAAGGGATGTTTGATTATCACTGGGCTCGTCACTGTCGCACCGCGGAAGGAGTAAAACGTGATGCCTGTCATGAACGCTGCGATTGCCCATGCCAGAAACACGAGCGGCAGAGACATGATGATGCTGCGCTTCTGAAAAATCACGACAGATGAGCATAACGCACAATGCCACATAGAGCAAACTGACAGATAGATATACGAGTCCTTCGCCGCCAACGTAGACCACTGTCCGCTCTAAGTCCGTTTTGTACCGGAACAGCGCGACCACGGTCGATACCATACTTGACGCCGAGAACAAGATGGCGATCAGGCCAGCAAGCCGCGCGACGTCGTCAAGTTGAGGGAGCGAAAGAAACGTCACTGAGGCACTCAAAATCACAGCCGCCTATGGAAGATCAGATACGAGACATTCCCTGGCTTATGGACAGACATACCACTAGACAAGAGCAAGCGGCGACCATGAGCATGGGACCCGCACCTCGCATGCCGCTTTCTTCGTCCATGTGGTGGTGATTCGAACGATCCAGGAAAAGGTACGGGATCCCCAGGCACAAGCATGAGACGAAGAAATCGAGTATCGTGCGACGGAATGGCACACGGTGTTCAAGACGACCTTTCATTGCATCTCTGGGCAGCGGCTTATTTGGGCGGAAGTAGATCTGTCGCCATTGTGCTGTGACGATGATGAGCAGAGGGCACGGAGATATTAATGTGAGATAAACATACCGACTCGGAGCAACACGCTGGCGACAATGCGTGTACGCACGATTACAACGTTCTGGGAATCACCCTCGAATGAACGTAACAGGCCCATCAAATCCTGACACTCCTGCTGTGAAAACGGAGGCGGCGCCGGTCGGATCGAAGAGAGGAGACAATCTGGACAGTGTGACGTGAGATACATGCAAAAATAAAAATGAAGACGTCAACGTACCAGCATACGACCATTGCAAGGCATCCATCGCTTCATTATAAGTCTCGGCAGGAAGAGGTGTGTGAGCAGGATGTCCTTCCATAAACGCCCAATATCGGTATTCCATGTCCAGTCCTAGCAGGCACATCGATCAGCAAATTTTCTCCCAGGACGATAACAAAACATCTTACTGTCATCATCCCTGAACTGCTCTGCTATCACTCCCTCTCCGGTGATAGTCGGAGGTGGGTCCGGGGAGACCATTCGTGCTTTGTGATTTATCCAGTTCCTCACAGGGACGAAGTCGTGCTTGGTGATGCCCAAATCGCGCAGCCAAAGCTCCCATCCATGTGGCGGTAGGGCTACCTCCTCAGGAAGTCGCCGCTCAACATACTCAGTGACAGCTTTGAGCTTCTTCGCGTCGCGCAAGTCGATGTCGGTAGTGATGCGCATGTCCGCGTGCGAGTAGTAGAAGGAGCTGTCGGGCAGAATGTGTGCGGTCCACCCGTGCAACTGTATGGTGCCTGAAGATTCGCCAGCGGACAGTTCAGTGGGAAGAACGAGCGCGGTGCTGTTGGACGGCTTCGCTGCGACAGGAAATTTGCTGGTTCCCCCTCGAGCGGGGTTCGCAATATGCTGCAGAAGTGGGAGTCGTTCGCTGGTTGTAACATCAATGAGTGAACGACAGGATAAGATGAAAGAAGTGATGTACTCAGTGTTGTGCTGATAGGTGTCCACGGTGTCTGCAAGCGACGTTCCGTCTCTTTCTCCCAGGTTGTAATGTGAAGGCATCTCTCGGCTGCGTCTTCTACGTGTCAGTTGGTCAATCTGATGGGACCGCCAAAGGACTCACTTGGAGGTGATTACATCATGCATGGGTGGCAAAGGAAATGTGATTGGAGAGGGGTCGGATTCCTGGGAGGTCTGTTCTAGAGGTGGCAGCGGCTGCTGATACGGCTTAGGTGATTCGGTTACCTCCGGTCTAACAATTGCTGCTGAGCGAGCTATCCGTACATATATAAAGAAACTCACTCAGGCATGTTGATGTCGATACTATAGATTGGAGATAACACATGTCTCTGGATCTCGGTAGGTTTAGTCGGAGGGTCGGCGAAAGGATCATGCGGATCGTTAATGGATACCCTGTATGTGCTAGATTAGAACGGCATATCGCCTGAAGTCAGTGAATATACACGTACCGGGCACTTGAACCACGACGACGCCTTGCATCGCCATTGCTTGAAATAGAGATCTGTCTTCCAGGCACAGAGACGAGGACCTGTCCATAGGACGAGGCAAGTGAGGATTTGCTCGCACGGGAGGACAGCCTCCCGTATTCAGACGGTTGCGACGGATCGCTTGGGTGTTGCGTGTGCTCCACGGATATGCTATCCACTGATCGTTTCTTCCCGAGCGCATGTTCGTCGCTCCACGCGAACCTGGAGGTATCGGGTTCGACGTCGACAGCGACATTTGAAGATGTGGCCTCGACTGGTGACTCGGGCTGAGGTTCTTCTGGTGGAGGAGGCGGCGGTTCCGCGACTGGTTCCTTGGGACCCAAGCTCGACGCAGATTTCTTCGAAACAACCGCTGGATTGTCATTCCATGCGAAGTAGTCTGCGCGCCTGTCCTCGACAGCAGGAGGGGGCGGGGGCTCTGTGACAGGCGCCGGTTCGGGCATTCGCTCGACAACGTCGCGGTCAGAAGGAGCTGAATGTATTTCCTCTGATACTACAGAGGCAGGTTCCACGTGAACAGGCTCCGGCTGCGCAACAGGGAAAGGATCGCTGAAGCCCATAGGAACTCGATAAGGTTGATCTTCTGCTCTGACGAATGGAGCGGGATGCAGCTCAGCGATGATCGGTTCTGGGGAGGCTGTTCTGACGGGAGGTTCGACCATCGGAACTGGCTCAGGCGCAGGCGCGGGAGCCGCAGGCTTCTCCTCAGGCGGGGGCGTGGGCGCAGACATAGAATCTACCAGAGGAGAGGGCCCCACTGGAGGAGGTGCTGAGGGACCGTCGACCGCTTCAGCCTCACGAGCAGGAGATTCAATGACAGGACTTGGCGCGACATGCGCATCCTCGATAGCTACCGCCGGGGTCGAATCCACCCTTAGGGAGGACTTGGATGATGGGCGCGACAAGGGTCTAGCAAATGCGAGGCCTGTCGAAGTCCGCCTCATTATGGTGGACATGCGGGTGCGAAAAGACTTCCCAGCGGGAGACGCAGGTCGCCCAGGGACTGGTGATTCGGATCTCGCAGGGGCGGCTGCCATCGTAACGTCGTAGAATGTGATCAGTCGTGAGCAGTTGAATAGGATATGAACGAGTCAATGGAGAGTTGGTGTGCTTGATACCGAGAGGGTAACGTAGACAAGGGCGTATATAAGAGAGAAGGCGAAGTCCTGCCTGATGTTTTCATTGAGGACGGCAGGAGACAGCCACGCATCATCCATCTGCGCATGCGAGGAAGATGTGATAGTATGACCTGCAATCTTTGGACAACCTCATCTTCGAAGGCGCGAACCACACGTGTCGGGCTGGACAGATAGTGGAGAGAAAGATACAAGGACATGGACTCGCCTCACGCGCCCGGACATATTGAACATAAAATCATCCAACTTAGGTCACAAGGAAGGGTTCGGGCCTGGCAGGGCACAGCACTGATATCCAAACCCGTAGCAGTCACCGGACCCACGCTGAGAACAGCGTGCCTCCGCGCCATAAGCTTGCGG
The DNA here is from genome assembly GCA_001683735.1 of Grifola frondosa. NCBI lineage: Eukaryota > Fungi > Basidiomycota > Agaricomycetes > Polyporales > Grifolaceae > Grifola > Grifola frondosa. Next base: position 603,158 of record LUGG01000014.1, read on the forward strand.
AAATACACTGCGCTATCACTCATATGAAGGCCATGAGGACGGATAATACAGGCAGGGACAAGCTCTAGATACACGACAGAACCGCGTGCAACGACCGCCAGATTTCAAGGAGTGTATCATGAGCCTGCTGAAAGTTGTGGACGGTATGTAGACAGGCTTTTGGAAAAATATCAACAGTCTCAACATTGGACGAACAGAGAAGGCTGCAAGAGGCTCTGAGCTCATGGTGGTCAGCGTCGGAGTCGGTCATTGAGCGCACATAGGCGCTCAGCTTCGTCGATCACGTTTCTATACCTGCACTTCCACGTCTACACCGGATTTCTGCATACACTTCCTCGCTGTGAGAGCTGGCGACGTTCGCGTGATAGTGCATATACTCGGTTGACCGCGCAAACACTTACAGACATTGGGGCGTACTAGGGGACTGAAGAGCCAGAATGTTGCTGGACGTCAACGTGAGTACACCAGTCGTGACGAGGCATGAACGCGGTCTACATTCACCTCATCTCAGCGGAAGCTGTTCACTCGCTCGGATCGTGTCAAAGGCGTCGACTTCCATCCAACAGAACCCTGGATACTCACCGGCCTGTACAATGGCACGGTCAATATCTATAACCATGAGACTGGCGCGCTCATCAAGACATTCGAGGTCGCTGAGGTCCCGGTGCGCTGTGTCCGCTTCATCCCTCGCAAGAACTGGTTCGTCGCAGGCTCGGATGATTTCCAACTACGTGTTTTCAATTACAACACACACGAGAAAGTCGCTGCATTCGAGGCACATCCGGACTACATCAGGTGTCTGACAGTACACCCCACCGCTAGTATCGTCCTTACTGGCAGCGATGACATGACCATCAAAGCATGGGATTGGGATAAGCAGTGGAGGTGCATACAGGTGAGCGCGACGGCTTAAAATGCATTGGAACACACATGAATTCGTTCGTCACCATAAGACGTATGAAGGGCACACACACTACATCATGAACATTGCGGTCAACCCTAAAGATCCTAATACCTTCGCTTCATCATGTCTTGACCGGTCTGTCAAAATGTGGTCTCTCGGCTCGTCTACCGCGAACTTCACGATGGAGGCGCACGACAAAGGCGTTAACTACGTCGAGTTCTACCCCGGAGCAGACAAGCCCTACCTCGTCACCGCGAGCGATGACAAGACTGTCAAAGTCTGGGACTACCTCAGCAAGAGTTGCGTACAGACATTGGAGGGCCATACCAATAATGTCCTCTTCGCCGTCTTCCACCCGAACATCCCTATCATCATCAGCGGTGGTGAAGACGGCACGGTGAAGCTCTGGAACAGCGGGACGTACCGGCTAGAGAATACCTTGAGTTACGCTCTGGAGCGCGCATGGTGTATCGCGCTCCGGAAAGTATCGAACGAGGTTGCCATTGGCTATGACGAGGGTTTGGTTGTGATCAAGGTATGATTGTCTCCATCTCAGTAATATTAATCCATGGCTTACAGCCGGCAGCTCGGACGTGATGAACCTACTTTCAGCATGGACCCCTCTGGCAAGCTCATCTACACTCGCAACAACGAAGTTCTCTCTGCCAATCTTCAGACAATTCAAGACGAAGCCCTAGCCGATGGCAACCGGATACCCCTCTCCATCAAGGAGCTCGGCACTACGGAGATTTTTGCTACGTCGCTCAACCACTCCCCCAACGGAAGATTCGTTACTGTAGTAGGTGACGGGGAGTACATCGTCTACACTGCTCTGGCATGGCGTAATAAAGCTTTTGGCAACGGCAACTCTTTTGCATGGGCGGGAGACTCGAACACCTATGCTGTTCTCGAGGGCCGGATGAAGATCCGTGTATACAAGAACTTCCGTGAACGTGGTGGAGCCGGAATGAAAGGCGCAGGCTCCTGGAGTATTGACGGCATCCACGGCGGTACGTTACTTGGCGCTCAGGGGCTGGCTTTGTTGTCTTTTGGGACTGGGAAAGCGGTGATATCGTGCGGAGAATCGAAGTTGACGCAAAGAATGTAAGTGTTTCTTGGAATGATTGTCTCCGCCCTTTTTTAAGTGTAATGTCAGGTCTTCTGGTCCGGCACAGGGAGTCTTGTCGCAATTGCTGCAGAAGGTTCTTTCTACGTTCTCGCTTTGACCGTGATGCGTACAATGCGAAGCTAGAGGAAGGTGTCGAGGTCAGTGATGAGGGTATAGAAGAGGCATTTGAGCTTATTGCCGAAGTTTCTGAGAGGTGAGTAGCACTTCTCTCCATATTTCAATGGGCACTCATTTCGGTACAGCGTCAAAACCGCTAAGTGATTGGCGATTGCTTCATTTATACTACATCAGCGAATCGGTTGAATTACTTCGTCGGCAATGAGTCGTATACAATCACTCCTTTCGATACGTATGTTATTCGCACTCACGAACGTGTCAGTTTGTTCACTTGTATCATAGGCCTCTGTTTCTCCTTGGGTACATTCCCGCGCACAACCGTGTCTATCTCGCAGACAAGGATGTCAACGTCTACAGCTATTCGCTATCACTGAGCTTGGTCGAATACCAGACTGCTGTGCTGCGTGGCGATATGGACGCTGCAGCGGAGATTTTACCGACTGTTCCCAAGGAGCAGAGGAACAAGATCGCGACATTTTTGGAGGGCAGAGGTGCGGTATTTTGACTTTGTGTAAATGGGGCTGACCTCCATTATATTGCAGGCCTGAAGGAGCTGGCTCTGGAGGTCACCACTGACCCTGACCAAAAATTCGATCTGTCTCTTCAGCTGGATGACTTGGACTCGGCAGTCGAGATTGCTCGTTCTGTGCCCGAGTTGGAAGCCGAAACGAAGTGGAAAGCGATTGGGGACCGGGCGCTGACGGTTTGGCGTTTCGACCTTGCCCGAGAGAGTTATGAAAAGGCAGGAGATCTTAGCGCGCTGATGTTGCTATTGCTCGCGATCGGGGACAGAGATGGATTGACCAAGCTCGCGTCGACCGCAGGTGGGTATGGAAGTCTGTCCTGCCTGCCGTAGCTAATGCAGACGTCTTCAGAGGAGAAGGGGCAAAACAACCTTGCGTTTGCCAGCCTACTACAGTTGGGAGATCCGAACGCATGTGTCGATCTACTCGTGAAGACGCACCGGGCACCTGAGGCCGCGACGTTTGCGCGGACATACGCGCCTAGTAAAGTGTCTGAGGCGGTAACCGCGTGGCGTGCAGACCTGCAGGCAAAAAAACGTCCGAAGCTGGCTTCAGTCATTGCTGATCCCTCTGACCACCCAGAACTATTTGAGGAAGGCTGGGAAGAGGCCTTGCGACGCGAGCGGGGTCAGCCCCCTCAACCTGTGGTGAATGGTACTTCAGGTTTGTCGTTGGTATGACTCCTTCCTTGATGCTGTCTCACCAATGTGTCTGTTCAATTTCAGCAGATGCTCCCGCATCAGAGATCGTTGATGATACTGTAGATACCGTGTAGGGTACAGGATTGATTTTATTATCATTTCGTTTTCATGATCCCGTCCGAGCTGGAGTAAGAGCACGGCATACCGGCGTGGGCGACCAATTGAGCTGCCGTCCGTCAGTGCTGTTCCTACCTCATTGTAAACAACAACCGGCCGGTGATCCCGGCGAAAGCTGGGGCTGCCTGGTTACACGGTCACGTCACGTCGCAGTCACAGCCTTGCCTGGCCGTCTCACACAGCGCCTCTTTACCTCACTTCCCACTCGTTTCGCTCACTGTGTCGGACGGTGACGACTCTGTTGTTTTTCACTATCTCCCTGTAGGCTATGGCCTCCCTCAATTCTCAGGCGGTCAGCTCCGGGGACCTCATTGACTTGGTTTCGTCCTCGACATCTGCGACAGTCTATCCTTCTGATGACACCATCCTGTCCGTCCTACAAGCACGCTTTCGCGCAGATTTACCATACACCAGAGTCGGTGCATCAAACCTCATTGCCATTAATCCGTACAAGGCATTAGCCAATGTTAACGACGCCAGCGCAAAGGAGTACGAGGAGAGATGTTACAAGGATACTAGCTTTCCGTTACCTGGGACATCACCTCTGCCACCGCATCTATATGACCTTGCTGCGAGGGTATATCTGCTTATGAGAAGGCGGAATGAATCGCAGGCAGTGGTGTTCCGGTGAGCGCCCGTTGACTGCCGACTGGTTGAATATATGAGGTGACCTTGGTTCCATAGCGGTATCACAGCATCCGCGAAGAGCGCTAGTGCCCAGCTGCTGGTCAACCAGGTGCTAAAGCTGTCCACGCACTCAAAGAGAGAAGCTAGGCTCGCCGAACAAATTAAGGCGCTGACGCCGCTCCTTGATTCCTTCGGCAACGCAAAGACACTGATCAACCCTAATGCATCTCGACACAGTCGCTATCTCGAGCTACACTTCAACGAACGTGGCCGCATTCAAAGCGCGAAGGTTCTGGCGTACGGACTGGACAAGACCCGTCTTAACCGCCTTACGTTCGAGGAGCGCACGTATCATGTCTTCTACCAATTCCTGGCAGGAGCTACTCCTGAGGAGAGGGATCGTTACAACTTGGAGGATCCATCAGATTACGCCTTGCTTGCATCATCAGGGTGCTACCGTCTACCCTCGGGTCCCTTTAGCGATGATTCGATTGCCATGGCTGATTTGCGTGTGGCAATGAAGACTCTCGGATTCAAGTCTAAACACGTTGCTTCCATCTTCAGCCTCCTCGTCGCTATTCTCCTTCTAGGAAACCTTCAATTTGGCGAGGCGGATGCGCGTGACGTTTCTGCTTACGTCTCCAACATGCCTGTGCTTGAACATGTTGCGAGACTCCTAGGAGTCGGTTCAGAAGAGCTTGGTGAGGTGTTGACGAACAAGACAAGCTACGTGCGGAAGGAACTGTACACTGTCATGCTGAATGCTCATCAGAGCGCTGCCCAACGCGACCAACTCGCGCGGGACCTCTATGCGATTCTCTTCGCCTTCGTTACTGAAACAGCCAACCACAAAATCGCGCCCGGTGCGCAGGACTCTCCGCCGCCCACGCAGATCGTCATCTTCGACCAGCCTGGATTCCAGAGCAAGGGTGCTCCTGGTTCGGCATCAGTGTACTTTGGAGGCCCGGCGCCTTTAGTTTCGGCTCAAGGCCAGGCTAGTTTCGACGAGTTCTGTATCAACTTCTCCAACGAACTTCTGCACTCATACGTGCTGCGGAATACTTTTGAGGATGCGGTCGGATACAATAGTCAGCTCACGGGCGACGGCATCACGTTACCTTCGGTGACTACGATGGATAATGCAGGTTGCATTGAGCTGTTACGAGGAGCGCAATTGAGTGAGAGGGCACACAGGAAACCTGGAGGTATGCTTGGGGTGATGAACAAGGCATGCTCATCCTTCAGGCTGGGAAGAGCGGGGATAAGAAGGAAGAAGAGATGTTGCAGGACCTCGTCTCGAAGTTCGGAGTTCACGCGTCCTTCGTTGCCCCTTCGGCGGAAACACCAGAGACTTTCACCTTTGGCGTTAACCACTATGCAGGTAGCTGCACTTACGACGTTCATGGCTTTATCGAGAAGGACGCGGACATCCTCGATTCCGCTTTCGTGACTCTTCTTCGCAACTCTTCAGATTCATTCGTTTCAAAGTTGATGTCAGGCCCCAGTTTGGCTACAGAGCGTCATTCGAAGGACGAGAGTATTCTTGTTCAAGCTCAGGTTTCATCACGACCGCTCCGTCAACCTACTCCCATCTTGTCTCGAGACAGCTCATTACCCTCAAATGGCGAAGAACACGGGCGCCTTGACCCTACGAAGGTTTACCCCGTCACCACGCAGCTTAACTACAATCTTTCCGAGATCATGTCCAGTCTCGACAGAGCCCGCTTGTGGACCATATCCTGCATTCGCCCTAATGACTCCGGCTCGTCGAATTCTTTCGACAAGCGAAGAGTCAAGGCACAAATTCGTTCCTTGTTGTTACCTGATGTCGTCGCAAGGCGAAAGGCCGACTATGTGGTCGACTTCGAGCATGCTGCGTTCTGTGACCGATACGTTCCTACTATCGGGGGTTCAGAGCAGGAGCGAATCGCCCAATGTGCTCGTGCCAATGGATGGCAGGATGGGATGGATTATGTGGTCGGCCATCGCATGATCTGGCTCACCTACTCTGCTTGGAAGATGGTTAGGATGTTCTTCGGGCGACAGAAAAGGAGTTGAAGAAGGGTTCCGGAGAAGGCGCTGAGGATGACGAGAGCATATTGCCGGATGATGCAACCGAGTACACGCATCACGATGGATCGCTCGCGACGCCTACTCCCTTCTACGAAGTCGGCGCCAGTGAGGAAAACCTGTTGCTCTCACGGATGGGGACCAACGGTACTCATTATCATGACCCCAACCTCAATGCCAGTCACCTCCAAGTACCCACATCGCCCTCTCACGCAGATACGCCGGCGTATAGTGAAGGTGAAGGCGAAGGTTGGGGTTCCGAGTGGGACAAGAAGGGTGACGGCAGCGGTGGTCTGCCTCTCGCACAGTCCAAAGAAGGCGGCATGGTGGTCAAGGAAGCGCCTAACACTGTTGAAGAGGTACCGACGAGTCGTGTCCGGCGGAATTGGCTGTATCTCGTGTGGGCGACAACATTCTGGATCCCGAACTTTCTCTTGAACAAACTCGGCCGCATGAAGCGACCTGACATTCGGCTTGCTTGGCGGGAGAAGGTGACCATTTTCTGGCTGATCGTATTCTTCAACGGTGTTATCCTCTTCTATATCATTGAATTTGGCCGTCTCCTCTGCCCTGATAGTAACAAAGTCTGGGCCATCAATGAGGTCAACCAACACACAGGAGACTCAGATTTTTGGGTTGCTATTCAGGGTCAGGTCTACGACGTCTCGAACTTCATTCACGGTGACCACAGTGACATTTCTGGGGAAGCTAGCAATGGTGCCGACACGCTGGCGACTATCGCTGGCCAGGATTTGACAGGCTACTTCCCGATTCCACTCACTCTTGGATGTCCAGGGCTCGTGTCGGACACGAATGCCGCGCTCACGCCTGCAAATTTCACGGATTACGTGCCCACCGCGATACACACCTCTGGTTCCCAGCAGGCTGTCTCGACGTCCAAACTTCACCAGGACGATTGGTATACCGCCATCTTCTTACCCAAGATAAAGGAGTTTCGCAAGGGTAATCTCGTGGTCACCAAGCAGGACATTGCGGCTGAGGCTAATCAGCAGGATACCCAACGGTAAGCATACTACCTTTATTACGTTCTTTCATTCCTCATTCCTCATACCTCCGAAGTCTCTGGGCCATCTGGAACGACAACGTCTATGATCTTTCAGACTACTTCAATTCCATCACCGTCAATACAGGGAATTCGGAGTATTCCTTCCTCAGTGAGGCCATTACAGACTTGTTCAAGCAGCAACCTGGTCAAGATATTACGAAGTCTATCAATTCAGCATTGGCCACCATGGACGCGACGACTGCTGCTCAGAATATCGACTGTATCAAAAATTTGTTTTACGTTGGACAGGTCGATTTCCGGAAGACTCCCCGTTGTCAAGTACAGAACTATATGCTGTTGGCGTTTAGTATTCTATTGATGTCTTCGATGGGACTCAAGTGTAAGTAGTTCTAATACGTCCGATGAATATCGCTGGGAGCTGATCTTGTTGGTATATTTAGTTCTGGCCGCATTGCAGATGTCTCCCAAGCGGCATCCAGAGATGCTCGACAAGTTTGTTCTGTGTCAGGTTCCTTGCTATACTGAAGGCGAGGATTCCTTGCGTCGTACCATTGATTCCCTCGCTGCGCTTAACTACGATGACAAGCGGAAACTTATATTCCTCATCTGCGATGGCAATATTATCGGTACCGGTAACGACAGAACAACGCCTCGTATCGTCCTCGATATTCTCGGCGTTGATCCCAAGTTGGACCCGGAGCCCCTGTTGTTTAAGTCGATCGGCGAAGGGTCTAAGCAGCTGAACTATGGAAAGGTCTATTCTGGTCTTTATGAGTTCGAGGGCCATGTCGTTCCGTAAGTGCTCTCTTCGATGTCACACGATGTCGAACTGAATGTCTCTCGTTTAGGTATATCGTTGTGGTCAAAGTCGGCAAACCCACCGAGCGCACAAAGCCAGGCAATCGTGGCAAACGTGACAGTCAGATCTTGTTGATGCAATATCTCAACAGAGTTCACTTTGATGCGCCTATGACACCGCTGGAGCTGGAAATTTATCATCAAATGCGCAATGTCATCGGTATCGATCCTGCGTTCTATGAATATATCTTCACTGTGGATGCTGATACGGTATGTCTCCTACGGTTTCTTGGTCTTACAGCTGCTCAAACTTCTGTACTATTCACAGACTGTAACACCTGAATCACTGAATCGTCTCGTTGCCTCCGCTGCCGACGACTCGTCTATCATTGGCATCTGTGGAGAAACAAAACTTGACAACGAAGAAGGATCGTGGTGGACCATGATTCAGGTATGATTGCCTTTGAAGTGATTTTATACATACCCACTCACCGTCTATAAAGGTTTACGAGTACTACATTTCTCACCATCTATCCAAAGCCTTCGAGAGTCTTTTCGGTTCCGTGACATGTTTGCCTGGTTGTTTCTCGATGTATCGCATTCGGACAGCCGACAAGGGTCGACCTATCATCATCTCCAACCGCATCATAGAGGAGTACTCTGAACCGAACGTCGATACTCTGCACAAGAAGAATCTGTTGTCTCTCGGAGAAGATCGTTTCTTGACAACTCTTCTTCTCAAGCACTTCCCCACATTCAGGACGAAGTTCACGCCGGACGCTCTTGCCCACACAATCGCACCAGAGTCATGGCGTGTTCTGTTCTCTCAGCGACGTCGCTGGATCAACTCGACCGTCCACAACCTTTGCGAGCTGGTCTTCCTGCCTGAACTCTTCGGTTTTTCTGCTTCTCAATGCGATTCTTTGTGTTCATCGATTTGCTTGGTACATTGGTGCGTATTGTTCACATATCACTCTCACTCGCAGCTCACATATGTTGCAGATCTTGCCATCGACTGTCGTTTACGTGAGTAGTTTGCATGCGGTTCAAGTCTCGCTCGCTGACGATATTTCTTCCAGCTGGTTTATCTGATCATCGTCACGGCCACCGGACAATCGGCCATTCCTATCATCTCTATCATCATGTTGGCTGCAGTATATGGTCTCCAGGTGTGTAGTTCGTGGTTCAAAAATGTGACTGTTAGCTCATGTCACATGCAGGCAATCATCTTCCTTCTTAAACGAGAATTCATGTTGATCGGATGGATGGTGGTATACATCCTCTCGTAAGTTCTATTTGCGTTAACACTAACGAGAAGTTGATGTAAATTGCTTGCACAATAGTTATCCGGTCTACAGTTTCTTCCTACCGCTGTACTCGTTCTGGTGCATGGACGATTTCAGTTGGGGTAACACGCGTCTTGTTATCGGCGAAGGTAACAACAAGAAGGTCCTCATGAATGATGATGAAAAGTTCGATGATTCCATGATTCCTTTGAAGAAGTTCAGCGGTATGTGCCATTGTTCAACACTAACACTTACTCTAACTTCTGACGCATGTATAGAATACGAGGCGGAGGCTTGGGAGACTGGCTCCCGTCATTCTGACGAGACTGGCTACAGTGGTAAAGCACGTTCGCGGTCACGCGCTCCCGGTTCAAGAGCAGAATCTCCACACAGCTTCCACCAGGCGTCGCATGCGGGCGATTACTATCGGGATACCAATGTAACCAGCCAAAACGGCTCACAACGCAACGCGTCCCAAAGCAACCTCTCGCATTACACTGCCCAACAGCCGATGTCTCAGTTCAGCCTTCCGCACCAGCCCTTCATACCATACGGAGGGCCTGGATCCGCTGCTGGATCGGATTATGGTGGTCAAATGCCCATGCCTGGACCTATGCCCTACCAGAACACGGGTAGTGTCTACGGAATGATGCCAACCGCTCCTCGCAATACCGTCATGACAAACCTGAACATGTTCGGTGGCGACCCCAATGGCTCGCAAACAGGGTTTGCACCCCCCATCGCGCCAGGAATGCAACGGCCGATGTCGACATTCTCTTTAGCGACATCGGTGAATCCGTTCGCCGGACCAAGCATGAACCCTAATCCCAGTGACGATGATCTCGTCAACGCACTGCGGAACTACCTGAGCACGCAAGACCTGATGACAGTCACAAAGAAGTAAGTTTTGCGCTTCAGACATTACCAGATATTGACAGCGTCGCAGGACTGTTCGGGAAGCCATCCAAGCGCGATTCCCCAAGGCAGATCTCTCAGACCGAAGACAGTTCCTGAACGATGCTATTGACAATATACTCTCCCAGTCATAGACGCTTTTTGGTAAAGCTTATTGTGATGACACTCGGACATTTGACGTAGTGGACTTTGGCCTATCTCCTCCATCTTTAGCTGCATTGAAACGGACTTCCATCGTTGCATCATCAGTCATTATAGCAATTGTAGTAGTCGTGGGACGTTTTCCTAATATCCAATGGAACATTATCTGCTTTCGAGTCCTTTCGAGTCTGACGCAAGGCAGCCAATGTAGAGCAATGAGGCAGGTGACGGCGGATATACCCGGTTAGGCATGCGAGTACTTCAGCATCGACCCCGCCTCCTAGCTACTTACACTTTTCTTGCACTTTTCTTGCTGTTATGCCTGCCCCAGTTGCGCTATATGTAGTAGCCGTTTTCGGCGTTGCTGCCGCCGGCTTTGCATTTCATCAAGTGAGTAGCACTACCGACCAACTTGCCAAAGCATTGTTCTCATCAACTTACTTATCTTAGTTCGTTTACGAACCTCATATCGCCCCTAAGATCGAGACATGGGCGGAATCCTTCTTAGAACGCCGCAGACAGCGGAAGATGCAATTGCGAGGTCTCGTCCCTGCTCATATCGTGCATGAACACAGCGACGAGAATGGGGCTCGGAGAGCGACCGACAGGAAAGGACACAGTGCAGATGGGCTCCTCGATAAGAAGGGGCATCGAGACGATCACTCGGATGACGATGACGACGATGCTCACTTTGGAATGTCCATCGAGCTTGAGCGACTCGTAGCGAAAGAGAGGGATGAGTGGAGAGACAGCGGCAGTGCCTCCGGCCTCAGACGTAGGAAGACTGCGGGTACAATGGACGAGGTATGCTGCCAGCTCATGTTGTTGTATGCGCACCGTTGACGTGCACCCGGCCCCAGTCCAATCACTTTATCCCATATCCTCCTATCTCCCCGACGCATGTAATTTTCGACTCGTCTGTGCCGCCTTCTCCATCTTCCTTGGAAGGCAGGTCGATATCAAGCAGCCCAGTGTCCTCTCATCGATCATCTGTTCAATCTTCTACTGCCAACAGTCCTTCTCCTCTAGTCATCCGTCTTGCAGAATCCCGCCAGCCCTTACATAATATGTCTAGGAATTCGTCACCCAGGTTGCCCACTCCCATATCGAACTCTTCTGTAGTATCAACCCGTGCCCTAACTCCCAACGTCACAGATGAAGGATCATTTCATTCAGCTTATTCGTCTCGGGGATCTACACTGCACGTCTCTCCTGTCACAGGACCCGCTGTCCCATCCAGCGAAGTTCACATAGCCGCTGGTACCGACGTGTTGAGCCCGAGCCCTATTCATCTCAACATCCCACTGGCCGCTCTCCAACGGACGGAATCTCCATTCTCGGACATATTCTCCGTTGCGACTAGCGGCACCATGTCCTCTATGGGCTCGCCTCGCGTGCGGTCTCCCAACACGGACTCTGGCCTGGACCTCCCATCTGACGAGGAGTTCGACGTGCTCTCTCCGCGCTCGGGCATGTTCAGCCCCCCGAGCGTCCCCGGAGACGATCTCTTCGACCTCGCGTCCGATGCGTCGAGCTGGGCCAGCGTCGGTCATCGCTCCCCCTCGCCCTGATATGTCTCTTCCCAATTTCGGCTCGCATATTGCTCTTGCTCTCACGTGTTGTACAATGGAATGATCCTTGCCACTGTTGTTTGTACTCTCGCGCTCTCCAATCTTAGTCGTTCCTGTCCCATCGTCACCCCATCATTAATTTGGCCTGTAGCAATGTTTCGCATTCTTGTTGTAGAATTGCTATATCATTAACGCCTCTCGCCTCTCGTACTCGATGTTGCAATGTATAATCTTTGTTTCTGACTCGGATGAGTGAATCTCAAGTGAATGCCTCTACAGACCGGTATGGAATGAACCTTACAACGTTCCAAGAGCATAGACAAAGCCAACTAAATAGTTGAGTCCCCATGCTAAGGCTCTAGTTCAATGATTGTCCGGGTCCACCCTGCGCAGCCTCACGTCCTCCGGCAGCATTAGACGAAAACTCACTGCATTTTCATTGTTTGTTACAGGACATGCACTTAGTTGATTCAAAAGCTACAATTGTAAAATATAGGAACTGCCGGCGACCGAAATCACCTCGAAAGATGCGCCGTGGTATCCCCTACAGCTTCCGCTCGATAAAGCTCTCAATAACTCCTGCAGTTGTGAGGGGATATTCCTTGAGCACGACCTCCCCGTCGACTATGAACGTGTTCGGCTGCACGAAGATTTTCCGCGGCTATACCAAGACAGTCACAGTCAGCACGCGACCGAGAATCGACGACGTTTGACATTATTCTCACCAGCTTCTTCTTGAGGACGAGATCCCTGATCTCGCCATCCCACCCGGGAAGTGGCGTCGTGAGCGCGGTGTAGAACTGTCGCGCACCCGCGCCGTCCGCGGTGCTCTTGCGCGTCTGCAGCTCGACGAGGAGCTTGCCCGCGACATCCTTGCCCTCTGTGAGCACCTTCTGTCTGTCGACCTGAGTGGGGACGTCGGTGTCAGGGTAGAAAGGCAGAAGGCGGGACAGAATATACGTACGCGGACATAGAGGTTCTCAAGGGACCCGTCCGCTGTGCGGACCTCTTCGAGGCGCGCGAGTCCAGCCTTGATCATGAACAGTGTGATACCCATACTGATGAAGGGATTAGTGCGCTTGCTGGGGCAGGAAGGGAGAGGAAAGAGCATACCGCGCCTGCATATGCGCCTGGCCGTGCTTCTTGGTTGCAGGGTCGTAGAACTCGAGAGCGCGTAGGCCTGCACGAGCCATGAGCAGGAAGGAAATGTACTGAATGTCGTCGATGTCCTTTTGGTCGACATACTGGTGTGAGAGAAGTTGATTAGCGTGCGATAGGGCAATGAGGGAACATCGCTGGAGCTTACGCTGAAGATCTTCAGAATGTCCAGGTTGCTGACGACTTCGCAGATGCAGGAGATTAGATACGAAGACACTGCAGAAACGTTTGAGGGCACTTACGATAGAGCGCAACAGACTCCGCCCGGCATTCCTCCATCGACGAGGACACTTCACCCAGAATGGAGTCGGGAGTTTGGCCCGGCTTGTACCACGACGTACTAAGAAGCGACGCTCGTGAGTCAGCATTCATTCTCGGGGGAATTAGCGGACTTACATGGGCTTCCCGGTGAGGGGGTTGATAACCTAAACCATATCTCAATAAGCCCCGGTTTATTTCGCATGTGAAGAGCTTGACCGCACCTTCGCGGGATCAAAGTTCATCTTCCCATCGGCGCTCTCCTGGAACAACTTGCCGCTTCCGTGCCCAACAACTCATGGTTCGCCACCTGCAGCTCGAAGGCGCGGGTGTCCCAAGCGTTGTACAGCTCGACCACGTCGTGAATGAATGTCAGCTCCTCATCTATATGAATTACGGCCTTGTTAGCATCGCACTAGGCAGATGGGAACATGAGCATACTTGGAGCTTTAGCGGCAAGGATATTCTGCATGTACAGATTTTATGTAAGTACCGGTTAAACCCGTCATGAGAGACGAAAACGTACCGCTAGCGAGACATTCTTGAAGCCCGTCGACTCGCGGATTTCATAGTAGTTCTGGAGGGATGGTTGGGTATCATATACTAGATGTAAACATGCAACTTACTGGAATCTACACAAAAAAGGGTAAATGAAGATCATACGTTTAGTGCTTTGCGACACTCACATTGATACCGGCAGGGATGCCTAAAGAAATTTGAGACAGGTTGAGAATCAATAAGCGATACTGGCTTACCTCCTGTGGCAAAGGTCACGACCTCCAGGGCGGTGAAATCCGGTTTTCTAAATACATCAACCTCGAAGTCTTTGCCCCATGGCAATGACTTGATTAACTCCGGCGCATCGTTGACCAGCTTGTCGTATTTGGCACTCAGTTGCTTGTCCACAATGGCAGTGAATCCTAACGAGAAACGGTCAACGTGTTATATTTGCACGTGGTGGACTATATTACCTTCCCATTCCGCTCGGCCGCCATATGGGTCAACATACGTTTCCACGAAGCCGATATAGCTCTCGACCACAGGGCCGACGTCCTTGACCCACTCCGTCGAAGCTTTCTTGTGCGCAGGGATGGAACCTGTCTTAAAACTATTCGCCGGTGGCATTAAAGACGTTAGGCGGCATTCAGATTGCACCGAAACGGAACACACACGACTCGATGTAACCTTCGATCATGGCGGTCTGATGGTCGTTTGCGGCATATTTCTTGGCCTATAGAGATAGAGTTAGAAGGGTGAAGAGATTATCTAGAGAATCTCAGGACCTCAGCGAGCGCCGCGTTGACTTTCTGCAACGCATCTGCGAAGTCGCCGTATTCAACAGTCAGCGCTGCCTTTTTGTCAAGTATGTCAATCGTATGCAGGGAGGAAGCCTGCGAGGCGGCCGACGCCACGAGTAAAGTGAAGGTGTCAGGACCGTCCTTGCGTACCCTGCATGTAGTAACCCGGTAAACAGCAGCTTCCCAGAATGAATTGGGATGGCATACCGGGTGTTTAAGACGTCGATTCCAAGTTTCTCCGCGGATGCCTGCACCGAGGCGACCTCCTCGTCGAGAATCGGATCTCCAAGATAGTAGTTGGAGATGTGGCCAAGATTAGGCTTGCCGATAGAGTTGCTGGACTCGGGAACGAGTTGGTAGATATGGCCTTTGAGCTGCATCGATCTCGCTAAGTCCACAGCACGTCACGCATAGATGGCATGGACTGTCGACTCACTTCATTCCACAGCTTCAGTGCCTCCGACGCATTCGCACATTTTGCGACGACAGCGCCAAAGCTGTCCTCGGAGATCCGGGGCACGATCTTCGTGAACCCAAAAGATTTGTAGTTCACCAGATTGCTCAGCACCTAAGGCAGAAGGCACGGTGAGCACAATTAAGCCCTGCCATATGGCACGGCGCGTCGTTGAGAGAGCGTGCACCGGTGAATTACCTGGCTAGTGTACTGCATCAGATCTTCCCATTCCTCCGCTGTCACACCCGAGCGTTGCTGCAGGCTCCCAAGGTCCGTAAGCTTATCGTTATCGCTGAAAGTCAGGATCAGGAGATCATAGAGCTTCTGCGCCTGAGGCGTCCACTGGCCCTGGATGATGCGCACGCCCGCCCAGGAAGCCTCGCCAACGTGGTGCGCGTATTTCTTCTCCTTTGAGCTTCAAGCGAATTGATTAACCGCATGTGCTGCGACAGCTATAGCGACGTCAGACGCACCTCAGCAGCGCGAACGACTTTGCCACATTGAGGCTGCACAGCGGCGCGGCGCGGTCTGCAAGGAAACGTTCGGCGGCGATGTTAACCATGGTCCTTGAGTGTGCTACGGGGTTGAAGCGCAAAACAAGTGGTATTGGTGGGCGTGTAGACGATTTGGAGAGTAAATGCGAAGAGCGGAGGACCCGCAAGCTCGATAATCGCATTCGATCGTCTTTAGCAGCTTGATCAGGAGCAAGAACCACCAATTCGGCAATCACCGCAACTTTACTACGTTAGTAGAATGTATGCTCTGGTGGTTTCATACTTTTATCAGACCTCCTTAAGGTTGGGTATGCAGATCTAGCTATCCCAGCGAATTTGAAGATCGGAAGCTGCATGAAGTCGTTAAGTATTCCAGTCGTATCATCGTCATAAAGAAAAGTGAAAAGTATCAATGTATACAATACAAACAAACAATTAAGGTCCGTACATATGAATCCTAATCCAAAGCTTCTAGGGTGGACATACAATCCAGAAATGCAACGAAGATTAAGCAAGGATCTCCTTCCGATAACATGAACCCGGCGAAATTGACAACAGTCAAAAGGCACCCTGGCCGAGACATTACCTCCCGGGCCAGAGCATATTCTCATTTCCGGTTTTGTCGGGGAACCAGGCTCTTCAAGCTCTTCAATAACGACTCCGTCCGCATCGAGCCCGATCCCAGCGACATCCACGCCCGCCTGGAAGTACGTGCGCTGGACGTCCAATTCCAGACGAGGTGTCCGCGCCTGGGCTTGTGGCGGTGGCGACGACCGCACCAGCGCGGGCGGTGGCGGGAGCGTGAACACCGGTGAGAACATAGCAGACGATGCGAGCGGTGGATTGGGGGAGTACGGTCGCGGAGACGCCGTCCACCTGTAGCCATAATCTGGGAGCGTGTCAGGTGTCGCCGGTCTACTCCCGCGCCGAGCGAAGTCAGGAGATGGTGGCGGCGGGAATGAATATGGGCGCGAAGGAGAGACGCGGTCTGCGAAGAATGTGTAGTAAAATCGTGGAGAATTCCGCGTGCCGGCGGCAGGCCTTGCAGTACCTGAGGAGGATGCGCGGCGGGTATGTGTGGGAGTCCGACATTGCCAATAGCTTGGTCCGGAGGGGTGAAGAGGTCTGGATGGCTGCGGGGATATAGGAATACTGGCCGAGAAGATGCTCTCAGAGGCTGCTTGACATGGGAGGTACCGCGTGCCCAGAGCGTTTCCACTGCAACAGGGTCAGAGTAAGATAGCTGAGATCAAAACGCCACTGCTCACCAGACCGCACAGCCTATCCCTTCGCGAACGCAACCGCATGCGCTCTTCAGCATTTTGGCGACGATGGAGCGATCAAAGTACTTCGAGTCCATGCCTACGACGGCCTCCTGCGCATCGTCGCGCGCCATCCATACTCCACGGCCGCACTGCGGAAATGCCCGCATGTGCACAAGCGTGCCGCAGCCGTTCGTTCTGCGCGTTGGGCGTGTGCCTGCGCTTGCCCGGGCGCAAGGAGAACCCGTACGAGGATACAAGGGTAGAGGCGAGGGCTGGAACGGCGCGGGCGCGGATTCATCCACGCTACACTCCTCCCCTCCACAAAACAACATAAACGGCTCCTCCTCCACCGGTGCGTCTCGCCTCACGTCCTCGAATTGGATACCGCTGCTCTCGCCTCCGACGTCCTCTGCATTCCACTCACGCCACTCTCCGCCGCTGTAAGTGTACTCGTCCTCCCCGGCACCGTCAGATACTTGTGTCGGGCTAGCTGTTCTCGCGATTATTATTGGGCGTGGGTTGGCAGTCACAGAACCAGAGGCTGGGGGTATCGTGCCAGACAAGGGCCGAGCGCCACTCGGCAGACCATGCTCGAGGCGCATAGCACCACGCCGTCGAAGGCGAGAAGCCTCCCCTGTGCGCACGAGGTCCGAGAGGAAGATAGAATCGTCTGCATCGACAGGCTGCGGCGGGGCCAAGCTGGAGCGACGGCGGGGTGAAGGACGCGGAGTATATTCAGAATGCCTACGGTAGACTTGAGGCATGGTACAAAACAAGATGGGAGATATACAGTATGGGTCTGCGGTGAAAGATGGAAGTGGTCGAGATGGAAAAAGCGGAATGAGCGCGGGCACAGACTTTCACCGCCGCAACAATCCGTCGTGGAGGACGCAAGGTCTTAATTATGTCAGCATCGTCAAATTACTTCCGCACCGTCGGCGCTTAATTACCCCATACGGCATTACTATCGAATGCCGAGCCAAATAAGGTTGGTACCCCCTGTTAAGAGGCCGAACTTATCACCAAAACGTGGTACATATAGCGCATGTAGGTAGAGCCATGTACCTCTGGAGAAAATATCGTATCGTACAAAAATAGTGCCTATACATGAGACCGGGGTATTCGCGCTCATAGCTTGCTTCGAGCACGCCGCTTGTCTCGAGTCCGAACCTGTCGTCGCAGAGCAGAGGGCTCTGGAATCCTGCCAGGGTCGATACCTTCCAGCGCAGCAGCTTCCCGAAAGATGGGGTCATGCTTGAGCGCACGTGCTATCCGCTGCTCCTGCGAGGGCTGGCCAGGCGCGTTGACCTCAAAATCAGGCGCACGCGCATACCCTATGGTAGCTACCCTGATGAGAATGGCGCTACACCTATATGAGCGTTTTGCGAGCAAGTGAGAATGCGGAGCAGGAACATACGCAGTGAGCCCGAAGATAGGCTTCGTCCCGCCTGTTTCTCTTCCGGTCATAAACCGGTGCAGGCGGACCTTGCCTGGACGAGTGCTCGAGCTGACGTCGTCGTATGTGTGGTACTTCATCTCGAGCATCTCGGGCTCAGTAGCGAAGGGCGGTTCCGAATGCAGGAAGGAAATCAGCGGATGCGAGAAGAGTGAGGTCACCTCTGGCGTATTCAAGATTGGCTAGAAATGCCGTAAGCAAAATAGGGGGATGGGTGGTGAATGGCTGACGGACTCGAAGCGTGTTATCCAAAATTAATACCACAACACTGCGATAAATAGTGGGTCAACAAACCTCTTGTATGTCAATTATGAAGATACGTACGGAGTGACTATCAGGCTATTACCAGCCAAGAACGGTTCCAGGATACATAGTAACGGAACTTTCTGAGGATCTAGCGGTAAACCTATCTGCTGGATTCAACGATGTCGCCTGATGGTATTCAAAACGCTATACCTCTTCGAATGCTTCACGTCGCTGAATAATGATTAATGAAGGGGGAAGCATTAAAACGTAAGATATACACGTACAGCAGTCAGTTCGATATTGTGGTCTTGAGGATCTCGCTTGCCCCCGGGTAATGAAGTGTCACCTGCGTATGTCCTCAACGTCGACGCACGCCTTTGCCACGTTTGAATCTTCATCAAATTGCATGGAACATCGATGAGACACACCTACCGACTCAACAAGACGTACAAGTCTCCCATTCTTCCCACAAACAGCGCAACGAGGACTGCGGCACTCCTGGACTTCGGGTATCGCATGGGAAGCCTCGGGGACGATACGCCAATAAATTCTGTATACATCTATGGAGGTGCAAATGACGACTTAGATTAATGGCTGAATCAGGTGAAAAGGTGAAAAATAGGGACATACTGTCGAGACTCGGGCTTGAGTTCTGGGATGGGTGCTTCATTGAGGAGCAGCTTGCCAGGACGGTGAAACCTGAGAAGATCGCTAGGGTTTCTTCGAATAGGCATGCTTCCCTAAATAGTTAAGGTAAGACGAGATACCATAACGTTAACTAAAGCCGACAGTAGGCAGGTGTGCGGTCGCTGGTGTAGGGGATGGCAAGTGGCAGACGCGCCTGATTCAACCCGGGTGTTGATCGGGATTTCGGCCCGACATGCCGGTGTGCGTTCAAGAATTTTTAGTCTCTTCATTCCCAAGGTGACGATGTTTTCTACGTACTATGCCTTTCATAAAGTATTACTTCACCTCCAACTATCAGGTTTTACGAGAGAACACCATTAGTGTCACTTATAATCGACAACGTATACTTGTACACATCGACATGATGTTTTTATTCAATAGGTCCCTGCCCAGGCTTCCTACCATTTCAACTCTGCAGCATACCCGCCGCATGTAGCAATCGTATTCGTGAGCGGTGCGTCGACGTTTTCTCCGTTAACTCGCCGCAATGAATTTTGAGCCAATAAAATCCATTTTCTGACACGCAATGTCTCAGCCCGTTCCTTGTCAACACCTCGATGTCTGTTTGGTGCGGCACTTCTGTCATGTGCTACGCCTACTATATGACGTGGCGGGCGAAGAGAGCCTGAGGCGTATACGTCGTCCTTCAGGCAATGCATTGCGCTTCAGAAACTCATATTCTGCGCAGAAGACTGAGTCGACATAGGAATCCATAGAAGGAACGACTTCTACCTAATACTAGAGGCTCGTCAGCGAGACTATGGCGCCATTCCGTTTCGAGACTGGTCTTTGTGACAATAGTTGGGTTGAACACACGATCACGAATTCCTTCAAGAACAAAATCGTCGACTCACCTTACAAGAAGGGGTTGTTGTATATTAGATATTTCGGTGATTGATATCCCCGAGCGTCCTGACGCTCATCAAAAAGCAGTGAGTCGCACGCTTTTAGCCAGTAGATCCGTCAGGATATGTGATATTTATCAGATTGTCATAGAGAGAGGAAGGGTATGGTCCCAATCACTCAGCCGTTTCCTACACCTCATGACCAGTTTCCTGTCGGTCCGATCATTCATAGACTATCCAATAAACTCTATACATGAAAGGAAGAACGACGAGGAGGAGATAACAGATAGAAGTCCAGCTCTTCGCCTCCAAGTTCGCTCGGAGCATCAGATGATGAGAACACCCCGTCGAGCAGAGGCACACTCGTCGAGCATGTGGCTAATAGGGCACTGAGGATCGAACGTCCGCCAATGGCGGCCACAGCTTCGATGATATTATCTATACGTGGAACGTGGAGTAGAGAGAACGAAATCCTATAATGGGGGTAGAATCATGCGTCGATATCTGCGGAACAGGACGCTCCACGCCCAGAAGCAACAATCTCTGCGAGCAGAAGCAGTATGAAGCATGAGCTTGGCCACGCCACTGTCCGCCCTTCCTCAAAATCCGATAGAATAGTAGATTTCAGCGAACTGTTGACCATCTACGCCCTCGTCCGAACGTAAGTAGTGGCCCAATGGCCTAGACAGTGGCACAGAAGCTAGTGCGCACGCTGCGAGAAGTCCGGAATATTACCAAGGCACGCACATCAGCGGAGAATCGTCCAAGAAACCAGTTCCTCACTGCTGCATCATGATCCGGACGCCTCGGCCCCGCAGGCGGCGTCGTCGCGGACGCTCTCAGCCAGCTCGCGCAGAAGATTGACCGCGGCCCGCGCTCAAACCTGCGCACGGTCATCTGCGGGTGCAATCGACTCGAAGACGGCGCTGTGGCTGACCAGCGGGTTCGCTGTTGACACATAGAAGTTCGAAGCCAATAAATCGATTCTCTGGTGCGAAACAAACTGATGAAGCAGATCAAAGAATCAAGAGGTTTCAAACGATGCAATGATTACGTCTAGGAGGTTTACTATCAAGCAATCTGCATTCGACGCGATTTAAGAGTAAAACAAGAGGTACGCATAAATATCGCGTCGCGATCACGTGAGGTCGGCAGTAAGTTCAACTTGCTTTTTTAGTTTCGTATAACTACCTCACCGCTTCAGCAATTCGTTTGTACAGTCTTTTACCCCGTAACTGCCGCACTAGTTGTGAAAACTTCGACACTCAATCACTGGAAGGATGTGACCAAGGGTTGAGTCATAATTACCGATTTCGCGCAGACTACTGTCCACGGACGCCATCGTTCGTTTGCTGAGCTGCACATGCCGAACGAGAATGTGTCTGCTTCGTCAGGGTGGTATTGTCTGGCAGCGGCATCTTAATCCTTGGGCGTGGTCGCCGGTACAGCTGTCCGCTAACCTCAAATAATACCCAGAATGGTTGCAATAACAATGTATCGTCGAAATGTGTCTTCCAGAGTGTGTATCTACTGTCTAATGACTTGACTTTTCTCGAACACGCAGGCGGTCGCCGACCATGCAGGCAGTTCTCATTACAGTTGTACATTAGGACGCCACGCGCCCTAGCCTCATGCGTCGTGGTGTTCCTGCGATAGCTTTCTACATAGAATGGCAGTAAGCTCCACCATCTCCGCGCAAGGCGAATCTTTGACTGAGGTTGGGCTGCGAAGCTTGCTGCAAACGAACAAGGCCGCCCAAAGTCCCAGCATGCCAACTTGCTATCTTGGCCACATCTGGTGCACTACAAGCATCGAGCTAGTACGAGGATCCCCCTGGCTGCCCATGCCCTGAGCAAGCGCTCGAGACTGAGCGTGCACGGAGTTGATTACGCCGAGAGTACATCGCTGTACATCGGCAAACAGAGTGACAGCGAGCCCTCCGATGCGCTCCCCAAATTCATTTCGTCTAAAAACCCGGACTGGAATCTCGATTAGGAGGCTCGGGATCTGGGCTGCTCCTGACATGCTGACAAAAGGAAAGTGCGCACTTCTCGAACTTTCATTAGTCCATTGGCGTATCTCGGACCCCCTCCTTGGCGACTCGGAACGACCCCCGACGCTGCGGGCTCGCGCCACGCGCATGAGCTATCCAGCGGTGAGGATCCTCTCGAGAGGCGGCTGGAGCGAAAGGCGGCGTACCACGATGAGCGTGAAACGGTTCCGACAAGCGGAGCTTGCAGTCAGAAGCTTGGTGTCCGTGCGAACTGAAAAAGCTGCGTGGACGTGCAACGTTTGCAGCAAGCACTGAAAAAAAAGCTACCGATGATGGCCGGTAAGTGCGGAGACACCCGATGCCACGGTGAACTGTTTACTGCCCAAATCTAGTCGCCACCGAACCAAATCTGGAGCCACACCATCCCATCCGGGAAAAAAGGCGTCCCGTTTTGGTATGAACTACTTCCCAATTGGCGTGATGTCATCGAGTACAAGCATTCACGCTTTCAGCAGGAGACGCGAAATGAGAGCCAAACAGGAACCAAACGGGAGACTGAAATGTCAGCAGGCCCCCAGGACATATATATAATCCAGTTCCGCCCACTTCTCCCCCAGCGTCTCCCTTTCCCTCTCCACCACCACCAACACCTCAGACAGCCCTCGCCGCGATTAGCAGGGCTCCCTCTTCGCACACTCCGGCCACCTTGGAAACGGCAAATCTACCACAAGCGGAACAATTATTCTCCATCCCAGCCCGACGTTTTCCTACTCGACTACTCGGCCCCGTTAGACCATCACATCCGATAGACTCCCAGTACCACAATGTCTGCCGCATCCACAGCCCTCGCTTTCGACTCTGCGATCTCCTCCCCCTCCTCCTACTTCAACGCACTATTCACTTTCAGCTCCTCCTCCCTCCTCCTTCTTGCGCTCTCCCTATGCTTCCTTTATTTCTGCGCTTTTGCTATCTACCAGCTATTCCTCTCTCCGCTTTCGGCCCTTCCCGGGCCCTGGTACGCCGCCATCTCCGATTTCTGGTTGACCACCCATGTCGTGCGTCTGCAACAATGCAAAACCGTGCAGACACTGTTCGACAAGTATGGGCCCGTTGTCCGTGTTGGTCCCAACAAGGTCATCTTTTTAGACGTCACGACCATGAGGAGCGTTTACTGCGTGCACAAATTCGACAAAAGCACGTATTACAAAAGTCTCCTAACGTTGGTATTCTCGTTATCTATTTGTTGTTCCCTCAATGACGTATTTTTCCATACAATCTAGGAACGACAACGATCATGCGTGAGTTTCAATGCATGCACGTATTATTCGGGAACTCACAGACGTGCATTCTAGCATGACCACGCTTCCCAATGCACAGCACGCGATACGCCGAAAGGCGTATGCACCGTACTACAACCTAGCCAACCTCGCTCTTTTCCAGACCGACTTAAGCATGCCCACCCTCAAGCTTGTGGAAGTACGTCTCGGTTCTATCTTTTTTGTGCTGCTCCTCCATTGTTGACGATACATTTTTATCCCGCAGATACTTGACCGGGTTGCTGGAAAGGCATCTGTTGATTGTCTCGACCTCTTTCGTCATCTTATGGTCGATATCCTCTCTGTTACTGTCTTTGGAAGCCGTCCAGGCTCCCTCGACAAATGGGCCACAAATATCCAGGATCCTATCACCACTGCCGTATACGATTTCCCCAAGCGCGGCATCTTGGTTCGTCGCACCCTTCTGTAAATTGACAGTATGCTGACTGTCCTATTCAGCGCAGTGCGGTTCCCACTTGGGCGTGGAATATCGTCTGTAGCATTCCTAACAACCGGTGGCGTCAGATTTGTGCCTCTGACAAGATTATCGCCGAGGTCTGTTGCTATTTTATTGATTGCACTTCTGTCGACTGAATTATCGGATCATAGTTCGTCGGAGGTCGGCTCTACGAGATGCGAGCGAAAATGCAAGCTGGCCCAATTGTTGGCGAGACTGACACCGAAAAAATGCCCCTTCTTCAGCAAATGCTCCAACATCGTAGTGAAGGCATGTCTGACCAAGACATTGTATCGGAAGGCATGGGTCACATGTTAGTAACTTTTTTGCACACAGTAGCTCTGCCTGATACTCATTTCGATGATTCTGCATATCATTAGAATTGCTGGCGTGGATACCACTTCGACCACCCTCTCATATCTATTTTGGGAGCTTAGTCGTCGTCGAGATATCATGAGGAAGATTCAGGCAGAACTTGATGAGGTTATGTCTGACCGCAGAGTCGTGCCGGACGTGTCCACTCTCTGTAAAATGCCCTACTTGAACGCCTTCATCAAGGAAGGTAAGTTATTGATTTTTTCGCATGGATTGTGTTTTAGCTTTCGCACCTTGCTCAATATGATTGGTCTAGGTCTAAGGCTCTACGGGGCCGCGCCGTCTCTCCTCGAAAGAGTGGTTCCGTCCACGACTGTTTCGAAAGTAGACGATGCATTTGATATGATGGGCTATGCGCTTCCCCCAGGCACCATAGTTTCGACGCAAGCCTGGAGCATGCATCGTGATGCGGAAGTGTTTCCTAGTCCTGAGACATTCTTGCCGGAACGATGGCTCCCAGTGGACGGGTCTGATAGAGAGGATGAAAGACTCCTCAGGTGCGGGTCATAATTTATATCAACTGTCCCTTAGCTCACTAATCCATATCACATTTCAGGATGTCACAACATTCGATGCCTTTCGGCGCAGGCACCCGTGTCTGTGGCGGCCAGAACTTGGCACGGATGACGTTGAGAATCGCGGTTGCCGCAATTGCCGCCAATTTCGATATCACAGCAAAGACAGCAGAGACAAACGAGAGGAGTATGGAGATGCGTGATGCGTTTGTGAGTATCCAAGTTGCCTTGTTTTCTTTCATAAACTAACAGTTCTGTAGGTCCTCTTTCCAGCGTCAAAGGAGTGCAAGCTCATTTTCACGTCTCGTGCACATTGAATGTTGCCAAAATTCCCCAATTCATCCGGACCTTGTACTCAGTATACTATTCCACCGCTTGCCAAGCAATTTTACATTACTGTTTCAATAATCGCTTTTTTGAAATCTGCCTGGTGCCGTTTCGCTTATGTCATTCACGTCATTTTCTTGTTGTCTTACTGAACTCGCTCTTCTCGTTTGGTCTTGGTTTCGTTGTTCAGACTTCTCGCACTATCCATGCGGCAGGAGGAAAGGAGGACGCAGGGGATACACATCACGTTGGAGGACGTCAGGATTGTCGATACCGTACTTGTCTTATAATATTCATGACCGCCAAGATGATGATGATGATGATTATACCGCGTTGCAATCTCTATATAGTCCCGTGCCAATAGGTAATGAGAACAGGCAATTGAATGATATAATCATGAGTACATTGATCCGGGATTTGGGCTTTGATCAAGCTGTCCAGAGGAAGGAACATATCAGTCCTGCATGTGCGAAACAGCGTAACGTACGCGGTTGTGGCGTGGGAAACGTACCTCTTCGAAGTCAAGTACTGATGCAGACGATTCAACGTTTATTTCGAAACCACCTCTTCCTTGAAATAACATTCCGCCTTATACCGCAGGAACAATTAATATGGTTGCCGCTTCGCAGTTTTCTCTCTATTGGTTGGATTCCTAACGCAGCTTCTGCACTTGCGTGACGTGGTCACTCCTGTGTATTTCCGACCGGTTTTACGTATTCGAATGGTCAAATTTACCGACCATTCTTCTCAGATCGCTGGATAAGCAACCATCTACTACCAGCATGTCTACCCAGAGGTCGTCCCCCAAGTGGCTTGACCAGCTCCGCTCTGTTCGCCGGCAGTTCCGAGCCTTTAAAAATCGGAAGGAGGACGATGATGAATATTCAGAGGAGAACTTCATCCGAATCCTACAAAGGGCTTGCGACGTTGTCCGCGGCGCAGATGCGAGCGATACCCCAGACCTGAAGGCTATCGTAGAATATGCCCACGAACTGATCAATGAGGCCATCATCTATGCTTATAATGAAGGAGACCTCTTCTTCATGCCATCTTACGCTCATAGTGAGGCCTCTCCCGTGGTAGAGGATAGCTTGAAGATAATCTTCGGTGAGCTTTATGATTCGCTCATAGTTTTTTGCGATGAATGTGAAGTCATTCGTCGTAGGGCCAGCGTTATTGGATTCTTTCAAGGCGTTCCTCGTGGGCATCGCGAAAAGGAACCCCGACAGTGGTACGAGCACATTTGGCCACTAGAGTCGACTGATGCGAGGCTTCTCCCGTAGCATTGATACCTAGGGAACCTATACCCGAGCTAGAATCGCCCAAACCTTGGATTACCGCTGTGAAACCTCACCCCAACACCACCAGGCTCTCGCGATTCCGCGAGGGCGTAACTGCGTCTGCCACGGATGCGATGCCCCTCGCGCAGCTCATCTACCAGGCACGGTGCGAAGTTACCGACGACCGCATCTGCACCCCTGTGAAAGTCGCCGTTTCGTCTGGCTCGAACTGTCTCGCCGTCATTGCTTGCGGCGGGTGGAAGAATCGTGATCCCGTACTTCATTATTACACCCTCGATGGGGACGATACAAACGAGTACCTTACCGAGGGCTGCACCATGGAGCCTGGGCTTTCTGAGGTGGCCTATCAATTGGCCTTGGATGAATCTCGCAAGCTCATGTTCATGGCAGACAGCGCCAGGATCAAGTCCTTCTCGTGGGACCCTAAATCCGCTGGACAGCCCGTACACACCTTGCGATGCGACCAGTACGAAGGTCCCATTGCCGTGCTGCCGAACGGGCGCATCGTGCGTGCCGGGAACGGCGTCGCAGCCTCCTGGAACATCAGCAAGTTGGAGACTCACGGCCCGAAGAACAAGCGCATCGGGTCCGGCAAGTTTTCCACAGATGACATCTGGAGAGACCATGATAACGACGAGATCGAGCTGTCTACCGGGAGCAAGCCACATGCGACGATCAAGTTTGCAAGCAGCAAGTTCAGGCCGGTGGTTTGGCACTTGCATGGGCCGTCCGGGAACATGCTCTGCAGCGAGAGCGGCAGGGAGAACAACAACTACTCGTGTTCCGCGGTCGATTTGGAACATAATGGGAGGATCGTGACGCGGTATCTTGGGCATGGTGGGGATGTGCAGAAGTTCTCGACCAGCGAAGGCGACCCGAACACGTTTGCCACTGCTGGGAGTGACGGGTATGCTAGACTATTTGATGTGCGCCATCCATTACCCGTGGCCACCTTCAACCCGGGGAGGAAGGATGAGTTCTGTGTGGATGTGGTCTCTATCCATCCTGACGGCATTCCCAGTGCGTTGCTCAGAATCTGCAGCTTCGATGTCCTTCACTGACCTTCCATGTCTATTGGACAGCCTTGTTCACTGCCGGGCAGGACTCACAGCAGATCAAAATGTGGGACGTTCGTGCCCGTGCCGCTGTATACGAGTTGGCAACCGGCAACAATGCAGTAAATGCGATGGCGTGGGACTCGCGCCACTCTACCCTCTATGCCGCGACCGAATGCGGCAACATGGACCGTCTCGGGAGCACGTTTGACTACCGTAAGGCAAAGATCCCGAATTGGGCGAAAATGCTCTATGATAGAGACGCTGATCCGCAAGATGTGGATGACGAGGAGGAGGAGGACGAGGATGATTGGGAGGAAGAATGTTGGCCGAAAAATGCCTACCACGGCGAAGACTTCTACGGTTATGCGTTTGACGCAGGGGAGCATCGGCTGTGTAGGTAGCTTTCGATGGGCAGTTTCTGAGATTTGCTGATGTGGTTCCCTGTTGATTCGCAGATGGCTATGCGTTTAAAGGGGATGCAGACCCGAAGATAGTTCCTGAATATGGCCAAGCTTGTTTGGATGGACAGGATGGATGGTAAAGTGTTGTTGAGACCATTTCGATTTCCACGGTGAGTACCAAACATGTTTGTGGTGTGGATATCTGCTTCGTGCTGTTATGTATCGCGAAAGGTCTCCGTTCATGATTGTGGTCCGACTGGTAGAAGAACTTCTCTGCGTTATATTGACCCCTAACTTAGGTTATGCATTCAAAGCAGACGCAGATCCGGAACAAGTGTCTGCATAAGGCGATGCGCATGCCAACATAGTATGTGGTAAATAGTTGAGTGCCGTAATATCTTGTAGCGTTGACTGTATCTCCCATATTGTGCTAAATATTTATCCATGGAATGAGAAACAATCTTGTACCTATGCGCAGCATATATGTTTTCATCAAGTTTTTCGACTGATACGGGAGGTCGTGTTCTGATGAGGAAGCAACACCAGCAGCCAATAATGGTTATAGAAGTGCGTGCCATATTTAATCCGGAAAATGAATTACTTGCTCACATAGGCTCACATGCTTGGGCGCACAACCTACACAAAATCCGCGTTCCTCGCAGAACTCGCTTCCTCTTAAAACTCAGACGACAGCGTGCTTAGCTCGGTTATATAATCCATTCCACGGTTGAGGCCCCGGTGGGAAGCAGTCGACGACCTGACCGTGAGATTCCTGGGACTCGGCATCAGCATCGGACTTGCAACAGGTTGGTCAACTGTGAAGATACGTCGCTTCTTTCATCACGCATGCATGCGAGAGGCAAGTGCCTTATATCGTCATCGAACTCTTGTGGGAGTGCTTCACGATGTTGCTATGTTTGGTGTCGCACAGTCGTACCGGAGCATGGTCACCAGGTGTACAATCCGAACAGATAGTGTTCTAGATTCGCCTAATCAATCAGGTAAGGTACAATGAAGATGTCCAGCAAACTGCGGACTAACGATTAGTTTTAAGGGCACAGCTAGGATGATCGCACCATGGTCCACGAGCAAGTAGCAAGGCCACACATATCCGAATGCGGATAATTCTCCTAGGATCCCTACGCCAAAAAGCAGGGAAGATGCGGCTCGGCGTCCTGTTGCGGAATACGGTGATGGCGATGATCGAGGATGAAGCTTCAAGCACAGGCAGGCAATGTGGTGTTCACACCCCAAAATTGCCGGATGGAGGAATTTAATAAACCGATGAGGTGGGTTATTGTAGAGGCTCATAGATATCACCTGGAAAAGAAGTCGAAGCGGAAGCAATCGAAAATTCATACCGCCATGAAGCATAAAATATGCGCACAGGAGCGGACCTAGCAAGAGGACCACAGGATCATAGCTCTTCTGGCATCGCTTGGTCGTTACTACTAACATCGACTAACATGACCTGGTATTGTTCGTGCATGCCTCCGATCGATCTGACAGATCATGTCCTGGCACTAACGGGAGAAAATTGTGCCCAGATGCTATGGCCCACAGGTGGCTTGACGACGGTCTGGAGACGAATTTGTATTCCCGGATTGGATACCGTCCGCCACCGGGATGCCACATCAGATCTACAGAATATACATTTATTTGGAGCTCCTCCCGCATTGCTGACATGAGGATTAGCCTTTTGCCTTTGTCGCCGGCGACGGAACGGAATGGCTGCGCAAGAAATGCAGTGTCGGTGTCCAGGCTCGGGGAGGGTTGTTAGAAGGATGATGAGGGTGGATCCAGGTGCATGAGGAAGAAGTTCGATGATGGAAAAGGTTGGTGTTCCTGCACCCCGGAAGTTCCATTTTGGTGCATGCCTGAAGATCGCCCCGATTATTCGCTTGGCGCTCTGCATCCTCTTCTCGTGCATTACGGACATTATGGATGAACGTGAGCCCCATAAACCGTCGCGGTAAGCGCGTTTGTATATGGTATAGTAACGCCGCCGTATCGATGAAGGGGCCGAGACACTGGGGAGAGCTGGCACGAGCAGGCGCGCACGAACACACAAGGGAGCCGAGCGGGTAAACCGAGAATGCAGGCTTGGAAGATGCCATCATGTTACTAAGGTCTGGCACCGGCCAAAATATCATAAAGCATGCGGCTGGCCAAAATAGCCTTCTCAACGGTGCCCGTATGCATGCTTCTCGAAGGCCTTCTGGTATCTCCTTGAAGCTATGGCTGGTCCAGTTGTCCACTTAGACAGCACTCTTGGGCCTATCCTCATTGGAATAGCCCTTGGTTGGGTGTACGCCCATCCTCTCTCTCGAGGTCATCTACGCAGCTGAGATTCGTGTTCTTCCAGCTTCTACGCATGTACTTGTGGCCAGACTGGGTACTATTTTCGGAAATACCCCAATGATCGTCGTTTCCTGAAATTCTTGGTACGTTGCTCAATAAACCTGGGGTATCATTATCTCATATCACACGAGCATAGGTGCTAGTTATGTGGTCCGTGTAGCATTGCTTTCCACTGGGCTCTGTCGCACTGATGCCGTCCTTAGGTTTTTCGATACCGTCACAATGATGCTAGAGACCCAGGTAAAACCCCAAGCGATGTAATCTATTGAAAGACACTGACGTATCCCCAAGTTCTTCTGGTATATTGTGATAGAGCATCATGGTGATAGCTCAGGCATCCCTCTCGTACCTAAGTAAGTCTCTTTATTTCTCAATGGAGGTCGATGATTGAGGCGTCGGGTTGTAATGTATAGTTCGTTTGTTGTGAGTTCTCATCACTGCTGACTCGTGTCCGCTTATCTCACCCCATGCACCATCGAGGCCGCATTCTTTTTCATCGTGAGCCATCGTTGTTATTTCTATGTTGTCATGCACATTCTCAAAAATCTCAGTCGCTTTCAAATTGCGTCGTGCAATGGTTGGCATTTCAGTTGTTTTCATTGCGGTGTCATTGGCGCTGACGGTTTCGTCGTAGTTACTTCATGTTCAATATATGGAGGTGTACGAATATTCCTCGATGCTGTCTTGGAATAACTAATAATCATCTTTTCCAGTGCTAGACAACAGATGGTATCGATTGCCAGCCACCACCTTTGGAGTATGTCTGGAATCATGATTACCATAATTATCTACCTCACATTCTATCTCAGATCTGCCTGGCGCTGACGGCGCTCGGTAAGTCACGAAGTCGTAGCCTCCCATTCTCCGCTCATTTCATTTCTCCTGTTAGCTGGCGGTATGGGTACGTTGGATCCGTTCACCCTGCATCGATATCAGATACGGAAGCTAACATTCTCTGTGAAAGGCACGGTGAAGTGTTTGTGAGTCGACAGTATTGTTTATCGACCCGAACTACTGACTTATCTTCAATAGCCAGGACAGCAGAGATATAACAGTCGTCCTCAACACCGCTGAGGTATGCAAGATCATTCATATTCAGCAGGCGAACTTCATGAGTTTTCTCCCTTAGATCCCTGCATCGGTGCAGCAGGTCGCTTCCATCATCGCCGACGCTTATATCAGCATCTCACTGTGTCTGATTTTACGGGACCGACATACCGGATTTAAGCAGTGAGATTCTGCTAGTATCTCTTCCATGTGATGTTCGTTGACCGCGACGCTCGTGCGGCAGAACAAATACGCTCCTCAGCAAGCTTGCGACATATGCTATTAACCGTGGCCTGTTGACTTCGTGCGTAATGCTGCACACATGCACGTATCTACCGCACTGATAATGATATTAATGCAGCACAATACAGCTTCTCCATCTTTTAACTGTAAGTCGTTTGCTATTGGGAATTTAGTATGTTTCGATGACCAGTTGGTTAGTATCTTGGGACTCTTGGGCAGGTGGTAATGATCTGGATGGTGTTCCACGTTCCCGGCAGTAAAGGTGCGCCACCGAGTGTTGTTCTTATAGCTTTGGACATTAACCTACCTTCGGCCATCAGTGTACGCGAACTCATTGCTCGCCGTGTACGTCTCTGACTTTCAGCACATTTCTTCCCATATCTAACCCCCTTTCCCCAGCCTCAACGTCCGTCGGCACCTGCGAGAGGGCACAGGCTCGATCAAGGAGGTCACATCCAATACGTTGGAGCTGGTCAATTTGCAATCCCAGCCTAACGTCTTCACGCGGTGCGTGCAGCCCTACTGCAGCTGCGCGGTTTCTGACATCGCTAACAGCCACGAGGACCCTCTCAGGTCCAAGGCCGATGCGCAGCTGAGCCAGATCATGTTCACCACAGAAGTCTACCGCGACGATGGCCATAGCGACCCACCATCGCGCGAGGACGACACGAAAGCTATCACGGAGTAGTGTCTCCCGCACTGTGGCTGCTAGTCGACTCTTGCACCGCTTGCTGCGCACCATCACCTCGCCCATCTTCATTTTATATCTTGCATCAAGTTGATAAGCTCAGTTCGATGTTTTAATGTCACTTTCCCTCTCGTCATATATTAGTTCATAATGATCGGTGTGCTGTGAAGATGGTGCTTTTGTGGGGAGCTCCCTCAATGAGAATAAGTCTGGACCCCGCTTGCAGTGGCGAGAGTCCTTCAGAAAATGTGCATAATATCCATACATCATGTCTGGCTCATCTCCTCGCCACTCTTTGGCAAGAAGTGCCTGAATCCCAAATAGGACAGCATCTCTAGCGATATCCACACTTTGGCTACTTTGTCTGCCCAATTCATGTTCGCGACTGCAGACTGGTCGACAGGAAGCTTGCTGCTTCGTCGACCGTAGGTGGTCAATTCAGGTGACATTGTTATCACACAATAATGCTAACACACCTAACCAATTGGCCATGCTGCTTGCCCCATATAAGCCCGAAGAAGAGCATCGTCGAGAGACTTGAAACTATGACGGCGCCGAAGATAGACCCAAGGACTGGTTTGGCCCAGGGCTCAGTACTTTGCATACACAGTGCGAGCAGTGCCACCAGAAACGCGATCAAGGACCAAAAAAGAGAGACGATCGGGATGGCGAGGAAGCAAGATAGGACGATAAGGTCACCGTCCACCTCAGTCTGCGTCTCTTCAGAAGCCCAAGTGCGTGTGTGGTTCATGTACTTGATCTACAAGGAACAAAAAGTCCTTTAGTACTTAATCACCTCGCATTTGATCGTACTTACGGCATCGATAACATCAACGTTCCTCTTCGGGCGGTGCTGCCAGATGTGGTGCACACCGGAAGCAACGCTGAGAACCGCGAAGACGGAGGAAACCAACGATGCTGTAGTCTGGAGCTTGTTGATTCCCTAGTATTCAAAGAAAAGCCTGTTCAAAACCTTTCGCGGGATGTGACATTGTGCATACAGGGATCTGCTGGAATGCTATATTGGCGCTGCATAGTGTTCTTTAGTCCAGATACATTGCAAACGACAGACAAGCACTCACACTGTGAAAACTACTGCCTTTGCAACCCATTCAGCATTATATGCAAACATTGAGCTGGCGACTTACCAACAGATTGGTATCTGAGAATGACCGCTTCCCAAATTAGCGGCATTCACGAATAAATGGGAAGTTACACGAACCTCCCCACTCCGCCAAACAGTTATTGATGAATTTTCGGAATTCAAATACACGTACGCCCCGGTTGTCGCGAATTCTCACCAAGCGTGCATCGTACATCTTATGTACACCAACAAATATCACTGTCAAGAGCCACTCCGCCGCGGCCGAAATCCACGATCGTTCTCGTTTGGTGTACTTTCGGCGCCAATCCCAACGTGAGCAGTGGCTAACACGTACGCGTGCACCTTCGATGGTGTACAATGTATTGGCAGTATGCCGAATTAGAACTGGTATGGCTTCAAGATCAGTCTCAGTGGCACCTACAGCACAATTGGTATGAGTAACGCTTAGCTACAACATAACACGAACATACGTTTAAGATCTCTATACAATTGCACTAGGCGTTCTATTTGCATGAGCTTGAAGGGAAAAACTGTCTCCTGTTGTTCGAGCACAGCCTCTGCAATACGGTCAGGCGGATGAGAACAACGATGTTTACATAGATAGCCATGAGTCGTACCAGTCGTTGCATGAGCTAATGCGCTGAGGAAGAGTTTCACAGCATCGCGGGGTAATCTGTAGAGATGCATTGGGAATCTCTCGACGATCCACCAATATCGAATCGAATTCTGATCAATCACGAGGTCGGGATCACCTAGTCAACACAATTCGTGGTCACTTTCGGTACGAACATTGACTTAGACTATTACCTGGTTCACCCTCGCTAGCGAGGAGAACACACTTGCATTCGCGATGAGTGAAAAATATCGAACTGTCCTCGTCGCTGGAAACTACCGCTTCCCAATCCGGGGGGATGTATTGCATCAGTTCGTCGTCTTCCAATATGTCAAGGTGATTCTGGAGCGTGTTCATCACGGCCCTTAGCATGAAAGGGTCCTCCACATCATCTGAAGTGAGGATGCGATGTCCGTCATGGTAAAGGACAAAATATGGGTCACCGCTCAGGTGAACATACTTGGTCCATTTATTCTCGACGCGGACCATGGGAGTTCCGCCGAGGCGAAGATTGACCTTCACCGTCGGCTCCGTCATCTTCTGGCGTTTCAAAGGTGTGCATTTCTTTGAGACTTTGCTGGAAGACATGAGAGTGATTGGGGTCAAAGCAGTGACAAGGAGCAATGATTCGGTGGTGAGGCGAGTTTGACTCTTCCTATAAGTAAGATAGAGAACAATAACGACTAGATTAGGTGAAGAGTTGGCTGTCAGTAGTGACAAGGGGCACGTGTGAACAACAGTCAACATACGTTGTTGATCCTTGTCGGT
Organism: Grifola frondosa; assembly: GCA_001683735.1. Classification (NCBI taxonomy): domain Eukaryota; kingdom Fungi; phylum Basidiomycota; class Agaricomycetes; order Polyporales; family Grifolaceae; genus Grifola; species Grifola frondosa. The sequence goes on from LUGG01000014.1 coordinate 637,814, forward strand.
TCCACATCAATGATAGCGCCCGTTGACAACTGTCGTGCGTACAGAATAGGCAGGTGTAAAGCGTTGTATAGCTTATCTCAAGTAAAGTTGCCACGACGACTAGTCAAGCCACCCGACTCCATATATTAAGTGAATCGTGAAGTTGTGAGAAACGCCAGCACCAGTCAAAATTGACCACATTGATCACACAAACAAATTCTGGTGAGAAAAGATGGTTGTCACAGATTATTATGACGCACTAAAGCGGTCGACCTAAAAGTAGAAACTCGTCATACAAGCGTTAGTTCACCAATCTCGATAACAAGGCCCGATGTCCACCTCAATCAGCCTTCTCATTTGTAGTCGTAAGGCTCGGAACCTCGAACAATCGAATTCCACGTTGCACCTGATTGAGGCCGGGTGAGCCGAACGCCGCGTACGCGAGGGTGCGCTGCTCCGCTGGTACGTCGAGCGCATTGAGAAGCAGCTCGGCTTTGGATGGCATGAATGGTTGGAGAAGGATGCCGCATTGGCGGAGACATTCGAGTACAAGGGCCTGGACGTTTGATGTGACGTCCAAAGGCGTGTCTCGGTGCCAAGGCGTCGCCTGAGTGACGAGCATATTCGCCTACAAGGGAAAGATTGTTGGACACACGTCATTCGTGGAAAAGAAAGAGTCACTGACCTCTTGCAAAGCAGCGACAATGGTCTCTAGCGCATTCGCCACTTGCATGTTCTGCATATCTGATTCCACTGAGGGAGCTAGCGCGCTTAGAGAGGACAAAAGTGGTGATACAAGACCTTCGGCAGCGATTGACTGGGCTTCGGGACGCTCTCGCCCAGCTACGCGTTTCTCGATCTTGGCGGAGGTGATACGCATCAAGAGATTCCCGAGCAGCGAAATGATTTCCCTTGAATGTTTCTCAAGTTGTTCGTGGGACCAGTCTAAGACATCCGTTGGCATCTAACGTTTTAAGGTGCTGACATATAGAGTACACATACCGACGTCATCCTTGAATCGACCACCAACGCGTGCGAGGTAATATCGCACAAGGTCGATGCCGAACTCGTCGATGGCTTGGATAGGATCAGCGACGTTACCAACAGATTTAGACATCTTCGCTCTGTTTACTGTCCAGTGAGAGTGAGCCAGCAGTCGCTTTGGAAGGGGAATATCTAGGGCTTGAAGCATTGCAGGGAAGTAGATCGCGTGGAAGCTCAACCACAATTTCAAGAAAAGTTCATACAACGACGTCAACAGAAAACTTACCGAAGGATGTCCTTGCCAATGATTTGTATATCTGGTGGCCAGCCACTTTCTAAGCCTTTGCCTCCATTCGCAGACCAAGGATATCCGATGGAAGACAAGTAGACGGTCAATGCATCAATCCACACGTAGATGGTATGTTCAGGGTCATTGGGTACAGGAATACCCCACGTCAAGCGAGACTTTGGTCGTGAAATGGACAAGTCCTCTAAGGGTTGTTGCAATGACGTTACGATATCCACATGGTGCTGAGGAGGGTAAATCGCGTCTTCATGGGCTGTGAAGTGTGCAGCCAACGATGATGCAAATGATGACAGGCGGAACTTGTAATTCTCCTCATGCATCCATTCGACGCGCGAACCTGTTTCGGTCGAGATGTAGTATGCCTCTTCTTCAGAATCAGTCGGCGGGTCCACACGCGTAATTTGCTTGTCGGTATAGAAGCATTCATCAGAGACGGAGTACCATCCTTCATGTTGACCCTTGTAGATAAGACCCTTTGCATCTAGTAATCGCTGTAGAAGATATACGATCACGAAACAATAACAACAGAGTATATGCATGTTCTCTTACCCAAAGGTGTTGCACGGCATCACAATGTTCGCGCTCAGTCGTCCGAGTGAATCGCGTAGAACTAACGTTCGCCTTTTTTGAGAGGTTCTACCTTGGTATGATAATTAATAATACTTCAATGATGAAAGCCAAACATAACACACACGGAAATGTTGACTGAGTTCATCACAGAATGCGAGGGGTTCCATATCTTTCGCTCTAGCGGCCTTCTGTATTTTTAAACCATGCTCATCGGTGCCCGTCACAAAGCGAACAGGTCTGTTTGGATTTGAAATTTGAGCATAACGCGCAAAAATATCAGCCACCACCAATGAATGAAGGTGGCCAATATGAGGCACTATTGCGAAGTGGAGATGAGTTTACAATCTCTCAGACATCACGTCAACTGATTGTTCGGACCATAGAGAGCCCTAACATAGCTGGAAGATGACTGAACAACCGACATCAAAAGAACCCTCCGACGCACCTGAATTGGGATAAAATATGGGAGTGGTGATATAGTAAGGTTTTACAACATCGTTGGCGGCAGTTGTTAGAGCGCGACTTCGTTGATAAGACACGCGTCGAACAAGAAAGCAAGCACGATGAAGACTATGCATCCTTAAAGAACATACACACAGCAGCAACGATACGAGAGCACCCGGATAACCAAGATACAGTAGAAAGAAATACGATAATTAAGCACCCGAAAGTCTGAGCGGCACTCTCCGGTAAAATCACGGAGAGCCGGCCAAGTCCGACGGCTTCAATCCCCGCTGTGGCGGAGGGACAGACTCGTACAGTGGTCCCAAGTTGTCGATGTTTCACCAACAGCTGGTGGTGATCGATATCCCTCGTAAACATCTCTCGACTGTCCCTCCAGCTACTTTCGACCTGCTGTATGCATAGTAATCCTGACCGCTGTAGCTGGCCTACCTAATTTCTGCCTCAATATCACCATGTCTGACGCTTTTGCCGATCTGTGGAACTCTACTGGCGCTGCGAAACCTGTTGAAGCTCCCCGAAAATTGGGCTCTATTACACCTGTCCTACCCGCCTCCAGGAACCCAAAGAATGATGTTTTTTCTATGCTCGCAGCTTCTGGATCGTCTTCGTCCGTAAATTCACGTGCTATCACTCCGACGTATACAGGATCCTCGCCGTCTCTCGCGTCCAATCTACCTGCTAGGTCAACGCAGAAGCCCGTCAGTTCTGGGGGAGATGCGTTTAGTAACTTGCTTTCCGGCTCACTCGCTTCCAGCTCGACCAATGGTGCCCACATGACTATGGCCCAGCGAGCTGTGCAGGCAGAGAAGGAAAGGAAGGCTCAGATGCAAACACAGTCCAGTACGTTCGCGCACCCACCTTCTGCATCTTCCGCTTGGGATGGACTCGATGCACTGGGAAGTCGCTCGACCGTTCAAAGGCTGCCTGCCACTTCGTCGCGCCACGCAGAGGACGACGAGTGGAATTTCGGTTCACAGCCTGCTCCGGCAAAGACGACACTTCCAGCGGAGGATGATGATTGGGGACTCGGAGAGCTCACACTGCAACCATTGAAGAGCAAACCTATTCCTACGTCCAAGTCCGCAGCTTCGTCCCAACAGCTGAATGATCTACTAGAATTTGAGGAATTCACGTCTGCTTCCCCACACCCGCCAGCCCATTCACCATCACCATCTATACCTCGCTCTAATACACCTGGAGATTTTGATTTTGGCGACAGGGAGGACAGATTATTGGACGATAACGATTCTGATACCGAAGATGACATACTGGGTGCGCTGAGCAAACCGGTTGACAAGCTAACTCCTGTGAGTGATCATGTATCAACAGACTCAGCATATGTGTTCATCACCCTCGCAGAATCGCTCTGCACGCGCGTCGCCGGCACCCCACCCACCACAGTCCGGTCAGCGTTCCCGTGCTGTCTCGCCGCCGCCGCATATCGTTGGACAGATCGTCGAAATGGGCTTCTTCCCCGCAACAAGCCCGCGTCGCGCTCGCATCTACCGATACTGGTCTAGATGTCCAGGCTGCATTGGAGATACTCTTAGCGAATGGAGCAGGTGCCCACTCACCCGCACCAGAGGAACCGCGAGACGGAGCTCGCGCTCCGACGCGTGAACCAGGGCACGAGCGATATTACGAGTCGGACGAGGAGGAAGTCGCTCACCCACACCGCTCTCAGGCCCAGCCCAGCCGACCAAGCGCACAGAGACGCTTCCGTGAGCAGCCCGCAAAAGAGGTCGCGCAGGCTACATCAGATACCCAGCGGCAACTCCAGGAGCATGCAGACAAGCTCCTCGCACAAGCGAGCGAGATCGGGCTGACCGTGTTCAATCGTGCGAATGCATTTTGGAAGGAGGGCAAGGAGCGGGTGCAGAAGGCGTACGAGGAGCGTGCTGCTGCCACTGCTTCGTCCAGAGCAGCACCAGGAGCTGACGGCTCGCGCCGTAATACAAAGCCCAAGTGGATGGCGGACGTCGTCGACCATGAGAATGATGATCCTGCTTTGCATGATGGCGTGCAGGGAGTGTTCAACGATGATCATGAGGCGCACCCTTCTAGCCGGTCTCGTGCGAGATTCTCTGGATCTCAGACTCAAGAATCCCAATCCGCACCCGAGCCATTAGGGTCGAGAGTAAAGACTGGAAATCTCTTTTCAGATGATCCCCAGCGGTGTACGTATCACCATTCCGGCGAAAGACGCCATCACGAAACCAAGCCCCCGCTTCTTCCTCTTCCTCTAGCCCAGCACCTCGTGTTTCCTCTCCGGTTCCGCTCATCCAGCGAAAAACTGTTTCCGCCACGCCTTCTGAGATCGCAGACTCTGCGAAACAAAAGGCAGCAGGCACAGAGATGTTCAAGCTCGGTAGGTACGCGGAGGCGGAGACGCTGTACTCGGTGGCGATCGCTGCCCTACCTGATACCCACCTCCTACTCGTGCCGCTGTACAACAACCGCGCGCTAACGCGCTTGAAGACGGGTGAGCACACTGGCGCGATCGAGGACTGCACCGCGGCGATCGGCCTCATCGGTGCGTCGTACCACCCCGCGCGGGAGGCGAAGATCACGAGGAGGACGAGGGCGCAGGCGTCGACCTCGCGGATGGGCTGCTTAAGGCGCTCCGGCGGCGCGCGGAGGCGTACGAGGGCCGGGAGAAGTGGGATGCGGCGAGGCAGGACTGGGAGGCGATCGCTGCAGCGGAGTGGGCGGGCAAGGCGCGTACTGAGGCAGTGATGGGCGCGGGGCGCTGTCGGCGGATGCTCTCGTCAAACGTAAACACTGGCGCGTCGTCCCCCGCGCCCGTCCCTCCAGCCCCGAAGCCGAAGCCCCAGCGGAAGCGTGTGCCGACGCCGCCGTGGAGGCGCTTAATCGGGTGCGCTCGGCAAACCAGGCCGCGGAGGCAGAGGACCAGGAGCGGTACGAGCTGAAGGACGGCGTGGACGCGCGGCTGAGCGCGTGGAAGGGTGGGAAGGAGACGAACATTCGCGCGCTCATCGCGAGCTTGGAAATGGTGCTGTGGCCGGAGCTCGGCTGGCAGAAGGTCGGGATGCACGAACTCGTTACGCCCGCACAGGTGAAGATACGATATACGAAGGCCATTGCTAAACTTCACCCGGATAAGGTGCGTCAGGTCTGTCTGCATTGGAGGTATGCTGACCGGGTTGTTAGTTGAACGTGCATAATACGACGCTAGAGCAGAGGATGATTGCAAACGGAGTTTTTGGGTCTTTGAACGATGCATGGAACGCTTTCAAGCAATAGAGTCTTTTTGCATGCTGTGTTTCGCGATTAGCGTGATGGGACGCGTGACCGGACGCGACGCTTCGCGTTCGGGATTTGTAGAGGTCTGTGCCCGTTTGAACCTTCTTTCAGAACCGTTCAACCAGAGAGAGCTGAATCATTCGCTCCCTTTGCGGAGTGCCTCAGTCAGATGAGTCGGATCAATTTTGAGTCGCGTAGCGGAAGGATGTTTTGAACGTGTTCAAGTCTTCTGCTAATCTACCAAAACTTTCAGGTCAACATGCGCAGTCTTCACAATGCTCAATGAGGCGCCCCGGTGGAGCTGTTCTGCCAAGCTATCCGAGCTGTTTGATGTGAGAGTTTTGTTGATTGCCCTGGCGGTATGCAGCGTAAACCTTGTGAGTTGGCTTTTCGGCCGATTGTGCGAACTCACTCCATGTCTGCTATTATTATCGCAATAGACACATAGAGGCACCGGAAGTTAAATCGAGAACATGTATGTATATCGTGCGGATGCTCCTGGTTGCTGGGTCATCGACAGATATTTCTGCCAAGATCCTGGAGATATCTGTCGCCGCCGAATATTCTCACCACAGCATCTAGTCGCAGCCTGATAGGCTCTGATTGGTCGGATAGCAGGGGTGCATGCTAGATATGATGCTGATAGGGAATCCAAAGGTTCGTGGAGCACGAAAAAACGTGCGTAGATTCGGAAGGACGCATTGTCGGAGCAATCACGGCTCGCGTCGAGCACAATAGAGCACGAACACCCCGGGATCCAACGTACAACGTGGCGGAGGGCTCCGAGCTTATAAGAGCTTTTTACAGAGGGGTGACGTGCAGAGGGTAAGCATGGCCAGCGTATCCTCCTATCCTCAGAAGTTCGAGTGACAGAAGCAGGTGATGAGCGGGGGCCAATACTGTTCGAGTTCGCAAAGAGTTAGCGTACTAGAGTACTGGGCCCGTTGGGACGAGCCGCGGGCCTACGGTGAGGCGCAAGTCTCAAGATGAACGAAGACTTCCTAATATGGGGGTGGCGAGACAAGGACCCGTACTCGCCCGTGTGTCGAGGCCCGCCCCCGGGAACTCGAGACTGACCGCTCCATAGCGCGGAATCTGTGCCACACACCAACGGCCCATCGTGCATGACCGGTCTCTCTCTTGGCCCTGTATGACCGACTGACGTCGACACCGCACCTTGCGTTCCCTTCTATCTATTTCCTGCACGCGGCTCGGACTCCACTGGATCACAAAACGGACAATCGCATTCGTTATTCTCCTTGTTCTCGTTATCAATGGAGTCCGAGTCGTTCCGAAATATACGGAGCAAACATATTGCAGGGATGGAAGGCGGTGAGGAGGACAGAAAACACCATGGAAACCTAGACCCACAGTCCACGATCGCCCGGCCAAGCCCGAACCTCCTTCGAAGCGCCGTCCGTATATGGCAACTCGTGGATCGAGCGAGACGGTCTCTGCTCGATGGTCCCTTCTCCGTCATCGGGCTTGTTCTCGCACATGTTCATGCATCCGTAGCCCTCCGCGCACTCCTTATATATAACTCTTTTTTCGCAATGCTTAGCCTTGTAAAATTCACCCGCTTTACAGCGGTTCACGTCCAGACTCCCTTTATTCTCTTTCTTTCTGTTTCTGTTATCTTGTCCAATATGGCTTCTTTGCCCCACAGCGAGACCTCCACCATTGCGGTCCCAGAAGAAGCCCACGCCAGTTCCCCCTCACAACCCAAGGCACAGGACGCAGCTCCCGCTGAAGATGCGTCCCGACAACAACATATCGCCTTCACCCAAGGGGCGCATCCCGTGCATCCCACATACTATCCTGCTGGCCATCGCGGCGACCACTTGAACCTCATCCGCTCACATTCCTCCCATCGTGAAAACAGACCAGATCTCAGTTTCCCTTTCGACACCACCGATACCGAGCGCGGTGGCTTCACAAACGAATATCGAACTGTTTCCCGCACCGGTTTCATTCCTGCAGATCTCTCCCTACACCCTATTCCTTCACATGTGTCGAGGATACCTACCGCCCTCCAGGACCCCGAAAAAGCAGCTGCCCTCAGGGAAACCAAGTTGGTGACATGGAAAGAAGAGGATCCAGAAGATCCGCGGAATTGGTCCAATCTCTATCGTTGGTGTGAGTTGGTTCATTTTCTCTTGCGGTAGCGCGACTGAACTCCTTCCTAGACATTACTGCCATCGCTGCTATATCTGTTGTAGCCGTCGCTTTCGCTAGTGCTGTCGTCACTGGAGACTTCAAAGACATCCGGGCCCAGTTTGATGTCGGGAATGTGGTGGTGGCTTTGAGTGTATCGCTCATGGTCGTGGGTTTTGGTATTGGGCCTCTCGCATGGTCTCCATTGGTAGGTTTATTAATGCGGATCATTCGCTCTCATTTGCTTATATCTTCTTTCATAGAGTGAACTGTACGGACGACGCCCAATATGGATTTGGCCAAGTTTGGTCTACGTCAGTAAGTATTGTATCTCGAGGTCTATCGGTAGAGATTTACCGAGCCGTCTTCCTTGCAGTTTTCAATATTCCTTGCGCCCTCGCACAGAATATCCAGACGTTACTAATCTGCCGTTTCTTATGTGGCTTATTCGCCTCTGCGCCCCTAACTTTGGCTGGAGGTACCATCTCGGACATCTGGGATAACAATGAGCGAGGATTTGCCATCGCCCTGTTCGCTGCTGCACCGTAAGTGTCAACGTTTGCGCTTGCTCTTACGAACAATATTTAACTCCTATTCAATAGCTATGGCGGTCCCGTACTTGGCCCGATTGTTGGTGGTTTTATCGGAGAGACAATCGGCTGGCGGTGGATTCTCTGGGTCAACATGATTTTTGCCGGCGTTGTTACCGCGTTCTGCATGACCATCCCCGAGACATTTGCACCGACACTTCTTCGGAAGCGTGCAGAACGCCTTCGGGAGGAGACTGGAGATCCTAACATCGTCACTGAGCAAGAGTTGTTCAGAGCCTCGCTCTCACAGGTCATCATTGAAACGCTTATCCGTCCATTCGAGATGCTCGTGACAGAACCCTTCTTCTGCTCATGAGTCTGTACATTGCTCTCATTTACGGCTTGCTCGTGAGTAGTCATCCCTACACGGTTCCGCATCGGTGCTAATTTTCCCGCTTTCAGTACGCTTTCTTCTTCAGTTTCCCTGTTGTCTTCGGCGAAGACTACCGCTGGAATGACGGCATGGTCGGCCTGACTTTCTGTTCCGTTCTAATTGGTGTCGCAATTGCCCTGTTCGTTACCCGCGCGTCGAGAAGGACTATTTGAGGAGAGCTGAGGAGAAGGGTGGCCGCGCGGACCCTGAGGACCGTCTCGTCGGCATGATGATTGGCTGCTGGTTTGTCCCGATTTGTACGTCCATTTTGCTTGCTCCTGCTGGACAGTTGTGCTCAATTTTACGAATAAACCAGCGTTGTTCATCTTCGGTTGGACAAGTCCTCCAGCAGTGTTGCCCGGAGGTGGCAACTGGGTGGGACCCTGTTCATCAGGTATTCCATTCGGATTCGGAAGTGCGTATCGTTATCTATGTGATCCGTTTGTGAGTCTAACACAGTGCTGCCTACAGTGGTCATCATCTACTTCTCCGCAAATGCGTATCTAATTGATGCGTTCCCGGGTTACGTCGCATCTGCGCTCGCCGCTAAGACCGTCATTCGGTCGGGCTCCGGCGCAGCCATGCCGCTGTTCATCACCGCGATGTACCACAATCTCGGCAACGGTTGGGCAGCGTCGACCTGGGCGTTCATCTCCCTCGCGATGGTGCGTTACCCTTCTTCTGTGTCTTGAGTAGCAAGCTGACACCAACCCGTCTCGTAGATTCCCATCCCGTTCTTGTTCTACCGCTACGGCAGTGCCATCCGAGCAAAATCAAAGCGTGCTGCCGCATAATCGTACACACGCTTCGTTCCCTCCGCCTTTTCTCATCGCATCCACCATCCAATTTCAACTTTTCCCAACGCAATACAGTTTGATTAGTCACGAAGGACACGGTCATAATGGATATTTCGGTAGATTCCCTAGAGTGCGAGACGTTTCAGCCTGGTGTGACGTCGGCTTGTGTAGATCATCTGTTCAAGGCTTTTCGAGTCGACTGAGTGGGGGTGTAGCTAGATCAAGCAGAAATGATGGTGTCCGCTGATACCTGTTGGAAAATAGGTACAACTCGCGGGGTACATATTTTCTATTCCATTCCTTTCCATTCATTTCTCTTCATATATATCCTAATTTGTTAGAACGTACATACCGTATTTTGGCGCCCCGCCACCTCAGTCCTTCACCGAGGACTGAGTATCCACTAATTGGATTCTGGTTTTGATCAATACGCCTGGCAGTTGATAGCTGTAGGGATATACAGCTGTGTGAGGCATTTAGTGTGGTCGAAAGGATGAGCCTGCCTGCCAACAGGTGCGAATGCAATTCAAATGGATTCCAATTCTGTGTTGACACTGAGATCACCCAGGACTCCAATTTGGACTGGCAGCTAGATACATCAGAACTATAGAACACAGAATCCGACTCGCTGCCGCTTGAGCGTGTTCCGCCCCGACATAATTAGATGCTGATAACCTTCGTGGGTCTGTAGGGCTCCTCGGGGTATTGATTTCCTCGTCGGTCAACTTGACTTTCAGTCTCTCTGAAATAAGACATAAAAGATTGGAAAAGGTATACGTTTGGATGTCGATGCCAGCTCACCGATGATATCCTTCACGTTCGCCAAGTTCGTGGTGCCAATCACGGGTGCGGCGACGACTGGTAAAGGTCAGAAATGGAATGTGAAGGTGCGTGCGCATCGTCTTTGGAGAACTTCCAGGCCAGGGTCACTTGCGCCATGCTAATACCTCTCTTCTTCTATATTTCCTCGACGCTGTTGGGATGGGCCTTCGAAGAGACTTAGCGGTTGAAATGGTGAGATACTAGCCAGTCGATGATTTCCTTGAGGAAAGGGTCATTTCCATAATTTGCAAGGAACCTGCACCGGACCAGTTCAGTGTTTGAGTTATGAAACACACCGGGAACTTACCAGTCACTCTCGCCACGTTTGGTCGTATCACGCTTGCTGAAAGGTCTGCACAGAAGTCCGCGACCAAGAGAGGACGGTATCGCGGAGACGCCGAAATGCTTGCGGTGATTGATGATACAAGCCGATGCGACTCAATACATTGGTCGGACAAACCTTCAACGTAGGACACGTCTCTCGTTCCTCCTCGCGATAAACTAAGCTGTAGTGGTTGCACCGAAATGGATAGCGTCGGTTCGGTGAGTGATGGCATAGTTTGTCGGAATACGGGATGGTAAGTCAAACACAAACACACGGGAAGACTTTGGAGACCTTCAAGCCTGACTTTCCCAGGCGGACTTGGCAGAAAGTCAACGTTAGAATGAACTCGAGCGATGTAAATGTCGATGCATACCACAAGGGACTTTCTTTAATGGCAGGTCGGGAACTGTAGACATTGTGGTCACTTTTAGACAAGTGACAGTGAATGAACCTAACACTTGTTCTTCGCACAGAGCTTTGTAGCACTCACACTCATGTCCGATGCGGTCTGTGTGCACCTACAGCTATCTGCGTGTTCTCACGACGGGGTTCGTGATATCAAGAAGAGGATCCGAACAGTCTTCTGGCCACCACCATCGCGGAGCACTCGAGGGTTACTTATAAACGACGAGAACGTCGATCAGCGCGCGCTCCTCCTAATCGCCCAAAACTTTCATTCCTCAAGCGGATACTGTTTGAAGATGCAATGCATATCCGCCGAGACATTCCTCCGAACGATCATACAACCCTATTTTCAAGCGCAGTTGCAGGCAATCGGTCAGCACGATGGTGGACAATGGCCAATGGCAATAGGACAACGGCACATGAGCAGGGTGTTGAAAGTATAACTCAAGTTGGTTTCCATCAAATTCTCGAAGATAGTGTGCGGCACCGTGGTCGAAATTGGAGTCATGGAGCAGAATTTGCTGACGTAGATGTTCAACATGGTACGGTACCGCACGGAAGCAAAAAAATTGAAACCTCCGCGTTCCACGATGGAGTCGGAGTAAGCACAGCGCTGATCTCGAAATATCCGTAGGGCGCCTCCTTTGCTTTGTAAATGTTTCATCTGCTGCATTTGAAGCAATTTTGATGAGTCATTGAGTTTATGGACAGGAAAATGCTCCAAACTCGCGGAAATTAAAACAATGTTGAAACGAAATCACCCACCTCGAACCTCTGAAGAATAACATCAGGTGTTGGCCTACGACAAAACTGGAACCTATAAGGGCATTATTGATTCAAGCGTTTGACAGTCAATTATAGCGATACAATTGTCATGTCCATCAATTGACACTTATTATTACAGTCCATCGACAACTCGCTATCCACATCCGTTAGGTTAGAAAGGAAATGTGTCAATTATAGAAAGAAAGCCATACCACAATGATGTACATTCATTTGCCTCGCTCATTTCGAATCTCGGAGCTTAGGAGGCATCCCCTCCGCCCTTCTTCTTCTTCTCCTCGACCTGTACCACATTGTCCTTAGGCACACCCTTTAGCAGCCCCACTCCCTCTTCTATCATGTCTAGGATGTCATCGCTGACGTCTCCTTGGACAACGATCTCGTCCAGGCCCTGAGGATTTTTTGTCACGGATGCACCTGTGGCAAACTTCTGTGCGAAGAATTTCGCAGCCTTCTTCAGGTCGACATCTGATGAGTGATCCGTGAGCAAGTCAAGAGGACACCGCTGCCGTCTAAGCTCACCAAAGGCTTCCAATCCGTGAATAGCCGTAACGTGCTTCCGTTTGTTGCGTTCTATCCGTCTGAGCGTGATCTATGTAACATGCACGGAGCCAGAATCAACAGTATTACCTTTTACCAGGAAATTTGTGAGCACTCACTTGCGACGCCTTTTATCAGATGAGCCAAAAGCGCATCAAGTTCGGTTCAAAGGAATAATGAAGAAAACAGAGTAGATGAAGACCCACCATCTTCTTCTTCAACAATGCGTCGGCCTTTGCCTCCGCCTTTGCCTCCTTCTTCGCCGTATCCTTCTCAAGCTTCGATTGTGCCTCAAGACTCAGCGTCCCCAACTTTGCCTGTAGTGCCTCTAATAGTCCGATGTAATCCTCCACTGTGAACTGGACCGAGCAAATGCATATGCAAGTACGAACCTTCAGAGTAGTATTTCTCGTGCAAATCAGGGTGCTCCTTCAACAGCCATTCCTTGCACCTCGTTATGCTAGATCCGAACTCGCAGTATTCAGGAGGGAATGTGCACACTGCACAACGGACGATGAGGCCACGATTCAACTCGATCTAGCACTGAGAGCAGCGGACCTTCGCAGTAGAGCACCTGTACGGGAGGCGTAGGTTGGACTGCAGCTGGTTCCTGTTCTTGGGATGCCATCGCGGGTATCGCAGTGGTCGATGTCGGACACTTCAAAGGGTGAGTGGGGAGGTGGTATGCGCTGGTGGTATGCTCACCGCAAGACACTACGTTAAGTTCACGCAGATCAAACCATAGATCTTATCTTATCTTTTCTGCCACTGATGTCTGGATTTCATCCAAGATGATACTTATTTTATAATGTTCTATACAAACGACGGATCACCTCTATATCCATCGCTAAAGATCGCTGATGCAAATACACTGCGTTGCCTGTGGTCTCAAATCATGACTGAGCAAGCCCTACGACGCTTTCCTTCCCCCGAGTTCAGAGTATAGGACGTCGTAATAGCTGCGCTTCGCTCCCATACGCTCTTTCTTGAAGTGGTCAGAGATCAGAAATGCGACATCTACAAATTATCTCAGTACGCAGAACACTGCACAAGACAGACGATCTTCGAACACATACCAAGCGACTGCTCGAAGTTGAGTCGGGGATCGCAGAACGACTAGCAGAGACTAGCTTAGTGTGTTTGAAGGCCCATATAAACATAATCAGGCGTACCTGATATCGCAGTCCCAATTGTTCCTCACTAAGCCCCATGCTCCCACCAAGGCACTCAGTCACGCTGAAGCCCTCGTCATTTAACTCGCCCGTGAACTCAAGGCTGACTCCGTTGAGATGCGAACCACACTCAGAGTGGATTCGGATGCAGGCCGTGAGTTCGCTGATAATCGTCCCGAAATTTCTGGTCTTCAGCCCACCGGAGGACGTAAGGGTGCTATGAATGACCAAGAACATGGTCAGATACGTAACCGATTCGAAACGCACAACTGGTCACTTACTTGCCGTGCATGGGATCGGAGATCCAGATTACGGGGTGTCTTGATTTTTGGACGGCGGCAATGTGGCCTGCGAGATGGGTCTCGACCTGAGAGCTGCAGTCAAGCACTTCTATCGAGGATGACTGAGGTATATGCGCACCTTCCCAGCACCGTATCGAGTAATCAAAGTCACTTTTCCGTCTTCTCGGTCCGGGTTCACAACTAGGATACGAATCAACACGTAATCATCCGCCTTATAGAACGTCCCACATACTATCCAAAAGCCGCACCAACTCCTCCGCGGCCATGCTGGGCCCGACTTTGATACCAATAGGGTTTCGAATACCCCTAAAATATTCAACATGTGCGCCGTTTAGCTGTCGTGTCCTGTCGCCAATCCAGAGAAAGTGTGCAGAAGTATTGTAATGCACTTTTGGCGTGCTCGGGTCCGCGTTCCCGACGAGAGAACGGGAAGTTGAGGCAAGCGAGGACGGTATGGGGAACTCGCGTGTCATGGCCTCTTCGAACTCCAGCATCAACCCTTCGTGGCTTGGCATGAATTGAATACCAGCGAGGCTTTGGAGGTTGTATCTGCATACCTCGTGTAGAATTCAACTTCGCCAAGGGTACCACGCCCGCCGCCGTTTTCGTAGCTTGCGCTGTCCTGTCCGAAGCCAATCGTTCTTGTGAAGCCAAGGGCATCGGAGAGACCTTCCGTTATGCGCTCAAATTCCTCTCTGCAAAGCGTTGCATCATTCCGGATGGTCAAACGAGGGATGGAGAGCCACATACCGCAACGCAGGCGATCGGACGTGAGTCAGCGACCAGTCACGAGGATGGTGCAGTGAAGCAAATCCAGATGTCAGAAGACCGCGGATATAGTTGAGCGTCGTTGTTGAGTGAAAGTATGCGCTTTCAATCATGGTAAGTCATACGTGTCAACTTACGCATGAGATCCTGTACCTCAGTAATCGCTCTGGATCCGGTGAACGGTCGTTGGGATCAAGCCTACACAACGTGTCACATCTCAAGCATTACCAGAGAATCTGTATCCCTACCCATTCACATTGTCACCCCTGTTGCATGTCATTTGTTTGAGCATAGCTTGCAACCATGTAAGCAAAACTGAAACATACCGGAAACTGAACACTTCGCGGTCCCCGATCTTTTCCGTCGGATTACTACGCGGTTTCGCATATTGACCAGCAATTCGACCTATGCGAACCTAATCCACAGGTCGATGCACGAGCAAATATTATTTTGCGTAATCTTGATACATACCACTGGCATACGGGCTCCCCAGATCAGGATGAGGGAGAATGAGAGAATCAACCCGATTTTGGCAGAGATATTTTCCTACATCCAATATGGTCAATGCATGAATTTAACTGAATGATTCGCGGGCATACATGGGTACATGCATCGAAGCTTTCAGCACAGTCTCCAGCATGTAGGAGGAAAGCCTGATTCCGCTGCACTTGGCTCAATTGGTAGCGGAGCCTCTGGATCTGTACATTGCCATTATTTTTTACCATTTAGTGTATGGATATCGATGGGCTGAAGCGAACCTCTGAAGGGGTAACAAGGGGAGGCAACGTCCGAATTTTTGACAGCACTCTGGAGGATGGTCAGCCAGCACACGATTCCATTAGTAAATGCAACTTTCTTGTCCAGCTTTACACGGTCTGGGTAGACGACGTCCTGCAGATGGAAATGTGGCTTATAAGATATCGGTCGATCTAAAACATTTTCGACGATCACTCACCTGCGCCGCCGGTTTACTCCTCCAGGAACTCAGTGTCCAATTTCTGCTACCAGACATGTCGTCAAAATATTGACGCTTATTCCAAAATACACAATACAAGATCCGTTAGATATCGAGATAGTTTGCGGGAAAAACACAACGAAGACGAGAGCAATGAAAGGTTTTTCATACGTACAGCGACGAGACTTGATCGAGGGCGATGAGATCTTATCTAATCAGCCTGTGTCATTACCTGGATCGCGACTTGTGGCTTGTCGTGCATTTGTCGTGCATTTGTCTGAATTTCTGAACCTGGAGATGAGCATCCTACAACAACATATGCATGTAATGCGTACATTTGTCTTATTTTGGGAAATATAAAATTTATCACAGCATATGTGCCCGATGCACAACTGAACGCTCATGACGTCACGCGACAGTGACGTCCCGCGCCAGAGCAGATCGACCTCCCCGTCCACTATATAAACCTTTGATGTCGATATTTTTCATTTCGACGGATCCCCATCCCCCAGTTCTATACCAGGATGTCACTCAACATCCTTCGCATCTCACGTGCTACGCGCATCCACAGCACACCCATGCGCCTCATCCACAGCACACCCTTCGCCGACCCCATTCTCTCCCAAGGTTCTTCGAGTAATGCCTCACACAACTCCCCGAGGGATCCGCATGGTCAATTCACACGTTCTGGACAACAGTCGGGCGACAAGACCCCATTAGATGCGGCGTTATCCCATCCCGGAAAGAAGGCTGCACGAGATGAGCTGTCGGGCAATCCAGAAGGCGTTGGATTCGCAGAACAGGTCGGATCGCAAAGCGCGACAGCTAATAAGCAGACGTCTGACCAGGTCGAAGGTGTTGGAGAGAATAAAGAGAGCACTGCGCCCGGATTCATGGATGCGATCAAGAGCAAGCTCGGGTTAGGTGCGCCGAGCGGCGAGGCGAAGCAGAATCGCAGGGGTGGCGTTACAACAACAAGCAAGATGCCTTGGGATGAGGATCCCGGTGACTCCCCCAAGGGTAATGCTGGAGAACATCCGACTCTGCCTTCCCACCAAGTGAGTGTTGTCAGAACATGCCTTTCGTATTAAAGGCTCATACCGACCTTCACTTCGGCGAGAAGAAATCATCCGCATTCTCACAACAGCAACACCGCGGTATCTCCACCTCTGCGCATCTCAATCAGGAGAAGCACACAACCGACTCTTACTTAAAAGACGTCGACGAGTCACCACCTGCATCTGCTAAGACCCACCAGGTCGACGAGTCTGACACCGGTGCGAAGGTGCTCCGCCCCAACGAACCAGTCACCGGTGGATATTCTCGAGCGGGTCCGCAAACAAAGGAGTACGCGACGGTATGCCCTTCCTCGGCTACACCAAAGCGCCGCTTAGCTAACCACTGCTTTTTTAGGTAAACAAAGAAGATCCATACGACGTCCCAACCTCATCGGGACCTGTCAAAGAGCAGAAATTGCGGTACGGTGGAATGCCGGCGCAAGGTGCGCGTGAAAGTGGGAATGGAGGCGGTAATACCGTCAGCAAGGCTGGAAAAGGCCCGGAGGGAAGGAGCAGCGAAGGCAGGAAATCTGAGGGAAGACAGTGACAACACAAGAGAATCGTAAACGCTCTGGTCCATACTGTATCATTCGTTACCTTGTAGCATACTGTGACATCTTCGTTTCAGCTAGTTACACATTACAGCTTTCGTTAATATCAGTCCTCAATGATTGTTCATGCAATCAGCGTCTCCTATATTGCTTCAAAAACCCAACTCCAGTTGATTTTGGGACGACTCCGGCTCGAAGTATTATGCGAAGTAAAACTTGCTGTCCGGAAGCTACTCCTGGTAGCAGAAGGGATAGTAGGAGGTACGGTCCCGCTTTCGGTGACCATCGCAGATGGCGCAAACTTCTTGGCCTCCAGACGACGCTTGCGTCGTCGCAGGAACCACCAGAGAAATAGTACTATCAAGACAAGCGCTGCGAGCACGCCAATTACTACGCCGACGATGAGGCCGACGTGCGAGCGGTGTGAGTTTGCATGCGTCGAGGAGATAGAGGAGGGCCAGTAGCCTGCGGGTTTGGAAAACAGGTCGCTTAGCATGGGAACCCGTGGACATCGGACAGACATACCTCGTCGGCGTAGCATCGATTAACGTAAAGACAGTGATGTAGTTGAGGATGAACGAGAGGTCACTACCGGCGTGAGGGGCTATCTGAAGTGTGTGTACTTGTGTGTCGTTTAGCCCCGCCTGGAAGTACAAGGCAGTGTCCCCAAATAGCGACCCTGCGCTGGAATTGTGCGTAGTCGTGACCGCATCAACAGTCTGCGTGGGCTTAAGTGACGCGCGCAGAGTACTTCAGAACGTAGCACATACCACATCGTATAGAGACCCGTGAGGGTGACGTGGACCATTCACAACGACCGCCGTGCCAGTGAACGTCATGGACATGGTAGCATTCGTGGAGTTCGTGAAAGAGAACGGCATCGCGTTCGACGGGGTCGGGATGCCCGAAATTGTGCTGGTGTTCCATTGTCCGTGATATGAGATGACGGAAGTGTTCTGGTTGTTGATTTCCGTCGCAGACAGTACCATCCTAAACTATTAGCTCAGAAGCTTCTCGAATAGCGGTTTTTGCGAGAATCACATACCCAGAAGTCATGACAGCATTGTGGATGAACAGCGCAGAATTTTGGCCGCAGAACGCGACAAGCTTCATCACGTGCGGTCCCACAAGGAGCCCACTTGCATTAAACAGGGGACTCAGATTCGGAGGTGGATTTGAACGCTGAGGCTGATTCGGATGTTGGGATGGATTCTTCACCTGCAAGTCTGGACTCTGATCCAATTGGATTGGGGAAAAGCGATCCAGCGGCAGAGATGGGTCATTATCTATTGTAGCTTGATAACTACAGTTCTTGACTACAAGGCCTTGAAGGACGATGCTGGTGCCTGTGCAAGCGAAGCATCTTATATGAAGGCCATAAGAGATATGCAAAGAGTAATTGGAACCTACCAAAGAACGGGAGCTCCAAGTTCGCCTGAGAGGCATTGGTAACCAGTACGCTTACCGGAAGCTGCTCTTCTGATGAGAAAAGGGTAAACCCTCCTGGAGACCCTAGCTGGCCAATCAGGTTACAAGGTAAAATATTGATTATACGTAACTGACCGGCAGGAGTGAGATTAAATATGGGACTAGAGGCATTTATTGTAAAGTTCGAAGGCGAGGAACTCATCGAGAGTCGAGTAAGAAGGTCCAAAAGAGAGAGGCAAGCGTCCTAGGAGATTGAAATAAGGAATAAATCATAACAGTCAATGATTCATCAGTTGGGAGTAACGAGTCAAAGCTGGGACGACATTTGTATCCTGTTACCATCTGCAATTGGGATGGGAGTAACCGAAGATTTGCACACCTTCATCAACCATTAGTGTAACCAATGTAAAACAATTCGTGAACACAGTGGATATACTGCGGTCTTCCGGATTCAGCAAGGCAATATATTATGAGGTGTGTCTGGAGACCCTCAATAGATTCCTGGTCCAACGCTAAGGTTTGATATATTTATGATTGATATCAGATGGCCGTAGCATCGTCCAGTGGGGATTAAAAGGCTCATGTCAGAACATCTTGCGTGGAGACCCAACAGTGGCATTTGCATTGCCTCAGCGAGAGCTTGACAGATGTGTGATGCATGAGGTGGTTTCTGCAAACTGAGTGATGAGATTCAATATTCCAAGCCTGCCCATGAGTGCTTATTGAAATAGCTTCGAGACTCGAGAGTGAAGGGACCGACGAAGTTTTGACTCGGAACAGCTAACGCAACTTGTGATGACGCGATCACGTGCACCGCGATATTAATGTCGCGCATCGCGGTTGTCATTTGAATGGGCAACTCACTTGCAATTGGCCAAAATCAGAAAGCGCGCGCCCACACGGTCTCCTGAACGGGAGGAAAGAGTGCATCGTTGTAGGCCGGGGGAAGTTCAGACTCCAAGCTTGAAATTGCATAGTAACGGCAAAATACACTTACTGGACGTGCAGACGCATCATATGGTAAGATCGCCAAGCTTGGATATTATAATCGATCATCAAGCGCGAAGCGTCGAAAGCGCACTAATACTCATGCACTTGTTGAACGTTGTTCAACGAAACAAAGTATCCCAGTGAGCCAGGATTAAATATTAAACCTTGAAGTCAGCTGCTAGAAATTTTGACAGCGAGAAGCGTCATGAGCATGGCCTCTGCAGAGGCTTATAGTAATTGCTTCCCAAGAGTGGACGAGGATTCATCGCGAAGCCTCCAAGTACAAGACTAGACAATAATGCGGCCAGTAGATTGCAATAGTACTTCCGACAGATTGATGTTATCGAAGACACGCAGTGCTCCGCAAAATGGCACTAATATATATGATTGTACTGTGCAGCATCTCATTGAGTATTTGATGGTCATCTGTCAAACCAATGTATTGATGTACTAACCCACCATCTGCCGCATGCCGTACAATGGAATACATCTCCGTCCCGACAGCCGCACATACTACCATAAATTAAGCCCGACCGGATTGCATTTCATTCCAATCCAAGGCCACGGTATTCAACTGAAGTCACGGTCGGACACGTGTGACTTCGTTATGTTGTGCGGGAAATCTTCTTCCTGGTAGACCTCCGTCGTGCACATGATTCCGCTCAGCTGCGGGTTGCTTATGAATCCGCCTCTCCTCAGATGCTGACGAACATTAAGGCTGAGGGGAAGGAAGACGTCAAAAGACACGAAGATAGTGGTGTAGGTCGCGCACGTACACAGCGATGAGCGAGTTCGCATATACTGTCGCGAGCAATCAGTGGGATATCAGAGGGGATGGATGAGAGTCAACGATGACAAACCTTTACTACCCGGGACGTGAAAGATCATCCAAATGAACTCCACCTTGTGAAGCGTCACAAGATACTATAGAGGCCCCTTGTTTAATAAAGGGCACCGTGCGCATTATATACTGAGTACTCACGGTTAGAAGATGAAGAAATTGCACCGTTCTGGATAATAGTTATTGTCAGTTGAGTAGAATGACGGTGAAGTACTCACGACGTCAACATCCCACGATTGATAGCATAAACCGTAAGTTTGGTAAGAAGGGAATTTGTTCTGTGCAAACAAGTCGCGGCAATTAATCAACATCACACACAGAGAAGCAAGTAATCGCACTCCTTGAACCCAGTCTGCTGTCCTCGAAGGATCAGGCATAGGGACACACTGATGTAGACGTCAGTGACAGGATGAGGCTTGCTGCAACGAGGCTGGGATCTATATGGATTTAGATTTAATATTCCTGCTAGCATGGATAATTTCTTTTCTACCTCAGCAGTTTCAAGGACGATCGCAATGTCTTTGCTTATGACGCTACAGGACAATGATATAAACACCATAGATGAGGACCAGTTGCAACACGACTTACAACTTCTCGACGGTGGCTAATGACAACAGTTGTCAGCAAGTGTACATGAGTCAGAGCCAAGGGTGAGCGTCTGTACGCACGATACCACCAGCTGACAGAGCGAGTCTCGTGAGAAGTGGAAACAGAAAGTGGCGATTGGTACGACCCACCGAGTGAAGTAACCGCCAACGTCAGCTGCGGCATGATATCAGCTCGTACTTGTGTGTCGCGACCGCAATACGCACCCCCATGATTAATGCTGGCAATCGATACCATCTCCGGGATAACACTGGCAATGGAAATGTCAGAAACTGCTACTATAATAAGACTGGGGATGTCCATACGCCTCCAGATGTTGAATACGAAGTAACTGGGCAATCGAAAACATTGGCATCATTACGACAAGAGACGGTGTTCAAAAAGCAGACCATTGCACGATGCAGTTCGTTAAGGACTTGGGGAGTATGAGTTCATGCAGTGCAGTACAGACGAAGACGACTGCTTACAATCAAGAAGAACGCAGCCTTGATAAAATAGGCAGAATGTGAACGTCGTAAATCAGTTCCAGGGTCGAGTACTCACAATAAAAGTGCTGATATGAGGGCGAAACAATGAATAAGTTCTTCTGAATCCCACTCGTCACAACGAGACTCACTTAGGAACAGGAAGAACGTCCGGGTCTCCGTGATGTTCAATCGCAAGATACCAGAAGAACTAGCATATACTATGTGACTGGATAGTTCGGTTTGCACAGTATGATCCTCACCTGGGTGTCTAGAATGATGGTAGAGGTATCCAGTAGCCTGCATGGATGACATCAGCGAAGGTGAAACCCGCAGGCGCAAACATTCTGCATACCATAGGCACGCCACCTGCAGACGTATGACATCACCATTTCTGGACGCATTACTGAAAGACATACCAAGAGCTTTAAAGGGAGGCGGTCATTGGGATACTTTCGAGCATAATATATTGATTGGCCGCAAGTACACGCATAGAAACTAGGAGAACAAACTTGGGTCAATATCACAGCTTATTGAAAGAGAAACCGAGCGCACATCCAACCAAGAATCACGCCTGCGAGGATAGATCCAGTAGTGCTGCCCAAATGGAGGTCTCGAACGGCCATTATTCAACGAGGAGACGATACGGGTTGGGTCTAAATACAGGGGCAAAATCTTGCGGCACAATGGAGGCGTGGTATGGCAGGAATCGACCACAGCTATAACCACGACATCTAAAGTGCGGATGCGGACCGTCAGTGAAAACTAAAAGGCACGAAAAATCACACATGCTCGTTGCTTTTCAAGATCGCATTGGTCGGGGTCTGTGATCGCACAACGTTGCCCATCACAGCAATACCTAGGTCGGTCTAGGAACATCCATTGCAGCAGTCTTGAGCGTACAGCCTCCGCTATTGATAGGACAAATTGCCCAGCGACGCTATAGCGCGATGTCCACGTAAGGCCACGTGCACTGTTGGAACAGGTAAGCGGTGATGACCTGCCAGTGTCGTGCGCCATGTCATATACGATGCGCGATACTGCACAAATAACCCAACAGGGGGTCTAAATACCACCAGCCGGAAGTACACCATCGCCAGACCAAGGTTCAAGAGGAGGTTCACCGCCATCCAGAATGCCTTAGTAAGGCGGATATGTCGGAGGAATCAGAGTTAAGCGAGGCGCCTGCATTCTGATGGTATGTATGAGCGCCGAGGAGAAACGGGGTTCTGTAGCAGCTGTCCCTCAAGATACAATTGGCCTTGGCTGATGCGAGACGGTAGAAAGGTTTTCGAAACGCCATCATCAACAAAGCTGATATCTGAAACTAACCGGCTCGTCCTTCGAGAAAAGCATCAGAGCTTCTTTCACACCGAGGCAAGCCGGCCGACGTATCATTCCTATTAAAACCGACACGCTGGGATTCTTCCGACGGCTAACGGAAAGTGGGAAAAATTATAGGCCATCACGAAGTATTCAGCATGGTGATTATACAACGGACCGGTTGTCGAGGAAGAGCGTAAAGACGCGTACGAGGCGCTAATAGAATACGAGCCGTATGCATGAGGAGCTTTGACAGACGGCCTAGCTTTAACACATTAAGATGCGGTGTTGCACTCGAAGCCAAATATGCACCGTCTATGGGGAGGCTGATATGGAGGAGTTAGCGCGACAACCAACCATTACAGCCATAGCATAAATCTGTGAGGCCGCCTTTGGGTGAAGTAATGAAATGCCCGTTCATGCATGCCCCGCAGAGTACCCTGTACGGTAAGGGCTAATTCGCGGTGAGTGCGGGCCTGTCCTTGCACGTCGCCAAAATGATGCATTCATTGCATGTATCAAATCAACGACGAGTCGTGGTGCTGAAACTGAGGGGTTGACAAATTTCTAGTGGCGAGAAGTGGGCATAGATGGGCAATATGGACTGTCTGCGGGTCTTTCACCCGAGGACGCGTTTCAGAAGAGTGAGACCTGCGAAATGTCGCGCGTAACCTGCATTGCTTCGACCTTCTGCATCACAGCAGTCGAGTACTCGCCTCCCTCAAGAAGCAGTTCAGGGTAGCCTATACGGAAGCTTTCATATTCGGAGAATTGTGAGTGAGGGGACCACACCGTCGCGCATAGCCACAAATGAGCACACCTCCGAGGTGCAGGAGTGTCCGTTACTGAGCCCTGGCAGCAGATATGTCCTTTGTGGCGTCACGAATGATGCATCCGACAGTCTGATCAGGAAGATCATAAGCCCAACTTCTCAACAGAAGCCTACCTGCAGAAATGCACCGGGTATCCTGTGGGGAGAGGCACCGAGTGCAGAAGATGCGCGCAGAATCAAGGTTCTACCCAGGCAGCACCATATTCCGGAAGACGATCCCACAAGCACCCACAATTGAGTACACGTTTTACTGCTGGATCGTGGCAATTTCACCTCGGCGGAACGGACTTCATAGATAGGAGTTAGAGTTGAATGGGGGTCGGGACCTGCATTAGCCAAAGTCACTCACCATGGTTAAATGGAAGCTCTATATTTGCGTATATGGGCGCTTATAGCAACGTCGTCTCGGTAGTTAGCGAATCCTGTGCTATTGCTTGGTCCTGTACGAGGATCCCAGTACTTGAGTCTTGAGATGCCTTGCAAACCATGCATAGCACCTGACCTTCGTGCACATCAACAATCAGGTGAATCCGGATTTGATCCAAATCTACTGTGTGGCAAGATCACAGCTACCTGAGCAGTGATGAATACGCTCGAAATACAGAATCCAAAGCCCAACTTACATGTAAAATCCCTGGCGCTTTAAGCTTCAGCACCACATTCTTCTAGTCGAAAAGCCCTGGGGACTCACGAAGAGGATCACGGTACAGAAGCAAAAAGCGACATCACGTTCGCAATCCTAGTTCATGACGAGGCTGAACCCACAGCAGACCAATATGGTACTGCGCCCGCAGACATGGAAAAGGTTCATGAATCTTCCAAGCCAGAAACACGAGGATCAAAGGTTCTCGGAAGAAACCGGTTGGAGGCATGGCAGAAGAGAGCCTGCTGCACGTCTCATCGCATCTTGAGTCCATGGATTTTGGAACTGCTGGACCTCCGCGAGACGACAGACCCGACCAGCAGGTCTAGGTGTCAATCCAGAAGGGATATTCATGTTCTGTATGCTTGTAGGCGTGCGCGCAAAAGACTCAAGCAAGTTTCCGACGGAGATAGAGGGCAAACAAAATGAGTGGCACATGGGGCGCAGACTTCATTACAGGACTGGTCTGACCGCACCAGCTGCAGCCGCATGCAAGGTGGCCTCGAGGTCGTTGGTTTGCTGCCGGACCGGGAAGCCGTCCAACCGAAAATACGGTAGGCGCCCACGGCTCATTGGCGAGAAAATGAGCTCACATGAGTTCTTCATGACCCAAAATAATCGCAATGTCTACTCTGACTCAACCTACTGTGGACCCCATCTCAAACCACGGCGTTGCAGCATTGCAGCCTGCTTTTAAGCCCTACGAGGCCGCCACTCTGCCACCCAAACTCGTCGTGTGCACAGCAGGTCTGCTCCATCTCGCTAGCCAGCCATGGCGTCTGCAGCATTCCTGATTTACTCGGGAATCATGCCCTTGATAAAGACGTATGTTCCCTCGTTTTTGTTATATACCTATCATATTCACGTTTCACGTTCTTCAAATGTCAGATTCATTGCCATTGTCTGTGGTTATGTCTTGGCCAGAATGGATCTCTTTCCACCCGCCGCATCTCGAGGAGCATCCCAGGTCACCATGAATATCTCGCTTCCGGCGCTCATTTTTTCCAGCGTCGTCCCTGCGTTCACTCCGTCCAATGTTTCCGCGTTGGGTCCGCTCTTTTTGACCGCTTTTCATATCTGGTTATCGGATTCTTCCTTGGCCTTGTTATTCGGGAGGTATGCTATGTCCCCCGAAACTTTTGGCAAGGCATCGTGATCTTGGCTGGTATGAGCAACTGGGGTAATCTACGTAAGTATCCGAGATCTGCCGCTGTTTTTGTCATCCTAACTTAGCTCTCTACAGCAAACGCCGTTGTAATGTCTGTTACACAACAAGCGCCATTCGATCCGACAACCGATCCAGCTCGTACGTGCATTGAAGCACTGTCTGCATCACATGCGTTTTACTCACATATTTCTGTAGTGGGCGTGTCTTTCGTGTCTATCTTCATCGTACCTATCATCTCGTCTTCTGGGTTTGCGGAGCAGCCCATTCTCTCTCATGGGACTACCTCCCAGGCATTCCTCAAGGCGAAGAAGCAGAAGCAGCGTTCCTTGGAAGGAGAAACCCATCGGCGCGCTCGTCGCACGCTACATCCTGGGCGAGAGCCCGCGTGCCGCGAGCCATCAGTCTCAGCCTCCACCGTGACCAAAAAGGATGCTGACTCCATGATGATCGAGGGCAAGGAAAAGATTCGCGACGTGGAGGTCGCAGTACCGCAGATCGGACCCCAGTACCTCGCGTGCGGCCACCCCGACCCGGACCCAGACGTCCAGCTCGCGCGGCGCACGTCCCGCCTCTCCACGAGCCCGTCATATCGCTCGCGCCGCCCCTCTTTCGTCCCATCGCCTCCACGTCCGTAGTGCCGTCACCACTGCCGCCGCCTCCGCCCCCCTCTCCGATCCCGTCGACCCTATCTACAGAAGTGGCAAGCGAGCACCCTCCTCATTTATCCTTCCCGCAGCGCATGCTGCGCGTGTTCCGCCCGCTGACCGCGATTGTCACCCCGATCACGCTGACCCTCGCGATTTCCCTGCCCATGGCACTGATCCAACCGCTCAAGGCGCTCTTTGTGGACGTGTCGACGACGGGCGGCCCGGACTGGAAGGGCCCCGACGGCCGGCCGCCCCTCGCATTCATCATAGACACTGGTGCGCAGTCCCCCATTTTTGCGTGTTGCTAATCCGGACTGTTCCACTAGCCGATTTCCTGGGGAGCATCGCCGTCCCTCTCGCGCTTATCCTGCTCGGCGCATCGTTTGCGCGACTCAAGATCCCGCGACCGATCTCGCGCCTGCCAATCATGGCCATGATGCTTGTCACGCTCGCGAAGATGGTGATTCTGCCCGTGGCTGGCGTGTTCATCGTGCAGGCCATGGTCCACGGCGGCCTGATCGACAAGGACGCGAAGGCGGAGAAGTTTGTCGCCATGTTCCTGAGCGGAACCCCCGCCGCCGTGAAGTGAGTCTGAGTCGCTTATGAGTGTGTGCGTTTGACCGACTCATCGGCCTGCAGCCAGATGATCGTGGCCTCGTTGTATTCGCCGGACGGGAACGTGGATACGCTGTCGGTGAGTGCAAGTTTGCACGTTTGGTTTGGGAATACTACTCACGTCTTCGGTTGCGCCACCTGACAGGCGTTCTTGCTCGTCCAATGTACGTGTTGTTTCCTCTTCGGATCTGTGCATATTCTCACAGAGGGTCTATTTCTGACAGACGTGTTCATGTTCTTCTCATCTGCGCAAGTACCCTTCCCCAAATAGATCCATATTCTATTTCTGACCTTTCTGTTGGCTTATAGAGCACTGACGGCGGTCGCACTGCTTCTGCTGTAACTTCTCTTGCGCACTATGGATCTTCACGGAAACGACAGGCGCGCTGTGTCTGGCCCGGAACGTTTGCGGCTTGCCAGTTATTTAGACATGCTCCTACTTAAATGTTGTTACCGGTCTGCCCTAGATGTATTTATACCATAGAGGAAGCTGCATATTACTCGTATGAATATTAGAAACACTATTTAGATCGGATGCGATGCGCAAGTCTAAGAATTGATGTCAGGTGAACCACAAATATCTTTGCGAATAGCGTATAATAAAGCTTAGCATGGCTACTGAATCATACTGAGGGTCTTCTACACAGTAGTGGATAGATATTTACCGACGTTGCTCAATAGAAAGTGCATCCCACGATCGGTGCTTTAGGAAGCCAAAAGTTTATACAGCCAGGAATTCAACGACATCCCCTTCCACGTTGCTTTTGTTCCTGATGCAGCACGTCCTCAAAAACGTCCGCAGGATGATGCGGGACCTACGCATTCGTGAGTAGTTAGCGATTAGCACCGGAGGATGCACCCACCAGGGTGCGTTCTTGAGATTAATGCTCATCTGCACGTGCTCGTCTCCGTGGAAAGGTAGAAGCGTTTCCAGAAGCTCATAGAGGAAGACTTTATGGCTCATGACACCAACGTACGATATCCCTGCAGGCAGCGTATCTGGCAGGCACCTCCTTTGACTTTCAAGCTGTGCCACTTGCGGCCGGCGCCCTGAAGCCCTAGAGTCATCATTGTGGCCCTTGGGATATTTCCTCAGGCTGATTTCTTCGGAGTACGTGAGCAGCAGTATTGCGAGACACTCGAAGCGCGTTCTGCGACATCGTCGAGAGTCTCCCCGCCCGCCGGCGCGTAACTTAGAGCATCATCCGGGCTGAACCACATTGGCAATCGCACATTTCTCACAGAGTCTGTCTGTCCGGCAGCCATATGTTGTCGACACCTTGGGACGTGTTCCTGCTCCCTCAGGCAGCGACTCATTAAGATGGCGTTCGCGGGAATTTCGTGCTCGTTGGCGTCGACGATGCTCGTCATCGTGTCCACAGCGCGCTTCTATGACGAGTGGTTAAGGGTGTTGAAACGCACTTCCGCGAACTCCTCGCCGAGCTCTTGGGCTTGCTTGATCCCGGCGGGGTCAGGACGATTTCGCCCTCGTTGGTGTAACAATTTTCCCGATGTTGCACGACACTAGTGGACGTGGAGATAGAACGGTCATCAGCAACAGTAATCGCGCACGACGGCTGGGACTTGCACCTCTGCGTGTCTGAACAAGGTGAGCGTCAGCCATTGGTGACCTTTCTCGGCTGCTGGTTGTCGGGAGTGGGTTCTTCGACGCTGGTTTCTGTATCATCAGCTAAATTCTCGTGTCTGTCAGCAGGAAGATTGATTGGTCTCAGAGGCAACGACCTCCGAGTCTGAAACAAGTGGCGAAGCACCATCAGGATCATGAGGGTATTCTGTAATCATATTCCGTCTGTGGAAAGGCATTATAGTATCTGGTCTGGGTCATAGCGGTAAATAGACTCACCTGGTTACCCTACATCACAGAATTCAACGCGAAGTTTTGTTCCTTGTAATAGCCGTGAGAATTTTATGAGATAATAATGTAGTTGCAATCAACACAATCGCCTTACAGCGAGGATGAAATATTCTGAATTCATTCCAATCATTGTATTTCTCATAATTCTACTGTAACTCCTAAGAAATATTCCGTGTGCATTGTAAGGAGCCTACAAGGTGTCGATAACAATTTTAAAATATCGAATGGTGGCCGATAAGTCCTGTACAGTTCCTAAGCGGACTTTGTACTTATAATCTTTGCGGCGCAACGGGTCGACACCAGATGGTCTCTTCCACTTCATCTGAAGTTTCGACTAGTCCGAACCTCCTCTAGCGCTGTTTTTGACCTTTCTGCAATGCCTTTTCTTCCTTGGATATCGAAGCTAAATCTAACGATGTGCGGGTGGTTCACGAGAGAAGACACAAAGGACTGTAATGCGCACGGCGGGCCATCTGAGAAGACGTACTTCCTATTAGGTTCTTGACAACACCCCGAGCTCGGTCCTCAGCTAGATACTGCGGCCACTCTCATTCAAGCCCATATTGCATAAGATCAGCGGTCTACGGCCTCTTGCTCTCTTTCGGCGGCTTTGATGTTTCTCAGCTTGTTAGCTCTCTCATTCTCAGGAGCGTCAAAGACCCTCTGACTTTGCTGGTATCCGCTTTATATGATCGACTCCTTTGTCACCGTGCATGCACCCTCTGGCACAGTTTCAATGGCCGAGCCTAGACGTCACTGTGCAACTTTTGCTTCTCGCGCGCACACCTTCAGTTGCTTCTCGGGGGTCCGCTGTGGATATCGGTACTGGTGCGAATGACCCGGTGTATTGAGCATCTCGACTACCTCTTCCAGGGTCTGCCTTCGCTTGCTGCATCTCCTCGCTTGCTTGCCGCAGACTATCTGTTACTTCCTATCAATGGCTTCTCGGCCAGCTAGATTTCTCAGCAGCTCGATTGTGTTAGCTTAGCTCTCATCATTCGTGACATGCTTTCATCAGTGCTTGACCGCCCTACAGTAGCCTTCCTGCATATCTTGTAATTGCTACATCCAATATATTTTATTATAATCTTCCTATGCAAAGTGTTCCGATACAATTCTAGGTATATAAACATTAAAAATTGGAACGGAAATAATCATTGGGCTCTTCACAATAAATCCAACACCTAGGGTTGTTCTAATGACCTTGTAATTGACAGGTAATGTGGTTGTAAGGGTCCAAATGCGAGGACAAGATGGTTACCATACTTGGGCCCATTGCAATAATTCTGCCCATTATAATCCGATTTCAATGACTTGCAATGGCCTTGTAATGCCTTACAAGATCCCATCGAATTCCGTGATGTAGTTGTTTATTATCACGTGACCGCGACATGGGCGCTCGATCGCGATGTCGGGTCGTCGAGGGTGAAATTACAAGTCATAGATCATCAGCGATTTAACACTAGCTGTGTCGATGGAAGTTGAAGTTATGGGCGGTTCCAACGATGCAATGAGAATAATACTATGGAGAAGTAAGCATCAAGTTTCAGTACAATGGAGACAGTAATTCTGAAACCGCTGCGTATTAATGCTATGTATGTTCCTTGATATATATATCGTGAGTTATTCCCACCAGTCCCGAAATTGAACGCTTGTTGTCGATTGCACTGCCTTTCTGATGGTAGTTACAAATCTTCACGCTGACTCAAGTCAGCATCCTGGAATACTATGTTGCAGAAGAACTGAAGCCGATCTGTGAAGCGATGCATTGATCCAGGCTGTATCAAACTGCCGCCAATGCTTATATTTCGGATGCAATACGATTGCGAAACATAATTTAACGCTCAGTGAATTGAGCATGATTCGGAGAATAATAATTGATACAACTCGAAGACTAATATGATTAACTACTCGTAGAAATTATACGCGAAATACTACTATGTAATGTAGCTGAGAGTCCGTCAGAACTGTGTAGGTGGGCATGCGAATACGTTAGCTATAAATACATATAATCCATGTCATGCTCTAGAAGTCCAACGATGAATGAATACTTTCAACAATCAAACTCCAAATCGGTTGCGACGTCCTCCCAGGCATCCATCGTCCGCAAGACCTTGTGGCATTTGTTCCTGACGTCAGTGTATGCATCCCTTCCAAGAATGAGCCACAATGGCCATTCCCTGCCTTTCGCCTTCCCCTCTCCCTTGACAACGTCGACCACCAGCTCCATCGCCTTCGCCGGGTCGCCCTTCTCGTGACCCGCGATGGCCGCAAAACGGGCCATTCCGGCTTCGCGCATCTCGTCGTACGCGGGAACATGGCGGTTGATTGTGACGGGATAACTGTGTACACCTTCGGTACGGAAGGCCCCCGGGGCAACGATGAGGACTCGAATACCGAAAGGCCGCAGTTCGGTTGAATATGTTTCTCCAATAGCTGCGTCACATTAGAACGACATAATCCACCAAGTCATGTTTTTAGACGTACCATGTATTGCGGCCTTCGATGCAGCGTAGAAGCCTGCGGGCTATGTAAGGAACCTGAGTGAGTGATGAACAGCCCCGTCATGGATTGGAAACAGCCTACCGAAGCTTCCGCTCTCCAAGCCGATCGACTACCAATTATCACAACTGTTCCCGCTCGCCTCTCCCGCATATGTGGGAGGATGGCATTTGTTACGTTCAAGACGCCAAAAATATTTGTTTGGAATTGTGAGAGGGCTGCTAATGATCTATATCCGGTATCACATCAGTCACTCTGGTAAACAGCTGTAGAATAATC
Organism: Grifola frondosa; assembly: GCA_001683735.1. Taxonomy (NCBI): domain Eukaryota; kingdom Fungi; phylum Basidiomycota; class Agaricomycetes; order Polyporales; family Grifolaceae; genus Grifola; species Grifola frondosa. Next base: position 669,192 of record LUGG01000014.1, read on the forward strand.
GGCGCTCACCCTCCCTCTTCAATGATGGCCTTGAGGCCGTATCCGGCATTATTGACAACGACGTCTATGCGGCCCCACATGGCGAGGGCCTCGTTAACTCTCTCTTGGACAATTTCTGCGCAGTCCGAGATGTCGAGCTGCAATAGGCGCAGGCGGCGGCGCTCTGCGCCCATTGACGAGAACATGCTTTGCAGCTTTTCAAGGTTGCGGGCTGTGGCAACAACGCAATCGCCCCGCGCGAGGACAGATGCCACTAGACGCTTGCCAAAACCTGATGACGTTCCTGAAATAAGAAGCAATAGAAGCTTGTTAAGCTCCCGCCATCCAGACAGTATAAAAGATCTGCATACCGGTAATGAGCCAGATCTTCTGGTGCTGGGCGCCCATGTTTATAGAGGATACTGTACAAGTGACAGAGGGATGTAGTAGTTTGACAACAGCCCATACAGCAGAGCTTTTAAAGCATAGAGTGAGCACTGGTTCGGATCTTGAGACGCTAGCCATGTCCGATGTCAACATCTTGAGTAACTTTTTTTTGAACCCGACGCTGATACAGCCGCAGTGATGACCGAGTCAAGCCGCCAGCTGAGATCTTTCGTACTAGGCGAAACGCAAGCGGCAGTGGAGATTGGCGCGCCGATGGTGACGGAAGCAGTGCCATTTCCTGTAAAGGTTTCTTCACAGGCACACACGGGAGCAGATGGCCACTCACTGCTCTGAACTGTTGTTGGTCGCATCATCCCGCAGGGCTTGAAGCACAATATTGTGAACTCATCATGAATTAATGATCAAACTTGGAACACGATGCATGTGTGGCACTGTTCAGTGGTGTTTTAGAGCGGCGATGGAATTTCGCGAAGCTTCTCACGCCGTCTGGGAGGATTCAATCATTCATTACACAATCCAGGTGTCCGTGAACTTAACTTACAGTCATGCTGACTGGAGTCCGCGTCCTCCGAGTGCTGGAATCCAGAGGCAGTGGTCGAAGAGCAACCCAGAATTCGGCTACGAAGAGTAGATAACTTACGTGTTTTGGCCGGAGGAGTTGTGTGGCATACTGTAGCGACCCCGGGTCGGTCGGACAGCGAGGCCTGACTTACTTCAAAGGATAGCCACCGGGAACGGCCGCTTATGTAATCATGGTAAATCAAGCAAAAGCGAATAGGTCTCAAACAAATTTATTTCACCGGTTTATGGCAGCAGTCATTTGCGTTAACTACCAGTGTCGTACAACATTATTTTGGAACGTTTCGCCGGACTCCGTATAAATGACACCTGAGCTTCAAGCGGTGTCGAACAAGTCGACAATGATGGGCTGGAAAGGACCCTGTCCAAAAGGGATCCTGCCAGCGAAGGCTTCTCGCCGAGCCTTGTCGCCCATGGGCCAGTTTGCCGCATTCACAAATACAGTACAACCGCCCTGGTTGCCCGCGTCATCACCAGGCGTACCACTACTACGCCATTCTTGTAGCAATGCTCCGTGACCTTCGTGGATGTGGCCGAAGACGTGAACACGCGGACGCAGTTCAGGGAGGCGAGCTCTCAGGGCTTCACACCCCACATGGTCACCACCGACCGTCCTGTCAAGTATCTGGAAGGGCGGGCCGTGAGTGAGGCTGGGCAGTGGTCAGATAATGAGCTAATTAGGCAACCGAGCTACTTGCAGGATGTCAGTCTTGGGAAAACCGGCGATCAAGGCTGCGAGTGCGACAACATAGCATGTGAGCTATGCTACTTTCGACTGGCGAAACGGGTACCTTCGGCCACTTCGCCACGCTCGCAGTTGAACGCCCAATTGAAGAAGTACGGCGACCACTGCGGATGACATCATGGCAAAGGCAAGAGTAAAAGTCTAGACGTTAAACTCGACTAGAGCATCGACTTACTGGTGATCCGTACACAGACCAGGTTCTGCCATCAGGTTTGGTCTGGAATTCAAATTTCTCGTCCTCCAAGTACGTAACCCGTGCATTTCTCGCACGCTCTCCTTTCACGAGGTCTCGAATGCAAGTGACATCCTATATAAACTGAATGAAGGATGAGAAACAGATAGGAGATAGGAACCTTACTTCCGGCTTGGATGAATGCCAACGATGGAAGTTCTTGATATACCAATCGTCATGATTGTCAAGGGACAAATCATGGTTACCTGCAATAATTCTCATTGTCAAAAAAAATAATGCAGAACGTCAGTGTACCAGGCACAAATAGAGCAATAGATAGACCTGAGCATGACTTATTGACACTAACATCTTGTGATGATGAGGCAATTCTTCGAGCCATTCCATCGTTTTCTCCATTTGATCATACTTTCCTGTAGAAGTCAAATCACCGCCGTGAAGCAGGACGTGGCCATGTGGGACCGGAAAAGTATGGGTGTGTGTATCACTGATGCAGACAAATCTAGTCCACTCTGGAGACGGAAGAGGAGGTGGGTTGGAGATGTCATATCTCTCATGAACCACCACGGTGGGATAGGTCAAAATGGGATCATTTGACGTAGTGCTTGCGGCATCGATCCGAGGGTCAATATGCACGTCCAGATTGTCCATTACTCAGTGAGAGAGAGCTAGAAGAATGTTGTCCGAGGGAGTCTCAGTCCAACGCTAAACAAAGGCCTTGAAGTGACAGTCACGCGCAACATGCGTGACGTGGTGACGTGACGTATAGTATGTCACATTACTGGTCACAAATTGCTGTCTGCAGTGAATGCTGTTACAGCTCGTAAGGAATTGGAAGACATGCGTACGGTGTTGTTCCCCCTTTTTTCTACTTCCATACCGCGAACTACGACAGAACTCTATGTGCTACAACAGCACGTCTTAGTCCATTGTGAGCATGAGGCGATGTTCACTTCATCACGTCCACTGTCCAGGTTCCATCGTCTTCAGGAAGAATTACTTCAACCTGGTGTGTGAGGAAGATCCAACACTTATAGCTGTCAATCTGTTGTTCTCGCGAAGTTGAAGCCTGCAAAAGATTCGAGCTGGCGCGGGCTTTGCCGGTGAGTACAACATTATCCTCACACGTCTTGTCAGTGTCTGATCTAGGCATTGCCCTCTGCATCGAATGTCTGAAGTACTGTCGCGTTCATTGGTACCACTTCCTCTCACTCGATCTTCAGTTCGGACTGCCCATGAGATCATCGGACCTCTGATACATCGTACAACAGTCTTCACATCCTCTTCATTGTCATCTTCTCTTCCAGGGGCAACACGATCTATTTCAAGGCAGAAAATCTGCAAAAGGGTGGTGCATTTAAATTCAGGGGCGCGAGTTATAGCTTAAGTTGCCTGACGGATGATGAACTGAGCAAGGGCGTGTGCACGCACAGTTCGGGTATGTTCTCGGTGGTAACGCCGCGTTTCACCGCAAGCAGTCCTCCCATTAACGCATAAATAAAACAGGAAACCATGCTGGCGCGTTGGCGTTAGCTGCGAAAGAGAGAGGAATCAAATGTTTTGTAGTAATGGTGAGATCCCGTGTTATGAAACCCCACCAGTTGTTGATGTACATATGTATGCTACAGCCGAACAATTCTTCACAACCCAAGATCGACGCTGTCCGATCATATGGAGCGGAGATTACGTTCTGTGAACCCGACGCGCGTGCACGAGCTGCGACCCTTGCGTCAGTCCAGGAGCGAACGGGCGCTACTTTTATACCTCCATATGACGCTGTGAACACCATCCTTGGACAAGGAACGGCGCTCTTGGAACTGCAGGATCAAGTGTCGGAGCCTCTTGCGGTTGTAGTCGCTCCCGTCGGAGGCGGAGGTCTACTCGCTGGTACGGCGCTCGCGGCCGAGGGGACCGGAGTCCGAGTATTCGGTGCTGAACCTGTTGGAGCGGACGACTGCTCCCGCGGCTTGGCGAAGGGTGTGCGGATAGAAGACGTTCAAGCCGATACAATTGCGGACGGGCTGAGGACACCTGTCGGGGTGATCAACTTTCCCATCATCCAGCAGAAAGTGGAGAGAGTCATTATTGTCTCGGATGAGGTACGTGGAGTTAGGCTCGTGGCGCAGTTAAAATATTGATATGCCCTTAGGAAATCACAGAGGCGATGCGGCTCCTTTGGGAAAGACTCAAGCTTGTCGTGGAGCCGAGCGGTGCCACTGCTTTCGCCGCGGTAAGGAGCCAAACGTTTCAAGAGCTGGGCATCAAAGGTCCCATCGGCGTTATCATCAGCGGTGGTAACGTTGACCTGTCGAAACCTTTGCCATGGTTATAATTCTCATTTTGTTTCTGATTTGTGAGTCTTGAAAATCGCAACCAACATTTGAAGGTGTTCTTTCTTTACTTAAACATGTTTGACATGATGCGAACTCAGGGCGACGAGTTCACTGGGCGTGTCCCTCAAATCAATGTCATCCTTACTTCGTCATTGACGCGTTGCACACCGTCCTTGTACTCGCCAAGTACTCCATTACTCCAGATTTATATGTCATACCCTTCAATTGCTCTGTGCTGATATTATTTTGTTTCTTCAGCACACACATTTTTCTTTCCTTGTTATCTTCCCATGTTGCTCATATCCCCCTTCTACTATATATTTGTAACCTCTTTTATTGGTTGTCTGTCTTGTTTTTGGTGAGATGCATTCCGCCCCAAACTTCGATGCGAATTGCGGAACATTGATATGAATTCGTCTTCATTCTCGTCAAAACAAGCATGTATATTGAAGGACATCACGTATCACAAATAATGCTTGCATTGGCCACCACCAAGTAACAATTTGTACAAGAATGAAGCAAGTCATCGGATACGCAGGATCGTGAGAGTCGTGACAACCTTCGCCAATCGAATGGAGAAAGGAGGGGAGATAGCCTCCATAGCATTAATATCATTCACTTGCCTAGGCTGGAACGAATAACGTTCTGAAGAGTGTACCCGTCATCCTGACAGACGCCACTGATTAGTAGGATCTTTAAAAGCAGACAGGTGCGACTACTTGCCTGGTCGAGCGACCACGTAAAACATCCGGCCATTCCGTTCTGCTTCGCGAAGAGCGCCTTGTCTCCAAGGGAATAGGTGTCGTCATACGTGACGACGGTCGTACGCGCAACATCGAAGAGGAACTGGGAATAACACAGATCAGCAACATTCACTTGAACCAGCAATATGGAGCATACCGGCGTATCGCTGCAATTGTCCCAGCCTGTCGACACGAAGACCATGAGACACTCGACACCCATAATAGACAGCGCAACGCACCCTCAGTGAACCCGTTCGCTTGCACATATGTCCCGCTCGACGTCTTCGTGAGCGCGCCGAGCGCCACGATCTGGTTGAATGGGATCTGCTGTCCGAAGTACGCGCTCAGGTCGCCCGCCGCGTTCAGCATGCACCGCAGGAGCCTTGCCCCTCTGGCGCGTATGTGCGCCATGCAACGGGTTGGGCTCCCCCCTCATCCTTCTTCGCCTTGCCCGGAACGGGACACGCGAGGCCGCCCGGGACGCCGTCCTTGCGCACGGGCAGACCGAGCACGCGCTCCTTGTACTCGTTGAGAAGGAAACCGGGTGGCGGCATGGCGATCTGCTCCAGCGTCGTGGCCGTGCTCTGCGACACGTACCCGTAGAGGGGCAGCCCGAGGACGAGCTTCGATGCTGGGAAGCCTGCGGCGGTCCACTGTGCGAGCGCGGCCTGTGCGCTGTATTGTGGGAGCTGCGCGGTGCCACAGAGATTGCCTAGAGGCGCGTTAGGACCAGGCGTAGCAGACGCGCCCCACACGTCATAGTTCCTGTGGAGAGAGAGGGGCTGTCAGAACTGTGGTTCGGGGACATAAAAGTCAGATGGGGCGCACATGATGTTTGCGTATGTCATCTGAGCAGCGTAGGCTGAGACGTTGGTGAGCGGTTGACCATTCGACCCCGTGAGTGGCAGCTGGGTGACTGCTGCGGAGATGACCTTGGAAGTGCCAAGTGCCGAGCGAAGTGAAGTGAAGAAGGACAGCAGATTGGCGGCGTCGGAAGAAGAGTGGGGATTGCCTGCACCGGATTCGCCTGGATATTCCTGCGGGTAGGAATAGAACAGTGAACTTGCATTCTCAGAAAGTACAAGCGGTCATACCCAATCAATGTCAATTCCTGATGTCAACTTGAGTACATTTATTGCGATGACAGAAGTTTACGAGGAATTACTAACCGTCGAGACTGTATGTATTCACCGCGCTCACACAGGCGTTGACGAATGTGGAACGGTTGGCAGACGAGCTCATGGCTTGTGAAAACCAGTAACTTCCATCCCATCCACCTGCATATATCAAAAGAAGCTCAGCTCCGGTAAATGTTGCAGGGGGGAACAGTGAAATACCGATGGACAACACAACCTTGGTTCCATAACCGCTATTGTGGGCACTGCTTACCAAGGTCTTCAGGGTGGAAGTGCTTCCGGAATCGAACGTGAGCGTCGATGACGAATTTGGGGTCGCAAAAGCTGGGAACGATATTAAAAAGTGCTAAATATGCAACAATAAAGGGACAAAGAACATACCAAACAAAGAGAATGTCGAATTTAGAGAAGTCGAGGTTCTGTGGGGGATTGGAGTCTGCGGCCCAATCTGGGTAGTAAGCGGCAGCAATAGGTGTGGTGGCCGCAGCCGCCGTCGCGGACAGTCGAGACTGCGCCTGAAGTGCGGCCTTCCTCGACAACGTCGAAGGCAATGCATCCTCCAGGTTGAACTCCGCGGGAGTAGAGAAAGATGGTGACAAGAACTCGAGGAGGGCTTTGTGCGCGCGGTACTGCGGCAACTGGAGCAGGTTTGAAAGGTATGCGCTCAAGCCTGCCTTGCGCTCGGCGATGAGCTGGTCGTCAATCCATGCGGAAGGAATAAAAGACGTGACAAGAATTCTCTTCGGAGGAAGCGATTCGGAATCGCGCAAGGTGTCGTGCAGCTGTACGAACTGGTGATGCAAGATTGAAATTATTACCACTAGAAATGATACGAAATAAAACACACCTCAGAGTAACGTCTAGGAACTTCTGTCGACTTGCCGTCCGTGGATGTTACTCGGATAACATACAGCACATGGGGTCGGGGAACGGATGTGGTGGTATGCTTCGCAATGGATGCAGTGGTAATCGCCATGACTGGAGATGCTGAGGAGGAGGGTGGCGATAACACCACAGGTGGCGCCTCTTTAAATGCCTTTGGAGTAGGTAGTGAGGAGCGAGAGAATTGCAGAAATGGATCCGCTCAGACGTTGCTGTCAGGGACCGAATGCCCGGTATCCGCGGGACATGTGGATATGTTGACCATGTAGCATTGGGTGCAGTGCAGTGCTATCGCTCAGGGAGTGCGGTGATCGAACGTATGTACAAACCTTCTTCACCATACCGCAAACAGGCTCCGCGCTTTCCCACAGGACGTAGTATGTAGTCCAACACGTGCTAAACTCCTGCTGTCTCCGCCGCCACAATGGAAGCAGACATAAGGAGCGAAATACAAACTCGATACGCGTCGTTGAACGCACCTCAGGGAATTAATGCAACCGTCCGCGAGTCCATAATTCGTCAATGCATGCGATTGTATCGGGCTTTACCCTCTAATCGCTTCGGGCCACCGAGAAGACACCACGAGGAGGACGCTTACAAGATCATCCGATAAGTTGCCTAGAAAGAGACAGCACTTCTGAGAGATTTGTGTTTCTGTCCCAGCCTCCCAGGAACGGTGATACAATATGAAGCGTGCAAGAGTTTTCAGCGCTTCAGGTGGAATCTGCACGTCCACTTTTTTGGACCGTGGGCATGACCACAGGGAAATCACAAGCGCACCCGTATTGATTACCCGTACGAGCTCCTGCAGTAAAGTCTCTCCATTCAGCGACGGAGATTCGAAGAATGCATTCTATATCCCAATCAGTAAGCATCTCCCCTTGAAGCTATGGTGTTGGCCCTCGCTCGCATCATGCACCCATGACCGGAGAGAGAACCAACAGCAAGAACCCTGGGGCTATCTCACTGACCAGCTTCCACAGCATCAAATTGCAATGCGGGACCGGTCATGAGAGCAGTGGTCGTGTGACACGTCGAAGCCGCCAGAGACGCAAGCGCAACATGACAGAGGACGTAGATAGACGAGAATATCGATTATACGCACCTCAGCACCCTCAAAGGCGAGCTTTTATAGGCAAAAGTGAACAAGATTGAGGCTAATAGTGGCATGCAAGGGCGAAGCATCAAAGACGAATCAGGACGCTATCCGTGTCAAGGTCACGAGACTCAATTTGTGACCTGTCGCGTTTCTGCGTTACCCGACGCGTACTGCGCAGAGTAGTCACTCCACTTCTGTCAACCAGACAAAAGGTGAAAATACTTATCGCGTCAATAACGACATGTGCACATCAAACGGTACGAGAAAATCTATCGTAAGCCATGTCGCTGTCATACCCCTACACTGGTTGATTTTCGAACAGCCTCTGTTCGCCGACAGCGTCCTTCACATCGACCTTATAACTGAAATCATATTCTCATTTTGCTCCCCTGCAACGCTTTTTAGAACAGCAAGGACATGTCACGTTGCCCGTCATGCTATAAATGCGTATATTCGTCGTGCGTTCAACATCAATCGCCACCTCTTACGATTTTTCTCGGACCCCCTCGCATTTCGCTCTCTACAGGCATGCACAGGTACTCTGATTTCTGGATCAAATGCACTTCAATTTTTCGACAGGTCATTCTACCCCTCCTCTGACCTCGACCTTTACGTGCACATGATGCATCGTCGCGAAGTCGGACGCTGGCTCATTGACGTGGGATACACGTTTGTTCCCGCTCCTCACCAGGATCCCGATTTTGAGATGGCAGTTGTAGAATCAATCTCATCGATTCCTGAGGGTATTTACTCGATGCCCGGGGTAGCAGCCATCCTCACGTTCACAAAACCGCTCCAGAATGACACTGAACTCAAAGTGCAACTCATTGTTGCCAAAAATACGCCCATGGAAGTTGTCTTGGGCTTCCACTCCAGTATGATTATATATCTTATAATAGCCTCATGTGACTAAGGCCATCCACAGCTTGTGTGATGAACGTCATTAGCTATGAAAAGGCATATTGCCTATTTCCAAAAGCAACCCTCGAGGAGCGTCGTTCCCTCCGAAGCTCGTCTTGCCTCGGCCATTCCAAGCGACGTTCCGAAGGTCTTGCGAAGTATGCGGAGCGTGGCTTTCAGATGCTCATGCATCTCCCGGCTCATGAGCTCGCTACCGCACGCCCTTCCTTCCGGCTGGGCTGGCGCTGGATAGATGACGATGCCAGCTGGGTGTTGTCCCTCGACACCACCGATGTCACAACTCCACCTCCTGCGAATCCGAGCTCGCCCGCGATGACACACGATCCTGTGGTCGTGTGTAACTGGCAGGTGCAATACACGCACTCGAACGGCGTGGTCATGAATTTCGGCGTGGCGACGGGAGACGTACTGCGGTACCGCTACCTCATCACAGACGGCGATCTATTAGACTATCTGACACGGATACTGTCGACGAAGATGCGAGAAGAGCGGTTCAAAAAGCAGTCCATTCTTGAGGACTGGACATTGTAAGTCCTATTTCTTGTGGAACCTCCAGCATGCTAAGTTGTCTTTCAGCTGTGACGAGGAGCTGCCTGGGCTTTGCCGCAACTTTTTGCAAGACTTGGCCAGTCGACAGCTGGCTTCTTTTAGGTCGTACGACTAAGTGTTGCCCGTGAATATTAATTCTGGATCATTTTCATTAGGGTCATCATGCATACTGAACCTGTTCTATGTTTCTCACTGCCCACTGATTCCATGCTAATCTTCAAACATGACGTGGTTGTTTAGAACCTTGGGCATGTGCATCCACTCTGCTTCGTATAGCCGTTTATACCAAGTCTCTCGACCGTGCCCTTGTCTTCTATTTATATGTTGTGCACTCAGCGTTCAGGAATCTGCATGATGAAGCGAATGTTTACGCAGGTGACGAGCCGGCTCGCAATTATCCCAGATCTCCTCATTCACTAGTAACTAGTAACTGGTCATGCAACCTAAACAATTTCCCAAACGAGGTATACGTCACAGCGCTAGTAACGGTGGCTGAGTGACTTGTGCACATCGTTCGCGTCTGCATTGCGCGTTTCTGAGTTTACTTGTCTCGCTGCTCCACATGTCTTCTGGGCCGGATGGGATCGAGGAGAAGGGTTCGGATCGCTTGGTCACCGCAAGTCCAGCAACGATGAGTGAGGCGGGCGACGAGCACACTAGCAATACCGAATCCGAAGAGCTTGGTCCGAACGGTTCATATGAGGTTGATCATGAGGCTGAGGAAGCACTCGGAGAACACCACGATGAGGAGGATAATAGTGGCAGTGACACTGATGGAGATGAGGAAGACGAGGACGATGAGGAGCCTGCACTGAAATACGAGAGGCTAGGTGGTATTACGCACAATCTCTTACAGAAGGATTCTGCCTCCGCACTTGCTTATGCCAATCAGCGGCTCGTTCGTACTTCCACAAGCTTTTATTACCTGATGAATGCTGAACGTATTGAGTCAGGCCCTGGGAACGCACGGGGCATGCTGCATATATTGGACCTCGCCGGTCAGCATATCAAATCGTTTGAACCACATTCTGCTTCTGTTAGCGATGTCTCGATGGACGTTACCGCGGAGTTTGTGGCAACTGCTTCGATTGATGGTGAGTTGCTTGTCTCAAGTGGGTGCTCGCTTGTCTGCGGATGACATCGAGAGGGGCACCAGTGGTCTGAATGTCTATAATGATACTCACAAAACCGTTTACTCGTGGTTCTTATTAGGACAGGTCGTCGTGTATTCTCTTTCTACTCCCGAGACTTACACATTCAACATGAAGCGATCCCTTCGGACTCTTGCCTTAGAGCCCAACTTTGCCAAAAGCGGCACGCGATCGCTTGTATGCGGCGGGATGGCCGGGACGCTGGTGTTACACGAGAAGGGTTGGTTGGGGTACAAGGAGACAGTGCTACATTCCGGCGAAGGTCCAATCTGGCAGGTGAGATGGAAAGACAGGTTGATTGCTTGGGCGAATGATCTAGTGAGTCCCAAGACCTGTGGCTAAATGTAGGCTAATGGTAATACAGGGCGTGAAAATATACGACACAAATTCTCAAAGCAGGATCACGTTCATTGATAGACCAGCGGATAGTCCGCGCGCCGACTTGTTCAAGTGCTCGTTGCATTGGCAAGACGAGTCAACTCTTCTGATAGCATGGGCGGATCAGATTAAGGTTGCACGTATACGCGCTCGCCCTCGCAGCGCAACTTCCTCTGCCCATCTTCCCCCGCTTCTCGTCGAGATCACAGCTGTTTTCCAACTGGACTGCATGATCGCCGGCATAGTCCCACACCCAACATCCACATTCGCATCCGCCGACGCTCTCCCCACATCGTCTGCAGCAAGTGCCATTACTGCTGTCACACGACCGACACTCACGACTTTTCTCATCCTCGCATACTCCCCGCCAGACTCGTCTCTCCTCACTGGTAATGAGGCCACCCCGGACCGTGCCGAACAGGTACGGAAAGCGGCCGAACGCCCTGAGCTGCGCATTATTTCGCGCGTGGGTGAGGAGCTTGCAGCGGACGCACTTGGGATCACGGGCTTCGAGCGGTGGAGCTGCAACGACTATGTGCTCGTCGAGATCGATGCGGGTCCGCCAGGCGAGCGGTACTACATTGTGTTGAGTCCGAAGGATGTTGTTGTTGTGAAGCCTCGCGACTGGAAGGACCATGTTACGTGGCTAGTGGAGAGACAGCGATATGAGGAGGCACTGGAAGAGATCGAAAGGAGGCATGGACAGCCTGGGGTGTCGGTGGTGGGCCTGAAGACACGGTGGATGCAATCCAAATTGGAGAGCGCTACGTCGAGCATCTAGTTAATGCAGGTATACGGATGATGTCTCGTTCATTTTTCCGGGAGTACTGATGTGGCCGCGTCATAGGTGATTTTGCAAAGGCAGCGCACTTGTGTCCGAAAGTATGTGGCCAGGATACCAAGCGGTGGGAGGGCTGGATATTTGTTTTCGCGCAGAAACACCAGCTCCAGGTGCGTGGGACAGCTACTCATATGAGAGAGGACACTTATTATATCTTTCACAAAAGGCTATTATACCTTATGTGCCGACGGAATCCCCGACTCTGGGACATCTCGTATATGAGATGGTCCTCGCTCATTTCCTCGCTCATGACCGCCATGTAAATATCTCTCTAAATGAACGACAGCGTGCATTGATACACATGATGATTTATTAGGCGCTCCTTCAAACGATCAAGAGTTGGCCGAAGGGAATTTATGACATCGCAGCGGTCATTGTTGCCATTCAGTCGGAACTCGACCGGTCGCCTTCATCCTCGTCAATGAGCGCGACTACACCGGACACCGTTATTCTCATGGAATGCCTCGCAGAGCTGTTAGAAATATTCAACCCGATTAATTCAGTGTTGTGGCGACTCACACATGTTCTTCATCTAGTTATACCATCAATAGGCAACCGGGAAAAGCATTGCCGTATTTCCTGCGATTACGTCGTCCGAATGTCTTCGACCTCATCAGGGAAAATAATCTCTTCACAGCAGTGCAAGATCAAGCGCTCCTCCTCGTCGAGTTCGATCACGAGCTAATGGAAAAGCGCAAGAAAGATGGTGAGGACGTGGATATCGCGCAGAGCGCTGCCATTACCTTGCTAGTAGATCACATTCATTCGATACCTGTACGTTTACGCTGCTGTGTTGTTCTGCTGAGGTATATTAATGTGTTAATTGTAGATTGGACGCGTGGTTCAGCAGCTGCAAAGTCGGCCGTACTACCTGTATCTGTATCTGGATGCGTTGTTTCACAAGGATCCGCACCTTACATCTGCGTTCGCTGATGACCAGGTTAGTCTTGATTCTCGCTTGACGGACCTTGAACTTGTCGAAATGCAATTTTTAGGTGAAACTATATGCGGAGTACGCGCCTCGTCGCTAGTCGACTTCTTGCGGGCAAGTAATTACTACAGTCTAGAAGCGGTACGTGTCGATGTATTCCTACCTTAGAGCGTTGTCTGACCGTCATCCGGCTCTCTTCAGGCATATGACGTGTGCAGCGAGCGCGATATGGTTCCAGAAATGGTCTTCCTCCTTGGTCGGATGGGCAACAACAAGAAAGCGCTGAATCTCATCATCGAGCGACTCGCAGACGTGAACAGAGTATGTACACATAATGTTCTGGTTGCGCGTACTGATTGACATTCACTTCGTCATCCACCCAAGGCCATTGACTTCGCCAAAGAGCAGCACGATGATGACCTCTGGGAAGACCTCCTGAAGTACTCCGAAACGCGGCCCCGTATGTGCTCAGATGCATTGTGTGTAATGCTCGGTCTGATCACTTTTTTGTCCCGTTGTAGCTTTTATTCGTGGCCTTCTAGAAAACGTTGGTGCGGAAATCGACCCCATACGACTCATCCGTCGCATCAAGAATGGACTTGAGATACCTGGGCTGAAAGGGGCACTCATCAAGATATTGCATGACTTCAATCTACAAGCTTCATTACTGGAGGGGTGTCAGACAATTTTGGAGGGCGATTGTGCCGACCTTTCCCGCAAGCTACATAAAAATCAATCAAGTGGATTTTTCCTGAGTGGTGCGCAGTACTTGGAGCTTCTGCTGCTCGAGATTCGCTGATCTTCTCTTCAGCCAAGACGCTGTGTCGTGTCTGCGGCAGACCATTGCAGCAATCTTCACACGGGTTGATCCTGTTGTTCTTATGTCGGCATGTCGTGCACGCAGATTGTGTGAACAACTGTAACGCGCTTCCTCAGCAGCCCGACCCAACTCTAGTCGGGATGGGCATCGGTGGCCAGCCAGGGTTGAGCGGAAAGATCGCATTGTAAGCCTTTCATACGTAAAACTCGCTCATAGCTCGATCACAGCTTGCTCACTTATTGTCTATTTTCAGTACCGCGATTGTGCGGGCTAAGATACATCAGGGGTGCCCAGTTTGTGTGAAGAGGAGTGAGGGCGAGCAAGCATGATTATTTGATACCCCAGTCATTCCCCATTCCGGATGTTCTGCTATGCGAGCATATTTGATGCTACTTACGCAAGGCGAGGTCTTTGCAACCTCGGCGTGTCGGCTGAGTTATTGGCAAATTAATGTGCAATCCTGAGGGAACAAATCACACATCACGAGTCATCGATGCAAATTTTATTGTCTGTGATACGTAAATTGACAACTCCAAGCACTCCGGTGAATGGTCTGTAGAAAGCAGACATCAGTCAACAGCATAATCCCATTTGAAATCACGAATAATAAAAAGGTTCAGACAATATTATAATGATTCCGGATAGACAAGTATCCTCAATGAGCAACAGCTCTCCGTCGAGGGAGTCTGTTTGTCATCGCTACGGATGAGAAGTAGATGTAGATTTGATACTCACTTAGCGGTTCTTGAAGTAGTCGAGAAGGACGTTGAGACCCTCGCTCTCCGAGCCGTAGTTCTTGACGACAACACAAGAGCAACCAACGACCTTGCGGGGGTTGCCTTCACGGTCGATCTTGCAGAGACCTGCCCAGGTACCGAGAACCTTCGCGTCACCGACCTTGATCAGGTTGATCTTGTGCTCAGCACAGAGAGCCTCGATGAGCTTGATGTACTCAGCCTCCGTGCAGGTCTCGACGAGGACGCACAGGTAAGCCTGGCGCTTGTCAAGAGCCTTAGCGCACTCGCGAAGACCGCGGGCAAGGCCATCGTGGACGAGAGCATTCTTCAGAACTTGCTAAAATCACGAATTTTTGAGAAAGCGTAAAACGTTGTGATCTAAACTGCTGCGTACCTGAAGAGCATCCTCAACAGACAATTTTCCCTTGGGGGCTTCGGCGGGAGCCTCAACCTCGACGGGGGCATCGACCTCAATTGCATCTCCTGCGTCAGACATCCTACGAACATTCGTAAGATCATATGTATCACAATAACAAGACAAAGCACACTTTTTTTGTATGAATTTGAAGAAATGAGATGTCTTCTTCCGCTCTCGTTGATGTGAGGGAAAAATTGAGTTACACTTCGACGATGTATGCAAGATGTTCACACTCCGCTGGCTATTGCCGGTGGCGGACGATGCGCGCCCTCTGCAACTAACTTGTTCTCGAGTTGAGATATCTGTGTTCATTAATTCTTGCTACGACGTGCAGCTGCACATTTAGAGAGCTGATATGGTTTGTGGTGCATGTATTTTTCCGAGCCGTACAGCTTCACTGAGATCACTGACAGAGTCTCGCGTTCTTACACTCTCATGACTGCACCGAACGTACGTTCCTATTCTCTAGCTGACCATGTTGTGTCTTGAAATCTTATCATTTGCATGCGACCCTATAGCTCACTCTGATGCTGTTTGGGGGTTGCGTGGACCCAAGCAGACACAGTTGTCTCGGTATCCGCGGATGGGACGATCAAACAGTGGGATTCTAGTTCTGGACAAGTCTCGCAGTCACTTCCCCCCCACACCCTCGGTCTTGTATCACTGGACGTAGATCTATCAGGACAACGCGTGTTGTACAACAGCTTGGAAGGACTTACGTGTTTATGGGATGCTGTGGCTGGGAAAATAGCGGCAAAGTTTGAGAGTTACGCAAGGACGGCGGGAGAGCCCAGTGAACCCTGTGAGCCACACCATTGTCTTCTCCCAATGACTTGGATCCCAACAAATTCTTTCCGGCATTTAGCATGGTCTGTTTCTCTGAATCCCAATGGTCAGACATATGCGTCTACAGGCGGGTCCGGCAATATCACAATCCATTCCGCGGATCCCGAGTCATTCGGTGAACGGCGCGCAACACTAACAAGTGGACGCAATAAATTTGGCATGTATTGCAAACATGTGGGTCATTCGTGAGCTATGTCCACCCCCACGTATTCTGTCCGTGTCTGTTCCTTCAACGGCGCTGCTCCCTCCGTGCATAATGATGTCGGATCTCACACTAACTTCATCCCAGAGCCCTGACGGAACACGCGTAGCTATGTCCTCTGAAACTGGACAGATCTATATCTTCGATCTGGCCACCTCCTCATTGCAATCTACATATACCTCGCATGCCATGGCCGTCCGGACATTAGCATGGTCTCCAGACTCACAGGTGCGTCTCCTAAGTATATGCGCTCGAGAATTCCTTGCTCAGGTCGTCTTTTGAATCCGCCCTCAGCTTCTTCTGTCTGGCTCTGAAGATAAGCGACTTGTACTACACGACGTCCGCGTTTCGCCCTCTGGCAAACCCGGTTCCGGCGCTGTTGCGACCCTCGCCGGGCACTCATCTTGGGTGCTCAGCACGGACATATCTCCAGACGGACGGCTAGCGCTTTCCGGGTACGTCTACCGGTCCTCTATCTGTTTCGGGACGCATTTACCAATGAGCGCACACATAGTTCTGCGGATAAGACGATTAAGGTTTGGGACCTCTCTGCACGCGCTGCAGTGTCGACGGTTCAAGATACAGGTGAAGTCTGGAGTGTCGCGTGGCGCCCCAAACCGTCACCAAGTGGTTCTGCGGGTGCGTTCGTCAGCGGCGGGGAGGATGGGGTTGTCAAGTGGTGGCGCGCTGCCGGGGCCGGCTGAAGTCGTACGCACTCATTCTTGCTGGCTCGTGCCAAAATCGACCTGCGGATGGCGATTCTCGTCAAGTGTGTTGGCGTCCTACGTAAGGCTAACATAGACAAAAGGCGTATTACTGAGTCAAGTAGTATGCACTCTAACTTGTTTTGGGGCGATCATCATAGCGTCCTGGTTTCAGCCAAATCGGTGATTTAGGGGTGAGCAGAAGTCCTAGAATATGAATCCAATATGAGGAACATTGCATGGGCGACAGCAGTTTTGGGCAGCGAATTAGGTGTTCGGCGAAGCATCCGCCAAATTGGATTACTCTGCTCCCTCGTCGAAGAAAATACGCAACGGATGGAAAGCATGTGTCTCGTCAATGTTGTATGCGAGAACCTCTCCGTATTTTACGACCAGCTCTCCCTCCCGTGGTTCCTCGATGGCATTATCATAGTTCGGCATCACGCATTCTACCGGCTTCACGATCTTGAGGACGCGCACGACCACGGTACGTGTATTGGCATGTTGTGGGAAGGGAGACCGCTCGAACCTGCAAACGACGGAGCCTGTCCGACTAACATGTCAGAAGCCATGCAGGGAGTGATACTTCAGCAGACGGACCTTTGTATGGGTGGAATATCTGTGGAAGATGACGCAACGTATCCGTGAACATGTTCGGAAAGATATGCCGTTTCAAGTCAGACTGCCCCAGTATATACGTCGTTATGTTGTGTCGAGAGAGATCGAGGGAAAATGGCTGGTCCAGCGCGTACAACAGCCGAGTATTGTTGGGCAAGTGCGTGCCTCCGCAAAGGCGCATGCATTCTGTGATCAAGGCAGGCGAAACGAGACCATCACGTTGCAGGACATCCGTGAGCACCTGCAACTGCGGGAAATTTGGGATGCATAGAAGATCGATATGCCAAGGAGTATCGTCTGGAAGGAGGAGGTCCTTTCCTATGTTAAAGCTGGCTGGATCGTCATCTGGCGTAAGCCGGAATCGGATTTCGCCAGCGGCAGGCGGAGCTTTCGGAGGAGGGGTGCGATAATACAGAAATCCGGATGTCGCTGGGGGAACGACACCTTGCCTGAGCTGACATAATATAGTCGGACGGATGGTTTCTTCCCTTTTACAACGGACGGGTCCGAGAAAAGTGCGCTTCCGCTGTCATAAAGGATGCACGATTTAAGCTCCAAGTAGGCGTAATCGTCCTTGTCCAGCTTTGCGGGATCCAGAGTATGAAACGTCTGACCAGCAACGATTTTGTGTTTAGAGCGTGGGACGTATTGGATATCCTATAGCAGCATGTCAACAAAGATTACGAAGGAGCAAGTGACACATTGCCAACGCACAGTTACGTATTTTCTTGTCAACGTGCGTGTGGTCTGCCTTGAGACTAAGAGTCTCTGGTATTTTCCAAATCCATAAGCAGGCCTCGAGAACGAGATAAAAGGGAGCAAGCGATGACAACTCCGAAGGCCGTTGAGTAGCATTGCGGCCGTGTTAATTCTGGAAGTCTGAGTTTGCAGACCATACGTTAGGGCCAGACCCAAAATGTCGATCGATCATCTTCGCTGTCACAGTCACACTACATCTTGGACTCATTGGTTTCATGTCTTGAACATTCTACTCATGTCGATAGCCCAATTGTTATTCTCCGTAATTCATGGAAGCAGGTTCTCTACGGATTTGTCCATTTCGAATATGTGTACTTGCCTCTGACCGCCCATACACATCACGTTCATTGAATTCTCGGACAGCTTGGTTCACCTCACTAGTGGAAAAGAATAACGCGATCCGCTACGCCCAGTTACTCTTTGTGGAATTGGCTGTGTACAACTTCGATCCGGGAAGACATGAGCTGCTCAGTGGATGTCGTTTATATGGAACATTCGCGGACAGCGCGTGATGACATCAAGGTCTGCTGCTCTGGAGAGCGGACCGCAACGATGCCATAAATTGTAACGGTCCACTTCCGTCAGCCTGACATCAACATCGACCTTTGCATTGGAGGAAAAGCCGACGGGCCTGTAGTCAGGCATGTGAAGTTCTCCAGCAAGAAGTCCGAAAGGTGGAGGCATGCCCAGATGAAAAATTATCGTGAGTTAGACAAATTTGTGTCCGCTAGTGGCGAGCGATTAAATTTGAATCATGCAGGATTCGGAAGGGCGGTTGGATCAATCAACGATGTCGCGTTCGTCTTGCGACAGATTTGCTTACCCTAGCAGTTTCTCCAGCGGCCTTATGCACTGGCGTTTGGAGCTCTTTCCTTGACCGCCTTCCCCTGGTGTGCTCACCACTCCGCTCCATGGTCTCACGCCGATAGCCAATTTACTGAATATCATTCTTCGACGTCTGCTCTCGCGCCAGGGAACGAAAAGATTCGTGCCTACACGATAGCCCATGTGGCAGCTAGTCCTGTTATTATATATTCAAACTATATCCTCAGTCCGCTCTCTCATAAATCTAATCACGATGTCTTCCCCTTCTCTCCACTTCCCAGATTCCGCAGTCCTACGCCAGCGAAGAATGATGTCCTCATCATCGCACCAACATACACGAACCCAATGCTCCCCCACTCCATCGCCGTCCACCGCCAAAACTGAGCATACACCTCCGACACGCCCTTCTCCAGCGCAAGCGGCCACATCGTCGCGAGGTGCCCGATATCCGCAACGAGCAGGCAGAAGAGGAGGCGCTGCCACGTTCGGCGGTCGTTGGTGGCGGACAGAACGAGGTGCTCATTGAGCGCGAAAAGAAGGTAGAGGTTAGAGAGCTGGAAGAGCGATATGAGTGTGGATATGGGGGGTGGCTGGAGCGACGCGGTGGTTGATGCGGGTGTGAGGTAGGCTAGGTACTCAGCGGGCTTCCCGGCTGCGTAGTATGAGCCAACTAGGGCGGAGATGGGCTCAATGTATAGAAAGAAGAGTCGGTAGAAGAGGGGTATGACTGTCGTTGTCGAGGTTTCCGATGCCATGTCGAGAATGAAGTTGGATTGTTAACTTCTTCTGAAAGATGTAGTCGTAGGAAGACAAGTACGCAGTGTGTGAGTAGAATGGTCTGATTGGGCGCGTCGACCAGCGGTAACACGTGACGGAAACACGGTGCACCTGACCGTGACATAGTGTGACCTCCAGCCTCAACTGTGGCGCAGTTGAGCTCGAAGCCTTTCACAAACCTCCACCACCCACATTCACCTTACCCGTTCAACGAATTGGGTGACATGCAGCACGCTGTTTCCGGCGCGCTATAACACATCCAAGACGTGATTCGGGCTGCTAGGATGTCGCCTCCCGCCATCTTCATCCCTCGGTGGGAGTGGCACCTCCTCGACCGACAGCCGCAGCAGTCACTCTCGCATGGGATATCCTCCGGATACTCTATGCAACACATCTCCATGTCTGGCGGAATGTTTCCATGGGATTTGTATTTGGACTGCGGCTGACGCGGAGATCTCATGGTTCGACAATCCGAGTGGCCACAGCCTCTCGTACAAAAACCCTCTCCTCTCAACACACTTCTTCTCCCCACCAGCCTTCCTCTACCTACTCTCGACGCCGTCGGGGACGTTTTTCTTCTCGCCCATGTGTCATTCTACACCGGTGAACCTGCCTTGTCCGACGCCACACGACGCCACACCGGCCCTCTCGACCACTACTACGGGCCAAGTTCGCGGAGAACGTCATGGCGCCGCAGCTAATTGCTGCATAGGTCCGTTTACTAGCTTCTTTGGCTGTGGTTAGCGTGTTCGACTCGTGTCATGCATGCCATAGTTCAGCCCATTCATCGTGTGGCGCAGGCATAAATTTGCCTCGAATCAGCCGTGAAAACGCATGTAGACGTGGATGTCTATATGCTAAACAGAGGTATGTGTTCAGTAATCAGGCTCGCATTCGATTAAGATTAGCTTACGCGCTCGCAGTGCTAGGGCTCACATGTGTGGCATCGGTGACTACTTCAACTCATCGTGGATGGCTATGCATGTGGTATATGCACATCAAACATGATGTGACGAAGGCACATACCCTTCAATTATGCCTATCGGTAAATGGCCGACGACAGAGAAATAGCAAGTCAGTATCGGTGAGTGCAGCGATATTTCGCACTTACTTCTCAGCTCAATGCAACCTCGCCGTCTTAATAATAGACTAAGGACGTGTTGCGTCTGATGGACGGAGACTTCTTGGATATAGTGCTCGTGCGTATCCTCTATATCTTGCTGAGCTGATTGTGCTGTATGATAGATCGACGGAGCTGGCGCGAGCCGGAAATCGCATTCGAAGGCAAATGTGATAACGAATGGAGAAAAAATCATCCTCGGCGATCCGCTGGTGGACGTCGATGACTAGGACCTTGGCCGAAATCCCCTTCCAGCGATCGGACAGGCAAGGCTATCCGATTGCTCCGCCTGCTACTGCCGATATTGATCAAGAGGGTGGCCAGTCGCGCTTCGTCATCCAATAATACGTGGAGACGTGCGAGCATGCTTGCCCTCGCAATCACTGCTGATTCGGTCCCATTCCACAGATGGTCCCCGTGGATATCTATCGGCGTATTCAGTGAATGGTGCTGATGCGCATGCAAACACCACTAGGAGACATTTGGAAAGGGATAATGTGGTTGATCACCACACAAGGAATACTTGGATGCTCGGAAATCAACAAGACATGGCAAATACACCCGCAGCCGCGGCCAACGACGGTACGGTATCATTGCACAGACGTTCGCCATGGATATGGAGACATATCTATGGGCGTGCGCAGTCAATGGTGCCGGTACACATTGAGGACACGGACAAGAAATTTTGGGAAAAGTCATCGACAACCACAATCAGGGATCAATCATACACGGAGATATACATTCGCGGCCGTTGTGATATCGCACATTCAGCAGATGTTTGCGGTGGATATGAAAAGATGTCCATGGGCATACACAGTGAATGGTGCCAACACGGTCGCGCTTGCGGGCAGGCAAAAATAATCAATGGCCATATAATAAAACACAGGCAGCTGCGATGGCAAGGGAAACAACAATGCGGGAACCAGAACCGCATAAACTGATGGAGACTCTCACCGGCACGACACGACTCGACACGGCAGGAATGATGTCTCCGATAATAGATAATACAGGATGATGAAACCGGTCATTGAAAAAAAAAAACCTGAGGATGGAAACACTCAGCGTCGGTGGGAGGCATGGACACTGGATAATCCGAAATGGTGGACCTTCAATATTACCCTCGGTCAATAATTCTTCGGCCATAATACATCACTGGGAGCGGAATGACTTGCAAGCTCAGTACGAAGCTTGCACGGTCGTACACCACGAGAGGTTACATGCAACGACCGTGAAGAAATGACTGTGGGAGGGCAGACCTGATATGACAAAACAGAAAAAGTCCAAAGGCTGTACCTTGTCATTGTCGCGGGCATGAATGACACAAATACGAGATAACAGCGAAGGCGCTGTGGGCATCGAGACTCGCACCGAGCTTAGCGCACATATGAAGAGTACGAGCTGCCTTCCCGAGTCGCGTCCTCCACTGACCCAGCAAACTCTGACGCGCTCTCGTGTTTACCTCCTGTCCCTTCCAATGCCCAGGCCAATTTTTTGCTCTGACCGTCCCTCTCAGCCCATAGAGGTACTCACAAGGCCCTGTAACAGCAGGCGGGTAATGGCCGCCTGCGCGCAGCGCGGACGCGTGCGATGTGCGAATACACTGACCGAAGCTAATGCTGCAACATTAGCCGTGTACTTGGCTTTACAATGATTGACACTCGACAAGTCAACCCGCCGACCGCATATCTACGTGCATCGCGAATCCTCATTTCGACCGCCCACAGCGACGCGCCGCTCCCTGCGCAAGAGTCATGTACGTGTCAGCCTCAGTCTTCCCGCAGTGCGTGTCAGATGTGTGGCGATTGGATGGAAAGCGGCGGGGCGCGTGGCAGAAGGTGCGGCGGCGGTGCCTAAAGGGCTCCCCGGGCTCATGAACTCGAAGGCGTGTCACGGTGCGATGACGACGAAGCAGAGCAGCGCGTCGGCGCTCCAGAGCGTGCACGGAAGGTAACACGCGAAATTGGTCGACTCGGTGCTGTTGCCTACGTCGACGCGACGGACGCAGGCCCTAGCTGGCGGGCGCGTGCGGAGAGGCATGCTGGCAGGCGACGCGTTGTCGAGCAGGCGGAGGTTGGGAAGCGCGGCGGGCGCGGAGTCGCGCGTTATGTGGCAGCTCTGCACGTCATGAGCGTTCCGGCGCCGGGGCGTCGAATGGACGTGTTCTGGGGTTCGCGGGCCTGGGCCGTGGTTGACGAGGAAGCAGCGAGTCGGAGTTTGTGAGTGGTGGGTCAGCTGGGGAGGACCACTATCTAAGGTCGACTGGCTAAATCAGCTCTGTGTAGTGGCAGGCGACGCGGGGCTAGCAGACAGGTGCATGCGGCGCACGCTATGCCAGGTTGGTGAAAAGAGAAGAACGAGAGAAGAACAAGCTAATGACTTGTTCGGCGATCTTGGTGGTCTGGATGATGTCACATGGGCTGCCGCGATGACGTCAGTGAGAGAGCACTCATATACTCGAGCACACGCACAATCCCAGGCCTCCATCGCATCCAAGACCTTTCCATTCTAAAACCACCAACCCATCATCATCTACTACTACCATCATGACCAAGGCTCTCACAAAGGTCGTGTACCAGCCTGATACCCAATCCACTGATCAGTACATCGCCATCGTCAACCCCGCAGAGGTACGCCACTCCTCTCACTGCCAGTGCACGCGATATCTCACCCTCGGTCTCTCTTCTCCAGTACAGGCGATGGAAAGGCGGAGGTGAGCTTGCTGCATCTTACGTAGACTCCCCACTGATCCGGATCCTCGCCCAGAGACGTAAATCGCCAGCTTCGTATGTGTCCGCATCTGATACTCATATTGATCCATCCCACAGCACCATCCCCCTAACAGACGTCGTCGATTGTGAGCCGCGTTCGCTTCTCCTTCTGCACACTCGCTGACGCCATCCCACAGCATTCAAGGTCTTCTTCTCGAACCAAGGCTCGCAGGGGCTGCTCGGCCAAGCATCCAAGCAGCAGCTCGAGTCCGTCTTCGGCACCTCCAAGGACATCGATGTCGTGCAGCAACTGCTCACAAAGGGCAAGGAGCAGACTGGCGAGAGCTTCAGCGCCGGCCAGATCGCCACGTTGAACGCGACCCGCGGCAGCGCGACCACGCACGCGCGGCAATGCGCTCTATGGCCTCTAGGCCTGGGCGTCTCTAGTGGGCGAGGGAGCAGCGGAACCGCATAGCAGAAGCACGCACGGCACGCACAACACGCATTGTGAACATACATAACATACTGCTTGTATCATCCTGCATGTACCATCACATCATCATCCAATCTCAATCTGTACCATAGCGTACGCAGCGCACAGCACACACATTTCGTGACACTGCGAGCCACTGCGAGACATGAATGCACACTGCAAGACACATGTACGTGCTGTTGATGACCATGGAACGTGATGGAACCCGCCAAACCGGCGCAGAATCTTCTTCGAATTCTTCGATTGACAATTGAATCGCCATTAACAGTCCGCCGTGTGATGTCACCCAATCAATTAATTATCGCACCTATCGCCCTCCGCTTTATCATAAAGGCCCTATACCTGACCACCCCATGCCGCTCCGCCCTCTCCCTCTCACTCCCCCCCTCCCGCCCCCCGCTCCCTCCCGCGCATGCCAACCACAGTCATCCTCGGCGGCGGCATCATCGGCCTCGCCACCGCGCACGCCCTCGCCCAGCTCGCCCCCGCCCCCGCACACACCGTGCACGTCGTCGACCCGTCCCCCACCCTCTTCGCCTCCGCCTCCGGTAACGCCGCCGGCTTCCTAGCCAAGGACTGGTTCGCACCCGCCCTCGCGCCCCTCGGCGCCCTCTCCTTCGACCTCCACCGCGACCTCGCCGCAGCGCACAACGGCGCCGCACGCTGGGATACGCCGAGAGCGTCTCGTACTCGCTCGACCGCGACGACGATGCAGACGCGTCGGAAAATGACGAAGCGGACGCGCAGGGCAGGAACGGCGGCGGGGCAGAGGGTGGCGTAGACTGGCTACTGAACAACACGAGCCGCGCACCGTCGCCGGCCGCACCGCCTCGCAGGAAGACCCGCCCGACCACCCGACATGGCTGCGCTCCAAACCGTCCGCGCTGCAGGTCATCTCCGACCGGCGGTCCACGGCCCAAGTGTGAGTGATCTCGCACGCACTCGCGCGCGAGCGGCGCACTGACAGTCATCTCTTCCGTACCTCCCCTCTCGGACGTGCGCACCAAGGAACCCGCTGCACCTCTGCCAGTTCCTCCTCGAGCAGTGCCGCGCCGCCGGCGTCGCCCTGCACCACCCCGCGCGCGCGACCCACCTCGTGCGCTCCCCCAATTCCGACACCACCTCCGTCCGTCTCGAGCTCCTCGACGACCCCACACGCGCCGGGCGCACGCTCGACCTCCCCTGCGACAACATCGTCATCGCCGCGGGGTGCTGGACCCCCCAAGTCTACACCACGCTCTTCCCAAACGCAGGCCGCGTCCCGCGCATCTCCCCGCGCGCCGGCTACTCCGTCGTCCTCCGCTCGAAGCACTGGCCGCCCGCGGCGGGCCCGCGCGCTGCCACGCGGTGTTCACGTCGGACCCCGCGGGCTTCTCCCCCGAGATCTTCTCGCGCGCGGGCGGGGACGTGTGGCTCGGCGGGCTGAACTCGACCGCGCTCGCGCTGCCTGCGCGCGCGACGGACGCGGTCGCGGAGGGCGCGCCTGTGGCGCGGCTCGCGGCGGTCGCGCGCGGGCTGTGCGGGGACGATGTGGAGGTGCTCCGCGCGGCGGTGTGCTTCCGGCCTGTGAGCAGGACGGGGCGCCCGGTTATTGCGCGCGTGCATGAGGCGGACCTGGGGGACGGCGTGCAGGTGCCGCGTGGGGCGGGGTGTTTGTCGCGGCGGGACATGGGCCGTGGGGGATCGCGTTGAGCTTGGGCACTGGGCGCGTCGTGGCGGAGATGGTGCTCGGGCGGGAGACGAGTGCGGATGTGGGTACGCTGGCGCGCTGGTAGAGCGTGGGTTGGGAGTCTGGATGCGGACCGTGGTTGTGATCTGTAGATATGCTGCATATGCATGTGTCTTTCTGCTGTACGATGGAACACTGACCGCTTTATACGCACTGTACGCTTTGCGTAGTCTGTAGCACTGTTAGGAGAATGTAGAGCGCTCACTCGGAGGTGTTCTGAGGGGCCCGTTAGTGCACTCTGCGTGAAATGGAGGGAATAAATTATCCAAGGTATTGTACACTGCACAGGCGACTTCATAACGTGTTCCGGAGGACTACAGCGAATATTTCTTGACCCAAATCACACCTAAAAAGCAGCTAATCAGCAGAACCTCAGGACATTATCTCGGGAACGGACAACCCCCGCACCCCGCGTCCCGCAGAACCGACGTACCCATCACCCATCCAACGCCCGCACCCACCCGACCTCCTCCCCATCCATCCGCACGACCCGCACGCCCGCACGCTCCATCTCCTCCACAGCGCCCGCCCACCCCTCCGCCCCTCCACGCATCGCACGCCCTCCTCCACCACATACGCCCTCCACCCGCGCTTAACACAATCCAGCGCGCTACACCGCACACAATAATCCCCGCAAGCCCCACGACATACACGTCCGTCACGCGCGCCCCCTCCAACAAGCCCCCAGCGCGCTCTCCGCCTCCACAAGCGGCGGGTCGCGCAACGGCGGCCCGAACGCCGAGTACGCCTCCACGCGCGCATCCGTGCCTTTCAGCACCACCCTATCGACGCGCGCCGCGTCGAGCGCGGGCACGAGCGCGTTGCCGCGCGTGCCCGCGACGCAGTGGTCCGGCCACAGGCGCGTCGTGTACGTCTCGGCGGGGTTCGCGGGGTTCGCGATCGTCGTGCTGGAGACGAAGGGCGAGGCGCCGGGGTGGCGCGAGGCGAAGCTGATGTGGGCGGGGGGGTGGTGGTCTTTGGAGGCGAGTTTGAGGGCGAAGGGGAGCTGGAGGAGGGCGTTGGCGATGGGGATCACGGCGCGTCCGTCGGGCACTGCGAGTGCGCCGTCCTGTGGGGGATGGTTGTTAGTGTGGGACGGGGGGAGGGGAAGGAGGGCGGCGTACGGGTGGGCAGAAGTCTTCTTGGATGTCGACGAGGAGCAGGGCTGGGCGGAAGGGCTCTGGCGGCATCGGAGTGTGTGCTTCGAGAAAGTGGTAAGCTTCAGAGCGGTGGGGCGCGCGTCAAGATACGGATTATTCATGATGGTGAAGTCAAATGCAAAGAGCAACTAGATTCGGGCACCGTACAGTAATTAGCAATAACTGAGATACAATCCAGTACAGCATTGATAGCAACGCGTGCGACGATAATTTAGAATACACGATTCTCTCCGAGAAAACCCAGCTACAGCGTCCCAGCCGTCTCGGCCCACTCCTTGCTGCCCATCTGTACGAGGCGAGAACAGCAGCGCGCAAAGGCAAAAAGCTCCTCGTCTCCGGAGAACATGGAACTCGATCCGACCATGTCGCTCGAGAGGCCCTGCTCGGGAGGTCAGCAATGATTCCTCCTGGTGAATGGTCGACGAAAGCACGTACAAGATCATCCATCACACTCCGCATATGGTCTGAGACCTGGCCCCTCTTGTTGGGATCGTCCGCGAAGATTTGGTATATTGGGACTTCGGACGACACGATCAGCTTGGTCTGTAAAATGTAATTTAAGTAACGCGAGAGCCACGAGAGATGGAGCGCCCAACCTTGCTCTCATAACACGCTGCATGGCGAAGAAATCAGTCTGGGTGTGTAGATAAGTAGAAACAGTACCGACCATCTACGAAAGTGATAAATCTCCGAGCCTGCACGTTGAAGCGGACGTTAAGCAGCGCGTCAGCCTGCGTTCGAATCGCTATCGCTCACCATATCCTTCTGTTCTAGCCCCATCTTCGGCACATCCAGCACAAAGATCGTCCCAAAAGTCTTCGTAATCTCCAAGTAGTCCGCCGCACTCATCGGTTTACCGCAGAGATCGTGGAACCTGAACTTCGCTATGGTGCTGGTGCTTTCGGGTACCACAATCGGGCGACCCCAGACATGCAACTCGCGGCGACGTTGGACAGGGTCCGACGGATCCGAAGTCAACGCAGTGAAGATCTTCTGCACTTCCGCGCGGTTCTCGGGCGTCAGAGGATCGTAATATACGTGAGACAGGGTCCGAGGGATGCGGCGGTAATCTAGTGTGCGACCGAAGTCGGTCATCAAGAAAGACGAGAAGTGATGCCGTGTGAGCTTACCAGTGCCAGAATCCAGATCAGTGACAGCAAACCGTGTCTTCAGTAACTCTATGCATGGAATGAAGCTTGTTCGCTGAATGCCGTTTTTGTAAAGCTCATCTGGATGACGGCTGACAGGCGAAGACGTGAGCTAGTATCGGCAGCTCACAAGTGAAATACAACAACTCACTTGGAAGTTATCACGCAAACCACCCCTAAATTTATCAGGCGCTCAAAGAGCTGCCGCAGTATCATGGCATCTGCAATGTCCGTCACCTTCATGACATGACACATTCCAGGTAGAGGTTCGTGAAATGGAGGATGGGGAATGACCTGCACGCTCACCGTACCTGGAACTCATCGAAACACAAAACGTACGCCTCGCTCGCCAAATCTCGCGCAACCGGTGCGATGGGGTCCCTCCGCGCGAACCGAGCTTCGACTTCACGGCGTGAACGCGCTTGTGGACGTCAATCATAAACGCGTGAAAGTGGACACGTCTCTTGCGTTTGATGAAAGGAGGGAGGGTGTTGTAGAAGAGGTCCATCAACATCGTCTTGCCAGTACCGACATCTCCGTACAGGTAGAGACCATGGGGGATCTTCTCTGGGGTTGAGGACACAGAATGGGAGGTTTCGCGGGAAAACAAGCGCGAGATCTGGGATGCATGATCAAATCATGAGAAAGGAGCGACCTGCCATTGCATAGGCGTACTAGAGAGGGTGGAGACGGTAATGAAGGCATCTTGGGTGGCTCATAGTGGGAGAGTTCATCGTGCAACTTCTGTAGTTTCTCTATGATACGAGTCTGGTGGTCGTCCGCACGCAATGTCCCCGCTTCTACAAGTTTTGCATACTGCCGCATCGGAGTTTGTGCGGCTGCTCGAGGCAGAGTGAGCATGCCACATACATCCAACACATCGATACTGACCTTGCGATAGCGGTGGAGGTAGATGCTGGTCATGAAGCATTTGTCCATTAAAGTGTCTTGGTTGGTCTACTTCTAGTGATGAGTTGAATCTACGGCGTTGTATGAGAACTACGCGAGCAGTGGAACGAATGACAGTGCGATGGTGAGCGAGGGGCGACCATAGCCGACGCTGAGTAGCAGATGCGAAGTATGGGCGAAGGCTGGATACCCGCATGGTTGCAGAGTGCTGCTCGGCAACTCAACGTCGACGAGGCGGTATAAGTAGGAAATCAGAAGTCACAGGCCTGGAGAAATTAGGAAAGCTGGGCGCTGCCACCAGCTGTGCAGTGATCGTGAAGTCATGAGGGCATTCGGCCGAGCGGTCTAATAGCCGCCCATACAACCGCGTGTTTCACCTAACTCAATCCGCTTGCCTCCGCACTCTTGCTTCCGACTTCTCTAACTCGCACAGGCATTCAAACATCCGTAACCGTTCGCCAGATGCACGGGACAACTAAATTGCATTGACATGCGTAGGGCTACATCGAACCTATCTGTGCAGCTTATGCAACTCGAATAAAATATGAATTCAGGACATTTGCAAACGTTCACAGGAGATGCCGAATGAGACTTTCCTGTGCAATCGCAGTGCCAGTTTATGATCCCTGCTATTGAGACTGAGGGTGATCACTAACCTGTTTATCTTCACATGTCACTATTGAAGACATCAATCGACG
Source organism: Grifola frondosa (assembly GCA_001683735.1). Classification (NCBI taxonomy): domain Eukaryota; kingdom Fungi; phylum Basidiomycota; class Agaricomycetes; order Polyporales; family Grifolaceae; genus Grifola; species Grifola frondosa. The sequence goes on from LUGG01000014.1 coordinate 698,728, forward strand.
CCCGTGTTGCTCCAGAGGACGTAACAAGTAGATTATCCTGAGCCGCCGCGTTGAGCACAATAGAGTTGTTTACTTTTCAAGCCCGACTTACAGCGCATGAAGACCCCAGCGCGGCACTTCCGACCCAGCCAGGCTCCCAGTAGACTGACGGATATCGTATCAACGTTCTCAGCTTAATAAAAGCAACAGCAATACTCACAGATACCCTGACCTTTACCACCAGGCAGTGTCGCAAGAATATTTTTGATGTCACCCGTCCACGTTTCCTGCCCGGTGATGGACACAGGAATTCTTGGCTCTGTCAGATTGACATTAGGACATAACACCGGCCAATCCGTCTCAGCGACAACGATATCCTTTCCAAAGGTGTTCGCCAAGTTCGTCAACGATGACTTCAGAGCTGAGAGGGTAGCTCCGGCATCATAGAAGGGGTAGAACGAGACGCCAATGATGTCGACTTGGGACGATGAGAGCGCCCCGGGAATAAATACTGTTGAGAAAAATGAGTCCAATCCGGACCAGTCCCAGCCATTTGCCAGATGGATGAGAATCTTCGGAGAACCGACAGACTTTGCCCCGTTTATCGCCGAATGCAGAAATTGCGACACAGGATCTATGCCGTTGACCGAGATTCTGCCGGTAGGCCACAGCAAACCGTCATTAATTTCGTTTCCGACCTATTGAAAATACATCACCTAAGTTGCACCTGTGCAGCGAGATGGGACTCACCTGAAGTATATCAATCGGCGTCCCTTGCGCGGCAAAGCTCTGCACGATATTCTGCGTGTATCTAAATTATAATATCGGTGTTGGTTAATTGTATCTACAGTCGAAGACGATAACCCCGACGCTCACGTAAACATCTCCGTGTTCAATCCGTTGAGGTCAGTAGGCCAAGCAGCTGGTATGGCCTGATGACCTGGATCAGCCCCTACGATACACAAAATAAATCAAAGCGGACACAGATACACTACAGAATATACTCACAGGTATCGCTGTAGTGTAAGTCGACAATCAAGGTCATGCCCGCTGCTTTCACTCGCTTCGCCATCTGCAATCCATAGTTCAAATTGTACTGTCCAGCTGTCCAGACTCTGACGCGGGCGGTGTTGCATCCATGCGTATGCAGAATCGTCTCGAAAGGCAACACTTTCCCGTTATCGCTGAATTTGACTCCCTGGTCCTCCACTACGATCAGCGACGAGATATCTGCACCCTTGAATGTCCAAAGCAGAGGACAGACGGAGCAAAATGAATAGAAACAGGAGAGAAACTAAGGCCATGGTCTCTGTGGATGAGTTCCCCCATACTTCCCTGCGCTTTATAACACGTCGAATAAATGGGACGGGAAGTCAGCTGTTGAGAGCAAACGGCCCGTAAGACCATAAGACAGAGTTGCGCATGGTGAAGAGGTCATGGTAATCCAAGAATAAAAACGCCGCACACAAGACATTCAAAAGAAGCTCATCGATGGAGAGTTTGCGGAGGATCATACAAGCACCATGGGTGTGTAGAACCCAAACCTGGCAGTCACTTTAGACTCCACGTCCAATCTGTTCTACACAATCCGTAAAAGGAAAGTCATGTGGTTCAATCACGATCGGAGAATCCGAAATCTAGCACACCTTTTTGCAGCAAGTGCTTCTACGTCGACTTGCTTGCCCTTCCTCATCGGATATCATTAAATGGTTCTACAATTAATGTCTCGCCTCCGCATATCAGACTGGTGTGTACGAAAGTGGCGGCGAAGACTGTCATTGAAGCTTCCGATTTTCTCCGGTATATAAGTGTACATCACGTGATTGACGCGTTGCCGAATTCTGCTTCACGAGTTTCTGCATCCAACACGCCCTGTTTCAATCCATCCAGTCCGCTGGTACCTGCGCCGCCGCAAGAGATTGTCCTGTCTTGCTAGTCGCCTCGGAAATACTTGCTCCGCCATTGCCTTCGATTATGCCTCCCCGAACGACCACAAAGTGCGTACTTGTGCTGCGACCGGCTTAAATGGACCTGATGTCCATGCAGGCTGATTATATCTTGTCTATCGCAGGGGAAAGAAGAGGGCGATTGAAGAAACCCTCACTGATGCTGAAGCTAGTGATGCTTCGTCCTCCGCGCTCCCTGAGGTTCCACTATCGTCAGTCGCTCCGGTCAAGAAGAGATGTATGTGCCCTACTATTTTCCTTGCCCACAACTGACGTCATTTTCACTCTGGACAAACAGCGAAACGTGCCGAGACGCGGACGTGCCCGGTGTGCGGCGAAGCCATACCCTTGCGTTTGCTGGGAAAGCACTCAGCGCTGGAGTCGGAGAGATTGGACGAGATCATGCGGTGTATTGGTTCTACAGAAATCCTCGCGGAGGCCGAGCCGGACGATGGGTACGTGCATGCCTGTTCTTTGCCAAACGCCGGTATTAACGCCGATTTTTTTGCGGAAGGTTTACCGCACGCACCCGTCGCTCGGCTCTGAAAGCCCGCAGGAGTTTCAAGGATTCTTCTGTTGTTCATGCCTCCGCGTCCGAAGCATCCCTGGAGCAAATTGCGAAGACATTGCGCGCACTGAAGCGCCATCGCAAACAGCGCCATGCAAGGCTACGCGAACTCACACGCGAAGAAGAGGATTCTAACTGGTGGGGTCGCCACTTGCGGGTGGAGGAGGATAGTGAAGGGACACTATGCCCAGTTTGCGGACGGACAGTGAGGGGCGATGTAGACGTAGTGGAGGCTCATGTGGATTCATGCCTGGCACACGTGAGGTTATCGGAAGAGCATGAGAGATATGATATGAGCAGGCGAGGAAGCGCGGAAGTGGACGGGGATATAGATGTGGATGGCGAAGATGAAGTAATAACTGGTGTCATGGATGGCGTCAGCTTCCAAGGTACGTCGCAGTCCCTCGAATTCGCCCCCTACGATGGGTTTTCAACAAGATGCAGGCATTGGTTTCGACATACCAGATCGCAATCAACAAGATGTTGACGACGAAGTTGATGTCGATGGGGAGGATGACGCAGTATTTGGTGCTCCTCAGTTTACTGAAGGAGACATCCTTGCACCCCCTAGCGACCTTCAACCTCGAGACAGGCAAGATCGCTCACCTTCGCCCCCTGATACCGACTCGGATCCCGACGTAGAGATCGAGGAACATGATTCCGCTGAAGGACACGATGACAAGGCGAAGAGGAAAGTAAAGAAGACACTAAGAGATCTGGTGTCAGAGGGGAAAGTCGTGAGGCGGAGCGACGCCGTAGACGAGGTGAAACGAACGATGGAAGAGGTCATGGGTGTGGGTGACGCCGAAAAAGTCGAACTTGCTGTTGAGAAGGCACGTAAGGCAGGCGACCAAACAGCACTGATTCGCGCTCTAGAGAGTAAAGTCAATCTGCTGGTGGGTGTCAGCAATCCTCCCTCAGTGAAAGTGATTCTAACGCATTGCTCGTGCAAATAGGAATCAACGCGAGTATCGTCATCGACATCCTCACTATGTCGCATCTGCTTGGATCCTTACACAGAACCTACTGTCTCGACAGGGTGTTGGCATACCTGCTGCGCCGCGAATGTTGGTTGCGCTGCTTGGGATCGACGAAACTTTGTCCTATTTGCAAAGGATTACTGGGGCAGCAGATTTGCGGAGAGTATACTTATAATGTTGCGTCTTAAATGTCTTCTTGCTATCGTTGCTGTATATGTTTTGTCGCTTGGATTTTTGCTGTTTGGGAATCATCATGTTGCTCTGTTCAGGATGCATGAGAACATCGAAGCAAGCATAAACCATAGGAAAATGAAGAACTCATATCTGGCCTTGTCAATTCGTCATTTAACAAGCCGCATAAACCACAATTCTGAAGGTTATACAGCAGCAGGAGCTCATGGAGACCACAAGTCAATCAGGGCACCAAGAGATGCCACCACGACATGTATAATCACAGACAAACCGACAGAGGCGGCCACTCACCGATGCATTTAAGGTGCCAGATGCTCGTGCGAGAGTAGAGTCACTCCCTTTCATACAAGACCGAAATGAATGAGAACGTCGATGTTGACTAAATATACACAAGTATGCCTAATATCATGCAACGGGCTGATCAACCTATCCCGGCAGTCAGTAAAGGGCGTAGAAGACAGTAAGAGCATGCTCACTTGATCAAGGAGGGTTGAGGATTGCTCCTTGTGTATCCAATGTAGATGATAAGCGGAATCCAGCCATAGTGGAGGATAGTCTGTTGAGAGAGAGTCGCATCAAGAACGACGACGAATCGACATAGGCACATACGCGTCCGAGCTCAATACCCTTGATGATTCTCTCCTATTCAAAGTCCAGATTAGAACGTTGTATCAAACTGGAGCCGAAAGAACGAACTTTTGTCTCTTCCGAAGGCATTTTGGACTTTTATGTGGTGCGCAGGTCGTGGAGGAAGAGTGTATGGCGTCGGAGTTTGCCGACGACTTTTTGGCTTGAAGAGACGCCTTACAGGCTCATACAGACACCAATACCACCCTGACCAAAATGCCTCTCGGTCCTCCTTCTTCTGCGGTGCACCTCCAAAATGCTGCGCCAGGATTCATCTCTTCCCCGGGTACGTGCCACACCTATGAAGCTTCACAAATATTCTAACCTCCAAATCTACCACTCATTTACTAGACGCACACCGGCATCAGTGACCGTTCACCCTGTCGCCCTCTTCTCCATCCTCGACCACTATCTCCGTCGGACAGATGCGCAGGAGCGTGTAATTGGCACCCTCCTTGGTACTCGCTCCCGATAATGGCGAAGTCGAGGTCCGTTCGTCGTTCGCCGTCCTGCACAGCGAAACTGCAGAACAGGTAGCAGTAGATATGGAGTATCATCGGACTATGTACGACCTTCATCATAAAGTGAACCCCAAGGAGGTGATCGTTGGATGGTATGTTCGTTTCGCTGGCTACGTTTCTACGGCAGATACACATTTGTTTTATAGGTACTCTACGGGATCCAACCTGAACACCTACTCTGCCCTGATCCAAAACTTCTACTCGCAAGAAACAGCGCCACATCAAGCGATTCATCTGGCGTTGAATACCGGTGCCGAGGAGGGCCAACAAGCAGGAGTGAAAGCATACGTCGGGTGCGTTGTCCTTGCATAAGTTCGTTTCGCTCATCTGAGTCTCCGCACCAATGTAGATCACCTGTCGGCGTCGCTCCCAAACCAGAGAATTGTGTATTCGTTCCCATTCCCTGTGAGCTGCGATTTAGCGACGTTGAGCGCAGCGGCCGTATGTCCCGCTTTCTTTACGCGTCAATTCCATCCCACTAATATATTGCTCTCCGTCTCTGTTCGTCATGCCCGTGTTAATCCCTACAGTTGACCTTTTGGCCTCCTCTTCGAGTGCCGCCTCCGCACATCCCACCACTGACATCGAGATACTCGAACGCTCCCTTCAGTCCGTCTCCGCCATGCTCGAGCGGGTTCTCTCCTACGTCCAATCGGTTCTGTCAGGAGAGGTGAAGGGTGATCCAGCCGTTGGACGGTACTTGATGGATGCTCTTGGCCCAAGCACAGAAGATCTCGAGAGGGGTGGATTTAATTCAAGTCTGCAGGTATGTGGCGACTCGTGTCTGCGCCTGGATCCCCAAGAGCTGACGATAACCGAAGGACACGCTTATGGTGTCCTACCTCGCGAATCTGGTCCGCTCTCAAGCGGAGGTTTCGTCCAGACTGGCCCTGGTTACAGCCTCGTAGGCACCCCAAAACCTTGTACACTAGCTGTAGGGCATTACATCTCGGATCGATGGCTCGTATGAGGCGGAAGCGCATCTACGGCTTAGCTGTTGAATATCCGCGAGTGCTGCAAGTCATGCCGAGCAGCAAGGATTTCGCCCAAAGGCCAAGTCGTCGCGGGTCCATTTGTAACCTTGTCGAGGTCACTATCTGCAGTCGCATCGTAGCCGGTGCGCAAGTCTCTGCATTTTACGGTTTCCGCTTCCACGAGCGGCCGAACGGCGTGTAGAAGAAGTTGTTGAGCAGCATATGGCCCTATGGTGTTCAACCGCACTGATGCTGAAAGTAGACTGCGCGCATGTAGGAAAAGGTGAAGAGACTGGCTGCGTTCTGAGATAGATATGAGACAATGGCGCGGATAATCAGGTAAACCGTCGAAAGGTCGCACCGAGTGATAAACCAAGTACTGCAGTAAGCACGCCCCAACAAATTGGAAGGTGTCCGTGAGTATCTTCCCGTCGGACGAGGAGTTTCAGCTTGTTGACGAGGGTGACGGCACACGCCTCTTTGTCCACCTCCGCACCTTCCGTTGACGTATTATTTACGAGAAACGTAGGTTTGGAAAATCCCTTCGTAAACAGAGTGAGCAGAGCAACGCCTTGAGACTTCGATGCGCGTCGAGCGACGTGATTCAAAGTCATGGCTTCATAGAGGTCATCTAGGGTCCGTATCTTGCTTATCGCACGGCCCAAGGAATCCTCCCCTTCTTGCGGAATATCCAGCAGCAACTCCCGGACAATTTCATGTGCATCTGAGACGTAAGGCAAAGTACTCCGTGCGTAGGTGGCCAGACTATCGCGAATGAAGTTCGTTGTTGCATCAAGCTTGTCTACAGGTGTAGATTGCGTCGTGGAAAAGAAGCCATGAGTCACGTATGATTCAAGACCAGCAGACGCAACAAATGAGCCCGTCGGAAGGTTTCCATCGGACAAGAGGAGAAGGATATAAGCTTCGTGGTCGCTGTCCATGACAATCTTGCAGTGGAAGGTACCCGAGCTCGAGAATGTGCATGATTGCTGACTAACCAATCACGTAGGCGCGTCATGCACGCGTCTGGCGCGACGAACTGTGTTTTTGGAATGACTTGAGATTTACATTATTCTGTCAGCAGGGACTATCATTCCTTGTCTTCATACTTAAATCCCCCGTGTTCTTTTAAAATGGGTAGGCCTATCGCTTGTCTATGTGTGCATAAATCGAATATTGGCCCAGATTCCAGTGTTTCAAAGCAGCTGGTCGACAAGATGTACGAGAAGCGGAAGGCGGCGGCTCTCGAACTCGAGAAGTGAGTATTCACTACCTTTCTTTACCTTGGGATCGTACAGATGTTTGCAACCTCAAGACAGATTCGTGAGTGTCATCAGCAAGGGACCACCGTCGGATTAGCCAGATCGTCGACCAGCTTGTGGACATGTTCAGCAACCCCGGGAACCCTCTACACGTTCGGAATGGAGGTTTAATTGGACTTGCGGGAACTGCCATTGCGCTAGGCGTCGACATTGCTCCGTATATGGAGAAGTTCGTAGAGCCGCTGCTCGTCTGCTTCACTGATCCAGAAAACCGAGTACGATACTTCTCGGCCGAATGCTTGTATAACATCGCCAAGGTATCCAAGGGAGAGATATTGGTATACTTCAACCCAATATTTGATGCTCTGAGCAAGGTGCATTTATCCATCATGATTGCCATGCTAAACCTGATCTTGTATAAGCTCGCGGCAGACTCAGAGCTTTCAGTCAAGAATGGAGCGGAGCTGTTGGACAGATTACTGAAAGATATTGTTGCCGAAACTGCCTCGGTATACATCCCTCAATACCCTGAGACGGAGGCAATTCGACGACGAGCCGATGAGGCACACGGTCTTAGCATTCTTGTACCGCACCCTGACGATGTTGCGAACGGCGCCGATCTCAATGCAGCACGGAAGGCATTTTCACTAGCTCACTTCATACCTCTTTTGTCCGAAAGGATATATGTCCTCAGCCCGTTCACTCGAAGTTATCTCGTCTCTTGGATTACGGTGCTTGACTCGGTTCCAGAGTTGGAGCTCATCACTTATCTTCCAGAATTCTTGGATGGTCTGTTGTAAGTCCTGCTTGCATCTCAGGATATTTTTGTGTCATTTCGTTCACGTCTTTTAGAGCGTATCTGTCGGACCCAACCGATGATGTTCGGGTTGCCACTGAAAACATTCTTGCCGATTTTCTGCGCGAAATTCGCGATGTCACCATCGTTCAGAGACGTCACGAAGAGCAACTCAAAAACAAACGCGATTTCGCCGGCGCCGATCAATCTCAGCAAGCTCGACGCGCTGAGGGCGATAAACTGCCAGACATCACGATGGCTCATTCGGAGCGTGCACCGTTCATACCAGAGCATGATGATGTGTTTGACAAGACCTGGAAATATCTCCAGATGACAGACAATCGGAGGAGGATAACAGGGAGTGGGCAGTAAGTTAGGATCCAGCGTCTGTGTTTGGTAGTCTCTAATTTTTAGTAGCTTGGGTCCCAGGACAAGGAGTTAAGATTGACTATGCAGCGATAGTAGAAATCTTGATCCGTCAATTCCAGGAAGATTCGCGTATGTGCATGATGATTCGTGGCCTTAGAGGTATTCCTGATTGTCTTCTCAGGTGACGCCATACAAGAGTCAACAGCATTACGATGGCTCTCCGAGTTTCTAAATATTGCACAGGAAGTTATGGTCCCCTTCACCGCCCGTCTAATCCCAGAGGTGCTTCCCAGGATTGCGAGCCATATACCCATGATTCAATCCGCTGCCATTCGGACAAACAAGCTTCTTTTCAATGTTATTCAAGCCCTTCCTACTACCCCAGATGCTACAATCAGGCAGGGACAGACAAGTCATCGTCATCCATTTCGAATGTGCCCCCGGGATCGCCAACGCCGGCCGCTCCAAATCTAGCACCGTTAAAGCAACCCACGACAGCAAAAGATTCGACCGCGAATCGAAGTCTTAGTTCACCGGATTCTCCTCCAGATCCTACAGTTCAGCCACCTGCGTCGTCTGAACGTACTATTGCGGGTCCAGGGCTCAAATCTCGGTCTGGAAGCTTCAGGGAGAGCCAGCACGCAATGCTGCACCTCTGGATAATGGTGCGTCACAAGTGCAAGTTAGCCGTCCAGCCTCCCCAACGTCTGCGACAAGCGTACCACAAATTCAGCAGTCCCCAGAGGCGTCTATGCTTTTAGATAAGAATGATCAATTCGATCACCGGGCAACGGTTGAGACGCTTAAAGACCAGTTGGCTAGCGTGCATGAGGAAACACGAGTCGCTGCTTTCCAATGGCTAATTATGCTGCACCAGAAGGCCCCAAAGAAGGTGGGGTATAGCTTCTTGGTGATATATGACATAATTAATCAAACTCTCCAGATTCTGTACATGGACGATGATGCCACATTTCAACTGCTGAAGATACTCTCTGACTCTTCAGAAGAGGTCCGTCCTCCTGCTGACTATTGCAATGACGGGCTGATCCAATGTTCTCACAGGTAATCAAACAAGACCTACAATTGATTGCTCAGATTTCTTCGAGCTCGGATGAGAGTTTCTTCAAGTCTTTCATGATCAATCTCCTCGAATTGTTTAGTACAGATCGGGGGATGCTCGACTCCCGAGGCGGTCTCATCATAAGGCAGTTGTGTCTCAATCTCAATACCGAAAGGATCTATCGAACATTTGCCGAAATACTTGAGAAGGAGGAGGTGCGGCTTACTGTCAACCAGATACATCTGAAATTGCTGAGGTATTCTTTAGGACCTCGAGTTTGCGAGCGGGATGGTTCAGAAGCTCAACATCATTCTTATAACCTCTCCTGAGCTGGCGGACTTCCGGAGAAGACTGAAAAGTCTGGAGACACGAGTATGTCCGGCTGCTGAGTCATTCGGTGGTTGGATTGCTGATAATTTCCTGCAGCAAGATGGTCAGGCGCTATTCACTACCTTGTACAGGTCGTGGTGCCACAACGCCGTTGCAGTTTTCTCCCTGTGTCTCCTTGCGCAAGCATATGAGCATGCATCAAATCTGCTGTATATATTGTACGTCGCGGCTCACTCTCGCTGGGATATTTCGACTAAGCCTATTGTAAAGTGCCGATTTGGAGATTACAGTACAATTACTTGTACAGATTGACAAGCTAGTTCAGCTTATCGAATCACCCGTCTTCACCTGTAAGCAATCTACACTAGTTCGACCGTCGGTTTCCCAACCTCATTTTTCAGATATCCGACTTCAACTTCTGGAGCCGGAGAAATACCCCCATCTTTTCAAATGTTTATATGGTCTTCTCATGTTGCTGCCTCAGAGTTCAGCTTTCGTGTCATTGCGGAATAGGCTGAACGCAGTGAACTCGGCGGGGTTCCTACATATTGCCCCCAAATCGTAGGCGTTTCTTCTTTCCTCTTGGAGGCCCATTTCCTGAAGTCATAGTAGGTCCGTTGGGAATCTATCATCTACTCGCTCGAAGTTAGGCCGAGAGGATATCAAGTGGCAAGAATTGCTCTCGCATTTCCGATCTGTTCAGGCTAAACACGAAAAGGCTAGAAGACAGGCGCTGGGGACAGACACTCCTTCATTGTCTGGTTTGTTGAATGGAGACAAACCTGCGACTCCCGCGCCAGTAGCCCCTCCAGCAGCGTCGTCGATACCTCCTCCCACGCGCCGGAAGGTTGCCGGTGCTGAAGCATTACGACCACCGTCACGAACTGGCGGAATGTTGTCTCCCTTGAATCCGAGATCTCGAGGACAGAGCGGATTGTCTGCTTCTATTGTTGGTCAGCCGCCATTGAGCCCAACGTTGCCCGCTCAGAACCAGTCGAAGGCGCGACGAGCCCTGAGCTTGAGTAGAAAGACATGATAATGGTCGTGGAGTGTAAGATTGATATCCGTTATGTATTTGCTGTGTTATCCTAGCTGTCGTTTTTGTGGACGGTCATCATACTATTGGGGCTGCTTATTAACTGCATACATTCTCTAGAGTAACAATACACAGTATCCGATGTACAGTATCGACTTGGTATACTACTCCTGCGATATTCAACATTGGTCCGAGAGATAGCGGTGAGATAGCGCTATAATGACTGTAGTCAAGACTTAGGCACCAATAGGTTCCTCTGGATTGCAGCAATATCTTCGTCCGTAAGGCCGACGTGCCTTTTGAGATATCCCTCAACGCCGCCATACTGCTGCTCCAGCAGGTGTAGGAAAGCCAGCATTGTTTCCGCCCTGGAAAAGAGAGATATCATCAATGAATAATCCATGATCAGTAATATTCGTGGACGCACCGTGAAGTGAACATATTTCGAGCCGCCTCCGTGTTCGTTGCAAAATAAGGAACCTTGGCCAGACGGGCCATCACCATTTGACGAGCGGGCTCGCGACCGACTCTTGTTAAAGCATAATCTTCCGCTATTGTCTGATCATCTACACCTGCGAGCTGCATGCCGTGATTCAAAAGACAAATAATCGGTGTAATTTGACATGTCCATCCTACCTTGAGTAAAATGGCAGCAATTATTCCTGTTCGGTCCTTGCCAGCTATGTCGGGATATGCATGAATAATTGATTACTGTCCATTGGCCTTAGATCGAGCTCACCAGTGCAGTGAAATATGCAACCCTCTTGAGGTCGATCCCTCACATGTCTTAGGATGGCGCCGAACGCCGGACCGCCATTGTCTAGTATTTGCGAATAGAGCTCCATGAAAGCCTTGTGATCTTGTCACTCCCAGTTTCAACGAGATTCCGTAACATGACGCACTTCAGTCTTGCCACTAGCATATAATTCAAAACGTCTGTACGTAGGTAGAGTATGTAAAGGACATGATTTGGCAAGCGGAGACTACAAGCATCTACGTACTTGGCCATCGCCTCCGGACTATAATCCTCCGTTTTGAACACAGGTGCTTGTACAATTTCCACACCCTCGATGTCAGGGCAAGGAGTTTCGTATCTTTGCATCTCGATGTCTGAACGTAAGTCGTAAACAGTAGTGATGCCAAGATCCTTTAGCTGTGCTATCCCTATCGGATTGTTAGTCAAGGCAGAATTGCTTGCTAACAGCAAGGAGAATAGGTACATACCCTCTGGCGTGATATGCGATATTTCTCCAGAGCGGAATAGGAGTCCAGGTCTTGTCATAAAGCCATCATGAGTAGTTGGATATGAACCCAAATCACGAACATTAACAACACCCGAGATGTTAACGAAAGGTGGTTTAGACAGTCGTTCGTTAACGTAGGTCGGGTCAAGAGGGTCCAAGTCCATTATGTACCACTGCGGTTGGACAAACTGAGAATTTGGGAGTAAGATGCGCTCAATCCAAGATGGTAGATCGATCCAAATGGGCTGCAGGAGAGAGTCAAAAGTGGACGTCGACTCGGACGGCGCCGTCACTGGCGTGACCAGCGAGCTCACAGCACGCCACCACCGGCACGCGCGAGTTTAGGGCTGGCTTTCTCGTGTTTCATCTACAGACGCGTCCTTGCACCGGCCTTTTCAACCTTTCTACATACATTCAGCAAAGCGGAACCTCTGTCATCATGGATATCGACGGTGCCTCCTCACCCCCTCTCCGTCATACCTCCCTTCCACCGAGCAGTGCACCGCTCCCCACTCAATCCTCCGCCGGTCGCTCTACTCCTCGAAGGAATCGCCAAACTGCCGATGCCCTCGCGTTTGGCGATGATGAGGCCGAGGAAGAGGGACAGAATGAAGCTGCTAGTAATAGGAGGAGGAGGCGGCCGAGGAATAACATCAACGCGGATGTACCTATTGTCAAGGATGCCGTGGGCGAGAGCGTCCAGGATAGCTTTGAGACCTTCCTCAGGACGTACGTATCTACCTCTGACGCGTCATATCAAAGAAAATAATAATTAGGAGGATATCTCAGCTTTACAGAAGAAGTCATTCTCGCACCAACTCCTGCATCAGACGGGGGCATACCTTCTGTGCCCGATGGCGAGCTTATCTACATCGAGCAGATCCACACCATGCGCGAGTATGAGCTGACGACCCTATACGTGGACTATGGCCATCTACTCCAAAAAGACGATGTCCTTGCCGATGCGATTCAGAAGCAATATTACCGATTCCTCCCATACATCCGCCGCGCAGTCCACAATCTTGTGGCTCAATACGAGCCCGAGTATCTGAAATTAAATCCGACATCGGCGGCTACAGATTCAGTCAATCTTCAGTCTCGAGAGTTCAATGTTGCGTTTTACCATTTGCCATTGGTCTCTGGCATCCGAGACCTCAGGACAGATAAAATTGGGACACTCATGAGTATCAGCGGCACTGTGACACGTACGAGCGAAGTACGACCCGAATTACTCTTCGGAAGCTTTATTTGCGAAGTATGTGGTGGCCTGGTTAATGAGATTGAACAGCAGTTCAAATACACGGAGGTACGTGTCTAGGACTACGGCAATGACCTCGAGTAAATCGCCTTTGATTTTTAGCCCAGTCTATGTCCCAATCCTACGTGCGGTAACCGGACTGCATGGCAATTGCAGATTGACACTTCGAAGTTCACAGATTGGCAGAAAGTTCGCATTCAGGAGAATCCCTCCGAGATTCCGACTGGGTCTATGCCACGCTCTCTCGACGTTATCCTTCGCTCTGAACTTGTCGAGCGCGCTAAAGCCGGTGATAAGTGCGTGTTCACGGGAACGTTTATTGTTGTACCGGACGTCAGCCAACTGGGGCTTCCTGGAGGCAACAAGGCGGAGTTGATGAGGGAAGCAAGCAGAGGTGTCAATTCGTCTGTAGGCGGGGCGGGTGTTACTGGGCTGAAGAGTCTTGGCGTCCGGGATCTGCAATACAAGACTGCCTTCTTAGCATGCATGGTGCACGATGCAGATGGCCGCGTACGTTATCATTTGGCAAATATCTCAAACACTCATTTCTGATCTGGCTATAGACTGGCACAAACATTCGCGGAGAGGAAGAGGAAGGCGAGGACGATGGTCAAGCATTCGCGCGGTCTCTGACGGAACCCGAATTTGAGGAGTTAAAACAGATGTTGGAGTCGGATCATATCTATTCGCGATTGGTCGAAAGTATAGCACCGACTGTATACGGGCACGAAATCGTGAAGAAGGGCTTACTTCTGCAACTAATGGGAGGCGTTCACAAGCAAACGCCAGAAGGCATGCATTTGCGTGGTGACATCAATATCTGTATTGTCGGGGATCCATCCACATCAAAATCACAATTCCTAAAGTGAGTTTTCCGCTCATCGTGATTGCTCTCACTTATAGTTGCACGGTTATGGGTAGATACATCTGCTCGTTCCTTCCCCGCGCAGTTTACACCTCTGGAAAAGCGTCATCTGCGGCAGGTTTGACAGCCGCTGTAGTCAAAGATGAGGAGACTGGCGATTTCACCATCGAAGCCGGAGCGCTGATGCTGGCCGACAACGGTATTTGCGCAATTGACGAGTTCGACAAGATGGACATATCTGACCAGGTAGCCATTCACGAGGCCATGGAACAGCAAACTATCTCTATCGCGAAGGCGGGTATCCATGCCACTCTGAACGCACGGACTTCTATATTGGCTGCGGCGAATCCCATCGGAGGACGGTATGACCGTAAGAAGACATTGCGCGCAAATGTGGCGATGACGGCGCCCATCATGAGTCGATTCGATTTGTTCTTCGTGGTGCTTGATGAGTGCGACGAGAAATCGGATCTGAATATCGCGAAGCATATCGTGAACGTGCATCGTTTCCAAGACGATGCTATTCATCCGGAGTTCAGCACGGAGGCATTGCAGAGATATATCCGCTACGCAAGGACGTTCAACCCCAAAGTAAGCGCTAGATTTTGGCAAGTTAAGTAGCACGAACTTATCAGTTTTTCTAGCTCACTCCGGAGGCAGCTGATGTCCTGGTAGAAAAGTATCGTATCCTGAGGCAAGACGATGCATCTGGAACTGGCAGGAACTCATATCGTATCACTGTCCGTCAGCTAGAGAGCATGATCCGGCTGAGTGAAGCGATCGCAAGAGCAAACTGTACCTCGGAGGTTCGTTGAAACCATTATCCTCTCGATTCTTGTACTTCATCAATATCTGGCTCTCAGATAACTCCGGCATTTGTACGAGAAGCTTACACTCTCCTCCGGCAATCTATCATCCACGTAGAGCAGGATGACATCGACTTTGACGAGGAAGAACTGCAGGGCGAACGTGATGGAGACCGTCGGCCCCGTGCTGGCCAAGATACCGAAGAGAGCCAGGACGTTGAAATGTCCGCCGCCGAAACCGCGGCTATGGACGATGTTGAGCAAAGTTACAATGAGTCTATGGGTGCGACCGGTCTGGACGGCGCAAACGGTGCCACAAGCTCTGCTGCCACATCACGCGCTGGCAGCATGGCACCCAACGCCGCCCCCCTATACCTGCTGCTCCTGCCAAACGGAGGATGATCATCACTCATGACAAGTACATGACACTCCAGAGTCTTATCGTCTTGCATTTATCTCAGGTGGAGCGGGAGACGGGCAAAGGTGTCGATCGGGATGAACTAATTGACTGGTACCTTGAATTGAAGGAGTTCGAGATTCAGGACGTAGAGGAACTCGAGTATGAGAAAGAACTCATCACAAAGATGTTGAGGAAACTTGTGAAGGTCAGGATTATTATTTTTCGGTGCATCTGATTGAATTAATTTTGTATTCCATGCAGGACAACTACCTGATCGAAATCAAGGGGGATGTTCAGGATTCGTTGTCTATGTCAATGGACGAAAGCAGTGGGCAGCCTTCCTTAGACACGCAAGACGGGAACGTGCGGGTGTACTACATGGTCCACCCGTCAGTTGATACCGAAGAGTCTTCATCTGCACCATGATATCCAGTCGTGACATTGTCTCTTCATATCGGATTGTTCTTGGTTGTTATTTACGCTCTGTTTGCTGTATTCCAAGCCTGTGTATCATATTTGTATGCCTAAGTTAGTGGCACAAGATTAGTGGCAAGAGAAGTTGTGGCGGATTACGTCACACGTGACTTACTGTGAAGGATGGCGACGCGAAGCTCATTGAATAACGTCCTCGAAGCCGTTCCCGGGATACCTGCGCTTCATGCAGACCAAGATATCTATGTTCCGTCTCAGTATTTCTGCTTGACTATCTTGAGTCTACTCATTAGAAGAATTCTTCGCGAGAGGACCACGCCGCTCCATAGTATCAATTCCTCACCGTGAAGATTCCTGCTGTAGCATGCCAAGCGATCCTTTGATTGTGCCAATCTTGGTAGCTGGCGGCTCGCTTCACTTCGCTACAATTAAGCCCGACGGAACCGTACAAGATGTCATAAATGCAGTGGTCTCTGAAGCAAATGTAATTCCTGACTTGCTTGGGGATCTCGAGCCGTACGGCTGGGCAGTTCAAAGGATCAGGCGAGAGGCTAACGGTCGTCAGTGGGAGGAATCAGAGTTGGAAGGTTTGGGAAACGGTGAGAGAGACATGCATGCCACTTGTATATGCTCACCTGGAACTTCTGTCTGTACAGGACTCCTCACACCGTCGTCACCTGTCGAGCCGATTCTCAACACACCGTCTTCTACTCCACAGGCTCAGCGACATTTCTCTGCATTTCCTCTTACTTCTCATCTTCACACGCCTACCCTGCGCCTGGTATCGCTACACCCATTCCTATCCTTGACTTCTTCTTTCTTGCGTGTCCCCGAGATCCACGACGGGTTTGAATGGAAGATTTTTGTCTCTCGATCTTCGACTGTCCATGACGCCGTCCATACAGTAGTCGAGGAACTTGGTCTTACGAAAATACTTCCAGTTCCTGGAGGCGGCAATCTAGACTACGTCCTCGAAGAAGTGTGGCTAGATAATCACAATGAAAGTGAGGCATCAATAAAATGTGAATTGAATGAGGCTAATACCACCCATCAGAGTCATCTAGGTTGCCCTTCGACACTTTGCTTTCCTCCGTAATCGAGAATCCCTATCTTTCAAACCCTTTCTCATCATCTGCTTCCCGCTGTTTCCGATTTTGTGTCCCAGATGAGTGGTATCGTCGCTCAAAGTCACGATCCATTTCTTCTACCTCAACTGAGCCGTCGGCGAGCACTATCAGGCGTCTTGCTGACTTGGAAGAATTAGAAGAAGAGGTCGAGGAAGGAACCGCCAAACAGAAGGATCTTGTTCAATCCACATCTGCAGCACCGATGAAGGAGCCTGTCATTGCAACCGACTGGCGAGGGTCGCTTTCGCAGAATCGGTTCTCTACTATCATTGATACTTGGATGCATCCACAGACTACAGTTAGCAACGGCTCGACCACACCTGAGAGAAAGACAGTGAGTGAGCCGAAGCTGGTTGATCAGAAGATCGGACGTAGTTTTGCGAGTAGTAATGCGCCAGCGGCCGAAGGCTCCAGCGGAGAAGAGGTCAATCCTGTAGAATTCGAACGGATGCTTGTACGTTCCTGCGCTGAAATCAGCCTACATTGCAATGACTCAATGGTGATACAGGATGAACTAGGTTTGAAAGGGCCCAAGCGAGATGCAATGTATCAGCTTCCCTCAGAGCAGAGGCGCTATCTGCTCGAAAAGAATAATGAATCCCGCGCGTCCACTATGTCCAAGGCATCCGGGGCAAGGACTAATGCAAGACCTCCTGCTCAGGCCTCTACGTATGGGCCTACAAGCGCGGCTGCGTTCCTTCCCAGACTGGTTCCCCAATTGACTGGGGATTCAGGTATAATAAGGCGGTTTTCGATAACTGGATGGGGCTCTGGAACGTCTTCGCCTCCAAGCGGGCCGACCCATTCACCTAGTTCTAGCATTGTTATCGACTCGAGAAGACGAGATTCGGATGGTGCAGATACGCCTACAGAGAAAACTTTGGATACCCCTCTACAACCACAAAGCACGGGTGGCCTCTGGAGTAGCTGGTGGATGTCGTCTGGCGGTGAAAAGACCACAAGTTCAGGCGTCAAGGCTATCGACAACGAGAAGACTGCGAAGTGGTATGCTGATGGCATTCGGAACGGGCGAGCCACAGATACGAAGCTTGTCAGGCACCTCATTTCGCTACGGGTACACTTGTCCACCGCTAATCTAGCGTGGATAGAGGAATTTGTAGCAGTAGAGAAGGGAATGGAAGTCTTGGGAAAACTTCTAGCGGGGTTGGTGAGCAAAGGCGGTAAGCGCAAGAAGTTGAGCGAGGTCGAAGAAACGGTGCTATTGGAAGATATCAAATGTCTGAGGGCCCTTCTGAATACGGAGGTGAGTGTATCAACGTACTTCTTCCTCGCGCACTCCTGAGTTCCTGCAGCCTGGATTCGATCAAGTTCTCTCGGCGCCGACGCTGATTACACATATTGCATATTCACTCCATGGATCTTCTGTCAAACTCCGGACACTTTCATCCGAAGTCCTTGCTGCCATCTGCGTACTTTCTCTACCCGAAGGTCACAAAGCAGTGCTTTCTGCCATGTCTGATTATCGCGTTGAATTCGAAGAATCATTCCGATTCCAGGAACTCATCGCCTCCATGCGACTGCCAGATCTTAATGATGACGAAGGCCTGACCGATGAATTTGGTTATGGAAATGAAGAAGAGGGAGTATGGGAAGCTCGTACTGCCTCCATGGCCTTGGTCAATGCTCTCACTAATTGTCCAGAATCTCTGGAGGAGCGAATTCTACTTCGTGAAGAGTTCGGACGCCGTGGCTTGAATGAAGTGATAGTTGTAGGTCCTTTCCTGTTCGCTCTACGTATATGACGAGCTCACGTTACTTTAGACTTTGCGATACATCAAACCGCCTGAGTCGTTAGTCACGCAACTTGATGTCTATACCGAGGAGAAATTCGAGGATGAAGAGGATATGCGCGAACGTGCGCGCACAGTGGTAGATCACCAGCGATCACGGTCAGAGTCCGAAGCTGTGTTAGACGATCTCATCCGATTAGCCAAGCAACATGGAGTGCTTTACCCTATGATGGTGGAGACGTTAAGGCGTTATGGTTATATCCTTGAGAGAGACGTGAGCATGTGGGTGATTTACATCAATCAGAGCTGATCTTCATCTGACCGCTAAATAGACAACTGAAAGCCGATCTGTTCTCAGTCTTAGATAAATTCGTGCAGCAAGCGGCACTTCTGGACGATTTGTGAGTTAAAAAATCCATGTCGATATTTCTGTTCTCAGTGCTCGAATTTCAGTGATGACAGCTGGTGCGTGTTCTTGAGACGTTTTGCTGCCTCCGTACAGCACATCACAGGCCAAGACTTGGATGTGAAGACTATATCGGATGGCCACGAATCTGTGCTTGAAGAAGAACTCGAGTCACTCCGAGCAAAGGTTGATGAATTGAGCGAAGAGGTAAACTTGGCTCACCGTAACCAATTATTAGGCAGATTAGCTTATATTCTTTGTGTAGAGGACTGAATTACGGAACGAGTTAAATCAACAAGTTGCTGAGATCAACACGCTCAAATCTCTCACGCCTAACCTTCCGGCACCGCGTGGAAAGGGAACCAGCAAAGGTCATGAGGTATATTTTCTCTCCTTAAGTTAATGTCAAATCTCATCATGAACAGTCAAACCAGAGCTTCCATGGATTAGTTCAACGTCTTGTCCAGAAGGAGAAGCAGGTCTTGCAACTCCAAGCTGAACTCGATCGTTTGAAACCTCAGAATCCGACTGAAGGTCGCGACTCGGTGAGCGAAGGTCATGACATGTGTAAGGCATGAGCGTGAAATAGTGTTTTACAGGATGAGCGCGCGAAACGAGAGCGCGACAGGATAAAGTGGAATACCCTCAATGATGAAATCGCCAAGTTGAAAATACAGGTAAGCGCTGTATTCGCTGTCTTGTGGCCCAGATCATCATGCACATGCTCCAGCATGGAGAACTTGAGTCCGCCCTCGGCATCAAGGATAAGGAGATAATTTATTTGAAGCGAGCACTCGAATCTGTTTATTCTCGTTTTCAGCTCAGAGAGGAGAACAAAGAGTCTGAAATGGATGCACAACTCATTGCGAGTCGCGCAATTGATAGTCTAACCCAGAAAGACGAAGAAATATCCTTTCTTCACTCAGAGGTCGAAGCGTTGAAAGTACAGCTATCGGCAAAACCGAAATTCATCACAGAGAAGGATTTCAAACATCAAGTTCCGCCGCCGCCGCGCCACCGCCTATGAGGTCCACTCATACCGGCACTGTTTCTCCATCGTGCGATAGTGCTTCGACCTCTCCGGGATTCCCCTCATTGCCGCCGCCGCCACCACCTCCCGCGCCGAAGCCACTACGACTGACATCGCCACCCCTCAGTCCAGTTGTGTCGGACAGTCTGTCTCCTCCATCTCCTCCTCCGCCGCCTCCTCCTCCTCCGCCTCCTCCGCCTCCACCTCCTCTGTTGTCGCCTATCGACTCAAGTTTACCCTTGTCGCCTCCTCCGCCCCCACCGCCTCCGCCACCGATGTTTGCGGGTTCACCCCCACCTCCACTGCTACCAACTCCACCAAATTCCGGTATTACCTTACCTCCTCTCCCTCCGCCATTACCGCCTAGTATGAATGGTATGTCAGGTCCCCCACCGCCACCGCCGCCTCCTTCAGCATATAGATCATCTGCAATACCTCCAAAGATAGCTCGGCCTGCAAAGCGTCTGAAGCCCTTTTTCTGGAATAAGCTCACGAACCCTTCACTACCCTCGACCGTCTGGGGAGATATCCCTTCAGACACCTCATTTGATCTCACCGATCTCGAGTCCACTTTTACTATTGACAATTCTCTGTCCAGCAGCTCTCAACCTTCGATGATAGCGTCAAGGAAGCCGAGTGTGACAACGCTTTTGGATATCACTCGGGCTAACAACGTCGGTAAGAGTCATTGCAATTATTGTAGTGTTTGTCATTAATTCGAGTTGCGATAGCCATCATGCTTTCACGCATCAAGCTTGGTCTTCCTGACATCCGCAAAGCCCTCCTCGATCTCGATGACCAGAAGTTATCTATTGACGACCTAAGAGCCATCGGCAGACAACTGCCCACGGCAGAGGAGGCAAGCCACTCACAATAGAGTGATAGATAATAAATTGACGTCCCGGCCAGATGACGAGACTCAGGGATTTCGGCGATGTCAGCAAACTGGCCAAGGCAGACCAGTATTTCAGCGAAGTAATACTCTCCTGCATAAGTATCCGTTGTTTGCTAACTCGAGTCAGATCATGACGGTTCCTAGATTGTCAGAACGTCTGGAGTGTATGCTATATCGTCGGAAGCTGGAACTTGAAATCGAAGAAATACGTCCTGAGCTCAATATTGTCCGCAATGCCTCCCGCGAACTTCGTTCTTCTATCAAGTTCAAGCGAGTGCTACAGGTAATAGATGCAGCCCTTTCTTTATAATATTATGCACTTATCACTTATGAGCAGGCTATTTTGGCTGTTGGCAATGCTCTTAATAGATCATCGTTCCGTGGAGGGGCTAGAGGTTTCCAACTGGAAGCTTTATTGAAGGTAAGCCCAAGTTATTGCGACCATCTACGGTATTACTGAATCACAGTCAGATGAAAGAGACGAAGACTGCCAAAGGGGGTCCAGAATGCCCAACACTTTTGCACTATCTTGCACGAGTATTGCTGCGTAGTGATCCGTCGCTTGTCGTATTCATCGAGGACATGCCTCACGTGGAAGCTGCTGCGCGAGGTAAGTCTTAATGATATATGAACCAGATGAAGCATTGACGCCGCTACAGTCTCGGTGCAAACAATCCTTGCGTCTGTACAATCTCTCGTAATCGGTCTTAAGCAAGTAGCCGAAGAGATCAGAGTGTCGCAGAAAATGCAACCAGTGTTAAATGATCGTTTTGTCGCGGTGATGCAGGTATGTCACACTGCTCCTATTATTAGAGTCTGATAGCTTATACAATGTCAGCCATTTATTACGAGAGTAGACTCAAGCGTAGATGCCCTAAAGAATATGGCAGCTTCTTTAGATACTGACCTTCACTCGTTGCTGGCCTTCTACGGAGAGAATCCCGATTCCCCGGATGGGCCGAAACCTGAGGATTTCTTTGGCTTAATTCTCACTTTCTCATCGTCACTTCAGGTAAGGCTCTTAGTCTTCTGATGTGGTGAGGATCTGACGACTCCGTATATAGAAAGCAGCGCTTGAAGTGCATGATACAGAAGCCAGAATTCAACCACCCACGTCGAAGGCTGCATTCGAAGAAATTACATCCCAGGTCGCGGGAGATTCGGTACGCTGGATAGCCTCCCATAGCAGAATGGCCTTATTGACTCCAATTGAGCAGACCATCACGCGCAGCGCTGATGCATCACAGAATGACACTTTGAAGCCGCCTCCCAACTCTCAGAGTCGTGCCACTGGCCACTCTGTTGGAAGAGGAGACCTTGACCAAGCAATTCGCAGTATGCGGGTGGGCAAGCGAAGAGATCGTGCTCCTCCTCGACCTTTGAGCAAGATTTTCGTGGATGGTGCAAGGACTAGTCGCATCTTCGATTGATATATCACCAGCATTAGTTCTTGTATTATTCGCGTCTTCTTCACCTCGCTAAAATTGTAGAATACCCACGGATAGTTGCTGTATCTCATTCAATATAACGACTGTCATGATTTTGCGCCCTTATTCTACTGAACAGAGTGACCCTCAATGATTCAAAGGAGACACTGCGTCACATCTGTCAACACATTCGAGGAATAGCTTGAAGAATCCCTTAATCTAAGTATTATCCCCCCGTTGAGTAGAGCATGTTTTCCGATAGCAGAAAGAGCTCACATTTAGGGCTTCTGCGACAAGGCAATTCTTTCCGAGGGGGCCCCATGAATCGTCACAACAACGGTATTCCCATACATCCACAACAGTCTCCCCGGCGGTGTGAGTTCCGCTGAGCTCGACGTCCACACGGTATCTCTTGCAACGGAAAAGTTCAGGCTGAGATACGTACGCGATGGTCAGCGCGTCATGGAGAGGTGGGCCGTCAGCAAAGCCGAAGGTCGACTTGTATGATTCTGCGAAAAACCCGATGAGGGTAGAGAGCATGTTTCGGAGCGTTGTGGATGCTTTAGGAAGAACATCTGCGTCTGCTAAGACTGACGGGGCCAAGAGTTCACAGAGAATGTCGCGCGTGACGATGGCGGTGTGGGTGACGTTAAGAGGTATCATGGTCTTCTTGACGGGAACGTCTAGCACAATCTGTGCGGCTTCGGCTGGACGGATAGGAATATCGGTTATGACATTCCACCAGACAGATTGAACCTTACGGTCACATAGGATATTAAATTCTGCGAGAACGTGAGATGGCACTAGCGATAATATAGGTGTAAACTGACCTGCAGACGCGGACCTGTTGCCCACACCAACGCCTCCACCCATAAAGACAAATTCCTCTGACATTATTAACGGTCAAATGAATTCAGTGCCCCGGCACACAACTTACCTATGCCAACCAGGAGTTCGGTATAGACACTCGCAAAAAGGGCAATGTTCGTTAAAGGCCCGGAGGATACTACAGTGACTTTGCTACCCTTGCCATCATTCCAGGTATCTCGGATGGCTTTTGCCATTCCTTCTATTGCGTGCACCAGTCTCCCGTTAGTTTCGAGACGCGTACGAACCCCCTTGCTGTCAGCAGAGGGCAGCCCTTCTACGCCTCCCAATCCATCTAAACCATGTATCTCTGGATCATGTCTTGTTGGACGGATCAGTGGCTTTTCGGCCCCAGGGAAGACATGGACATTTTCCAAGGCTCCGAATGCGTATAGACAGTGCGCTGCATTAGCATTGGTGTTATCGGCACTCGCATTGCCGTGCACCTATTCTATCAGATCGGATGTATGGTAACGACGGAGGGTCGTTCTGCTCTTACTGTAGATATGCCCAAGAGACATATGTTGTTACAGTGCACCGCCAGCATTATCGCAGTGGCATCATCGTGCCCCTACCAGCAGAGTCATTCGGTTAAACGATTTCGTCTCTCAGTCACGCGCACGTCCACATAGAAACATAACTCACCGGATCACAGTCGTACCAGACGGGTTTCATAATGGCTAACTTGTGGCTTGAACCGACTCCGACTTTCCGACGGCAACTTCGCCATTCACAATCTGCAAACCCCTTGGAATGGCGAAATTGCCCTTGGAATTTTTCCTTCAACTCCTCCTACAGAAGATCATGTGACCTGATAAGCGGTCAATGGCCATTGGGCAATGTTTAGTAGGTTCACCAGTTCCCTTCGCCGCAGCAACAAACTCCAGTTCGTCTTCACACTGATCTGGGTGACTCGTGTGCACAACTCATAGCTCTATGAGTTCGCTGTTACAGAGCCAGGTGAGACAGAGGGTCTGTACACACCTTCACACTCACCGCCACCTTCGTGGATCCCGCCATGCTTCCAGCGATGACGGTCCAAGGGGACTTAACCGCCTACTACGAGCCATACAGCATTATATTGGAATGTCGCCTCCAACTATTCGCCCTCCACAGTTACGCCACAATATGTCCGCTGACGAATTCCTCCAGTATTCTGAGGAATATCGGGCGTGGTTTGAAAGAGACGCTCCTAGACCAGCCCCTGTCATGAATCGTGCGATTCTTGTATCGGATCTGGTTGTTCGTCGTCGGTTGCATGAGACGTACCTTTTGGAGGCAAAGGATATGCACTATCATACATTTACAGGGCTTGCGAAACACTTCAGCTCGACGCCTCTACAGGGACTAGACCGCAGTATGTCAACCTCTTTGGGTATGAGCTGTTTAGAGTTACATCCTAACGTCGTACATGTATATCAGTTACGTTCTCTGATATGTTTATTCAGAGAACACATGTTGTAAGCCGTCCTATCATCGTGCAAGAAAGTACATGCGATATCTGACTCCGCGAACAGGGACGTTTTCTGTTGTGCCGCATCATTGCGCCTTGCGGTTCGTCGCCATCCAACATATATTTGTTCAGATTCTCAAACTAGCATCATTTCAGTGCGCATGATGGCAGTACAGACCATCATCGAAGACACCGATGGGCTGGTACAAACTTTGTCGATATACAATTTTCCAACGACGATCGGGTGTTCGCCTGATCATCTTGACAAGTTGTTCCCGATAGGCACAATCATTGCCATTCGAGAGCCTACTCTGAAAGCACCGTCGCAGGGATCCTATCCGCTGGTACGAGTGGATTCCCCCACAGATATCATCTTTATCGAAGCCCATCATCCCATCCTACGTGACATTACCTGGAGGACTAGATTGCCAACTGCACTGCCAGACACGCTCGAGGGTTGGAAAGAGCAAGGGGATGCCTATATGAAGGCCTCTGAATGGCTTCCCGCCGCCATTGCATATTCTCGTGGTATTGGCTTGAACCCAGAGGCCGTTGAGCTTCGTCTAGATCGCTCTGAAGCTTATTTACGGCTTCACTACTATTCTGGCGCCCTCTATGATGCACGTCATGTTCTTTCAACTCCAGGTATAACGGACAGTTTCCGCCACAAAGCGTTGTTTCGAGAGGCGAAGGCGGAATATGCACGGGGAAATTTTCATGTCGCAGAAGGTAGTTTTATGTGTTGTCTTGATATCCGCCCGAAGGAAAAATCGGTCGTAGATTGGATCAATCGCACTCGCTCACGCCAAGTGGAGAGCACTGGCCGATATGACTGGGTGTCTCTGCTGCGGATGTCTAAAAAAGGTGCCCATTTAGATGTCGCTGACTACCGAGGACCCGTGGAAGTACGATCGATGGCGCATCGCGGGGGTGGTAGAGGTATTGCAGCTACGAGGGATATCGAGGTGGGAGAATTGCTGGTACGTATTTTAGCCCCCCGAGATTGAAGTGTTGGAACTAACACGCTCCCACAGGTTGTATCGAAGCCATTTGTCGCCGTATACAAAGGTGATGTCCCGAAAAGGGAAACATTCTTGACGGTTGACTTGCTCTCGAAGCGTATGAATGGCAGTACTGGGCATATATCCACGTTGCAGATCATAGAGAAAATATACGGCAACCCGGAGACCCACGATCTCGTGTATCATCTATATGCTGGTCCTAATTTCCCTTGTTCATCCAACTCGTATCCGCCAGTGATCTCATCCGAGCCCTCTGCGGTGGATCCTTTAGCCCCCTTGGTTGACATCGACGTGGCTCGGATAGAGGCCATCTCGATGTATAACAGGTTCTCTCTTTCCTCCGTATTGGATGATGCACCTTCCGTGACTGGCTCCGATTCAGACTTGGGCACATCTACAGGCCTCTATCTCCTACCATCTCTTTTCAATCATTCGTGCGCAAGCAATGCGCTGTGGGTCAGTATCGGAGGCGTGATAGTGGTCAAAGCGACGGAGCACATACCGGCGGGCACTGAAATTACGCTGCAATACATCAGAGACACTTCTTACGTGGAACGTCACTCCGTCCTGAAGCAGTATATACCTTCGGGCTGTGACTGCTCGTTATGCAAGGAGGAATTGAAGGATGGTGAGGCCGCGATACAGCGCAGACACGAGCTATTTGCGAAGCTGTGCCACGGCAAGGGCTATTCTGTCGCAGAGTTACGGACGTTGGAACAGCAACTTGCGGAGACGTACTCGCCGGCGAGGGGAACGATTAGACCAATGATGGCCATGGTTCAGCATGTTATCGCGATCAAGCTGATTGCTCTGGATAAACCGAGCATGGATATCATCAGAGAGGAGCTGAAGGCATTGGAGAACCTTGGATTCACGGTCCTTCCATTATCTTCGGCCTTGAAGTCACCCATCGCAACCGACAGGCTCCCATTGACGATCGATTTTCATGTAGTTGCCCACATACTGATCATCATAAGTTTCGCCTACTTGCGTCTATGCGATAACAAAAATGCTTCCAGGTGGCTGAAGGCTGCAGTATGGGGTGGGTCATACTCTCTTCGTTCAGATATTTCATTGTCAACCTGGTTAATTTTTCCTTAGTGACAAATACTGCAATTGGTGGAGGTAAGGGACTGTTCATGGTGATGATGGCAGAGGATTTGGCCCGACATAGTATGCAGGAGTTCGCGAAGCGTGCACTATAAACATATGTCCGTATCTTTCTTAGCACTGTAACATCGATTGCAAGTTGTAGAGTATATCATGGATGTACAACGTATATGAAGCATATGATAACATCAGCGTATACAGTGGGAGAACTAGGTGTGCTGTACTCACCAGCTTCACCATCACATCACTAGATCAGGGAATTCTTCATACAACCTCTCGATGTAAATCGGCCGTGGTGGACGTCTTCCGTATTCGAGGATTCACCACGAAGCGCGGGATCGATCATCGAGGACGTTAAGGTGGTCCACTACCAGGCAAAGGCAATAATTCCTAGTAGCAAAGCACCTTCGGTCGCAGCACGTGTGGATATGTTGCATTACACATGCAACACCGAGTATTCTCTTCATGAAGGACCAGTAGCGAATCGATGAGCCGTCGTTAGAAAAGCACGGGGATATTATCCGGATCCTAAAGGGCAGGAAAGTCACACATATCCCAACTCTCGCTTGCGATGGGAACGAGCGCAATCGAGACACACACAGCAAGCACGCACCTAACAAATTTTGAACAACACGTACGTTGACGCATTATCGTCTTGTGGAAATCGAGGTAACGCAGCTGTCAAGGTACTTCAAGAGAAGCTACAACTTACTTAAGGCTGTCTCTGATTGACCCGATTATCTTTGACGTGCAATCCAGATGTCTTATAAGAAATGAGCTGCAGGTCACAAAGAAGCTGTGGACACGAGCGGATTTAAGTTCACGCAATCGTTGTGCATACATACCGGCAGGCAGGACGTACATGACGAGCAGGCAACCACATCTGAATCCTATGTGATTGGGAGCTTGCAAGGCCCCTGGGATCTACCGCAAGTGATTCTGAATATGGTGACATGGTCTCGAGAGCAGGGCCGAGGCAACAATTTTGTATGAAGCCGAGGTTTTATGTTTGTTGGCAGTCGTTGAGCAGTGAGGATGTGGATAGAAATAATATATCATTGTTCAGTGCAACTAGAAAACAGGGCCTAGCAAGATGTCTGCCCCGTATCTGTCCCAGTATTGGTAAGCTTGTGAGTACTGGGTCAATAAAAAGGCAGTTCGTTCGATTTAGGTTCAAGACCACAGTGCCAGAAGCAACTGAGCGGGCTCTTTTCAGACAGTGAAAACGGCAGAGCCTAGTATCTGAAAAGAGTACGTGAACCGACGCACTTCGATATCGCATCAACCTTGATGTGCAAACGCAGACGACCAAATCTTCTGTATTCACGAGACAGCTGTTCCAACAGCTCCTACAGCTCTCCCTATCTCATCCACGCGTCGACGAAAGGCCTTCCATTTGGCACTGCCCGCCAGCAGGAGCGTCGCATAATCGTGGAAGCCGTCCGTTGATGCATTCAGTCTCAAAAACGGGTTCGCGACCGATTGGCGATACGCCGTGTGCAGCGCTCTGAATATCTGAAATGGCAGGTTGGATGGGAAACCCATCACGGTCTGTAAGAATCATGGAACGCACCGTGATAATGTCAGCGTCGCGTACGACTGCATCGGTCAAAGCCAGGGCTATGATGATTTTGACCTTCAACGGAGTCATGTATCCATACACCGCAACATCTTCCATCGTATAGAGAAGATTCATGTAGCAGTCCGTCGACTTGGTCGCAGTCGCGGCAGTGACTGAAGGAGTGTCAAGACCCTACAAAGAGCTGGCACGATCACTCGACGCACTGCGCTCGTCTATCACGTCAAGACTGGTATGGGCGATGTAATGGTACTTGAGCTCATCTTGTCGGGGCTGAGCAAAGGTGCGGATGAGGATGGGATGGTTCTGTGCGGATATGAACGCTACGGCGTTGAGACGAAGTTGAGACGGCATGAGATCAACATGAGATGAAGACTGTGATGTCGATCGCATTCACCCAGCGCGTAAAATTCACCGTGTTGGATTGGCCAGACTGCTCACTAGACAAGGCTAGCCTGCACATCCTCTCATGTCATTAAGAAATGTGCGCAAAATTTATGGTATCGTACGACAGAGCTCAGAGCTGCAGGACCGTCTGCGATGACCGTCTATCCCCTCATGAGCACCACATCAACTCCTTTCAACGACGATAACAATAGATGTGCATAAATCTAACACAAGAAACACAAGAAAGCGAAGCATGTGTGAAACGACGACATGGTTCATACGGCACCGCTGGAGTAGTAGCGCCACGCCGAATAGGCACCCAACATCGCAAGAGGTACGAAGTACATTAAGCTAGAGTGCAATGTTAGCAACGACGCGAGCAGGACACGTCAGCGTGAGAACGTACTTTGACCCTTGCTGGACAGCGGTGTTCACAGCGTTGCTGGAACCAGAGGACTGAACGGACCCCTTGGTTTTCAGCTCCTACTCGAGGCAGATCCATATATCAGGGCTATTCTAAGAGATGAAGAAGACGCGACGTACATCAGTCTTCTCAAAGTCTCCGATATACAGATCGGCCAGTAGTGCGCGAGCCTCGTCGGAATGACCAACGTCTTCGAATGCCTCCGTCGCATCTCGGGCTATTGGGGTTGGCTTGCGTTGAGGTAAAGTAGCACTAGCAGAATAGTCAACCACTTACCACTCTCCGCCAGAATCACCTCGTCCCCACCAGGATGCTATATGAAACCTGAATAGGAGCACGACGGATGAACACATTCAATGAGTCTCACCTCATCAATAAATTTGGTAACATCGTAAACTATTCGTGAATGAGGTCGGCAGGCGGGATTGGAGAAAGGCGGATCACGCACCCTTCTCGTGCAAGAGAATGTAAAGACTGTTTTTTGTGCTGTTGGCCTTCAGCTGAGCATATGTAATCACTTTGGAAGCCATGGGGATCGACGTAAGGACGATGAGAGGGACGGTGTAACAGTAGTCAGGTCGTGCTTCAAAACAAAACCGGTCTAAGTATAAGGGTCGGCTCAGCCCGTCTAACAATTTCACACGTGGCAAGCAGTATTATGTAGCATCAGCCATCTCCACCGAGACTCAGTCCGGTCTCGTACACTTCTATCGCATATTGTACACATCATCTCATGGTAAGCTGGATGATATTCGCGCCGATGAAGGACGGGATGGTACAGCCTGCCACGCGGGCCGTCAACTGAGAAAGAAACTGCACACAAGACTACATGAATGATGTGTTGATGTCATCATGTTGCTATCTGGCAAAACTGATAAGTAAAAGGAAACCCTACGTCGAAGAAAGGTCCTGAAACCGTGGAGAACTTGCACACGTATACGGCACAATTGCGAT
Source organism: Grifola frondosa (assembly GCA_001683735.1). Classification (NCBI taxonomy): domain Eukaryota; kingdom Fungi; phylum Basidiomycota; class Agaricomycetes; order Polyporales; family Grifolaceae; genus Grifola; species Grifola frondosa. Next base: position 728,805 of record LUGG01000014.1, read on the forward strand.
GGCTGGGCTACGACCTGCTGCCACTGCCAGAACTTAAGTCGCGCGATGTCGCGACTCACGTGCACGTGCGCTTTTCAATCTCCGACCGACTCGGCAGTCAGAAGTTGACGCAGCCACGAGGCTTTTCCACCACAGAGCCTCCATCTCACTTTTCTGCCCCCGCAGTCGGCCATCGCTGTTCGCAACGTTCTTAACGAACAATATTCGTTTTGGTGCAGGGGCACCCAACTCACCCAACATGGATCCTGAATCCTCTGATATATTGGGCGGTCGCCTTCGAATACCCCGCCGCGACTCTGTGGCATGGTCAAACATCGGTTTTCCTGCTCAACTCTCTCTAATTGCTGGAGTCTTTATGCTCGTAGTAGCTGCTTGGATACGTTTGCTGCCTATTTATCGTCAGTGGAATGAGAGGCGCTACCGCAAGTGAGTCCATTTTCTGCTGTGTTGGCGTCTCAATTTGACACGATATGTGGCGTCAGGGCAATGCGCAGAAGACATGGCATCCCGGACAATGACAATCGACCCTTCAACGTCGCATTCGCGGCTGCTACGAAGGCTAGGGAGGAACGCAAGGCGCGCCAAAGACAAGAAGAACGTGGTCAGCACGCTCCAACACGCTCTACCGGTCAAACATCTGCTGTGTCAGCGGAACCTCAACCTCATCTTACTCGTGTCAATGGTACAGAAAATCTCTGAGACTTTTTTCACGTACTGATTTGTTTCTAGCTGTTCGACACACGTTATCTGCGCAGATCTCAAGTGGCTCATTGAATCGCGATAGCGAAGAGGTTCATGTTTATGGTAATGGCATTCAGTCGGTGAATAACTACAACGATAACGAGTACGATTTGATTTATATCTTCGCTGTCCAAACTTGTCTAACTATAATACTGGATCAGGCATCGTGCAACCAATTCGATATCAGCACCTCGATTCCCTGACCGACGCAATTCTGACAGTGGAGTATCGTTCACCGGGTCTTTTCACCGTGAATCCTCACAAGTACAATCAGATCGTCTGAACGAAGACATCGTTCAGCTTTCCACGCAACCTGTCCACGTCAAACACGCTCCGCACGTTGAAGCCGATTCTAAGCCTGCAAGGGGGCCAAGAGGTCTCGCGTTGAGAGCAAGGAACTTGTTGATCACGATAAGCCTAGCCGGCATGAGTCTGTGGAAGATATGGACGTGGACGAAGTTGTGCCACTAAAGCGAGGTGCCAAGCGTGCTGCCAGTCGGGAGGATGATGAAAGCATCGAATCTACACGCTCTGATCGGCGAGGCAAGAGAGCTCGGAAGCACGCGCGCGACACTCTCGGGGAGAAGCCGGATCATGAGATGGATGAGGAGGCTGATGAGGTCCCGCCCTTAAAGCCCGTTCCGAGAGGGAAGAAACGCGATCGTACAGAGGCTGGCTCGTCATTCGGTGGCGATGAATCGGTGAATGACGAAGACGAGAGATCTCGTCGACACAGGAAGCGACGAACGGTCTCGAAGAAGGTTGACGCCACAAGCCGTGGTCAGAAACGTGGCCGTGAAGTCGATGCACTTGAGAGTGATGAAGATCGGCTCGATGACTCCGGACGAAAGAAGCGTGGCAAGAGGTCTCATGACAGTGAGGAGATTGATGCGATATGTGGGGGAAGACAGATAGGAGAAGAGTGGGAGGTTAACGGACAACACTACAAGGTCGGACCTAACGGTCAACGACTCCGTCAGGAACTTGTCAAGAAGTCACGATCCAGATTCCCCATGGTATGATTTGTGGTTCCTGTGATATTATGTATCACTAATCTTGTGTTTTCAGCCAAGCGACTCACAACATCCTGACCGACAAGCCCATCTCGATGTTTATGTGGAGACATGGCTTTCGGAAGAGGAGTATAAGGCTGCCAAGGAACGTCGTGAACTGGCATGGCAAGAGCCCTCGAAGACTGAGCCTGACACACCTGGCGATGTCCCTGTGAGTACCTGCGAAATGTCTCTAGTTGCTTTCTGACCATAACTTTCTTTCAGGATTCTCCTCTGGCGGGCAAAAGTCTGTTGTGGCGATCAATAATGGCAGCTCAACAAGAGAGCCCTGCGTCCAAAAAAGGTCCATTGGGGCAGTCGGTCGTTACCAACATTGGTCTTCGCCTCAGCACGTTCCAGCAGCCGCAGTCGGCTTCTGCTCGTCGTATCTCGTCGATTTACCAAGTGCCTCCATCCCCTGGACCTGAGACTCCGAAGAATACGCGCTTCACAGTCTTATTCGAAATGGGAGAAGCAGGACCTGGAAGCAGCAGCTATGTCGAAGATTAGAGAGAGGACACAGAGGGAAGCGGCACGTGCGGCGGGTTCACCAACAGCTCCACCAACAGCTCCATCCAATCCATTCTTCACTGCGCCGACGCATGCCTCGACCGACAAGCCCTCTCGCTCTCCGTTCGGCTTGCCGACAGCGAATGCTGAGGTGAAGCCGGTACCCGAGCTGCCCAAATCCAATATCCCTCAGTCGACAGCAGCTCCGTCTGCCACGATGGAGAAACCCGCGCCTGCTAACCCTTTCACGTTTGGTCCATCGGTAAACAACACGACGACAGCGCAGGGTGCATCGACTGTACCACAGTCCACTCCCGCGTCTGGTTCAACTTCTGGTACCCCGAACTTCTTTGCGCCCAAACCCGCCGCTCCGACTAAGGCAACGGCACCTACGGACGGCTCAGGCTCTGGCATCCCCAGTTTCTTCGGGCCGAAACCCACTGCTCCAGCTTCTTCAGGCATGGCAACCACATCCACGGCTGGCTCAGGCTCTGGTATCCCCAACTTCTTCGGACCGAAACCTGCTACTCAGACCACTGCAGCTCCGTCAAACACTGCAGCTACCCCCGCGTCCGGCTCAGGTTCTGGGATCCCAAATTTCTTTGGACCCAAACCCAGTGCCCCGACCGGTGCAGCTCCTCCAACTACATCCGCGCCTGGTTCAGGTTCCGGGGTCCTGAAATTCTTCGGACCCAAACCCACTCAGACTACTGCGGCCCCTTCAACCAACAATAACCCATTCGGTGTGCCGCCTGCTCAAAGTGGTGCGCCACCGAAGTCTAAATTCACATTCGGTGCCTCGTCGTTTGCCACTCCAGCAGCTCCGGCAGCCCCTGCGGCCCCGACGTCCGTCTTTGGCACTACCACACAGACTCCTTCCCCTCAGGAATCAAAGACTGAGCAGAGGAAGCCAGAACAGGGGAGTTCTGGTCAGAGTGCTCCGGGACCATCTTTGCTTAGTCGCCTTGGGATGGCCCCGCCGAGCTCCGCACCGAGTTCGTCGGCCGCGTCCTCGTTCTCGTTTGCCAAGCCTGCGACTCCTAGTCCCTTGGGTAACACCGTTACGACGGCGTCCACGACTGCTGGCACTACAAGTGCAAGTAACGTGGCTCCTGGTCCTCCTAAATTCAACTTTGGATTCTCTAAACCCCTCGCACCTGCCGCATCAGCGGCCTCATCAGCAGCACCCACACCGTTTGTTCCTTTCGGAACTCAGCCGGCTCCATCGTCGTCGTCGTCAAGCCTAGCTAATGCGTTTGGTAATCCGAGTGGTTCCTCCGCTACCGCAGACTCATCTACGGCTCCCAAGTCAGTGTTTGGTGTCACCGGTGCGGCTAGCGCAGCGCCTGCGACTAGTGCGTTTTCTGCACCTTCTGCTGGTACACCCGCGAAAAGTGCATTCTCTGCGCCCGCTGCTGGGACATCGGCTGGTGCATTCTCTGCACCTGCTGCGGGTACTTCTGCGGGTAGTGCGTTTTCTGTGCCTGCTGGGACCGGCGCGTTTGGCGTACCTTCTGGTGGTAACACCGCTGGTACAAGTGGTTCCATGTTTGGTGGTGGGATGAAGCCAGCGGCGAGCTCGAAACCGTCGATGCAATTTGGTGCCACGTCCTTTGGTAGCACTCCTGGTCCTTCCAGTCAAACAACTCAGCCCTCGACGTCGAAGTCGACATTCGCGTTCGGGGCACCCGCTGCTGGCACTACATCCAACACGACAGCGGGTGCAGAGAACAAGCCAAAGTTCTCATTCGGAGTCACGAACACTCCTGCGCCTTCCACTTCCACTGCAGCGCCAGCCGCTAATACCAACGAAGCGCAGAAGAAGTCGGTTTTTACTAATTTCACTTTTGGTGCTACGTCTACCCCGCCGCGTCGGGATCGTCTTCACCATTTGGACAGGCTGCGACAAATCCTTCCCCATTCGGACAACCATCACAGCCCGCCGGGAGTGCTTTCGGCGGCTTTGGTGGCCCGTCCTCAAATTCCCCTAATACGTTCGGATCTTCGAATACCTCGCAAAACCAAAAACAATGATGGGAATCCAATTCGTTTATTCGTACATAGATTTGTATCATTTACATGCACTGTAGTATAATGCATCATCTCGGGCTGTATACTCTCTTCTTCTCTACCATCCGGTCTGAATGCAACTTTCACTTGGTGCGCCTCTGGATTCGATGTCGGACGACCGCCGTTGCACGTGAATGCCCTTGAGGCTGACCACCTTTCATCGCGACAATAAATTTATGTCAAGGTTAAAGATCCCCCTCAGTTTTGCTTACTAGAACTGGGCCTGTATGATCCCTGAGGCCTGTACTTTATAACGCCCCTGCATTCTACCCCCTTTCCTCTTGCACTCCTAACGCCCACCTCTGAACATGCTGTCGAGCAACGTTCCAGCGACGCCGCGACCGCGCCCGCCAGCGAAGGCGCGCAGGACGACCTCCATGCACTTTGCGAAACTGGCCCCGCCGCCCCCGTACGCGCCGCCGCTGGAGGTGAAGCTGCTCGACTCCCAGATCGCGGCGGCCGCCCAGACGGTCGGCCCGGCGAGCGGCGACGGCCTGCGCCTCCCGCCCACGCCCTCCGTCGAGGACTGGATGAACGAGAAGTCGAGAGAGGAGCTGTCGGGGCTGCTGCTCAAGGCGGACGGGCTGATAAAGTCCCGCGAGACAGGTGCGCGACGCTAGGATTTTTACCAAACATGGGCGGCGAATTGAATTATGTTAAACGTTCGTACAGAGCTCAGCTTGACTTCTGCTCTTTGCAAGAGCCTTTATAACGACAATGTAACGCTTAAGAACAAACATGAAGCCCTGCTCGCCCGCCTCCCCTCCACCCGCGCACCCTCCCCCTCTCCCTCGGTCCCTTCGTCCCCTATGTTCGCCTCCACGCCCGTCAGCCAGTCGCCGTCGTACCACGGCAGCAACATCCCCCCGCTGGCCTCCGCGCGCATGCGGCACTCGCGCAGGATCTCCGTGACGCCCTCGGAGCTCGCGTCGCTCGCGGATCAGAACGCGGAGCTGCTCGACAAGCTGGAGAAACTCGAGGCCGAGTCCGTGAAGGCGGACCACGCGGGGAAGCGCAAGTTGCGCAAGCTCGAGAAGGAGATCCAGGGCCTCCGCGAAGAGCTCGAGAACACGCAGGCAAAGGGCGCCGCGCTCGAGGAGCAGGCGAAGGGGTCGGGCAACCTGAGCGCGGAGGAGTGCAGCGGCGCAAGGAGGAGCGCGAGGAACGTCTGCGGGCGCTGAAGGAGAAGTCCGCGTCGTTGGACATCTCGGCTGAGGAGATCAGGGACTTTGCCCCCGTCGGAATTGCCTCGCCTGAACATCAGGACGGCTATGTTTGATGATCTGGAGGCTGATGGGTCTGCGCCGGGTGTCGATGATACGACATCCGCACCTGCTGATGTGAGTACGGAGGAAGAGGACGACTCGGACGAACAAGTTTCGTATTCTATGCCTCCCGGAATGTCGCGAGTTCCCTCTCAGCCGGAACTCGAGTATGCCATCATCTCTCAGCTGATAGCAAAGATCCGCGAACTGGAGGAGACTAATGCTCAAATCACAGAAGAGCAGAAGGCCACAGAAGATAGATTGCGCTCAGTTCATTGGGATGCGGAGAGCATCCGGAGGGTATACGAATGCCTGAGTGACGGGACGCAAGTTGAGTTGCAAATGGTGCCGGAGGATTTGCCAGGTCCAAGTACTACGAACCAAGATCCTTCGGGAGGCACTATCAGGTTCAGCAGCCTGCGACGGACAATCGACGGCGATATCAGCAGGCTCCTCCTGTCAGATGAGTCTGAAGGCTTCGCTGGAGGCATCACGAGGGACATGCAAAGTACTGTCCGAAGCGTTATCAGCCAGCATAAGAGCGGGACTTACCACAAGACGCGCAAGACGGTTGTCGGCCTGTTCGACGAGGACCCTGAGTCGGACCCTGAGCCCGATGCACCCGTCTCGGGAGGATGGGGCGAATATCCAGCCTCGCTCAACGTCGCAAGTTCTTTCCGTGTACGGCCTACGTCTCCATTTGTTGGGGACACCTCTACCTGGTCCCATGCAGCTACCGACGGCGTAACGCCTGTGTCACCCACTCTGCACAACTTGCAAACCCCCGCAGAGGGCCTTGGAATGGGTCGCACCCTTGGGAGTGAGCTCGGCAGCGAGTTCGGCGAAGACTGGGGCCAGAATGCCGGAAATCATCACTTGCGGACGAGCAGCCTGTATGATCTTGCGGGTCTGAATGCCTCTCGCGAGATGTCGGTGTCTCCGCTGCCTTCGCCGGTGGAGATGCGCTCTTTCGTGTTCCCGACCGCCGAGGACTCATTTGATGCTGACGAGGAGGGACCTTCCACGCCTCCCCATCTCCCTGCCTTGCATCTTACGGTGCAGCCGCCGACGCCGAGCCCCGAGAAGATTTCGACGCGGACGCAGCGCCTCTCACAGACCGTTCGCGCGCGGACGAACCGGTGGGTGGAGGGACGCTTCTCTCCGGCGTCCGGGACGCGGAGTGCGCTCAGACAGCGCCGATCTGCCGCTACGATGGGCAGGCGTGCATCCGCCGCAGCGGACGCGAGCGGCGTCTTGGATGAGACGTTCGACGACGTCGTGCTGCAGCTCAAGCGCGCGCGCAGCCGCGGGAGCCTCGCTGCCCTCGTGTATGCGGGCGAGGACGACGAGGCGGAGCGGTCGGCGGTGGAGCTGCACGCGATGTCGCGCGCGGAGACGTCTGCGGTGACGAGCGAGAGGAAGGAGGGGTTCGTCGGGCTCGTGCTGGAGGTGTGGCTGTGGCTCCAGTTTGTGATCGTGGTGCTGGTGTTCTTGTGGGCGATGGCGAAGCGTGGGCCGAAGAGCGTGCTGGAGGAGGCAGAGCGGAGGAAGGTGGCGCAGGGACACTGAGCTCGGGGCTTGTGGGGTTGTGCGCATACCTGGGTTTCGAGGAAGCCTGTCCGTTCGTTCTGTGATTGGGATTGTGGTAGGATATATTTGCTGATATTTCTGCTTGTATGTAGTCCCTAGTACGCTAGTTTTGTATCACCTACTACGTTTCTCCCCTCTCGGAGCTGGGGAACCTAAGTTGTGGCTGTTGTGGCCATTGTGGCTGTAGAATCGTGGCTTAGACTTCAAAGCTTCAAAGCTTCCAGCTTCCAGTCCTCGCCGACTTGCGTCTGGATGGTGTCGGAGGGGCGGCCATGGGAGGGCCGAGCTTGTTTCTGTCGCTCTATAAATATTGGGTGGCTGGCACATGCCCTACGTCATTGCTGGCTCATGGGATGCTATATCTTCTCTTCGTCGCCGCATAAGCCCGGCACTCGCAAGGCTGCTACCTCGTCTCTCCAAACCATACAGTAGTCGTCCTAGTGCTCTCTCATCATGAAGGCACGTCCCAGAAACGTGTCTGGCGTCCTAAAGCGACGCAACAACTCACCCAACTTGTAGATCCTTAGTAAGGAAGAGCAGGAAGGCCAGCAGCGCGCGACCATGATTGGCGGGGCGAAGGGCTTCGTCACAGGTCTCGGACTGTCGCTTGCCGGGTCGTATATCCTCAACAAACGGTGGGCGAACTACCGCGCGCTGCCCTTGTCCCTGAAGGCGCTCGGCGTCGTCATCATCGCCGTCCCGTCGTTCGTGATCCCCGCCGAGCGCGCGAGCTTGCGGTTCGAGAAGGAACAATGGTGAGTGTTGCCCGGAGGATGAGCGTGTCCAGCACGCGGAGAAACGCCACAGCTGAATACGACGGTGTCGCACAGGACGGGTGTGGGCAAGGAGGAGCTGGACACACTCGCAGCGCGCAAAGAGGCGCGGTGGAACTCGATGACTCTTAGACAGAAAATCGGCGATGTCGCTGCAAGGCACCAATTCGGCCTCATTGGAGGCACCTGGGCAATCGCGGTGGCCGGGTCTTTCGGGTGGATCATGCGCAACCGGTGAGTGCACGCACCATCATGGGGCGTTGGGCAGAGTCTCCGTTCGCTGAACGGCGGAAACGATGCAGCTATCAGACCTACCGCAAAAAGTACGCGAGGTGTTGTTGTTGTTGTGCACCGGCGGTTGCTGATGTCCCGCGCGGAATCAGATCGTGCAGGCTCGTATGTGGGCACAGGGCCTCACGATTGGGATTTTGATCGCTGCGGGCGCGTTGACGCATGCGCAGCATGTTAGGAACTCGGAGCAGGACGAACATGGTCTGCGGCATCTAGTGAGTTGAACAGTTGTGTTCGTACCTGTGCCGCAGTAGTGAACGAGAATTGTTCTAGCCGGCGGACCACTCGTGGAAAGATATCTTGGAACAGGAAAAAAAGGACGCAGCGGCAGATCTTGCGAGTGGTAAGGTGAAGCCGATGTGAGCTTGAAAATGAATGGCAGCGCTGCCACCGCGCAATCCGTGTGGGCCACGGACTTGCAACGGATTGCGATCCGGTAGGCGCCGAGGATTAACGCTTAACGCTGGAGTGTGTCCTGTAAATTAACATTGTTTCAAAAATGTACAACTAAGCAGCACAGCATGTCTTGCTGCGAACAGTACTACTGCGCAGGCGCACGGTGTCGGCCAAGATCGATACAAGGGAAGAAGAAAAGCAGAGGTAGTGATGATACGAGGATGTGGCCGACAACTAGTAAGCCGGGAGTTGTCATAATAGAGAGAAGTCGCGATGGCGCCGAGTAAGCCGAGACGTAACGCGTATCTGATTATAAAGACGCCGTTATGCCGACAGGCCGACTCCAGCCGACCCTTCATCTTGCTGCACTCTCCTTTCCGAATCTCTTTCCGTTCAGATTTTGCCTCTTCATCCTCGAGCTATCGCTTCTCTCCTTTCTTCAGCGAGCTCCAAGCTCTTTGCTCCTCACCCACCGCCCATAGTGCCGCCGTCGTCCCCGTAACTACTGTCAGCATGGCACGCGGCATCATCAGGTCAGTCATCCTCCGAATCAACTCCTGCATCGTACACTCACCCTCGCTTCTCGGAATTTCTCCGTCTCATGCCGCGCTACCATAGAACTGTGTCGCTTGCATGTTCCTTCGTCGGGGCGTTGATCAATCTTGCGTGCGCCATTCGGCTCCTGGCTCTCTGGCGTTCGCTAGGATGGGAAATCGAGAGCGAGTGGGAGGGCTCCGCCGACGTGTGGATGGTGGACAGCGTCAAAATGGTCTGGGGACTGCTGTCCGCTTACTTCGCAGCCGCTGCTGCGTCGTGCTTCATCGGATTCGTCGGCATCGCCAAGGTACGTATCCACTCCGGCCCCTGTCTCGCCCGCCACTCGCTCACTCACGCATACACCCGGGCCAGAACGTCGGCCAGTTTGTGCGCATCTACCGCGACTACTCGATCGCGGACTTTGCGTTCGTGACGCTGTCGACGCTGTTCGTAAGCTACACCTCGTTCAGCTCGGCGTACGTGCGCACGAGCGTGTGCGAGGAGCTCTCGCGCCATCCGGAGCTCATGCGGGACCTCGGCGAGATGGGGCTCAGCCTTGAGAACTGCGAGCAATGGTTCGAGCGCGCCGTCGTCGCGATGCTCGGCATCATGTTTATCCTCATCGTCGTGCGGGTGAGTGCGCAGGCTGCGAGTCCGAGCATCGGCATCGGCTAATCTGGCTGCGCACAGCTGCATATCGTGATAGCCCTCTCCCAATACTACAACCATATATACCGCGACTACACTGGAGTCGGAAAGCTCCATCTGGGGCTCCGACCCGTCAAGACTGATTCCCTTCAACGTATCTACCTTCTCCCCACTCCGACATCCCCCAGCACAACCTCCTCACAGCCGCTTGCGTGGCAGAAAGACTCGGATGACGTCGCGGTGTATGCAACAGTGCCGCTCGGCGGGCTGTCGGAAGAAGACGTGCGCAACATGCATGCGACGGAGGCGTGGATTCCATCGCCCGCAGCGTCGCCGCGCACGCACAGGCACTCGCACTCGCATTCGTCGTCGCATTCACATTCGCACCGCCATCACGGGTGGCGACGGGCGAGCATCCCACTGGTGCGAGAGGACGAGCGCTCGTTGGCAGGAGACGAGAAGGCCGAGTTCGGGGTTGCTGTGACATGGAGACCGTGTTGTGTTTTTGTGTCGGCTCCCACCTGTATTCCCACCTGACCGGGCATGGCTGGTTGTTGCATAGTATGTTGTTTCCCCACCGGTGATGTTGCCGGCGCCCTCGCAATATTTATACCTCACATACACGTACGTTCTTTCGAGTTTTTAGTTATGCGGCGCCTGGTCACGTACTGTCACATATCTTGGAATTGGTCACGTGGATAGTTATGGTGCAGTCGCGTGGGGTGACGTCAGATGAGATCGTCGCTTTTTTTCTTTCTCGGATATGATCGACTTGTGGCACGTTCGGCGAGACCAAGTCGGCGTTGGCCAAGTTAGCTTTGGGCAAGTGCAATGCCCGACCGCTGAGCACTGCAAGATCCAAACACTATATACAGCATATCGCTTAGACAAGGTTCATCTGTGCGGCAGAATGGGCGTGAGTGCCGCGTGTCACGGTGCAATGAATGGTGCAGCATTGCATCGACTGGGACGATCTGGTGGCGGTCGGAAGATGCCGTATAGCAGTATTATAGCACAGCATGGGGCGAAATCATCATTCTGAGCTCGGAGACACAGCGGACGCAGACGCGTCAGAACGGCTCTGTTTTTCGGGCGCGCGTAGTCGAAAAAGGGTGGGAAAGGGAAATACAAATTGACCCTGGGTGAAACGGGTGGGTAAAACGGCAAGTAGGGGTGATGGGAGTGGGTCCAGAATATCTTGGAGAGTGGGGATTGGCGCCTGTTTGGTAGGACCAGGATAGGAAGCAGTCTGGTCTGGTCTCGGCTTCTGTGCATCAGTCGTTTCCACACTTGTTCCACACCTCGCACATATACCCTTCTCCTTCTCTTCCTTTTTCTTTTCCACCCCTGCGCTGGTAGCTGTCTCCGTACTTCGTCTCTCTCCGTCTTTCGCACTTCTAGCTACCATGGTCCGCAACAGCCACGAACGCTCCCCCACTCCAGATGGCGACGCCGAGCCCGCCGTCCTCCTCAAGAGGCTAAAAGTCAGCCATACCTCAGATGCCTCCACAGACCCCATCCCCCACTTCGCCACCGACCTCTTCTCCCCCGCCAACATACACAGGCTCCACGCCGAATACGACGTCAGCAGCCCCTTCAAACATGCCCTCGTCGAGAAACTCTTCCAGGACGACCTCCTCAAGCGCGTCAAGGACGAGGCCCTCGCAGAGCTCAACTTCACAGAAAAGGAGACCGACATTTACAAGGTGACTTTCCGCCTCGTCGGTCTTCCCGCCCCGTAGCCCCGCTCAACCCCACCCCCATCCCAGGTCTACCAAACCGGCGACCTCGCCTCCCTCTCCTTCCTCACCGAGGCCCAGATCGCCCTCCTCCCCACCTCCTGACCCTCCGCGACGCCCTCTACTCCGCCAAGTTCCGCGAGTTCCTGCGCGCCGTCACCGGCTGCGGCCCGCTCTCGGGCACCAAGCAGGACATGTCCGTCGTCAGCTATAGGAAGAGTTGCCACCTCCTCAATCACGACGATGTCATCGGCACGCGCCGCGTCTCCTACATCCTCTACATGCCCCTCCCGCATTACCTGGGCTGGCAAAAGGAGTGGGGCGGTGCGCTCGAACTCTACCCCGTCAAGCCCGGGCCTGACGGCGTGCCCGAGCCAGAGCCCGTCCCCGCCAAGACCATCCCGCCCTGCTGGAACCAGTTCGTCTTCTTCGAGGTGCAGCCTGGCAAGAGCTTCCACTCCGTCGAGGAAGTCGTCGTGGGCGAGGGCGAGGACGGCCGGCAGCGCCTCAGCATCAGCGGGTGGTTCCATTCCATCCAGCCGGGCGAGGAGGGCTACGTGCCTGAAGACACACACGAGTTCAAGAGCTCGCGCGAGCAACTTGTGCGTCGTCTCGTCTCGTCTCGTCCGTGTGCATGCGCGAGACTCGCATTCTGACCGACTGAGCGCCACAGACCTCAACGCAGACCGAATTTAAATCATATCCCGACACCGTCGAGCCGCCCCTCCCGGACGACCCGCTCTCTGAGGCGCACCTCTCCTTCCTCTCTGAGTTCCTCAACCCGGTGTACCTCCAGCCGCGCACGATGAAGGCGCTCGCCCAGCGCTTCGTCGAGGAGTCCAGCCTCGAGCTGCACTCCTTCCTCTGCACGCCGCTCGCCGATAAGCTGCAGCTCGGGCTGATGGAGAAAGACCAACGCGACGGTCTCGGGCCCGACCGCGTCACGCGCATACCCCCCTACTCCTCCGGGGGGATGGCGCGTGGGTGGCCAAGGGCCCGCCGCACAAGTGGCGGTACTGCGTGCTAAAACCGCTCGAGGGCGGCGCGAAGACGGCGGCGTCTCCGCGCTGGGCCAGGGGTCGCCCGACGAGGCGGTGCGCAGCCTGCAGGACGAGCTGTTCTCGAGCGCCGCATTCCGTGCGTGGCTCGCGTGCGTCTCGAGGTTGCTCCCGCTGCGCTACGTCGCGGAGGCGCGCCGGTTTAGGCCGGGCCTTGATTATACCCTTGCGACGAGCGAGGCGAAGGAGACGAGGCTTGATGTTGTGCTTGGGCTCACGCCGCAGAGTGAGCGTCGACGATCCCATGGGGACGGCCGCTGGAGAGGAGCCGGAGCGTGGATGGCAGAATGGAGAATGGGGTGGATGGGAGGTATGTATATATTTCTCGTGCTCATCTGGCACTCCATGCGCTTATCGCTTTATTAACAGTGCTACATGGCTCCTAATGAAGAGGAGGACGACCCCGCGGTTTATCGCTCGGGAGCGCCTAAGAAAAAATTGGACATGAACGTATCTGCGAACGGCCACTCAAAAAATCACGTTGACGACGAGGACATGCAGGAAGACAGCGATGAGGAGGACGAGGAGGACGGCACACTCCTGACGGTTCAGCCTGGATTCAACCGCCTGCTTCTCGTATTGCGCGACGAGGGCGTGATGAGGTTCGTTAAGTACGTATCGGCCGCGGCAGAAGGCTCACGATGGGATGTATGCGGCGAGTTCGAGATCGGCATGGTCCAAGAGGAGGAGTCAGATTCATGATACGCTCGGTCGCTTTATTATGCACCGTTCGCCCACCGCTATTCTTTATTTGCTTATGTTCGTACTCTGCTCTCGTTCGACAGTAGTATTTAGAGTAAATAATCCGGTACATGCTTGCATATTCGATGAAGTCGTGTGCCGCGCACCCGTCTATTCGCACAGTCTAGAATACTATTTTACGACCCTGGCTCGGTACAATAGCAGCAGATTCGCGTTTTGCTTGCGCTAGTGCGGCTCCTGGCTTCGTCCTCGTGCGCGTGAACTTTCCACTTCGGCCGCTAAAAGTCCGTGAGTCATTATCCGTACGGCGCGGCTTTTGCATTGGTTGGTCCTCCTCTTCTGCACGATCACCGGGTGTTTCGTCTGGCGGCAGCTGGCCTTCGAGCTCCTCCGTATCTTGGCTGACCTTGGGACGCTGCTGGCGTGGGCCGCTACGTGTTACCCTCTCAGGTCTGGGCCCTGCGCCACCGCGACGGACAGCTTCTGGGGAAGCGTACTCCACCACTAGCTTCCTTCCGTCAAGGAAATAGTTCTTCGGATTGGTTAGAGCGGCCGTAGCGTGCTCGGTAGTTGTGAAGTCCACGAACGCCCATCTGTCCGAAAATACAAATTGCGCACGTCAGCGCCACGGCATGCAGAGGAGTGCCTGGGCCACAGGACTAGACCGCCGCATATCACGCACCCTTTGCACTTCCCGCTATCTTCGAACGTCCCCATTCGGACCTTGCGGATCGTCCGGGGAGGCTCCCCGGGCTCGGGCGCGCGGTCTTTCGCGCGGTGCGAGTCGAGCATCTCACGGATGGACTGCTCGCTCGTCTCGAACCCCAGGTTTCCCAGGAAGAGCGTGGGCCCCGGAGGCTGCTTCTGCGCACGGAGGATTTTTTGGGCTGTTTTGGTGAGGCCAGAACGGTTTTGATGGAGACGCTTCTGCGGAAGAATGCACCGGCTGTTGCGGCCGGCAATGGAACGGGTCGGCCGTCGAAGTCGTCACCTGCGTCGAAAGGTTATTGTCAGAATCACAAGGCTATACGGTATTGCATGTAACGGACCGTCTTTTATCAGAAGACGCCTTCCGTCGAGAGGGTTTTTCGGAGAGGGTGATAGCGATGACCTTAGCGTCGGGAGTCGCGAAGTCTACGTATGCAAAGCTGGTTCATGACATCAACGGACGCATGGAAGACGAGGTTGTGAGAAGTGACTGACCCACGATTCTCCTTCCTGGCACCTTTTCTGTCTGGGCCCCCGCTGACGAGCTTCATTGGCATGTGAACCCTGGTGATCTCGCCCACCCCATCGAAGAACGCCCTGAGCGACTCGGGCGTGGTCTTGAACGACAGGTTCCCCACCCATACTGAGTTTTGGCGTTTGGGTATCTTGGATGGGGGCAGCTCTGCGGTGTTCTGCAGCTTGCGCTTCTTGGAGTTCGTCGGGGCGTCCCGTCCCCCGCCTCGATCACGTCGCGTTCCTTCTTCTGTCTCCGCTTCTGCGCGTGTGAGAGGACTGGGGCATCCTCTGACTCCTCTACGTCGCTCGCCCCGTGCTCGCTGTCGCTGCTGCTGCTACTAGATATGTCACTTTCATGCTCCTCAATTCGTTTACGCTTAAATGCGGCAGAGATAGACGGTAGTCCAGAATCGGAGGAACTTTCAGATGAAGAAGACATCGCGGAAGAGGACAAACCAAAACCTTCCTGATCGGGACAGCTTCATTTACGCGGCGAATCCCGACAGGTTCGTGAATGATTCAACATCTCTCGCAGCACCCTCGCCATAACAACGTCTAGCTGCAGCAGAGAGCCTTTTTTCTGCTGTAAGTATTTCATACCGACTCGTTACCCTCGAACTCTTTTGAACTTTGGCGCCGCAGCATCCCGCTTGAACTTAAAATTTGTAAACCGGATTGCTGGCGCAGATCTCCCCGCCTTTTCGTTTTATCATTGGCCGGAGCCTTGACATTGCGAATACGACAGTGTTTTGCGTCATGCTTTCGCGTTCGTGGTTTCATGGTGAGTCTCGCCGGGCCTCTCGTGCATCATTATGGTTGGATGACTCGCTGTATGGTGCCTTGAAGTGCCGATTCCAGGTATTTCCTGGCTTCCAGCCCTCAATGGACATCTTATCTGATATGATAACACTATGATGTTGTCATCTTATCAGCTATCTTATCAGATAGTTGTCGATCGCCGCCACAACTTTCCTTTTTCGAGGTCCTGCTCTACGATCGACACCAAGTTCAATAATTCAAGCGGTGATCATCCGCAGAATGCCAACTGTGCATGATCAAGATGACCCAGATTGTTTGAAAAATTACGGGGTATATGCATTGGAGCGTCCGGTCCTCGCGCTTTCCGAAAGGATAGAAAACCTCGAATGTTTGCACCGATGTCCCCTACAACCCGCCCCCTCTTCTGCCATGGCGAACAGCACTGCTCCCGCCACCTCAGCGAAGCCTCAGCCTGTGCGTGCATTCTCTTGTATCTTTTGGAGGCTGAGCTTACCGGCGGCTATAGGTACTGCCCCAGCAGGTCTGGTACGGTATTGTGTGTCTGATTGCTACGGCGGCGGCGGTCAATCTATCCTGGCTGCTCTGGTCGAGATACGTCAGGTACGTATCTCGGAGGCAGAACGCGGTGACCAGCAGCGCACCCTCGCAGAGAGGTTCGGTCTCACTGAAGAGAGTACCTAACGCTGTTCTCGCCGCTTCTCGTATTGTTGGTTTTCGATGGACGATCCCGGGGGTGAAGATGATGATGCTGGAGATTTTGGTCACGATTGCGTATATCGCTGCTATCCTTGTCTGGACGTTCGTTAACAGTAAGTGCTCCCCCGTTAGCTGTGGCGACTTGTAGCCGACATGACCACCGCGCAGCCGATGAGCTCAAAAACAACAAGTGGCGGACCAAATCTGGCATCCTCGCCGCGGCACAGCTACCATTGCTGGTTGTTCTGTCGTCGAAGAATAATATCATCTCGTGTAAGTAATCCATCGTTAGTGTCGTATATATGTTTACCATCCCGATCTATCCGCTATATAGTGCTGACTGGAATTGGCCACGAGAAGGTCGCTTCTTTATCTGTGATATCGCCGTCGTGTCTCTAATATTCAGCATCTAGCTCAACCTCATGCACCGGGTCACATCACGTAGTGTCTTGATTCTCACGTGGGTCCATCTGTGGGGATGGTGAGCCGTGCTGTTCTGGCTGGCACCTCACTTGACTGACACCTTGATCCTTCATGCTGGCAGCAAAGGTGAGGAGTTCTAGGAAAATAAACCCACGGTACTGACGAGGATCTAGTCCGAGCCGCTTATTGGACGCTCCATGGAAGGTCGCTGGGTTAGTCGGCGGCGTCGCGCAGACTCTGCTGACGTTCATATCGATCCAACCCCTCCGCAAGTTTCTACGAGTCCTTCTACATCAGCCACGTAATCCTCGTACTGTGAGCACCCCTCTTCCTCGACTCCTCTCCGATCGCTAACTTACCGCACAGGGTATTTCTCGTCACGACGCACTACCACTGCGCCGTCCCAGGGCAAGTCCCCAATCCCCCAATCTACCCGCTCGCTAACACGACCACACACAGATTCGGGGTATACGTCTGGCCCTGCTGGCTCCTCTGGGGCCTCGACCGCGCCTACGCGCCCTGCGCTACCTCACTCTCAACGTCTTCCTCCGCCCGACGGACTCCGCCGGGCACCTCGAGGCGCTAAGCGGCGACACCGTGCGCCTCACGCTCACGCGCCGCGTCCCGGGGCTGGACCCCCGGGCAGCACGTCTTCCTCGCGTTCCCATCGGCGCCCGCTCGAGTCGCACCCGTTCACCATCGCGTCCATCCCCGCGGACGCGGGCCCCGAGTCGGAGCTGGCTTCGTCATCCGCGCGGAGGGCGGGCTCACTAGGCGGCTGCACGCGCGCGCGCTGCAGAAGGCGCGTGCAGTGTGCCGGTGTTCGTGGATGGGCCGTATGGATGTCCGCCTGATATTACGCCGTTCTCGACGTGCGTGTTCGTTGCTGGTGAGTCGCGTGTGGGTGGAGCGTTGTGTGTTGTTGGCTGACGTGGTGTGACAAAGGGGCTCGGGCGTCACGTATACGCTCCCGCGTCTGCAAGGACTACTCAGGTGAGACCGAGCACCATTAGCGTGCGCGTCGAAATATTAATTACATGTCTTCATCTAGAGATGTAAATGCAGGCAAAGCCTGTGCCAAGAGGATCTTATTCATCTGGATCATACGTGAAGAAGGTTAGCCACAATAAGATATGTCTCCGCCGTCAGGCCTCCGCTGACCCATTCCTTTCAGCCCACATGGAATGGATCTCCTCTGCGCTCGCCCACGCCGTATCCTCGCCCCCACCCACGTCTCCTTCACAGTCGACGTCTACGTCACCGGCGCGCCCAGAGCGGCCCCCCACAACTGCGCCTCTTCAAAAGGCAACAGACATCGAGAAGGGCGCCACATGCTTCGAGACTCAAATCACTCACGTCCGCGTCTGGAAGCCCCGCAAGCTCCGACGCGACGTGCGCGCTCGACTCGGGCACCACGCTGTGCGGCGGGCGCAAGGGCGGCGGCCGGACGTGCGCACGCTCCTCGCGGTGGAGCTCGCCGCGGCGCAGGGCCCGGTGTCGGTGGATGGGAGCTCACGTCGTGTTCGTGTTGTTGCGTGCGCTGACGTCTCGGGTGTTTCCGCGCAGTGTCTGGGCCCGACCCGCTCGTGGACGCCGTGCGCGCCGCGCTCTCTTCCTCGTTTGCGGGGCCGCTCGCGTGCTGCGCGGCGCGCCGACGGTGCAGCTGAACGTGGAGCAGTTCAGGATGTAGGTGCACCGTACATTCATAGCGAAGGTGCTGTACGAGTTATGTACTGTACAGTAGTGGTGTAAGTATTTGCGGAGGGCGGATGGGAGTGGAAAAGGGCGCCTCACCGAGCGCGCGCCAGGCAGAACGTTGCGGGTCTGCGTTGAATCATAGCTCGTTACCCTCGAGCCGAAAATTAATGAAATTTCGCGCCTGGCTTTGCCAGCACGCGGTGATGATTCGTTAATTGCGTGATGCACTTCTGAAGCGGTGTTGGACTCGGGTGCATACGGGCTCGTGTACATCTCTATCTGATCCTCTGGATTGATTGATGCGGATTCGACAAGTAATGGGACGGTGTCTATACCGTAGCGCGAAGGTATATGGGTAGTCGGTGCATCTACGTGCTAACGAGGTGATAAATACCTGTCCGTACCGATGCAAGCGAAGAGGAAGAGACAAAACTAAGTGGGGATCGAGTATTCTACGGGAAACAAACAACTGCAATTGGCTTTTGATACAAATGGCATGAGCGTCGTGAGTGAAAACATGCGTAGCAAACGAGGATCTATGATGAGTGTGCGGGGAGGCGCTGAGCAAGCGAAGCTTGTTCGCCTCGTCCACCTTCCGCTGCTCCTCGAGGATGTTCACCCATGAATGGTCGACAAGACGCTGGACAAGTAAATGAGAATCAGCCGATGCGCGGGGCAGGAAAAATGAGGACGCGGGACGTACGTGAGCCGCTGCCTCCTTGCGTTGGGCGTGCGTGAGGATGCCGGCACCGATCATCACGCCAACGGTAAGGCCCTGTGCCCACATACGGGCCTGCACAATCTTCTGCGCCGAGGACTGGTGTCTGTTAATAAAGTGCATCAGTGTGTGGCCTCGGATGAGATGATGGACAGGGAGCTCACGGGTTGCGCATGACGATGCTACCGGCAATGGCCATGGAGAGGGCCCAGCTGCCCAAAATAAGCTTGTATTGGTTGCGCGACGACCAGTCCTTGACCTTCTCTGTGGTGGTGAGGGTGTCCCAGTGCCTCTGGGCGACAGCCTCCTCCCGCTGGAGCTCGGCCTTTCCTGCGCCTGTCCAAATGGAGGCGGCGTACTCGACGCCACGGCGCTCAGCCTGGATGGCGTAGCAGGGGACGACGACGAGGACGACGCCAAGGGTCTTGATGGTGATGGGGAGGGAGCGGTAGTATGCCCACTTCCTCTGCATGTAGAAGGACGCGGGGAGGGAGATGGCAAAGCCACCGACAATACCCTCAATGGCACCGCGGACGGTGGCAGCGTTGTGGCCGTGGAGCTCTTCCTCTGAGGCGAACTGTGGAACGAACAACGTCAGGGACCGTCGCGGACTTTGAGATCGTGTGGCGTACCTTCATGGTTAGTGGATCTAACGTAGGACAAGGGGATAAATCACAAAAAGCTGCTACCGAGATAGGGCGGGCAGGAGATAAGTGGCGGGAGTGGGAGAGAGGGTTGTGCGGGGGGGACGAATGGGAGGGCTGACTTGGATTTTATAGACCGGGGTGATCGAGTTGAACAACACAACAGCGCAGACCGCGGACAACCGGTGAGACGGGAGAAATCGGGGCAGTCGCGGATACAGATGGTTACACATGCACATGTCCGCAGGCCCGTCTCAGGCCCTGCAATGACACCGCTCTTGCACCATCCTCCCCGCTTCCTCTTCCAGCCGGTTGTCATCATCCAAATGACTTCGCCCTTTGGCGCGGCGTAAACCCACTCCGCACGCTCCTTACCATGGCGTATGCGCTCGGAGTGACACGATGGACACGCCACTGGGCGAGTGTGGGTGTGGGTGCAGCGCTGGACACGCGCTTGAAGACCGGAGCATCCCTGCCAATGATCGCGCTTCACTCTCCGGCACGTGACATGAATAAGCAACGAACCTATCACCGACTGTAGATTCGAATTTATATTGTCCTGTCTCGGATTCCTCTCCTCCTCTCCACCTAGATTCAGCCTAGGCATGCCCAAGGTTCCCTCCGCAGTCTCGCTCCTCGCTTCGCCCAAATTCGTCTTCATCAGTTGATGCTCGGAACATAGCTCTCCGTCCGGCATATGAAGATCGCAGGAATGCTCCTCAACCTCTTATGCCACCTGACAGTGCAAATTGTTCTCTGCTGCTGTCGCGGCACGGTGTGCCTTCTTCTCGGCCAAAACTCTGAAGACGTCGTTCTCGTCCTTCAATTTTTATCAACTTCCATAACCTCCCGAGCCGTCGTTCGCTTGCTCGGCGCTCGAACTCGGCAAACAATTGCGCACGTGGATTATATTAATGCCCTTCATTTGACCCTTGACTGACAAGCGCGCAGGTTTGCCTCCCGCGCCGCCTACAGCAGGTGTTTTTCTATCCGCTATCTTTCCGGGGGCAACGATCACAATAAGCTCGCATACACGAATCACGCGTCACGATCTGTTGACCAGCTGCTGAAGCGCTGATCATGGAGCAGGTGCGTACAGCAACGCATACCATGATTCTATCCTCGCCGATGGTATTTCCATCCGTTAGGATCACAATCACGAAACATTCGCGTCTGTGCCGTTGCAGGTTAACCCACACAGGGATTCTGCTTATACAGGTATACCCTCCACCTCTGATATATGGTCGCGCTTTTTTACGCAAGGGGGTCGTTCACCCCATCTTAACCGCCACTGCAAGTTTTTCCGGCCGCGCCGTTTGTGCACATTTGTTCTCCAACCTGGCAAGAAGACTGGCCGTACTTTTTGAAGCACAAATATTGAACTTGTGGTGCGAACCCAAGCAGTACTCATCATTTTCGTGTGTCGCGTTGCACGAATACTCCATTAACTTCGCTAGGTTTTATGTATTTTTAATGCGCTTTCTCGTGAAAGCTATGATATATTCCAGCAATAAACATAGTAAGTACATCGACATGCACCCAAGATATCGGCGCCGCTTTCAATTTTTTTACGTTGCAGAACGGTTCTGCTGCCACAACCTCGTATGTTCCCCGTCGATCTTTTGGCTCACATACTACTCGGCAAGAGGTACTGGGTAGGTTTTGATCATGTCCGATCCCAATAAATGCTATGCCTCCCGGTGAACCATGTTCATAGTCTTCACAAACCCACCTGCCATTGTGTTCATATGCTCCTGGCCATCTCCTACGGAATAAGACCTTGTGAAAGTATCATAAACCTAGATGGTCGCGATGCTAGGCTCGCTTGCCGGCCTCCATATGTGGAAGCCCAGTCATTCAGTGACAAGTCAAGAAGAGTGTCAAAGGACATGACAGACAGGGTCACCAATGACCATATCCCTGTCAACTCCTCAGCCGCCCCCGAGAAATCATCAAACTTTGCATCGCTGGACTCCATTTCATCTTGCAGGTTTTCATAATCCGGGAAGAAGATGTCATGAAGATCCGAGTCTACATTAGTTTCGCCGATTGTTTCCTTTCTAAATTCGCAATGTACATTTTTCAGTGATACTTGATATACATGAGTTACATGATGTGCACTTGAATTAAGAGATTGCTATGCGGACTATGCGGAGTACTGTCTGGCTATTGCTGTGTGGCGAGCGCGCCACTGGCTAGTAGACGCCAGATCGGCGATCTCGCAGAGTTATACATGCTAAGCGCTCAAATAAGGGCATTCACGACAAACGGTTATATCATGCTCAGCGGTCTCGTTTCGTCGCCTACCATTGACCTCTCCCCCTCAACAAAAAACAGGCCATCTCACCAACCCGCTCGTCTTCGCTCCTCGACCAGCACCTCCACACCATTACCTGCAGACCTCAAAAGCGCTGCACTCACGCGTACCGCCGTCTCGTTGGAGTATGCGTCCTTGCGACACACGGGTCACTGCCCGCTCGGCATGTATGTCACGCCCACTGTCGAAAACTTGCTTGTCTGGGATGCGGTGTTCTTCGTCCACCAAGGTTCGTCCAGCTTGCGCGTTTCACAGTTCCCGCGCGCTGTCTGACCGCGTTCTCCAAGGCTACTACACCGACTCTATCCTGAAATTCCGACTTACCTTCCCGCCGGACTATCCCGAGCGTCCGCCCGTCGTGCAGTTCCTGACGGACGTTTTCCACCCGCTCATTTCGCAACAAGACGGCAGCTTCAACCTCGCTCCGCGATTCCGTCCGTGGAGGTCAGTGCACGTGTCGGGCTTTCTGTGTCGTGCGTGGCTGATCGGGTCCTGTATATGCCCAGGCCGAAGGAGCATCATGTGTTCGACGTCCTCCACTGGATCAAGGCCGCCTTCAAGAAGCACGCGCTGGACGAGATCAAGGAAGCAGACTGTTTGAACAAGGAGGCTTACAGGTATGTGCTCGCTTCGTGCCACTGACCTTCCACATTAACTTCTCCTCTCGCAGACTGTAACTTTATTCGCATATTAGTCGTATCTCGAGGCACGGTGCTGACAGTGTTTCGTCCAGGTATCACGACACGACGTCCTCGTTCGCCGCACTCGCCACCCAGTCCTCGATGCTCTCGCAATCTGCGTCTGCGCTCTTCGACAAGGACCATCCCTCCATGGCGGGCAAGGGCGCGCATAGCATGCATTTCCGCGAGCTGAAGCCCGACCAGCTGAGCGCGCTCCGCGCGAAGATCGGGCTGCAGGAGTGGGACGACCAGGTCCCATGATTGAAATTGCCACTTATTATGTTATATGTGAGTGAGGTGGTATCGCAGAGGGCTCGATGTGTGTTCTTGTTCTGACCATTTGAGCTGTCTAGATTATGCGATGATACCTTGCATGTTTATACCTCGATGTTGAAAACAAAAGCAAGTAGTATGTAGCATCCTATTCAAACTTGCGTTCGGCCATCGAGCAGTCTTATTCTGCATACTGATGACAGAATGTCATACGCAATCGTTCTACGAGATAGTATGAGGGTTGCCAACCATCTGACGCGTGTCGTAGTTACCGAATACGTCGCAAATAAGCATTGATGTAAGCAACTATGAAGATATACACTAAAATCTAATGAAACCCGGAATCGCCTCTATAGACTATTGACTACTAATATATAGCGTGGTGGGCGTCAAGCATATTCAGAAAAGAACAGTCCGAGATAGACAAGGATACGCGTGTGCGTGTTAGATGTCGAGGTGTATGTGCGATGCGGAGAAGCAAAACAGCCTCGGGAGACAGCCGCCCATACCTATTCGCCATGCGGTGGGGTGGGGGCGGTGTGGCGGTAGAGTGAGCGTGGACGGAGAGGAGGGCGACGGCGCCAATAGTCAGGGATCGTCCCCCCGCGTGCTATCCGTTGCCACGGGGGCAGTTCAGCGCATCGATCGTCTCGTACGGGGTGTCTGGTCCCGTGTCGTCGTCCTGCATGGTCCTCTCGCATCAGCGGAACGCTACAGTGGAGGATTGAAACGACTCACGTCCGTCACACGGCCGAAATGCTTCGACAGTCGCTCGATGACGAGGCTGTATGGGAGATGTTGCGTGAGTTTCCTGCGAGGCTGGACATTGAGCGAGTGGCGTGCGTCCAGCGCAGAGTCCAGGACATTGGACGAGTGAGCGCCCTCACTTAACGAGAGCTTGATCGAGTACTCTTTGTCTGATTTACCCCGGCCATGGTTTCGCTCGTAAAGTTCGAACCTGTACGAAACTGTTAGTGAAACATCTTTAGTAGCGCGCCAATCTAAAACACGCACACAATATGCGACTACAATGGAGCCAGAGAAATTAGCGCATGTGTAATGCAACAAATGTGTGGGACGTACGCAGTAGTCGAGTTCGGGGATGCGGCGGTTGGCTATCGGCAAACCTGACAACAAGACGAGGTTGACTAGGGTGTGGATATGGCTCTCCTTAGTGAAATAGAGCGTCAAGGAGCATTCCTCGTTGTTTCTTGCACGTTCAAGGTCTGCGACGACGTTGCGGAGAAGTGGCAAAGACGTCAGTACACCGATTTCCTCTCTGAACGCCGGACGCAACGCTCGTTAGTATGTCGGACATGGCAAAAGCATCAAATTCTACCTACTTTTCTTCCGGTTCGATACCATACTCTTGTGGCGCGACAAGGTCAAACAGTGCTTTGGCACGGCCGTACAGTTCATGTAGTCGGCGATCCTTTGCCGGCTCGCACACACCATTTTCGTTGAAGATAGAGAAGAGGAACGTGCGGTGATGTAAAGCACAGTACTTGATGGTGTCGTACAGCTCTGACACGCGGGATGGGTCGAATTTCTCCTGCTTGACATCGCAGAAATCCTCGAATAGCTTTTCCCAGCGTTCACGGAAAAGCCAGGGCTCGTCTCCACAACACCTGTGAACGTTCGTCACAGATCGCCCGGGGATATCAAGAGAGGATACCTACCATCGCTCCTGGATCTTATCGACGTCCATGGTTTCCCAGTTCCGGCGCATGATGTCTCGGAACATGTTCAATAGCTCGATCACTTCCTGCAGTCCATCCACATGAGCGCCATGGTATGTTGGGTTTACACTGTCCCCACCGACCTTCACAACCTCGACGGGTTCTTTTTTCATACTCTTGGGCCACGTCAACTCCGGCCTCTTTTCCGGTTCGCCTGGCCGCAGCAGGATCTTCAGCCGCTTCTTCACATCGTCCATCAAGTCCTTGGCAGCGTTCGAGTCGTCGAGGAGGTCCTTGCGCACAATGAGTTTCGGCGGCTTCTGCATGGCCGACTGCGAGTGGTCCCGGCGCGGTGTGGTCGCGGGCGGGAACGAAGGAGGGGGGTTGACGATGCCGTCAGTAGATGAGCGCGAGGACGGCCCACTGCTATTAGGTGCGAGCGAAGTCGGGTTTGGTGTAGAATAGCCGTCCCTATCGAACAGCGCGGTGGCGAAGATTTCGGCGGAAGCAACGACACGACGTTCGGACGACGTGTAGATCTTTGAGTGGCAGGTGAAAGGTGAGCGGAATATCATTGAAGCAAGAGCGACTTGCATACCTTTACGTTCTTGAGGATCTCCTTGTCTTCATGTTTAGGAGCCCATTAGCTTCCTCCTGAAATAAAATCATCAAAGAGCCACGCACTCATGATAGATATATCTTTCTTCATGTTTTCCCCGAGGTCGCGAGATTGATATCTCGCAGAATGAGTGAACTGCGTAAATGCCGTCAATCTCCTATAATCCGCCAAAGTTCACAAATGATAACGTACCTCCCCGCCCCACTTGAACACAAGGGTCAGCTTCGTTAGCTTCCTCACCTGTCCTGCCTGCTTTTTGGAGTACACAGGCTTGAGCTGCGCTTTGGTCCCTGGGAGCTCAATCTTGCTGAACAGTGCATTGTTCAACTGGGTGAGCTTTGCCAAGTCCTCGCCATCTGCACCGAGGCCCTTCGCCTCCTCGACCGCTGTGGCGATACGGCTGAGCTGCGCCCGCTCACGAAGGATTATCTCCTCCTTTTCCCCGTTGAGCAAGCGCACAAACGGCTGCGTCCACCGCTCGCCGATTGGGAAATTGAACTTGAGCTTCTGTTTCGGCGTCCGGTCTGCGTGGCGGAACACTGTCACGTTCGCCTTCAGCAGCCACGTGGAAGACTCCTCCGTCGTGGATTCTGCGGCAGGAAGTAGGCGCTGCGGGGACGTGGAAGCCTGTACGCAGAGTGAGGCCAGGATCTCCGCTGCCTTGTCTACAGAGGCACAAGACATTGAACACGAGCGCAGGGGTTCAGCGTGAATTGCTGACCGTAGTAAGACTCATTGCCTTTGACGAAACTCCAGCCATTGACGTCAATGACTTGACTTGTCTTGCCATTGTCGCATCTTAACATGTCGAAGCCGCACACCATCTGTCCAAAACCTTCGCTAATGCGAGCCGCCCATGCCTTTTCCTCTTCGCTAAGGTGTGTGATAAACCTGTTAATAAATTTCAATTAGAACGCTGAGCGATGTCATCGGAACAATATTAGGCGAGACGCTCACCGGATCTCCTTTCCTTCAGTGTTTCGCCTGACAACGCCGTCCACAAAAGGAGACTTGCGCGTCTCTGCGTGAGTGTAGTCCTTTCCGACCGTGTACACTTTGATGTCTTCGGAATTGTCC
Organism: Grifola frondosa; assembly: GCA_001683735.1. Lineage (NCBI taxonomy): Eukaryota > Fungi > Basidiomycota > Agaricomycetes > Polyporales > Grifolaceae > Grifola > Grifola frondosa. The sequence continues at coordinate 755,005 of LUGG01000014.1, forward strand.
ACGTCGACGAACTTCTCGTAGATATACGAGCCATCAGTTCGGGGGAAATTTAGAGTTGGGTCCATCTCGCTGGACTTATTTCCAACCTGACCAATGTATACGATTACAACGATTGATGCAAGCACAAGCCAAGAGCATGCAAACCTTCCTGAATAGACGTCGTCCACCTCCGCCTCGGAAATATATGTACACGTTATGGTCCTCACCGCTGACAGGCTTCTCGACAAATGGCTTCTCCATGACTTGTCCATCGATGATTATCGAGTTGCCATCTTCGGTCATAGTGACTTCAGGGGTGACTCGAAATCCTCCCAGCACGATGCCGATTTTCTTCTGCATGATCTCGCATAGTTCTTGGTCTACTTTTGGACCTCCGTCGCGAGATATCTCAAGGCGTCTCGGTGTAGGCACATTGAGGTGGTCCAGCACGGCACCTACCAGGCGGCGATCCCAGAGAAGGGCTTGGGGAGGAAGGTCGTTAATACAAAAAGGATTACGAAGTTTGACGTAAGATATTGCTTTGTCTAGAGGGAAATCGGTGGAAAAGAAGGATATGAGAACATCACATCGAGGCCAATTTTCTACGTCTGCATGGATGGAAATTTTTGAGATAAGCTGTGAATTTCATTGGTGTGTTTTGAAACATCATTACGTGCCTTCGTCCAGAATAACCTTGTCACCAAAGACTTTGACTTCTATGGTGCCTCGGGATCTTTCAACAAGGCGAGTGAGAATCTCCCGCATTGCTTTGGACCTAGCCTTGATATCCATGGCGCATATACCAAGGATGATTGGCCTTGTATGGTCAGTGACAGCAGAAAGATCTGAGTGAGAGCCATTCGGAGAAGGTGTCGATGACCTGGTGAGGATAGAACGAGAGCGAGGAGATCTTTCCGGCGAAGAGAACATCGAGTTCATACGAGTGTTTCTCTCCCAATGCCTTATTGATCGGTCTGACATGAAGGGTCACGGTTCCTCTCCGTTCTGCACTGGAAATTAGTTCGGAAAAATGAATGCAAAAAGTATTGTAGATAGACAAATGGAGAGCAAGGAAGGAAGAGAACGAGGCCAAAATGTGGTCGTGTGCACCTGGTGGTTGTGCACGACCCGCCACAAAAAGGACCCCACTCTCTGTTTTTGGAACGTCGCTGAGTCAGCACTCTTTTGGGGTCCGGGCCTGAGCCGAGAGAATGGCTCGATGAGCCATTTGTGCGGAGGATGATCTAAGATCTCCAGGATGAGGCATTTTATGAACACGGCGACTGTGGAGACTTACGAATACGGTGACTGAAGTGACTGACTCGGGTCCCCATACATATTCTGACCAACGCTGCTCTCTTGCCCGACAAATGCTCGACATTTCCTCTTACTCTTTACCGCCCAGTCTCCTCGTGTCAAACAGTTACAATGATGAAGCCTATATATCCGAGGCGTCCTTCGGCTCGTCCGTTGCCCATCATCCAGCTGGACGACGTCTCCAACATGGATCCCAACACAGGCGAGATTATTACGACGCTATTTGTCTCCAACATGCATTGCAGCAGGTATGTCTCTTGTCTTGTGTAATTTGCACGTCTCACTCATGCCGACGTCGCGTAGTTGTGTCCAAACCATTGAGGATGCGTTGTCATCCCTTACACCGGCACCGACCCTCGTCGATGTCTCCATCGTAACTCAGTCGGTGACAACAAAGCATTTGAAAGAGCTTTCTTCTGCCGTCATTCGAACCGCACTTGATGACGCTGGTTTCGACGTCGTTATGACACCTCAGGAGGACATAAAAACTGCCCAGCATTCTTTCTCTCAGAGCATTTCTCACTTGCCTTCCTTCATGGTGCACAAACGAGCCCTTCACATTGAGCATTGCGCTCAGTGTAAGGCGGAGCAGGCCCCGCAATCCGAGAAACGCTCGCCGTCCCTTCATGAACGCGAGAACTTCGGTGAACAAACGCTCTTCTCGGATGAACACAGCCAGAAAGTACCTAAAGATTCCTCTTCTGCAATTAGCCACACCGTAGATTTCCCTCCTGCTCCTCAGTCTCCTGTGCTTCGCGAAAATTTCTCCGGCAGCCCCCAACATGTGACGCTATCCATCGGGGGCATGACATGCGCCTCCTGCTCGAACACCATAACTCAAGCGGTGTCTGAACTTCCGGGCGTGTCGGACGTGGTAGTCAACCTCCTTGGACATTCCGCTACCGCGACGGTAGCATGGCCTGATCTCGCCCAGGCTGTTGCCCAAACAATCGAGGACGTTGGCTATGACGCTGAGATCTTCAGCGTGGAACCTGTACATGCCTCACCACCTTCGCTGCTAGATCAGAGTACACCGCACTCTGATGAAGACGGTCCACGACGCCTCACTCTGTTCGTCGGCGGTATGACCTGTGTATCCTGTTCTAACACCGTGACAGAGCTCATGTCTCAGATACATGGGGTATCTGAGGTTGCTGTGAACTTGCTTGGAAAGTCTGCAACCGCCGTAATAGAGCGCCCCGAACTCGCGTCGCAGGTGCAGGAAGCTATCGAAAACGCAGGCTATGAGGCTGATGTGATTAGCTCGGAACCGCTGAATTTCAGCAAAGGGCCGCGTGGGGCTCTGGAAAACGCTAGTCCTCGAACGGTCTCCCTCCGCGTCGAAGGGATGTTTTGCGCGTACGTGCATTCAATTGCCTAAGTCTGCTGATCCTGTCTCACTTCCTATTTTCACAGGCATTGCCCAGAGAAAGTAATGACCGCACTCTCATCCCTTGGACCTCAAGTGACTATTGTTAAACCCCTCACTTCCTACACCGACCCGATCTTCACAATCTCGTACATTCCATCTCCCCCGTCTTTCACTATCCGTTCAATCATCCACGCTATCGCTAACGCCCCTTCACCCTCTACACCTTTTACTGTTCACATCCATCACCCACCCTCCCTTGAGGTTCGCGCTCGTCAAATGCAACAACATGAACAGCGCCATCTGTTGGAGCGTCTAATATTTTCTATAATCGTCGCTGTACCCACGTTCGTCATTGGCATCGTGTACATGAGCCTCGTCCCTTCGAGCAATGCCACTCGAGCATGGTTCGAAAGGCCCATGTGGACTGGGAACGCGTCAAGGGCAGAATGGGCGCTGTTCTTCCTCGCGACACCTGTGATGTTCTACAGCGCAGGCACATTCCACCGGAGAAGCCTTAAAGAGATATGGGCGCTGTGGAGGAAGGGAAGCAGGACACCGGTGTGGAAACGATTTGTTAGGTTTGGTAGCATGAACCTGCTGGTACGTACCTTCGCCACATGCGATATAACTATCTAATTTGTCATCTTCAGGTTTCAACAGGTGTTTCCGTCGCGTATTTCGCTTCCATCGCACTGCTGGCGTTGGCAGCTACAAGTCCACCTTCACCTTCAGGCAATGGGGATACGACAACATATTTTGACTCTGTCGTCCTTTTGACAATGTTCCTCTTAGCTGGTGCGTGCTGACGTTCTGCACAGATTGTCCATGTAACTAAAATTTGTCCAGGTCGGTTCCTGGAAGCATACAGCAAAGGTCATACGGCCGATGCTATCACTGCCCTTGGAAAACTGAAGCCCACCTCCGCCCTTCTTTTCGTACCAACATCTAAAGCGACCGCCACCGAGACATCTTCGTCGTCTGTCTCTCACGCGGCCGATCTGGATCTGGATCTAGAGAAAGGCAGTGCAACTCATGAGCATGTGGCTTCAACGAAGCCTGGTACGAAGTTCGAGAAAGTCGATGTCGAACTTTTGGAATTGGGCGACATCGTCCGTGTGCAACATGGAGCGAGCCCGCCTGCGGACGGAACCATTGTCACAGGCGACAGTGGTGCGTTCGACGAGAGTTCTCTGACGGGGGAGTCCAGGCTCGTGAAGAAACAGCCCGGTGACAAGGTCCTTCCTAGGAACAATCAATAAGGCCGGAATGGTTGACGTTCGTGTCGACGAGATCGGCGGTGAGACCATGTACGTAGTTTCTCGTTCTTCGTGAGATGTCTCCCGATCTGATATATCGGATTTAGGCTCGACCAAGTTGTCAGAGTGGTGCGGGAAGGACAGACACATCGTGCTCCCATTGAGCGAATCGCAGATCTACTCACGGGCTATTTTGTCCCTGTGGTCACGCTTCTCGCGATTATCACCTGGGTGATTTGGCTTGGCCTGGGGCTAGGCGGTGCCCTCCCCCAGGACTACCTTGACATTGACGTAGGAGGGTGGCGTACGTATCGTCTTCGCCTTTGGATTCTGAAAAGTTACTAATGATGATTATGGTCCACAGCGGTATGGTCTCTAGAGTTTGCCATAGCTGTGTTTGTCGTCGCCTGTCCTTGCGGTATCGGGCTCGCTGCACCAACAGCGTTGCTTGTGGGATCGGGGCTTGCTGCTAGGTATGGTATTCTGGCGCGTGGTGGAGGCGAAGCCTTCCAGGAGACTGCACAGCTTGATATCATTGTCTTCGACAAAACCGGAACCCTCACAGAGGGTGGTGAACCACGTGTCACCGATGCAGAGATGGCTGTCTCTCCCGATGATACGCAATGGGCATCCGAGGATGTGTTAGGTGTGGCTGCAGAGATCGAGTCTGCCAGCGCGCATCCCCTCGCCATTGCTATTCGACAGTATTGCGCAGACCATCATGCGTCCTCGCAATCCGGAACGTCATTCGAAGAGGTTCCCGGAAGAGGCCTGAAGGCCTCCTTCGAGGCCCTCCACTGTACCGCCATCATTGGCAATGAGGCTTGGATTGACGAACACGATTGCCCCATCGATGGAAAGCGCTTCGATGCACTGGAAGCGTGGAAGTCGCAGGGCAAAAGCGTCGTTTTACTTGGCTTGCGTGACGAGTCGCAGCCTTCTACGTCATTCAAGCTGGCTGCCATGTTTGCTGTGGCGGATCCTCTCCGGCCGGAGGCTGAGGGCCTCATTTCTCGTCTGCACTCCCAAGGGCTTGGAACTTGGATGATCTCGGGCGACAATGCTACCACTGCTAAAGCGGTAGCTCGATCTGTCGGGATTTCCGAAACCAATGTGATCGCCGGCGTTCTTCCTCATCAGAAGGTATCTGTCGTTTGTCAATCAGCTGCGTCCACTGATAGCGACTGACTCTTTCCTTCGTAGGCTGAGAAAATACAATGGCTGCAGCAAGTTGGCATGAAGAAAGAAGTTCGGGGTTGGAAGCGCCTGTTCGCAAGAAAGAGATTGAACGATCGCTGTGTCGTGGCTATGGTGGGTGACGGTATCAACGATGCACCTGTACGTGTATCCGCATCTTTCACTCCGATCGCCGCCTGATTTAACATTTAGGCTTTGACTGCTGCCGATGTTGGCATAGCTATTGGTTCAGGAAGTATGTATCCTGTATTGTGGTTACCTTCCTGTTACTTACTTGGGAATGTGCAGGTGACGTTGCGATTTCCAGCGCTTCATTCATCCTCGTGTCGTCCAATCTCAAAAGCCTGTTGACACTGGTTGATCTATCCCGCACGGTATTCAATCGCGTCAAATTCAATTTCGTGAGTATTTTTTGCATACATTGTATGTGATCACATATTGATCAATCGGGGTGTCTGCAGCTGTGGGCTACAATCTACAACTTGATTGCGCTCCCGATAGCTGCAGGAGTTGTATATCCAGCTGGGCATGCTAGACTTGCTCCAGTGTGGGCTTCGTTGGCAATGGCACTGTCGTACGTCTCTTTCTCTCTTACTCATTAAACCCACCTCATCTTGCGTCGGACAGGTCTGTATCCGTCGTTTGTAGCTCTCTTCTACTCAAGCTGTACAAGGAGCCCTCCGTTTAGCCAAGCTGGACTGCATTCACGATTTACCCTGATGTATCATAGCTTTCATATTAACATGCTGCCTGATGTAATAATACTACAAACATATCAAAAGTACTCAAGGTCTCTGCTGCTGATCTTTCTTCGACCGGTAGAAATCGGAGAAAGAGAGCCTAATTCCCAAGAAGCGACAATCAAGATCCGGATGGTTTTGCAAGCCTTGAACAATTGTCTGTGCTCGTGCCGAAAACGAAGATCCATACTCCCTCACCCGACTTAAAATGCTCGCCAGCGTCTCGGGATCAGGCTGTTTCTCAGCTCCATGATCGAGATGTGTGAAAACGCCCTGCATCGATCACGAGTGAATACAATGGTTCAAAGAGATGTGATCAGTTCGTACTCTTTCGGTGTCCTTCTCAGCATCTCTTCGTGCCGACTCAGATAAGCAGTAGTTATAGAAGTCGTCCTAGTAAGAATGATGTTAACAAAGTGCCAGTATAAAATTAAGCCGAAACTCACAGTTGCCTCTCGGAACTGGAGTATAATGGAGAACATGTCTCGGACTGAGCTAAGGAGATTTTCTTCCCGGCCAGCTTTGGGACTGAGCAAGAGGACCTTCTTCACCATGCGATCTAGATATGCTCGATGGGTCTCGATCAGCGCATCGAGGTCGCCCTCTTTCTTCTGCACGAACTCTACAAGGTCCTTCCAAGAGCACTCGATGACTTCCAGCTGAGAGTATGCCTCCAGTTGTCGAATGAAGTGGATCATCTCTGCCACAACGATGCGGATCTGATGCCAATCATATTCTAGTTCTAGCCGTGGACGTCAATAATGCAAAGACAATTTATGAGGTGTGAAATAACCTGGGACTCTCAAGAACGTCCGCGCGCCGCCGGCCATCCGCATCCATCCTTTGTTCAAGACGCTTTCGATGCGTTTGATCTTCCATAGGTGATTGAAAAGCTTCAAGTACTTCGTCATGGCTTCGGGGTCAAGTACAGTGTCGATAGGCGCATCGACCTTATACTCAAGAGTGAAGACGTCCCAGCCTATTTCACCGTGTGAATATTCCAACATACGGGCATCTAGACGGCGGAGCACGTCAGGTGGATCGTTCTGAGCATTCGAGGATCGAATTGCGGATTCAAGGGTAGCTGTGAGATTATGTCGGTATAACGTATTTGCTGGACGAGATAAACTAGCTCTGTAGGGAGATGTCACTGGCGCGTAGCAATGCCATGGTAGGTGCTTACGACAATGTTTCCATGAGCTGATCAGTGAAGTCGCCGTGTCCGAGTAAAAGATATTGCTTCAGAGCACGAAAATGATCCAGCAGCCGATATTTTTCAAAGAAGATATCAAAGAGCCGTTGACTAGCAATTTGATATGCGGTATCAATGGACCGTTCCAGTCCAACGATGTCGCTATACTTGAGGGCTTCATTCGTTCAGCAAATTTCGCTGAAGAGAAATGAAATACATGCGGACTTACTGCCACCAGTGTTGCTCAATTTCTCTCTCGTCGCCACCCAATCAATATCGTGACAGCTATATCTGATAAAGTTCAGACTCTTCCCAGTGGAGAAAATCTGAACAAGCAGCACGTTATAACGAAAAAACCTCCGCAGTATCAACACTACACACCTTTCTCCCAAAGGTTTCTCCTACAAAGGATGGCAGCATGTCTTTTTGGAATTGGTATTTCGTCTCCCACAGTTTTAATCCGCCTTCGTGTTCTCCCAAGACGTCTTCTACGTCTCCACCTCCAAAACCGTCATCACTGGTGAGTGAACCTACGCCACCTATTGAGGATGGCTGTACATATTGCAAGTGCGCGAGCTCTGGGTCCACAGCGACAAAGAATTCCGAGAAAGGATCATTCAATTCCCCAGAGAACAGCCATTTGTGTAGTGTTGCAAAGAATGGTTTTGATACCTAAAAATGGCCAATTAAAAGACGTGTCGCATTGTATAAGGAGCATACCTCTTCGAGTAATTGATCTGTGAATTTTCGGACGAACGGATCACCATTATCTGCGTAGCCATGAATGAGATTAACAAGGGCCCCTCCTTGGGCATCTAGAATGCTACGATGAGCAACTAAATTTGTAAAGCATAACTAGGAGATACCTCGAGCGCCTTCCACACACACGCTCATCATGCGCATCCGTAATCTCCAGTCTTCGATCCACACGTCTAGCCGCTTCAAGGTCAGGCCCGTTTCCTCCGCACGGTCGGTCCCATCTTCTGCAGGTGAACCGTCTGATATGGATGCTGTCGCCATCTGGGACTCGAGTACCGCTATTAGCCTATAGTATTCTGTAAGCTGAGTCTGCAGGTGATGGCAGAGGCTCTGTTCGATCATGCCCACTCCGACTTTGCCTTCCCTCTCTCGGACAAAGGTATCCACGCGGTGATATAGGTGACCAACTTCAGCGAGCTTGTGCACTAGTGCTTTCGTTGGCGTTGATATGATGTATTTCTTAACATGCAGTTGAGATACGGTAATATCGCATGATGAGGAATATAAGACTGACAGGATCATCGGTGAAAACAAGCTCGTTGTTTTGATCGGAGTCTCTTCCCGAAGAGAAATGCACGTATTTTCCGGAGATACCTTGCAATAGATAGAGAGTATCACGTAATATGAGCTGCTCCGGTAGGTGCGATCGACCTACACAACAATCAATGAAAGATTATCACAGAAGGATATTCTTCGAACCAGTCTTAGCACGATAATCCCTCAGTAACTCCGCCTTAGACTTTCCCTTGTGAAGCCTTGTTGGGGTCCGAGGTTCGACTGGGGGTGTTGCCTTTGACGGTGGCCTCGATATGGGTGGCGGCGGCGCAAGAGAGGGGAGAAAGGGAGACTTTATTGAAGACGCATCCGGAGATGATGCTAAAGAGTACAGAAATTGAAGAGAAGCATGTTTCCGCGATAGAACAGGCTTTAGACGGGTATTGGAGGTCATCCTTCATCTATAGCGGCTGGATTCATACCTGATCCAGTAAACGTGATAGCAGGTTGGAGAACTCCAGAGTGGAAACGCCATTAGGGGACGACTGCAGCACTGCGAGCCATAAGACTTTGAGAATTGCAACGCAATGGTTGAGATTTTACTGACAGTGTCGTCGAATTAGATCAGCTAATTGACCAAGGTCGGTCTCTACAGACTGTCCTATATGGCTGAAAGATAATCAATGGATTACGCTGCACTGGCGATGAGAAACGAAGGAATACATCAGAGTATCTGATGAATTCCAAGGCTGTTAACGTAGCAATTCATCTTACCTATTCAAAATCTCTCCGCAATGCGCAACAAGCTCTTTCTTCAGCGTAGCATCTTGTCTCGCTCGAGGCACAAGAGAATATACTAGAGATTCGATTGGGGAAGACATGGCTGCATTGGAGGTCAAACAACACGCGCCGTGTGACTGTGACGATCGTGTTCAACGCGTCGCGTTACGGACGCGTTGTCACTTAAACTTGACGGTCCACTCTCTGAATGACCTTTCGTTGCTCTGGTAGCTTTGTATCTTCTACAAAAATGAGGAGCATAAACCTTGAGAAATTATCGGTGAGAAAATTTATCAGTACTGGCACGAGAGGGCACGACTTGTCATATTGCACATATAACTTATGCACGACATATGATGTAGTACTTATGAAAACATGCACAGCAAGCTCATCGTCGCTTCGATATATAAAATCTTGGAACTTGACTTACGGTGGACTTCTCCGGGCGAGTTTGGTGTAAATGCTAAGGCTGAGTGCGAGTTATAGTCAAGATATGATGACCACCTCTCCTCAAATATATTTACACGCGTCACTTCGCGTGTATGACGTTTTGCATTGTGCATCTAACATAATAGCTAGAGTCCAACAAGGAGGGCGATGTCGACCAGTGCTCATTATATATTTCAGCCTCGACTGCACCGCTCATCGACTCATCGACGGTGGCGTCGTGGGGAAGACAGCCGAATCGGGTGCATGATATCTGGCGCCCTCAGCGTCTCTACTTCTCTTCATAACATCGCCGACGATAGTTTACCTCCAGTCTCCGCTGCTTCATTCATTTCATACCCTTCGTTCCGTCCAATTTGATACTGGGCACTGCCCAGTACGATCTTACGACTTCACGACTCCAGTCCAATCATGGAACACTCAGATTCCTCATCAGCAAGGCCCAGACTCAATTCTGCCTCTGCGACTGGTCAATTCGCATACCAGAGAGCTCTGTTGGAGCGCACATCTTCGTCTCCTGCTGGATCCGTGTCTCGCGCTGGCTCACAATCGCGCAATAGCATTTTGTCTTCACCCACTGGGAACGGTACGGCTACTCCAAATGCTACAAGGAGGTGGACTCCGTCGCATCGCGTCGGAGGCAGCCTCGACATCAACGCGGTTCGTGGGAAATGGGAGGACCGTACCAGAGCAGAAGGTGCGCTTGATAATCGCCCTCTTTCCACGGACAGCGCAGAGGATCGCACGCGCTCGGACCTCTCAAGCGTCGCGAATACTCCTCGTTCTCCCGCAGACGTCTTCACGAGGACGAGATCAATCAGGACTACGTTGCCTTCTCCAAGCCTTACGGAAACAGCAGACCGTCAGCATGCGACCCCTGTGGCCTTGAAACGCCGCACACTTCCTGCGCCCATCATAGCATCTCCTCTATCACCGAACACCACAGGTGTGAGCATAGAAAGTCCCTCATCGCCCGCGTTTTCCTCTTTTCCGAGTCCGACACCGCAGCGCATACATCTTCCAGTCTCCGCACCGCTACAATCGTCGTCGATCGCGGCTGTTAGAAGCCTGGGCACGTACGCTCAAGCTTCCGACCCCGCTGAGCTCATCGGATCGACACGTTTACGTCGCTCTAACACCTTGGATAGCATCAATCCTGCTTCCACTGGCTCTTCCATATCCTCCGAAGGGTCCTCATTGTCGTCGGGCACATCTCATACATCTCGGGGACTCACTCCAGATCCCTCCCCAGTTCCTGCTCCAAAGCGCCGACCTACTTCCCTGTATGAAGTCCAGCTATCCACACCCTCTTCCGATAAGTATGTTAGACCACTTTCGAGTATAAGTTCTGCGCGTGCATCTTCCACGTCAGCCGACAAGCGACCGACGTCGTCGTCTACCCCAGCCACGACATCATCTGTGATGTCCCCTAGTCCTTACAGAAGTTCGCATATGGCGAAGAAGAGGGCGGCTGCCTATGGCGATACTCTCGGCACGGGACAATCTGTCCGTCGTTTAGAGCGCATTGCCAGCGGGGATGCGCCTGAAGACTGGGAAGATGAGGCCAAAGCGAAAGATGAACCCATACCTTCCCCAGAGACACCCACCCGCCGAGAAGAGAGGACGATGCGTGTGCGTGAATGGGTAGCTCCGGAGCCCGAATTGCCACGAGACCAAGGAATTGTCATACCGAGCGTCATGAATGCGGGCGATGTTGCGGGCATCCCTCGACGGAAGCGTTTGACACGCGATACGACGCCTGGCGCGCCATCGCCTTTGCCCTCCTCTCGTCTGACGAGAGGCTTATGGGCCGACGTACAAAGACATCTAATCCAAGCATATGAATATCTCTGTCACGTTGGAGAGGCGAAACAATGGATAGAGGGTTGTCTCGGTGAAGAGCTGTCATTCGGAGTGGTGGAGATGGAAGAAGGTCTTCGCAATGGTGTGGTCTTGGCCAAGCTCGTAAGGGTCTTCCAAGGAGAAGCCGCAGTGCGTAAAATCTACGAAGTAAATATCTGCCAGTTATAATATTGGGTTGTGGCTGATCACGCCCTTCAGGCGCCGAAACTAGACTTCCGTCATTCGGACAACATCAACTATTTCTTCACGTTGTTCGCTACGTTGGTCTGCCTGAGGTAAATGTGCCTGAATATGGGTGCGGTAATATGAATCCTGATAACTTGCCTCGTTATAGGGATTTATCTTCGAGCTTACTGATTCTATACGAGAAGAAAAATATCCCGAAGGTCATCTACTGTATTCATGCTCTAAGGTGTGTTCTCACCAAATAGACCCATGGCGACTCATAGTACTGATGCCATTATCTAGTCATTTGCTTGCTCGTCGCGGTCTTGCGCAACGAATCGGTAACCTCGTCGGCCACCTTCAGTTCTCTGACGACCAACTGCAAAGAACGCAGAAAGGCCTAAAGGATGCCGGCGTACCGATGCCCAATTTTGGTAACATAGGCAGAGAGCTGGCTAGAGAGATTAACGAAGAGCCAGAAGAAGAACCAGAAACCGAAGATGAACGTAAGGACACATGTTCCTCCATATCCAACCGCATTACACTATGTCTAAACTCTCTCCTAGGCCGTGATCGCCTCTTATTGGAATGTGAAGACTCCATCATTGCATTGCAATCAGTTGCCCGGGCGTACCTGGTCAGGAGAGAGCAAATTGCGCAGCGCGCAAAGATGCGTCTCGCTGAACGTTACGTTCCAAAAGTGCAAGCTATGTGTAGAGCGGCGCTGGTTCGGAGACACCTGGAACGTGAACGACAACAACGGGTTAATCTTGCGCCCTGGGTTCTCGCGTTGCAAGCTCGTGCTCGTGGCGCTCTCTTGAGGAGAGAATGGCGCTCACATCTTCGCGCCGTCATGTCTGCAACGAAGTTCGTCCTTAAAGTGCAGGCACAGGCACGAGGCGTCCTCCAACGGCGGAGGTTCCTCAAGCTCAAGTCTGCGATGAGGAGCTGCAAGGTCTCTGTTGTGAAGTTCCAATCGCTGGCTCGTGCGCGGATCGCACAGAATACCCATAAGGAGGTGGCGAAGGAATTCGCTATCCCCATCGTCATGAGTAACATTGTCGCTTTGCAAGCCAATGCCCGTGGTGCTTTGACGAGGGCCAGACTCGCACGACGGCGCATGCTGTTGGTCCGGATGGAAGACAGCATCGTCCGTTTGCAAGCACAGGCTAGAGGAGTCATCGTTCGCCGACGAGTTCGGTCTCAAATGGCCAAGCTCGAGAACGTGACAGACGTTGTGGTACGAATTCAAGCCGCCGTCCGAACCTATCTGGCGCGCAAGCGATTGCTTATTCTTATTCGAGGTCTTCGGAAAGCAACACCAGCCCTTATCAGCCTCCAGGCCATTGCTCGAGCAAGTCTTGCGAGACAACAGCACAAAGCGATGCACAAGGCTTTGTCGCAAGTGACGATCATTTCATCTGTCGGGGGCTTTCAAGCGCTTGCTCGTGCCGCTCTATCTCGTACGCGACATCGTGAGCAGGTTAAACACTTGGAATTTGTTGAACCCGACGTGGTGGGTTTCCAGGCCGCCGCTCGTGGCGCTCTTGTTCGTGGTGATTACATCGGTTGGAGAGATTATTTGCGGAGAAGTCATCCTCAGGCGACGATCTTACAGGCTCTGCTGCGTGGTGTCCTACAGCGCAGAAAGTTCCGCGAAAGGATGCAGTACTACCGCTCCAACCTCGACAAGATTGTTGTAATTCAGTCACTCTTCCGCGCCAAGGAGACTCGTGAACAATACCGGCAGCTGACTCTAGGCACGAATGTCACCGTGGGTACAATCAAGAACTTCGTTCATCTTCTGGACGATTCCGAGGCCGATTTCCAGGAGGAGATCAAGGTCGAACGCCTCCGACAAGCTGTCGTGAAGCGGATCAGAGAGAATCAGCTGTTGGAGAATGATGTCAACGAGCTTGATGTAAAGATTGCGCTCGTGGTACAGAACGCCAAGAGCTTCGAAGAGCTTGTGAAGGCTCGACGAAGTTTCGGCGCTGATAGTGCAGCTATGCACGCCTCTAGAGCCTCTGTTCTTGCAGCACACGGCGACCGTTCGCTGGTCCTAGCACGCTCGATCATTCGGCGAAGCGCAAACTCGAATTGTATCAACAGTTGTTCTACCTATTGCAGACTAATGGGCAGTATTTGACCAAACTCTTCGCGAAAGCATCAGAGAATGACTGGGAGAAAAATCGCCGGCTTGTTGAGAGGGTGGTCCTTACTTTGTTCGGATATGGTCAGGCCCGTCGCGAGGAGTATTTGCTGTTGAAGTTCTTTCAGGTCCGTTCGCTTATGACAGTTTAAACAATAAGAGGTGCTCAACTTTGTTTTTCCTTCAGACTGCAATACACGAAGAAACGTTGGCGGCTTCTACTGTGCAGGAAATCGCCCACGCTCATCCTACATTCATGAACGTCGCGGTGCAATATCTACGACCGAAGCTGACTGCCTATATTCGAGACGCGCTACAAGGCGTCATACGCGAGGTCATTGACTCCGATGATCTCGATTTGGAAACTGATCCTTGCGTAGTAAGTACACCCTGTTTCAACTGCGCCCAATTGCTGATGTATCTCAGATATACCGTAGACGGATAGATCTTGAGGAGATGAGGTCAGGCACGCCTAACACAAAGCCGAGGGATATTCCATTCCATGAAGCTCTTCATGATCCTGACACACGAGTTGAGTACATCCATCGTGAGTGGTCCATTAACGTTGCACCGATCCATCTCCTGAAATGTTTTGTCTATAGATTTACAAAGACTGCAGTGGTGGACGGAGAAGTTTGTTCAAGCGATCATCCAGTCCATTCAAAAAATGCCCTATTCGATGCGTTACATGGCTCGTGAGACTCTGCGATCGGTCAAAGTGAGCGCCACCTCCCTACGCTGCTCACCGATAATTAAAATTCCCTTAACGTCAGGACAAATTCCCCGACGCATCCACCGAAGCATGCGCGGCCTGTATAGCAAGGCTGGTATACTATCGATATATCAACCCTGCGATCATGTGCGGGCAGATTATTCGCTCCGTCTATTCGGATTTCTGATGTCTTACTACCAGTACTCCAGAGACTTTCGACATAGTGTCGACTACTATTGATATCGCGTCGCGGAAGAACTTGGCGCAGATCTCAAAGATGCTGACGCAAATTACCAGCGGTTCGGAATTTGGCGATGATAACCCTTCCTTCATTCCTGTGAATGATTATGTTCGAAAGACCATCTCGTCGATATCATCCTGGCTCATAGAAGGTGTGAATTCTCACAAAGTTCATCTGTAGCAATAGCTGACGTTGGACATGTAGTCGCGAACGTGTCAGATGCAGAGACCGAATTTCATGCGCACGAGTTCCTTGACGCAACAATGCAACCCAGAGCCATCTGGATATCTCCTAATGAAGTTTACTCTGTGCATACCCTCCTATCACAACATCTGGCCCATCTGGTATGTTTGATCCCTCTCTTTACCGTCTGAGTAATTCAATAAGCCTTCAGGCTCCTGATCGCGAGGATACGTTACGAGTGATACTCACGGAATTAGATGGTGTGCCTAATATAGGCAGCGATGAGCTAAACGAAGCTCGAGATACTGCGATCGAATTACAATTGACAAACAGATTTGCTCTTGTCAGAGGTAAAGTTGCATGTATGCGGCTGTGCACCGAATCTAATCGTCCATCAGATCCTGGCGCGGATGAAAAGACCTTGTGGGTGCAGGCAAAAAGAGCCGTCCTCGCCATCCTCCGCGTTCAACCGGGCAAAGATCTTGTAGATTCTCTTATGCAACCTGTCACTGATGAACATGAACACGTTTGGGAGGATATTATTGAAGAAATGGAGAAAGATCAATTCCGTCAGCAGAGACGCATGCCTTCGACTTCCGGCGCCGAGTCCTCATATCGACTGGAGGACATTCGATCGTAAGGTCTTCATACGTCGATATTATCCGTCGCCTCATGCTCCTCCACAGGATGACATTCCATGAGTTGAAGGCCCATGCTATATCTGTCCTGCTCGCATTAGAGATGCGGCAGAAGATCACTCGAGAAGACGGATTTCAAGGTGTTCTCAATGCCATCGCCGGTGACGTTCGTAGCAAGAATCGCAGGCGAGTCCAGCGGTTACACGAGAAAGAGAGCTTGGAACAGTCTCTCAAATATCTGGCCGAGCGGAAGAAGTACTTTGAAGAGCAGATCGACAGTTATCACGATTATGTCGAGTCTGCAATGAGCACCATGCAACGAGGCAAAGGGTCCATATTTTCTTTCACGTGCCGAGTACACCGAACTCACAGCATGATTTCCAGGAAGAGACGATTCGTCATACCGTTCACCCAACAGTACTTTCACATGCGGGAATTGCAGAAGGCGGGGAAAACACCTCAATTCGGGTCCTTCAAATACAGCGCACAGCACTTCTACAAGAAGGGTATTCTACTCTCCATTGACCAGTATTCTCCACGTCAATTCGACAAACTTGATATCGTCCTGTCATCCAACGTTGCAGGCATTTTTTCCATCGAGATTTTCAACCATTCTCTTGGCATAGTTAATCGTGTCGCTTCAGCAGACGTGAAGATGGAGGATTTGCTGCAGGCCCAATTTGAAGACCGCGCTTCTCTCTCGTTGTTCAACGGCTTGGCAAAATTCAATCTCAACCTATTATTATGGCAGATCAACAAGAAGTATGTTCTAGCTTTATTGTTATTGGACTCTTTCATTGATATCTCTGTTCCAGATTTTACGTATGATATCACCCGTACTGTATACAACCGCTTTCGTCACGACTTGCAATGACCTTATCGCGCACTCTTTATTCTATCTCACACATGATAACTCATGACTCATTTGTACCGATACTCACCGCAGACTGTCACAGTACTGTATCATGAATTCCATTCCATTTATTCTCATGTCCATGTCACTTCGAGAATATATCTCTCGCGCTCGGACGTTTGTTTACTAGTAGTGCCCACGTGCCGGTAATCCGTATCACTGAACAGATAGAGAATATGAACTTGAACTTAGACAGGAATTTCGGACGGACTTGTCCGCCGTAATGCCTTTCAAGTACCGAGAAAGACATCGACCGAAGTTAGGGCTTTATAGGCAGGATTTAGTGTTGGACAGTTACTCAAAAGGATCGTTCTATGACCTTCCACGAACCAGCTATTGATCATGTGGTACACACAACTTCTGCCGCCTCGCCTTCAACTATTAAAGGGTGAATCGGAAGTCTGGATGACGGTCACCAATTGGTGCCCGTGTCTTGCCGCAGTCCCACAAGTCTTGGTATTTGACCAAATTGTCCTGCCGGCGACCATCCGCACGAGCTCGGTTCTCCCAGATGCAGTACATTCTGGATTTCGTCATGAGGGCGATGATTTTGGTTCGTGAGCGTTACTCACACGTTACAAAACATCGCAATCCATGCCAATATGACGAAGGCAAGGGTGATGCTGTGCCCCCTGATATATGTCGGTCGCTGTGAAGAATCATAGCTGAACGTAGCCACGAATCCGCTATATGGACCAGAGGTAAATGAGCACATGCACTTTGAAACGTAGCCGAATAATAATTCTTCAAACGGCAAGGCTACATCTCAACAAAGCAAATGACTTACCCCATGTTTGCCACGGCAAGCTGAAGTGCTACTGTAGTGGCTTTCTTGTAGTGGCCTGCACTGTTGTTGGGAAGAATCGAGAGAATGCACGGTCCACATGGGTATCTTCGGCATTGAACATAACGTCAGTTAGATTTTACTGAGTTGTATGATACGTACATTCCTGCTGCTATCAAGAACACTGGCACAATGACGTCAAGACTGGGTTTCGAGTATAGTGCAAGTGAATGTAGACGCACCAGCCGCATAGCGCTGAGTATTGTTCTGTGCAGAAAATCGTTGTTGATTCTGTGATCGCAACACCTAGCGTTAACGCACCTTCGCTACGATTGCAAGAATGTATCCTAAACATGGGTTAATTAGAACATTGCCATAGATTACAATAAGTCCAAACTCGCCAGCAATAGCCATAGGGAGGAATATAAGGATGAAAGGTCCTCTCCATTTCAGTTTGTCGCTCGCGATTGCCACCACAACTGTCAGGAAGACAGCTGGAATGTATGGCGGCACTGATATTGCCAGTTATAGAAATGAAAGACAAGTCATAATGAGGACGAACCTGTATGCAACTGAGCAGCACCTCCTTTAAAGCCAAGCCCCGTAACGATAGTGGGGCTGTAACGGTGGATTAATGATTCGACTGTCAACAAATGTCGGAATATACGCACAGAAACAGTGAGAACGAGTAAAGGCTGACAATGATTCCGAGGTAAGAGATAGACGTCATCCATACTTGAGGTTCCCTGATACCTGATGTGTAGTGCATGTCAGTTCGCTTCGTGGCACTGCTGGCAAGACACATACCTCGCAAGACTTCTCTCCATTCGAATTGTTCATCTTCCTGATGCACAGTTGCGGTATCTATTTGTTGCACTTCTGTTCTGATATCTACACCCTTCTCCGACTCATCAGCACCAGAGATGCGTTGAGACGGTTCAGATAGAGGAGCACTTGATATTATGGCATCGGACATGCGGAATCGGTGTACTGGCACAAAAGTCATAAGCGCAATTCTCACAATATCAATGACCTTCAAAAGGCGTACATGCAAATTCCCTCTCTTTATCCGTAAAGAATCTCGCGGAGAGGAGATCCGCTGGCAAGAATATCATCGAGATTAGCGCGATGATGATGGTGGCAATGCCTTCCAATATGAAAATCCATCGCCAACCGGCGATGCCACCAATGCCATCCATCTTGATAATCGCAGTTGCGAGTAACCCTTACTCGTGAATTTGAGTCATGTCAAGAGATCATCGCATGAGACTACATACCTCCAAATGCACCAGATAGCGAGGCGGATGCATAGAAGATACCAACACTGCATATCGTGAAAGTGTCATTGCTTCATTCATCATCATCTAGTGCCACGTTAGCTCACCGCTGCTGGAGTTCATGGCGCTTGTACAGCGTGCTCAGATAGAGGATCTTAAAGTCAGTCGGTCAGCAGCAGATATTAGGGGCGAGGTCGAGACATACGATGCCCGGTAATAAGCCACCCTCGCAAAAACCAAGGAAGAACCGGATGGCGAGTAGCCCACTGAAATTTTGAACCAGACCACTTAGAGTAGTGACCACTCCCCACACTGCTACCAAGATCGGTAGCCAGCGGCTGGGTTTCATCTTCTTGAGAATCCAGTTGGAAGCTGATGGTGATAAATATCAACGAAAATAAGACATCATAAAACGCGCCATGTTTCTTACGCAATTCCACCAGGATGTATCTGATGGAAAGAATCCCGTCAGTAGCACGAGGAATTACAGGCAACTCTTGCTAGCTCACGACACATAAAAGACTGCGATGAGGATGTATCAATTATCTAGGGATAGAATGAGACGTGTATGACTTACTTGCAAGTGCAGTATTGAATTGAGTGCCATGCAAATGAAGGTCGGTCTGGATGCCAGCGATGCTAAATAACATCAGAATAAATGCGACCCGAGAATTGGTACTCCTTCTTACTTTGCGTTGCCGATATTGGTTCTATCAATAAAGTTCGCGAGCCACAGCTAACGATACATTGGTATCAGTGTGAATTCAACAGAAGGAAGCGCCGAATCATACGAAAGCCAGTGGGGGCAAAACGTGGATATCAAGTTTCCACAAAACCCTACGAGTCATTATATGAGCAAGCTCATTGTCGTGGTCATTCAGCATGATGGCTCTTGTCGCGTATTCTTTAAGCGGGGGTGGGCTGTGCTGACGGGCCAGAGGAAAAGGCCGTCGAGTTGCCATCGCTGAAAGCCTGAGCCTATATTTCAGGGACTGAAGTTAAATTTGACCGAGACATCACACCCAATGCGGAGGGTCCATAGCTCAGGTTTACAGGCACCATTCTTGATGCCGCTTGCACCACGCCTTTATGAGACGGCGTTTCACCAAAAGGTGGTCACAGGTGCCAAATTATGTCTGATTTTGATGCTAGTCAACAAGAATGGTGCATTCTAAGCGCGCACTCACTTATTCCGGATTCTCAGCTGACCATACTCTAGATTGCCGATGGCAGAGCAGGCATCTGATAGGTGTGTAGTGAGACACCATAACCAGAACCGTGTCGAATGGTCTACAAGCCGCTGCAGCTTGTGTAAAGCCGGGAGCGGAGAGGGATACCTATCTTGTTGCAATGGTAGACCCGCGCCGTATCTGCTCTTCGAAACTTACCACACCTAAACATAGATGCACCTAAAGTGAAGGGGGTGGGCTTCGTTACAAAGGCAGGTCTGGAAACAATGGGCTCTATGATATGCACGGCATTCCGAGCCGTTTGCCAAACCTTTGCCTGAAACTAATCTGCACAACCAAAAGAGCAATAAGTAGTCATTTATTACAGAGACGCACCATATAAATACAAGCAGGAAAAGGATTATGTGTCTGGATTGGATAGTGGTCGGGACGTGGGAGAACATGGCGTAGCTGAGTATGAAGAACTTGTATCGAGAATAGAACACCGCTTTAGGTCATGCCTTTCCCAGTTCACCGAGTGCCTCAGTGATCGTCTCCATATCGGAAACAACTTCGCGAAGGCCAACTTCGTTCAATGGCTTATGCCATCCATCTGGCAACTTCTCCCTTCCAAACCACTGCTCCACGAAAGTCTTCGGCACAATCACGTCGCGGATGTCTTCGTAATCGCGACCACCGCTTCTCATGCAGTCCGTGCCGCGAATACCAAAGACCTCGAATATAAGAGCTAGCTCTCCTTTCGTGATCTCTGTTTGCACTGAGGTCAGAGGTGTCGAAACTGCGACATCTCGCTCCGCACGGAACGCCACAAGATCGTGAAAGGTGAGGTGGTCGCCCGAGGAAGAGTCGAGGAGATGTTGAAGAAGAGATTGGTCGACAGAAGTAGACGCAAAGGGACATCCGGACGGTGTATCCGGATGATGAACGAGAGAACCATCGTGCTCGATGACGTTGTGTCGAGCAAGGTCATGAAGATCCAATTTCCCCCCTTTCCGCATCTCATTACGCCACCAGCGGCAAGAACCCAGGCGAAAGGTGCGGAGATATTGTAGCCCTCTTCGACCGCCTTTACTAGTTGTGCCACACTCATATTACGGCCGTCGTGAGGTCTGTGCAATGCATTGAGGACCTTGCTCGCTAATGGTTGTGTTAAAACTCACAAAAAACCATGGTTTGCCAACGTGTTCAAAGCAGGGCATGGTGAACGACTATCCCCCGGAAGGGGAGGAGAGAATGCGTGGTCTTTAGTGGAAGGTGATGTAGGAGGAGTCAGGGTATCTGCGGGTCGTAGAGCGACAAACATGACTATATACCAAGCGGCTGACACGTTGGGGGCAGCCGGTCTCTACGGAGATAATTGCCAGTCGACATCATAACAGCAGCTGTCCGATCAGAGACACTTGAGACAACATACCACAGCCCTACTACGCGACTTGACAAGCTTCTGGGCCACGCGAACAATCGACAGCACCTAACAAGGATCAGCCATAACAAGAATAAAAGGATCATATTGATGCTTCTCGGCGACAATTACGGCTTGTCAGTACATGCACTGACAGCTTTTGGTGCAGATAATTGGGAAAGATACTCCTTTAGGATAATGTGATCAGCACAAACCAGAGGTTCGCGAACAAGACTCGGGCTTACTCGAAGCCATCTGTCGCGTTGGTCGGGAACGTGATCAAACATCAAGTAGCGCTTGTCGTTCTGCCAATCTCAATCATGTAAATACTACAAAGCAACGATCCATGGCGCTCACCTTCAGTACCTTTACCATTTCCTTAAGATCGACGTTTTTGCCAGAGCTTTCATGTCCACTACCTCCTCGGCGTCTTCGCCAATATCATCGGCTTTGATTCCTTCATCGACACCCTTTCCTCCAATCTTACCCAATCGACCCCAGAACTCCACAAATGCGTTCTCATTGAGCATCTGGTCAAACGCCATTCGCGCTTCATGAGTTCGTTCCCTTTGCCACTTCTCTACTCCTGCTCTAGTCGGTTGATATCGAAGCCGAGTTTGATCGCAGTAGCGAAGAGAGTATCGACGACACTGGTAACGAGGTGAAGTTCGTAGCCAGTGAATTCATCTGACAGGAAAATCGCATGCAGGTTTGATAGATGCTTGCCACGGAGCGCTGCAACATGCGAATGAAAAAGATGGAGTTGCTGATTCAATGGGAGTGGCGAGCGAGTAAAGCGTGGATCTGTTTTCAGTTGAGGTAGGACACTATCCCATGTAACCTTGGGTCAAAATAATTAGTAACCTGCCCGAAGACAAA
This sequence comes from Grifola frondosa, assembly GCA_001683735.1. Taxonomy (NCBI): domain Eukaryota; kingdom Fungi; phylum Basidiomycota; class Agaricomycetes; order Polyporales; family Grifolaceae; genus Grifola; species Grifola frondosa. The sequence continues at coordinate 776,938 of LUGG01000014.1, forward strand.
TCACACCGTACCTGTGGATCTCGTATCGCATCTGTTAACATCGTTCTGATGCAAAACGAACACATAGTAAGCGGCGCAAGAAGCAGCTGAATACAATAAGACAAGAAGGATGGCGCACCGAAACTCCAGCTCCCCTCATCCTTACTTAAGCCTAGCCTTGAACGATCAATTTCTGCTTCCACCTTGCTGCGCTCGGCCTTGACCTTCTCTTCTCGTTCTTTCACAGCGCGCTCTTTTTCTCCTTCCGTCGGCGCTCGCGTTCTTCCTCATCCGGATGGGAGATCTCTTTCATTGCTTCTTGTTCTGTATAGGGGACTCTGATCTTGACACAGATTCGTGGGCTTTCAGGAAGGTGTTAAATAATTCCTCGCGTAGTGACGAGGATCCGACCGCGTCGTACCGTGGGTCGTCGGAAACATTTCGTTTCACCTGTGAGACAACTCAGAACAGCCAAGCGCAGAAACATGCCGCAATCACACACGTCTTTCCAGATCGCACCAGGTCTCGCTATTCCACTCTCCTTCAGAAGAGCAAAGAAATCAGCTTCCGCCTTCTGCGCTGCAGCTCGTTTCTCTGAAACGTTTCACATTAATATTAATCCCTTGAAGATAAGAGCACCTGTCCACTCACGTTCGCCCAACTCTTTCAAATATTCTCTGAATCGTTCTCTCGTTCCCTGTCGTCCCTCCCCCAGTCATAGAATCGTCGATCCTTCTTCCACTGTCGTCGCCATTCTGTCCAACTTGCCCGTGTGCTTTTCACTTCTTCCTTCAGCAAACGGTCAAATTCTTGTCGAGGGGTAGTCGCTTCCTTTTCCTTCTTGACCTGAGATTGGCGGCGTTCGCGGCGCGGTCACGACAATACTCGTCAAAGGCTTCCCGTCGTGCAGCGACTGAGGGAAGGAGCACGTATCGCGGGTCAGAAACGAAAAGAGGCAGGGACGTATCCCAAGGGTGTAGAGGATTTATATCTTTCTCTCTGAGAAGAGTCTTTGAAGAATATGAGATGCGTCACATTGAGGGGATAGATGCACTCACTTTGAATAACGCCTTGGCTTCTTCTATGGAGAGATCCACGCGTTCAGGCATATTCAGCTGAGGCATGCCTTTTCTGATTCTCCGTTCCTTGACTTTCCGCGCTGCTTCCTCCTGACTTTTCCGTTCCTCTTCTTGTCGTTTCTTCTCCTCTTCAGCCTCCGCTGCTAATTGAGCCGCTGCCTCCCTCTGCCACTCCTCCTCCTCCTCACTCTCATCTCCTTCCTCCTCTTCACTCTCGTCTTCGTCCTCGTCTACCTTCAACCTCTTCGAGAGAACGAACTCATCCACCGGACGGGCTCCTCTGCCTTTCGCTTCGCGACAATATCTTGTACCTCAGACTTGACACGATCTAGTTCCGTCAGTCTTTCCTCTACAGCCTTCCGCTTCTCTTCTTCCGCCCTCACCTTCGCCGCCTCCGCATCACGCGCTTTTCTCTCTTCCTCTCTGTCGAACGCTTCCACAGCGTCCTTGATCTCATCCGGGATGGTCCAAACGCTCTGTTTCTTGACCTTATGCTGTGAATATATTGCCCTCGGTGGTCTTCACGCGCAGCCACTCGGTACCAGGAATGGGAGTCTTGACAAGAGGTTTCTCTTTCTTCTTTGGTTGCGCGGCTACAGGCGCGGTGGCGGCCAGAGGAAGAACGGGAAACGCTGGCAATGGTCTAACATACGTCGACTCTTGCGTCTGTGCGTTGTAATAGTATGGTTGACCGGTCGGGCCTGTGAGGTCATTAAGGATCGCATCACATAGGAAATGAACAACTAGCGTACCGATGTGCTCGTCCAGCCAGCGGGTAGAGGTGGAGGAGCCATGGAATGAAGGGTGGTGCAGACATGATTTAAAGATGGTTCTGATGGTCCAGTAGAGTATTGGCAGGCCTTAATTACCATTCATGAGTTAGAACAGAGAACGTGAAGCAACAGGCGTCTCATCCATTAGCGCCCGATATGCGTTCTCAAGTTTATATGCTCTCCAAATAAATACATTGCGAATTCCAAATACCTCAATAATATCTACTCCACATATTATACAAAGTAGCCTCACAGCTCATCGCGTGGATGCACTGGGTTGCCCTCCTCGTCAATCTCTTCCATCTCCCATGACACCTGGTCCTTCAGAGCATCCGGAACATATATGCCCGGCTTGTCACCGCCAGGGAAGGTGAACTCCTCACTCTCATCCGGAATCTTTGGATCCACCGGGGGTGCGGGCTTGACAGTGGTATCAGTGGGCGCCGTCTCAGACACGCCCAAGGAGCGTCGCAAAATGCGGTCAACGCGCGTGAAGAACCTATCCACACAACCTGTTAGAACTGGGATGCAATTGGACGGACGACACATACTCGTTAGAATCGGGCACAGCGAAGCCTGAGCGCACCAACGCGCCATCCACAAGGACAGATGCTACCTCTCTCAGTTCGTCCTCAGCCTCGAGATCCGGCTCCTCGCCCTCACCAGGAAGTTGCTTCACACGACGGAGGAGCCCCTCGATGAGAGGCGAACGGGGGTTGATCTCGAGCACCTTCTGTTTTCTGGCGAAGTCGTACATGTGTTTTTGGTTGACTTGGGCGTGGCTGGAGCCTACGAGGCATCAGCGAAGCTCGAACAAACTAGTGGACAACGTGCTTACTCATGAGCTTCTCAACGTTCGCCGTGAATCCACGCTCATCAGCGATGACGGCGCATGGGCTAGTAACGAGGCGATCGGAAATCACCACTGAATAATTAGTGTCAGCTTCACTGATGATTTCATGAGTATACTTGACCCACCATCGCGAGCCATGCCATTGGCGCGGACTTCGTCCCTAAGCCAATCCGTAAGTGGTTGGAACTTCTCCGACAGCAGTTTCTGTTGCTCTTTTTCTTCTTCAGGATCAAGCTCTGGAAGGGATACTTGTCAGACGGTGATGTAAGGGAACAGCTCAAAGATGCGCTGACCTTCATCACCAAACTTCAAGCCAGCCTTCGCGACATCTTGGAACGGAAGCTTTCTGTCGCACGATCAGTACGTGAGACAAGAGAGTATGTCAGTCCTTACTTCCACCTCCGAATGTTAGAGACGAAGACCTCATCCAGGGGATCACCCAGGAGAAGCACTTCGTATCCTCGGGCATGAAGCTTCTCGATGAAGACACTCTTGGCAAGATCATCGACAGACTTGCCCATATCAGCAAGGTAGAATATCTAGAAGGAAATAGTGTCAACGATAGTCCATGTTAGGGACTGCAAATACTTTACCTGGTTCTGTCCTTGTTTCTTGTTCTCCAAATACTTATACACGAGCAAGAGATCGGATCAGAAACGCCGACATACACTTGAGCTTACACACCTTGTCCAAAGATGTACTGTTCCTCTGGTTCGTAGGGAGTCGGACTAAGGCAGCCAACTTTTCACGGTTCTTAAGATCTTCCACAAGCACCGAGTTTGAGGACGTTCCCATAGATCTTCTGTAGTTCATCGAACTTCTCAGGGTCGTCATCCTGGACCCGCGCGAGCATCTGAATCAAACGTTTTAGGATGATCTGTCTGAGCTGTTTCAGGAAATGAGTGGATTGAAGTGTTTCGCGAGAGACGTTCAGGGGCAAATCGTCAGCTAGAATCGCACGTGAGTAAGAAACAGCATTGTCAAACCGTTGCAACGAAATCGTTACTCACCGTCAACAACGACTTTGACCCAGTTCGCCCACTTAGGAAGGGCATCCTCGCCAAGATCAGAGGTGATAAATACACGTTTCACATGAGCCTAATATCTTTGGAGATACTAGTAAGCGGGTTCTGCCAATACGATTCGTCCCTGCGACAATTCCATGTTACTTGTGGGGGACTGCGATAGTCAAGAAGTGCTTCTTACAAGCGGGATGGGATGTAGATGATAGCACGGAACGATGCTCCAGAGCCGGAGTCGCCGGCGAAGTGGTACCACGCAAGTGGCTTCTCATAATCCTTGAAGGTTGCTTGGTAGAACAGTTCATACTCCTCATCGGTAACAGTCTTTGGGTCCCTGCATTGTCCGAATGTATAAGATGAGATTTGAATAGGAATGGAGTCCATCCGAAAAGTCTTACCGCATCCAGATTGGTGGCTGCGAATTCATGTGAATCCACTCATCGACAGTGACGGTCTTGGTCTTGGGTGGCTTGGCCTCCTCCTCCGTTTCGTCAGTGACTTCCTCAACAACGGCCTCTTCATCATCGATCTCCGCAGTCTCTTCTGTCGAAGCAGAGGTTTCCTCGGCGACTGGCTCTTCATCAGGGACCTCCTCGGTCCTTTGAGTAAACAGGTAGATGGGAAAAGCCGTTGAAAACGACGAATGTTTGTTGCTGCAAGCCAGACGCTCAGCACAAGCATAGGGTATTCTATCCACACCACTTACACCAATTCTGAGATTCTATGGGTATCGACGTACTCCAAGTCATCGTCTCTCAGAACAAGGGTAATTTCTGTACCTCGTCCAAGGGTATTGCCTCGAGGGTCGGGATATGTTTCGAATGAGTTTTGGTCTGCGCCTGAGCTGAACACGTATTGAATGGGGTTCGGGTTCTTGGAGGATTTAGCGGCAATGGATGCAACATAAACATGGTCTGCAACCAGGAAACTACTGTAGAAGCCTAAGCCAAATGCGCCGATCAGATTGCCGTTGCCACTGGTATCGCCACCTTCCGCTTTTGCGAGAAACTCGGACGTTCCAGATTTCGCCAGCGTTCCCTATGATATAATTAAATTATCTGACTGCGGAACGAATGTTGAACGTTGAGCACACACAAGGTTGTTGGTCAACTCTTCAGGCGTCATGCCGATACCGGTGTCTGGAATAAATGAGTAGTTAGCACCGCGAGTTGACTAGATGAGAAGAACTGACCAGTAATGACAATACGACCATGGCCGTCCTCATCTTTGTAAGACCTGATCGTTATGTTCAGGTTCTCTGCACCCGAAAGTGCCTCTTTTTCTGTAAGTGCCGTAAGACGGAGCTTCTCCAAGGCATCGTTGGCGTTCGAGATCAGCTCGCGAAGGAAGACATCTCTGCTCAGAGCGACACATTTGAGCAAACTTGTGGATCATAATCAACCTCGGGGACAACGAACTTATGAGAGTACAAGCTACAAATGGTTGTGAATATCAACTCGGAAACACTGAATGATGTACGACTACCGACCTGTTGATCACGATTTTACGCAGACGTGCGACGTCACTCTACGATGTAGCATTAAGCAAACAAATATACTCTAAGGATAGCAGAAAGCCGTACTTGATAGTCATGCGTCTCCTTGTGGGCTTCCGCGCTCTGGGCAAGTACATGCGAGGAAAAGACAGTGAGTGTCAGCAGCAGAGGGCGGAAGAGCCGCATGGCTGGCGAGTAACTGAGAGTGATTCACCGATGGTAGATGGGGGATGATGTGGCAGAGGTCGTGAAGGTACGTGGATTATAAGTAGAGGCCCTCCGAGAGATCGGTGAGTTTCCAGAAGGAGAGCAACTGACGTGTCATTGAGAGTAGAGCGCGGCTGTACGCGATCACGAGACACGTTATGTTGCATTGATTGATCTCCGCGGGTCCCGGGACACGGTACCACGCGTTCTCCCAATGTTGTCCATCACTCTGCTCCAAATGGTGCACCCTATTTCAAAGAAGTTGTATTTCTCCATGCTCCGTAGCCAGCAGGAACAGCTGGCTACCTGCTTTTGTCTCGGCAACATTGCAAATTACGCGTGCGAGACATGCTTATTCGCTCCAGGGACCCAACCTAGCCGACGTCTCGCGACTTGCATCCGCACTTCAAAGTCGAAACTTCAGCATCTTCAGCATCATAGCTCATCGCTTCGAATTTGTACGAGAGAGGAGTGTTCAGCTTGGTTCCGTTCAAGGAGAAGTAACACGTGGGGAGAATTTCCTTTCCTGGACATGACACCGATCAGCAAGTTATGAGCTGGTGGACATCGGTCACACTCACCGTGCATCTAGCGCCGCTTTCTCTTGCTCTCCGTTTCTCTCACCATCCTATACCCCTCTTTCTAGTTATCACCTTTGATTCATAATACTCACTCCCAACATCAGAATACAACCCATGGCGGCACCATTCTCTCGTCTGCAGCTAGCGGCAGCCTTGATAGGTGAACAGAACCTCCTGCCACTATTCACCCTGACGCTAATTATAATGATATCGTGCCCTGCCCTGCCACAGAATATGATAACGATGACTTCGATACAACCAAACCTCGTCGCTCTGCTCATGACAGCGCAATATTTGCCCACCTGCGGCGTAACAACCCACCCCGCGCTGCTCCAGTCTCCCGCCGGAGCACTGATTACTTGGGGGTAGCGCTTCCAGGAGAAGAAGAAAGTGTAGCTGGTCGTGAATCTATGGTGACCGATAGGAAGTCTCGAGGCTCCATTGATAACCTCCGTAACCCATTTGGCCGCGATTCGACTTACGACGGGCATATAGCAGACGAGCAAGAATCCGAAGAGGAATTGGAGGTCGACCTGGCCTCGTGGGGCCTTGACGCCCTGGTTTCTAAGGAGAAGGACTCCAAGCACTCCCGCAAGAAAACCAAACCCGATTCACTTCCCAATCCTCATACTCAGGTACCGGCAGCACGCACGGAACCCGGCCGCCAGCGTGTTGGCATGAGGACAATGAGTATGGGAGGGCTCAATAGTTTCGGTGAAGGAGGCGCCTTCCTGGATTCACAATCCTCCGTTCCATCTCTGGGTGCACGTCGCCATTCCATAGGTTCTCCGCTTGATTTGACGGAAGCGCAGCACTCAGGACAGTCCTCCCCTCGCGGACATGGCCGCGTCCAATCAGCGCATGCACTCATCGAAAATCTGCCTCTTTCTCATCCACTGCATTCCATTCCGTTTCCCACAAGTGACCCTGTTCGGTCAGGATCTCCTAATGACGGCCCCTCAATTGCAAGACCTTCATCACGTGGTTCTCTCCTAGAGTCAACGGCTCGTAGCCGTGCATATTCATCCGCCAGCATGGGTTCCAAGATGCTACTCAATTACCATGAAGAAGAGCAAAATCCATTTGCCATCAGACCCCCATCGCCTGAACATGCCTCACGTTTCGATCCCAAATCCGCTAGAGGCAGAACCGCATCCGTCGCCTCCATGGGCACTATAATGGCGGCCGGTACACACGCAGAAGAGCTAAATCCATTTGCCCTTCAGCCACCGTCTCCCGGCAAATCTTCTCGGTTTGATCCCAAGGCGACCCATGTTCGAAATGTGTCCAATGGGTCTATCGACCACCCCTACTCTAAACTCGACCTCATGCGGCCTAAGGTCCTCATCATGCCTAGTCCCTTGCAGAATACCTCTGCACCTCCGCAGACGCAATTGCGGAGTGGCAGCGGGTTCCAGCTGACTACCGACGGCCCACCACTACCTGCTGGCGCTCGCTCCGCGCGCAGGTCGTCCATGACTCTATCCATGTTAGAGCCATCGTCGTCTGGACAGATTGCGTCTAACTCCTTCACGCCGAACCCCCGCATGAGTTTGACTCTTTCCCAGCTGACGTTCCGCAATACATTAATGGTGGATGGCCAGAGAGACGTAGCGTACGATGATATTGACCACGAGTTGCGAAGGGCCACGGAAGATGGGGAGCAAATTGAGCCCGAACCTGAACCCGAGCCCGAGCCTCATATCCCTGTGCCCGCTATCGATGTGGAGGACCCAATCGGTCAGAAGCGCCCTGCGGGCAAACTGTATGGACGAAGTCTCATTGATGATATCGAAGCTCGCAAAGCCGAGATGCGAGGCAAACAACGGTACATTTCTTTGTCTCCATATCACAGCACGTATTTTAATTTGTCTCTTCAGTGTCTTCACAGGCGATCAGCGACCGTCCATGATGGCTCGCACGCCGATGAAGCGATCCAGCACGCTCATCGATCCGGAGTCGCTCAAAATGCGCCCGGTGTCGCAGCGAATGGACTCCTTCAACACAGCGCCGGACCTCACACGGCGAAATTCCGGGAACATCAAGCCTCTGCTGAACTTCGATGACGAGATCCCTGGCGCGCCGCACCAGTCCTTGGGCGTGCATCCCGCGGCGGGCGGGCAGAAGGGGTCCACCCGTTCTGTGTTCGGCGTCGACACAATATGGGAGCGGGAGCTGGCGAAGCTCAAGGAGATTGAAGAGCAGGAGCGCGTCGCCGCCGAGGAGCGAAAGAAGATAGAGGAAGGAGCGGACGCGGGGAAGAAAGGAAAACGGAAGGGGAAAAAGAAGGGAAAGGCAAAAGGCAGGGAGCAGGATCAGGACATCCCCATCGAAACAACCCCCACCCTCACTCCGGAGTTCCATTCTGAATCACAAAGACAGCCCTCACCGCCTCACGTCTTGCCTATGATCGCGAAGACTGTTGTCCGAAGACCGCCGCCGCCACCTGCTGATGATGATGATTCTGAAGATGAGAGCGACTCGAGCGAAACGCCAGGGCCTGTGATACCGAACGTTGCTAGACGCTCACAAGTCGTAGGATGGCATGCAGGATCATCTGATGAAGAAGAGAAGGGCCCAAGGCGCACGACTGGGTCAGGCCCTCGATATCCCAATCAATCATCGGCTCGGCCACCACAGATCGTGCGTAAGGATGGTGAAAGTAGCGACGAGGACGTCCCTCTTGTTGCCACTATTGGCCGAGCCGCACAGCGTCTCACACGCATCAAGACCGATGTAGAGAGTTCGGAGGAGGAGGAACCGCTGTCCAAGCTCCTAGAGAAGACGAAACTGAAGCTCCCCTCAGTCGGCGACAGTCTCTCGCCCCGCACAATCAACGATGACGACGACGACGACAAGCCGCTGGGTCTCCGCGCCTCTCGATTGCTAGCACCGTCAAATCAAGAAGACGATGACGTGCCTCTCGCGTTCCATCCCGATCAAGTGCGAAAGACCCAATACTTCATGGCTCAGCAGCAGCAGCAACAACAACAACAAATGATGATGCAGGCTCAGGCAGCTCAGTTGCAGCAGTCCATGATGTACGGCGCGCCGTCCTTGATGGGCTCTGGTTTCTTCGGACCGCCTATGGCTCCAATGATGATGTATCCACAACTCCCTTCAACACCCCCGCCTGCACAGGATGTGAACAAGTTTGGGCGAGTGGATAAGTGGCGGCATGATGTGGCGGTGGAGGGTAAACGATAGTGTTCGTCGATCTTGTTTTCGTACTGCTTGTTTCCATCTCGGTATAATCGTCTAGCAATGATACAGTTCATCAGCATCAGCATTCATTCGCACGTAACATATCCTCGGTATAATATCTTGCAATAAGGGAAATACATCGCCTGGTAGAATGTCCTCATTATATCTACGTGCGAGAGTACAGACCTGAGATGCTTCCAAGATGCATGGTATCTCTTGGGTAAGATAAAGAAAATGCAACCTAATTTCGAGTACTGCGAAATGAGCGGTCAACGTGAATTAGGACCAGGGAAATAAATAACAATGTATGATAGACAATGTGGTCAGCGACAGCCCTACGGTCCTGGATTTGTCAAGAAAAGCCTCCGCCGTGGCACTGTGACAATCGACACATCCCGACGGCTCATCTCTTCCTCGATCCGACGCTGTCTGGCATCCTCGTCCTCCTCTTCATCATCAGCGTCTGGCTCCTGAGACAGGGACGCAGGATATTCGTGATCAGCAGCCGCCCGGAATGGAGGCTGGTGATGCTGGTAAGGACCTCCGGGGAATGGGACGCCTTCTGAGCCGACGGCAGACAGGGGTCGTGATGGGCCCGGTGTGCCTCCATTGGGTACGCGAGAATGGTGTAAGGGGTCCGCACGCAGTCGACTGCAAAGCACAGAGAGTATGGATATCCTTGGGTGGCCCTGCCATGAGAGTACTACGATTCCGATATAGAACAACACTGTCCATGCGAGGAACACACCGAACGCTGCTCGTGGACCGCGAGTCCATAGAGCGACAAGGCAAAGGATAGAGAGAGCAAGAAGGAAAGCGTGGAATAACACATGGATGAAGCCTTCGAATGGTTGTGGCATTTGGATTGAAGAATCAGTTGGAGCTGGCATCAATCCGCTTGTGCTCATCATATCCATAGCAGTTGTGCCTGGAGTTCCGGGATCTTGCGGTCTGTGAAGTTGATTGAGAGCGAGATCAAGCTCGCCCTGAGAATGTTGAGACAACATCTACGGACTAAGTCAGGCGGTGTTTACTCACCACAGTATTAAGACTACGTCGACGGTCAAGCCAACTGAGATCACTGAGATTCCTGCGCGAGTGGGTAGGGCGGGGATCTGAAAAAGCGGCTAGACTATTGCCACTAGCCCGTCGTGTGCGGCTGGGTCTGTTGGTCACCTCGAATGATCCTTGTGGTTGTGAATCAGGAGCACCCGAATCCAATCCACTTTCACTAGATCGTCTCCCCGCAGCACCCGCCCAAGTTCCAAGACCTGCCCAAGACCTAACACGCAGTGATCTACCTTCCGAATGAGTTTCTTGAGATGGTCCCTCCGATTTGGATAATGGACTTGCTGTCCGGCCATTTGTACTCTTTTCCCCTGTCGTCTCGTCAGAATTGGTCCGAGGTCTTGCGTCTCCATTAGTAGGCGCTACCTCGTCATCTCGCACGGCATATATACGATTGAGGACGATCGCAAAAATAATGAGAAGCGGAACAAGGCCGTAGAATCCAATGAACAAAGCAATGCCCGCTCTTCCGTGGGCAGTTTTTAGATTCAGAGATGATGAGGATGAACGTTTGACGATAGACATGGTAGAGACGATAGAAGTGAACGATGTAGCCAATCCAGCGATCCCTAGACCATATGCTGCCAGCCCCACGGCTGCAGCCGCATAGAACAGTGCTATGTGACGCTCCGACAATTGGGATACTCCAACTGACGGCGCGGAAAGACGGAAGAAAACAACAGCAGGCATGAATAATGCGACGGAGACGGGAGCAAGGGATTTGTGAATCGTTGAGGTATCGTACAGAGGCGCTGCGGAAGCTGATGAGGATGAGGACGAGCCAGTGCCAGTGGAGGACGAAGGCCCGGAAGTCGCAGTCGTAGAGGAAGAATGTCCCCCAGATTGAGTTGCAATGCCAGTGATGGCCGACGCACATTCCGTCATATATTGGACGGTGACTCCTGCGCCATTTGCGTCCTTCCCACCCGTCAACTCACCATTCCCAAACCCAGACCACGACTGATTGGTCTGAGTGAGCGTGGCGTTGTATGCCCTCAAAAGCCAAACTTCCGAGAGGTACTGTCCAGATGCATCTCGACCACCGAAAATAATTGTATCGGAAGCCGCATTGGTTGATGAGCCTACTAGGACGTTGGCGGAAGCGATGGCAACAGCGCCTTCACGGGGAGATGGATAGGCAGGTGTACCACCAGTAGTGGATCCAGGATCACCAGCAGGTAGCACTCGAGTCCAAGCAGCTGTAAGGTCATGAGAAGGCGTCAAAAATGAACCATGCATTAGGAACATTTGGGAACAAACCTGTACCAACATCCAATACAGCCTATCATCACATCGGATAAGCATTTTGTGGCATTAGCAACGTCAGAGTGAATTACTCACCACTTCCCCTCTCTCAAGGCCACCGCCGTCATCCCATAGTGAACTATTGAAGGTGCCGAAAAGGAGAAAGGCTTGTGATGCGAAGTTCGAAGAAACGCCGTTGAAGTTTGGTACCACAGTGCCGTCCAAACGTGGTGCTGGACAAGGAGAGGGAGCCTTAACAGTGCCCGCGACTGTATCAATGATGAACGAGTCTTGCAAAGCGCATGACGAATTCGTGATGTTAGCTATGCTGCGCATCCGCCGATGGTGACGATCTGCTGAGATACGACTGTCCCTGCAGCACGGAATCTTGACGGAAGGTTTGAATTGCCCAGAGTAATTTGCTCCCAACTGCCCGAAACGCTGTGCGGTAAATTGGACGACAACGTCCCAGATAAGTTCAGGCGCCATACATCTGAGAGCGGATACATCGTCTTCCCGTCATATCCGCCAGCGAGGTACAACGACCTGTTAGGGCCAGGGACAACAGGATCTTGAATGAACGGTACACGAATATCAATGCCGCCGACTGCACCCCAGCGAGCAGATGGGCCTCCGGGAGACATATTGACTTGAGACCAGAATTGGTTGATATAATCAAAATCCTGTGAATGCTTACTTGAACAATCATGAAGAGACGTAATCAAAGTTACGCACCCACACATCGGACAACGCGCTGTCGTCAGAACCTTCGCCACCAATCACTACATGGCCTTGCCGACTACGAGATTGTGAATGACGGAGTAAATGAAAACTAAAAGCGCATACTTGCTTGCAGCGAAATCATCTCCACCCACGGAAGCAGTTCTGACTGATGGCCCAGTATTCAAACCAGTAGGAGGTGACGGTGAATGCCATGTCAAAGTCTCAAGGTTCAGACTATGCAAATAAGCGGCCAGTTAGCCATATGCATGCTGCTTTCCATCGTATCTGTGGACATACAGATAAGTCTGAGAGGTCGGAAAACCTTGTTGGGATTCTCCACCGAAAATGATCAGATCTCTGGTGACGCCGTCGTAACCAATAGAAGCATCCTTGAGCGGGGGTGCGGAAGGGGAGCCAGTGAGAAGACCGCTCAAGTTTATCCATTGAAGAGGCGGTATCGGAGTGCTCGTGGAAATGGCCTGAGCATGCGATGAAGGACAACATAAGATTAGCAAGAGGAGGAAGCAAGAGATTAGGCGTCGAGGGTGTCGTTGAGTGCAGAGCATTTTCTGAGAGAAAGAGACGATGATGGACTTGAGATGCCCTCGCTCGTGATGAGCTTGGGGAGATGGATGTTGGAACCAGCGAATCGATGAGTTTGTCCAGACGCGTCGAACTACAAGCTTGCGGCGCCATGTGTCTCGTGCATCACGGTGCATGGTCCCCGCCACGCCTCCTCCGGCCTCACTCCCTCTTTTGCCGAATCCTCCCATGCTCTCCACAATGCCCGCAGCATCACGAGCTTTACCCCCGATATAATATTCATCCATGGGCAACTTCCACACTCTAATCCAAGTGTTACGCAGACGTCCTTCCACCTGCAGTCACACTCTCGGTCTGGGCTCTCCACTCGGGGGAACTGGACTGTTCGGCACAGACTTGATTGTTTTTGGTGAAACAAGATTGATTATGGGTGCGCAAACGAACAGCTACGAATATCGCCGCCAGTATCATCCACATTTAGTCGTGCGCTTCAGAACGGCATTCGGAATGGACAAGTCAATCGATGTGCTCGAAATGCCGAAGCTACTTACTGGCGGACTGTGGTCGCAGCGGGAGTCCCATTATCCCGGTGGGCCCTTCCTGATGGCGTTCACGAGAGAACTGTCAATCACGAAATTCGAATACCAGAGCTTCGTCTCAAGATTTAGTTATACACACTGCGGCCACTTGTATCATTCACACGGAGCGCAGCAGCGCTGAGCTCTGAGATTCGCCTTTGTGGTCGTCGACGGAGGTGTGCCGCATGTGAGCCCTTTCCAATGGCGAACTTTTGAACGTGGTCATGAATGACTCACAGTTGTGTGCTTATCCTCGTCAATCTTCCAGGCGTTATGCGGTGACAGGCTATTCCTCGGACCACTGCCATGTGTTCCGTTAAATAAGCAACAACCTGTTCGTGTCTGCTATGTTCCGGCATTATGATCCGCCGGCCCTCGCGAAAAAATCGAGCTACCACACGCTTGGCCATGCCTCAAGGAAAGCTGGCCATGCCTCAAGGCAAGCTGTCCAACGAATACCACAAACTCGATTTCTTGGGGCTACTAGGATTCCTGGTCTATGCGCGCAATGATCTATCGCCTCACAAGATAACACTAACTGTGCAGACACTTTCGCTTTTGGGTACATGTCTCCGTCTGACTCAGGACTCCGAATGTCAGCATTCCGCAGGCTGCAGTGGTGATCAATACTTAAGAAGATCGAGAAATAAGCTTAAGCGCGTCAAAAGCTCGCCTGACGTCTTGTACCAAAGGACTGGCGAAGATACATACATCCGAGACGACCGTTCAAATGATGCGCGTTATTTACATTCAATGAACGGCGAAATGAGTTGGGTGGTGATATCGAGATGATGAGATGGCTTTCATCTACATGGTCCCAGATCTGATGCAACCGCAGTGTTGCTTTTGGCAGTTGAAGTTATGCAGAGTCACGGTATGCTTGAACTTACGTATGTTTCAGGCTCAACCCAAGGTGTGGATTGGTCCTCCGGCTTGCAGACTCCTCACAAACATATGGTCTATTAGCTATTTCTTCCTGTTATCCTTTTTTGGTAAACGCGTGTTTTTTTATAAGCGATGATGCACGTGACTGTCAATCGGACCCGATGCAATCTAAGTGGAATCTGCGGGAATCTGCATCCGCAGGAGTCTGCAACTCCTCCGGCGCCGCGTACATGTACCAACTTTCGGTACTCTCCGTTGCATCTCTGCAACTCTCCAGCTACCTACTGATGTCCTTATGCTACCGCACAATTCGGGCGGCACGCTGGCCGCTATCCATCGCATCAGACAGATCAGAGGTGAGCGCCCATGCTACTTACAGCGAGCGTCATGCGGACATAAACTTTCTGCGCAGTGCCTTAGCGCGCTCCGTAGGTGCTGGCCGCGATGAATGGCAGGCATGCCTGTGATTTGACGCGGCAGCTTTCTGTCAGTCATCTTAGCCTAGTGCACGTTTATCAAGTTCGCGCGCCACAGTCTAGCTTAGTTCTACGGACCCTACACTCTTGTTTGCAGGTACTCTATAGTTCATGTGACTGTGCAAGGCATTGCGTCGGTTACTGCAGTCTCCATAGCTCAAGAAGTGAGTTTGCGTTTCCGCCCCAGTTGCTCGATAGTTAGCTGAAATCTACAGAGATTAGAGGTTAATCTGGCCCGTTCTAAAACCTTTCATCGATAAATCAAGTCATCGCTTGCGAGCAGAATTTCTTCTAATACCAATTTGGTTCACAATCCAGGATAATTTTGTAGCATGCGTCCTGTGGCGCACTTCCTGTGGCGCAACAGACTCGGCTGTACATATGTTTCACGGATGGCTCTCGGCCGCACCAGTAGAACTTCTCGTAGTGCATACGGCTTTCGGTTTCGCCCCTGAAATTTGCTGATATCAACTCCGTGAAGCACCTTCAGCGCAGTTTTACGCATGGCGACTACACCGCGGACCCCATTTCCTCCACTGTGATTGAATGCAATTACAAGAGCGCCATATCCTCATAGGTATACACTGGACGACCGCCGCAAGATCGTGCGCTGCGCTATCATACGGTGAGCGCGGTTGAATCTAAATAGAAACCCTCTTTCCTCCTACGGGACCATATACAGGTCCAGCGACTATTTTTGCATCACCAAACTAGTTCGCTAGAACCACAAAATATGCACCGTAGTTCTCTTAAGGTGAAAGCTGGATTCTGACACATCAGAACATGCCACGAGGCTATGGACCCTCCAGCGTACACAAGGACATACTGATGAATATTTAGCGCGCTTCGCTTTTTGCCCCTCACACCAGTACGTGGTATCGTGAATACGCTCTCAGTTGACGGTGATCACGAACTGATATCCCGTTTCAGAGCACCCTGAGTGTTAAAGTTAGCGCGGTAGGGCGTCTCCTGTCCTCATCCAACGATGTGTTGACATCGTTCGCGTATGTTCTCCAGGTGACGCGGGCTGTTTACGAATACGTTTGCGTATGCCGCGACGGTGTATGCGGTTTCGCTGTATCACCGCTTCATCTCATAGATCGCCCAGCATGAAGAGGAACTATAAATCTCTTGTGCTGAAAGATGCGCAGAGCATAGCCAAAGTTCTCGTAAAACAAAAAGTATTATGACAGCGCAAAGGTGAGTTGTGTTGCATCCCTCTTGAAGGCGGAGCCTTCATTAAATCAGATTCATTTTGTGTGTCATTCGCTCATGTTACTCATCTCCTTTATCAGGTCAGCGACTCTATGTCCACGGGATGCTACAGGTCAGTAGTTCCTGCCCGAACCGAATCGTCTTCAATGACTTATTATGAGAATTTATATCAGGGGCACCGATACCAAGTCTTCTAGGGTAAGCGTGAATTTATGCGCTGTCCTCATGTATTAACTCGGTTATAGGCACGATCCTCGTGAATATTGGTTGCGTTGTATAAAAGCAGTGGTTAATGCTTCAACGGTTACGTATGTCTGTGTCGTGAAGTCTCCTGCCGGTCAGCTGTGTGGTTTCATGAAAGGGCCTTCAGAGCTAAAATATCATGTCGAAACCGTACATGCGCCACATATGTATGTTGTTTGGATATTTGTGTCATAGTCTGCTGAGCTAAAAGCGGACTTCTTCCCGACCAGCTCACGATGCGCGAACTGCAACTGGCAGTTTCGCGATCCTCCCCACTTGGCTCGGCACAGAAATATCCAGTATGTCTGCTTCCCTGAGTCTTACGTCATATATATCAATCTGACTTAGGTGTCAATGTCAGTACATTGACGACGCCTTGCACGCATTGTGGACAAGCTTTTGTAGACCCGGACGTGAGATTGAATCATCTAATCGATCGCCATAACTTCCTTCCCAACGCGTGAGGGACCGATCTCCGAACACGGTATGATTGAGCTGCGTTGTGCTTCTGCGCTTGCGTATATTAGCCATCAGAATCAAGGACAAAGGGATATTATCCTGCCCTAATCGTAATACTCGTAGTAATTACTGTACTCAGACTTCTTAGCGTAGCCTTATATCTAAAGCACCCTGGTGGTTGTCTCGGAGTAGTACATACTGTAGCACTTTTTAAAGTATAGCATCTGGCCTGACGTTCGAAGAACAACAGAACGGCCCTTTGGTACCGAACGACTTCCTAATGTCAAACATACTTCTGAAGGGTTGGTGTAGTGGTGGAGGCGCATCTGCTATAGTCCTTTTGAGGAATTCCAGACATCAACTCGGTCTGATTTCGGATGCAGTGGTACCGCTGAATTCCGCCGGGAGGCAACACGTTTCGGTGCGATCGTCGAGAGATATGCCACCAGAGTCCAAATGGGCCAGATGTCAAGCTTATTTTGAATTATGTCTGACCATGTTGCACGGTGTCGAGTGGCATCCGTTCGAATGGCAGAACGATGATCTCGTGATCGTGCCGCGTGCAAGAACCTTCTGATGAAATCTATTGTCGTCTTGGAACAAAATTCCGTGATGAAATCGGACGCTGAAAGAACATGTTTCACGGGCGGGACGGCGCAAAAGTATAGAGACCCTCGCTTGTTCCGGTACCAGGCCTTTGAAGATTTTGTCGCGTGTTAAGTTGAGAAGTCCAACGACAAAGGCCAGAATACAACCCCGTCAACGTAGCGCTTTCAGCGTAGCGCGAGCGTTTGAGCACACGCTGTGCTATCAGGAAGCGGGGGCTGCTCTGAAAACCTTTGATGTGGAGCAAAATCACCGGCAATTTGATAGTAAAATTGGAGGCGCCGGTATAGTGGTAACGCTGAATTTGAGAGGGGAAAAAGCAGGCGCTGGAGCACATTGATGAGTGGCTTTAGAGCATCTGAGAGCAGAGACTTTCAGTATACTACTTGTGGTGGAGAGCGAGGACTAGTCAGCGTTAGTTTGGTATCGGCCGTCAAGACGAGGTCGCCATGTGATCTGCTATCCAAATAAGGCACATCAAGTGGTTCAGAATCTGGTGCTTTCGTCAATTTGTGAATGTGGGTCCGCACAATTTGTATTCATTTTGCACGACATGCGACCTTTTTTTTGTTCATCGATACATGCCCTTCCCACATGCGCTATACTCAATCCGGCTCGGTTTCCTCCAACTAGCTCACTCCCGCGAACGTCAGTGACTCATGTTATATTGTTCGAGTTTTCGAAAAGTTGGCATATTAGTGATTCGCTGATAACCGCCTGGTGCGCCCATAGCTTCTCTGATAATAATTTCATATGCCGACATCTCTCATCTATTTAAAAGGTACACGCCCGGAAGCCTTGTACCGCAACATCGTGTTTCTTGTGTAGTCCCCCTCCCCCCGCCCTCTATACTTCGCTACCAAACCGCGCCTTATCTTCTACTGTCTGCCTTTGCTACGGCCGTTACCTTTTTTAAGCTATGTCGACCCCATTCTCTAACAATAACCCTCCCAAGAGGGTAGGCAAGTAAGTGTGGCGAGACATCCCCTTCATTTCCCGACCCTGCTTCTGCAAAGAAGGATTGAAAAAGTAGCTCTATTCAATCTTCATACGTACACTGCATCATCCCCTTCTTTGTTCTATTTGACGGAATTACCTGCGCGGCTGACGCCACACCTCCTTCTAGTCTGTCCTCCGCCGACTTCACTCGTCCTCCATGGAATGACAACAGCAGGCGACAAGAGACTCTTGGGAATGGTTATCCAGTTGCTGGCAGACCATATACTATTTTACGCCACACTTCAACACCTACGATACGCGATGTTACCGTCAGGTTAGGGAGCTCCATATCGGGAATTTGGTTCCATGCTAACTTGCGTGTGCAGATCCTCCATCGCCAGTGACCGTTGTCCGCCAAAGGCTCAATCACCGCTGTCTGTCTATGAGTTGCCTACCGCCACATATATGTGGCCTCCCTTCAATCCGGCATCACAGGCCCCTCCCGCGAAAGATCCAATTATATACGTCAAGTACCGACCCAATGACCCTCAAAATCATAGGAGTAATTCATCGTCGCGCCTTAGTATACCTTCGTGAGTTCTCTCTTAATATACCACGACGTCAACACCTATCATGTCTCCTGTCAGTTCTTCTGAGCCCTCTCCCGCTCTCGGCTCTATGCCGCTCTCGTACTCCAGGAAGAGGAGCTCCTCTATAGACACAGAGTAATGCACATCGTACTATTTCTGTGAGGGTACTCGCTGATTTTGTTGGTCTTTAAGTGTATCTGCAGCAAGCCCTTCGGATAGGTTCATTAAGCACTCGAGGTATGTGGCGCTATTCGCTATCGATTGCTCTGTGGCCGTCATCCCCTCATGCGTCTTTACTAGGGGCTCCCAGGACCAGTCACATCATGGAAGAGATAGCAGTCATAACGCCACAACACTCGCTCTGCCCAACCGTTGTCACCTAGTGAAACCAGTAGCGAAGGACTTACACACTACGCTTCGTGGTTTAAATATCTCATCGGATTATAGTGACGAAGATCCACACATCTCCTCTCCGCAACGTGTTGCCCCTCCTCTCGGCACCAAGCAGACGCTACCTCTACTAGGACGGGGACACCCCAGCGTTTCACGCGCAACTGTTGCGAACGTCGTAGCCGACGTAGCGGGTTCAGAGGAGTGGAAGAAGTACGCCGAACAATCCAGAGTCCCGGGGAGTCATTCGCAGTATAGCTGCTCGTGGGGAATCAAGGACAGTTTCGGCCGCACCTCTGCGTGTGGATACACATCCAAGAGACATCTGGTCAAGCGACACATCGAATCCAAGCATCTACAGCTAAGGCAGGTACTTTGGTCAGCAGAATCTGTCATGAAATTGACTGATGAGCACCCAGACCCTGCATATGCGACATCTGTGGGAAAGGTTTCGCGCAAAAAAGCAACCTTGAGACCCACAGGAATACTCAGTAGGTCTTGTCAGGATAGCTTAGTTTAGGCTCTCTCATTGACGTTTTCTTGCACATCTGTAGTACCGGAGAAGCTCCTCACAAATGTCCCTACCCGGGCTGCAACGAGCATTTCAAAGACCCAGCTAGACGGCATCGGCACATGAAGGTGTCTCACCAACACATCTCTTCGAGAACAAAGAAGAACAGAAAACAGCCCGACAGTGGCTCATCTCCTGACTACTCGGAGCCTGAAGAGGAGGAGCCTATCACACCCTCCTGAGACCAACTCTTGCTTGGATGACGGTGTATCACAATGTTACATGGCTTTCTGCAGCGATGAGCTTTTCTCGAGGTCTGGCTTTCGTGCTTTCGGGGTTCCATGGACTCCTCTGGCGTCTTAATGTGGATCAGTCGACGCATCAACAACCGGGGCTGTGTACTTCCGGCGGTTGGGGAGTTGTATCAGTATTTTGGTTCGAGTTCTATTCGTGTTGTTCTCTGCGCTGTTTTACCTTTGAATAGCAATGTTGCTTTCGCTTGGGATGACCAAATTGTATCATACCGTCCCTATCAATGTCATGTTTGAATTTGCCGTCTTGTGTCTCATGCAAGCGGTTTCATAATTTTATAATGAAATTGGAAGTTGATATAAGCGCGATCAGGCAAAATGCATCAGCTCCGCGCGCTGCTCAGTGTAAGCGCCACAGCGGAAGCGCCCGACATCTGACGTACGTCGATGAACCAAGACCCTGAGGCTGTTGTCTCAACGATGCCACCTAAACAACCACAGCTTGGGAGTCTCGCAATCCAAGCGCCATCTCTGACACCGAAGACGGTGCACGTATCTGCATCAACATGTCAAAATCTATCATTATTCAAAGGTGCCTTCCGCTCCACGGTGTTCCGAGCTGCGAAAGTTGCGAACTAACTGATCCCCATCGTAAACGATACAGATCTCTTGAAGGAGTACAGGAAGTTGGATGACTCCATTAATATGAGGCTGAATCGCACCACGGCGCAGTTCAGGGATCGAGACAGGTCGGGTCTCAGCGGCAAAGGGGACGTAGAAGATCAAGCTTGCACATACATTTGGAGAGAACTTGCCGGTGAGTTTTTTCTTATTGTAATACCATGGATTTTAGCGCTGATTCGGCATCGCTAAAGCGAACTGGAAACGTCGAACGGAGATTATTGATTATTGTGTGGGAGTCGTTGACCAGTCCATGGAAGAGAAACGGGGCTCCTTGGATGCTGTGCAGCTCGAGCCTTCGGCACGACGAAGTTTGGAGGGCTCCCTATATGCTGATGAAGTAAAGGCGTGTAATCTGCATCTTCTCTCCGTGGCGGAGTTTCTGAGCTCGTCTCCCAGCGCAACCAAGTCCACAATGAACTGACAGTTGAAGCGATCGTCCGGAAGAGGTCTCTTGACGGTAAGCCTCATCCCTCCAGCTTCCATCCACGATAATGAACCGGATTTCTATTAGCGTTTCGATCGCGCTGTAAATATTTCGAACCGCCACTGTCCGATGCTGAAGCTCGGAAATGGTGGGACGCTGCACAAGCAGGTCGATAAAATTCAGTGTGGTATTGCATATTGATTCACTATATCATTTCTACTGAGTCTCCCAAGTCGAATTTCCAGCGATTTCAATTTTATTAATGCGGTGAGATACATATATTCATTCCTGCGTTTAAATAGTTGCCGTTGCACGGCAAAACGTGCGAGGTCAGTTGTGTGCTATACAATATCACAACACAGCATTCCTTCGGATTTGTCACATCTAAACCTTGCTTCATCAGAACAGGAAGTTGCATTTGATTGATAGATCAGTGAGTTCCTTGTTCCGAGCTTTGTTCGAATCATGGGTTCTTTGGCGCATGAGTGTTGCATCTACCCTCAGACTGGCGCATCAGTGCTGTGACTGCTCAAACATCTCAATTCGGCGTATGCACTGCGCTGCGGATTTCAAAAGGAGAAGATGCATGCCTCGAATCTTGTGCCCGTCGGGACTCTGGCTATATCTCCGCCGTTCCTGTGGTGACATCTGTGTTGTTATTATTTGATGCTTGACAAGAAACGTTCTGTGATACAGGTTGCTGCCCAAGGGAGGGGAATAGTGATCACCGCTCAACGTGAAGATTATGCGGCACTATTCCTGGCGCGGACGTCCTTCATGAAAGCCTTGAAGCCGTCTAGTTGATTGTGCGTCATCTGTTCGTTGGTCCGATATAAATATTTCAACTATGTTATAATCCGCAGACCATCATCAAATTCAGGATCGGGATCTAGGTAGCATCTTCATGTGCGTCTATCGTACATCAGCTCGGAGTCAGGAAATTTGCATCATAAATGTCAAACGGAAAAAGCTGTATACTTCGAGTTTGAACGGTCACGCACCGCTGTCTTATCAGGTCAATGAAGGAAATGATTGCGCCTTTGCTCACATTCCCCGGACCTCCATGAGAACCAGAGACGGATAAGCATCCCCCTCGTATACTGAATGCAAAGTATTGATTCCCGATGTGACGATTCCCATGACCAGATATCATAGATATTATCCTTATAGGTACCAGCTGCTGTCAACTCACCCTCCTTCATCTCCTACTCTTGACATCTTTCTGCTCCGATTTGGCCAAGCTGTAGTATTGGCAATCCCGAATCCCAGATATGAAACGAGCGTGACCCTCTATAGTACTTGATAGCAGCGTGGCTACTGTCAGCCGCAACGTCGCGGGCATGATCACCATGATCTTGGAATTAAGTATGCTCCTCATCCGTATATTTTCTTCGGCTTGAGAAATGTCAATGTAAGTCCTTATGAGTGTGCAGAACGAATAAGTATTACACGTCTAGACAAGTAGTTGAGTACAGCGAACCACATCCATCTCAATGCTGATGTGGCTGACACACCGGCTGATGGCGCAACCAGCTTCCGTCATTGCTCCATAGATTGCTACTTAAAGCTTGAGTTTGACCACCCGTGTCTGGATACCCCTTCTCGTATTGACCGCCATGAAAGCTGGTCTGTGCGCTCTAATTCTAGGCATGCGTGCCATGGCGGGTACATCCCGTGTACCGTTGACGGTGCAAACAGACCCTCCACAGCTGTCTATCCCCGATTCCAAAGTGCCAGTGACACTGGGAGTTATGAGTCGATGCCCGGATGCCCTGCTGTGTGAGAGTGTTTTTGACTATGTCCTGAAGCGAGTCGCCGACAAGGTTGATATGTCGTTGACATTCATTGGCAAGTGAGTGTGTCATCGAATCAGGTAGCAATGTCTGACGGAGTTCCTAGACTGAACTCTACGGAGCCGGACTTCGGAGTAACATGCATGCACGGATCGGACGAATGTGCGGGGAACGTGCGGAGTTGTGTGCAATCAAGTACACATCTACATCTCAGTGGTGACAATTCGTCCAATGCCAGAACTATCAGGGCAGGGACAAGATCGGAACGCCGGCTACTGCGCTACAATGCGCGGAGACTGTGCATATTGATTGGGAGAATAGCAAAGTAGGTGAATGTGCGGGCACAGATGGGAGTGGGAAGGCAGCAGAAGGTGTGCAGCTGCTGCAAGAGAGTGTGCAGGCGACCCGCGCATTGGGAATAGAGTAAGTCATCTCAATGTCTCATGGAGCACATACTTATCATCTATCACGGCGCCGATAGAAAAAGCTGTACGGTCTTGATTAACGGTAGGCAGGTTTGCATTCGTGATGGCGAGTGGAAGGAATGCGAGGTAGGATGATAGTTATTTAATCATTTGATGGCTGCTCACCTATCTAGCAGGGTGGCCACACTCCCAATGACTTTGTTAGACAAATCAATGAGGAGTATGACAAGCTCAATAGTGTTTAACTGCCAGGATAGCGATAGCGCAGACGGAGATATGAGGATATTGACAGCATAGGACTTATGTATCATGTTCTTCAGCCACCGAGAATGAGTTCATATACGATGATGACCAGATTGAGTCCTATCAATGGTACTGCAGAGAAACCCACTGAGCTTGCTCAGCATGCTAATAGAGGTCAATGGAAACTCACTTCGCATCAGTGTTCCTCACAGCACCGATCAAGTTTATTAGTCGCCCCTTCACTCCCACATCCTGTGCTCCAGCATATCCTGGTTGTTCGTATGGTTGCGCAATTGATGTCCGAAGGCAGCATTGGCTGTCTGTGCCTGGGGCGATGACCAGCCAACTGGGTCGTCGTAAACACGTGAGGTAGAGCATATGAGTGAGGTAGACACGTACTTCGCGCGAGAAAGCGATCCTCGCTGAGGATAGCCATTGCGTTGATTAGGAGAAGCGCTACATACAGGATGGTGCCCAAATATAACATCTTCGCCTTTTGACCTGATCGTGTGGTGTAAATAGAGGACGTGTCCTGGTCGGCGTCGCGCATTGAGCGCGTAAATGCCGTGGGAAAATACGGGGTGACCTTTCAGACTTCGAGAGACTCTCATTTCGACCACCTTAAGCATGCAGTCGATTGGGACAAGTTTACGATATGGTACAGCCGCTAATTTCTTGTCAATGCTGACTCTGACATTTGTGCAGTAGGTAGCAGAGCAGCTTGCCGGAGGATCGTTCCACCTCACGAAGTCGCGTCAACTTCACGAGCATTGTTCTTTGCTCCTCGTCGACAGTACGTTCTCCATCTATATCATCTGGATACACTAACGGGCTATGTCACTTTTGAAGTGCATCTTTTCGGAGTCCACTTGGTTGGATCCGAGAGACCCTAGCGCCGAACATCCGAGAGAAGAACACGAAGGAGGAAATCGAGGCTGCACGCAAAGAACAGGCCGCGAAGGGCCAGCTAAGCGTGTTCGAATCAGTTCCTACTATTGTGGAGGAGAAAGGTGAGGCGGTGACACCGGCATGGCAGCAAAAGGAGTATACACATGTACGCACTTCTGATCCAGAGGATGATCAGACTGAAGACTCTAATCACAGCACAAATACTCTACGGCGAACTTCAAAATCTGCATCGCAAGTGAACATGCTAGGTCGACAGCTTTCGGGAAAGCCCATTGATTCTGCCATCTTGCAGATGATGTTCAGCGAGAAGCGTGCAAGTAAGCGGATAAAGAGCATGCTGGTGGTTGCGAAGTCACACGCGATCAAGCTGAAGGGTTTAGACGAGGAGAAGCTTGTCGTCGGTACGTTTACTCGTTTATGGTTCCTGGCAAGCGTCGTTCAACCATCTACTCAGCGGAGTCATGGGTCACCAAGGGCCCAAATGTCCTGAAGCGAGTTGATATCAAGGGGAGAGGCCGGTACGGTGTCAAGAAGCACCCCCATTCCAGACTGCATGTGGTTCTGAAGGAGGGAAAGACGAGGGCTGAGTTATATCAGGAAGAGCGTGCCAGAAAGCTGAAGAGGATTGTTTCGGCTGGTCTAGTGAGAGAGGATGTACCGCTCCGGAACCCAGGACCTGCTTGGGCATGGTAGATTGCATACGCCCCCCACAATATTATCTCTTTCAGCTGGATATATCCCTCTATTCTTCAGTACTTTTAACATATCCAGCGTCTGAAATAGCAATTGCTATTTTTGTAACAAGTGCTATTAGACGCCACCACGACACGATCGCGTAGAGCGCAGCAACAACTTACACGTCTTCACTCCGCACTCGTATACGAGCCATGGCTCGATCCTGGCGGTGTCACCTCTCTTTCATCCTTCTGGGCTCGCTATTCTCCTCAGCACTTGCTGCCAATACCTATGAAAACACCGCAATCGTACGAACAGTTGAGCTCGGCGGAGCGCTCGTGCACGTCACCACCACCTATGCGGTGAAGGCGTTGGAGGACGGCTCAAGCATATACACAATTGCTCTCGGAGAGCAAGAACATGGAAGGACGAGTTGGCTGGAAGCGAAAATCAAGGGACAGTCCACACCACTACCCTTGGAGGACTTCGGCTACCATCCTGAGAGGTATGAAGTCGTATCTGTTGTGGTGACGATCGGGTTGAATAGAAATATGTTGGCAGTGGCGTGTATTTGTACACGGTAGAGCTTCCTGGTTCATTGAACGCGAATACATCTACGAACCTGGTGGTTGAGACTGTCCAAACACACGCAACATATCCTGGCCCGAAGAAGCGACGCAGAAGGACCCGCAGTCGTTCAAGTACGAGGCAGAGCTTCTTGTTCTGAGTCCATATAAGACTGCGGTCCAGCGAACAAAGATCAAGTGCGTATGCGTACATGCGACATCGGAGTGGCAACTGAAGTGCAGTATAGGTCTCCTTCGCCCGCGGTGCATTCGTATACCACCCCAGAGGGTCTGGATGATTTCACCACGGATTCTATTGTCACGAAATCCGGCGCGACAATCACTTATGGGCCATACTACAACATCCCTCCCTCGGCAACGACAAGCTTCGTCGACGAGAAGCAGCGGCACATCGCGGTACATTACGGCTACGACTATCCTGTGCTTGAAGTCACAAAATTGGAGCGGGCGGCCGAGATCAGTCACTGGGGTGCTAACCTGAATATTCAAGACAACATCCACCTCCACAATGCTGGCCCAAAGTAAGCATTCTCTGCATAGCAGAGGCTGAGGTCATTTTACTAAGAAACCAAAAGACTTAAGGGCCATTTCTCCCGACTCGAGCATCAGTCGCAAAGCTACTTTGGCCGCGCCTCCCCTCAGATGCTCCCGGCGTTGGCTCTCCACCTACCTGCGGGCATCCACTCCGTTTAATATTACGACCTGATCGGGAACGTCTCGACTTCTCATCTCCGCACCGCACCCTCTGTCCCCAAGGGCTCCAACAGCAACCAGTACAGCCTCCTGGAGCTGCGCCGCGATATCCCTTGATGGGAGGGTGGAACTACAGTTTCACGCTTGGATGGGACTCGCCCTTGAGAGACTACGCTGGTTGGGACAAGACGAGCGGGAGGTACATTATTGGCGTACCTCTCATGACAGTGATTCCTGGCACTGTAATCGATGACGCAGATATCAAGATTATATTACCGGAGGGTGCAACGTAGGCCTTCTTAACTTGCCGAGCATTACTCCGTGGTTGACTTATTCCTTCATCAGCGACATTGAATACTTCCCGCCGTTCCCAGCCCTCGAAGAAGGAATCACGACACATGTCACCTACCTCGACACTTGGTCGGCCTGCAATCACACTGCGTTACAAGAACCTCACTGACAGACATTCTGGGACATCTACGTGAGTTCTTTCACGATGCATGTTGCACTAGTCGGCGCTAACATGTTTCGATCCCAGGTTGCTTACAAAGTGCCTCTGGCCGCTCATCTGAAGAAACCGTTTGCCGTCGCAACGGCATTCATAGCGCTTTTCGTGCTCGCGCTCGCGTCGAAGCGCATAGATATCCGCATCCAGAAAAAGTGATGTACGAACTATTGTGCCAATGATGCAGATATTATTGCGACAAGTCGCTGATGCAGCGCGTGCGATGTATAATCTGGGATTTACCGTCTAATGCTACTAAAGCTATGGATCGTAAATGGCGTGCATCCCGGTGGTGGGGCAGAGCTGGCAACAAATCTTCTCAGAGGGGCACCAAAAAGTATTATGAAAGACACTGACCATTGGAGAAACAAGAAAAGGCCCATCAGACCCGTCGTGTCTTGACAAGAGTAGAAAAGACCTTGATTCGTTTGTGACCCATGTTCATAGAACAGCATAGTCCCTTGCCACCGCCACTTCCCACCTGTAACTACATCCCGCGTCTTCCCTACCATTAATTGCAGAGGCAACTGTGGAGAGCCGGTCGAGTTGTGGACGTTCATCGGCAGGATAGTGGAGTCATTATGATAGTGCCACAGTTGGTTCTGATGGATATAGAAGAGGGGAGGCGACTTGTTGCGGTAGATGGTAGCGTTTCCAGGATAACCTAATGAAAGTTAAGTATCAACGAATCTCAGGATCGACTGGCCGCTTACCACGGGGCGCCTGGATAGAGACGTAGAAGGGGATATGAACATCATTCGGTGTCTTGGGGCCTAGTGCCTCCAGATATGACATGCCCGGCACAAGCGAGCCTATGTCGAACCATGAGGTGATTCCTTCAAAAGATGGGATTGCCGCCACGAAAGAGATGTATGCAATGCATGAAGCGGCGAGAACGATCACCGCAGTGCGAGGCATTTGACAGAGGCTTGAGTATCACAGGAGGCACAGAGAAATGCCGTCATATTTATCCAACACCGGAGAATTTGCGCAATGAAGACGGAGTGGAAACGCCGAAAACACGTCCCTCAAGTGACCGGGCAATCGCCAGAATCGCAGAAGCATCTCCGCTGAAGCATATCGTGCCGGCGGGATCAAGTGACGTTCCCAAAATCAGAAGGTTGGCTCATGGTTGGTGTGCAGCCGGTTTGCAGTTCTTCCGCGCATTCAACGGGAGTCCAAAGTGAGCAGAGGAGAAACCGAGGAGATGTTTCGGCGACGGTGGCGGTCACCTAATGTTTGGTCCAACCAAACAACACGTCTGTGGCAACGCGGAAGCAAACAGTGGCGTCTTTTGTGCCACAAGTCACAGTTGAATTTGTATATATGTCTTTTCTACTCTACACCTCGCACCTCTAGTCTCGCTGTACATATCATTCATTGCATCATCATGGACAAATTCGTCATCGTAACAAAGCCTTCGACCCTCCGCGCGCCGAAGAACGACGCGGGAAGCAGCGTTCGACATTCAGATACAACCCTTACAGCGTGAGCAAAGCAAACGAACAGAAATGTGAAGACTGGAAGGACAAGAAGCGAACCCAGAAGTATGCTTGTGATTTTCGTGATTTCCTTGGAGGCCAATCTTGCTACAGGACCCTTGCTCCGTTGCTCAAAGACGGTGCAAAACCCTCTGCGTCTGCGTTGACCAAACACTCCTCAATACTCTGTCGGACAAGTCCAACCCAATCACTCATTCGGACATCTACCAGCGCTCAGGTCTGTGTTGATTGAGTTCTCCTTTTAGATGTGAATCTCACTGTCCTCGTATGAATGTAGATCACATCTGCTCAGCAGCGACTGGACACCAGCGCTCTGAAGGTCGCATGAATCAGAAGATATACCTTGAGTCTCGGAGTAAGAAGCTTGCAGATCAACTACCGGAGAAGCCTTTTGGGACCAAGCAAATGTCCTACAGAATGTCCGCGTATATATCGACGGCTACTTGAGCAATACGACCGATATCGAGATGAAGCGGATCGTTACACTCGCTGGAGGTCAGGTCATGTAGGTCAAGTCTCGTTGGCTCCCTTTTTTCGATTTTTGACGTTGCCTTGATTGATCTTAGGCATACGGCTTCGGGTGCTACGCACATATTGACATCCCAACAACTGAGTGCATCCAAGACCCACAAGCTCCTTACTTCCAAGTCCAAGAGAATTACACACGTCGTTAGACCAGAATGGATAATAGATAGCATTGCGGCAGGAAAGCGGTTGCCGGAGAGAGGGTACTCAGTCATTGTCAACAACATACGAAGAGTCTACGGACATGTTTGGAGCTGGGTCTTCTCGTGACAAACCGATCAACTTGGACTGATGTGGCGAAACTACGAAAGGCTGCATTTTCTTGGTATACGCATAATGTACGACGTCTGTATGTGGGCAACATACAACTTGTGCATATTTTTGCAGTGTAAGTCTACTTTCTTCATAACGTCAGTATTCTACTCTCTTCATAATTTTAGTGTTGAAAACCTGGCGACGTTCCACGCTGCAGTAGCATGAGCCTGCCAAATAATATAATAATGTGATATAGCTAAGAGTCAAGTTTATTCAAAAAGTCCTTGTTTCGACTACGAAGAAAGGCCGTTTGTACCACTATCGGTGTAAAACGCGGCAAAGTACAAGTGAACTCTTACACTGGAGCAATAAACTCGCCAGACCAGGGTCGACCGGGGAGTAAGGAATGGAGTGGTAGCGCATGTCTGCTCGACATCGTTCTGGGACGACCCCGGCAAGTAGATGCGCAGGGGCAGTAAAGGACATGTGAAAACAGTCGACCCTCTGGCTCACGTCCTGGTCAAGCAATTTTGAAGGCCAACTAGCCAGATCTCGGCCTCATTATCTGAATGAAATATTTCAGAAGAATATTCACGGGGAATGCAGCGGCCGGTACTCGCTGACAAAGGATTAGAACTCGCAGGCGGTCTGCAAATCCCTGGCTGTCTCAGAGTCGAATAGCTACGTTGTCGAAATTCATGATGGAGTCATCTGCGCGTCCACCACTGAACATTCCGAGCGTTTATACCGGGGGAACCAATTGCATCGTGGAAAAGAGACACGTCCATCTCTTGAACCACATTTGCCGCCATTGAAAAGTCCCACGGATGGCGAATAATGAACAACAGGTGACATTATTAACCGTGTTCACATCATCGGGACATGTCACTCGATGGACTCGACGAAACAGTGCTCCTAATCAACAAGAACAAAAAAAGATTAGCTTGCAGTCGTTCAAAGAACGTCCCGACAATTTACCACTGATTGCTTGGAATACGACAGCGATAGGAAATAAAATCGCACCAAGGATTTTGAAAATCATTTCAAATAGATACTGAAGGTGCAGACTGTACCGCCTTACCATTTAGACTGCCATAGCTCACCTATTTTACAGACAAGTTCAAGGAATAAACACTGTAAGGCCGAGAGATGGATAGTACAAAAGGTGTGGCCAATAACAGCGCAGAAATTAGAAAGCAAAGCAGATAGAAGTGAGCGCCCCACCATGTTTGACATGAACCCCGCACGCAGTTTTGAGTCATAACCTGCGACGTCGGGGATGCATTGCACCTACTTAGGAAAGGACAAAGGCTCCGACGATTCGGATTTCGGGCTGCGCAGTTACCGGCTGACAGGTGCTCGGGAGACAGGCAAGAGTTAAGTCTGTGGTAGAGCATCCAAAGATCTTATATCTCAACCAACGGACGCTCCTAGCCTGAAACAAGAGGCCCAGGCTGTTTTCAGACGGGAGTCTGACAGGTGAAAAAAAATAATAACGACCCACCTAGTAAGTTTCTGTCTTAACTGCTATCCCATGAAGTGGAGCTAGAAGCGCGGGGCAACTACAGGCCACAGAAACATGGAGGACGAGAAGAGAGGGGACGTTGATACAGCAGAACGAGCGGATGCACGAGCATACACTGAACAAGATATCGATGGTAAACTCCTTATGAGCTGGTTGCAAATAGACTATCGAAATAGCAGAGAGCGATCTCGCTTGGCGGCGGCGACCCATACCGTGGGTTTGGTATCATGCCCATTGTTCGGGGTGAAGAAACGAAAGATATCCGGCATGGCGTGTCGGTAATGAGTCGACGCCGATGCCAAGGTAGACACCAGCAGTTTCATTATCGTCGGTCCGAGTCGATGGAATCTCACGAAGTGTGAGAAGACCGGTTCATGCACAGCTTCCTGAATATTACAGGACCGTAGCCAAATGCACTGATAATTGCTCTCGCGGCGGAATAGTGCGGACGCTGTGGAAAGAATAGATTATCATGTCTGTTCTAGGAGCTGGGATTCGGATACCATGTGACTTATGAAACCCGGTAGAAACTGTTGCAACCGGAAGTGTTTATGATAACATTGGCACACAAGAATAACAGACGAAACAGGCTCACAATTTAGCGGAATACAGGCGCGTCGATTGCACCTTCATGCAGAATAGCTTAGTCTTCAAGCAGAGCTAGGGACAGCTGCCTCTGTGATAGAAAATCTAGCGCGAGCTTTGGGAATCAAAGGCAATCCGTATCAGTAAACATTATGAGAAAATAGGTTCAGAAAAGGACAAGAAAACTCGAGATGTGAAATGAGGATGGGAAGGAGCAAGGAGGACCGTGTGCCACGTCCTCAACATAAGGAAGTCGCTGGGATATGGGAAAATCGTGAATGGCATGCAGTACCGTCTTCATGATCGATGGTAATTTTACCCACAATAGCATGATATTGCGAGCTCGAGGTCGGACTGGGACACAATTTTGAACTTACTTCTCATGAAGGAATCGTTCAATAAGTTATAACCCATGGGTCAAACTTTTCGACGCGTGCACGTGCGGCCAGACGCGACACGATCACCCATCACCGGTGCACCTTCCAGCTGGCTTCAAATATTAATATTACTTTGGTATTATTTTGGCGTTCTCTGCGTTTTGGAGAATTGAAAGGTTACTCTCGTTGACAACTTCCAGCGCAAATCAATTCACCCAGAATTACAGATCGCCGTGTATCGCCTCGAAAATCCGTGTAATCCGATGATGGCCTCCTATGAATTCCCTCGCCTTCTTCTTCCTGCGCCAAGACATTACTGTAGCATAAATGGTCATAGTTTCTCTTGACTGTAGCCCTTTCCTTGAACTGATTCATGCACCCACGAACGAGCAACCACAGGTGCTGTCAACCGTGTTGATCTTGGTCTCAGAAACTCTTTCTTCCTTGTTGGTATCCAGTACGGCGGAACGGTAACGGTCCGCCATTTTCTCACATTTGTCCCAGTTCCATGGTATGCTCCCAAACGGACTTGGATGTTTGGAGAATATGTATCTTCGTCGGAACCGTGGTCACTGCCTGACACCTTTGGTTCCCACAAGAGAATAATGTCCCAGTCTATGCAGATAAGTTTCTCCGTGCTCTGCAGCGTATCCAAAAACACTACGGTAGCCTGCCTTCATTACTGGTAAATGTACCGTTCGACTTACAGCCGAACTTGGAGGTCCCTGGGTTCATACCAAATCGCTCTACCACCATTGGTCCATAGCGCAGACGATCCTCATTTGCTGTCGAAATGTCGCTTTTTACTAAAACGTACATCCCAGCAGGTATAAAGAGCAAGGCATGGCGAGCCCAAAGCTGCAAGACACTCCTGTATCTTCTCCAAGCAACTAGCCAGCAATGTCTTTCAAAGCCCTCGCTTCTCTCCTCGCTGTTGTTGCGGCCCTGCAGGTCGCGAACGGTACGGCTTTAAATTAATTTCGAGAAACGTCGTACTGAATCTCGGATCTATCGACTCTCAGGTGCATTGACTCGTCGGGTGGCATGCCCTGACGGCGTGCACACGGCCACCAATGCCGCCTGCTGCGCGTTGTTCCCAATCGTCGACGATCTTCAAGCAAACCTCTTCGACGGCGGCGAGTGTGGCGAGGAGACGCACGAGTCTCTCCGTTTGACCTTCCACGATGCAATCGGTTTCTCCACTGCGATCAATGAGCGTGGTGAATTCGGAGGTGGTGGCGCCGACGGTTCCATAATCACATTCGACACCGTCGAGACCGCGTTCCATGCGAACAACGGTATTGACGAAATCGTCGACACGCAGAAGCCATTCATTGCCAAGCACAACATCTCTGCCGGTGACTTGTGAGTCACCCCATATTCCACTTTATGCCGCTGTATCTTACTGAATCGTGTAAACTATAGTATCCAGCTTGCTGGTGCTGTTGGGTTCTCAAACTGTGCAGGCGCCCCTCAACTTGAATTCTTGTTTGGTGAGCATCCCCATGTTCTTTGTCTGTCGTCCTGAAATTGATAAACATTTCTTACAGGCCGCCCTGCTGGTCTGTTTTGGCACTTCTCTTTTGAAAATTACTTCTGACGTAGTGTTTAGCTATCGCACCGTCTCCGGATTTGCTCGTGCCGGAGCCGTTTGACACCATCACCAGCATCCTTGCCCGATTTGATGATGCCGGATTTACTCCGGAGGAGGTCGTCGCTCTGCTTTCTTCGTCAGTATATTCATCATTCGCAAAATATTGAGCATGTCTGACGGCATTGTGTTAGTCACTCGGTCGCTGCCGCCGACCACGTTGACCCAACCATCCCTGGGACCCCATTCGACTCTACCTTTAGCTCTTTCGATACTCAAGTCTTTATCGAGGTCCAGCTCCGCGGTACTCTCTTCCCAGGTTCGGCTTGATCTGCACACACGCATCGAGCTTTCATACTCACCATACTTACAGGTACCGGAGGCAATCAGGGTGAGGTAGAGTCCCCGTTGCGTGGCGAGATTCGTCTCCAGTCCGACCATGATGTGCGTTTTTTACGCCATTATGTTACTAGAGGCTCATTTTCGGTGATAGTTGGCGAGAGATTCCCGCACTGCATGCGAGTGGCAATCCTTCGTCGGTGAGTCAGTGGAATCACATACCCTTCAAAATCATTCGAATATGTTTTCTTCAGGTAACCAGGCCAAGCTGCAATCCGCTTTCAAGGCTGCGATGGCGAAGCTCGCAGTCGTTGGTCAAGATGTTAGCCAGATGGTCGACTGCTCTGAGGTGATCCCCGTTCCGCGGGTGAGTATCTTTTACTGGTTTTCTAGGACACTTATTGATGCCTGTACTTTATCAGGCCGCCGATCAGACCGCCCACCTTCCCGCTGGCTTCACTCAGAACGATATCGAGCGCGTGCGCCACGGCTGCATTCCCCGTTCTTCCGGTCAACCCTGGCCCGGTTACCTCCGTCGCTCCGGTGTAAGTCAAATATTTGCTTCCGTTATTCACGCACACTTATCTCGGCGTTGGCAGTCCCCCGTCTTAAATAGTATATATCGAATTTTTGTGAATATCTGGATTGTTCTCTTCATGTGTATTATCGAGATGTACATATATGCCGGTATTCAATTTTTGGCCATTGAGATATTCGAACTTAAAGACCTGCTATATTTGGAAGGAATCATTTTGAGCTCACGTCAGTTATATGTACGCAGAAGATGTAAAGATAAGTGCTGGAGAAGAGCACGATGGATGATTTTTTGTTTTTCGTACGCTTGAAATATGGTCTCAATTCAAGATTCAGAACTCAGTACTCAGTACTTCGTACTCAGTCGTGGTGTTGTGATCTCGCATGGGGACGTTTCGAAGTGGATCAACCCACGTGGATATGAGGCTGCTGTACCTGGGCGCTCGTTGGCCCAAGTGCTGTCTCCAGTACCTCGCAATTCAACGTTTTAAGTCTCCCATTTCTTTCACCCTCCGCAGCCGACTCCTTACTCTCCTTCGACAAAACATATCTTACGACCCATATGCATATTCCATTCACTCCTAATCACATCCAGCTCGTCTCCGCATGTTACCCCCCTTCCGCCGCTCTATTGACCTCGGGCCCAGAGTATCGCCCCAATTCACAGGAACTTTCTCGCTTGACATACTATGCCGCAAACCGCCCAGGCAAGATCAACAAACTCAGTAATGAACTTGAGAAGAGAATCAAGATAGAATGTCGAAAAGCACAGGCTGGTAATATTCGCGCCAGAGCGTAAGTCATTCATCGTCATACTTCACACTGACTTCACTTCCCATATCATGTTTAGATCTCTCCTTATTACACTGTATATATTCAAGTCGTTAGCAACCGAATGCCGTCGCGATATGTCATTGCTATCTTCTTCTCTTGTATCATCAGTGAACGTCACCCTATCTGCTTTGTCGTCAGACTTGGAAATCGCTGCAAGGGCAGCTAGTGTGGTGCGTCAATCGTCAGGCATCTTTGCTACTATTGCTTACCTCCTTACACGTAGTTCACCGCATGGACGACGTATACCGATGGCCACCTCATTGGCGTTGATAGACATGTCACTGAAGACTATCTGTCTTGTCTCCAGAACTTTTCGCGCATGGGTCACATCGAGTCAGATGATCATGAGGTTCGGAATCGGTGAGTATCTTGGAAGTTTGCATCCTTTGTTGCTGCTAACAATGGAACAGCTGTAGACTCGTCGGTCTGGCAGCTCTCATGGCCGCGGTCAACTCAGAGGCCTTATACCATTCCTTTACCCATTTCCAATCGCAAGTTTCCGTTATTATGCGTGCTCTCCTGGCGCCGCTACTACAGGTTGAGATATTAGTATTAGAACATGAGTGCGTCCCGCCAATTCGATCATCTGCTGCGGAATTAATCATCGTCTCAGGGCCGCCGAAATCAAGGAGCAGCCGAATTCGGCCATTCTGGAAGAGTTCCGCACAAGACCCGCATTGGAGAGGCGTGCCGCTTCAATACATATCCACATTGACGGTGATAAGGGGCCTTCTTCAGGGGATGTCGCAAATACTGCATTGCGTGCAATGTCCTCCCTACTAGGGCATACAAATGGCGCCCAGTCAGCAGTAGTGTTGAAAGCATCTTTCGACTGCCTCGATGGAATTGGAGGATGGGACAAGGTCGAACACTGTCAATGGATCGCAGAGAAGGCGGCTGAATGGACTCAGTACAATACCGCTATGCAATACCCTCGCGACTGGTGGAACGCTTGGTAGAGGATCAGGATGCGCCTCAGCCGACTGCACGACATAACACGCTTGCAGCCATGGTTAAGACAGTTTTCACCTCGCCTGTACCATTAGTCAACTTGTCCACCTCCGACATCATTGCGAGCCTGATCACTCTCACATTAAGGCGAACATCCATCAATGCTGAGGATCCCTTAGTCCCTGCGCTCGTGGAATGTGTCTCTTCACTTGGTACACATGTCTACTACGCGGACCAGATACAGGACCTCGCGGCGGAGCTGATCAGCCGACTCGTGATCGTCGAGGCAAGTGGAATTCCAGGCGGCACGAAGTCCAGTGGCGACAAAAGCAGGATGCAAGCCGTACGCTGTCTGCTTGCGGGCCTTTTAGGCCTCATACACGCCGCGGATATGCACGACACTGGGAAGGATGGGGATGCGGAGGACGACAAGGACGGAACACCGCGAAAGCTCGGTACAAGCCCCGCGTTGCCATCCGCTGTGAGTTCGGCCCCACAAGAGGAGCACGTTCGGCCCTCGCGGCGAACCAAGATAGCTCCGGAAGTCTGGCAGGACACGCTAACGCTGCTGTGCGATGAGGACTACGCCGTCCGCGCAGACTACGCCATCGCGCTAGTGTCGTACATACAGAAGGAGATTCCGAAGCTCGGCGAATGCACGGATCCTGACGGAGTGAAGAGGACGCGACCGCTCGCCGAGGGGCCTTCGCAGCGAGTGAGCACTGTGACCGCGATGATGTACGGCGATGCCACAACTCGCTTTCTGAATGCGCTCCATGCATATGTCTATGCCCTTGCGACGTCCTCCACGCTCGGACTATACTCTAGCTCTTCGTCGTCGTCACCTGAGCGCTCTGTGAACGGGAGCGGGGCGCTCGAGGGAAACCAGAGCAGGGAGTCCCCAGCGCATAGCCGTCGTTCGATCACCGTGCCGTCCCGCTCACGAAAATGCTCGATCGTCCTTCATGTACTGCATCAAGCGCCAACGCGAATAACGTCGCCCATATCTATTGCTGCCGTTCTATCCGATTACACCGATATACTCGCTGTGCTCATCGCTGTGCACGAGCAGCTCCCTGTACGAGGATTGCTGACCGGCCTGCCGATGTTGCTCGCTTTAGACAGAGCAGTACAGGTAGAAGAGCCTGCCGATGCGGGAATCACACAACTGCTGTGGACCATCAAGAAAGTCGTTGCGCAAACCTGGGCTGCTATTGGGAAGGTGTGGGACTGTCCGATGGTCATTGAAATGGCGGAGAAGGTGAGTATGGCTCGCATACAGTCTCATGAGCTCCCAGTTTAATGCTCTGTATCAGGTGCTCTCCGTTGTCACGCCGACATTACAGCTACCAAGCTTCCCAGAGCTGCAACCGGGCACATACCACCCCCTTTAAAGGCCGTGAATTTCGAAGCTGATGCGTCGATAGATGGACCACTGCCAAGCTTGGATACGGAGGCCCTGATCGCGGCGCTCACTTCAAATCAGAATGTACAAGACGCTACAGGACTGGACCAACAGGCTTTGTCGCGCCGCCTGGGCATATCGTGGACAGCCGAGTCTGCGTTCCGGGATTGTGAGTTTGTAACCCACTCTCCTTTTGACAGTTACTTACTCGTATCGGTGTTGTAGCGTTGGAGACTCAGACAAACTTCGATTCCCTTCGAGGAGATGGCCTGTCTCCACTCATTAAGGTCGCGCCCGCACTTATGCATGTCGAGAACCTCTCGCTCCAGAGTCTTGCGCGATCAACGCGAGGCGTGGGCGTCACCGACCTGCGTGAGGCTCTCGAAGGCCGCAGCAGCATGTCGAACCCGAACCTCGCGAATAAGGCACCTTCGATCTCAACGCTTGACCACATGTCTGCCATCGTACCCGGGGAGCCATTCCCAAAACTCACACCGACGCGGTCGCGACCTCAGCGAGGCAAGCCCCGTCCCGGGGAGGTGCGCGATGTGCTGAACAAACTAGGCATTGGGAAGCAGAATGGGAGTTCGATGCTCAGATCCTCGTTTCCGCTACAGAAGTCTCAATCGCGGTGAGCTGTTTTACAAATCGGTCAAAGCATACAATTAAACCTCTTATTTTCGTTTGACAGGAATGCGCCGGCATTTAGTGCCCCATACAAAACCTAGGAGGATTTTTATTTTGGCATACACCGTTTTCTTACATTTCGAGGACTGGGATGGACTCCTTCACCTGTACTTACTGACTTGTAGCATCCGCATATTCGATTATTTGTTCGGCATACATATAATACCACTAGTCTCTACTCTACCTCCGGCCGTGTGTGGAAACGATCCGCCTCCGGGCCTCTTCCTCCCGTTCGCGCCAGTACGCCAATTCGCTCTGCGCCTTAGGATGGCTTGTCGGTCGCGGCCCAGTCTGTTGGGATTGTCTCAACAATGTGGCGGTATGAAGTCCAGAATGCACTTACACTCAACCCCTGCAACAACGTTTCATAAAGACTAGATTGGGCGGACGCTTTCGCAACGGCGTCACCTATCTTATCTGTGTGGGTCGTGATGAGCTTCGAGAGTTCTTGGCGCAGGCGGAGCAGACTGTAAATTAGGCGTGTCAGGACTGCGCGCTGTGTAATGTGAATATAGTACTTTGAGAAGATCATGGTTTCATCCGGATGATCCGTCAGCATGATGAATGAATTAAATATCACGACGTAGCGGTGACATATCTGTCCGGCAGGGGAATTGTCAGCGCAACGGGGATGAAACATTCAATGTTGATGCTTACGCTGGACACCGCAGCATCAGTCGTCGCAATTCCTCTGCGGAAGTACCAGAGGTCGCGCCTTCGGCAAACTTCTTCAGAGAATCGATATGCTCTGCCATCGACTTCTGGAATAGAGGCCACATCTGCAGCCGGATACCAAATATGAACGTCTCGAGTGGACCGCAGTCGCGTTTCTGCACCTCAGCCATCACATCTTCCGTGAGGCGAATCATCGTTAAGAGCGGGATGATCGGCGGCGGCGGCTCGAGCATCGATTGAACGAACGTCTGACAGTACTCCAAAACAGGATCCATGATCTGCTTCCATGTGGCATTCATGGCGGCCATCTCTTCCTTGGCTGAATGTTCCGAATCCATAACGCTGTGAATGCTAGTGACACGCTGTCTAGGGGAAACGCCACCGAAGTCAGACCCTGGAGTTGATCGCGCATCATCGAAGTCGACGTTGGTGGGAGATAGCAGCACGGAAGACCGCACGGAACCGCTGGACTGCTTTGTGTGCATGGAAGGGCGAGGCTCAGCTGCGAAGAAGGTTGTCACGAATGTGTATTCAGCGGTGGCATTGTCCATCAGGACTAGTAACGCAGCGCGAAAAAGTGCTTCGAGGGTTCTTTCTACACAGCGACGTAAGGAGCCTGCATTGCTGACTGTATGATGCACTCACATGCAATTTGTCGTCAGCCATGTATGCTAGTACAACACCAGCACCTCAATTTTAGCATATGTCAGACGATCCACGTCTACATCTGCTTCTTGAGAGCTCTCACCAGCTCCGGCCACGATCGTATTGGCAGTTTCTACAGTCCGTGCCTGACACCAAATCATCAGTTGTAGGCCGGTTCTAAAACACAAAATATTAGTACCTTTATCCAACCAAGACTTCGGAGATATCGGCGAAAACCAGTCTCAAAGTAGGTACGTGCAGCCCCAACATAGGCCCTCTGTATCTCGTGCGCGACACCGGCCGCGTGCCGTTGAAGAAAGGCATAAAGCGCTCTGTACTTCAGGAGAATGGATGTCTGAATGACTTGCATATTTGTCGTCATGCTGCTTCGGATAGGTTGAAATAGGGAGAGAAAGAAAGTCCGGAGTTTAGTGGCAGCCTAAGGTATGACGAGTTCATTCAGGAAAAAAGCACAAAGAGATAAATACATACCACAATTCGTAAACCCTCTGCAACCTCTGCTAGATCTCGGGCAGCTTTGACTCTAACACGGACTTTCAAGGTATCCAGCCGGTTCTCGAAATCGCTGATAGCGGGGATCCATGACTCGTCAACGTTGGTATCCAAAATTAATGACGCGAGTGGTGGGGGTATACAAAGATCGGCAAGGAGATTCGACAGCGGTTTCTCAATTTTCTAAATCCACATGATCAATCAAACATGGTACGGCAGTCATGATACATTGCTCCTGACCTTGCGGCTCTTGAGTCTGTTCTCAATGTCTTTACTGCGGTCCTGCAGGTTGGATATCTGCCCTGATACAGCAGACAGATCCTTCTGGAATGTGGATAGGAAGTTCTCCAGAGAATCAAGCAGGTTCACGCTTGTCTGTACATGAGCGGAAATCAGTAGGCATGCCGTATGAGTTTGAAGACAATATGTACTTGGACTTGATCATGAAGTTCAACAAATTCTTGAGCCCCCTATGGACTTCTAGGTATGTATTTAGTTAAAACTTGCAGGTTGAAGGCAACTCTTACAGTGTCTGCGCTCTGCGCTCTGACTGGAAGTAGCAACTGAATTTACTAAGTAACTGTTCAGCGTCGCCTTGAAGTTCGAGTAAATCGGTAATCTACCTTGTCCTTGAGAAGCCATATTACAGAATCAGAAACACTATTCGAGAGCATTCAGATAATTCTCAAGCAAGGACAGTATACAATCGCACACGTCGATGCAATCGTCCGCGTCAGAACTTGGTGCGGTAATAGTGGTAGTCCACGTGATCGAAACGCGTCGACGCGTCATATACGTCCAGAAGTAGACCATGATGGGCATTGCATACCGATAATTATAGGTATTGTAATATTTGCCGAACAATCAGTTATAGTGATGACCTCACTGGAAAATGAGAACAGCGATACAACTCAAGTTAGCAGTTACCAAGTTCATCGTATGGAAACTGGAAGACACGAACGACTCTTCTATATTCTACACCGGAGCCAAGGCATTCTGCAATGAGTAGCTAGTATCAGAGCGAGGTATATATTGTTCGGCACCCTCTCCTTCCTCTGCGCTCTCTGCACCCAGCACCGTAAATTTTCCCAATCAAAGTCCGGCGTCTCAACCACAATGTCCTTTAGCTTTGCCAGCTTATCCGGACGCGAATGCTGCAACTCCCGCATCCACCTCTGGCTAATCATCCAGCCTGCAACACCTTTCGGAGGCATACAGAGCGCGTCCTTAGGTGGGCCTATGCAGCGCTCCTTCCGAACCGTCCCGCGTTTCGGTTTGGTGATCAATTCCACCCTCTCCTCCTCGTCAAGGATGGCCAAGAAGCGTTGCAGACGCAGGCTGCGCCAGGGCAATGCGCGGATGCGCAGTGTTTGGAACTTCTGTGGTCCTCGATATACTCCTCGCCAGACTCCTCGGAGGACATGCATTCCGGCTGCAATGCCCCGTCAAACGTGGAATGAGCATACATGTCCATACCCTTCCGTACTTCAGCTCTACGTGCAAGTTTCTGTACAATGATTGCGTGAGATGAAGATTCATAACAATAGAATAAAGGACCTACGGTCTTCCTTCGTTGCAGATGTCTGGACCTCAACGCCTTGTTATCTTCCCTACGCTTTAGGTGAACAGCGGCGTGCGTGTCCCTCTGGGCTTTGAATTTCTGTCTGAGCGTCGTAAACGCCTGGTCGAAAGTCGATTCCAGTGTTTTCCGGCTGAAATCCTTCTCTGGGACATGCTTGTATAGACGCCGCCTCGCTTTGATGTCGGCCACGATTCGCGCCCTCATTGTGGCATTGTGAGGAGACTGTTTCGGTGTCTTATCCCAGACGAAGCGGACGGGCTCATTAGCCGAGAGTACATCACCTTCCCAATGGCTATCTGGGAGATCTTGGCCAGTCCTAATTTTCATCATCCTGTAAATATGTGTGCGCATTGCGGTCTAGTTTGTCGAAGAATGATCCAACAGGTTACAACAAATGAAAGAAGAATATGAATAATCAATGTACCTGTATGGTAAGGCAACGCCCGTCGTGCCCGTTCGCTCTCTTCTTCGGACGGCCGCCAGCTGAAGAACCAGAGCTCTCGTCATCACTGCTCCCATCTTCTGTGTCGGAAGGAGGCACGGGAGTAGGCCTCTTTCTTGGATTGGGATTAGAATTAGTGTTCGGTGTTGAAGCTGCCGGCGTCGAGGCCGGTCCAGTTGACTGAGGAGTGGGAGGAGCGAATAGAGGCGCAGCCTCCACCGCTGGTGCTTCTGGTTGGAGGCTAACACCACGTTGATTAGATTCAGAAGGATCTGGAGATGACTCCTGCGCATCCGGAAGCGGCTGCGCAGGCGGTTCTTCAACAACACAGGCAGCTGACCGGCATTGGGAAGATGCGGCACGCACAACTGTTCCGTCCTGAACGGTTGTGTCGACGAGCCTTGGACAAATGCAGGGAGATGAACAGCACGGGATTCCAACTCCGGAGAAATGGGCGAGATAGGCGACGGAGGCTGCTCCACGACCTGCAGAACTGTCCCGATGTGCGGACCCGATGCCTCCGGGTCCATGTCCAAAGTCAAGTTGGCATAGGAGAGTTATCATGGTTTGTGGTAATAGAGGAGCAGGGTAGTCAGGGGCGGGTGCGTGTTGATATAGGCTTTCAGAAACGAGATCTCTTGGCGCATGTTGTCCAGCTGCTGCTCCATTTCCAGCTGGCGTTGGGTATACCTCTCCTCCTGTTGGATATACCTCTCCTCCTGTTGGGTATATCTCTCCTCCTGTTCGCGCTCCCATTCCAGCCTACGTTTGCGCTCAAGCTCCGTGGATTCCTTGGTCGCAGAGAGAAAGTGGAGAAGCTCGCGTACGGCATTCACACTTTGCAGTGATGCTTGAGTACGAGGTCTGTTGGTCAACAGTGTAAGGTAGAATATTTCCAAATAGACGGGAGAAACTATTACGCAGGTGGTGGAGGCAGAGGCGGAGGCGGCTCCGCTATGGCCAATTCAAGCTCACTGCGGTGTGGGATATATGGCTGTGGCTGAACGAGGACGGGATGATGTGGCGACTCGACATAACTGACGGTTGAGTATTGCTGTCTGCGTCTGGGACGAATTTGTATGACATTTGGATTGAGTGCATTGGAAAGCTCGCTCGATGTCATGACATCGCAGTAAGATTGAAGCGTCTCTTTATGGAAGTTCGCAGAAGCAGTATTAATTTGGGCGCCTATCGTAGAGGCTCTTGCACAATATGTGCAAATAATCATTAGTGCACGTGCACTTGCGACGCGTCAGCGACGCGCACCAGTGTTTACTACTTGCATACTATCTTCCTCCCTTCATATCCCCAATCTTATTCTTTCACCATGGATGACGCTGAACGTATGTTGGCGCAAGCAGGTATGCGCGCACAGCAGGCAAGCCATGAGGTCATCGTCCCAGACAAGTACGTTTCCCGCCACTACATTGTCTACAGTCTTTGACAGTCACGTAGTGGAGAAGTCATCCACATATCGTCTCTTGCTCTTTTGAAGGTGGGTGTCCCCGCTCTACTACTTCCCACTGCAGGTTCTCAAATCAAATTTGTCTGCTGCTTAGATGCTTAAACACGGCCGTGTGGAGTACCAATGGAGGTCATGGGCCTCATGCTCGGCGAGTTCGTGGACGAGTACACAGTACAGGTCATCGACGTATTCGCCATGCCTCAGTCTGGAACATCCGTATCAGTGGAATCTGTAGATCATGTTTTCCAGCAGAAGATGGTGGACATGCTGAAGCAGACAGGCAGGTGAGTCGTCATGATTGCCCACGAAGATGCAACTGAGACGCTGACCGCCTATAGATCGGAGACGGTGGTGGGGTGGTATCACTCACATCCAGGGTTCGGCTGCTGGTTATCAAGCGTCGACGTTAACACACAGCAGGTACGTTCACACTGGCCCCAGGCCCCGCGTAATTCTTACAAAATTTCCATGCAGTCCTTCGAGCAACTTGATACCCTTCCGTCGCCGTTGTCGTAGACCCTATACAGTCTGTCAAGGGCAAAGTCGTCATGATGCATTCCGCCTCATAAACTCTGCGACGGTGCTGCAGGGCCAGGAGCCGCGGCAAACGACATCCAACATCGGCCACATAAATAAGCCCTCAATTCAGGCACTCATTCACGGACTTAACCGTCACTACTACTCAATTGCTGTGAATTATCGCAAGACAGAGCTTGAACAGGCGATGCTCATGAACCTTCACAAACGCAACTGGACAGAGGGTCTCACATTGCGCGACTTTAACAACCACAAAGAGGCAAATGAGAAGTCAATAAAGGTGCGCGGGTCAGGCTCCGGTCGAGCCCCTGTTCCCATTTGCATCGTGTGACTGCAGAGCTAACGTTAATATTGGCATCGCTTCGCGTGCCTTTTATTTAATCCTATCAGTCAATGCTCGCGCTCTCGGAAGCATACAACAAGTCCGTGCAGGAGGAGTCGACACTCACGTCTGACCAGCTTAAGACGCGGCATGTCGGAAAGCAGGACCCAAAACGGCATCTCGAGGAGGAAGTCGAGCGGGCAATGGGGGATCAGGTGGTGCAGAATTTGGGCACAATGCTTCTCGCAGAACTGTAGCTATCAGATTCTCTTCCCGACGACGGACTCTCCCGACGTCAATATTGTATTGACCGTGGCGGCTTGCCTTCCTTTGGGCGACGTCTTCCCGCTGATCGCACAAGTGAGGCAGGAGCCTAGGTGCCGACGGCGAGGGTGCAGACTTGTGCAGATAACGACGTTAAACTTAGGCCCGGTGACCGTGACACGTCTCCATAATGATGGCTCGTCAATGCTAGCGGAAGCTTTCAGAGTGATCACAAGACGAGACCATGACATAACGCTAGCTTCTGTCAATGGGTAAGTAAGATG
Source organism: Grifola frondosa (assembly GCA_001683735.1). Lineage (NCBI taxonomy): Eukaryota > Fungi > Basidiomycota > Agaricomycetes > Polyporales > Grifolaceae > Grifola > Grifola frondosa. Next base: position 821,630 of record LUGG01000014.1, read on the forward strand.
GATCTCGTCTCAGGATCATTGCAGAGGTAGCTTTGAGTTTGACCGCGGCGAGGCGACTTTGACATGGTGCGATGGATTTTCCAATGGCGTGACTTGTGGTCTTCGGACCTTGGGCAAAGAAGGTGTTTGTGCGAGGCGCGCCCACGGCCTCCGTATTTTCGGCAATACATACCTGCCTATTCACAGCGTCACCGAACATTCGCGGTCGACCTGGGCAGCATGAACAAACAAACCAGAAAAATGTGACAATTATTTCCGGTGCTCTGGTATGAGGCCGAGCGAGCGTTTGCTCAATACTGGAATAATGCCCATCATCTTTGCCCTTCGGATAGCCTTGCCAACTCTGCGCTGGTTTCTCCACGTGAGGCCCGTCTCCGCGCGCTTTTTTATCCTGCCCATGTCGGTGACGAAGTGTGACAGAAGGACCGAATTTTGGCACTCGTTTACGGGGTCGATGTCGAGCTGATAGAAGATGTCCCTGCGACGCGAGTCAGCTGCGGAGGGTCCAAGAAGTGCGGGCTTTTTAGGGCGCAGGTCCATCATGCGGTGCTTGCGGTCATAATGATACGGGCTGACGAACTGAAGGGAGGTAAGACTTGGATTATGGTATGAGATTTTAAAAAAAGGCATGCCCGGTATGGATGGAATCCTTTGAGTGCAGAAGCATCCGCATCAACGCCAAAAGCTAGTAAGGAGGGAAATGAGTCGAGAATGAAATCACGAGCAGCAGAGCCACATACTTTCGGCCGCGAGTGCCTGTGCTGCTTCTACGCTATCCGCAGTTTGTGTAACGACGTCGATAATAGCATCTATGTCTGGGATGGATGCGAAGTTTACAGGGGCTGCGGGCGCCGATGAGAGGGCACGGGCTGCGGAAGGTCGGAGGAAATGTGGATGACGCCCGGCGGCGCGGAAGACACTAGAGAGAGACAGCATCCGGGGGTTGTGCGGAAGAGTAGGGAGGACCTAATTGGGAATTGTATTGAAGACAGAAAGGAGAAGACAGGGATGGTAAGAAGACATACAGAGTGGAGGGGGGTGCTAAGGACCGGACCCTGTGACTGGTCGTGAGACGGGCCAAGCTGAGGGGGTGATGGCAATTGAGACTGGGAAAGGAACAAGGTGGGATGTGTGGCACTCACTAGTGGTCAAATAGGTGGTGCACTTGTCGCAAGCAGCGCGAACTACTGCAGCCTTCTCGTCGACGTCGGCGTCGTGCTCAGGCTCAAGTCTTGAGCGTCACGGACCCCGGACATCACCAGTCGATCATTGCATCACACGACCCCGGACACGCCCCGTGTAATATTATTATACATCATTTGCCTCGTGCTGAGCACGAACGGCGAGCACATAAGATAAGGATTGGAGAGCATTAGAGAGCATCATATGACTGGAATGGAAGAGGAACAGATCAAATGTACACTAAATACAGAGGACTGGCGTGTGTGTGAATCACATATGTCACACACGACGGAAACGTCTCGGCCCAAGGATTTGGGCCATCTCTGCGGTCACCAAGTCCAACTCTGAATCCTACCAACGTCTCCAAGCCACCGCCTGGTCCCCGTCCTATCTCTCTATCAATCCCTCATGTTACCCTTCAACTGATTCATCCCTCTCGCTATCCTGTTTCACTTTCGTCTCTCTGCTTTCATCCTTCTCCTCGCCGCTGATCCCCTTACCCGCGGCAGCTTCCTCCCCTACAGTACGGGCCCTCTATGTCAGAGCAGGGCTTGTCTCGAAGACAACCCCCAAGTCCCCTGGTCTTTTCCCCGGAAACAGTCTTGAACTCAATCCAGTCTCAGCCAAGCACCAGCAGCAGCGCACCTACTTCTCATGGCGGCTCCGGATCCAACACTGTTTCTATGCCCTTCGTCAGGCGCCATGTAACACGTCGCCTCAAGGCCGCAAAGCAGGAGTGCGACAAGGAGCTCCAGCGCGTCACCAACTCCATCACCGCCTTTTTCGAGGAACGTCTCAGGGAGGGCGAACACGAACAGGAGTCCGAGCGAGAACAGCGTGAGCTCGACCGTGGACGTGATCGGGAGTCTCAGTTCGGTGATGCCGAACCCCTTCGCGAGCCCTTTGTCCTCCAGCCTGCAGAGCTTCGTTCTGCATTGCAGTTCGATGACGTTAGCTCTGATGGCGGATACGAGGCAGAACCAGAGGGCAGCTATCACAGCAGACAACGTGCGTCTCTCGACGAGGAACGTCCTGACCAGCCTACGCTGACCCATTGGTCTTCGTCTCCTGGGCTTCTCACAGCGTCCGCCTCCACAAGTCCCTCCTCTTTGCGGAGACATCCCACGCTTCCTCGCGATAAAGTCGTTAACGCCGTCATTTCTAGCACAGGTACTTCCAGCCCCGCTAGCGCCCTCACTACGCCGCCTCCGGAAATGGCGAGCCCTCGCAAGCAGAGCAACGCACAGAATGGACAATGGGCTGGCCAGAGCTTGGCTTCGCGCCGCTTGTCACGAACTATCCATATCCCCGTCCGCCCTCCTCGCTCTGGTCAAAGCTCCCGATCGACTTCGCGTTCGCGCTCCCCTCTTCCTCGCCCCATTTATGCCGAATCCAGTACCACCTCAAACCGTCGGTCCTCACGTATTCTCGTCGACGATCCCATCGACCCGATCATGACCACGCTTTACGAAATCATTTCTGTGGCTACCGATGTAACAGACATGTCACTCAACCAGCTCACCGCGAACCCCAAGGTCTGCGAAGGGCTCGTCCAGCGTGTGCAGAACATTGGCAAGGCGTGGGACGAGCACCCCGACTGGCATGGGCGCAACTGGTATGTTCAGGTGCTGCTCGCAGTCGCGAGTCTCAGCCGAGTCGTCGAGTGGTGGGAGGCGGAGAAACAGTTCTGGAACTTCGACGACAACGACGACGAGCAGGAAGAGCCGCTCACGTTCGTCATGAAGCCCGCGGACGAAGTGGTCCCTGCGCACGCGCCGTCGACTCGTCCCGAGCAGGAAGCGAGCGCATTCAAGATTCCTGCTGAGGACGAGAGCAGATTGCGGCCTTATCGGACTACGAGCCAGGGTCGCCGGTCTAGGGACGAGGTGACCAAGGATCTGTCCATGACGCCTTCGCATAAAGAACCCGAGCATGCACGGCTCACTTCGAAGTTCTCAGACAATACGGAGTCGGCGCGGGTGCTAGCGACAGAACGTTTACGATTGCAAGCCGAGACAGCTCAGAACCAGAACATTGTCATGGAGCTCAGTCTAGATGGAGATCACTTAATTTGGATTAACTATGCTTGGCGCAGCGTTGTTGGGTAAGTCATCCTTCCATTCGCGCGTACGGTTCTCCAAAGCGGAGTTCTCACACTCTCCCTTCCTCACAATTATAGGTCGGATCCGGAGGACTATTATGGGACACGGGTCTCAAGGCTTCTCGCACCCTCCGACTGGCACGTCTTTCGGGATGCTACTCGACGTCTCCAAGAAGATGACTCGCACACGGTAGAGGTCAGATTCAGGCTCAGGGTATACGATGCCGACCTGGACCCCTCTTCCCCCAACGCGCTGTACCAGGGTATGCAAGGCATCGGCATGTTGATGGTCGACCGCGAGGATGGGCGGCCATCACATTCGATGTGGGTCGTCAAGCCCGTGGGCCAGCCGGAGTATCTCCAGGCACCCCCCTCTATCCTGCTTGAGACAGGCGAGATTGGCGACGAGCCAGCGTCCGCAGAAGTCGCGCAGGTGGGGTTCGGGAGCCGTGCCACCATCGAACCCGTCACACCATTTCCTGTCGCACGCCCAATTAACACGGCGCTCATACTGTGCCGGATATGCGAGTGCAGCGTGCCGCAGTGGTTCTTCGAGAAACACAACGAGACATGCAGTGAGGTGCACCGGCTGGAGGGGAGATCGGGGAGTGCAACGACTCGATTGCGGAGCTGCGTAGCACTATCCGCGAGCTGCAGAGTGCGATGGACCGCACGTCGCCCATGACGGTACCTGAGTACCGTGGGATGCCGATCTTCACGCCATCGACGTCCCCCGGCTCGTCGTCGCCCCTGCAATTGCTCCGTGCGCCATTGAAGATGAAGCGCATGAGCGTGAAGAAGCTGCAGCGACAGGTGTTGGAGCAGCTGGAGGATATTCTGCAGCTCGCTGCCGAAGTATCTGTTCCTGCGCTCAAAGAGGAAGAGTCGACGGAGCCGATTGAGCGCCAGCGGCTGCTTTCGCCCGGGTCCGAGCGGAAGATGTCGCAAGTGCGCCGATGGAACAAGCCTACTATCGAAGACGCGGCGCTGACACAGCTCGTGGACGATGCGGAGCGCGTAATGCGGCAGAAAATCGACAACGTTGTGCGTATGCAGAATACGATCAAGTATTCGGAGAAGATTCGCCAAGAGTGGGAAGAAAAGGTCGAGCAGACGCTGGCTTCCTTGGAAGGTGAGGAGGAAGAAGAGGAAGAGGAAGAGCAGGATGAGGGCGAGGGCGAAGACGAGGAGTACCGGAGGGAGGATGATTACTCCAGCACGACGTCCGAGTATGCCTTCACCGGTCAACCATCTTCCTCGGATCCTACACCTCTGGCCTCTGCTTCTCCTGTTCCGTTCAGGATCGAGCGAGAACGCAGCACCAGTGGAGCCAGCCTGACTAGTATCCCATCGATGACTGCAATACCAATTCCGGCATACTGGCAATCAGCCAGTACCTACCAGACACGATCGTCAACGCCGTCGTCGATATCCTCTCCCCTCGCTCTTGCTGCACCTATTGTTGCATCAAATGCCGCTGAAGAGCAACCGCCGCCGATGGATTTGAATGAACCGTGTTCGGGCGTGACGATCAGAGCGCGGCGGTCGCCTCAGAATCTCGAGCCCAAGCTTTTCATTACCCCTCCCCTTTCGCCTATGGTTTCCCCTCAGGACTCAACTGCGAGCCGTCGTCTGCACCGCCGGCACTCCACAGCGCAGCCCGTCATCAGCCCAACGAGTTCCGTGTCCGGCATACCACTTTCTCCTCGTCTTCCCTCTGTTGCGCCTCTGTCCCGGACGACGCCTACATCGATTAAAGATTTCGAGATCATCAAGCCGATCAGTAAGGGTGCCTTTGGCTCCGTTTTCCTTGCGAAGAAGAAAGTCACTGGCGACTACTTTGCGATCAAGGTGCTGAAGAAAGCTGACATGATAGCGAAGAATCAGATCACCAACGTTAAGGCGGAGCGGATGATTCTCATGAAACAGGCCGAGTCTCCTTTCGTGGCGAAACTTTACTTCACATTCCAGAGCAAAGAGAATCTATACCTGGTTATGGAATACCTGAATGGTGGTGACTGTGCTGCACTCATCAAGTCTCTTGGCTCCCTGCCTGAGGAATGGACGAGGAACTATATCGCAGAAGTTGTTCTTGGACTGGAGTATCTCCATCAGCGTGGAATTGTACATCGGTATGGATGACGTTTAACTTTCATCTGGCGTGTAGCTTATGCACTTTGCAGTGACCTAAAACCTGATAATTTGCTAATCGACCAGCACGGTCACCTGAAGCTCACTGATTTTGGTCTGAGCAGAATCGGTCTCCTAGGCCGTCAAACACGCGTGGCACCGGCGCTGTTCGAGCGCGGGCTCCGCACACATGCCCGAGCAGCCCGAGCTCCCGACCGCCATCCATTGATGCCGCATACATGTCGTCTTCGCCAATGTTCACGACCGAGTTACTGCCAGGAGGAAGTTCATACTTCAACCAGAAGACACAATCGGTTTCTGGCATCGGATCGTCGCCTTGTCTACCCATTACAGATGACCACAGCGAATCAAGCGGCTCAGAGTCTCTATCTTTGGGCTTCTTACCGTTTCGCCGAAATGGTAACACCAGGCAGTTGTCTGACAGTCCTCTGCAATCATTCGCGACGGAGCTTACAAATGACCTCCGCTCCCATCCAACACCAGGTGGAACGAGCCCTGGCGACCAGAAGGTCGTCGGTACTCCGGATTACCTTGCCCCTGAGACAATTCTTGGTTTGCGTGGTGACGACGCTGCAGTCGATTGGGTCAGTTTCTAATCAACATAAAGTTGACCACTGCTTATTGTTTTTCTGCTACAGTGGGCTCTGGGTGTGATTACTTACGAGTTCCTCTATGGTATCCCACCGTTCCATGATGAGACGCCCGAAAAGGTTTTTGAGAACATCCTCTCTGGACATATTGATTGGCATGAGGATTATATAGAATGCTCGCCGGAGGCTCGGGACTTCATGCAGCGATTGATGACTCTTGACCCAACGCAACGGCTTGGTGCTAATGGCGCGGACGAGGTGAAGGCACATCCATTCTTCGCGGGAATCGATTGGGACAAGGTCACTACGACCGAGGCCGCGTTCATTCCTCAAGTCACGGATCCGGAATCTACTGATTACTTTGACCCTCGCGGGGCTGTTCTTCAATTGTTTCACGAGGGTGACCAACCTGCATTTACGCCCAACGTTGCTTCGGATGGCTCAGGGTCAAGTCCAGATGCGACCTCGCATCCAGCTACCGCCCCTGTGCCCATCCATCGTGACGTGACCGCCTCACCCTCGGACGACGACTTCGGGTCCTTCAGCTTCAAGAACCTTCCCGTCCTGAAGCAAGCTAACGAGGACATGATCCGCAAACTGAAGACCGATCAACTCTCTCCCCTACCTCAGGCGCTTTCCGAGCCTTCGAACATGCACGTGCGGCGACGCAGTATCTCAACTCGAGTGAAGAAACCGTCCAGCGTAGTAACGACGGTTGAAGCTGGGAAGATCGTGCCGACTAATCCTCCCTCTCCTGCGACATCTACTTCATCCATATCCTCCTCCGTATCCCGCGGTCCTCCAACGCCTGGTAGTGCAGGCAGCCACGTTCGCAAGCCCTCCGAGTATGGCGCGGTCGAGCGGTTCAAACAGCACAATCACTTTGATGACGGTATCCGTCGCAACTCCATGCCAAGCCGTCTGCGGACTGCCTCCGTCTCTACCAACGGGGAAGGGTCCATCTCTGATTCTTGGGCGGCGAGCGCTTCGCAGGCTTCTGGCCACTACGAAGTGACCACGCCTCCATCCTCAGTTGTCTCGATCGACTTGAAAAGGGCGCCAGATCCGAACGATCGTGCGGTGACTTGCCTGTTGGCAGAGGACAACCCCATCACGGCGAAAATCATCGAGACGCTGCTCATCCGCCTTGGATGTCGATGTGTGGTGGTTGCAGATGGTTCTGAGGCTATCAGTGTCGCTATGGGTGATATCAGTACGTGTACCTTGTCGCTGTCTCAACGCTGTCATAGACTGACAGGATTCAAACAGAGTTCGATTGCATCCTCATGGACCTTCATATGCCCATACGTGAGTACGCTAGAGCAGCTATACGATGGTTGTGCTAATCTGTTATTTCCAGTCGATGGTGAAGGCGCAGCGCGGTATATCAAAAGCACCAACAATAAGAATGCGAACACACCCATAATCGCTGTGAGCGCTTACAGCGCTTCTGACGCTATCGACAGCAATAACCATACGCTGTTTTCGGCCTACATCGCGAAACCTGTTCAGAAGGCCGACTTACTGGCGGCAATGCGACATCTTGGGTTCAAAACGTCCACCGTACAAGGACGTGGGCTCGGCGCAAAAGTGGCGCCTGCACGATAACACACTTATTCATGTATTGACGATTTGTTCTCCCTCACTCGTTAGCTCTCTATTTCTCCGTTTCGATATCTCTGCATCGCCGTCTGGGTCCCTGCTTCGTTTTCGTCCACATCTGCTCATGTCATGCCTGTCCATACTCCATCTCCCATTTTCCACATAACCACATCATCATGCAATCTCTTCTCATCGCATTTCGCTCTGATCTCCACCATTCCAACCCATCCCCCATCCGCCCTGCATAATCTCCCTCTACTCTGCATTTTTGTAAGCTAGAGCTATAGCTACCTATACTTGTGTTATTATATTTCGCGTTCTCGGGTCGTCGTGGTTCATCCAATGACCTCGAGTTTCAACGGAATTATGGTTTTGTGGCAGCTGCTTGTGTCCTGGATATGCCAAATGGATTAAGTGTTGAAAGTCGAACTTTTGAATGTCGAAATATTGAATTGTTGAACGTCAAACATGAGTGGCGCAGGTGGCGGTGCATTAAATTATGAGCGTTTTCCGCCCCGCGTCTGAGCCTGAGAGACTCGGACGACTCAGTTTATCTCTTTCGTTTCTACTTATAAAGCGTATCTATATGTTTTGTCCTCGTTGCTGTATCTCGAATCCGTCTAGTCACTTGTAGCTTAGAAGCCTGTTATCGCATTGCCGTCCATGCCTTCCCCGGGTCCATGGCGAGACAACGGCCCATACCCTCCCTTCCCAACTCATGCTCCCTATACTCCTCGCAGTTCCCAAATCAGCTTTCCCAACGTCTCTCCTCAGCAATACCAGCAGCCTGCCTTCTACAACCATGCACTCTCCCATCCTAGGTCTTACAGCCCCCCGCCCGAGTTCCCTCGTCCAAGTATCCCCGCGAGTTTGGTGCCAGGCGCTGCACCCCATTCGCCAGGTTTTCTCAATTCCAGGACCCACTCTAATAACATGCTCTTCCAGAATATAGATAATGCCTACCATCTCCCTCGCCGTCACACAAAGTCTTCCCCCCCGCCTCCCTTGCCCAAGAAACCGGAGTTCGCCAACCCCCGCTACCTCCCAAGCCACCAATGTCTTCCCCTACTGTTCCGCAACACGACATTTACCCCTCTCGTGTTTCCGCTACCTTCCAGTTCCCATCTCTCGCTTCTCCACCATTAATGCCTCCCTCGCCTGCCCCGCCTGTTCCACCGACCCCCATGGCGAGGGATGAGGATGAAGTGCTCAAACAAGTGCTGGAGCTATCCGCTAGGGAGTCTGAACGGCATAGAAGACAGACTTGTGCACAGGAAGACGAAGAACTCGCTCGTGCTCTCACAGAATCGCTCAGGACTGCGTCTGCTTCTCCTCCGCTGCCGTCTGTCCAGATGTCTCCAATCTTCGACCAAACAACATTAGTCTCTTCACCTGTGCCGTTTTCTGCTCGCTTGCCGGAGTCAGATGTGTCTTACTTCCCCCCTTATCCACAGCCTCTGAGCATGTCATTATCTTCTCTTGATGTTCGTGACTTTCCTACCGGTCATTCTAGCTCCAGCCACCCTAACAGCGCATCGCAAATATCGGACGACGAGGCTATGGCTAGAAGGCTGGAAGAGGAGGAACGAGCTGTTCAGCAGCGAGAACAGCAACAGCAAGAAGAACGGCACCGGTCTGCAGACACCCCTTATGCTTCGGCGCAGGAACCCCCCCTTCCGCAGTATGAGGAGGCAGTTTCCTCTCCGTCTAAGCCTGCACCGATCTTTAATCCTGCAGCATCACTGCCTCTCCTCTCACCTTCTAATGTATCATATTCTGCTCCAAGATCTAGACCGCCGTCTCCTCCCTCCATAGCTAGAGCTGTGTCGGATAGCGCTGCTGTGGACTCGCTAGAAAGTCTGGATCGTGGAGCAAGTGGTCGTTCGCAGTCGTTTGGAGCACGGGTTCTACTACCTCTGGTAATGTGGACCCTCTTTCACCTCCCATACTAGGAAATCGTAGACTGTCGTCTACAGCATCGTCGAATCTGCCGGTAGTAGAGGAAGCATTGCCGACCAGTGCTAATCATGCAAGTGAACCGGCTACTCCCGGGAGCAACCAGTACGTCGATACGGAGCTGCTTCTAGGAGTTTGTAAGTCACAATTGCAATCACACTTCCAATATTTGTTGAAGGTAGTGGTTACTACATAGCTCTCGGGTTTGGCGTCCCGACCATTAGTGCCCAGCTGACACCAATGCAAGGGCCCATACCTAATGTCATCGCCTTGCCTTACGGCCGCTGTCCGCCTTTCCATATCCGTGCACCGAGCTGGCGGTCTCTCCTGAAGCTTATGGCGAGACTGAGCGGCACACGACTGGAACCGACCATCGAAGCTATGGCTGTTGTGAAGACGGCGATGAAGCTGCGCATCGTTGTTTCCTTCGTAAAGGCATGACAACTACCTGACTCATGTAATAATGCTGACAATATATTCCGCAGGTGCATCACGCATCCTCGGAATGGCAAACCATTGTGTACATGACCATCGACCATCCGATTCCCGCAAACGCGCCAACAGGTTGGAAGTATCGCAACGGCGACACGGGCTCGCTTCCATGGTCATACACGCTGTCCTCTCCCCCGCCGTTTCTGCGAGATGGCTCGGACGCCCCCATGTCGAAGTTTTACACGATTCCGTGCACACAGGAGACGCCGTTCCCAACGCTCCCAATTAATTTCCCGGACCTGGCGACATACCTCGCGTCGGCGCTGGACGACTCTCGCGGCGCGATGCACGATAGCTCCAGCGGGTTGCGCCGGCTTGCGAAGTGCATCGACACGTTTTACCCCGGCGACCATGAGGAGGAGCGCTCGGGAATGCGGCAAAGACTGAAGAACTTCGTGGGCATAGGGAGCAGGTCGTCCAGGGATCGAAACGCGGAGACGTTCGACCTCGTCACGCCCTTTGTCGCAGACGATTTTGGACGGTGACCTCGGTGTCGGCGGCGTTGCTTCGACGTCGCTCTCTTTGAGCCTCTGGCGAATTTTGCCCAGAGCAGCGGACTGGCCCTTACACTTGAATACGCACCCGGACTGTAATCCTTAATCCAGATCTCGCTGGCATTTGGTATATGTTTTCGCACTTACTTTGATATGGACACCTGCTAGCCGTATCGTACAGGCTTAATTTAAGTACGGGTAACTTATGTTCTGAGTGCTGGTGTCCTTCCGTAAGGAATTCCTGTCCAGCTTTAGTCTCCGTTGCTGACCATATTATAGGCGGTTGATGACAATCGATTGATCAACCTTTGTATAATGTCCAGCTTCAAAGCCAGGCTATTGGTTGGTGTGGATTTGTCCTATGTAATCCTCGACACGCACGTTTTGTAAGAGATACGTTTCCCCGCCATTTGATAATAAATTTGCTAGCCTCTGATTACGGTCGTTGAGAAGTTGATTTGCTGCGGAGAACACGTGCATGACGAAGCTAGATTAAGGAGCGCTTGGCAACAGCTGGCGGCCGCGGGGTTTTGTCATTTTTCAGAGTGCAGCTCGTTATTACAATGCCTCCTCTCTCTAGCCTATCAGTCTACTTTCTAATCTCTCAGTGAGCCATGAGTGCCTTTAGCAGGCTGAAAGCCTACATTACTGGCGAGGACGCGAACAAGACCGCTGCCGACCTCCAAGCCGCGTCGATACCTGTCTCCGAAGCGGAATGTCGGGGATGTGCCAATCCCTGCGATGAAGGTATGTCGCCTGACAGAGTATGTACAGTGTGCATGGGCTCATTCAGCGTGCTAGGACACGAGGAATATCCGGCGAAGTTCGATGTTGACCTCGAGTCAGAGCTGCTTGGCTCCGTGAAGCCTTATTCTCGTCAGGTACGCAACCCGAACATCCTATTTATTCTCATTTCCTGACGTTTCGTGTGTCGCAGGTCGTCATATCCACCGGAAAGTCAGATTGGCCAAAAGAGGTCACAGAAGCTGAAGGCACCCTCGCCGCCTTCCTCAGCTCCCTCTCCGGCGGACCCAAACCCGCGTCCGACGGCTCCGCTTCCCCTCCGGAGGTACCCGCCAAGGTACCCGTCGCGGTCGCGGGCGTTTTCGACTCGGCGGACCTCGCCAAGATCAGCAAGGTCACTTTCCTGAACGGGAGCCACCGCACGGTCTGCGAGGACGAGCAGAAGGAGACCGTGCTCGTGTTCCCCGACTACAAAGTCGTCACCGGGGTCGATAGATCCCCCGACGGCGCGGAGAAGCTCTGGCGGAGCACCGTCAGCCCTGACCTTCATGTTCGGACGCCCCCAGCGGGAGGAAGCGAGCTGAAAACGTGGATATTACCCTATTCCTGCGTAATCATGTTATGTGAGTATGGTACGGTACCGGAAGTATGTGGACGATCCCCTGAGCGCCGATCATCACAGGCTCCCATAAGCGGAGAGATAATCGCTGTGCCATAGCTGCACCGAAACTAGAGAGCAGTACGTCCGCGAGATATCAGATGCGACGTGATTTGACTAAATAGTCATCCCCGCAGCTTTTATGCAAGTTCTAGAACGAGAGGGATGGGAGGTGCATACCCAAGTCGAAGACTCCTCCTTATCAGGCCCGCCCCTCGAAGAGTTGACGGGCACGGAGGAAGAGAAGCAGGCCGAGGTGCTGCGGCAGCTCAAGAACGTCGACGCGGAGCACAGCGACGCCAAGCGCGTTCTCATCCTGCGCAACTCGCACGTCGGCGGACATAAGTTCGCCGGCAACGTTATCGTGGGCGCCCCTTCCGACTTCTGCTTTGCAATAAACTCATGGAGTGCTTTTCACAGATTAACACTCCGCGGGGAGTGTCCGTGTGGTATGGGCGGGTGACCCCTCACGAAGTGGAGGCGATTGTGAAGGAGACGATCGTCGGAGGCAAGATCCTGCCTCCCCTCCTCCGCGGAGGCCTCAACCTCTCGTGTCCCGGCCATGCAAGTCTTAACGACTGGTAAATAAACTAAATGTATCCCTTATTTCTTGAATAGTAGACGGCACCGTCGAGGAGAGAAATAGAAACTAGCTCGGTTATTATCACTACAAGGTTGCTGTATTATTACATGGGCCCTAGACACATACATATCGATGTATACGGCCGCAGGCACATACACTACGTTGTTGATTGAGACCCAGCGCACGATCGAGTCTACATAGCGAAGCGAGTGATAAAAAGTCATTGGCGGAGACAGGCAAGATGATGAGTATAGACGGTCCATGATGTAATATCGTGGTCTTGTAAAAGCCGACTTGAGATGGGATCCAAGATGGAGGGAGCAATCGCTGCTTGAGAACACAATGAGGGTGGTAGTGCGGAGACCAGGGCAATGGGGATGCGAGGGATAAATACGATGCGAAGCATGCAGGGAAGACGAAACGAGACGGACGGCCAAGCGCGCCACTGCGCCTGTCACGTCCAGACCAGCCTCCGCCTCACATAGTCATCTCGTCGTCGAACCCGTCCTCGCCGCGTCTTCGGCGTGCCCGCGCATACCGCCCCGCCGGCGAGTCGTCGACGACCTCGTCCTCCGTCGTCGGCTCCTGCAGCTCCTCATCCTGGACCGCCTCCTCCGCCTCGCGCTCCACAAGCACGCCCGCGGCGGGCGGCACGACCGACTCGCCGTGGTACGTGAACCCGCGGAAGTTCTCCTGCACGCTGCTCGTGAGCGGACTCCCCGCCGCCGCGCGCCCCTTCTTCTTCTTCCCCGCGATCTCGATGCCCTGCGCGGGCGCGGGCCCCGGGCGGTCGGAGCCGAGGGGCCCGTTCGGCGTGTGCAGCGTGCCGCTGTTCACGCTCTGCGAGAGCGCGACCCAGTCCTCAGACGGGTCCTCCTCGTCGAGGTCCGTGATCTCGCCGAGCCCCGCGTCGCGCACGTCCGCAGACGTGAACTCGGGGTCGAAGTTCGCGACGGACTCGTCCGACTCGACGACGGGCTTGAACGGCGGCGTCACCTGCTTCTGCGAGAGCGCCGTCCAGTCGATCGACTTGAAGAACGGGTGCTCCTTCAGCTCCGCCGCGTCGCGCTGTGCGCCCAGGCGGTGCTTCGGGTTGCGGTTGAGCAGCTAAGGGATGACTGTCAGGAACAGAGAGGCTGAGTAGGGAGTTTCGCAGAGGCGACGCACCCCTTTGACGAACTGCTTCCCATCTTCGTTGATCACACCCTTCGGGAACCTGATCTTGCCGAAACAGATATTTTTGTACATCTGTTGCGTGTCCTCTGCATAGAACGGGCTCCATCCGCAGCACATTTCGAATAGCAGCACGCCGAGGCTCCAGAAATCGACAAGCTTGGAGTATCCGTGTTCATCTAGGAGCACCTCGGGCGCAAGATACTCCGTGGTGCCGCAGAAGGTGTTCGTCAGCTCGTCCGAGCGCAAGTCCGGTTTTGATAGACCGAAGTCACAGAGGGCAACGTGGCCAGTGGCGTCGAGCAGGATGTTTTCTGGTTTGAGGTCACTAAATACACGGGCCATGAAAAAACCAAAAGCAAAAAGCAAATCGACTGCACCCACCGATACACAATATCATATTTATGCAGATGCTCGAGCGCGAGAATCAGCTCCGCGATATAAAACCGCGCCCGCTCCTCGCTGAACCGCGTCTCGCGCTGGAGGTGCCAGAACAGCTCACCGCCGCTTTTGAAGTCCGTGACGAGATACAGGTCTGTGTCCGTCTGGAAGCTGAACTTCAGGCCGACGAGGAAAGGGCACTCGAGCGAGCGCTGCAGGATTTTGCGCTCGCCGATCGTATGCGCGACTTCCTTCTTCGCGACGATCTCGCGCTTCGAGAGCACCTTCATCGCATAGATACGCTTCGTGTCGCGCTTGCGCACCTGGAACACGCGCCCGAACGTCCCGCGGCCGATCAGCTTCAAGAACTCAAAATCTCGCGGGGTCAGCGCGCGCTTGGTCTATCCCATGAGATCGTGTGTCAGATGCGGTCGCAGGGTCGGCGGGCGTGCGAAGTTTGGGTAGGTGCGGGGTAGATGTGGGGCAGGCGTGCCGTACGAATGGAAGGGGTAAATCCAAGAGTGGAAAATGCAGGCATCACGGTCAGCGGATGGGAACGCAGCAAACGCACGGAGGATCACATGCGTACCTTGTTGGCCTCAAATGTGATCTGCACTCTCATCTCACCGCTTACCGGCTCGCTCTCGAACGGCAACAGTCTGTGTGCGAGGAAGCGTGGGCAACATCGTGTGCGCATCGTTAAGCGGACAGGTGTCGTTTAGGCACGTTGAGTGATGGTGGGGGAAGCGGTGGGGAAATTTGGCAGTCAGTAGAGAGCCCGAATGATGCGGCATCCGGCGCAGAGTGCGGAAGGGGGATACTCACTTGTACCATTGGTCTACTGTGTGCTCGTGGACGAGCACCGGCTTGATCTGCACCGTACCGAGGAATCCATGGTCGGGCAAAGAGCGATCGTATATGCTGAACGTAATGGCAGACTCCTCCGACGTCACGTCGCTAACAGGGATGAGGGCACAACGACATTTTAGAGTACAAAAACTCACAAAGACACCTCATGTTTCCACACCGGATTGTGGGCTGATATGCGGGAGCCAAACATACCATTCACGAGAGCGCCAACATGCGGCCTGCCCGAGCTGACAGAGGATGACGGGGTGGCATGTCCGCTGCTTTTGCCAACCATGCTGCCCGCCCTAGATGTCCTGCTGCTGAGGGCTCCAAGGGCGGAGAGGGCAGTAGACGATGGATTACGGGAGATGGCGACGCCCTTGACCTCCTTGTCGGTCTCGTCGGTAGGGTCGCGGCTGACAAACTCGTTCTGCTCGAACTGGACGACGACGTAGGGACGGGAGGCGGAGGAGTGCACGTTGAGGCCACGGGCTTGGATGAGCTTGACATGGATCTGACCCTTGGATGGGCCAGATGTGCTGATCGATGTGCTCGACAAGGCAGCTGATGTGCCGCGGTCATCTGTATGGGAGGGTGAAGAGACGGAGCCGGATGGCGAAGCAGAGCTGGATGAGGGGAATTTGGGACCGGAAGGGCGCTTTGGGGGAGGAGGCTGCTGCATGTTGAAAACTGGGGCATGAAGAGAAAGGCAAGTTGTGGGAGGAGCCGCAGGTAAATTGCTAGCCGGGGGCGTCAGCGGGGCAGAGGCTAGATGGTGAGGGCAAGCTCAGGACCATTAATGGCCGGAGCGGGTTGGGGGGCGGAGATTGAAGGGGAGAGTTGGTGCTGAGGCGTACTAAGCAGCTGGTGGTGATAGGATGGTACGGCCGTTGTCGCGGTGGATGTTGCGGACGACGACGGCGAAGGTGATGGGTGGTAGAGAGGATTTAGCGATGAGTGTGTGGTTGAGAAGAATTTGGGGTGTTTGTCATCAGCGTGGGGAGGTCAAAGGGATTCTGGCGTTCCTGTCCATTCGGACCCGCTTTGGGAGTGAGATCGGCGGGAGTGGATGGCCAGAACTTGAGCATCTTTGCGGGGTACGACGCCGTGGAAGACAGCGAGCAGCGTGGACGGCGACGGGGAGGATGGTGGTGGAAGGAAAGATAAAAGCAGAGGTGAAGAGATAGCGGATGTTTTGTTGCGAGTGTGTATTATGGTGTTCTCTTCTGCAGTCGCCCCACTCCACTTTTGATCTCGACACCATTGGCTGACAACGTGCTCACCCCGTTTCTCTTGCCTTCGACGTCGTCGACTCGCTTAATTCACTCGACTTACTCGACTCACTTTTGTCTTTTCTTCGCATTGTCTTTCTTCGGATGTTTTTTGTGTGTAGCATGGATGTAAGCTACGGGGCGCACGGAATGGCCTAGGCTTTATTGGGGTCTCCGACATGGGCCTGCCCCTCTGCGGGAGCATCTTCAATTTGATTCAGCCGCGCTCTCGCCTGCTCGCTCAAATGCTCTCTGCTCCACCGCAGCCCGCGGAGTACCGAACCGATCAGCACACCCAGAACCATCGTCCGCCCGCTCGCCTTCCATGGTAGTCCGTCTGTCCCGCTCCACTCTGTCAACGCACAATCACAGACAGCCACAACATCCACTTACACACCGCCGCAAACAGCCCTCCCGTCCCCAGCCCCGCCGCAACCTCCTTCACATCCCCCACTCCCAGCCTCTCGCACCCCTCCTCGATCCCTACCCACCCAGTCGCCGTCACCCCCAGCTTCGACGCATCCGCTACCCCCTCCTTCAACCCACCCAGCAGCATCCGGTAGTTCTTCGTCTTGTTGTACAGGTACCACCCGCGCACCGTCGTGGGCGGCCGGTGCACATTCTCTGCCAGGAATCGCAGCGATGCCGAGCGTGAGCCCCGAAACAGCCCGATAGTTGCCCCGACGATAATCGCCGCCCCCGGGAGCATATAGTACCGCTCGGGGATGCTCACGCGAATGGTGGGCGGAGGGGTCCATGGCTGTTTTCATCCGACATAGTTTCCGTGAGTACTTTGCAATCTTCGAAGCCTGTTTGGTTTCTCTCGCGTGACGTCATCTCACCCCCAATTGGTAAAACTTATTTCCATGTGGCTGTCAGCCGTGTTGAGTTGGTGAAAACATTAGATGGGAACATGTAATTCTATCGATGTGTCAAATATATACAGTGAAACTATAAAATATTTGCATGTCAGCATAACCATCTTGACATCCAGAACTCTCAAATTCGCCGCCTTAGCGAGCTTGCATCGTCGTAGACGAGCAGTTACACTGCTAGCATGTCGGCCGGGCCAAGTGCTGAGGATGAGCACGCACTTGTTGATGAGGAGGATCCGCCGCGTGAGTGAACAACTTCCCCTTGAGCCTTCTGAGACTTTGCGCCAACTTTGCGCCATGACAGAACGCAATCGGCTTGCAATTCGAGAAAGGACATGATCTTGCGGTACCCTAAAAACGAACTACGTGCCTGCACCGAACTTGGCTCCGGCAATTTGTATGTGAGCAATCTAGTTCTTGGCCCCTAAAACGGCCTCCGAGCATTAAAACATAACGCGGAAGATCGAGCGAGGCAAGGTTCAAAACACTATCACGCGGGGAGGCAAGTGAGCGGCTCTGTAATTCCGATAAGAGGTCAGGCGAGGTTCAGACAGATATATGTGGGCGCAGATCACTTACATACACATATCATGAGGAAGCATCCTGCCCGAGGCTGAATTCTATCACGTAGCGATTAGCGCTGAGCGTTCCGTGGACAACACTCGGAGGATATGCCGACATCGGTCTCGAGGACATCATACCCATCTGAGTCTTGCAGGCAAGCAAGTTTTCTGGACCGGCTTGACGTGGACTTGCACGTAGGAAAAACCCTTGCATGATCTAGATCTCGGGAGCTTTTTGGAGTCCACTGTTCGCGGCTAGAAATGGTCGGTGCAATATGATAAGATCCTGCTAGTCTCAAAGTTGTAGGCCCAAAGGAACAACCGACGCAGGGAGCTCGCGCCGGAGTTGACCGAGAAGAATTGCGGAAGATGCGAGACGGCCGCCAGGATAAGGCACCGTGCCGACTGAACCAACGACGACCTCAAATATTGCCGAGCTTGATTGAGCAAGTCCACCATCGACATCTGCTCATGAAGAGAGGTAACAGCTCAGAGATGCGCCCGAATGAGTTGCCACATCGCCAGAAGTCCATCGGAGCCATCAGCCACCAGAGGCGCGAGAGAAGAACACAGCGCGAGGTCGTACACCACAGGCGCAGCTCCCAATCATCCACGAGCGACGACGAACGATCTAGGGAGCTCGTCGGCGCACGAGAGGGAGCCACAGGGAGGGAGGGATGAACGATGGTCCCTTTGTACCAAGTTTGTCTGTGTATTCTTGTGCTTGGGTGCTGCAAATTTGTTTTCTCTGGTTTTCTGCAATTTGGACGTTGTGTGAGGCTGTTTGAAACGGAGGCTGCAGATACACAAACACCTACCGCCCGCCGCCCCCCTCGCTCCTCGCGTCCCCGCCGCCGTCGCTGAATCCACCATGCTCGACGTCCATGCAGCCTGGGCAGCTGGCCCGTGCGGCCTGCGAATCAGTTCACACGGATGACATAAGCCTGTTCGTTGTTCTGTCTCCGTCACTTTCTCCGCCGCAACTTGCCCCCCCGCGCACGAGAACTAGCCCCTCCTCTTTTCATAGACAGTGCGTCTCTGACCATGGCGCAGCAGCCCCAGAACGTGATGCCACAAGACATGTTGCAGCACGCAACGCAGATGCACCATCCTGTCAACTCGTACTACCCCGAGAACAACGACCTCACTGGGGGTCTTCCCATCAACCTAGACTCATTGCGCGATGGCCCTCCGGGCAGCAAGCCTTTCTATCCGTACTCGACGCTCATACGGTACGTGTTGTGGTAGTCGCTGTGAGCGCATCTAATCGGTGTGGCGTTTGTCTCGCAGCTATGCCATCAAGGGCGCGCCGAACCAGAAACTCCTTCTTGAAGATATATACTATGCTATCGAATCGAGAGTGCGTTTGATTGTTATGCATTTTTCCATACGTTGTACTCATTTTCGCCGTAGTTTCCTTACTTCAGAAGCGCACCTCCCGGCTGGAAGGTGAGACAGGCAGTCATTACTGTTACGTGACGCTTCCGTCGCACAAGCGCGACCCGCAACGCTGGTTCTTGCCGACAGGAGTCTTCAGCATTTACTGACGTACTTTTTTGCCAGAATTCTGTGCGCCATAACCTTTCGCTCAACCCATGCTTCGAGAAAGTGCCGCGTCCCCTAACCGATCGTGGGAAAGGCTCTTACTGGACTGTGAACGACAACGTTGACCCTCGCACGGGCGTGCATCGCGTGCGCAAGAAGAAGCCCAAGGGCGGAGCGGGGAAGCAGCCCGTCGCGATTGAGGAGGACATTGACTACCACCCCGATGCTGGCCAGCAGCCCACCTTCGACCCTAACGTTCCCTTCGTTCCGCAACCTCCAATGGGGCCCGCTGATGCAGGCCCGAGCAGGCAGGCGCCGTACCCGCCTCCGTACCCAACGTACGCTGTTCAGCCGCCTTTCAGGGACCTTTCGCTGACCTTGCTCCCCGACGGCAGATTCGACCCCGCGTTTGCGATGATGCCCCCCGCTCTTCCCGCCCGACGAACAGTTCGAGATCGATGAGCACGGGCAGGTGGATTGGCATGCGGCGTGGGTGAAGGAGCTCACGCAGCTGCAGCAGGCGACCGAGGCGCAGGAGAAGACGGGCGCGGACCAGGAGTGGTATAGGATGATGCTGGTCCGCCTGCGTAGCGGGATGATGGCTGCGCCCATGAACCCGGGCGACCCCACCTTGCACGTCCCCGGGGCCCCGCCGCACGCGCTTACGGGGCAGCCGAATCCGGGCGAGATGTCGGCGTAGTAGGGATCGGTCGCGCAGGGATGTGGAACAGTCATTTTCTTGGTCTTTGATACTGGCACGGAGCTGGACTTGCCATCGGAGTTTTCTGGTTCCCCAGTGGGGCCTGTTTGTTGTGGATTTCTTTATTGTAGTGTGTTTCTGTATGCGTCGTGTCTGTCGGATTATACTACGTAGGCGATGATAATTGATCTTGTGTTGTCGCTGGACAATCAGCTTTCGATTTTATCTGTGGATGAATTCCAGGTGTGGCGTGCACCTGAAGCGTGCGCATATATTTCGGCGCGTACCACCACTCGCTGCTTGACCTCTATACTACGTTCCACTTCAAACGCTCTCTAATGTCCTCGCACTACTATGAGGTCGCCTTGTTCGGGGAGTTCTTCTCTCAGGACCTCCCAGGTGGGACATCCCTTTGATAAACGCGTGACATAAAGCCTTACCCTCGGTTCTCTCTTCCAGCTATAATCAATCGCATAACCCTCCACAGCGAGTCCGCGCATCAGATGCATTCGCGCGAGATTGTCTTCGAGCCGTTCGATGCTCAGCACCAGCGCGACACAGGCACCGAGCCTGTCCTGTTGCGTGCCCGGAAGGAGCTGTTGGAGCCCGATTCTAAGTGGTAAGCTGATGCATGTATACGCCCATCTCTGTGGCGTTGCGGGACGGATAATATTGACATATTCAAGGGTGCTGTACTCGTACCTGAAGCCGGAATCTGTGCGCATGCACCCCGAGGCGACCGTGCGGCCCTGGGCGACGTGCCAGGTGGATGGGAACGCGCTGAGCTTTGCGTCCGCGTTGGGATATGTGTGAGTCAGTCTCGTGCATATGCGCGGTCTCCCGATTCATGTGTTGATTTTCTGGAAATTCTGCTGCAGCCGTCGGTCGCAGATATTCAAGCGCGGGTATGTTTTCAGGAAGGGGACGCTCGTGATTCAGATGTTCCAGCAAGAACACGTACGTCGCGCACGGCGTTTCATACTCGGGAATTTTCACTCAATGGCCTTGTCGTTAGGTCGATCCGAAGACCCAAAAGCCTATTCCTGCGCATGCAGACACCTTGTGGGAGGTCGAGGTGAAGACAGCGTCGCCTATACGAAACACACAGGAGACGCCGCTCAGCCAGTCCGTAGATGCTGTGCTGGAAGTGCAGCTGCTCATGAAAGGATTGCTCGATCTCAGGAGACAAGACGTATGATCACAGCAAACGACCGAAACAGAAAACAGAACCGTGGCGCAGATCCTAACTCTCTGCGCCAACGTCTTCATCTTCGGACTCGCCCCAGTCTATCTGCTCTTCATCGGGATCGCCGTACCGCGCAAGTGCGCTATCAGCTCCGGGATCCCTCAATGCGCCTGCTTGGCGCAGCTTTTCGAGTAGCACTGCTAGGTCTTCGGGTTCTGCCTCGTATTCATCATCGGTCTCTCCTTCCGCATCTTCATCGCCGAGGCCATCATCGAACTCGTCTGCATCACCGCCAGGGAGCTGCAGTCCGCCTTCCCGGGTGTCCTCGTCGTCGCTCCCTGCATAGCCACCCAGCAAATCGAGCACGTTGCGTTCTTCGACGTCTTCTCCCTCCTCTTCGCTGCCATACCCTCCTAGAAGTCCGCTGATTGCTTTTCGCCCCTCCCGTATGTTCAGTTTCCGCTTCTTCGGCCTGCGCTCATCATCCGACCTGTCACGTAGTACAGCACCCTGGTCATCCACTAGCGTTCCGTGGAATGCACCTTCCTCCCACACTTCTATGGTCGGATATTCTACGAAGTGCTTGTGCTTAAGGACAGTTCCGAGTGGCTGCCCGGGATCCAGCCGGTAATATCCTTCGCATAGGATGTGGCCTGGTCGCGGCGCACTGGCACGTACATTGAGAGAAGCGAGCGGGTCGAGTGGAGTGCGCATGACACAAATGGGGGCAGTGAATGATTCTGGGACGTCTGTATCTGGGAATACGAGCGGATTCAGCCATGTGGGGGGCGCCTTCTCCTTCTTCGACTTGCTGCGCTCTGTGATCTGCGACTGCATGATTGATAGAAGGGAACTCTGCAGCGCGTTGCGGTGCGTGAGGAGTGTGAAAGATGGTTCTGGTGGCTGTGATGATGGCGCAAGAGGGTCTCGTGTAGGATGAAAATGAAACTCAATTGTAAGGAGCGCGGTCTTGTTTCTGCACAACACGCGCAATGGGCATTTCGAAGAGGTAAATACAGAGAGGAAACTAGTGCGTACTTAAAATCCCACGTAGACTGGTTGAGCGTGCGCCTCTCCATACCGTTGGGCAGCATGTCCATCTCAATGTCCCGGAAGTCGAGCTGCAGCTTAAGCACATCCCGCTTGGTGCTGGGACGCCCGCTCATCCCTCCTCTTCCTCTGCCTCTGCCTCTACCCCTGCCTCTTCCGCGCCTTCCATCCAGACTCGTGTTGGCCGAAAAGCCACCCTGTACGATCTGCCTACCAGCTTCCCCGACTTGCCTGCCGATCTCCTCGAGAAAGACATAGTCGTCCATCAGTGCCATATACCCGTATTGGTTCATGGGCACGTAAGCGGCCTTGTTGCGGATGCCAGAACAGCCTGCGCCAAGAGATTTATGTGTGGTCGAACATCGGAGGGAACAAGTGCGGACGGAACAGCGGGGACAAGTGTAAATGGCGGCGTTGGTGGCACAGATGGCACAGATGGGTGACAGCGCGTTGGGACGCTGCTTGATGCCTCGGGTTGCGTCTCCGTTTCAGCTGATGGTACGGTGTCTGCCATCGCGAAGAGTGCCAAATGTTGGAGCCTTACACGAAACTTGCACTTGTACGACGTGCGAAAAATACGAACCACGTGACTTAAATAGTACGCGCCGCGACGAGAACGCGCTAAGCGCCTGACTGTTGACATACACAACCAAAAGGAACTGTTCGGACTAACAGTCTCTAAATACTGTGAGCTTGCTGCACTGGCACGAACAACTCTATTGTAACGATCTACCCGTGCACCACCGTTGTCATGCCCTTCTGGCAGGGCAACGTTGACGTTTACGAGTCAAGACCAGAAATTCGCACTTGGCAAGCAAAGCAAGGGTCATCAAACGATACATGTCAGTCTACGTTCGCCAGCTACAGCCTACAGTTCCGCAATTGTTCCGCCTACTTTCCGTACCTCTATTGGCAGTACAATGAATTCGGATGATTTCAAACAACGCACTGCGCAATTCAAAAAGCAATACTACCCAATACTCTTCGATCAAGCCCTCCTCAACTTCTCTGGCAACAGCTATCATTTAATCGAAAGCTTCTATCAAGTCACTCCTTTACGCAGCTACCGTGCCCCTTATTGTAGTGGAGATGGTCGGGGAATACTCATCGCCTTCGGACTGTTTCCTTGTGGGCGAATACTTCCTTGCATTCGGCATGCAGACCCTTGATTATGGACTAGTAGTGAGGACCTTAATACAACGTATTAGGCTGACAGACGGACAAACTCTATTCCTTTCCCAGGCGTGGCAATAATTGGTCACTGCTTCGGTGACTACGGTGGCCTTTCTGGGAACCTGGGATAGATCAGTACTGTGGTTCTACAACAGGAGCAAGCTGCGCATGAACCATTGGCACAGGAAAGTTACGATTCGCGGTTAACGCGCAGCTCTGTCGATCTCGCTATTAAAGCGCCGCATTGCTTGATAAATGCCGTCCTTGTAAAGGACTCCCCTCAGCCCATCTCACTGTCTCTCAACAACCTGCCACATACCATGGATCCTCTCAGCATCGTATCGGCGGTCCTTTCGACGGCAATTGCAATCTTGAAATGGATTCAACAACGGGAAGCAAAGAACGAAAGTCTCCGTGAGCTCTCGCTCACCGTTTCTCGCATATGCGACATCCTTGCGCCTCTCCAATCTCCGAACGCGCGCATGCCTCCCAACCCGAAATCACGCTTTGCGGGAAATGTCGTCGGGTCGGTTTCTACGGGTACAGTACCACATCTTGACGAGACCATCGTAAGCTGTCTGCAAGACATGGGCGAGACTTTGAGCAGTGTCAAGGAGCATCTATCCCTGTGGAAGGAGAAACGCTCTCCAGCGGTTCTTGTCCTGGCTTTCCTCAACCCCTCGACAGTGCTCGATCAATTGATGGCAGATGAACAGAAACTCTCGCGTCGGCTTGTCGTTTTATCCTTTTCCCTCCAAGTATCGACATTCCACAGCTCCCGAGGAGCTATTCCAAGTGCAGATCCCTCACCCCCGATGTTATCATGAACACTGAAGTCAGGGTGTTCTGGCATGATAGAATAGGACCACAGGTATGATAACTCGTATCCAAATATTGTGAAAGTATCTATAAACCATATTTTCTGGTAGGTGTCGTGCGCTCCTGCACAATCATTCTGCAGAGCCATCGGCGACTGGTTGAATATGCTTTTGGACGAGATAACTTGCGACACGTTATTGCTTCGTCTGGACGAATACGCGATTGGCGGTATCACGCCATCAAGTCTTGATCGGTTTGTGGGGAACAGGTCCATCCGGGAAGCCATCGCATACTTAGGTGTTGTGCAAGGTATGCTTTTGATAATACGCTCGTCTCACCCCTCTTTTAGAATGTAATGTCCGTAGTGTCTCCTGTAGATGTCGCTTTCGAATCCGTAGATCCGAGCACGGTTCGGCCCCTTCTTGTATGGATCGACGACTATCCCGAAAATAACACCCGAGAAGTCGACTACGCGCGGGACCTAGGCATTACAGTTATCAGCATTCGCTCCACAGCTGCTGCCAAAGTCTGGATTGAGGCGAACGAAGGTAGTATTTTACTATGTTCATGTCTACGAAGTGTTGATGCCACATGCATTGACAGCCTTACTGAGGAGAACGGAAAGCGTAAAGCGGCTCCGATTTATCTCAGATAATCACCGCTGGGAGTCGGACCAGCAGGCGAGCGACTACCTCAACCTTTCTGCGGGCGAGACTATGCTCCGATACCTGCGAGGTCGTCTATATACAGCGCCCATACTCATCTACTGCGGTGCAAGTATAGTCCGCACACAATATGTCTTGTCATACCACCGGGCAGGATCCACCACAGATCAGAACGTCTGCTTCTCCTTCATTGGTGCTCTTGCCCAGAATGTGAATAACGATAATATCTGGGAGCAAGTTGATGCGCATTTCATTTCCGATTTCTCGCCTTCGCTTCCTAGGACCATCGCAGAAAATAATCTGGGCAGCGAGAGGATCGTCTCTCCGACGGTCCACTTGGAATCTCGCGTTTCGCGGTTCAGCGATATGAACGCTATTGAGGAGTTCTGCAGTATCGGGCCAGGAGGCGGCACCACTCGTTCGTTCTTCAGCGGCAAAGATGTCAGTCACCGCATGAACGACATCCGAGAGGCGATCACATATATCCGCACTCGCTGGCACGATTACAATATCTTCTTGCAGGAGGTCGTCTGTCCTTCCTCACCGTTGATGGCGACAAAAATGCCGCCAGTCTGTTTTCTTCGCTGCCGACGCGGATGGAGTGGGCAGATCGCCGCACTGCGCACCCGGAGCAGGAGGAGTACCGCATGCTCAGACTGTACACCTCTTTAGACGGCTACAAGTCAATATTCGCGGTGCTTAACGAGGCATTCCGCAGTGAGAATCTGACCGGCGACCGCTCACGCCTGCACGCCGCCGTCTTCCTCATCGAGGTCCTCACCATCGAGTTGTTCAACTACATGTACAGGATGAGTCCCACGATTGGGTTCTCCGGAACCGTGTATCGCGGCATGCGGCTCCGGCGCGACCAACTGGACCAATTCTACGCCCTGACGCAACGCCCCGTGAAGGAACGCTACTGGTCGATTCCGCTGGCGTTCATATCGACCACGACCAGCCTCGCGATATCGCTGAAGTTCGCGGAGCCCAAGGGCATGCCTGCGCCCGACTCCCACGCGGTGCTCTGGCGCATCCGCGTCGCGGACCTCGAACCCGCGCTGCTCGCGATCTACCACGAGCGGTTCCCGGCGAGCGTCGTGACGTCGCTGTGTGCGGTGCGCATCAGCGACCTCTCCGCGTTCCCGGAGGAGGAGGAGATCCTCCTGCGCGGGCCGTTCTTCCAGCTTGTGTACGTAGCCACGCAGCCGCTCGGGATCCCGCCGGGCTCCGCGGGCGTCGTGCACGTCGTGGACGGGGTCATGCTGAACACGAACAGGGACCATCCGAGCACGATGGAGATGGGGGCGGAGGAGGGACAGCGCGCGCGCGCTCTGTTTGCGTGTCTGGTGGAGATCGGGAGGACGAAGGAGTGTTTGCGGCTCGCGAGGAGTTATGGGCTGCGGGAGGACGTGGAGGAGTACACACAGGTCTGGCGGGACGCGGAGCAAAGGCTGAAGATACTGATGGGAACCTGAAGTTTTGAATTCGGTTTCCTATGACTCGGTTTCTTGGAAGATTATTGAACATCGATATGAGAAGCGACATGTACAATGTATATCCGGCTTCGAGTTTTAATAGTAATATACAAAGCCAAAAAAAAAGCGGTCAAATTAGTGCTTCAATATTCAAAACTAGTGAGTTTGTTTGGTTGTGCTACATTTACACTTCGGCTATTCCATATTTAAGTAGTGTAGTATTATAGTCTAAATAAGAATAAAAATGTATTATAACTGTTTGACAAATGAATTGAGTACATAATCTTTGCATGCGGACAAATATTCAAGTCAGGATGTTACATACAAACTGCAGTTTCAACGGAGAGCAAATGGCAACTGACATTTCTTAAGCTGCTTCAATCCAAATGTGAGTTAAGACATGAGATACAAATGAATATGATATACAAGTCTGACATCTTAAATTTTGTGAAGTCTGAATGCACACCAGTCTGGTGTTGTTGGCAGAACCTTGCCGTTCCGCCAGCCAGTTCTGCCAAACCGGCAACTGCCGGCAGCCCACCATGGTGGCCGGGCAGAATGTGGCAGAACTGCAAATACATGAACCATTCTACCACTCGACTAGTGCCATCGGGATGCCGGCCTAGATACCTCACGGGAGCAGTTATTTGAAATTATGCATCTTATTTGAATTTTGGATGACCCTTTTTTCCTCTTTCAGCTCTTAAATAAGATAATTAAGAGAGAAAATTGCAATAAACTAAATAAGTAGGACTCTCTAAGTATATTAAAAAAAGTTAAGTTTTGCTGATATGTTTGGGGGGCCAACATTTTCGGGAACTACCTTCACCCCTTCCACACTTGATAAAATATTAATTAGGTCACAGGAGCATGTATATAGATTACATTGAACATTGTATAGTTTTTTTAATAATAAAAAAAGAAGCAGCAGTTCTTGCATGAGAGGTGAAAAAATGTATAAACAATCTCTAAAACACCTTCCTCTTCATAATGTTGTTCCAATTTTTTTCCCAACATGTACCTAAAGTGCTACTCTACTACACCATGTAAAAATAAAAGGCACAAGGTATCTGGTGATGCTGTAGTGTAGAAACTCCCCAAATAATAGTATTATATTTATATGTCTCTGATAGAAGGATAAAGACTTCTTCTATGAGATTCATGTTCAACTAGCTTGAATTCACATATGGCCAGGTTACATCAGACTGTGAACCTTCTGTATATCAGCTTTACTTCTGGTTTGTGTATGAGAGACATATTACAGTAGGATTGAGTGATATGGAGTGATATTTGTCTTACTTTGGAGGATGTGGATCATAGTGTTTTCACAAAACTGAATTTTAGTAACAACAAATTTGGGGGCTAGCATACCCTGTTACGGACAGCCAGTTTGTGAAGAGAGTTAGTGGCTGAGCTGCCAGAAGAGCTGACCAATGGCAAACTGCTTATTAAGAGAGAGACATGTGACAGCAGAGGAGAGTGTAATGTATAAGATTGCAACCCGGACAAAGCACACATCAGGAAAACCCCAATTTTACTTACCTGCTTTTGAGTACATATTCAGCACTTTTTGGCCACTTGTTTGCCTGAAAATAAGTAGATTTATGCTCTGAATCAATTTATCTCCCTGATTTTTGACTTATTTGCTTTTTTTCAGACATTTCAGATGAAAAAGTAGAATTTGACTTTTTCTGATACATTGTGCACATTAAATGCACCCAGCATGTCTGCATTATGGGATGCTCAGGTGATGTAAGGTGTTTGTGCTCAGACATGTGCATATACTTATATATGCTCCATCATGATAGTACACATGAAGAAGGCACTGGAAGGTTAGTATGGGTACAGCATCTATACTGTGTAACAGACAATCACCTACAATCACTCATCCTGGCAGACAACAAAAAGCAGTTGCCACAACTGGTAATAGATATACAAAGGTAAGCATGTGACTTTTTCTCACACATGATTATGTAATTACAAAAGTTGAGAGACCTCCCTATGCTCGGTAATGCTGCATGCAGGCCTAGAGCAACTCACTATGCCTTGTGCTGCTGTAGATACCACTATATTTATTGTCCTGTTTCTACACTGGCTTTTTCATGTTGACTTCTGAGTTTGTAAAGTATGTGGATGGTTGCAAATTACCTCCAATTATTCTTGACAACTTTACTGTCCTTGAGAAGGTTAACAACAAATTCAACCATAAATGGTACCAATGCAATCACTGTAGTGAAGGTGGATTCGGAGCTCATCTCGAAGGCCATCATGGTAGAGAACAGCACCATGCTAAATGATAACATCTTTGACTTTATGGAGCTGGAGCATGTTGAGTTGGGAACAGCACTGACAGCATTTGAGAAGGATGTTCAAATCATTTCAGACATGAATGTATGTTTGAACATTGATAATTTGATGGTGTCGAAAGATGTCACTTCAGTATAATAATGATTTAGCAGACTTTGTCTAAGAGAATTCCATTTGCACTTTTAAATTTTGCCAAGTTCTGCCACTCATGGCAGTTGCTGTTCTGCTGGTTCTGCCAGCAGAACTATCAAATTTAGTTCTGCCATCTACACCAACATCAGAACTTGAAGAATAATGTACATTTAATCCATCAGTAAGATATTAAATATTAACCAACAGTTCATATGCAAAACTTTATTCCAAGTAAAAACCAAGCCAAAATGCATTGTGCATAGATCACATGATTATTGCACAAACATTGCTCACTCATTTCTCAATCCATGCACACTGTGATGAATTGATTATTGTGAAGGCTACAAATACAGTGCAAAAACAATGTAAGAGTTTGTCAAGTGGGTTTTTGTGAGATGTTTCAGTAAGCTGGGAATATTGATACCAGCAGAACAAGGCAGATACTGCACAAGGCTCAGTCCTAGAAATTGATGACATCAGCAAATATGTTTGCTGGTTGTTGCACTCACCTAAATCTATACAGGCTGAGGTAGCCACTGTAGCACTCCATTGCACTCCACTGACTCACCTGTTGTACTTTGTAGCCACTGGTCTATCCTATTGTGGTCAGTAGTAGTTTACATAGTTGTAGTGAAGACAATAAAGCCTACTTATATTGTTAGTACATGCTCCTCTTGCCAGGTGTAGTTTCTGTAGAATACTATCAATTAATCATTCATAATTCATCATCATTCCTCAAACAGCTTTGTACTTTTCTTCTGGGGATGATGCATGAGAGCATTCAGTTTTACTTCTACTTTTCTCATCCACCATAGTGAGTTTACACTTTCTTCATCATTAATAAGCTTGTAACGAATAACCCAAAACCGTGACTAGTAGGCTTACTATTCAGTGCGGACGTTCGTACGACGATTTCGGTAAGCGAAAGCTGGTAACGAAAGCGTAGTGTTCAACAAAGTTAGCATAATCGTACATAACTAAATACAAGGCTTACCTGGTAACGAAAGTGTAGTGTTCAACGAAGTTGAACGAGCTGACATTCCAGGTAACAAAACCAGTCTTAAATAGCAAAATCTGTTTGCATATGTATGGTTACTATCCCACAATACTACCTTACTCATCCACTCACCAATGAGTGTCATCAACATGACACTTGTTCCTCTACCTATCACCTGATCTCGCAGGTGATCAATGCGACGCGTCCCAGCGCCTACTGGG
Organism: Grifola frondosa; assembly: GCA_001683735.1. Classification (NCBI taxonomy): domain Eukaryota; kingdom Fungi; phylum Basidiomycota; class Agaricomycetes; order Polyporales; family Grifolaceae; genus Grifola; species Grifola frondosa. The sequence continues at coordinate 851,565 of LUGG01000014.1, forward strand.
CATCTATGTCCAAATTGGAAAATTTGTTACATTACCCCCTCTTCAGGTGAGTTTCTCCGGACGAGCTTCACAACCAACAATTTTGCCCCATGTCCAAATTCCTGGAGCTTTATCCATGACTGTATAGTTAATCAGCGGCTGAAAGTGCATTTCTTTCATAGATAGTTGGCTGATTTGTCGTGGAGCGGAGGGGTGTGTACGATGGAAATCGGCGACGAGATTGGTGGCATTGTCAAGATTGGAGCAAGGCTCCCAGGAATTCTCAGAATCGGGGTATCCTACCCATTTCATGAGATATTGAAGACAATTACGGAACATCCGTGAATCGAGAACCTTTTTGACTTTGTACTCGGGTTCTCCTTCAATGATGACCGCCGGGGGTTTCGTTGGCTTCCTACCCGGGATTTGATCCGTCTTGTGGACGGACAATAATGATGCGTGAAATACGGGGTGAATGCACCAGGTTCGAGGGAGTTTAAGCCTGAAGTTGAGCGGCGAAACTTGTTCGAGAATTTCGAATGGCCCATGACGTTTCGCGCTCAGCTTCTTGCTCGGTTGTTCGGTACGAATGTTGCGGGCATCTAACCAGACTAGGTCACTGACCTTGAACTGAGGTGTATCTTGTACGTGTTGATCATAGTAACGTTTCATACGATCTGCTGCGAGTTGTAGCGCCGCCCATGATTCCTTTCGAGCATTTTCACGCTCATGCATCAAGGTGTCCAAGTCCGGGTGTCGTACCGCTGTAACAAGGTCTGGCATTGCCGTGGGTAACGTCCTAAGTCCGCATAGAGTGGAGAAATCTTCGTAGACTCGTGAGCTTGATTATTGTATGCAAATTCCGCTTCGATGAGTTTGTTGTGCCAGTCATCTTGATGGAAATTGCAGTAAATACGCAAGTATTGTTTGAGTTCTTGATTTATCCATTCTGTTTGTCCATCGGTTTGTGGATGATAAGCGGTGGACATAGTGGAGGTTATTTTGAGAATTTTGCACAACTCTTGAAAGACTCGAGATGCGAACTGAGTTCTGCGATCCGAGATGATCTTCTTCGGCAATCTGTGCTGCAACCATATTTCTCGATAATATAATAATATACCTTGGCGACTTCTTGGGCATCGATCGTACCATGAACGGGGAAGAAACGTGCTCATTTTGTCATTTGATTGGCGACAACCATAATTGCGTCGTGACCACTGCTTTCTGATAATCCCGTAATTAGATCCACTGTCGTGATGTCCCAAGGTTGGTCTGGAATTTCGTTGGGTTGGAGAGGACCATACGATTGTCGAGGAAACATTTTGTTGCACTGACAAGTGTCACAGCCATCGACGTAATTCTGAACATATACTGAGAGTCCTGGCCACCAATAGTTACAGCTGACAAGTTCGTATGTCTTCCAACATCCTGGATGACCTGCGGTAGGATGATCGTGATGTAATTGAACGATCTCCTTATGAATGGCATTGTCCTTTGGCACATAGACCTTTCCTCAGTGTAATAGTAGACCATTATCCACGTTCCAGTCTTGTAGACCGGCAGCAAGTTCACGTGGACTGTGTGCCATCACTTTTTGTATTGGCTCCATTGTGATTTCATCGCGAGTGAGAGCCTCACAAATACGATCGAGTAGAGATTGGTCGAGGATGATGGATGCATGACCGGGTTGGATAGCGTGGGCTTGAAAGTATTCCGCTTTCAGCATGACTTTGTCCCTGTTGTCTAGGGCGACCCCCTCTTCATGGTCAGTTCTACGCGATAGCGGATCGGCTCGTTGCATAGTTTTCCCCAGACGATGGTGAATTGTGAAGTTGAATTGGGTAAGATAGAGTGACCAATGAGCTTGTCTACGCGTGAGATCTTGAGCCTTTCGAAAGTATTCAAGGTTCTTGTGATCTGACCAGATTTTGACGGGGTGAGGGCCTCCTTCGAGGTAATGCCTATATTCTTCCAGGGCGCAGATAATTGTGAGCAGTTCTTTGTCATAAATCTCGTAATTGCGTTCGTGTTCGTTAAGACCCTTGGAATAGAAAGCGACTGAATGCCAAGCTCCTTCTTCATCCCGTTGTTCAAGAACCGCACCTGTCGCAAAGTCCGAAGCGTCCATCTCCAATCTGAACGGCTGATCCAAGTCTGAAAGTTTCAGGATGGGTGCTGAGGTGAACGCACGTTTCAAGGTTTCAAAGGTGTTTCATTGTTCTTGTTCCCATTGCCATTTGAAACCTTTCCGAGTTAGAATGTTCAACGGTTTAGAAACATCTGCGAAGCTTTGAATAAAGTGTCGGTAGAAATTCGCAAAACCTAGAAATGCTTGAACCTCTTTGATAAGTCTTGGGTGCTGGCCAATCGAGAACTCCTTCGACCTTCTTTGGGTCCATGGAAACGGAGTTCTGTGAGATGATCATGCCGAGGTAGTCAATGGACAGCTCTTCGAACAAGCACTTCTCCGGTTTCAAGAATAAGTCTCTGTCTCGTAAGTGTTTAAGCACCTCGCGCATGAGACATCGATGAGTACGAAGGTCGGTGGTGAAGATGAGAATATCATCGAGATAAACCACCACATGCCCTTTGAGAATAAGATCTTTCAAAATCTCGTTCATCATCGCTTGAAACGTTCCTGGAGAACCGTGAAGGCCAAAGAACATAACTGTTGGTTCAAATAATCCTCGGTGCATCCTAAAAGCTGCCTTCCACTGATCGCTGTCCTTGATCCGCACGTTGTTGTATCCCCAACGTAGGTCTAGCTTCATGAAATACTTGGCATCTTTCAGCTGATCGATCAGGGAGCTGATACGTGGAAGTGGATAGCAGTTCTTGATCGTGACTGTGTTCAGCTTTCGATAGTCCTGGACGAGTCGAAGAGATCCGTCTTTCTTTTTCACAAAGAAGACAGCCGCGCCAACAGGACTCTTGGATGGGCAGATATAGCCTTTTTGAAGGTTCTCATCTAAGAACTCATCCAGTTGATGGGTCTCCTCCGGTGACAAGGGGTAAATCTTTGAGATGGGTGGCAGGTTTTGGTCCAGCATCAAGTCAATTGCATGGTCATAAGGCTTGCTCGTAGGGAAGCGTTCACTGACCGTCTTCGAAAAGACATCTTTGAAGTCATGGAGGTGGTCTGGAATGATTTCCTTCCATTCCTTCTTCTGCTTTCCTGCTTGAGCCGCCTCTTCGATCTCCTGTGACTGAGTATACTTCGCGCAAATTTCTACCCATTGGTCGAGAATGGCATTGGACTCGGGGTCATGCAAGTCGACCTTGTACCAGGCTACCGTGTCTTTATAGAATTCCCAATATCGTCTAGAGTAGCGGTAGCCCAAGGAAATTTCGTCATCTGCATGAATGGATTCTTCATCTAATTCCATCCACTCCTCCCAAGAAGGTCGCGACAGAGCTTTCGTGTCATCTGTGTCAGCTGTGTGAAGTCCTTTTGTCGATGCCAAGACTCGATCAACTTCGTCCATCATTTGCGATTTCTTTTTCTCCTTCGCAAATCGCGGTCTGCATTGTTGTGGACACCTAGTAAACTCTAAAGTTCCTGCATCCCAATCTATCTCTGGATTGTGTTGTTGAATGTAGTCGAGGCCGATGATCAGGTCTCGATCATCTACATTGATCACTAGCATGGAGACCTCAGTCTCTGATCGCTTATCTTCAACTTCAACACTGTATAGACTTGGATCGGCCCGCCTTCATTTTTGGATCGATCTGTGTTATAGATGACTAGGGGTTTTTTGAGTGGTTTCACTCCAATGTTGTGTTTGCATACGAAGTCTTCGTGAATGAATACCGAGAATGCTCCAGAATCTAGGAGTGCCTGCATTTTCACGGATCCCTTGCTGCCGCTTACAGTAACTGGGAGATCAAAATTCTGACGACTTTTTGATATCTCAGTTACACTAATACAGTTGTAGCGGTTGCGGGATAGAGAGGCCTTCACGTCAGCAGGGACGACATGAGGCCGTTCTAAAAATCCGTGTCCCACGTCAACAACGACATGTCAATTGCTCCTATCTCCTCGATTTTGGCTGACGACTCGGGCTCCTTAGCAGTCTCTTTCTGCTTGCCCTTGTTGATGGCCTTCTTCTTCTTCTCTTCAACGAGCTTCTGTCCCACCAAGTGAATCAGCTCGTCGATACTCATGTCGCGAATCGACTTTTCGCCGGGCTTCTTATCTGGACACGCATTTGCCAGATGGCCCACCTTGCCACATATGAAGCATGTGCCCTTTGCACGTGCTGCTCGTGATCAACATCCATTGTGTTGGGGTCACGGGCATGAGTCGGGGCAGGGTGAGATGAATTCTGCACATGAGGATGGTGGTAAGCAGTTGTCTTTGACTGCTGCAGAGACGACCCAGGGTGGGCGTACATGCCACGGGCTTGATCCACTCGTTGGGCCCATTCGAGGTACTTCTCCCATGTAGCCGGCTGTGTCTCATGGCCGGCAATTGCATCCCGAATCGATTGTTTGATTTGGGTTTGGAGGAGGGAGAGGAGAGTTTGCTGGTTGTGGCCGGACAATGGGGCCCATCGACGGAAGTGTTTGGCATAAGACTGTACCGCTCCGTCATTGCGAAGATGCATCAGTGCCTGCTACGTGTCAAATTGTGAGTCGAGACGTCCGTATTGTCCAAGAAACTCTTCTTTAAATTTCTCCCATGAACTGACAGAAGCACCTTGGTTAAATTTGTCACTATAAGATGATGCCCAGTCTAGGGCTCCTTCCCTAAGCGAACCGAGGACCAGCGCGATATGGTCTTTTGAATGCTCCACTTCGTAATAAACGAAGTACATCTCCCACGACTTCATCCATTGTTCTGCCGTTGTTTCTTTCGTGGACTTTGCAAAGGACGTGGGCAGCGAGAGCTTGGGTTTACATATAGTGCCCTTGCACAGCACGTTGGGCTCTTTCATAGTTGGGATGGGGACATCAAGCGACATGGAGGAGAGAGTAAATGAGGTTGTGGGTCTGGGATTGGGGAGGCGGTGATACTCTCTTGCTGACTCCAACCTATAAAACAACAAATGTATATCCTATAGATCATAAAGTCAGTAGCAACGAGATTTGACGCGAATGGGCTCTCGATTTCTCACAGAGGTCCCTTGCGCTGGTTTGTGTGATTGATTATACTCGCAATTCGCAAGTAGATTACGTATCGCTGAATACTTGGAGAACGTAGAACAATACGAAGGAATGGCTTAACAGTTTTTATCTCTTCTCATGCTTAACGTGTACCGCAACTAAGGGGTTTTGCGGTCGTAGTTTTGCAGTCACAGTTTGTACGAAAGTGTACACGTATAGTCGCAAGTTCGCAGTCACAGAATCGCAGTGAGAGGAGAGCTTTAGTGAAGAGTAGCTGCAATCGCAAGTGAAACCGACGATTTTGAACTCTGTACTTGTGGGGGAAACTCGTGTCTGATTCGTACCGTACTATACATGAGTTTATATGAATTATGCTATGCATCTGAAATGTGAAATGATTGCGAGGAATGTGGTAAGTCTATCGCAACTATATCGCGGCGAGCATATCCTGTGAAATATCGTAAACTAGTAGGGAAAGGATCAGCCACAATGTCAATAATGAAATGCGGTACAAGTAAATCATGACAGCCCAGGGAAACAGTAACACAGGAATTATGGTGGCTGAATACTAAACTTGCTATGTTTAGATATGCACTGCACCGGTATGCGAATGATGCGGACGTATGCGTGGGTAAACATGCAGTCTTCTCGGGGCGTCTAGAGGAAGTGTGATACATCATGTTTCAGATGCGGACTGGTACGCACCTAAGAACAATAGTGGCTGCGATATGATGACACTTCGATGATGCGTGGCTGCGATGCATGTCTAAAGCATTCGCAAGGGTCCGGGAACTCCCAACGACATATTATTGTTAAGATGTGAGGTTAATCGGTCCGATCGCAACACGTGTGTGCCGCGAAGACAAGAACCACGCTATTTCTGGACCACAAATAGCTTCTTCGTGTTGTGTGATGCGCCAATATTGCGAATGTGGCCCTCTTCATATCATCTCTGTGTTGCGCAAGAATAAGCAATAAAATCGCGAAGATATTGGGTGCGTATCGTGTGCGTATCAGCAGACTGGTAAGAACCGGTGGGGCTTGAACGTTTGGATGTATGAGAGCATGGCCTTTCTCGGGACGGAGGGTGTTCAAGAGCGAGACATCGAGCCCTGAGGCTCTTGATTGACTCTCTCAATGAAGCGATGTCGTCCCGGAGTTCCTGGGTGACCTGGTCAGCTTGAAGGGCCTTCGCCTCAGCTTTCGATGCTCTGTCTGCCAGAGTGACTACGTCCGTGATACAGCTCTTGTTCTCGTTCTCGAGGCCATTCACTCGTCCCACTTGGGTGTTCACCGATCTGCTTAGTGAGATCGAGTCTTCCTCGAGTTCCGTGATACGACGGGTATGATCGGTCAGGCCCTCCCTGAGAAGGTTTGTCACCACCCTGGTCACGAATGCTTCGAGTGTTCCTATTGGGCCTGAGTCTGTGGAGGAGGAGAAATGGCTGTGGTTTTCGTGGTGTCCACGGATTCTCGGATGGCCCGGCTACATCCATGAGGCTCATCTGGATTGGTGGCAGCTGGGGTTGTGGGCTGAAAATTTGCTGTTGTGGGGAGTTCTAGCAACTCATATACATACCTCAGTGTAGGTTCGGAGGAGGTAGTAGAAGAGTCCAATGATGCAAAGGATTGAGATGAGGTGACGACAGTTTGGGTAATGATGAGAACAATCACGGGGTTGGACATGAGTCACAATAAAAGTTCTTTTTCTCAGGCGCATGGAGAGAATACAATTGGACACGATACAAGGGCCTCGCCATTCCCACCCTACAGCCAGAATTTCTTGCAGTACTGCACGTTCATCTCGAAAGACATTTCGCAAGTCTGAGGTTTCATCACCGAATTGAACACGCTATCGTGGCGTGGTAAATCTGACGAAAGGCGAAATGGAAATGAATTAAGTCGAAAATTTCCCACAAGGGGAGGGACGGTTGTCGTCGAGGTAGAGAAACACCTTCTCCAGGTAGACGGAGAGGAGGTGGAGGGTAAGGCATGCGTCGTACGGGATGCTGCGGGCCGACTGGTGGTAACGGAGGTCGTCGATGCGCTCGCGTCACGTCAGAAGCTGAACTGGTCGAGTCCTACTACGACGAGGACTGCAAGGGAGAACCCTTGTATGCATGTGCCATTAGCAACGGGGAGAGTGGTGGCGATGAACTCCTGGGACTTCCATTATTCTCAGTGTCGACGTAGAAGCGTGGGTCTCTTCAAAATGCTCAACACTTCGACTTCGAGCACGGCATCCACGGCGTTCCGGGCGATTTCGGTGGAAACTCATTCCTAGCTTCTTGGAGGGATGGCGAGGGAAGGCGGGCACTTCTCCTATGAAGTGCGCAGCCCTTGCGATGATGGCAGCTGTGTCGTCTTCTGTGATAAGCTCGGATCCCTCGACGGGTCGTTGTGCGCAATGACGGTGACCCAACCGCCCTCCTGGTAACGAGTAATGGAAGTCACTAAACCAGGTGGAAGGCCGTCAAAAGCTCATTCAAACTGTAACAAATAACCCAAAACTGTGACTAGTAGGCTTACTATCCGTGCGGGCGTTCATATGACAATTCGGTAAGTGAAAGCTGGTAACAAAAGCGTAGTTTCAACAAATTGAACGAGCTGACTTCCAGTAACAAAACCAGTCCTAAATAGCAAAATCTGTTTGCGTATGTATGGTTACTATCCACAATACTGCCTTACTCATCCGCTCACCAATCAGTGTCATCAACATGACACTCGTTCCTCTACCTATCACCTGATCTCGCAGGTGATCAATGTGACGCGTCCCAGCGTCTACTGGGCGTCTATGTCCAAATTGGGAAATTTGTTACAAAGCTCCACTAACCTATCAATTCTGGTCATGAGACACCTCTGGGGGACCCTCAGCCAATACAAACATTCATATTTATGAGGAGTAGGTATCACTGTGGTGATGGTGCCCTTCATTGTGAAATTAGTGAGTTTAGTAGTATACTCTTATAATATTTGCCAGGCTGATACACTCACTTTCAGGTTATCCATGTCCATCATGCTTCCAATACAAGTCCCCTCCACTGACTCATCTGAACCTTCTCGCAAAATGCCTCACCCATCAATCCAAGCTGTAAATACAGTGGAGTCCTTATTTGCTACTGATGAAGAGCTGGAGCCTTCACAACTGCAATATTTATTTTCCTCCCCCCCAAAATTGTCACAAGTTGGATAACAAATGTTGCACCTCAGTTTGTTCATTTTTTATTGAATTTCCACTCTTCTAGACTTACAGGGCTTTATTTCAAGGCACTTAACACTACAAGGGGTCTTGTTGTGAAAGTTGCATATGAATACAGGGAGGTTGGAATCTGGTCGGATAAGTCCAGAGTGGTAGCATACATGTAAAATATGTAGCTGAGAGAATGAGACCTAGCAGTAGCTGCCAAGATCTGTAGTGGAGTACAAGAGATGGTGGTCACACGTAGCGTGAATGTCGAGTTGTCGAAATAGTACACTTCAGCAAGATAATTGGGATATGCACTTCAGTAGAGCCTGAGGGGTGTTGCACTTCAACAGAGCCCTTTCTTACAGAAATATAGAATGTTGAGTCAAGAGAAAATGATTTTCAGTGGGAATGAGTGAACTGGGGGGATACAAGACACTGTTGAAATCAGGCCTGTTACACACAAACTCCTGTCGCAACCTCTGTCAGGCACATATGTTGTTATCGATATCTACAATGAGTATCTAAGAGCCTTGCTGAAAAAGACATGGTGCATCAGGGTCAGTCAGCCTCACACAATGGAGTCGGTCAACAAGCAGTGCAGCACAGAGCCCTATTTACATGCACAATGGCCGCCCCAAACCAAATGGGGATATGCACACATCTATTGTCAGTCCCATTGCATTCAGCATCCCTAAACTGTCAGCTACCCAAGAATATGGAGAGAAAAGGAATAGTGAAGCAAGACAAAATGCAGTAAAACATACTAATAAGATCCTGAATATATCTTTTAACTGAATGTCCACTCCTGCTAACATCTTTACATATCTGTCATGTGTGCATTTCATTGCCAGTGAGTTCTTGAGGCCATGTGGCCATCTACCTGTGAAGTCTCATATTTTGAGATATCGTTGTTGAGAGAATATAGTGTGAGCTACTGATAGTTTGAGCGTAAATGTTGAGAGTGTTGAATAGAAAGGATATGAAAGTCCGAGTCCAAAATGGGCATATCGTGTGAATCTACCAGTGTCATTTCTGGCACTACCACATCATGCCCCCGAAGCATCAGAAAAGAATCATTTTACTTATATTGTACATACAAAGCATGTATCTACATGTCCTTGACATATTTAAACATATCTAAATCAATGTAATGGTTGTACATAAAATTAAAATCCTCATCAAGGATCTGCTCACTAATCAAGGCAGAGTGGATAGGATCAGGGCCAAAATGAGACATGAGATGACATGGACATATGTAGTAATGCATCAGTGCTGATCACTGTGAAAGTGTGAACATGGTTTCGAGTCAAATGGACCATCAGATAACATTCAAACATTGCATTGGGGCCATACAAAGGCTGGAGCCAGTGAATATAGATGAGCAGGTGAAAGAAGGAGCTGAGGTGAGCAGGGAGATGAAATATGACCTGAATTTGAGCCAGGTGCAACCTACAATATCACATTACTTAGTATGTATTTTGAATTGTCTGAGAGAAGTACAAAAATATACCTGCAAAACCTTCCTCCCTGTGAAACTTGTCACAGTCTTCAACAATGAGAGCAGTGTCAAAAAATGCAGGTGTAGATTGATGTATCCCTTGCCATCGTTTGGCAGCAAATGTGTTGGGCAAGGAATGCAGTAAGAGCCTGAATGAAGTGTGTTGCACCATAATGTGATTCAAGGGTGAAGATCGAGAGTTGAGAATAAGTGGGTTTTTACATGACTTGGTATGCATGTGTGACATTTGAGTCCACTAGCACCTTCAGTGTCTTCACCTCCTCATCAGCATCCTTGCTGTCCTTGTTGTCACTCTTATTTTCATCCTTCTTGCTGGTATCTCCATCTCCCAATCCTTCATCTCCTAGCTGATTGCCCCAACTACTCACTCACCTGAGATATCCTGATCACAACTCGATCACTTTCTGGCACTGCAGCCACAGCATCATTTGGGCATAATGTTTGTGATGATTGCTAGCATTTTAAGCATTCTTTGCATAGTCAATATGAAGGTGCTCTGAGGTTTCTGTGTTGAAGCCATCAAGACATCCAAGGGATTGGACAACATTCATGTAGTGAAGCATCGAGTGGAATTTCAGAATGTTGAAGTGGTCATGAATGGTGAGCTCCTTGAAGATGCCTTTGTGCTGATGAATTTCTTCCCAGGCACTGTGCATCCATGTGAGTGTCACCTCAGTATGGACATGATACTGGGCATAGTAGATGAAGTTAATCATAGCATGCCCCACCTTCAATGCATGATTGACTAACCTGATATTCAGTGGGGCATCCTCCCAATCATCCAGTAGATTCTTATCTGGATGTGGGCATGTGGGACAATCAATAGCTAGCTCACTGAATGCAGTAGCATCAACACTAGTGGAATCATGCCCACATCTAGCATGCTTCAACATCTTGAGGTGTCATCATACTTACATAACATGTGTTAGCTGCTTGGAATGATTCTGAAAATACATATTAAGCCATCAAGCTGATCAACATAGGAGATAAGCTTACCTTTACAATCATTATGCCAGTATTATCAGTGACCCTCTGGAGCATCTGGAAGAAGTTGTACACATTGGTCTTGCTATGCAGGTTGAGTTCGTGAAAGAAGAAAAGCAATGTGAATGGAAATACAGTTGCAGGCCAGTTTGTAGCCACTGGGAACCAGCCAATGCACATAAGTTGAACTCATTGATGTAAAAAGCCATCCGTGGGTCTTCACACTGACAGAAGCAAATTCTGACAGTGTGGATGTCAGATAAATCAACCACAGTTATGTCATGTTGATAAGACTCGAATGTGACCCAAACTAAAACCTATAATAAACAACACACACACACTTTGTATGCACAAAGGTCATAGCATGGATTGGAAGTTACGAGGTAAGTCGCAAGTGGACCTAATGGCTTCTCATCTTGATTCGTGATGGTGTGAGGCCAAATGCGAGGCTCACACAAACTTCTCATGCTTCTTGAAAATGCAGTCGCAGTACTCGGGGAATGGAGTCACAGTTGCAGTGGAAAATGCAGTCATAGTAAAGAAGCCCAGTGGGAAACTCGCGAGATAACTCGAAATAAATGCAGTGTGAGATGAGTGCGAAATGCAAAGGTGATCATGATGAGTTGCAGCGCAGGAACTGAGCTCTGAACTCGAGGGGGGAAAACTTGTCTGAATTTGATAAAGTAGGTACAGGGTATTTATCAATGAATCTGAGTCGAAACATGTGAAAATGACCATGGACAGTGCTCGGAAGCACGAAGTAGGCATAACCAAAAATGTAAAGAAAAGAACGATGGTACGACGAGTGAAGGGATGCAAATTGGGACATATTGAAGAGGTAGGGGAGGGCCAAATGTGTACAAGTATATACAAAACATAATGACTGTGGCTGAACCACTAGGCCTGCCTTATTTGGAGGAAAAGGATCATGATACCCTTAGGAGTTGCAGCATAAATCTGATTGCCAGTACAATCTTGCCCTGACCATGTGAACATGTCTGAAATGGGCTCAAGTTCATCATGCTATTTCGAAATGATGCTGAAAGGGCCCATTTTATCATATGATGTTGTCCTCATCTGAGCTGATTGGGCCATCCGATCATATTGTCCTGACAGTCTGGCTCAGGGAATCTCCTGATGTGCGACTTGTGCATGTGCCAATGTGAAGATACTCCATAGTGCAGGAAGTCCTTGACCTGATTAGGGAACTTGATCCCAATCAAACTCATGATAGGTGGGCTGTGTGGTTGGTTCGCAGTCACTCTGCCGTGATTGCAAAAAGAATCAGAGGGTCACAATCATCACGTGCATATCAGCATTTAATATCAGGACAAGGACACACTCTGTTATGATGGCCGAGCTGAACCACAACACCGAGGTCCACAAAAGAAGCAGCCAAGAAATATTGGGAGTTTCATTTCTAAGAATTCACATTAGCAAAGATTGGGTTGAAAGAATGAGACACATACTTCAATATGATGAAGTGGAAGATTTTGATGAGACTTCACAAGACATGATGTGCATGCTAATTGCCATCCTGTGCAGCTCAAGCAGTGATAATGCATGTCCCTGACAACTTCACAGTGTGCACAAGCCTGTTCTTCAGACCCATCACAATCATTGATCCCATCCCACTGCAGCAACTCATCGAGGAAAGCTTGTCGAAAATGTAATCACTCACAGATCTTGGCCTTTTTGAGTAAGTTAGAAAATACATAAAGTATTCATATGAAACAACTTACTGCTCCTTGTTGATCTGGCCTAGCCCATTTAGCACTTGGTTTCACAGAAGGTCCTTCAGCGCTGGCAAGATTGACAGACTCAGGACCAGAAAACTGAGGTGATGGTAGTTGCAGCTGGACCTTTCTGATGGTAGGAGTTTTGGTAATTATGCATTGCTGGCCTAGTCAACCATCTGAAAGCTGGTAGACTGTGATGTTCTGAGTATCAGAAGTGTCTTGTGGAATGATGTTAAACTTGGGCCATTTTACATGGTGAAAGCTTTCCTTGGTTTTGCATTTAGAAGCCATATGACAGATCTTGATGAATCAGAGGAATGAAGGTAGAAGAGACTGACTGAGGTTGGGATGAAGATAGAAGAAACTAAAAAGGTGAATCAAAAAGAAGTTGAGTTGAAGTTGTTGCACCCGATATTGATGCCCTGTGCACAACTTCACAAACCAGCTTGCCCAACTTAGTATGTCACAGTCACATCTGCCTCAGTATACATGTAATTAGTACTGCAGCTATAGTATTCAATGTACCTTATGTATATCCAAAACTTGACCATGTAAATACAATACATATATATTTTCTTCTGCTCTTATCCTGTTGCAGATATTTAAATGGTCTTCCATGTTCATGGCCCAAGCTTGAACTTTATGACCTTCAAGCTTCAGCTTTGGCATTCAGTGTTCAGCATTCAGCATTTACTGTTAGGTATGATCTGGACAAACCAGCACCTTCTTAATCTTAGCAGCAAGATCAGACATTGAAACACAGGTTTGGTGAGTGGGAGTATATTACGATTCAGCATATGTGAAGATAAGCATAGCAACTATAATGAAAACAGACAAAAAAAAAACCACCAAATGCTAATTTAGAACCCTGACATGACTCTTTGCCTTGAACAATGTGTATTTTGCAATGGCTTCCAAACGACTGCAGTAATCTTTATACACAAAGTGAGAAATGCGAATTACATACATTGCAACCTTTGACCTTTGTCCTGTCAGAAAAACTGAGTGGTACATTAATGAATATCTTATCAATCTTTCATGATGCCTATTTTCTGATCTGTGGTTACAACATGCCAGCCACCTCATATGAGTTAGATTGAGTGCATTAATTTTCTCAATTATAAGACAAATCAGTAAATAGTAAAGTATGTAATCTCATTATAGAAGACTTACAATTGTCAATGGGGAGACCACGAGCAAAAAGAGCCATTTTATTGGCAGGGCATGCTTCATCATCAGGGCATGCTTCATCAGCAGGGCGAGCTGCATTGGGACCAAGCAGCATCTAATCTGGTGTGTCACTGTCCCCAAAAACAATTGTGCACATTTGCAAGATCAGAGCCCAGATATTGTTTACAGAGATGCATCTGTTGACAACAAGTGTCTCAGTTATCAGTATGCTGAAATCATTGAGAATTGTTGTGGATATGGTTGCATTGTCTGTGCTGTCTAGTAGGGTGCTGTAATGGCAGGTGATCATTGTGAACTTGCCTATTGTTCACGATAATGTTTACAATGATGCCGGGATCACCATGGACATTCTTGGTCATTGGACATTGAGATTACCTGGCTTCAGTCAAATAGGGATCAGGACTTCTACCATTGAAGGTCGTGTACTCTAAGATTGCATCCAGAGGAGTGGGAGGATGTTCAGAGATGAAATGCAATGAGTGCACCAGAAAATGAGGTGAGCACAGATCAGACAGCATCAAGTGGTCAAGATTGGGCAAGTTGGGCCCATGAGGACTGCTAACAGCTGAAGGTAATGCATGATGCATGACTATTGGGCTAACTGGGTGATGACTGGAAAGCATAACTATGAAGGAGTGAGTTTTTGATTTAATATACAAAAGACAAAGATTTTATTACTGGGGGAGGAATGATGGCAGTCTCTTTGGCAGCTGATTGCAAAATGGGTGTCAAATTACTTTGGTGCTATGCAAAAGCTGTCACAGATGAATCTACTCCTACAGACATGGTGAACAGGCCTTCACTCAGTCCAAGCTGTCCTATGACATTTTCACCAGACTGAGGGTAGCGAAAGAGCTCCACGTCAACTTTGAAGTGGTCAAGCTGTCATGCAAAGCTAAGAAGAACCTGCTAATATGGTACCATATTGGTGCAAGCAAGCAGCTCAAATGACTCAACAATGCACCAACGAGCATGTGCCTCCAAGAAGTTCATCATATAAAGACAGTTGGGGACCTGCTAAAGCTCCTTAAATGAGAGTATGACACTACTACTACCCCAAAGTACTCCCAGCGATGTGACTATCTGGACAAGATGTTCTTTGCAATTAACCATGCACTCCACCTGCACACTGCAAGCACTGTTCTTCAAATTTTGTCCAGCATTAGTAGGGCTAGCCTAAAATGGAGTATGAGGGACACACCTTAGTAGATGACATCAGTCATTGCAGAATATCCATCTGATGGGGTTGCTGGTCTATAGCTGGGACCACCACATCAAATCAAACCTGCTACAAGATAAAAAGTGGAGTGCAAGCATAAACCTTGATGGTGAGATCCCAGCCTCCATGCCATCCTGGATATGGCTGGTTAGGCATTGTAAGTGTGCTGTGACGAAAAACAAAGAGCACAGCTCACAATGTTATTTATGAGGAACAACAGGGAGATATCTCCATGAAACATGTCGAGCGCAAGTGGGTGTACTCTCCCATGTCTATGAACTTGTCATTGCACATCAAGGACAGCATGGGCATCAAGGATGCATTGACAGATAGCTCAACAGCCCTGCATCAATTCCCAGGTCACAGCTTTGCAACCTCTTTTATTGTAGTGTATCGTGTCTGATAATTGAAGTCAGTAGTGTGCAAGCCCCGATGTGATAGATAGTGTTGCAGGGTCCTGTCCTAGGACTGACCCTAGGACTGAGGACCAAGAAGGACTAGACTGACAAGGACTGGACTGCAACCCAGTATTTTTGCAGTCCAGTCTTGGTCCTGGTCCTCAGTCCTCATATTTTCGAAAATCTCAGAGGACTGCAGAAGACTGGTCAGAACTGGCCCTAAAGAGTCAGTCCATGACCAATCCTGACCAGTTTTATAAGCCATTCTAGTATGGTAAGCCCAGCTTTGCTTATGGTAGCTAGGTTTCATGCCTATTCCCAATTTGGTCAGACACTTACCTTTTTTGTATCTCTATTTCTTTTTACTATTGTTTGTGTCTACACACATTTTTCCCTGATAAAATGAGTAGTTACATGTTGACTCCCTCTCAGATGTATAGTAGAGTATGTCTAGATATGATATATGTATATACAAGCAGTTCTTGGATGAAAATAATAAAATTATTTCAAGATATCAATCCTCAGACCTGGTCCTGACCAGTTGTGACTGGTCTCGAGACTGCAGTCCTTCCATGGTCCTTGGAGGACTGCAGTCTCAGTCCGATCCTACTAAATTTGAGGTGGTCCAGTCCCAGTCCCAGTCCCCGGTCCCGACTTTTTTGGGCAAAGGACTGGACCGGACTGGACCCTGCAACACTAGTGATAGATCCACATACCCACAGGTGCATTTTTGCATTCAACATAGCCCAGATGATGCTGAAGATGTGAGTTGTTGAAATATGATGCAACAGCTCATTGAGCTCATTATGTTTCTCACTCACCAACCACCCATTTGTAAAGTCCAGTCAGTTCTCTTTCAGCAAAAATTTGAGCATTTCACACTACTTTCAAATAAGTAATCACATACACATTGAGAGAACAAGATGTGATACAAGTAGGAGATCAAACTCAGCACTTTCCTTGCATTCTTGCCACTGGAGCCTGAGCCTTCATCATCTGTTTCACCTTTGCTGCCTCCACAGCAGCCTTTATGATAATCTGCATAATGACAATCTGGTCATAGTGGGCCTACAATCCATATGTTAAGATAACCATGTAAAAAAAATTATATTTGCACTTACTCTTATTACTGAGCCTGTTCTATGTTCAACATGGAACACACCGAATCATGGGGGCAACATGTAGGAGCCCACACTCAAGTGACATATATATCTGAGCTGTAATGTAGGTTAAGCGAGAATTCAACTGTGATAAATAGCAGGTAACAACTTACTTGTTGATGCTATATGGGTGAATCTTCAATGCCAACATGGGCATAAATTATGAGCAATGGACAAACAAAAGAATTGGCTCTCAGACTGCATTCCTGAATTTATCAAGGTGCAATCGAAAAATGGGGTGACCCACTTCCACCGCATGATGTATCAGGCATTTCTGCAGACATGGCCTCTCCAGCTGCCAACAACAGAGGAGAAAAGTGCAGCAAAAGGTGACATTGAGAAGACTACCACAGATAAACTCCAAAAATTCAGAGATGTAAGTTCCAGTCACTAAAATGGTTTGTGTACTCACATGATGATATGCAGCATATTTATTGGTGGTTCCACAACTGAATGCGCACAGAATCATCTGGTCATAACACCAATCAATGATCAGTGCTGAATCTCATAAAAAAGAAAAACTATCATTTACATCCTCATCAGGTCTACTTGAAGCTTTACAAGGATAGGGTCATGTCTGCTATCAAGAAGCAATATGAAGAGTATTGCAAAGACCTTCCAGAAGGAGCTTTCATGAAGGATGAGTTTGCATTGTGGAACAAGCTTGCCATTGAACTTCTGAAGGCAGAATCAGCAGAGGTGCATGTCACACCTTTCAGTCCAGCACTTCTGTTGGTAACAGTCAGCTGGTCACCAGCTTTTTCTGTTACCACAGATGAACCAGCCCAGCCCGGTATTCTCATTTTCTCCATATTATCAGCCCAGCCAGCATTCTGTAACCACACTCCAGCTGGATTCTCGAGCACATGTCTTGTGGCCAATGAATTGTGCTGTCGGTGAACATCTTCAAATGCAGGAATCACACCCACGTATATCGACTGGCATAGTAAAGCAAATATCAAAAAGGTTATATCAAATGATGATTCTAATAAGTGCAGCATTTGAGCTCCAAATGCCACCCCAGTATTATCTCTCGGTATCACATTTGTAATTCATACCATGTTTGGTAATGACATTTCCAATCTGGCCTTTTCACATTTCCACACAAACTGGTATAATTAATGGAGCAAATACCATTCTCGGTCTGAATGTCACAGATAAACATGACATCTATTAAAGACTATTATATAATCAGTAAACACGGGCTTTTTTGACTATCTCTGCACATTGTGGAGTTAACTGCTTGGTGTCCACATTCAATGCACCATACAGTACCGATGTCAAGATATCACAGTGTTCTATTGGTTGTGCATATGAAACAACAAATAACAATGTTCAGTTTATACCATCAGCAGCATATGTGAATGTTTCATAAGAGAAGCACACCTGTTCATGAAGCAATTGATACAGCTTTCGGTAATGGCATTGTGAATGTGGCCTTTGAGATTGAACATGACTGGTATAATTACCGGAGCAAAGAACATTGCCGGTCGGAACATCCCTAAGGTAAACATCAAATGTATTCAACTATTACCGAAGCAGTAAACATGAGCTGTCTGACTTTTTCTGTGTCATTGTTAACTGCTCAGTATCAATATTCAATGAACTGTATGGTATGTATGTCGTTATGTTGCGGTGTTGAATCGGTCATTTCAGCGTTCCAAAATGAAACAACAAAAGAAATATCCATTGATACAATCTGCAGCACAATACATTGACTAATTGTACACCTGCCAAATCCTGCTTCCTTCAACTACTTTCAACGAGGGCCACAATTGCCAGTCAGTGATGATCCCACCTCACTGCCAGGATGTTCGACCAATTTGAGCATGAACAGCATGGGTGTGGAGGGGATGCCATGGAGGGGGGTCGAAGAACAGGGTGGATGAACCACCAGAGTGATTGCTGATGACACTCAGCATGGTGGGCTGCACAGCACGTGGTGTGCCGGGTGCCACGTTGGTGATCAGGCTGGAGGATGACCCCGGCATGCCACTTCGTGATGTCACAGAATCACCTTCTTCCTCAAGTTCTCTGACTGGGGAGGACCTGCCCGGTGAGCCGGGTGGAGTGCAGTGCCCAGGGTGAGGGGTGAACAGCCTTTGCATGGTGTGGATGCCGGGGAGGGAGTGGACGGGGAATGTGAAGACATCTGCTACATCCGGTGAAGTCTGCAAATCAATATTCAAATGGATTTACCGCTGGTAAATGATGACTCACCTGCATGACCCACATGAATGTGACCACGGTCACAAATGCAATGTATGTGTTGAATGGTGTGGTAAGGTGTGGCAGAATCTGGCCATCCATGGTAATGGAGGCAGCGACCACATGCATTGTTGAAGAGTGCTTGAGCATGTCAACCACAGTGTTCATCATGTCAGACTCCATCTTATTTGCCTTGAGCTGCTCTTTAGTGGTTTGGCAGGTCTAGAAACCACTCAGCATATGGACCATTCCAAACTGTTAGTGAACATATTGCTGACGATACACACTCACAGCATATGCACAAGGGGCTGCATGTGAAGTGTCATCAATGGGGCAAAAATGTGAGCATTGACGTGAAAATTGCTGGAGTCACATTTGAAGTGGGTGGGAGATTCCATGGTAAAAATGCTGGTTGGATCAATCTGGTGTCAGGTCTATTTAATTGAAGCGACATAATATTTGGGAGGCATAAGTTTTACTGTCCGTTCCTTCATTGACAGATGGGGCACTTGCCACTATGATGGACTAGACCTACAGCACCAGGAAAGGCTGCTAGTTGACAGGTGTAACCATGCCTGCAGCTTCAGTACTACAATTATAGGGGCTGACCTTAACTATCTCTGCATAGGTAGGCTTGGGGGAGGGTGAGGCAAAGTCACTTTTGAGCAGCACTCTAATTTTGTTGTCATTTGTTAGCATCAGAAGGTACTTGACCACCATTGGAGAAAAGCCTACTGACAAGATTGCCAGGGAGTAGTTGGCCAGCTTATGGTCATAAACATAGTTCACACCATCGAAGTCTTTCATGCAGATGTAGGTGTAACAAATTTCCCGATTTGGACATAGACGCCCAATAAGCGCTGGGACGCGTCGCGTTGATCACCTGCGAGATCAGGTGATAGGTAGAGGAACGAGTGTCATATTGATGACATTGATTGGTGAGCGGATGAGTAAGGTGCTATTGTGGGATAGTAACCATACGTATGCAAACGGACTTTGCTATTTAAGATTGGTTTTTGCTACCTGGAACGTCAGCTCGTTCAACTTCGTTGAACATTTGCTTTCGTTGCCAGGTAAGCTGTTTGTATATTAGTTGTACTTAATATTAACTTCGTTGAACATTTGCTTTCATTGCCAGCTTCCGCTCACCGAAACCAATCGTACAAGTCGCAAAACCGGGAGTAAGCCTACTCTGTCGTGGTTTTGGCTATTTGTTACAGTTTGAACGAGCTTTGCTTACCGTCCCCCCTCGTCGATTCAGTGACTTCTATCACACGCTACCAGGAGGGCAGCTGGGTGACCATCATTGTGCACAATGACATCGTCTCTGGAGAAGAAGTTGTCGCTGAGGACGAGGCCGCTGACGTCGTCGCGAGGGCCGCACACTTCATAGGAGAAGTGCCTTCCTACTACCATCCTATTCCCCAGGAGAAGAGGAACGAGTTCCCTACCGAGATCGCTCGGAACCCCGTCGACACCGCGTACGAACACCGAAGCGTCGAACACTTCGAAGAGACCCGCGCTCTCTACATCGAAGGCGAAGACGACTGGAAGCCCCAGGAGTTCGTCGTCACCCCCATCACCGATGACACCCAGCATGTCTTAGGCTACTCCCTTGCAGTCCTCACCGCCATAGGACTCACTCAGTTCAGCTTCAAACGTGATCGCACTCGCGTTGACGACCTTCGGTGGCACGACAACGCCCGCAACGTCCCATACGACGTTCGTCTCTCCCTGCACCTCCTTTCCGTCTACTTGACGAACGTGCTCCTTTACCTCGACGACAATCGTCCCCTCCCCCTCTGGGAGATCTTCGACCTAGTCAATTTCCACTTCGCTTTTCGTCAGATTTACGAAGCACGTGAAACGTGCACAAGTCGTGCGAGGAAGTCGCGGAGCTCGCGAAGCGTCTTTTGAGACCAACGTCCAGTACTGTGAGAAGTATTGGCTTTAGGAAGGGAACGGCGAGGGTCTAGTATCGTGTACCAATTGTATTCACTCCGCGTGCTTGAGAAAAAGAACTTTTGTTGTGACACATGTCCAACCCCGTGATCATTCTTATCGTTACCCAAACTGTCGTCACCATTGTCTCCATCCTCTGCATCATCGGTCTCTTCTACTACCTCCTCCGAACCTACACGGAGGTTCATATATGAGTCGCAAGAACTCCCAGGACAGACAGAACAGATCTTCAGCCCACGTCCGCGACTCCCACCCATCTGGACGAGTCTCATGGACGCAGCCGGACCATCCGAGAATCCGTGGACACCCGCGGAAGCCATGGCAATTCCACCTCCTCCTTCATAAACTCAGGCCCAACAGGAACTCGAAGCGTTCGTAACCAGGGTGGTGACGAACCTTCTCGCGGAAGGCCTGACCGATCATACCCGCCGCATCACGACACTCGAGGAAGACTTGACCCCATTGACCCGAGTAGTGAATGCCGGAGTAGGTCGGGTGAACGGCCTCGAGGAAGAGAACAGGAGCCGGATCGCGGACGCAGTCGCTCTAGCAGACAGAGCATCGAAAGCCGAGGCGAAGGCCCGTCAAGCCAACCAGGTCATCCAGGAACTCCGGGATGACATCGCTTCGTTGAGGCTGTCGATCAAGAATCTCAAGAAATGATGTCTCGCTCTCGAGAACCCTCCATCCCGAGGAAGGCCACGCTCTCATACGTTCAAACGTTCGAGCTGGAACGTTTCCTACCGGTCCGCCTCCCCCATTCCAGACCCACGACCCGCTTCACCCTCTCCCCCACGTCAACTGATGTCGAGCGCGTACCATCCCGAATCGGATGGATCGACCGAGCGTGCAAACCGAACTCTCATGCAGATGCTACGTCAGTGTGTTGGCTCGACCCAGAAAGACTGGGTCGCGAAACTGCCCACTATAGAATTTGCAATCAATATTGCCCATTCGGATAGCACCGGATACGCACCATTTTTCTTGAATACCGGTCGGATGCCGCGTGCCATGATTTGGAATGATGCACACAAGGATGAGTATGAGAGGGCCCGACGCGCTGCATGAGGGCACTATTCGTAAGCCCAAGTTCCCTGCTCCCGTGTCCTTCACCAAGCCTATGAAGGAAATGACCGCGGAACAGTGGATGAAGGCATGGGAGACATACTTCATTTATTACGAAGTCAGATGGTCGACGGATCGTATCGCTTTGATCCTTGGGTCGCTCAAGGAAGGAGCCCTAGACTGGGCGTCCTCTTACAGCGACAATTTCAACAACAATGTTCCAGTCGGTTCGTGGGAGGAATTTAAGAAGAAGTTTCTCGGACAATACGGATGCCTCGATTCACAATTCGATGCGCAACAGGCGCTGATGCGTCTTCGCAATGACGGGTCGGTACAGGCATATGCTGAACAGTTCCGTCGCTGGGCCCCCACATCCGGACACAACCAGCAAACCCTCCTTTCACTCCTTCGAACCCAGGTCAAGCAGTCTATTCGAGATGCGATCACCGGTCATGAAACGCAACCGGACACCTGGGAGAAGTACCTCGAATGGGCCCAACGAGTCGATCAGGCCCGCGGCACTTACGCCCACCCCGGATCGACTCCACAGCAGTCAAAGACGACTGCTTATCATCATCCCCACTCGCAAACTCAGTCTCATCCCGCTCCGACTCATACCCGCGACCCCAACGCAATGGACGTTGATTGCGCGGCGGCACGCGCAAAAGGAGCATGTTTTGTCTGCGGCAAGGTGGGCCATCTGGCAAATGCGTGCCCAGATAAGAAGCCCAGCGGGAAGTCGATTCGTGACATGAGTATCGACGAGCTAATTCGTCTCGTTGGAAAGAGCTCGTCGAGGAGAAGAAGAAGAAGGCCGTCGACAAGGGCAAGCAGAAAGAGACTGCTAAGGAACCCGAGTCGTCAGCTAAGATCGAAGAGATAGGAGCGATCAGCACGTCATCGTCGACGTGGAACACGGATTTTTAGAGCGGCCTCATGTCGTCCCTGCTGACGTGAAGGCCTCTCTCTCTCGCAACCGCTAAACTGTATTAGCGTAACTGAGATATCAAAAAGTCGTCAGAATTTTGATCTTCCAGTCACAGTAAGCGGCAGCAAGGGATCCATACAAACGCAGGCACTCCTAGTTCCGGAGCTTTCTCAGTATTCGTTCACGAAGACTTCGTGCGGAAGCACAACGTCGGAGTGAAACCCCTCAAAAAACCCCTAGTCGTCTACAATGCAGATCGATCCGAAAACGAAGGTGGACCAATTCAAGTCTATACGGTGTTGAAGTTGAAGATAGGTGATCACGAAACGGAAGTCCCTATGTTAGTGACCAACGTAGGTGACCGAGACCTGATCATAGGCCTCAATTACATCCGACACCACAATCCGGAGATAGACTGGGATGCTGGAACCTTAGAGTTTACTAGATGCCCCAGGGATGCGGACCAAGGTTCGCGAAGAAGGATAAGAAGAAGCCGCAGATGATGGAGGAAGTTGATCGAATCTTGGCATCGACGAAAGGACTTCGTACGACCGAGACAAGTGACGCGAAAGCCCCACCGTGGCCTGCTTGGGAAGAACGAATGGAACTAGAAGAAGAGTTCATTCGTGCAGATGATGAAGTCCCCCTGGGATACCGCTATTCAAAGCAATACTGGGAGTTTTACAAGGACACAGTGGCCTGGTACGAGGTTGATTCACATAATCCCGAGTCTAACGCAGTTCTCGACCAATGGGTAGAGATTTGTGCAAAGTACACCAAGTCGCAAGAAATCGAAGAAGCGGCCCAAGCGGAAAGCAGAAGAAAGGAATGGAAGGAAGATCGTTCCGACCACCTCCACGATTTCGAGGAGTCTTTTCTAAGACGGCATGTGAACGCTTCCTACAGCAAATCTTACGATCATGCGATTGATTGATGCCGGACCAAAACCTCCCCCATCTTCGAAGGTTTACCCCTTGTCACCGGAAGAAACCCGTCAACTGGAGAGTTCTTGGAGAGAACCTCCGAAAGGGTTACATCCTCCATCGAAGAGCCCTGTCGCGCGCAGTCTTCTTTGTGAAAAGAAAGATGGATCTCTTCGACTCGTCCAGGACTATCGAAAGCTGAAGCAGTCACGATCAAGAACCGCTATCCACTCCTCGTATCAGCTCTTGATCGACAACTAAAGGGCGCCAAGTACTTTACGAAGCTTGACCTACGTTGGGGATACAACAACGTCGGATCAAAGATGGTGATCAATGGAAGGCGGCTTTCAGGATGCACCGAGGTCTATTTGAACCAACCGTTATGTTTTCGGTCTTCATGGTTCTCCAGGCAGTTCCAAGCGATGATGAACGAGATTCTAAAAGATCTCATTCTCGAAGGGCATGTGGTGGTTTATCTTGACGATTCTTATTTTCACCACCGACCTTCGCACTCATCGACGATCACGCCGAGGTACTCAAACGCTTGCAGAGTAGAGACTTGTTTTTGAAACCGGAGAAATGCTTGTTCAGAGCTGTCCATCGACTATCTCGGTATGATTATCTCGCAAACTCCGTCTCCATGGATCCAAAGAAAGTCGAAGGAGTTCTCGATTGGCCAGCACCAAAACCGTCAAGGAAGTACAAGCCTTTCTAGGTTTGCGAATTTCTACCGACGCTTCATTCAAAGCTTCGCAGACGTCTCTAAACCGTTGAACGTTTTAACTCGAAAGGGCTTTAAATGGCAATGGGGACAGGAACAGCAACACGCCTTCGAGACCTTGAAACACGCATTCACCTCAGCGCCCATCCTAAACTTCCCGATCTGGACCAGCCGTTCAGATTGGAGACGGATGCTTCGGACTTTGCTACAGGTGCTTTTGGAACAGCGAGACGAAGAAGGAGCTTGGCACCCGGTCGCCTTTTATTCCAAAGGGCTTAACGAACACGAACGCAACTACGAGATTTATGACAAAGGAGTTGCTCGCAATCATTCGTGCCCTGGAAGAATATAGGCACTACCTCGAAGGAGGCCCTCACCCGGTTGAATTTGGTCGGACCACAAGAACTTGAATACTTCCGAAAGGCTCAAGACTAACGCGTAGACAAGCTCGTGGTCCTCTATCTTACCCGGTTTCAACTTCACGATTCACACGTCCGGGAAAGACATGCAACGAGCAGCCGCTATCGCGTAGAACCGACCATGAAGAGGGGGTCGCCTCAGACAACAGAGACAAGGTCTGTTAAAGGGGAGTACTTCCAAGCCCTGCATCCAGCCTGGTCATGCGTCGATCGTCCCCGACCAATCCTTACTTGATCGCATTCGTGAAGCTCTCACACGTATGAAATCGCGACCGAGGATTCAAAAGGCGATGGCTCATGGCCCACGTGAACTCACTGCTGGTCTACAAGACTGGAATGTAGACAACGGCCTACTGCTACACCGAGGAAAGTCTACGTTCCGAAGGACAGATGCTATTCGCAAGGAAATCGTTCAATTACACCATGATCATCCTACCGCTGGTCATCCAGGATGCTGGAAGACGTACGAACTTGTCAGCCGTAACTATTGGTGGCCGGGCTCTCAGTGTATGTCCGGAACTACGTCGACGGCTGTGACGCTTGTCAACGTAACAAAACATTTCCTCGACAACCGTACGGTCCTCTACAGCCCAACGAAATTCCAGACCAACCTTGGGACATTACGACAGTCGACTTGATCACGGGCCTACCTGAAAGCTCTGAACACGATGCCATTATGGTCTTGCCGATCGAATGATGAAACGAGCACGGTTCTTCCCCGTTCATGGTACGATCGACGCTCAAGAAGTCGCCGAGGTATATTATCGAGAAATATGGTCACAGCATGGATTGCCGAAGAAGATCATCTCGGACCGTGGAACCAGTTCGCGTCACGAGTGTTTAGGAGCTGTGCAAGTTCTCGAAATAACCTCTGCCATGCCACCGCTTACATCCACAAACCGACGGTCAAACAGAACGGATAAACCAGGAACTCGAACAATATTTACGCATTTACTGTAACTTCCGCCAAGACGATTGGCACGATAAACTTATGAAGCGGAATTCGCGTACAATAACCAAGCTCACGAGTCCACCAAGGTTTCTCCATTCTACGTGGACTTAGGACGTCATCCACGGGCAATGCCAGATCTTGTTACAGCAGTACGACACCCAGACTTGGACACCCTCATGCGCGAACGTGAAGCTGCCCGAAAGAAATCACAGGCAGCATTGCAACTTGCAGCAGATCATATGAAATGTTACTATGATCATCAGGTACAGCACACGCCTCAGTTCAAAGTCGGTGATCTAGTCTGGCTGGACGCGCGTA
Organism: Grifola frondosa; assembly: GCA_001683735.1. Classification (NCBI taxonomy): domain Eukaryota; kingdom Fungi; phylum Basidiomycota; class Agaricomycetes; order Polyporales; family Grifolaceae; genus Grifola; species Grifola frondosa. The sequence continues at coordinate 877,543 of LUGG01000014.1, forward strand.
ACATTCGTACAGAGCAGCCAAGCAAAAAGCTGAGCGCAAAACGTCATGGTCCGTTCGAAATTCTCGAACAGGTTTCACCGCTCAACTTTAGGCTTAAGCTCCCTCGAACTTGGCATATCCATCCAGTCTTCCATGTGTCCTTGCTGTCAGCCCATAAAACAGATCAAATTCCAGGCTGGAAGCCGACGAAACCGCCTGCGGTCATCATTGAAGGAGAACCTGAGTACGAAGTTGAAAAGGTTCTCGATTCGCGATGTTCCTAATCGTCTTCAGTACCTCGTAAAATGGTAGGATACCCCAATCCGAGAATTCTTGGGAACCTCCTCAATCTTGACAATGCCGCCAATCTCGTGCTGATTTCCATCGAACACACCCCTCCGCTCCACGACAAATCAGCCAATTATCGATGAACATGCATTTTCAACGTTGATCAACTAACTGTTGTCGATAAACTGCCGGGATTTGGACAAGAGGCTTGTTGGTCACGAAGCTCGTCGGAGAAACTCGCCTGAAGAGGGGGTAATGTAACAAATTTCCCGATTTGGACATAGACGCCCATAGCGCTGGGACGCGTCGCGTTGATCACCTGCGAGATCAGGTGATAGTAGAGGAACGAGTGTCATATTGATGACATTGATTGGTGAGCGGATGAGTAAGGCTATTGTGGGATAGTAACCATACGTAGCAAACGGACTTTGCTATTTAAGATTGGTTTTTGCTACCTGGAACGTCAGCTGTTCAACTTCGTTGAACATTTGCTTTCGTTGCCAGGTAAGCTGTTTGTATATTAGTTGTACTTAATATTAACTTCGTTGAACATTTGCTTTCGTTGCCAGCTTTCGCTCACCGAAATCAATCCGTACAATTCGCAAAACCGGGAGTAAGCCTACTCTGTCGTGGTTTTGGCTATTTGTTACAGTAGGGCATATCAAAGCAGAGTTACAGGCATTGAAAGTTTATTGCATAGTGTGCATGTTGATCTTTCACTTGCAGACCCCTAGGCTTTTATGATTAGTGAGCATGCAATGTTTGAGCCTCCAGGCACTTCATCTCCAGCCAACTGGATGCACACAGCTATGGATGTAAACATGAAGATGGGGCCATCAATGTGAAGCAGGAGTTTCTTTACACAAACTAGTTGAAAGTATGTAGAGACAGACTACAGGCCACAGGTATGGGTATTGACAAGTGGCAAAAAAGTGTATTACATTCTCCTATCTCTCGCCTAGAATGGGACAGCAATGGTGATGGCACTGGGGTCACTACCTGTGGTTAAGTGAGGTTAGCATAGGAAGCATAGGCTGTGTGGATTTCCTTACAGCATGATGGTGCATTAGAAGATCACTGCTTAGTGAATACACATTGCTCAACCAGGTACAGATCAGGTAGCTATTGAAGAGATGAAGGAGAAGATGGCAATATTGAAACATAGCCAAGGAGTGTGTTTGGGTGGGGAATTCTTGGATATTGTCATTGTTGACATTCTGTGACATGCTTCAGTGCTTGTTTGCAGGGGGCTAGACAATTGATACTTATGCATTGGGTCTCAAATGTGCAGGTAGTCCATGATTCAACCAACATGGAGGCAGATCCAATCATAGAAGGACAAGGTGAATGGTAGCAGAAAATTATCAGAAAGGTAAGCATGTTAGACCTATCTCCTGCTCTGAAGAGGACTGTCTGTTTTTCAGGCCAAAGAGCATAGGCACTATAAATGTGAACAATGTTCAGGTTGTCAAAGTGAAGGGATGAGCCTGCACCCAGGCTGATGTCAGGCAGGTCAATGAATTACCAGACTGGCTCTAGAACCAGAAAGTTAATATGTCTTGCATTGAGCTTTGCTGCATTGATTGCTGGGTGTGAATGGGGGGAGGACACTCCTGAATAATTGTGATGATTGCCCCTCATTTTGAAACTGCATGTTAGCTAGCTGGAAGGATAGCTCTGGGAGCACGGTCAAGGATGCTTTGGCTGGGTGGGACCAGTATAAGATGAGGGAGGAAGACAGAAATGAAGTCATGGGAGGAAGAGATGAGAATAAGGATGGGAACAGGGATGGAGAAGGAGGAGGAGGAGGGGAGGGGAGGGGGAGGGGAGGGGGAGGGGGAGGGGGAAAAGACACTAGTGGTAATGCTGGGAGCCAAGACCAGCCATAATTCTCTGTGAACAATGTTGGGAGATTGAAAGAGGAAGGTTGGATTAGCGACAGCCTTGGGCTGGTTCTTATGCCCAGAGTATGCTTAAGTGATCTCACTTAGATATTTAGTTTATCAGGGGGCACCAGACATGGGAGAAATACATGGTAGGTGCAAGGACATTGCACCAGACATTTTTAATCTTTGCAAGCTATAGCTGGCATTGGCCATCTGCTGGGGGCAGTGATATTTGCAGCTGATAGCAGTATTTCAGACAGTATGAAGACAATTGTTTTGAGATATGAGTTTTCATTATGGATATGTCATGATTATTATATAATCCTCTACAATCTTCATATGTTACAACACATGGCTCATAAAGGAATACCAAGCCTGGGATCATGGTAAAAATGTTACACTAGTGGGCATGGGGCAGCCTCATGAGGGCATTCATGTGAAAATATAACAGGAGAGCACAGATGAGCATAGTCATCTCTCTGAGCTCAGTTTGCCCATGCTCAGTGAAGCATTGGTTATTGTGCAATGTCAAGCTTGTATGTCACAGGCCACACACTGTCATGCACCAATCTGGATTGATATTCGGACATGGCAATTTCATTGACCTGCACTATTCATGCACATGACAGCATGTTGAAGTATGCAAAGAACAGAATAATAGCATGTAATGGACAACATTATAAGCCTTTATTGTCACTTTGATGCATCAGCTATTTTTGTCTGTTTGGCTAAAGTCAGGCCCTCTGCATCCATCCTCTTTATTGATACAGACCAAGAACATTATGACCTGGCACCAATCCCGGATGTGATTTGCATGATTGGTGGCCAAGTAAATTTTACAGGTTGAGTTATGCACATTATTGAGTATTAAGAAACTCAGATTATTATCTTAGTGAGGAATCAGTTAGGAGATTGAGAAGTAAGAGTAGGAGTACCATACCATTGCATTCAATACTAGTGATACTGATGGTGGAGCTGGGTTAGGCAGCATACACACCAAATTATGGGCACACCCAAGCTGGATGATGATTTTGTGTCCTTTTCATCAGATCTGGCAATATTTTCAGAAGATATGCAGTTATGGCAACAGAGAGTTTGAGTTTGGACAACTTATCCTTCCCAAAATCCTCACTATTGCATGTTCGCTTATGTATGAAAGATCATCATTATTTTGTATGTGTCATATTCAGCATTGCCCATTGTCTGTTATCACTGCAGATTGTATCCACTGACCAGCATGGTACTGCATCATGATTCCCAGTAGCTCTTTATATGAACACCCCCTCTCCCAGTCCATTTTTTATGAGGACTTATGTGATCTGGAGCAGAAGGAAGAGACAGTCACAAAGCCAGAGGAGCATAGTAATAAAGAATTGAAGGATGATCTTTATGATCCTCCCTCAAAGCCAGTAAGCAAGGACCCTAGAGAAACAAGAGCATGGCAGGAAAAGATGTATCAAGATAGTTCAAATTAGGACAAAGGTTACCTCACCAGGATAATGTATCCTTGCAAATCTCCATGATGAAAAAGTTAGTGAAGAAGAAGACTATCAAAGACAGTTCAGGATGATTTGGAAATGTACAAAAATCTGTATATTCCAAATCGGGAGTATCAACTTGTGAACATCATATTAATTGCACATATATATTGACAGCACATTACATTTCAATGAAACAAGTCTCTGACACACTTCCATCATGTCTAACACACTTTATCCTCAAGTATTGTCTATTGCAGTCTGCTTAGTTCAAAGTTGCCCTCACATTTCCATCCTGATACTCTGAGAGGATTGAGGACACTATGATCTTGCACCACTCCTGGGCCCGATTCGAATCATGGACTTTTATGTCAACTTTGTTGGGAAGGTGTCATGTGTGATTGAATATCAAACCAGCCACATAATTGTCATGATCAAGCATGAAACAACAGAGTAAAAAGTTAGATTAGCAGTGCCATATGAGCTGGTGCACTACAGATGGTGGGGATGGTGGACTTGGGCAGCCCAGACAGTGCACTGAATGGTGGGAGCTTTGAAGCTAGATAACGACTATGTCATATTCCAACCAAACACAGTCATTTTCCCAGGAGACATTCAATTGTGGCAGCAGCAGTTGCAGGGAGTCTAGAGATATTCAAAAGGGTTAAGGTCATGATGTGTCACAACTTATCTCCTTCCTTTCCCTTCCTTATCCATCATATTCATCTCCCATTGTGTATCACACTTCACTCAGTTTGCCTTTTGTAATTTGGATTGTGTCAGCAAAGACATACTGTGATCATTTCTGCTTAGTTGAGCAGACTTATGACTCTTTGCCGATGAATATCCTAGAATATCCTGGAAGGACAAAAGGCCCTGAAATTTCCCAGAAGATTATAGTCTTAAAAGAAGACTTTAATCAAAAATTCCCCTTCCAAATTATTCTGGAATAATACAGAAACTTGGAAAACCTGCTAGAATATTTTAGTAGACTCCAAAGTATCACAGAATTATGAAGAACACCCTAGGAACTCATAAAATCTGGGAGAATTCTCCAGAAGCAGATAGACCTGTATAGAATGCACTAGCAGTCAAGGAAGCTTCCAGCAACTTCCAAATGTGATTCATCAGCAGAAAAATTGGTGGATTGGTAAGCATTTGGGGTGGATTAGTCAGTTATAGAATAGAACTTTCCAAAAACATTCTGTAGACTATATAAGCTGGAGCAAACAAGGAGCCCAGGGATCTGATAATCCTTTTTTATTATCAAAAAAAATCACCTCCAAAGCTCTCATTCCTCAGCCAACCTTAGCTTTGAATCAGATTTTCTTTCTCTGATTTTGAGGCCCACTTAAGTGTGTGGTCTAGGCTTACCTGTTTGTGAAGTATTCTCTGAATTGTCAACTGTTCAGGCAAGAGATTCTGGAAGCACAAGTTCAGGCAGAAAATATTGGACCTTTATTAGGACAGTGGAGTAATCCTGTCACAAAAGGGGGCATACCACTTCCCTAAATTGTTAACTGTCCAGGCAAGAGATTTTGGAAGCACAAGGTTAGATAGGAAGATTGGTAGACTTTTGTTAGGACAGTGAAGGTAATCCTGTCATAAAGGACATTAGGTACACACTGTCAGTTTAAGAAATTGGTTGTTTGTATTAGGTTTTGGGAAGTCCATCTTGTAAGTGATTACAAAGTATAAATCTCTGGAAAGAAGTTCAGGAGCATTCCTAATCAGCAAGCAGAATCAGTATTAAAGTCAAAGTACTGCAAGAAGGCAGTAACTTTGAAAAGAAGTTGGAAGCTTACTAACAAGGTAGACTATTTGAGTCTAGCCTAGTCTTTTTCTTATTCCCCACAGATATACTGCGAGTAACCAAGTACTGTAGGATACTTCACAGAGTATTTTTGAAGTCTCCTGTGATATAGTGTGTCTTCATGCAACTGAACTCAACTGAGCCTCTATTAAGCCAATAACAAATGATTTGACCTTTCCTCTCTGAGTAGATGTGCTCACACATGTGGATGCATGCTTTGCAGGCTCTCTATGCATTAAGGAGAAAAGGTTCAAGCTCTGGTGAGAGTGTGAAAAGGACTGGTAGATGAGCCATTAAAGGGTCCAGTTTGCTGCAAGACACTGGATCAGCCTTGTTGACCTTCATGTTGACATATTCTAGTCTGAAATGGATATTGAGAGACATACTAAGCACCTCTGTGTATTGAATGAACTTATTTGCTTGAAATTTTTAGCTATGGCCATGTGTGACTACACCAATGACACCAAAGTTGTTGTCATGCACAAGGATATCAAAGTCTCTATATCCTACTACTCAATGAATTCACTGCAAACTCAACTACAATTATCTCTGCCCAATTGATATCATGTCTGTGTGTCTTTCACTAGGCAGTAGAGAGGCTTCATCACCATGTGGCCCATCTGTCATCTATGATAACATCAATATTCCAGTTTGTCAAGGTGTCAACCCAGATGCCAATATCCTTAAGCAGTCCACAGAGTGTGAGCAAGTGCTGCACCCCAGACACTTCAAGGGTCTAAAGCCAGCAGATGAGATCAGAGATCATCGAGCGAGGGGAATATCAAGGTGCATGCTTGTTTAAAAATGAGGTGATGAAGGTGCAGAGGTTTGTAAGATAACTGTGATCTCAGGGTTAAATGAAGGTAATGTGGGATAGTGTGCCATTGATGAACATTGCATTCTTCTGTGAGACTTGCCCATTTTGAGCTTTCTCCAGAAATGCAGTAAGTTTCACAATGTACTTCTGATATTTAGCTTCCAGTAGTGAAACTGTCCTGTTTCACAGACCCCAAAGAAAACTGATGTATATAGCCTCAAACACATAGTTCTTGCACCTTGTCTGGTGCAAAGATATCATCCAGACCATAGCTGTATATAAATGTATGTGGTGGGTCCCCAACACCTATTTGAAACCAAAAGTTGAATAGGTCACCAACTCATTTCCAGTTCGGACCAATCTTATGAGCCTTGAGAACATCAACTACCATATTCATGGGTCCACCTTGTATGCCTACTCCCAACATGATTCCAAATGGTACAACATGGTCAATGTAGAAAATGCCCTCCTTGCATTGAATCACAAGGAATGCCTTGTGTGCCAGGAAGATGGTAGATTGTGGAAAGTGAAGTTAATATCGAGGGAGGCTGCTTGCATGCCCAAAGATGCAGCTGCAACCTGAACACATTTCATAATTAGAGATGTCATGTGTATGCATTGAGAACAGGATGGCAGATTGCACATCTGCAACATAGTGGCACGATGATAGGCATATGTCTGCAATAGAGAGATAAGAATAAGATGAGATGGCAGATGCACATCCATGATATGATGGCAGATACACATTCACTAGATAGCAGGCACACATGGACAGCAGATGCATGTCTGATGCAGCAGCAGATACTCACTCGAGATCACAGATGCATGTCTCCCTGACAGTTTGCTAGTATCTGTCCACCCAACTGGATGTAGAACAAAAATCTTCACTATAATTTTCACAACTTGTGTGGCTGTGCCCCATTTGGTGAAAAAGTTGTCAGAGTTAATTTGACTAGATGGAAACATTGTTTTTGTCTTCATATGAGCAGTTTTGCATAAGCCTCCATTTTTCTGTGGAGCCAGATTTCTCTACAATGGCAAGAGGGAATGAGATGAAAGGGATGCCAAGAATTTGCTTGACTTCTGTGCAAGTGTATGGACCTATCATTCTTCCAAGAGTGACTTGTTCATTAATGTAAGATTTTATAAAATCAAGGTGCTTGATGCCGAACTTGTGATTTGGAGGCATGAAGGTTCTTGATAGGATCAAAATTACTGATTGAAAAATCATAGCATAGTGTATTTGGGAGAGTGAAATATCTGTCAAGAAGTGCAAGATCATAGAGTGTTAACTCAAAAGTGTCTGCATTGTATGGGGTAATAATGCAATTGTGCTCAAAGGCACCACTTATCACCACCATGATGATTGGTGAAGCCACAGAAATAATAGGTATGTTCTGCAGGCCCTGGGCAGTAGTTTAATCTGTATGGGGTGTATCTGGAAACATTTCATCCAATGCAGACTTCCTTCCAGGAGGTGGTGGTAATGAGTTTCTTATTGGACCAGGTGCAGAAAATGGGCCAACCATCTGGAAGGATGGTCTTCACACACTTGGAGGCTTAGTGCTGATGTTGTCATAGCTTAGTTTCATCTATTTCAGCTTTTTAGATATTTTAACATGAGTTTTGCAGATAATGACATGATCTTAATTAAAATTAATAGCTAAGATGTATATATGTATTTGAATGTAACACCACCATTTGCATAATTATCTTAAATATGTTTCAATTTCAGTTACATTGGTATAAAAAAAAAACCGACTAAAAAGTTGAACTTTGCAATTGGCTTTTTGGCCATATCTCCATCAATACAAGGTATAACATTTTGATATATGGCAAGATTATGCAGCTATATATAGGCTACAAAATAATGTAAGATCACTATAATATCTGAAAAGTGCACAAGTTATGAGTCATATATCATTTAAGCTTAACTTAGCTGCAGCAACACTAGTCTGTGCTTCATCACCTATGCCAGCAGTGTTGCCACCTTGCCCAGGCTCATCAATCTTGCCATTGATTTCATCATAATTCACTAATACCCTCAGCAATTCCTCATTTTCATCTACTTCTTCTCCTAGCACCCTCTTCTTGGCTCAGACTTTGTTTCTGGCTTCATGCCTCATGTTCTCATGAATCTGGCTTGATCCAGGTCCATTAAGGCTGAAAGCATGCAAGTTATTACCTCTAATGTCATCTGGGTGTCCGATACAGGCCATCTATGTAAATTGGAGTTAATCAAATAAGTGGAGGCTTCATAGTAAAAGAATTCCTCAAGGGTGAAATGCAGGAAAGATGAGAAGTGGAGGCATGCAGGATGTGTTGTCATACACCAAACATGGTTGGTACCTGGACAGGGCCAAAATAACCATCTTTGGCAACCAAGTCAACTGAGTGCCATAATATGCACAGCACATCAAGGTCATCATTGGGATCAAGTTTAGACATTATTAATCATGTCAAACCTCCACCCAATCAACACATGCCATGGTGTCCCATGATAATTGATCCCTGGTTCCCCATCCTATTATACGACACACTCACCATTGAATTCGACCTTATGCCACTGTCTGGATTTGTACACCTTATGGACTGGTTCAAAATCACATTCATGGGCCATGTTGACCACATCATCCAGTGTCAGGAGATATAAATATTTCTTGCCCTTTCTCACATCAATGGCACCTGCACCATCAGTTTTGCAGTACGATATGAGTACATTCAGTATTCACTCATCTCCTATGCAATGACCTGATGTATATACTCTATGTGCTGTCAGTTCAGATAATGACATGACGAAGCCAGAATCCATTATTTACCCTCTTCACCCACTTGTGAACAATGACAATCATTGCTAAACCAAGTGGGATAAAATGGGAAAGCATGGAGGATTATGAGGAAAAGGAGTGTGGGAAAGAATCAGGTGCAGGAGAGTCAGGAGACAAGGAGTTGGACATAGTGGAACATCATGAAAATGGAAAGAAGAAGATCAGGTTAGCAAATTCTGAAAGAGACTGGAAGAAAGACAGAGTCTTGAAAAGTCAGTACAGTCTTTGAAAAGAGAAGCATGCCAATGATCACAGGGATACACAGTCACAAGCCACCTGAGGTGATGTAGAACAGCCTCCAGGAGACTCACAGCCCTAAAATCATAGACCATATGCTTCTCAAAGTGGCAGACTAACTCCCCCAGATTTGTAAGGGCCCTATCCTAGATTTATCATCAGCAAAAAGTCGCCCATACGATATCTACTGCGGGTGCTCCCCAGCATTCCCCAATCCAGCAGTCGATGCCATGAGGCTACCAGACGTCGCGCACTTGCCGGAGCTTACCAGCGACTGGCGGAGTCCGGCGTGTAGCATACGAGCGACTATAAGCAGCTACGTACTGTAGAGTTCTGGTAGCATATTGTATTCCACTGCATTTGCTCAGTAGAGCTCCTGTAATATATTTTATTGCACTACATCCACTCTGTAGAGTTCCTGTAATACATTTTATTCCATTCTATTCGCTCTCCAAGTTCGCTGCTCGGAAAAATTATACATTAAATACGGAAATATGCATATTTGCAACGCTGTGAAATATTCATTCTCGTGTGCGTGCTCGTCTCCCAGCTCTTCCTCTAGTTCATCTTTATCTTCATCATCCTCATCCTTGCCTTCGTCTGCGTCCTCTCTACCTCGTCCATATTCTTGGCCTCTCCCCCAGGATTTTCGCCATCGCCGTCTTCCTCGATATCCATCTTTGCGTCCACTTCCTCGTGTTCCCCAGAGTTCCTGGGGCTTGCCGCTGTTGAGTAAACACTTTCGGATTGATGTGGCAGGTGAGGGTATGGACTACAAGTTCAATGTCAATTGCCCCTAGCACAGAATCATGCCCACCCTCACCACCACTTCCCCGCACGCAGCCTTTTTGGTCTTGCAGCAGTATCCGTGTGGTTCACCTCAGAACGATGGAGGTTCTCTCGTCACAATGGTCAGAAATGGCTTGCGGACGTGCTCTCAGAGACCAAGGTGAGGGTATACTCGATGCCTGGAATCAAGTGGCTGGTCTACGAGCCGCGCGCCTGGGCATGGGGCGTCTCGCATTGGGGTCGGCGACAGTGGTGCCAGGCGAGCAACAGTCTCACAAACATGAGCAGCTGCACCCTGACTCGTCTAAGTGCATTCGGGCCGAGCAACAAGAAGCTGGATAAGAATGAGAACAGGCAGCCTTCAACCCCTGCTTGCATAAGCCCTGAACATAGTTCTCCCTTTAGACAGCGCATGTTGGACATCGGGCTCCTGCGTCCTATCTCAGAGATATGCACGTCCACTGTTACGACATCGCTCACCGGTGCGGTCAATTTCAGCGAGTGCCGGTGCAGGAGGCGATCGTGGTGGGGCGCCGAGGACATTGACATTGATGACATCAATCTCGTCAGCGCATTCCTCGCTCTGGGGCATTGGTTCCTGGAGCAAAAGCTCTTCGCAGTGCACAACACCATGGTGAGGAGTTGACGAAGCATTCGCATGAACCTCTACGTCGCCTCCGTTTGTTTTGATACCCCGACAGGACATGCCCAAGCGCAACACCGAACACGCGCTGCCTGGACGCTGGTAACACTCAGCATTGGAATGCCTGTTGAATGGTTGCTCAGGTCGAGCTTCCCCGTCGGCGGCATAAAAATCCCTTGTGGATTCAGATGCCGCCCGAGGGGTGCTCGGAGAATTGGGAGTGGAGCACGAGTGGTTGTCTCATCTGAACGACAGGTGCATGGGAAGCAGCATGAGATGGCTCTATGACGTACCGGTGGTCTATCTCTCCCCAGGAAAACTGCTCCAGCCTGAGCCTGATGGTTGAGAGCTCTCCCATCCCGTAGGGATGGGCAAGAAGTATTGCTGTGGGACGAGACATGGGGCTTGCTGGAATGCCCTCCGGGGACTGAGATCTATGGCTGTTTTTCGCTGTTGCAGAGTCCGGAGCAGCTGTGTATGCAGGTGGGAGGTCCTCCACGAGGGGATAATTTGTTGCTGTTGCAGGTGGTGGTCCCGCGGGAAGATATTCTAGCGGAGGTGTTGGCGAATCTGTGCGCTGTGAGACAGGCTCTGCAGTGATAGAATTTCTGATTGATGGTGAGGTACCTTCGGTGGCACGGTGAGCAGCAATTAATGTTTAAGTACTACTCGCAATGTGAAGGACGCGATTGTCCGCCACTTTAGGATTTGAATACTTCGAAGTAGTGGCGGAGTTCGAACCGTGCCTACAAAGGAGCGCGACATGTCTTTGTCGTGTCTCAACATCTCTTGACTCGTACTCTATGTTCTTTCTCATCTCTTATTTTATTTCTGCCAGTTTGTCTACCCCGGGCCCTACATTCACACATTAATGAGTACCATTTGTATATCAATATTCCCCAACTGTTAACTAAATTGTCCCATACTTCCCGGAGCTGAGAAGGTGACTATATGCACATTTTTATTGTGCTATTATACTTATATCCTTACAAATATTTCTCAGCCGCTCACTACAAGTACTTGCTAGTGAGGGTTAGTTCGCAGGACAGAGTATTCGTAGTTACTATGCCATGTATACCGTATTTAAATTATTGATTGCACAGTATTTACTGAGTAAATGAATATCAGTTGATCATAGCAGTGCTTGCTTTAGATAAGATAATAGCTAATCTTACCAGATATTGGTACCGGGTTGCCCGTATCTTATCGGCGTTGGCCGTAAGCACCCTTTGACCGGGCAGTATCTGACCTGCATTGGCCGTGAGCGCCCGAGTTCACGGCCAACGCAGGTCGATGCCGATAAGATACTATCAGATGAGCACCCTAATCTGGTAATATCCTATCGGACCGGCACCAGGATCTTGGCAGGTCTGGTAGTGGCTGCCGTTCTGGTAAGACTTGGCAGTAGGGAGGGGATCGGTGCAAGCAACCTGTAACAAATTTCCCGATTTGGACATAGACGCCCAATAAGCGCTGGGACGCGTCGCGTTGATCACCTGCGAGATCAGGTGATAGGTAGAGGAACAAGTGTCATAGTGATGACATTGATTGGTGAGCGGATGAGTAAGGCGCTATTGTGGGATAGTGACCATACATATGCAAATGGATTTTGCTATTTAAGATTGGTTTTCACTACCTGGAACGTCAGCTCGTTCAACTTCGTTGAACATTTGCTTTCGTTGCCAGGTAAGCTGTTTGTATATTAGTTGTACTTAATATTAACTTCGTTGAACATTTGCTTTCATTGCCAGCTTCCGCTCACCGAAACCAATCGTACAAGTCGCAAAACCGGGAGTAAGCCTACTCTGTCGTGGTTTTGGCTATTTGTTACAGTTTGAACGAGCTTTGCTTACCGTCCCCCTCGTCGATTCAGTGACTTCTATCACACGCTACCAGGAGGGCAGCTGGGTGACCGTCATTGTGCACAATGACATCGTCTCTGGAGAAGAAGTTGTCGCTGAGGACGAGGCCGCTGACGTCGTCGCGAGGGCCGCACACTTCATAGGAGAAGTGCCTTCCTACTACCATCCTATTCCCCAGGAGAAGAGGAACGAGTTCCCTACTGAGATCGCTCGGAACCCCGTCGACACCGCGTACGAACACCGAAGCGTTGAACACTTCGAAGAGACCCGCGCTCTCTACATCGAAGGCGAAGACGACTGGAAGCCCCAGGAGTTCGTCGTCACCCCCATCACCGATGACACCCAGCATGTCTTAGGCTACTCCCTTGCAGTCCTCACCGCCATAGGACTCACTCAGTTCAGCTTCAAACGCGACCGCACTCGCATTGACGACCTTCGGTGGCATGACCATGCCCGCAACGTCCCGTACGACGTCCGTCTCTCCCTGCACCTCCTTTCCGTCTATTTGACGAACGTACTCCTCTACCTCGACGACAATCGCCCCCTTCCCTTGTGGGAGATTTTTGACTTGGTCAACTTCCACTTTGCCTTTCGTCAGATCTATGACGCAGGTCAAAACGTGCACAAGTCATGTGAGGAAGTCACGGAGCTCGCGAAACGTCTCTTCGAGACCAACGTACAGTACTGTGAGAAGTACTAGTTGTAGGAAGGAAACGGCGAGGGCCTAGTATCGTGTACCAATTGTATTCACTCCACGTGCTTGGGAAAAAAGAACTTTCATTTGTGACATATGTCCAACCTTGTGATCGTTCTTATCGTTACCCAAACACACCTTTCAGTGAAGTGTTTCTGTTACTTACAGACAGCCGGTCAATGGCATGGGCTGATGTCACAGGCCAGCCGGTCCCGGCCGGGATTGTAACTTGTTCCGTAGTTACAGCCCGGCCGGGGTTCTGTATTTTCAGTCCGGCCGGATGTCACTCCGGAATATCTGTCTCCTTTTCGTCAGTCCGGCCGGTGCTCAGGTTCACAGCCCGGCCGGATGCCAATCGGAGCAGGATGTGTCCATGATCAGTGTGCCCATGCCGGAGGGATGTCTGGTATAACACCTGTCCAGACAACGTTGGAGCACACCCCACCTATCTGGGATGACAGCCAACCTGCATGCCGAACGTCGGCATCAATACTGCCCTCAGCATGTTTGTTGTCCACTTCAGCGAATATTGTTACTGTGCAGCTGGAGTTCGTCGGTGGGCTAGGCCTTACATTCATAGTATACCTGTATGCCAATCGGAGCGGCACGGTGGGTCTGTGATTTGACAACAATAGGATAGAGGTTATGACGGGCCGGTCTGATGTGATTTCGACAATAAAGAAGGCCTGTAAATTAACGGAAGACGATGTATTTATCCGGGATGAAAAATGAGTTGCACAGCACCCTTCTGCATCAGCGACTTCTTACATCGAAGTTATACGATCTGCCAAGTCGTCGCCCTACTCCGGTGACCATTTCCTGAATTCGTCATTCATGGGCCACCGGCCACCCATCAAAGTAGTACAGGATGCATTCTATTGGGAGCTAGAGAGCGACATAGAATGTACGGATGGGACTCATACTCCGGACCGGATCGGGTCGGAACAACGCTTACCAAATAAAGGTGTTCATGAAGACCCCTTAATATCGTGAGAACCAACCGCAGGCAGTGGCTGTATTGATCTCCCCAATATTCACCTTGCATCGTGTTCGTCTGAACCTGCTATCGGAATGTGCATCATATTCAGGAGCATGGCGTGGAGTGTCGGACTGGAAAGAACTGTCCCGGAGTAGACATACGGACCGGGGCAAACATCTGGATGGAATGGTCATTCCGGAGTATAGGTTGACTGTCCGGATGACAAAGGCTATCACTGGTGTTCAAGCATTGAGTCAAATGAGATCTTTGATGTCACAATATGAGTGGACATTGCAGCCCAATAAGTGGAAGAATGCTCAGAGCCTTCTGGCCGGACTGTAATCATGTACTCCGGCTGGACTGCAAATACAGCAAGATGAACAGGTCCGGCCCGGTCCGGGTCCGGCTGGCCTGTGATAACAGCCTAAATTCGTACCTGGCTGGCCTTTGGGAACAGCATATATGACTGGATGGGCTCGCTGAGGACCCGCTATTCGCCACCCGGTCGTGGGAAGCTGTGGAAGTCTCATAGGACGGATCCGTGATGTATCACGGACGAATCTACGTGTAGTTGGTGCCACAGCCGGCTTAATTTGACCAGGTGGGGCCTAGTGCGCATAAGTGTTGACTTGTGACCACGCAATGAGCCAACTCCAGGCTCCACGTGCTCAGGCTACTGACCCCGAAGAGAAAAAGGACTTGCTAAGCCACCTTTCTCTAAATGTCGCCGAGTGTCCAGACCCACGGATATAATAATCACTTAAGAGAGAGAACTTGAGAAGTACCAACTACACGAGCCTCAGGTCAGCCTCTGCACATCATGTTCCCCACCCCATGAGGACCCCATCTCCTTCATTCAGGATGCTTTGATGCTCTTCCACGCCGTAGATGAGCGAGACGTCATGTCAGGAATGAGGGCGTGGAGCGGGATCTTGGTGTATGTCGCCCGGGACAACTTAGGTAAGTGACTAAATGACTAACCAGAGGTTAATGATCATAACTGATCTCCTGCAGCCTTGCTGGACTTTTTCGATCTAGGTCCCCCCATCGCGGATGCGGAAGACATGCGTCGGGTGATGATTGGGGCGTTGGAGCGCGCGCTCGAGCTTATTCAAATGGACACGCCGCAACAGCTGATGGCAGCGCGGGTGGCGGCCGGAGCGGGCCATTGGTGGAATGAGCATATGGAGGACGGTGAGTTGTCCTAACCGTGCTTAGTCATGACTATTAATACAATCTTCAGCCAACGCGGATCCCGTCGACTCGGATGAAGAGATGGAGCCTCGGGAGATTGAATTGCAGGCCATGCGGGCAGAGCGAGATGAATGGGAGGTGCGTCAGGAACACCCGGGGCAATCCGTGCATAGCGCCCCGGGCCCAATGCATTTGGACGGCGCTCCTTGCGCAGGCCCGTCCAACCGCGCCGCCCGCCCGTCCCCCACCCGTTCGGAATCTCCTCACATGCGCGGTCATCGCGGTCGCGGTCGTCCGCGTGGCCGCGGTCGTCTGCATGGCCGTGGTCGTCCGCTGGCCGACCGAGGCGTGACGCCGAGGAATGAGGTGAAGCAGGCGAGAAATTTCTTGAACCGCGCCCATCAATATCTTCTCCAGTATCTACGTATTGTGTATGTACTTATAGCGGATAGCTGCATCTCGAACCTTGCTTGCGTTTAGTGTTGATACTTGTGGTACTTGTGTATTTCTAAGACATTCATCAACCATCCGGCGCCACCAACAACGAAATCGTTCCGGGACCAGGACGGACCCATCTATCCTATTATTAGAATGCAGCCGGGGAGCTTCTGCAAATTCCGCAGCACCGTTACGATGGGTCTGGTTGATATGGGTCATCGACACTGATCTCACGGATCCGGATGGTTTTCTCATAGGACATCCGGCCGATGTTTTCACCCGGACTGGCATTCACTGCAAGGAACAGGATATTTTATCTACCTACTACTCAAAGTATCGGCTTCTTTCCATCCAATGAGGGAGTTTAGCGTCAGCATAGGTTAAAACCTCCATGCAAATAAAGTTGGCAAAGCAGACCCTTTCGCCTGCAACGGCTTCAACCTCGTGTCCCAATACTTTTCCGCAAAGGCCGATCACGGTCCCGGAACTGTAGCACATGTCCATCCCCATGGTCGGAAGCAGTAGCCGCCCTCCAGAGTATGGTCCGACCGTCGCCAAAAGATCCATCCAGGGTACCCGACGGAATGGGCTCGGGCCACCGCTGGGGTTGTATAGGATCAGTCCATTTGTAGCTATGGACCACATGATCGAATTCATGGAGCGGAGACTCATACACGGGCCGGAGCGGGACGGACCAACACGTATGAAACGGGGGCATTCATGAAGACCCCTCGATATCTGGAGAACTAACAAGCAAGAATGGCTGTATTGTATGTTGAAATCTACACAATATTCACTATGCCTGGTGTTCGTCTGAAGCTGCTCTCGGAATCTCTGCTATATTCACCGGCGCAGCCTAGATTGTCGGACCGGAAAGAACCATCCCGGAGTAGACATACAGGTACCAATGGGAGTCGCACGGATCCCGCAAACGGTATCTTATAGCGGTTGCCGCACGATATCTGAGGGATTTTACTCAAGGTGGCTGATAGCCATCAGTGGGTGGCTCATTCTTATTTGCAGTCAGGCTTAGATATACCCAGAATGAAAATGTGCATCGCTATCGTGCGGAAATACATGATACAACTAAAGAATACCACCAGCGTACTGCCCGCATCATCCCTACTCGCTCTCCCGCTCCTCGAGCCTCTGCTGGAGCTGCTCAATCTCGTCTCTCTGGCGGACCACTTCATCGACCAAAGCGGGATAGGCCGCGATGGCTACTCCCCGTGGAGTAGGATGGGGGGCCAGTCGGAGACGTCTTCACCCTCCCTCTCGGCAAGGGCACGGAGCTTCCTTTCTGCACGCAGGAGTTCCTGGGCACAGACGATGAGGTCAGTCTGGATTTGCACTTGACGGTTCCGCAGGAAGTGGAGGCGAGCATGAGCGATGCTGTCGATGATGATCAACCGAGAGGAGTAGGATCCGGTGGAAGACGTTGCGAGCGGGGCAACGCCGGTGCTCGGTACGCCAACGTCCCCGGGGTACTCAAGATGACGCAATGGTTTGAGCGTCGAGGGCAAGCCCGGAGGTCTCCGGCAGGGCAGGGACTGAGTCGCTAATGAGCTGGGCGAGGGCGACACTGGCCTCATCATTATCTTGAACTCCCGGCTTCATAACACGGCTAGGGGCGCTTTTCCCACCAGGATGGTGAAGAACAGCCCGGGTGGCACTGATGGAGGAGCGAAAGTCGCATCGGCCATGGACACGTCTTCGCTCCCAGCTGAAGTGCTTGCTACCAAGGAAGACACCCGGTGTTTAGCGTGATTCGACAAAGCAAATGCAACGACCTACGGATGTTGAATGGGACACAGCAGGAAGGGCATCCGCAGGATTGGCCATCTTTAGCTCAGGCAGGATGTCGGCACCCCACGACAGCCATGATACGTGGAGATTCTGCTCATAGAAAGGCCGTGCGAGGCCAGCATTTCTGCCACAATGGTGTCAGACTCAGGAGTTTCCATGGAGCGGAGATCTGCCTGCGTGAAACCGTCAGCCTGTCCGCAAACTGCGCAAGCAGCCTAAGCTCACCACTGGCTCCATGAACGCTTTCCCTGCCGCCTCCAGATCATCCTCGGACTGCGCATCACGGATGACCTGGAGTCTTTGCTTCACGAGGTCGTGAAAGCCAACGATGACCTCCCGACTTCATCAGCATCCAAGCTTCAAATAAGCGCGCATGTCGAATGGTGCATTGCGTGAGGGAGTCGACATGTGCGAGGGAGTACTGGGAACGGAGTGAGAGAGCAGAAGAGCCTGAGAAGGTGAACCAGAAAACCTCGGTTTAAAAGTCAACTGTTCACATGCCTTCTCGCCATCACGCGATTAACCCAGCTGACGGTGTGTCGACTTCTTTCCCCGAGCATCGTTGTATGGCTCCCACGACTTGCGACTTCCCCCATTGATGCCTGAGGACCGGGGATGGTCCAGATTGCAGCTTGACGCATCCTGGTGATCTGCGATTTCTCAATTCTCGACCCACCTCATCACCAATATTACTGATATGGGCCCTAACCAGCTGTGGAACTCCCACAAGATGACTCGTCTCACATTAAATTCAATTGCATGCACTTGATAGGAGCGTAGAACTCTTGTGAGGCCTTTGTCAGATTCTGTAGTGACAACCGGGTGAGGATTCTCAGTGCGTATCTGCGACAAGCACCGATACTAGGATGGGGTCGGTCGACGTTCCACATGGCCCCACATGCTTGAGGACACCCACTCACTGGAGAAAGGTAGCGGGGCAATCTGTTTTCCCTTCAAAGCATATGACTTTAACAGGACTGTGTGCCTTTCGAAATATCAATTATCCCCCTTCAGAATTAACCACCGCCTCGTCCAGTAAAGTCCCCGGGAATGTCCGTTATATTCACCAGCGTGGCCTAGATTGTCGGACCGGAAAGAACCATCCCGGAGTAGACGTACGGGCCGGGCAGACATCAGCGTTGAACGAGTATTCCGGAGTATGGGTTGAGAATTCAACTGGAACTAGCAAAGGCTGTGGAGACAAAAGGCCTTCCAAGAGGAACGGTAGTGCTTGGGATGGTATTCAAGAGACGCACTATGTTGATATTCGAATATATATAGCTGATGCTAAATATTTACCATTATCCCTTCGTGTGGATATCCGGAGCATGGGAAAAAACTCAACGCCGGCAGAAAGACTTCAAGTACGCGATCGCCATTAGAGACTGCAAACTCGGATTGATAATTTTCGGAAGAGCGCCGAACTCCACATGGTCCTTTCACCAAAATAGAGGACCTTGATCCCACATCCGACAATGAAGGGGGTCACCTCGGCCATCGTAGTGCTGGATGGTGTGATGTTGAAGACGATGATCCGCTGAACGCCGAGGCAGTTATAGAAGTCCGAGATGATATTCCCCCTGAGAAACTACTCCTGCATATGCCGTCCACTTTGGGCTTGCATGGTGGCCGGAATGACCATGAAGATGTTGCAGACCACGAGATCGAACTTCGCAAAAGTCAAATGAATGATGCACTGCATCGGATCAGACTCTCGCTCAGGTACAAGACATTTTTGTTCTGGACTCGAGTCAGACAAGCCAACAGCCAACGCACAAAACTCCGGTCATTCGACGAAATTCACATCGTCGAAAATGAAGTTAAGGTTCAGGCGAGGATATATAATCATGCCGTAAATGTCTACAGGACCTGTTTCCAGATGAACCGAATGGACTGAACGCTGACAGGCAGCAAGACCAAAAGATGTTGTTTTACTGGTACAAAGTACTATCTCCGGATGACTTTAAGGTCAGGACAGCACTTGTGGAAGCTCACACTCAGGGTTTGCGAAATAAACCATTGGCTTGGTTCTGGACGATTAACTTGGCTGGAGATAGTGATGGTGCTGCAGGGATGAGAGAATGTAAGCGAATTTTGTCATCAGTGAAAGAGGCTTGATTGCTCAATGTTCATAGTGCATCGGGTGAACTGGCTGAGAGTGAAAGCCCGGGCGGAGCATTGGAGAGAGGAGCTGGAGATCAGAGTGTTACATGGTCCTGCCCTAGGACTGACCCTGGGACTGAGGACAAAGAAGGACTGGACTGACAAGGACTGGACTGCAACCCAGTATTTTTGCAGTCCAGTCTTGGTCCTGGTCCTCAGTCCTCATATTTTCGAAAATCTCAGACGACTGCATAAGACTGGTCAGGACTGGTCCTAAACAGTCAGTCTCAGACCATTCCTGACCAGTCCTATAACCCATTCTAGTATGGTAAGCCAAGCTTTGCTTATGGTAGCTAGCTATAGGTTCCATGCTTATTCCCAATTGGTCAGATACCTACCTTTTTTGTATCTCTATTTCTTTTTCACTATTGTTTGTGTCTACACAATTTGTCCCTTATTAAATGGGTAGTTACATGTTGACTCCCTCTCAGATGTATAGTAGAGTATGTCTAGATATGATATCTGTATATACAAGCAGTTCTTGGATGAAAATAACAAATTCATTCCAATATATTACTCCTCAGACCTGGTCCTGACCAGTTATGACTGGTCCAGGACTGACCAATGGTCCCGGACCAGTCATGACTGGTCTCGAGACTGCAGTTCTTCCGCAGTCCTCGGATGACTGCAGTCTCAGTCCGGTCCTACTAAATTTGAAGTGGTCCGGTCCCAGTCCCAGTCTCCAGTCCCAACTTTGTCGGATAAAAGACCGGACCGGACCGGACCCTGCAACACTAGGTGATCGCGAAATTCGAGACGGATTGAACCATTCGAGTTTTCAACAATCCCGAGAAGATTTGGAAATCGAGGGCGGAAAGCTCTACGCAGAATGGCCTTCGGTGCTATGTGTTCAGACAGGCTTCTATGTGGAAAGTCTTCTCTGATCATGCAGGACAAATGTTCAGTGACTTGTGACTGCACTAGACACTGCGTTTATAGTTTAATGGTCCTGAGTTAGCCAGATCAATAGAGTTAAGAATATTCAGTACTATGTATTCCTCTACGCTCTTCCACCGCTTAAGAACGGGGTGTGGTATTAGTATGTTGTCATTACTAGATTGTTTCCCCAGCTTTCTGAACACCGTGTGCCTGTCAGATTGACATCGAATTTGTGGCCACGCCATATCTATTTCGGAGATGCAGCAGGACAAACGTGCGAATGCTAAAGGCCTGGACCCTGCCAGAGGCTGATTGTGGCGTAGGTAAATTATTTTTGTAGCACAACTTCTAGATCTGGAAAAACGATCATCAAGATTGGTGCCACTGGCTATCTCGGCACGGTTTCTGTGTCCGGACCCCCAACCAATCACATCGGCATCATGAAGTTTATTGTGACTGCGAAGATCACCATTGCGATTCATATAAAACCTCCTAGCCGTGAACGACCCTCATCGACCCTTTCTCCATTATGTCAGTCACTCCCTTCACCATGATATTCCAAAACAGGGTTTTCGCCCAGGTCCGGGACCTGTTACGATTGCCGTACGTATCTGTCACGTGCTCTTCCTGCTGACTGATTTTTTTTTTTAGACACGGCGGTATGCGCCGCATACTGCCGGGCTCTCCCAAACCGAGCCTCAGCGGTCTGATCGGAGACGTCACGGTGAAGGTCTTGGCTGAGCTTCAAGGCCTGAAGAGGATGGCGAAAATTGCGGGAGTATGGACTTGGATGGGAAGTTGGAGGAGGTGTTAGAATTAGAGTTTCAATCGTACTTCTACCCGCTGCTCCAGGTGCACTTTCAGCATTGCGTCCATCATCGGTGCGTTGCTATTTTTATTTCGGTGTTTTCGAACACCGACATTACAACTAGCGCGGACCGGTTGCAGATGAAAAAGCCGGTTCCCCGGGGTCGCCTCGGAAGGCAGTCCGAGTGGAATGGGCGAGGCGGAAATCTCTCCTCAGTCCGTCGTCATTTCGACGACCTCTAGCCACGGAAGATGAAGGTGTCGTGACCACTCGCCCCTCCAGTCTCCGGAGGCTGGTCCTGCTCCGAGAAGCTCGCCATTCCCGTCATACAACGATTACTGTGACAGTTCGCACCCCAGACGCCCAGGCCTAACCGAGTCGCAACTGGAGCAATACTTCGCGTCGGGCTTCTTGATTCAGCGTCCCGTGGGCAGAGGAAGGAAGGGCAGGTTTGGGCTGGGAACAAGCTGGATGCCTTCGCCGAGAATTCGGAGGGTGAATGGAGCGACCACACTCCCGACCCTCGGTCATCCCCAACGCTGGGTGCTCGTGGAGACCGCTGAACGCCGACGCCCTCATTTGACTGTATCACTTAGCTTGTTGTTAGTTCTGTACATTTTCATCTCACCCTGTACAAGTAGTGATCGCAAAAGGACGATCTAAATCAAACTCTTTCCTCCACCTCTGTATGGTTTTCAATGATTGAATGGCCCTTTGTTTCTGTGTGTTGGTGATCAGACATATGCACCACAGTCTGGGTGTTAGCCTTCTGTGCATAATTGGACTGATGAATTATGTTTTTATCTGTCAGGGTCCCAAACACACACCAACCCTCGGTCATCCCCAATGCCGGGTGTGTGTGGGGAGTGCCAAGTATGGATGCCAGCCACTTTATTGTATGTTGTAGCTTATCATTAGTTCTATACATCTACAGCTGAGGTGTACTGCTAGTCTATTATGAAAGGACTATCGAAATCCTAGTTATCCATAGTTCGATCCCGGTTTTTAGTTCTCGGTGTTGACGATCGGCGGTAGGTGGTTCAGCCTCGGTGTTAGTGTCCCGGTGTTATTTAGATCAATGAATGCATCAATTATATTTTGATTAGTGGGTGGTCTGTGCAGAAAGCACAGGCAGGGTTCACAGGTGTGTTCGGTCATTTATTGTTTGCTTCAATTCTCGGTCCCAGTAACGGAAGACGATGTATTGATCCGGGATGAAAAATGAGTTGCACAGCACCCTTCTGCATCAGCGACTGCTTACATCGAAGTTGTACGATCTGCCAAGTCGTCGCCCTACTCCGGTGACCATTTCCTGAATTCGTCATTCATGGGCCACCGGCCACCCATCAAAGTAGTATAGGATATATTCCGCTCGGAACTAGAGAGCGACATGGAATGTACGGATGGGACTCATACTCCGGACCGGATCGGGATGGAGCAACGCTTACCAAATAGAGGTGTTCATGAAGACCCCTTAATATCGTGAGAACCAACTGCAGGCAGTGGCTGTAATGATCTCCCCAATATTCACCTTGCATCGTGTTCGTCTGAACCTGCTATCGGAATGTGCATCATATTCAGGAGCATGGCGTGGAGTGTCGGACTGGAAAGAACTGTCCCGGAGTAGACATACGGACCGGGGCAAACATCCGGATGGAATGGTCATTCCGGAGTATAGGTTGACTGTCCGGATGACAAAGGCTAACACTGGTGTTCAAACAATGAGTCAAATGAGATCTTTGATGTCAAAATATGAGTGGACATTGCAGCCCAATAAGTGGAAGAATGCTCGGAGCCTTCTGGCCAGACTGTTATCTGGTGAAGTATATTATTTGAGGCATGCAATTCTACACAATAGAAGTATTTTTACGATAGAATTTTTTGACATTTTCAAAGACATGCTGCTCCGAGGAGGCCTTCCATTACAAACTCATAAACGATCACTGAGTGGTATCCACTCATAAGCAGAGCGGAGTGGATCAAATGCCGAGCTAAGAGGTCGCTCACCTGGGGGACCTGAGAGCTGACGGTTGCGAGAGAGGCTGCAATGCCCATCTCGACCCTCACTATGGCCAGGTGAGGGGCTCCTGCCTGAACATCCTTGTCGGAGCCAGAATGACGGGATGCGACGGAGTGTGAGGGTCCCACAGCACATGGTGGAGTGGAACAATGAGCCGGATGACAGCGGACGGAGCGTTGCCGCTGCACTCGAGGGACAAGTGAGTAGAGTGGGTGCGAGCGTGAAAACATGCTTTCGCTCGATTGGGTTTTCGAAACCAAGCCTGCCAGGCTCAATTTATTGTATTCCCAAAATGGGAAGGTTTTCAGCCAAGTTTATATTGTACCGGAGTGAGACAACAATAAAAGAAGTCGAATGTCGTCTTGAGTTCATTGTTTTCTATCCGGAGGAGCACTTGTTCTCCTGATATAGCGGCTGTTATTTGTCGGAGTTAGAACCGGCTTTGCTGGACCATTTAATCTGCCATTATTCTTGCATTTCATCGTTCTTTCGTCCGCCTCATCCCGTACCATACTCACTAGTCATCATGTCATCTCAATCTGAAGAGCAAAAATCCAAAGATATCTACTTCCGGATCGCAGCGACTGATATGCAGCTCCATGCATGGAGGATCTGGCAGGCTATGCAAGCTTACCCTGACTCTGCGGATGAGATCACAGAGCTCCGGTGGGCTCGAGGATTGGAGAATGAGATGGTATGTGTTCGATTGTACTGATGATCGTTACTGACGTCTTTCAGTATCATGTGAAGGATTTGATCGGCAAGATGTACCTCACCGAGTTCAAACCGTACATCCCCGAGATGGTGTACTGCTTGATTCACGAAGCGCTCCTTTGGCGTGGAAATGCATATGTCGTCGACATGAAAAAGATGGTGTACCGAACAGGGAATCCTCCGGACCTTCCGAAATCATTTGCACATATTGCGGAGAGACATGCCTGGTGGACTTGGCTCGAGCATCCCAATCCCAATCCACCGGCATGGTGGAAGGATCCGCTTATAGATTATGTAAGTGAAGCTTGCTCCGGGGGTTCTTTGACTGACATTCTACAAGCGGGATCCCACTCGAGTTTCGCGCGGCGATTGGCAGGGGCTCAGTGAGACGATTTTGGATGTGGATTCCGAGATTCGGGACTTCATCAGGAAGCAGGAGGCAAGGATTGATGAGCTGGAAGTATTGGTCCGGAAAATGGAGGAGGTCGGTACTGCTATCGGGGATGGAAATTGAGCTGCACGCCGAAGATCTGTATCAATATTGTCTTGCACATCAATGTTCTCTGCTCCGTCCATAGAATTCGGTCTTCGATGCCCCGGTTGTACTGAGATAATGCCGGATATGTAATGACTGGACTGACGGGATCGGGACGGAGCAACATATACGAGATCGGGGCATTCACGAAGACCCCTTAATATCTGGAGCATTAACAAGCGAGAACAGCTGTATTGTAGGTTGAAACCAACACAACATTCACTTCACCTGGTGTTCATCTGAAGCTGCTATCGCAATGTCCATTATATTCACCAGGACGGCGTAGATTGTCGGACCGGAGAGAACTATCCCGGAGTAGACGTACGGGCCGGGGCGGACATCACTGTTGAATGATCATTCCGGAGTATGAGTTGAATGTCCGGATGAACAAAGGCCGTCACTGGCTTTCGAACGATGAGTGAAATGGGATCTTTGATGTCGGAATATCAGTCGATGTTTCAGCCCAATAGTTGGAACGATAATGCTCAGAGCCCTTTGACCGGACTGTTATCATGTGAAGTATATTATTTGAGCAATGCAATTCTACACAATTGGAGTATTCCCATGATTCCCATGACACAGAATCGTCTGACATTTTTTTGATGTTTTTATATTTAAATCCATTAGAGTCCGCTGAGGCAATGCCCTATGTTGGACGGAATGTGTCCGCTGCCCGTTCCCGCTATTCCCTCTCTGCATCGCAAGGTAATTTTGCCCCATACTTTTCCTCTGACCAAGCTTCCTGGATCCCAGTTCTCCCCGCACCATCTGACATTTTCAAACACATGCTTCTCTGAGGACATCAATTACACACTCTTAAACAATCACTCAGTGTTATCCACTCATAAGCAGACCGAGAGCGGATCAAATGCCGGTCCAGGCTCATCAGAGTCGTAGCCGCCATTCAGACACAACCGTAGTCCATTCGCTCTACACACTATTCTTACAGGAGATACGTCACAGTACAGATCCTAACAATGCGGAGATGAGTCACAAGGGAGCAACATAAGTGATGGGGAGACGCCGGGAAGGAGGAGGACACAGAGAACGGGCACAGAACACACAACTACTACGACGTGCCAGCTACTCGGGGACATGGATGGGAGGGGGTTTCGGGGATCGTACGCCGCATTGCGGTTTGGAGTAGGAGACCAAACTGGCTCACCAGATGACACCTCCCCGCTGGACACATCCTCTGCAGCATCATCGACGTTCCCATCCAACGTAAGTCTCCGAACCTTCGGTGGAGGGTGGAGGGTGTAGACTCGGCTCGCCCTCCGCGGAGCCCTCGACGAGAGGAAACTCGTAGCTACGTCCCCCTCTCATCCTCCGACGATGTCCATCCGGAGCCGACCGCTTCTCTGATCTCTGAAACGGCAGCCGAGTCGTTGGAGCACACCGAGGGTGCCGATCGGGAGCTGGGGTACAGAGACGACTCGCTTCCCGGAGGAGAATTGTCCGCCGAAGACTCTGAGAGCGAAAGGAACCCGATACGTGTACCCCTTCATTGAAGGCAGAGGGTGGGTATTCGAGCTGAGAGGGGAGGGCCGGCGGTCCCATACCACCAGGCGGCGCCTGTGGCGTTTGCGTCCCGAGACCTGCGGGACTACAGGCCAGGGGCGCTATGGTTCGGATTGTGGGCTATGTGAGTGATGAACGAGTATGGGGACTTACCGGGTTGAAGGTCTGCTTGCATGCCCATTCGAAGACCGGAGTAAAGTGCATAATGAACCGAGTGTAAACCGAGCGGTGCAGCTCGCCACCAGCTTCCATAACAGCTGCAACTTCCTCCATCTCCGTGGAGGTCCTGAGGACCAATAGACATCTGTGGAGAGGTCATCCACGGCCGCATCCAAGGCTTTCGGTGTAAGGTCTTTCACACAAGGTCGCCACAGGCGTCTGTAGAGTCGGTGAGTGAGCAGACCGCGAACTGGACTGGAGACACTTACTCGTTGCGGAGCCAGTCGGAGACAAGCTCCTGGACTTGGGCCCGGAACTTTTCATCGCCTGCAGGGAAGGGGATGCAGTCGCGTGTGTAGCTGGAGTAGTCCATGGTCAATTGACAGAGGGATGGCTTGATACGCGAACAACATGCGGCTTATAAGCACGTAAGCAATCACGATTATATTTAGATCTGCCTATCTAAAGTTTATGTGAAAAACTAATCATCCGAGATCCATCGGCTAATGTTCGGAGAAGCTACATGCGGTAGCCCGGCACGATCAATCGGCGAGATTGCGAATAGGCATTGGTTAGATCAAAGCCGACCATGGCAAATACCGGTGCAGACAGAACTAAAAGCATTGCTCAACATGTGTATAGGGAGACTGCTCCGGGAATTCCAAAATTGTCCCGGAGCACAGTCCGAACATCCGAGTTCTTCTCACCTACATGTGGTGAACGGAAAAAATACATGGAAAGAGTTCATTGGATGTCAGACGTTGAACGAATACAAGGCGAGAGACTGGGATGAATGTCGAACTATTGCCAACTTCTATTCCGGTACTCTAGACTTACAGATTCATCGCTGAAGAACACGGGGATAATGTCTGATGCATCGACATGACTCGCATCGTTTCAAATGTCCAGAGTGCTGCAGGCAAATATTTGCAGCGTAGTTGTCGACCTGAGCTCAGTATTACATGGAAATTTACATGGAATTCACAACATTGACGAAGGTATCTCTGGCTTGATCTCCGAACGCCTTCCACATCCCGGCCTGACGACGCGCATAACATTTATGTCCTTTGTCTGATATCTGTTCCGACCGTCTCTGCCAAATCCTCTCGGAGTGCCTGAAAAATCTGTCGTCCAATCCATCTCCGATGTCACAATCACCAGCTCCTCTCTCCACCGGGCAGCCCTGACTTTTGCTCTCAGCCAGTTCACTCGATGGACTGTCAATGATTAGAAAATAAATGTGTACATATGCCTGTAATTGCTCACATTCTCTCATCCATGCAGCTCCGTCGCTGTCTCCAGCTAAGTCCATCGTCCAGAACCAGGCCAGTGGCTTGTTTCGCAAACCCCGAGTATGAGCCTCCACCAGTGCTGTTCCCACCTTGAAGTCCTCTTGAGTTAGAGATTTATAACGTTCCAGCAATTCCGTCCGTTGTTGCTGCCGGATGATATCTGAACCATCAGGGTCGGTGGGGAATAGGGCCTGTAGACATCGCGGGCATGATTATATATCCGGGATTGGGTCTTGACTTCATTTTCGACAACGTGGATTTCATCAAATGATCGTAGCTTGGTCCGCTGACTGTTAGCCTGCCGAACTCGAGTTCGGAATAAAAATGCTTTGTATCCTAGTGCCAGTCTGATCCGATGGAGGGCATCATTCATTTGACCTTTTCGTAGTTCGATCTCTTGATCCGCGACGTGATCCAGGTGACGTCGCCGACATGCGCTCCAGCCGATGGTGGATGGTATGTGAAGTAACATCTTCTCCGGTGACAGATCCTCTTCGTCCACGAATTCATCGTCATCGGCGTTTACATTATACCAGCCCAAGTCATCATTGATGGTTGAGTTATCCTCATCATCATCGGATCTAAGATCGGTATCAACAGCATCCGGCGAATGGACCATATGCGCTCCGGCGCGTTTGTGAAATTTATCGATCCTAGTTTGCAACCATTGTTGACGATCAAGCATTTGAAGTTTCTCAGCGCGGTAGGAGTTTTCCCATGCTCCGGATGTCCGCAGCGAGGGATAGCCTGACAGGAATGAGATTCTGCCAACATTTGCACTGGTGAAAACGCACTGGGTCTCCTGAATACGCATTCCGGAGGACAGCCATGAGATGGTGCCCCGGGGCAGGCCTTTCGTCTCCTCCGCAGTGGCAAGTTGAAGTTGAATTTCACTCCGGGTTGGAGCTGCACATGGTGAGATCTCAAGGTCAATGTCGCATAAATCCAGACTTGCCTTCACGTTTCTTCACTTCAAAAACGTCCATGACCTCCACGTTTTGATGCCGTTCCGCCATTGCCTCGTCATATTCTTCCATCCATTCGGCGATGTCCTCTGGATCAGCATTCTCGTTTGCCTCTTGTAAAACATCCCGGTGCAGTTTTTCACCAGCAACTGCCTTTCTGTATTTTCGGACCAAAGTCGGTACTAATGGATTTGCGGGTTTAGTAATGAGGCATATGCTCCGGAATGAACTCACGTACCCATTCTAGTCAGCTTCTTCCAATTCGAATCATTCATATGGTCATCGATGACCTCCTTCCGGTGTGCAGTCGACATACCCCGAGTGCTACCGGCGATGTGATTCAACGGCGCCCACAACGTCTCGATGATCTCTCCATCAATTTGTCCGGCACCTTCTATGAAGTTGGGTGAATATCGTGCGAAACATTGGTCCTGATGTCCATGAACGTGGAACAGTCCGATACCATGCAGAATCGTCAGTCCGGCAGGCATCGTGAGGTATGGGTTTCCAGTGAACCGTTCCCTCATCCGTTTCCCATATTGACACATGATATCGTACAAGAGCAGGAGAAAGGTCAATCCGCATAGCGTCGCGAGGGCTCCATTGAAAACATATCCATGTTCTTTTGTCTGGATCCGAAGTTAACTATATTCAAAATTTGAGAATACCAAAATCTTACTTTTCCCCCTTCTGAAAATCCACGACAGAGTGTGGCACGAAACATCCGTGTCGGGCACACGCCGCTGCTCCGATTCCGGTGGCTTCTAGATTGTGCCTGTTGGTGTTGCCTGGTTGACTGCGGCATGATCATTGCAGGTCGACGCTGGCACAAACCCATTGAATATCGGGCAAGAGCAATGTGACATTTCCAACAAAGCTCACCTCCTTCGATTCTTTCGCCACCTTCAGATGATTTTTGTAGTCCCGGTCCTGAACCATGAATCCTTCACCGTCCCGTAATTTCACGTCATCCTCCGGTCTTCGCATCTTCATGTGCTCCGCAGAGAAATTTCCATCCATGACGAAACTCCGGGTATATTTCCACCTGCCAGGGATAATTATCAGTCACATTCATGCATGAGGAGCATTCGCACCGGTCGGTTTCATCATTCGCCCAGTCCGTAGGAAGATTCACGCCAGGCTGGGGACATGCCGCACAAAAAAGAACATGGCTGCCTGGTCCATTCACATTTCAGGTTCATGCCCTGCACCGCTCCATTTCGCGCTTTTGAGCTCTCGCCATTGCCTGCTCACCCGGAGCAGCTCACGGTATCGATCCTGTGACATCATTCGAACGGTGTTCGATCGGATACTCAAATTACGCACCGGGACTGTATGAGGAAATGCAGGAGAAGTGACCCTCCGAATTTTGTTATAGTAGTTTGACGCTGACGTTTTACACTCCTTGTTTTCCAGCAAAAAGTCATCTAGAAGTCGGAACGTGAAAGCAGTCCGCGGATATTTTGAACTCGCGGGTATAATCCCATGTCGAGGAGCTGCATGTCTCGTGCGGGAGCATTCGGACAACCGCACCAATGAACGTCTAGATGATGGACCCCACTAGTATCCACCAATACTACCGTCCGTGTTGATCGTTGCCTGAAGGTGAGATATCAGGGAATGGTTCTTCAACGCATGACTCCGCCCCTGCCTCTTCGTCGGAATCGGTATCCACTTCTGGATCCCATCCGGAGACTTCTATTGGGCAGCTAGACCCCCCATGACCTAAATGTAATTCCACCCCGGTGGCCCGGAGTGATGCAGACTGGAAGTATTCACCATTCCAGGCCTCCACGCGATGAAATGGCAGACGGGAATGCATCTCCCGGTACATTCCATACACGTCACAGGACGCCCAAGGCATTCGAGGCACCGCCAGCTACCCTCGCAACTGCGCATCCGGAACATTGCATTCCCTGTGCTGGATATTCAGTTTCAATGATGTGGTTGAGAAAATCCAATTTTCTGGGAAGCCATTCTCGCATGAAGTCGTTCTGATTCTGCAGGAAACCACCTCAGTGAAGACCAGAATATGATGCACATTCTACAAACCTTCGTCTTCTGCCTGCTGCGCTCCTGCGGCATACCTGGCATGTCCTCCACCATCGGTGAATTTGTACTGTGTTCGACAGCTCGTCCATTCCCATATAAACCGCGGGATGACGGGCCAGGTTCCGTCGGTCTGATGCATGCGTCACCTTTATTTTCTTGCCCATGACCTGCGATTCTGCATGCCGGATTCCATGCGTTGATATGACGTTTCGTCTTGGAATGTGCTGTTTTTTAGACATGACTACAGAACACGTCCGGTCGGTTTCGACGTCTTATATCTCTTTTGAAACTTACACTGGTACAATGACATAAAAACTCACACCGTACAATCTACGTAATGCCTCATGGTCATCCAATGTGGAAACTGCACTCCTGCATGGCCCAATACGCAGCGGACATGAACCCGGCATAGCATATCCTCTCCCCTTCGATGTATTTGCTCCATGTCGGACCACCTTTCCGCAAATACCAAGAGACCGTTCCGGGGATGTATTTTACCGATAGCCCAAATGTGGATAATTCCAGCCTCGCGTCTTCATATGGGCCAATCGAGGCAAGCAGGTCCATCCACTGGGACCTTCCTGATGTATCTCGATGTAACGGAGTGTCCCGGTTCGAGATTATCTGGATGGCTGTGAATATAGAGGCCCACATTCCAACACATGGATGCAGCACATTCGGCTTCTGCATCAAGCGTCGGAGAGACTCCACCCCGGCAGTATATAGGTCGGGCTGCATGACCCGGAATATTGCGCTGAGAAGCGCGTCTGATTCTCCCATGCACCGCAATGACTCCCGACATTCCGGACGTTTTTGCAGTACGGCTGAGGTCTGCGGATGATACGACGATGTCTACTCCGGTTAGTATTCAAAGCTCGTCCCGAGAACCGATACGACCGACCTTGTGTCCCATCTGGAACCAACCCGCAGAAAGAGTAATAATCCCCGGGGGAAAACCAGGAGCACTGCTCCGATGGCTTGAACAACTCTTTGGTCTCCCGCCAAATTTTAGTTTTCCCCTTTGGAATCTGAAATAGGTTCTCCATGTTACGGAGCGCAGTTTTCATGAAGAGCTACAATAATTCAGGATGAAGCTGGTTTATATTTCTGCAAATTCACTCACCTGTCGGCGTTCTGATAGAACTCCGGGAAGTATCCAGCATAATATCCTGTCATGTTTGTCCGTGATGATGCTCGGAGTGTCGATCATAGTGAAGTGGTTCAATGGTGGAAACCGGAGGCACATGTTGTCCTCCCATTGGCTGTTTCGCCCGGTCGGCTTAGCTCCCAACCTATCTGCATATCTATCTGCATCCCAGTCAGTCTGGACTGTGACATCTCTAGAGATCGACGACCGGACTTCGACTCCGAGATATATATTCACACTTACTTTGATGTGTGTAGGCTTGCACCAGGACTTCTGTCACAGCCATACATTCACAAACCATGTCCAGGCTCAATATGATATCTGGAAGTGGCTTGAGCATGGTGGGTGGCTGTGTGGGTGTTCTAGTCTTTAGGTGTAATTTGTACTTGAAGAGATCAAGAAGGTACAGAGATAAGGTCTCTGTATATTCCAGGTTGAATGTTTCATGTAATGAGGACATATGTACCTATGGGGGAGAAATGAATAGATGTAGTGAAAATGGGAGTTAAAATAGGGAAAGCAACTGGGGGCACACAATCCAAAGATGAAATGTCGGCACAATGCATGAACAAACATCAGTATACTGCAGTACACGACGGGAAGTGGCTAGCATGTGGACAAGATGCCATCGTCTGCATGACGTTGTTCCAGGGCCGGACAACAAAACATGGCATATTGAACTTATATCTAGCTCATGAAAGGTGATATGAGATGTGTGAATGTATTTGACCCATTGTCAATACAGAATCTTTGGTAAAATTACAATGTAGAAATACATCCGTGTACTGCGAGAGCATCTGTGTGCTAGGAGGAGACGTTGATCGGGGTCTAGCTGCCCAATAGAAGTCTCCGGATGGGATCCAGAAGTGGATACCGATTCCGACGAAGAGGCAGGGGCGGAGTCATGCGTCGAAGAACCATTCCCTGATATCTCACCTTCACGGCAACGATCAACACGGACGGTAGTATTGGTGGATACTAGTGGGGTCCATCATCTGGACGTTCATTGGTGCGGTTGTCCGAATGCTCCCGCACGAGACATGCAGCTCCTCGACATGGGATTATACCCTGCGAGTTCAAAATATCCGCGGACTGCTTTCACGTTCTGACTTCTAGATGACTTTTTGCTGGAAAACAAGGAGTGTAAAACGTCAGCGTCAAACTACTATAACAAAATTCGGAGGGTCACTTCTCCTGCATTTCCTCATACAGTCCCGGTGCGTAATTTGAGTATCCGATCGAACACCGTTCGAATGATGTCACAGGATCGATACCGTGAGCTGCTCCGGGTGAGCAGGCAATGGCGAGAGCTCAAAAGCGCGAAATGGAGCGGTGCAGGGCATGAACCTGAAATAGTGAATGGACCAGGCAGCCATGTTCTTTTTTGTGCGGCATGTCCCCAGCCTGGCGTGAATCTTCCTACGGACTGGGCGAATGATGAAACCGACCGGTGCGAATGCTCCTCATGCATGAATGTGACTGATAATTATCCCTGGCAGGTGGAAATATACCCGGAGTTTCGTCATGGATGGAAATTTCTCTGCGGAGCACATGAAGATGCGAAGACCGGAGGATGACGTGAAATTACGGGACGGTGAAGGATTCATGGTTCAGGACCGGGACTACAAAAATCATCTGAAGGTGGCGAAAGAATCGAAGGAGGTGAGCTTTGTTGAAAATGTCACATTGCTCTTGCCCGATATTCAATGGGTTTGTGCCAGCAGTCGACCTGCAATGATCATGCCGCAGTCAACCAGGCGAACACCAACAGGCACAATCTAGAAGCCACCGGAATCGGAGCAGCGGCGTGTGCCCGACACGGATGTTTCGTGCCACACTCTGTCGTGGATTTTCAGAAGGGGGAAAAGTAAGATTTTGGTATTCTCAAATTTTGAATATAGTTAACTTCGGATCCAGACAAAAGAACATGGACTATGTTTTCAATGGAGCCCTCGCGACGCTATGCGGATTGACCTTTCTCCTGCTCTTGTACGATATCATGTGTCAATATGGGAAACGGATGAGGGAACGGTTCACTGGAAACCCATACCTCACGATGCCTGCCGGACTGACGATTCTGCATGGTATCGGACTGTTCCACGTTCATGGACATCAGGACCAATGTTTCGCACGATATTCACCCAACTTCATAGAAGGTGCCGGACAAATTGATGGAGAGATCATCGAGACGTTGTGGGCGCCGTTGAATCACATCGCCGGTAGCACTCGGGTATGTCGACTGCACACCGGAAGGAGGTCATCGATGACCATATGAATGATTCGAATTGGAAGAAGCTGACTAGAATGGGTACGTGAGTTCATTCCGGAGCATATGCCTCATTACTAAACCCGCAAATCCATTAGTACCGACTTTGGTCCGAAAATACAGAAAGGCAGTTGCTGGTGAAAAACTGCACCGGGATGTTTTACAAGAGGCAAACGAGAATGCTGATCCAGAGGACATCGCCGAATGGATGGAAGAATATGACGAGGCAATGGCGGAACGGCATCAAAACGTGGAGGTCATGGACGTTTTTGAAGTGAAGAAACGTGAAGGCAAGTCTGGATTTATGCGACATTGACCTTGAGATCTCACCATGTGCAGCTCCAACCCGGAGTGAAATTCAACTTCAACTTGCCACTGCGGAGGAGACGAAAGGCCTGCCCCGGGGCACCATCTCATGGCTGTCCTCCGGAATGCGTATTCAGGAGACCCAGTGCGTTTTCACCAGTGCAAATGTTGGCAGAATCTCATTCCTGTCAGGCTATCCCTCGCTGCGGACATCCGGAGCATGGGAAAAACTCCTACCGCCGCTGAGAAACTTCAAATGCTTGATCGTCAACAATGGTTGCAAACTAGGATCGATAAATTTCACAAACGCGCCGGAGCGCATATGGTCCATTCGCCGGATGCTGTTGATACCGATCTTAGATCCGATGATGATGAGGATAACTCAACCATCAATGATGACTTGGGCTGGTATAATGTAAACGCCGATGACGATGAATTCGTGGACGAAGAGGATCTGTCACCGGAGAAGATGTTACTTCACATACCATCCACCATCGGCTGGAGCGCATGTCGGCGACGTCACCTGGATCACGTCGCGGATCAAGAGATCGAACTACGAAAAGGTCAAATGAATGATGCCCTCCATCGGATCAGACTGGCACTAGGATACAAAGCATTTTTATTCCGAACTCGAGTTCGGCAGGCTAACAGTCAGCGGACCAAGCTACGATCATTTGATGAAATCCACGTTGTCGAAAATGAAGTCAAGACCCAATCCCGGATATATAATCATGCCCAGCGATGTCTACAGGCCCTATTCCCCACCGACCCTGATGGTTCAGATATCATCCGGCAGCAACAACGGACGGAATTGCTGGAACGTTATAAATCTCTAACTCAAGAGGACTTCAAGGTGGGAACAGCACTGGTGGAGGCTCATACTCGGGGTTTGCGAAACAAGCCACTGGCCTGGTTCTGGACGATGGACTTAGCTGGAGACAGCGACGGAGCTGCATGGATGAGAGAATGTGAGCAATTACAGGCATATGTACACATTTATTTTCTAATCATTGACAGTCCATCGAGTGAACTGGCTGAGAGCAAAAGTCAGGGCTGCCCGGTGGAGAGAGGAGCTGGTGATTGTGACATCGGAGATGGATTGGACGACCAGATTTTTCAGGCACTCCGAGAGGATTTGGCAGAGACGGTCGGAACAGATATCAGACAAAGGACATAAATGTTATGCGCGTCGTCAGGCCGGGATGTGGAAGGCGTTCGGAGATCAAGCCAGAGATACCTTCGTCAATGTTGTGAATTCCATGTAAATTTCCATGTAATACTGAGCTCAGGTCGACAACTACGCTGCAAATATTTGCCTGCAGCACTCTGGACATTTGAAACGATGCGAGTCATGTCGATGCATCAGACATTATCCCCGTGTTCTTCAGCGATGAATCTGTAAGTCTAGAGTACCGGAATAGAAGTTGGCAATAGTTCGACATTCATCCCAGTCTCTCGCCTTGTATTCGTTCAACGTCTGACATCCAATGAACTCTTTCCATGTATTTTTTCCGTTCACCACATGTAGGTGAGAAGAACTCGGATGTTCGGACTGTGCTCCGGGACAATTTTGGAATTCCCGGAGCAGTCTCCCTATACACATGTTGAGCAATGCTTTTAGTTCTGTCTGCACCGGTATTTGCCAATGGTCGGCTTTGATCTAACCAATGCCTATTCGCAATCTCGCCGATTGATCGTGCCGTGGCTACCGCATGTAGCTTCTCCGAACATTAGCCGATGGATCTCGGATGATTAGTTTTTCACATAAACTTTAGATAGGCAGATCTAAATATAATCGTGATTGCTTACGTGCTTATAAGCCGCATGTTGTTCGCGTATCAAGCCATCCCTCTGTCAATTGACCATGGACTACTCCAGCTACACACGCGACCGCATCCCCTTCCCCGCAGGCGATGAAAAGTTCCGGGCCCAAGTCCAGGAGCTTGTCTCCGACTGGCTCCGCAACGAGTAAGTGTCTCCAGTCCAGTTCGCGGTGTCGTGCACCAAAATGGATTGGTACTCGAACATGGCAATGTGACCATTGATCAGCACATCTCAAGTCTGGCACCACTAACATCTCATACTCATTAGGAAAGGATGTCAATATTCCAGTAATCCTACAAAAGAAGTACTACACAGAATCAGATCTATACTACTTCTTCAGGCCCAAAAGAAATCCTCATCCTCCCTAAATATAGTAGTCAAGAGATGGGATGTACCAAGGCACCGAATCACATAAAGGCGTTTGCGATATAATCGTGGAAACCGAGTATGGAAACGTCGCAGATTGAATAATGTGCGGAGAGGGACATGGTCATCATTAGTAATGCGCCGAAGAAGTTGCTCGAGATAGCTCTCCCCGAGATAGAGAATGAACCGGTCAGGATAACCGATATGTACCGAACGGCCATCACTCCAAAGTCGTCCCAGTACTCGAATATCATGACGAATCTGCCTAGCCCCGATGTCGAGTGCATCAGCAACAGCCCGAGAATGAACGATGAAGTCGTAGCGAGTTTCAGCAGAGAGTTCAAAGAAGGACACTATATCAATCGAAATGGCTGATCAGTAGCTTGCTCAATTAGTTACGATGAGCAAACTACGCAGGCAACTGACTGTTGGAATAAACGTATTGCGATACAAATCAAATCTATTCCAACTATAAAGTCAACAACATTTCATCGATATACTTATCACCAATAATCCTATAACATACCTATTGTAGACACAATTGGCAATGTTAGGTGGCAGCAAAGTCAAGTGCTAGTCACTTATCAAAAGGATTACGCAGTGTCAACCATATCGAGAATATGTCACGTGTTATGACCTATACCCATTAATTTCGAGCAACAAGGCTATGTACGAATATGGTCAATGTCGATTACATTTCGTCATTATATCCTCATTTATTTCGTCCACTGTCAGTTACTCCCAACTTTCGTCATGATTCCAAGCAGTTCTCTATATGAACACCCTCTCTCTCAAAGTGTCACTTATGAAGACACTAACGCATTAGAAGAGGAGACTATAGCAGAAGAAAGTGAGAAATCAGAAGAGCATATCGATGAAGAATTAGAAGATGGCCTTTACGCTCCCCACCCAAGCCGGTAATACAAAGACCTGCAGGAAAGAGAGCATGGCAGAAAGGAGTTATCAGATTGGTCAGAAGATAGGATGGAAACCACATCATCGAGACAGCATACCCTTGCGAGTTTCCATGATGAAGAAAATAATGATAAAGAAGCAAGCTGCAAAAGAAAGTGCAGGATAATTAGGGACACATCTATGCTATGCAAAGACTTATCCCATTCCTCTCTATTTGCACACATTTGTCATTACTCAGCACATTTCACCAAATCCATATCATATAATCTGGATTGGATCAGCAAATGGACACTGTGGCAACTGTGACATGGACAAATAGACCTGTGGCTTCATATTCATGAACATTCCGGAATAACCTAGCAGAGAAGAAGTTTCCGGAACTTTCCAGAAGATTACAGTCTTCAAAAAGAAGGACTTTAATCGAAATTTCTACTTCAGAATGTCCTGGAATAATCCAGAAGCTCAAGGAAATTTCCAGAATATTCTGACAGATTCCAGAATAACATAGGATCATGGAGAACATCCTAGGACTTATAGAACCTAGGAGAATTGTCCAGAAGGAGACAGAACTGTGCAGAAAATACTAGCAGGTTAGAGATGCTTCCAGCAACTTCCAAAAGCCATTCGTCAGCAGGAAAATTGGTGGATTGGTAAGCATTGGGAGTGGATTGGTAAGCAAGAAGGGGATTAGTCAGCCATAGAATAGAATAGAATAGAATAGAATGGAAGGATTCAGGAGGGTATATAAGGGCGAGCGAAAAATCGCCCAAATCATTCGAATATATTCTTCCCCCCCCAGATTCCTCCCTCAGTAGCACTCCCTCACAATTTATATTCTTTCTCTTAACTTGAGGCACATCAGAAGTATTGCCTAGGCCCATCTGCTTACTAAGTATTGACCTGGATTGTTAACTTGCCAAAGCAAGAGACTTTGGAAGTGCAAGTTCAGGTAAAAGGTTGAAGATTGTCAAGACCTTTGTTAGGACAGAGTTCTGTCGCAAAGGAAGTTACCTAAATTGTCAACTGTCCAGACAAGAGATTCTGGAAGCACAAGGTTAGGAAAAGAAGATCAGAAGTTACTGACCTAGATTGTTAGCTTGCCAAAGCAAGAGACTTTGGGAGCGCAAGTTTAGGCAGATTAGTTGTCAGACCTTTGTTAGGACAGAAGCCCTGTCGCAAAGGCACCA
Organism: Grifola frondosa; assembly: GCA_001683735.1. Taxonomy (NCBI): domain Eukaryota; kingdom Fungi; phylum Basidiomycota; class Agaricomycetes; order Polyporales; family Grifolaceae; genus Grifola; species Grifola frondosa. The sequence continues at coordinate 916,393 of LUGG01000014.1, forward strand.
GGTGAGCAGTGTTAAGAAAGAGTTTGTTATTGTTTGGATAGTTGTCCTGTGAGTGGATTGAGGAGTATAAGTCTCTGGAAAAGAAGTCCAGAAGCATTTCCCCATTCACCAGGCGGAATTCGTCATAGTAGCAAAGTACTGCACCAAGGCAGTGACTTTGTAGGAAGTTTGTAGTGTACTGACAGAGCAAGCTATTTAAGTCAAGCCTTGCTATTGTTTCTAGTCCCCATAGGTATATTTCGAGTAATCGAACACCGTAGAACGAAACCACAGAGCATTGTGATCCTTGTGAAAAGTAGAAAGTACGCTTTCACAACCGAACTCGACTGAGCCTCTGTCCGGAAAAGTAGGAAACCCCATCAAGCTTGGTGCACCCGTCATTTCTAGGAAATAACCCCTCGCTATAAAACAAATATTACTCTCGTCAGATAGTCTTTTGATTGTTTGGTAAAAGTAGTGGTTGTTTAATACCGATCGCTGGAAATACACGACAACGCGGGACGCATAAAGTCTCTCACAGGCCGGAGATCCCTTCAAGCGCTTTCTTTCTGAAAATGCAACAAAGTAAGCCTGCCAGTGAAGCAGATCTCTGTGCCAGTCCGATATAACAATTTCACTCCAGCCACCTCTCACATGCCTTTGATGCATTCTGCACTAGGTCATTTTTCATACCTCATTCTCGAAATATCGTCTGACGTTTCGTACGGTTAACAGGAGCTTCCGGAGGTAGTCCGGAATTTACTTCAATTTCACTACCACTAATTTTTTCTGTTCAAGACGTTCCTATGGAAGTTGACGCATGGAAAACAGACTCCCCGCCGGATCGCTATGAGGATTCCGACGTCGATGATGGCCCAGACGTTGACATGCCGATGAGGACGAACTCGCCGCCCCGAGATGATCAGCAATTCCAGTCCGATGATACACTGCGCCCCATGGTGTTTGCCTCCGACTCCCCGCTGGGCCGTTATTTAGAACTGGACTCATCCCCAGGATCGGATGAGCTGGGTGGCGAGATGCAGGTGAGGACAAATTCGCCGCCCCGCGTTAGTCAAGATGTGCAGTCCGGCAATGCGCTGCCCACCATCGCATTTTCCTCCGACTCCCCGCTGGGCCGTTATCAAGAACTGGACTCATCCCGAGGATCGGATGAGCTGGATGCCGAGATGCATGGTCCGACCGGCAACGACGAAGCGTTTCGGTCCACTGGTTTACTATGCCCCCCCAGTGATGTTCCTCTGCACTCCCCAGCTGACCATGCTGGACCAGTTCAAACTCTACACATTGCCCCGGAGCCCCAGAGTGATACGTCCATCATAGTCAGTTCTTCTCTCGCTTCACATCCAGCTGCTGACTTCTGTCCATAGGATCAACCTGAGACTCAGATCGACTTTCCCAGCTGGCAGACCGACTCCCCACCAGACTGATACATCGATCGATCTGGAACCTCGACCACGAATCATGGCGAGCCCCTGGTTGGGACGTCCTCTGCTTCGGTGCGTAGGCTATTTCATTCCCCATCGTCATATCTGACTCTTGTCGATAGGACCAAGCAAAGGCATCAGCCGAACTCCGAGACGAAATTCTCAATGTTCTCATCCGGATCAATCGTGGACCACCTGAAGAGGGGACGATGAGGAGCGGGATGGCGTTCTTGGCGGAACACCGCCGGAGCTGCCATTCTTCAACCGTCGCACTGGGGCGAAGGATGGTGAGGAATTCGGGTGGCAGGGTGAGGTCCATCCTGCCTTCCTTGACCTTTCAGGAACCTTGCCGCCAATCAGAGTTCTTCGAGTTCGGTCAGAGGGATTGGCATGGTTCCGGCATGAACTCATTCGCACGCGCAGCTGGGACCGGGAATTGAGGCGGATCGCGAAAATGATCCATGACCGAGGATGCGGAACCGCGACGGATGCTGTCGAAAGCGCAGTCTACCGTCACCCTGATCTCGTGGACGACTTGATTTCTTGGTCCGAGATTGGCGTGGCACAGCAGAAGTATGAGGAATGGATGGAGAGTCGTAGCATTGCCATCGAACGAGACGGATTGGACATGGATGACGCGGAGTAGTTCGTCATATGTAAATCCAAAGATACTCATTTCCGTTTCAATGAAGTTAAAGAATGATTTTTACATGAATTTAATCGAATAATTCACTGTCCCAGCATCGCTCCGGACTCACAGCGCCACCTGCGCACTGGCGAAATCTTCGTCCCGCCCAATCTAAATCGGAGCGGACCCTCAGTTTGGAGCACGGTGCACCCTACCTGACTGCAGCTGAGCGAGAGAGCGGTGTAAGCCTCGCTTTCATCCTCCGGCTCGCACCTACCAGGTAAGCTGTCAGTCTGCATCTCCCGACCGAGCTTTCGTCCTTATCAGTCTTACGTCTGTCTAGCTCTTGTCACGTTTTGTGCTACTTCTATTTAATTCGTCCACCATCCCTTCTTACCTCATATTTCGAGCAACTGCCGCTCAAAATATATTCCGGGCAGCGATGTGTGCACTAGCCACCTGGTCGAACTGGGCCTGGCCAATCTCCTCCTGCATCGAAGATGTCCCCTCAGCATACAAGATTAGATGAAGCAAATCGATTCTACCATAAGCTGAAGACATTGCTCCGTAGTGTTCACACTTGGAACTACTTTCTCCCCGCTTTTCTCCCTTTCAAATTATGTTTCCGAGCACCAACGTCCATCGGGGCAAGGATTCTCACACCAGTCGCTGCTGCAACACTCCGAGTCACCCTCTTTTGGTCCCTAGCTTTGCTCCGAGTAATGATGCCACCTATTCTAGGTTCCGCCTTCACTTTACGGTGTTTTAAGGGTGAGATCTCGACGACCGGAACGATTTTTCTTTTCCTAGTTTTCAGACCATATTTCTCCAGTGTGTTTTGTATCACAGCGGCATCTAAAGCTTCCGGCAGAGCGGAGGAGCCTGACATCTCCTGGATGGCTGGCATGTGCACGACTCGACTTGTGGGCGTACCCAATCCTCCATCGTCATCAAATACATTTCGATTGGCCGTGTTGTTGCGTGCTGATGAGATGGACTCGATGGCGATAGCAAAGTCAGCCATCAACGGGCCAAACATGTCGGCGGTATGCGATTCTGGGATACGTCTTCCGGGTACGCCATTGGTCTGTGAAGGGCCACGCTGCTGTATTTGGGACAGACTAGGTATCGGCAACCACTCCAAGCAGTCTCTTCCAGATGCACCATTGATCTTCGGAGAGTCCTCCTGCTGTATCCCGGATGGACCAGGTATCGGTGGAGACTCCACACGATATCTCGTGGATTGAATGACTGCTTTAAAGAGCTCTGAAGTGGTTTTCCATGTTGATGAGGGACCATCTCCATGTCATCACGTTCCACCATGCCCGGACCAATTTCCCACATAAATCAGTGATAATCGTGATACTGTGGAATGCATGGACCGTGCTAGATATGTATGCAGGGAATTTGGTGGGGATGTCTTCATCTGGGTCTGCAATGCAGAATTGCGAACATGGAGGTCCCGGAGCACAAGTCCAAAAGTCAGCGCCCCTCGGACGACATCTTCCATGTGAATACGCTTCGTCTGACTTCTGTAAGCCTCGATTTCGAACGTCCAAAACTTGGTGATGTCCATGAGGTGATCTGAGTTTCGATGAAACTCCTCCGGGAGCCACTGATGCTTGTATTTCCAGTTTGCCCATGAGCTCCCCGGCGCCTCGTTCCGGTTAACGTCCAGTGATCCCTGAATGAAAGCTCAAGGATACCATCATTGACACACACAACTAGCTTACCTTGGCCTGCAAGATGACTCTTACTAATGTTTGATACAGACCTTCCTCGGAGAGTGAGTTTAAGAAAATGCGGCGTTTTCCTATCGCCTCCCCAGCCCATGACGGAGGCTGGTTTGTTGCAATCCGGACCTCTTTCTCCGGAATCTTCAATGGCTCTATCACAGATCCAGGAGAGTCCTGTCGATTTCCGGTGTGAGACTCCGGATCGACATGGGGGATAGGACCTGCTACGTCCGGATCACTTTCTGACAGAATTATGGCTCGCGCCTTCCCTTTGCCTTTTCTTCGCCTAGATGACGGTGCATTCTTCTCGGGTGGTATCATTTTGCCACGCATCTCATCATCTGCATCGTCATCGCTGTTCCCTAGTACCTCTACAGTGCCGGTCGACGTGTGGAGTTGACAATTCCATGGTTGAACCGGAATACAAATTCCAAGTCTGAGTTTTGCTGACGTTCCTGCCAATATCGGAGAAGGTTCTCCGCATCATCCTTCTTGATCTTCAATGGGTCCGAGATGACCATCCCATCTGGGAGTGAGCCGGACTCAATATACAGGTGAAATCCGTCTTTGTTCAGTCTGTCCCAAGGCACACGTCCTGACAGAGTTCGCAAGCTAGATCTATGAACAGGTAATCATCGGCGGAGAACCCATATGATCACTTGAGACTTACTCCAATGAATGGTAAACAAGGTTCGAATGAAATTCTGCAGCCCAAGCAGATTGAGCTCCAAGGTGTCCGGAATGATGGGGATTCCATTTGAATTTCGTTTGAATGCATAGGAGCGAGTTTTGGTTTCAACCGTTTTAGGCCGGAGGTCTTCGTCATCCTCAGAATCTCATCTTGATCTCGTTCCAGATCTGAAGCCGATGGTCAGAACGGTTACTTTCTCGGTTGATATCACGTACTGAAGCACTTCCGGGTGAACTTTACCCAACAAGCATACGTGTTTGTTGCCCATTTCGGGAACGTGTTGATGAACTTCTGCCCTAACTGACTGTACTTGTTTTGAAATCATGGCTAGTCCATGGGACAAAAGTCAACACCGCCATTCTCAGCAATTCACTGTAGCTTACCGGATGACCACCATATCTCCAGTGGCATCTTCATGACCGGTCAACATAAAAATATTGGCACCGGTCTGCATTTTGACGGTCCGGGCAAATTTCGCACACATGTCTCCCAATTGCTCATCTGCAACACTATTTTCTGGTCAGTGAAATGATGACAGATGTCTCCGAACACTGAATACTTACCTTTGTCGGATAGCTACCGGAGGTCCCTTCGTGTTCCATTTCTCCGCGGTCCTCTTATATTCCTTTTGCTCTTCGTTGCTAACTTTCTTCCAAAGCTCACTTGCCGCCGGTTGATACGCTTCGATGAACCGTCGATCCACTCCGGGCTGAGCGCCGCTGATTTCCTTTGCTCTTTCGATGATCTCACGAGAATGCTCTGCTCGCCAAACTCTGTATGGCGTCCACTTTCGGAGAAGATAACTTGGATCCATTGACTTTCCCTTACGACGATGGTTTCCTCGTTCTTTCTTCGAAAACCATCTCCTTATCTCCTACAACATGGATAGGTCAAAGGTGAGATGTGAGAGAAAATAGGAATAGAACCTGTAAAATTTTGTGTTTGAATTCCTCATCGCTTTCGTCCCGAGCAGTACAGAATTTAACAGCTAGATTTTTCCGGAGGACGTTCCGTTCAGATTTCAAACCGATAGAGTGCTCTTCTGCGGCACTATTTAACTCTGCGAGCTCTGTCTGGGAGAAAAAATTTTTGCGGACATTCTACTAGAGAAAGCAGGAGAAACGTTGACTGGTCTGATTTTTCGCCTTCGGTTACAACACGAATGAATTGACGTTAGATTTAATCCCCGATGATTGATCGACATCCGAACCAATCGGCTGACTTTTTGAACGATCAACAGATTCGAAATCAAGATCCGGAAAGTAATAAGTGCAGTATTTTCATGCATGGTATTGTACATGGTCATGACATCTCAAACATCTGCTTTGACAATGCTCAGGGCGATTGCCTATATACGTGAGAGCGTTATTGACAGGATAACCATCTTGAAGAGACTGAATGATGTAATATAAAATAGTCTCAACCTCAAGACAGTCTGATTTGGAAGAAGTCAACTATTATTGATCTGATAATGGAATCATCATGTGGATTATGTTATTTATTTCTTCCATCCCACGAAGGGGATCTTCTGCTCCGGTGACTTCTTAGTTAAAGACCCAGATCAATCCGGACCTCCTCAGTTATTGAGTCTTGTGTCAAAAACAGCTTGTCGGACCAGAATTGACATGGTCGGCAGTTGAAATCTGAACTGGTCCGGACCGTGGATATTAATAACGAGTTTCATAAGAGATGTGACTTTAGAACAATCAATCTCGTCCGCGCCCGTCTCTCACCATCATGCCCCACAACCACACTGTCGAAATCATCAGACAAGCAGCCGATTTGATCGAATTCGCCGATGAACAAGACCTCAAGCTCGCATTCAGGGCCTGGAGTGGCATTTTCGTGTACGCCTACCGGGATGCCCTGGGTATGTGGTTAATGTCGATCCCTATCCTTGCTGATTTGTATTTGTAGATCTCCTAAATTTTGAACATCTCACTCACCTCACAGCCGAAGAGACACGCAAGGACATGCATTTGGCATTCGAACGAGCGCTATGCTATGCTGAGACAGACAGTCCGGATCTTTTCCTTGGAGCGAAGATCGCTGCAGCAGCCGGTCACTGGTGGAACCTGCAAATGCTGGGATGTGAGGTTCTATTTTCTTTCTGTTTTCTTTAATTAACATACTCCTCAGTGATTACCACATCTGGGGATGAACAGAGCCATGTCGGATCAGAGGAATTGGAAGGATGGGAGCAGAGCGGATCGGCGCAGATGGAGGTAGAGGATGACAGCAGATCGGAGCATCGTGATGGAGACACAGGTCCATCCGACCATACCGCCGTTCACGGACAGCCCTTAGAACGACCTCCGTCCACAGGTCCATCGAGCCATCCTGCGTGCATGCTGTACCGCAGGTCTTTGTCTCCTCGTCCCGCTCACAGCGGCGAGGTAGTTCACGGTGGCTCCAGAGGACGACCCCGCGGACCTTCTCGTGGACAACGCCATGGCCGTCCCCATGGGGTCTCGAGAGGAACTCGTCGGAGCCAGTTTGCCACGCCGGAAGCGGGTCCATCAGCCAGACCGGCACGTTGCTGATTTTTCATTTTTGAAGTTTGAATGTGCCGCTCCGTAGCTTAGGCATGTTTGGAATCTCTGCCCATGAATTTCAAGAACAGTTCATTTCTACCCAGGCATGCGGTAGCGTTTCGCTCACCCATCGAGATCTACTTGTACTACGCAGATGTATTTCTATAGTGCAATTTTATGAAATGCTCTTCTGTTTGAAAACTTGATCAGGTATATCCATCCATCTAATATCACTTTTCATGAGCTAGTCCGAATCATTATCTCCTCACTCCGGTACAGTTAATCTCCTTCAATGACTGGGTATTGCAAGGCCCAGAGCGGTCTGGTCTGCTTCACCTATTGCATCCGGTGTGAACAACGACTCACTGGACCACCATTTCCGGGGTTCGCAGTTGAAATGTCAACCAGTCCGGACCGTCGATATTAATAACCCGTCTCATAAGAGACCCAACTTCAGAACCATCAACCGCCTCAACCCAACATTCTCAACATGATCACTCAGGGACACACTCTGGTAGCCATCACCAAGGCACTCCGGCTCATCGAATTGGTCAATGGGGAGCAGGTGAGGAATGGTTTTAGAGCCTGGAGTGGCATAATCATGTATGCATTCCGGGACGGACATGGTGAGTCGCAAACATCACTCCCAATTCTTACTGACTTCTTTACAGATTTACCTGATATTTTGGAACTTGAAAGAATGATGCCCTCCTCCTGGCTCCGCATGGTACTCCGAGACCAATTAGAGATAGCCAAGACAGGTGTGGAGGCTAACGATCGAGACTGGGCACTTGCGGCAGGAGTCGCCGCAGCCTCCGGACAGGGGTGGAACGAAGACGTTATGGAAGGTCAGTTTCAACCACATTTCTATACCTTCATTAATTCCAGTGTTAGAGCTGGGCATCGAGCTGCAGGTAGCAGGAGCGAACGAGGTATCGGAGGGAACCCACTGGTGGAATGTCCGCGTGATCGGAGGTTTGTTTAATCAAATACATTGTTATCGAATTCGGTTAACTCCCTGGTTAGATCGTCCCATGAATGTGGATCCACGAGAGAGACACGACACCTCGGACGAAGAACCAATGGACAAGGACATATTGGACGGACCCAGCAGACAGGGAGAGGACAGATCGGGGCAGGTGAGGATGGAGGACCCAACTCTCTCAGCCCATCCTGCCGAAGGACCGGGCCCTTCTCACCGTACTGTCACTCACGGACAGCTCTTGGAGCGACCTCCGTCCGCAGGCCCATCGAGTCGTCCTGCAGATATACGATTCCGCCGGTCTTCGTCTCCTCGCCCCACTCATAGTGACGAGGTAGTTCGGGGTCGCCCCAGAGGACGACCCCGCGGACGACCCCGTGGACCCTCGAGTGGACGACCCAGTGGACCCTCCCGTGGACGACCCCGTGGCCGTCCTCGTGGGGTCCTGAGAGGAACTCGTCGGAGCTGGTCTCCCACACTGGAAGCGGGTCCATCCACCGGACTGGGACGTCGCTGATGTCATGAAATGTTCGACGGTTTGGCGGTGGCCGAGGCAGCAGGAATTGATGGAAAAGAGAATGCGATGAGTTTCGCGCCGGATATTGTAATACTATGAGACTGTGGCCCGATGTATCTCGACGTCTTCAGGGAATGAACAATGCCACTCCGCTGGTCTTTGTCAGCACGTACTGCCCATGGGGTCTCGAGAGGAACTCGTCGGAGCCGGTCTGCCATGCCGGAAGCGGGTCCATCAACCGGACCAGCACGTCGCTGATTTTTCATTTTTGAAGTTTGAATGTGCCGCTCCGTAGCTTAGGCATGATTAGAATCTGTGCACATCAAATTTCAAGAACAGTTCATTTTCGCCCAGCCATGCAATAGTGTCATGGTGCATTCGCTGACCACATGACCTAAATGTAATTCCACCCCGGTGGCCCGGAGTGATGCAGACTGGAAGTATTCACCATTCCAGGCCTCCATGCGATGAAATGGCAGACGGGAATGCATCTCCTGTGTACATTCCATACACGTCACAGGACGTCCAAGGCATTCGAGGCACCGCCAGCTACCCTCGCGAACTGCGCATCCGGAACATTGCATTCCCTGTGCTGGATATTCAGTTTCAATGATGTGGTTGAGAAAATCCAATTTTCTGGGAAGCCATTCTCGCATGAAGTCGTTCTGATTCTGCAGGAAACCACCTCAGTGAAGACCAGAATATGATGCACATTCTACAAACCTTCGTCTTCTGCCTGCTGCGCTCCTGCGGCATACCTGGCATGTCCTCCACCATCGGTGAATTTGTACTGTGTTCGACAGCTCGTCCATTCCCATATAAACCGCGGGATGACGGGCCAGGTTCCGTCGGATCTGATGCATGCGTCACCTTTATTTTCTTGCCGATGACCTGCGATTCTGCATGCCGGATTCCATGCATTGATATGACGTTTCGTCTTGGAATGTGCTGTTTTTTAGACATGACTACAGAACACGTCCGGTCAGTTTCGACGTCTTATATCTCTTTTGAAACTTACACATGGTACAATGACATAAAAACTCACACCGTACAATCTACGTAATGCCTCATGGTCATCCAATGTGGAAACTGCACTCCTGCATGGCCCAATAACTCAGCGGACATGAACCCGGCATAGCATATCCTCTCCCCGTTCGATGTATTTGCTCCATGTCGGACCACCTTTCCGCAAATACCAAGGACCGTTCCGGGGATGTATTTTACCGATAGCCCAAATGTGGATAATTCCAGCCTCGCGTCTTCATATGGGCCAATCGAGGCAAGCAGGTCCATCCACTGGGACCTTCCTGATGTATCTCGATGTAACGGAGTGTCCCGGTTCGAGATTATCTGGATGGCTGTGAATATAGAGGCCCACATTCCAACACATGGATGCAGCACATTCGGCTTCTGCATCAAGCGTCGGAGAGACTCCACCCCGGCAGTATATAGGTCGGGCTGCATGACCCGGAATATTGCGCTGAGAAGCGCGTCTGATTCTCCCATGCACCGCAATGACTCCCGACATTCCGGACGTTTTTGCAGTACGGCTGAGGTCTGCAGATGATACGACGATGTCTACTCCAGTTAGTATTCAAAGCTCGTCCCGAGAACCGATACGACCGACCTTGTGTCCCATCTGGAACCAACCCGCAGAAAGAGTAATAATCCCCGGGGAAAACCAGGAGCACTGCTCCGATGGCTTGAACAACTCTTTGGTCTCCCGCCAAATTTTAGTTTTCCCCTTTGGAATCTGAAATAGGTTCTCCATGTTACGGAGCGCAGTTTTCATGAAGAGCTACAATAATTCAGGATGAAGCTGGTTTATATTTCTGCAAATTCACTCACCTGTCGGCGTTCTGATAGAACTCCGGGAAGTATCCAGCATAATATCCTGTCATGTTTGTCCGTGATGATGCTCGGAGTGTCGATCATAGTGAAGTGGTTCAATGGTGGAAACCGGAGGCACATGTTGTCCTCCCATTGGCTGTTTCGCCCGGTCGGCTTAGCTCCCAACCTATCTGCATATCTATCTGCATCCCAGTCAGTCTGGACTGTGACATCTCTAGAGATCGACGACCGGACTTCGACTCCGAGATATATATTCACACTTACTTTGATGTGTGTAGGCTTGCACCAGGACTTCTGTCACAGCCATACATTCACAAACCATGTCCAGGCTCAATATGATATCTGGAAGTGGCTTGAGCATGGTGGGTGGCTGTGTGGGTGTTCTAGTCTTTAGGTGTAATTTGTACTTGAAGAGATCAAGAAGGTACAGAGATAAGGTCTCTGTATATTCCAGGTTGAATGTTTCATGTAATGAGGACATATGTACTATGGGGGGAGAAATGAATAGATGTAGTGAAAATGGGAGTTAAAATAGGGAAAGCAACTGGGGGCACACAATCCAAAGATGAAATGTCGGCACAATGCATGAACAAACATCAGTATACTGCAGTACACGACGGGAAGTGGCTAGCATGTGGACAAGATGCCATCGTCTGCATGACGTTGTTCCAGGGCCGGACAACAAAACATGGCATATTGAACTTATATCTAGCTCATGAAAGGTGATATGAGATGTGTGAATGTATTTGACCCATTGTCAATACAGAATCTTTGGTAAAATTACAATGTAGAAGTACATCCGTGTACTGCGAGAGCATCTGTGTACTACAAGGAGATATTCATCGGTCAGCGAATGCACCATGACACTATTGCATGGCTGGGCGAAAATGAACTGTTCTTGAAATTTGATGTGCACAGATTCTAATCATGCCTAAGCTACAGCGGCACATTCAAACTTCAAAAATGAAAAATCAGCGACGTGCTGGTCCGGTTGATGGACCCGCTTCCGGCATGGCAGACCGGCTCCGACGAGTTCCTCTCGAGACCCCATGGGCAGTACGTGCTGACAAAGACCAGCGGAGTGGCATTGTTCATTCCTGAAGACGTCGAGATACATCGGGCCACAGTCTCATAGTATTACAATATCCGGCGCGAAACTCATCGCATTCTCTTTTCCACAATTCCTGCTGCCTCGGCCACCGCCAAACCGTCGAACATTTCATGACATCAGCGACGTCCCAGTCCGGTGGATGGACCCGCTTCCGTGTGGGAGACCAGCTCCGACGAGTTCCTCTCGGACCCCACGAGGACGGCCACGGGGTCGTCCACGGGAGGGTCCACTGGGTCGTCCACTCGAGGGTCCACGGGGTCGTCCGCGGGGTCGTCCTCTGGGGCGACCCCGAACTACCTCGTCACTATGAGTGGGGCGAGGAGACGAAGACCGGCGGAATCGTATATCTGCAGGACGACTCGATGGGCCTGCGGACGGAGGTCGCTCCAAGAGCTGTCCGTGAGTGACATACGGTGAGAAGGGCCCGGTCCTTCGCAGGATGGGCTGAGAGAGTTGGGTCCTCCATCCTCACCTGCCCCGATCTGTCCTCTCCCTGTCTGCTGGGTCCGTCCAATATGTCCTTGTCCATTGGTTCTTCGTCCGAGGTGTCGTGTCTCTCTCGTGGATCCACATTCATGGGAATCTAACCAGGGAGTTAACCGAATTCGATAACAATGTATTTGATTAAACAAACCTCCGATCACGCGGACATTCCACCAGTGGGTTCCCTCCGATACCTCGTTCGCTCCTGCTACCTGCAGCTCGATGCCCAGCTCTAACACTGGAATTAATGAAGGTATAGAAATGTGGTTGAAACTGACCTTCCATAACGTCTTCGTTCCACCCCTGTCCGGAGGCTGCGGCGACTCCTGCCGCAAGTGCCCAGTCTCGATCGTTAGCCTCCACACCTGTCTTGGCTATCTCTAATTGTCTCGGAGTACCATGCGGAGCCAGGAGGAGGCATCATTCTTTCAAGTTCCAAAATATCAGGTAAATCTGTAAAGAAGTCAGTAAGAATTGGGAGTGATGTTTGCGACTCACCATGTCCGTCCCGGAATGCATACATGATTATGCCACTCCAGGCTCTAAAACCATTCCTCACCTGCTCCCCATTGACCAATTCGATGAGCCGGAGTGCCTTGGTGATGGCTACCAGAGTGTGTCCCTGAGTGATCATGTTGAGAATGTTGGGTTGAGGCGGTTGATGGTTCTGAAGTTGGGTCTCTTATGAGACGGGTTATTAATATCGACGGTCCGGACTGGTTGACATTTCAACTGCGAACCCCGGAAATGGTGGTCCAGTGAGTCGTTGTTCACACCGGATGCAATAGGTGAAGCAGACCAGACGCTCTGGGCCTTGCAATACCCAGTCATTGAAGGAGATTAACTGTACCGGAGTGAGGAGATAATGATTCGGACTAGCTCTGAAAAGTGATATTAGATGGATGGATATACCTGATCAAGTTTTCAAACAGAAGAGCATTTCATAAAATTGCACTATAGAAATACATCTGCGTAGTACAAGTAGATCTCGATGGGTGAGCGAAACGCTACCGCATGCCTGGGTAGAAATGAACTGTTCTTGAAATTCATGGGCAGAGATTCCAAACATGCCTAAGCTACGGAGCGGCACATTCAAACTTCAAAAATGAAAAATCAGGCACGTGCCGGTCCGGTGATGGACCCGCTTCCGGCGTGGCAAACCGGCTCCGACGAGTTCCTCTCGAGACCCCATGGGGACGGCCATGGCGTTGTCCACGAGAAGGTCCGCGGGGTCGTCCTCTGGAGCCACCGGAACTACCTCGCCGCTGTGAGCGGGACGAGGAGACAAAGACCTGCGGTACGCATGCCGCAGGAGGCTCGATGGACCTGTGGACGGAGGTCGTTCTAAGGGCTGTCCGTGAACGGCGGTATGGTCGGATGGACCTGTGTCTCCATCACGATGCTCCGATCTGCTGTCATCCTCTACCTCCATCTGCGCCGATCCGCTCTGCTCCCATCCTTCCAATTCCTCTGATCCGACATGGCTCTGTTCATCCCCAGATGTGGTAATCACTGAGGAGTATGTTAATTAAAGAAAACAGAAAGAAAATAGAACCTCACATCCCAGCATTTGCAGGTTCCACCAGTGACCGGCTGCTGCAGCGATCTTCGCTCCAAGGAAAAGATCCGGACTGTCTGTCTCAGCTAGCTAGCGCTCGTTCGAATGCCAAAGCATGTCCTTCGTGTCTCTTCGGCTGTGAGGTGAGTGAGATGTTCAAAATTTAGGAGATCTACAAATACAAATCAGCAAGGATAGGGATCGACATTAACCACATACCCAGGGCATCCCGGTAGGCGTACACGAAAATGCCACTCCAGGCCCTGAATGCGAGCTTGAGGTCTTGTTCATCGGCGAATTCATCAAATCGGCTGCTTGTCTGATGATTTCGACAGTGTGGTTGTGGGGCATGATGGTGAGAGACGGGCGCGGACGAGATTGATTGTTCTAAAGTCACATCTCTTATGAAACTCGTTATTAATATCCACGGTCCGGACCGTTCGATTTCAACTGCCGACCATGTCAATTCTGGTCCGACAAGCTGTTTTTGACACAAGACTCAATAACTGAGGAGGTCCGGATTGTCTGGGTCTTTAACTAAGAAGTCACCGGAGCAGAAGATCCCCTTCGTGGGAGGAAGAAATAAATAACATAATCCACATGATGATTCCATTATCAGATCAATAATAGTTGACTTCTTCCAAATCAGGCTGTCTTGAGGTTGAGACTATTTTATATTACATCATTCAGTCTCTTCAAGATGGTTATCCTGTCAATAACGCTCTCACTATATAGGCAATCGCCCTGAGCATTGTCAAAGCAGATGTTTGAGATGTCATGACCGGTACAATACCATGCATGAAAATACTGCACTTATTACTTTCCGGATCTTGATTTCGAATCTGTTGATCGTTCAAAAAGTCAGCCGATTGGTTCGGATGTCGATCAATCATCGGGGATTAAATCTAACGTCAATTCATTCGTGTTGTAACCGAAGGCGAAAAATCAGACCAGTCAACGTTTCTCCTGCTTTCTCTAGTAGAATGTCCGCAAAAATTGTTTTCTCCCAGACAGAGCTCGCAGAGTTAAATAGTGCCGCAGAAGAGCACTCTATCGGTTTGAAATCTGAACGGAACGTCCTCCGGAAAAATCTAGCTGTTAAATTCTGTACTGCTCGGGACGAAAGCGATGAGGAATTCAAACACAAAATTTTACAGGTTCTATTCCTATTTTCTCTCACATCTCACCTTTGACCTATCCATGTTGTAGGAGATAAGGAGATGGTTTTCGAAGAAAGAACGAGGAAACCATCGTCGTAAGGGAAAGTCGATGGATCCAAGTTATCTTCTCCGAAAGTGGACGCCATACAGAGTTTGGCGAGCAGAGCATTCTCGTGAGATCATCGAAAGAGCAAAGGAAATCAGCGGCGCTCAGCCCGGACGGTCGACGGTTCATCGAAGCGTATCAACCGGCGGCAAGTGAGCTTTGGAAGAAAGTTAGCAACGAAGAGCAAAAGGAATATAAGAGGACCGCGGAGAAATGGAACACGAAGGGACCTCCGGTAGCTATCCGACAAAGGTAAGTATTCAGTGTTCGGAGACATCTGTCATCATTTACTGACCAGAAAATAGTGTTGCAGATGAGCAATTGGGGACATGTGTGCGAAATTTGCCCGGACCGTCAAAATGCAGACCGGTGCCAATATTTTTATGTTGACCGGTCATGAAGATGCCACTGGAGATATGGTGGTCATCCGGTAAGCTACAGTGAATTGCTGAGAATGGCGGTGTTGACTTTTGTCCCTGGACTAGCCATGATTTCAATGACAAGTACAGTCAGTTAGGGCAGAAGTTCATCAACACGTTCCCGAAATGGGCAACAAACACGTATGCTTGTTGGGTAAAGTTCACCCGGAAGTGCTTCAGTACGTGATATCAACCGAGAAAGTAACCGTTCTGACCATCGGCTTCAGATCCGGAACGAGATCAAGATGAGAGCTCTGAGGATGACGAAGACCTCCGGCCTAAAACTGTGAAACCAAAACTCGCTCCGTATGCATTCAAACGAAATTCAAATGGAATCCCCATCATTCCGGACACCTTGGAGCTCAATCTGCTTGGGCTGCAGAATTTCATTCGAACCTTGTTTACCATTCATTGGAGTAAGTCTCAAGTGATCATATGGGTTCTCCGCCGATGATTACCTGTTCATAGATCTAGCTTGCGGAACTCTGTCAGGACGTGTGCCTTGGGACAGACTGAACAAAGACGGATTTCACCTGTATATTGAGTCCGGCTCACTCCCAGATGGGATGGTCATCTCGGACCCATCGAAGATCAAGAAGGATGATGCGGAGAACCTTCTCCGATATTGGCAGGAACGTCAGCAAACTCAGACTTGGAATTTGTATTCCGGTTCAACCATGGAATTGTCAACTCCACACGTCGACCGGCACTGTATGAGGTACTAGGGAACAGCGATGACGATGCAGATGATGAGATGCGTGGCAAAATGATACCACCCGAGAAGAATGCACCGTCATCTAGGCGAAGAAAAGGCAAAGGGAAGGCGAGCCATAATTCTGTCAGAAAGTGATCCGGACGTTGCAGGTCCTATCCCCCATGTCGATCCGGAGTCTCACACCGGAAATCGACAGGACTCTCCTGGATCTGTGATAGAGCCATTGAAGATTCCGGAGAAAGAGGTCCGGATTGCAACAAACCAGCCTCCGTCATGGGCTGGGGAGGCGATAGGAAAACGCCGCATTTTCTTAAACTCACTCTCCGAGGAAGGTCTGTATCAAACATTAGTAAGAGTCATCTTGCAGGCCAAGGTAAGCTAGTTGTGTGTGTCAATGATGGTATCCTTGAGCTTTCATTCAGGGATCACTGGACGTTAACCGGAACGAGGCGCCGGGGAGCTCATGGGCAAACTGGAAATACAAGCATCAGTGGCTCCCGGAGGAGTTTCATCGAAACTCAGATCACCTCATGGACATCACCAAGTTTTGGACGTTCGAAATCGAGGCTTACAGAAGTCAGACGAAGCGTATTCACGTGGAAGATGTCGTCCGAGGGGCGCTGACTTTTGGACTTGTGCTCCGGGACCTCCATCGTTCGCAATTCTGCATTGCAGACCCAGATGAAGACATCCCCACCAAATTCCCTGCATACATATCTAGCACGGTCCATGCATTCCACAGTATCACGATTATCACTGATTTATGTGGGAAATTGGTCCGGGCATGGGTGGAACGTGATGACATGGAGGGTCCCTCATCAACATGGAAAACCACTTCAGAGCTCTTACAAGCAGTCATTCAATCCACGAGATATCGTGTGGAGTCTCCACCGATACCTGGTCCATCCGGGATACAGCAGGAGGACTCTCCGAAGATCAATGGTGCATCTGGAAGAGACTGCTTGGAGTGGTCTCCGATACCCAGTCTGTCCCAAATACAGCAGCGTGGCCCTTCACAGACCAATGGCGTACCCGGAAGACGTATCCCAGAATCGCATACCGCCGACATGTTTGGCCCGTTGATGGCTGACTTTGCTATCGCCATCGAGTCCATCTCATCAGCACGCAACAACACGGCCAATCGAAATGTATTTGATGACGATGGAGGATTGGGTACGCCCACAAGTCGAGTCGTGCACATGCCAGCCATCCAGGAGATGTCAGGCTCCTCCGCTCCGCCGGAAGCTTTAGATGCCGCTGTGATACAAAACACACCGGAGAAATATGGTCTGAAAACTAGGAAAAGAAAAATCGTTCCGGTCGTCGAGATCTCACCCTTAAAACGCCGTAAAGTGAAGGCGGAACCTAGAATAGGTGGCATCATTACTCGGAGCAAAGCTAGGGACCAAAAGAGGGTGACTCGGAGTGTTGCAGCAGCGACTGGTGTGAGAATCCTTGCCCCGATGGACGTTGGTGCTCGGAAACATAATTTGAAAGGGAGAAAAGCGGGGAGAAAGTAGTTCCAAGTGTGAACACTACTGGAGCAATGTCTTCAGCTTATGGTAGAATCGATTTGCTTCATCTAATCTTGTATGCTGAGGGGACTCTTCGATGCAGGAGGAGATTGGCCAGGCCCAGTTCGACCAGGTGGCTAGTGCACACATCGCTGCCCGGAATATATTTTGAGCGGCAGTTGCTCGAAATATGAGGTAAGAAGGGATGGTGGACGAATTAAATAGAAGTAGCACAAAACGTGACAAGAGCTAGACAGACGTAAGACTGATAAGGACGAAAGCTCGGTCGGGAGATGCAGACTGACAGCTTACCTGGTAGGTGCGAGCCGGAGGATGAAAGCGAGGCTTACACCGCTCTCTCGCTCAGCTGCAGTCAGGTAGGGTGCACCGTGCTCCAAACTGAGGGTCCGCTCCGATTTAGATTGGGCGGGACGAAGATTTCGCCAGTGCGCAGGTGGCGCTGTGAGTCCGGAGCGATGCTGGGACAGTGAATTATTCGATTAAATTCATGTAAAAATCATTCTTTAACTTCATTGAAACGGAAATGAGTATCTTTGGATTTACATATGACGAACTACTCCGCGTCATCCATGTCCAATCCGTCTCGTTCGATGGCAATGCTACGACTCTCCATCCATTCCTCATACTTCTGCTGTGCCACGCCAATCTCGGACCAAGAAATCAAGTCGTCCACGAGATCAGGGTGACGGTAGACTGCGCTTTCGACAGCATCCGTCGCGGTTCCGCATCCTCGGTCATGGATCATTTTCGCGATCCGCCTCAATTCCCGGTCCCAGCTGCGCGTGCGAATGAGTTCACGCCGGAACCATGCCAATCCCTCTGACCGAACTCGAAGAACTCCGATTGGCGGCAAGGTTCCTGAAAGGTCAAGGAAGGCAGGATGGACCTCACTCTGCCACCCGAGTTCCTCACCATCCTTCGCCCCAGTGCGACGGTTGAAGAATGGCAGCTCCGGCGGTGTTCCGCCAAGAACGCCATCCCGCTCCTCATCGTCCCCTCCTTCAGGTGGTCCACGATTGATCCGGATGAGAACATTGAGAATTTCGTCTCGGAGTTCGGCTGATGCCTTTGCTTGGTCCTATCGACAAGAGTCAGATATGACGATGGGGAATGAAATAGCCTAGCACCGAAGCAGAGGACGTCCCAACCAGGGGCTCGCCATGATTCGTGGTCGAGGTTCCAGATCGATCGATGTATCGGTCTGGTGGGGAGTCGGTCTGCCAGCTGGGAAAGTCGATCTGAGTCTCAGGTTGATCCTATGGACAGAAGTCAGCAGCTGGATGTGAAGCGAGAGAAGAACTGACTATGATGGACGTATCACTCTGGGGCTCCGGGGCAATGTGTAGAGTTTGAACTGGTCCAGCGTGGTCAGCTGGGGACTGCAGAGGAACATCACTGGGGGGGCATAGTAAACCAGTGGACCGAAACGCTTCGTCGTTGCCGGTCGGACCATGCATCTCGGCATCCAGCTCATCCGATCCTCGGGATGAGTCCAGTTCTTGATAACGGCCCAGCGGGGAGTCGGAGGAAAATGCGATGGTGGGCAGCGCATTGCCGGACTGCACATCTTGACTAACGCGGGGCGGCGAATTCTCCTCACCTGCATCTCGCCACCCAGCTCATCCGATCCTGGGGATGAGTCCAGTTCTAAATAACGGCCCAGCGGGGAGTCGGAGGCAAAACACCATGGGGCGAAGTGTATCATCGGACTGGAATTGCTGATCATCTCGGGGCGGCGAGTTCGTCCTCATCGGCATGTCAACGTCCGGGCCATCATCGACGTCGGAATCCTCATAGCGATCCGGCGGGGAGTCTGTTTTCCATGCGTCAACTTCCATAGGAACGTCTTGAACAGAAAAAATTAGTGGTAGTGAAATTGAAGTAAATTCCGGACTACCTCCGGAAGCTCCTGTTAACCGTACGAAACGTCAGACGATATTTCGAGAACGAGGTATGAAAAATGACCTAGTGCAGAATGCATCAAAGGCATGTGAGAGGTGGCTGGAGTGAAATTGTTATGTCGGACTGGCACAGAGATCTGCTTCACTGGCAGGCTTACTTTGTTGCATTTTCAGAAAGAAAGCGCTTGAAGGGATCTCCGGCCTGTGAGAGACTTTATGCGTCCCGCGTTACCAAGTTTACGTCAGAATCTAATTTAGGTGTATCTCGGCACATCGCATACTCACACGTGATCCGGACCGTGTGGTTGTCAAATAGCCCGCTTAGTTTGAGCTCCCGGCTGGTCTACTTCGTCCTCTTTTAACGGTGTTACCACTCCTGCTGTCTGAATTTCCGTTTGTCCTGCTGTCACCATGTCTGAAACCGTCCTCCCTATCGAGGTATCTGAACAATTCAAAGCCTTCGAGGCTATCACCGTGCGTCTCTGCGATGAGTTCGACCACCGTCCCGCTCCGGACGCTGCCGACTATAAAGATCGTGAATCTGCATGGTGGGTCGAAATGGTATATTTCTACCTTTTTTTGTTTATGAAATTGCCCTCACTCACATTCTAACAGACTAAGCTATACAACCAGGCAGACTCCGTTCGCCTTCGCACCGGCTTTTTCTACTCCTTCCCAGAGATTCTGGTCAGCGCCCTTGTCGAAGGACTCACCGCCGCTTTCAAGCCCAGAGCGCCAAAATGGGCCAATGTACGATACAACGACCGTCGGGCCACGCTCAACAAGTGGCGCAAGAATTGGCGTCCTGGACCGCTGGTCAGATCCACCGCTGACGGAGGCGACTCCGTGGCAGCCGAAGTGAACACTGCACCGAACGATGTTGTCATGGCGGACCCATTGGTCGTGGCACCCCCCATGGATGTCCCTACGAAGGAGGTGACTGTGACGGCCAGTTCCACGACCCCGGGCAAGGTCCCGCCGGTGAGCAGTCCCTTGGAGACCGTCCCGAGTGTGGTGGACAGTGCCGGTATGTTCCCATAAATTTCTCATGCGCTCCCCCTCACACTGCCATGACGTCCCTCAACACCAGATATAGTGATGGCGGACCCACCAGTCAAAGCGTCCCCGGTGGACATGGCTGTTAAACGTACGCCGAATACGTCCCGTCCAGCCAACCCGCAAATTCTTCATCCCGTGCAGGCCGACGCGGGGATGGATGAAGATGCTCGTAAGTTTACATAAATCATGCATTCACCGTTGCTGATATTCATGTAAAGGTGTCCCCATTACTGACACTGCGGCATTGCCGATATCGCCTCTTGTGGCATCTGACGAGCCCATCGGCGCTGACGACAAGTCCGGGAGTAAGCGCGCCCGGGATGAGTCCACCCCGCCACCTAGCAAATCGAAGAAGGCCCGCAAGAACCGTAAGAAAACGCCGGACTCTGACATCGAGATCGTTGAGGCACAGTGGCAAAGGCAAGGAACGTGCAATCGATGTCGACGTGGAGGCGATCATCGTCGATGCCGATCTGGGTCGTAGTTCGTCTGAACCGGAGATGGTGGAAGACGTGATTGAGGAGGTTCAGAAGCAAGGTATGTGCCAAGTGCCCTTACATCGTGCATGTCTGACCATGATGTTTAGAGAAGCGAAAGGGCAAGAAGAAGAAGACGCCAAAGTCCCCGGAGGTTGTCTGTCTCCTCCGGAGACGAGAAAGAAGACAAGAAGGCCGATGCCATCGTGTATCCTCCGGACAAGGAGCTCCGTGTCGTTCCCGCTCCGCATGTCGGTAAGTCTTGTATGCCTATGTATTATCGATTCTTCTTGGCTAATAATTCTTACAGGAAATTACCTGCAATCAGTGCAAGAACGCCAAGAGGGTGTGCTACTTGGTTCAATCTGGTGGATCGCTTGCATGCGCGAACTGCCGCATCGCCAAGTCATCGTGCAGCCTGACGCCGAAGGGTTTCCGCGGGTCGCAAGCCCAAGGCCTCCAACACCAGGCACAGATGGAGGCGCAGGCAGCCGCGAGTCTAAGGGGCAGAAGCTCCCCCATCCTGACCCGAATTCGGAGGCAAGGCTCCGGAGGGGGCTCTACACTCTGTGGATGAAGACGGACATCAGCAAGGGTCAGCGCAGCGGAGAACCTGGCCAAGCGTCAAGCGTCAGGGCGGAGTCCATGGGAGCGACTGCGGGGCGAGAGTCTAGGGAGCCATCGGTTGCGCGGAGGTACAGATGCCATCCCCGATCCTTCATGTCAAGACGCCACCTGGAGTAGGAGAGATGACGACGAACAACCCTCGTCCGAAGCCGAGGAAGGTCCCACCTCCCGGTGAGTAGCGTTTTTGCTTTCATGTGCCAAGCTGACCTTGTTTTGTTTTCAGCACAACACGGTGCAGAGCAGGCCAGTCAGCTGCCCCGGGACCCTCCATCAAACTCAACCTCTTAAAGGTTCCACCGAGGACTCTCAGAGTGACCCGGAGCGGCAGGATGACGAGCGACGATAACGTCGTCAAGTTCACGGCACTGGACAAGGAAGCAGATGAAAGCCAGGCGACGGATTCGGAGTCGGAGGTGGATCAGTTGAAGACTCCGGAGGAGAGCGAGAAGGAAGACCACGCTGAGCAAGCTTCGAAGCCGGCTCACCCGGATCCACCTCTCCAAATCACGCTCTCTCAGGCAGCCAGGGAGAGGCATCAAAGCCGGGTGTTGCGAAAGGCCCTCCGCCAGGTCACGCGGGAAGCAGATGCAAGGGCGAGGTCGATGAGCTCGCGAAGAAATTCTACTCATTGTTCGCGATCCCGGCGGAACTGGGATCAGTCAACGCGAAGATCCCAGACATGCAGGATCTTCCAGCACAGGTCGCCGCGCTGAGCCAGTCGCAAGCAGTCACGAACGACTTTTTGAAGACGCTGATGGACCGTGACAAGGAGTGGTACGGGGCGTACCGCAAGGATTACGAGTACCTCCTCAATCAAAAGCTGGGATGGCCAGCGTGGTGGAGACCATTCGGCGCCATGTTCTTGCCCAGAAAGAAGGCGCCCTGCACAGAGATGTCGGATCGCAGGCTGGGGGAAGTGTGAGCAGTCCCGGTGCGGGGCCGTCCGAGGAACGAGTTGACCTCGGAGCGGCAATAATCGATAGCGAGACGAAGTCTGGTGCTCCGGAGAAGGGTGACTCGATGGACTCCAGTGCCGGAGCGGCTTAATCGGATTGGTATCGTTCTAGCCATGTACCAGTAGTTCATGCCCAAAATGGGAAGTCTTCACTATGCAGGGAATGATCACCACAGGGCAGGTCGCATGATACCGGAGTGAGAAGAAAATGAAGGCGAGCGGCGTAAGTCCCTTGTGATGATTCCTCATGCAGCTCATCTCACACACGCATCGATGCCTGACGTGTGGCGAGCATGGAGTCAGGCCGATGGGTGGTTTGCCTATCATGGCTGGCCGACAAACATAAATTTGAATCCAAGCATACTGTTACATGCATAGCCTAGTTGTCAATGACGGATTAGAAGGGAGAAATAGGTGAGACGATCGGAAGAAGTAAATTTCAGGAGATTGGCGTTGGTGGTTGGGTGGTGTGAAATCGCACAGCACGAATCCGTTGGAAATGCATGAGCCATACGGTTGGAGTATGAGTGAGGCAGCAGGGGGATCCAAGAGGTCGCTCACCTGGGGGACCCGAGAGCTGACGGTTGCGAGAGAGGCTGCAAGCCCATCTCGACCCTCACTATGGCCAGGTGAGGGGCTCCTGCCTGAACATCCTTGTCGGAGCCAGAATGACGGGATGCGACGGAGTGTGAGGGTCCCACAGCACACGGTGGAGTGGAAAATGAGCCGGATGACAGCGGACGGAGCGTTGCCCTGCACTCGAGGGACAAGTGAGTAGAGTGGGTGCGAGCGTGAAAACATGCTTTCGCTCGATTGGGTTTTCGAAACCAAGCCTGCCAGGCTCAATTTATTGTATTCCCAAAATGGGAAGGTTTTCAGCCAAGTTTATATTGTACCGGAGTGAGACAACAATAAAAGAAGTCGAATGTCGTCTTGAGTTTGTTGTTTTCTATCCGGAGGAGCACTTGTTCTCCTGATATAGCGGCTGTTATTTGTCGGAGTTAGAACCGGCTTTGCTGGACCATTTAATCTGCCATTATTCTTGCATTTCATCGTTCTTTCGTCCCTCATCCGTACCATACTCGCTAGTCATCATGTCATCTCAATCTGAAGAGCAAAAATCCAAAGATATCTACTTCCGGATCGCAGCGACTGATATGCAGCTCCTGCATGGAGGATCTGGCAGGCTATGCAAGCTTACCCGACTCTGCGGATGAGATCACAGAGCTCCGGTGGGCTCGAGGATTGGAGAATGAGATGGTATGTGTTCGATTGTACTGATGATCGTTACTGACGTCTTTCAGTATCATGTGAAGGATTTGATCGGCAAGATGTACCTCACCGAGTTCAAACCGTACATCCCCGAGATGGTGTACTGCTTGATTCACGGAGCGCTCCTTTGGCGTGGAAATGCATATGTCGTCGACATGAAAAAGATGGTGTACCGAACAGGGAATCCTCCAGACCTTCCGAAATCATTTGCGCATATTGCGGAGAGACATGCCTGGTGGACTTGGCTCGAGCATCCCAATCCCAATCCACCGGCATGGTGGAAGGATCCGCTTATAGATTATGTAAGTGAAGCTTGCTCCGGGGGTTCTTTGACTGACATTCTACAAGCGGGATCCCACTCGAGTTTCGCGCGGCGATTGGCAGGGGCTCAGTGAGACGATTTTGGATGTGGATTCCGAGATTCGGGACTTCATCAGGAAGCAGGAGGCAAGGATTGATGAGCTGGAAGTATTGGTCCGGAAAATGGAGGAGGTCGGTACTGCTATCGGGGATGGAAATTGAGCTGCACGCCGAAGATCTGTATTACTACTGCCTTGCACATCAATGTTGATACCCGATTGTAGTGCAATAATGCTAGACATGTAGTGACCGGCCTACAGGGAAGAAATAAATTCTACTCACAAACCAGAGGCTAAGTTTTACTCCGTCATTTTTATCACTCAACATCCGTCGGTGCGAAAATATTTGCACCGGTTGCTGCTGCTACACTTCGGGTCACATCCAATCTTTGTCTCCCTTGTGGTACTCCGGGTCACTACACCAGCTTTCTTTCACCCTCCACCACCGTCGCCACTTTTCGTTGACAATGTCTCACCATTCAGCACCGTTATTTCCTTTCTCTTTGATGGAATATTCTTTGCAAGGACCTTTTAATTGAAGGTCCAGGTTGCCTGTCACTGATATCTCCTGGGTACTTCTTTCCAAGTCTGTCAGGTGATTTCTCAAGTTAATCTCCTCGCTGCAGCCATTCTTCTAATTGCTCCATGTAGCGGAACTTGGCGCCACCGGAACAGTGAAGCGTCCCCCGTGTGCAACCTGAAATCACATTCGGAGCGAGGAGCGGGTTACATGACGTATTACCCGTATTAAAGTAGAAAAATAATCAAGTCGCAGGAATGCAGAGGTTGCTAGAAGTATTAAAGTAGAGAGATAAGAATGCAGGCATGGACAAAAGGTGAAGATTAGCGGAGTCGAATATCTGACGTGCTGAAATTGAAGATGGTTAGCAGATGACTCCAGAGGAGACATGCCTGTACGCTCACCTGGCGAGTTCCGTAGCTGGTGGTTGAGAATGACAGCCAGCCCCTCAAAGGGAACCAGCGCCAGCAGAAGTGCTCCAGTGCTGAAGTGTGCCAGAGTGGAACACGAAAATATCCCCGGAGTGGCACGGCATAATTCGATTATGGCGGTGTAAATCCGGGGATATGAACTCGAAGTTACCGATAGTTCTTTAGATGTCATACTCAGTGTCGGTGTTCTCAGTTGGTCTGACTCCATGAGACAACTTTCATTCAAGTGTATATGTTCATTACTGACAGCCGGTCAAGCTGATGTCACAGGCCAGCCGGTCCCGGCCGGGATTGTAACTTGTTCCGTAGTTACAGCCCGGCCGGGGTTCTGTATTTTCAGTCCGGGATGTCACTCCGGAACATCTGTCTCCTTTTCGTCAGTCCGGCCGGTGCTCAGGTTCACAGCCCGGCCGGAGCCAATCGAGCAGGATGTGTCCATGATCAGTGTGCCCATGCCGGAGGGATGTCTGGTATAACACCTGTCCAGACAACGTTGGAGCACACCCCACCTATCTGGGATGACAGCCAACCTGCATGCCAACGTCGGCATCAATACTGCCCTCAGCATGTTTGTTGTCCGCTTCAGCGAATATTGTTACTGTGCAGCTGGAGTTCGTCGGTGGGCTAGGCCTTACATTCATAGTATACCTGTATGCCAATCGGAGCGGCACGGTGGGTCTGTGATTTGACAACAATAGGATAGAGGTTACGACGGTCCGGTCTGATGTGATTTCGACAATAAAGAAGGCCTGTAAATTAACGGAAGACGATGTATTTATCCGGGATGAAAAATGAGTTGCACAGCACCCTTCTGCATCAGCGACTTCTTACATCGAAGTTATACGATCTGCCAAGTCGTCGCCCTACTCCGGGTGACCATTTCCTGAATTCGTCATTCATGGGCCACCGGCCACCCATCAAAGTAGTACAGGATGCATTCTATTGGGAGCTAGAGAGCGACATAGAATGTATGGATGGGACTCATACTCCGGACCGGATCGGGTCGGAACAACGCTTACCAAATAAAGGTGTTCATGAAGACCCCTTAATATCGTGAGAACCAACCGCAGGCAGTGGCTGTATTGATCTCCCCAATATTCACCTTGCATCGTGTTCGTCTGAACCTGCTATCGGAATGTGCATCATATTCAGGAGCATGGCATGGAGTGTCGGACCGGAAAGAACTGTCCCGGAGTAGACATACGGACCGGGGCAGACATCCGGATGGAATGGTCATTCCGGAGTATAGGTTGACTGTCCGGATGACAAAGGCTATCACTGGTGTTCAAGCAATGAGTCAAATGAGATCTTTGATGTCACAATATGAGTGGACATTGCAGCCCAATAAGTGGAAGAATGCTCAGAGCCTTCTGGCCAGACTGTAATCATGTACTCCGGCTGGACTGCAAATACAGCAAGATGAACAGGTCCGGCCGGGTCCGGCTGGCCTGTGATAACAGCCTAAATTCGTACCTGGCTGGCCTTTGGGCACAGCATATATGACTGAATGGGCTCACCCAAACTGTCGTCACCATTGTCTCTATCCTCTGCATTGTCGGTTTCTTCTACTACCTCCTCTGAACCTATGCAGAGGTTCATATACGAGTCGCAAGAACTCCCAGGATGGACGGAACGAATCTTCAGCCCACGCCCACGACTTCCACACATCCGGACGAGTCTCATGGACATGGCCGGACCATCCGAGAATCCGTGGACACCCGCGGAACCCACGGCAATTCCACCTCCTCCTCCACAAACTCAGGCCCAACAGGAACTCGAAGCGTTCATAACCAGGGTGGTGATGAACCTTCTCGCAGAAGGCCTGACCGATCATACCCGCCGCATTACGACACTCGAGGAAGACTCGACCTCACTAAGCTGATTGGTGAACGCCAGAGTAGGTCGAGTGAACAGACTCGAGGAAGAGAACAGAGTCCGCATCGCGGACGCAGTCACTCTAGCGGACAGAGCGTCGAAAGCCGAGGCGAAGGCCCATCAAGCCGACCAGGTCGTCCAGGAACTCCAGGATGACATCGCTTCATTGAGGCTGTCGATCAAGAATCTCAAACAACGATGTCTCGCTCTCGAGAACCCTCCATCCCAAGGAAGGCCACGCTCTTGTACATCCAAATGTTCGAGCCGCAACGTTTCCTACAGGCCCACCTCCCCAATCCCAGACCCACAACCCACTTCACGCTCTCCCCCACGTCGACTGATGTCCCCGCTCCCGACTACGAGAGAGCCCGTCGCGCCATGTGAGGGCACTATTCGTAAGCCCAAGTTTCCCGCTCCCATGTCCTTCACCAAACCCACGAAGGAAATGACCGCGGAACAGTGGATGAAGGCATGGGAGACATACTTCATTTATTACGAAGTCAGATGGTCTACGGATCGCATTGCGCTGATTCTCGGATCGCTCAAAGAAGAAGCCCTAGATTGGGCGTCCTCTTATAGCGATAATTTCAACAATAACGTGCCAGTCGGTTCATGGGAGGAATTTAAAAAGAAGTTTCTTGGACAATACGGACGCCTCGACTCACAATTCGACGCGCAACAGGCGCTGATGCGTCTTCGCAATGACGGGTCGGTACAGGCATATGCCGAACAATTCCGTCACTGGGCCCCGCGTCCGGACACAACCAGCAAACCCTCCTTTCACTTCTTCGAACCCAGGTCAAGCAGTCGATTCGAGATGCAATCGCCGGTCATGAGACACAACCGGACACCTGGGAGAAGTACCTCGAATGGGCCCAACGAGTGGATCAAGACCGTGGCACTTACGCTCACCCTGGATCGTCTCCACAGCAGTCAAAGACAACTGCTTATCATCATCCCCATTCACAGAGTCAGTCCCACTCTGTTCCAACTCACACCCGCGACCCCAATGCAATGGACGTTGATCGCGCAGCAGCACGTGCAAAAGGCACATGCTTCGTCTGCGGCAAGGTGGGCCATCTGGCAAATGCGTGTCCAGATAAGAAGCCCGGCGAAAAGTCGATTCGCGACATGAGTATCGACGAGCTGATTCACTTGGTGGGACAGGAGCTCGTTGAAGAGAAGAAGAAGAAGGCCATCAACAAGGGCAAGCAGAAAGAGACTGCTAAGGAGCCCGAGTCGTCAGCCAAAATTGAGGAGATAGGAGCAATCAGCACGTCGTCGTCGACATGGGACACGGATTTTTAGAACGGCCTCATATCGTCCCTGCTGACGTGAAGGCCTCTCTCTCTCACAACCGCTACAACTGTATTAGTGTAACTGAAATATCAAAAAGTCATCAGAACTTTGAGCCCATTCAGTCATACCACCTGTGACCTACAGGCAGCCGGTGACAAATACCGGCTGTTGTCACAGGCCAGCCGGTCCCGGCCAGAATATCGGTATTCTCTATAATTACAGCTCGGCCGAATGCCTGTGCTAACAGTCCAGCCAGTATATACGGCAGTATTTTGACCCATGTTTGCCGCAAATGTACCGTTTAAATCCTTTGCCGGAGGGGAAAAATGCCTGTTGGTCATCGGCCTATTTACCATGCACGGCATCGCTTTTTACCGGCGCAGATTGTTTAAATATATCGCGTGCCACGGTTCACCAGAGAATATGTATCGGAACTACCATACATGTACCACGCAGACAATCAATTCATGTTTAACTAATCGGCATTTGTCTTCTTGAGCAGAATCTCCTCGGCACCCCGCATCTTTATCTCCAACTCCGTGATGTCTGCCTTCTGTGCAGTGTAGAAGTTCCTAACATCGTTCTCCACTGCCAGCATTCTCTCGCTCAGGTCCTGCCATTCACCGCGCATAATCCGCGTAGGATCCCACTGAAAAGGCCGTAAGAACAGAGCACAATATAAAATTAAATTCTTACATAATTCACCGTAGGGTCCTTCCACCAGATAGGAGGATCTGGGTGCGGATGCTCCAACCAAGTCCACCAGGCAAAGCGTTTCGCGATACCTTCAAATGCCTGCAGCAAATCAGGAGGGTTGCCGGTTGGGCGCGGCAATGCAGCGGCATTTGAATATGGAAGACCGTTCGCCCAAATCTGGCCAACGTGAATCAACATTCCCACCAGCTGCGGCACATGCGGTTCGAAACCGGTGAGGTACATCTTCCCCAAAAGGTCTCTGATATGAATCTGCAGCATGATGAGAACATTCACCGCGATATACCATAGGCAAATACCGTTACCATCTCATTTTGCAGGCCTTGAGACCACCAAAGGTGCGTGAGCTCGTCGGGATCTTGAGGATAGACTTTCATCACATGCCAGATGCGCCATTCCCGAATTTGCATTTCCGTAGCGGCACAACGGTAGTGTTGCTGCAGCTAAGTCAGGTCTAAATGATATATGACTCATAACCTGTGCAGTTTTTCAGATATCAGGGTGGTCTTACACTCATTTTGTAGCCTATATATAGCCGCATAATCTTGCCACATATCAAAAAGTTATACCTTGTATTGATGGAGATATGGCCAAAAAGCCGATTGCAAAGTCCGACTTTGTAGTCAGCTTTGTTACCAATGTAACTGAAATTGAAACACATTCAAAATAATTATGCAAATGGTGGTGTTACATTTAAATACATATACATCTTAGCTATTAATTTCAATTAATATCATGTCATTATCTGTAAAACTCATGTCAGAATATCTAAAAAGCTGAAACAGGTGTGACTAAGCCGTGGCAACACTACACAACGGAAATAAAGTTCCTTCAATTTTTGAGACTGGTCTTCTGTGGTAGACATTGTGTAAGAGGATGATAGGTAATTAGGAATACTTCAATGAAGAAAATGATCTATTTTGTAGTGATAAAAACCTGGACTTAAAAAGCTGCGGTCAATAAGGTTGAAACTCCGATAAACAATAGTCAGGAAAATAATAAGTCATTTACAAAAGAACATAGTTACCAAGCACACATGATTACCGTAGCAGTATGGCCAGCGGTACCATGATTACCGTAGCAGTATGACCGACGGTACCAATAACCGAAGCAAATTGCATAAGCCAAGACAAACGAATATACCGAACATCGACTATCGTACAAAGACAAAAACCGCGATGCGTGTGACTAGCTGGAGAATCAGTCCTTTGCCACTTCACCAGAAACCCCCGGCTTCGCCTGCGGTCCAGATCCTGAACTCTCCCCCAGCTTTTCAACGACAGCCTGCAGCATCCCTGCGGTATCCTCCACGGTATTCGAAGTCTTCGCCAATTTCAGTGCATGGAGCTCAAGGCGTAGCATTTCCGTCACCGCGGCCAACGATGCGGTGCTGGTCTCGAGATTACCGAGTTTGATATCGGTAATCTCTTTGTTCACCTGCGAAAAGTCTTGAAGGACTGTTTGACCCTGGCTGACCTTCTCAAGGTCTGCGGGAATGGTGCGCAGTGGGGCCAACTGGCCGCTAAGGTCCTCGTGCATCGCTTGCATCACCTTCAGCATGGCCAAAACGTCCTTGAACTCCTCCACAAAAAATGCCATGGCCTCCCGTGCGACATCTCTCACCAGCTCTTTGCGGGAATCGTCAGCGAGGACCATGGTGCCGACGGTATTCGACTCGCTACCTGTGGGGGTGTCGACATCGGTATCTGCGTCGAGAAGACTGAAGCGCATCCGCGGAGGTGCGACTGCGGTCTGCTTACCGGTGACGCGATCAATCTTTACCGCAGCCGATGATTCATCGCTGGTCGCTGCGGCGGTTGAGTCTGGCTTAGTGTGACCTATAAGAACAAAAGCTAAAAAATGGAGCGCGGTGAATAAGGTAAATCGATCGATTTACCGGTGTTAACCCGCACGGCCTTGGTCTTGCGGGACCTGCGACCGGCACCTCGTGGCGGCTTCGGTGCGACTTGGGCTGCCTTGCTTTCCCGCAGCTTTCTCGCAAGGTCCTGGGTAGCTGGAACTCGGTGAGGAGACCGAGCTCGAACTTGAGGTCTCGCTTAGGCAGCGATCTGCCCTCCGCCTCGCGCTTCGCCTTGGCTTTGCAAACATGAGGTATTGAACGTCTTTGGCGCTGAGGCCATTATCGGTGTCGGGCCGGCGTGAGGCTGCACGCCTGCTTTACCACACGGCACCCAATGCATGCGGTCGCGTGTGTATTCAGGAGATAACACACCTTTTCCTCCTTGTGGCATTTTGTGCAAGTCTTCTCCTACAGATACTCGTTAGCGTACCGCAGCGGCAAATACAGTTATATCTACGTACCACGGGGTAAATGTCCTCCGGGGTATATTTGTGGCCGGTGTCATCGTCGGCATCTTCTTCTTCCTCGACACTCTCGACAGTGTCATCGCCGGTCTTGGGACCTGTGGGTGCCTGCGGTGCGTCATCGTCTTCCTCGATGATTTCGACCGACTTCGTGCCGGCTTTTTCTTCGACGATTTGCTTGCCTCTATGAACAAAGAATGCCGGTCAGCAGGAATCGAAACCAAATAACCATACGTACTTTTCGGTGGCGGACTCTCGTCGAAGTCCTCGCTGTCCAGCTGCATGTCGTCCTCACTGTCCTCATCATCCTCGATCGCCATCTCGACATCTTCAGGCTCCTTGCCTTTGCCGGTGGCCTGTTTGCCGGTGGTAGATCATTCACCGCGGTCGTTCGCGGCTTCTTGATCTGAACCTGAACCTCTTCCTCCGCGGTTTCCTCCAGGACATGTTTGGCGGGCAATTTCAATGTCAGCTTCGCTTCTCTGAGGGAATGTTAGTTCAGGTACTTGGATATTGCGCGTACACACCAGTACTTTCACGGCATTTGCACCGCCGCCTTCGGCTTTTCTTGAACCGCAAGGTTTTCAATGCTTCACTCCTGGCAGCTATAAATGTAAAGCGGTATCTCAGCTTATGTAACAATAGTCAAATAAATATAGATAAATACAAACCTGCTTCAGCGACAACACCACTCATCGGCACATCCACGATGGGTGCCGCAGCAGCATGCTTATCTTCCTCGGTCACTTCTGGCAGTGTTTCAGGCTTAACCTCTGTGGTAGAGACCGGAACATCTGTGGACACCGGCGGCACAAGATCGTCAGCGGTAACCGGCGCACAGGAACATCCTTGGGAACCGTCGGCACGGGTGTAGGCACAGTAATCGCTTCATGTACCGGTTAGGTAATTCATGTAAAAAGCTTGAAGCATACCTGGCTCATGTATTACGGCGGATCGTCCCTCGCAACCTTATTCCACTTGCGGTATTGATCCAGCCGCGGTCATCCTTGCGGAGATTGTCCATGTTTGGCTGAGCACGCTTCCCTCGGCATCTCCACCCTCGGCGACGGCACTGAGAAGAATCCGCGGGAAGGACCACAGAACGTTGTTGGATCGCCGAAGTTTCACCGCATCCTGATAAAGACTTTGCTGGGAGCCGATGAGACAATTCACACTAATGGCAATGTATGTGCTCACCACTTGATTCCACCAAGTAGCGACGAATACCTCGTTGCCGGCGGCAGTGACGTCGGACGGTGATCGTATTCACCGCAGAGCCTGCCGCGGTGACGTCGAGTGCCGTGAGAGCAAGCTGGACATCCGCTTCAGACAGAGTAGGAGCAGCCATGCGGGGAGTTGATTAACGGTATAGTGAGGTGAGGGACTTGGGGGAATGAGGAAGCAGACTGGCCTGAGAGCCTGAGAGAGAGGTATTTGAGGACTGCCGGTTAGCGATCACGTGATCACTTCTTTGCCCTAGCCCATCAATCTAGATCACATGTTGACGTAAAATTCCGTCGGAAGGTACATAAAACTCCCACCGAACAAGTTCAAATTTTGCCCCCTCCTCTCACCCATCAGGCAAGTCGTCTCTTCTCTGTAAAATCGCAACTGAGGTATTTACGTTCCAATAGCCGCAGAAACCCGTCGCAAAATGTCCGGTAAATATTCTCTTCATAAATGCCGCTTTCGATAATTCCTCAATTATGTTATTTGTTGTATCGCAGCTTTATCGAATGGTATTACATCGGCAAACGTTTGCGGTATCTCATGGGTATACTGACCATTTGTTTACAGATCTCCCAATGGACGTAGACCAGTCGGACGCCATGGAGTGGACTCCGGCACAGCCTAGCGAGATCACCGTAGATAGTCATTCTGTACCGTCCCGCCTGAACGCAATGGCAATACAGAACCCGGCCCACGTCACCAGGTCCTTCCAACTCGAAACGCCGTCCCGCGGTAACAGTCCGGCAAACGAGAATACCGTCGATGCACCTCGGTCGTTCAATCTGGAAACACCATCTCGCGGCAACACCCCGCCCGTGATGCATGCCCCTCGACCACTCATGTCCTTTGCCATCGAGACACCATCGCGCAGCAACACTCCGGCAAACATCGACCCAATGCAAGGCATTCGGTCATTCAATCTGGAGACACCGTCACGGGCAACACCCCGGAACCTATTCACGGTCTTCAACCAGTCCTGACCTTTGCCCTTGAAACTCCATCCCGCGGTAATACCCCGGCAACGATCCACACCACGGCACCTGTTCGGTCATTCAATCTCGAGACACCGTCACCCGGTAACACACCGGCACACTCCCAGTCGGCAAACAAAACACATGGCTTATCGAATCGCCCGACATTCGTCCCGATTCCCCTGTGCAATTCAACTCTCCTGCACCTGCAGGAGATGTTGACCAGATTGGCAGCACCACCTCTCCCCACCAATGGGGAACTCCCATGAGCCAGCCTCCTAAAGCCAATGTTGAAGTCCCTCGCACTCAATCCCGTGCACCGTCCACGGTACCGCTGGCCACCGGCGATACTGCAGGCAACGCATTGCCGCCGCTGCAATGGGGGCAGCTCCCACTGCCGCAAGCAGTCTTCCCACCATCTGTCCCAGTCGTCCCCATCTGCCATCATTGGTAAACACAGAGCGCACCGGTCATGGAGCCACGGCTCTCCTGCAACCTTCATGCAGGATATGCCGCAACAGTCAAGCACCGTGCCGACTGTGCAACGTCCGATGACTTGGGCAATCAAACGCCATACAATGAGCCGAGCACCCTCTCCGATGCAGATACGGACCCGCTCGACATTTACCGCTGGTACGTCCACAACCGCGGTTCCTCGAGCCGCACCGGCGGTGCAATGTTAGGCATTTTCGCGGTGACATGCCTGAGGCTGTGGAGGGATGGATGCCGGAGACATTGCCGATGTGGTGCATCCACTCGGAGGTGAAGGACGCAAATGTCGCAGGCGGCGACCTTCTTCAATACCGGCGGAGATGTTGCAGTGGATGAGGGAGGAGACGCTGAGGGTAAATAGTTGGCGGCAGGAGTTGAGTGACCTGCGGGAAATGGTTCACACGAGAGCCGCGGGCCTTTGCATGGACAGCGTTCAAGGTTTACTCGCGGCAAAGCCTAGCTGGAAACTCAGCTCATTTCCTGGCCAAAGATAGTCCGCAGGCGGCACAGGTACGAAAAGGCTCTGAAGGAATGGGAGGTGCAGCCGCCGAGATATCCTCCCGGGAACAGATGCCGCTCGGTCATCGTCATCGTAAATATGCTTTACCTTTACCTCGTGTACTTCAAAACGTTTCAAAGTTGTATATACCAAATATGCATTCACCATTTATATAAGAACCTGCGGTGTTTACAAATACCAGTCACCGCAGCCCTTTATCTCCGCTTGTTTGGCATGTGTACATTGCCTTGACGGGATGTCACCACGGCATTCCTCTTTGCCGCCATACTACGTGTCATCGGTTGACTCTGCCGGGCAACACTGCGGGTTATCCGCGGTGCTGCACCAGTGGGTTCACTATGCCGCGACCTCTTTGCCGGAGTGACCAGCTCCGACATTTCTTCCGCTTGCGAGTTCCAGATGTATTCTGGTCTTCCGCACCCTGTGAAGCTGGATACACCTCTTTCACCTTCGATATCTCCTGAGCCTTCAAGGTAATCTCATTGGAGGTAATTCGACGTGCGGTGACTTGCGGTGATAATTCAGCATCCCATCCAATCACCGGCGGTACATCGTCAATGTTATCATGGATTCGTCGTGGCCACCGGTGTGGTACCGTTCGTTTGCCGAGGTCCTGTCGATATCGACGGAACATACACCGGAATATGTACATAGGATATCAATTGATTTTTTGATGTGGATTGGATGGGTGAAGCTGGAATCTGTAATGATTCATGCCGGGCTTGATTGGGAGCATGAGCGATGCCTCATCAAGGTCTTGACATTCCACATAAATCCTGACAAGATCACCGCAAAGAGTTGAGATTTCGGTAATCTGCTCGAATGAATGCGGCGAGGTGGAGATGTATGTCGGGATGGGTGCGGCAACTGCATCTTCGGGATCACTGAACGAGAATTGTGCGCGGTGCAGGTCCCGTAGTATGAGACCGAACACCAATGCCGCTTGAACGATTTCATCCACATCGACGGTCTTTGTGCCGCTCCTGTAGTCGACAATCTCCTCTTTCCAAAACTCGATGACCTGCGTCAGTCGGTTCGAATGCCGATGAAAATCCTCAGGAAGCCATGACTGGTCATATTTCCAGTTGGCCCAGAAATTGCCGGGGCATCCCGCAGTTTCAAGTTCAACATTCCCTGGGTGGCATTAGCTACGGTACATATATGCGGTACATATGACATACCGGTCTTTCCAGGATGACCTTGATCAAGGTCTGGTAAAATGCCTCCTGTGACAAAGATGCAAGGAATATCCGACGTTTCCGATACACATCCCGGCCCAAGACGGTGGCTGGTCTTTTGCCGCTCTCAAGTCCCAGTCAGGAATCGCGGGGTTGTTTGGATCCCTATTCCCGCGGTCTTCATATCGGTCCAAATTATTGTCCATCGGTCCATCGTCCTCACCGTCAGTCCCGGTAACTGCCCTGGCTTTTCCTTTACCTTTCTTTCTTGCCTTCCTCGACTTCGACTTCTTCGATACCTCGGCAT
The DNA here is from genome assembly GCA_001683735.1 of Grifola frondosa. Classification (NCBI taxonomy): domain Eukaryota; kingdom Fungi; phylum Basidiomycota; class Agaricomycetes; order Polyporales; family Grifolaceae; genus Grifola; species Grifola frondosa. The sequence continues at coordinate 952,354 of LUGG01000014.1, forward strand.
ATCTAGGGGAATGCTCATCATCCGCATCGGCATCGCTGTCTTCCGCAACGGCATATATCGCTGCACACCGCTCGGCATTCACAATACCGTGACTGAACCTGAAAACCTCTTGATCAGGATTCTTCTGTCGGTCTTGCCAGTATCGTAACAGTTGTTCGGCTTGTTCCTTCTTGATTTTGGAAGGGTCACAGAACACCATTCCTTCCGGTACCGATCCAGGCACAATATATCGGTGGAATCCTTCCTTATTCAGGCGATCCCAAGGTAATCGGCCGGTCATATTGCCGCATGCAAGATCTGAAATACCGCCACGTGTCAGCACCTCTTATTGAAGACAGAAATTTGAACACACTCCAATGCATCGTGAGGAATGTCCGGATGAAATTTTGTAGTGCAAGCAGATTCAGTTCTACCGAAGCGGGAATGACAGGAATGCCGCTATGATCCCGTTTGAAAGGATACGGAAAAGCTTCGGCTTCACCGTTAATGGCCGCAGGTATTCCTCATCGTCGGAACTTTCGTTATCACCGTCGGTATCTATGTTCACCGTGGTAAATACCATTTTAACCGTAGGAACTAATTGCTCACTGAAGCACTTCCTGGTAAATTTTACCCAGGAGGCATATGTCTCAGTGGCCCATTTCGGACAGGCGGTGGTAAATTTTTGATGTAGCTGACTGTATGGTCGTTGAAGTCATGTCTATGCTGGGATGAAGCTAATGTCATGACATTTAGGAACAAATACCATACCTGATTACCACCATATCGCCGCCGGAATCTTGATGTCCCGTTAAGATAAAAATGTTGGCATTTGTTTGCAGTTTTACCATGCGGGCAAACTTAGCGCACATCTCGGTAAGTTGTTCGTCGGCGATACTGTTCGGCATTAGTATCCTCGGTAATGCTGATATTCGGTCACTTACATTTGCTGGACGGTCGTCGGCGGTCCGGTGGCATTCCACTTATCTGCGGTTCGTTGTATTCCTTTTGTTCCTTCTTGCCGATTTTGTTCCAAAGTTCACTTGCTGCCGGTTGATATGCCTGGATGAATCGGCGATCGGCTCCTGGTTCCGCGCCGCTAATTTCTTTTGCTCTCTCGATAATCTCCCGGGCATGTTCCGCTCGCCACACTCTATATGCCGTCCACTTTCTGAGCAGGTAATGCCCGTCCACAGGTTTCGGTTTTTTATGACGGCGGGTTTTCTCCCGTTTCGAATACCATGTCCAGATTTCCTATGTCGGTGTGAGACCCTATTACCGAAGCAATCGAACAATACACACCTGCAATATTTTTGTTCGAAACCTTTGTCACTTTCACCCCGAGATTGACAGAATTCAGCTGCCAGTCTTTTCCTAAGTGTCCTTCTGTCAGATTTCAATCCTGTCAAATGCTCCTCAGCAGCATTTTGCAGCTTCAGAAGCTCAGCCTCAGTAAACACCATGTTGGAGGGCATTGTAGAAGGATGAAGGAGGGAAAGTTGATTCTTTGTTTGGATTGCTGGCTTACTCATGATACGAGATTTGAATGTGAAATTTAAATTCCGACCTTGATCGAATCTCCACCAATGGCAACGAGATCTTTTGAAGTTTGATCAAGGTCATTCAACACATGTCTCTGAATCACCTTTTCTGCAGCATTCTTCTCCCTCTGTCATATTCTACATTATTCATTCACCTTGCCGTGATGTAGTACATAGGTAACCTGTAATTTGATAACACTTTTAAAATGTCACAGTTAATTTACACTGGGGAAACATCACTCATCAGTGTACCAATATGACCACCATGTTGCTCCATTTTCGGTATTACATTCAGCCACAGTTTCGTGTACAGCAGTATATCTATGTTTGTCCATGCAGTGTTTTTTTAACTACATCACAACATCAATCATGCATGTTCATCTTCCTGCTTTAGTCACTTCTTGCATTCAAATTGCTTCACTTGATTCCCTCATCAATTCTGACAATATGGATTCCAATAGAAAGGTAAGCAGGTTTTACAATAAACAGTTCAGCAACCAAACCCTCTGTTTGGTTTAGTATTTGCAAGCATACAATCTGGAATATACAGAGGCATTGTCTCTGTATCTTCTAGAGCTGTTCAAATATACATTGCATGTGAATACTAGGAGCCCAACAAAACCCATTACCATGTCCAGGCCCCTTCCAAATATCATGCTGAGTGTGGACATGGTATATGAGTGCATGGGTTTGGCACATGGTCTGGTACAAGCCTACAAAAACCCTAGTAAGTCTCGGTAATCCTGCGGCAATTCTATACGGCACTCACAAATCTACGGGAAGTCTCGGTAGAATGGGACGCAGATCAATATGCCGATGGAATCGGGACAAAACCGACGGGCCGAAGCGAAAAGTTGGAGAACAAAATGAATACCAGGTTTCCTCCCGGCATTCCGTCATCTCATGTTAGCAGCCCGGCGGTGATAGTCGACAAGCACCTGCGGATATTGTGCTGGATACTCCCCGGCATTCTATCCGGCATTCGACAGGTGCGTGTATCATTGACGACTTTCGGTATTAATTACTGGGATCTCACCTAACATCACAGAAAGCCATGGAAAACTCGATCGGGCAAATGAAAGATGTCATAAAGATACCGGGCGGGAAGGCAACGTCATGGCGAGAGAACCGGGATTTATATAGGAAACCCGAGAATTGTCACTGGTTCCCTCCGGGAATTATTACGATGTCCGCAGCCTGGTTTCAAATGGGACATAAGGTGAGTTTGATAAGATTGTAAAAGATATATGGAACTTATGAAATTAAGACCCCACCATACATGCCGGAAACCTCGGCTTCCTTGCAAAAACACCCTGAATGCATGCGTTGGTTGGAGTTGTCTGGAGAATCTGACGCCGTTCTCAGCGGCATATTGCGGGTTATGCAACCAGATTTGTACAATGCAGGCATTCGATCCCTGCGGCATATGTCCGGTGATCCGAGTCTAAAGCCGGCGATTGACCTATGGGCATCAACATTTACCGCAATTCAGGTCATCTCTAACCGGGAAACACCGCTTCACCGCGATACATCTGGCAGAGCACCGTGGATGGACCTTCTCGTAACCTTGGGGCGGTACGAACATGCGGTATTGGAATTGCCGACGATGGGAGTTTCGGCAACGTATAATCCCGGATCGGTGGTGGGATTGTGCGGTAAGGTCGTTCGTCATGGGGTCAAGGCAGTGGATGGAGAAAGGTTATGTTATGCATGCTTCATGTCTGTTGATGTCCTTGGTCTGCCGGAGTCCAGTATCCTCATTGGATGAGCATGGAATATTACATACATTGTACGGAGTAGTTACATATTCATTCAACACGTGTCTATTGGTATATAAATCTGATCCCCACACTGAATTACCCCTACCAACCAGCCGCACCATGTCAAAAAAAAACATAATTCCCCGGCGGAATGTGATATCAAAGAGCGGTATACGACACGGTGAATCTGACATCTCCGGCAAACGGATCAAGGTAAACCACACAGAAAGCCCGGTGACGGCCGCACCGGTACGAGACCGCGGTAATAGTGAACAAGTACCTGAAGAACGTGAAGAATATTGGGATATCAACGATAACCTCGATGCAGCCTGCGGGAAAAAGGGACGAAAGACAAAAGTGAGTGCCGTGAGAAAAGCTTCGGTAAATGATATGAGTAATTACCGGAGGATTGTAGAGCCAAAATGACTTCATGCGGGAATGGCTACCACGAAAGGCCGAATTCTTGCACCGCATCGTCGACTTGGAGCATCCCGAAGGTGGACTTCAATGTGCCGGATGCAAAGTGAGGGAGGGTACATGGAGATGTCTTGAATGCCTTGGATTTCCGTCACATGTCTGGATTGCACGAGGGTAAAACATTCTGGACTACCATTTCACCGTGTGGAATCTTGGACCGGCGAATACTTTCGGCCTGGCTCACTTCGGTCTACCGGGGTGGAGCTGTACCTCGGTCACGGTGGCTTAGCTTGCCCGAGTGAGAGTACCGTTGACGGTGAATCAGATTCAGATGCCGGGGAAGGTGAAGACAGCATGGACACAATGCCGAATATTATGCCGACGGTCAACCCAACCACCCGGACTTTGGTTGTAGTGGATATCAACGGCATCCACCACCTTGAGGCACACTGGTGCGGTTGTCCAAATGCCGTGCAGCCAGACATCCAATTACTCGATCTCGGATTATATCCGGCCAGTGCCAAATATCCCCGCACGGCATTCACGTTCCGGGTTCTGGACGATTTTCTTCTGGAAAACAAGGAATGCAAGACCGCGGCATTGAATTACTATAACAAGCTTCGCCGGGTGACATCACCGGCATTTCCTCACAGCTGTTCCGGTGAGTTATATGATATACCGGAAGGCAATGTATTTATTCCCGCAAAGGATCGGTATCGTGAGCTGTTAAGGGTGAGCCGACAATGGAGAGAGCTGAAAAATGCCAAATGGAGGGGGAAGCCCATGAGTCAGAGGTGTGAAAGGACCAGGCAGTCATGGTCTTTTCTGTGCCGCATGCCCCCAACCGGGGGTAAATCTACCGAGGGACTGGGAAACTGATGAAACTGACCGGTGTGTGTTCTATAAGATTGCTCGCTGGTGGTAATTCTAACAACCACAGATGGAAATATACCCGGAGTTTTGTCATGGATGGGAACTTCACCGCAGAGCACATGAAAATGAGGAATCCGGACGATGATGTGAAATTGCGGGATGGTGAAGGATTCATGGTGCAGGACCGGGACTACAAAAACCATTTGAAAGTCGCAAAGGAATCCAGAGAGGTCAGTTATCTTCGGCATTCTTATGAGCACCCCGGTAATTGCATCTTCGGTCATTAGCGGTCAACATGTAACGATCATGCTGCGGTGAATCAAGCTAATGCAAACCGGCACAATCTTGAGGCCACCGGTATTGGAGCGGCCGCCTGTGCCCGGCATGGTTGTTTTGTTCCGCATTCTGTCGTCGACTTTCAAAAGGGTGAACGGTGAGTGTTCTCGGTACCTGTCAACACCGCAGGATATTCACGGGATACAGGCAAAAAAACATGGACTACGTCTTTAACGGTGCTCTGGCAACACTTTGCGGTATAACCCTGTTATTACTGTTGTATGACATCATGTGTCAATATGGCAAACGGATGAGGGAGCGATTCGCCGGGAACCCATACCTCACAATGCCGCTGGTCTTACGATTCTCCAAGGCATCGGCCTTTTCCATGTGCACGGACATCAAGACCAATGCTTTGCCAGATATTCGCCGAATTTTATCGAAGGTGCCGGGCAAATCGACGGTGAAATTATCGAAACCTTGTGGGCTCCGCTAAATCACATTTCCGGTAGTACTCGCGGAATGTCCACGGCACACAGGAAAGAAGTAATAGATGACCACATGAATGACTCCAACTGGAAGAAGCTTACTAGGATGAGTAAGCAATTTCACTCCTAATATTTTCCACATCACCACTCAAAAATCTATCAGTACCGACACTAGTTCGGAAATACCGAAAGGCTGTCACCGGAGAAAAGCTTCACCGAGAGAGTTTCGACGCTGCCGTCGAAAATGCCGATCCGATGATGTGACCGAGTGGACTGCACAGTATCACCGGGCGATGACCGAACGGCATCGCGATGTTGAAGTCATGGACATTTTTGAAGTCAAGAAGCGAGAAGGTCAGTCATCACCTGAAACGCCACTGCAATACATTCACATTTCCTCAGCACGACGCGAAGTGAAATTCAGCTTGAACTTGCAAAGACTGAGGAGATGAAAGGTCTTCCTCGTGGAACTGTGGCTTGGCTTTCCTCCGGCATACGGATTCAAGAGAGCCAGTAAGTTGCCGTTCGGTAATATATGATTTCCATCTGATTTGCCATAGGTTATTGCTAGCGGCGGAGATCCGGCATATGGGTAGAAATCCGACGGCTGCTGAGAAATTACAAATCCTGGATCGCCGGCAAAGACTTCAGACCCGCATCGATAATTTCCAGAGACGTGCCGCAGTGCACATGGTCAGTTCACCGGACGCCACCGACGGTGAATCTGAATCTGATATCGGGGATGATTCGGTAATATTGGACACGAATGCCGGATGGTACGATATTCAAGACGGTACCAATACCGGGATCGATGAAGTGGTCGAACTCCGCGACGATGTGCCGCCGGAGAAACAGCTGTTACATATGCCATCGATGATCGGGTGGAATACCTCTCGCGACTTCATCTGGAACATGTTGCCGATCATGAAACCGAACTTCGAAAGGGTCAAATGAACGATGCCCTTCACAGGATTCGATTATCGCTGGGATATAAATCATTCTTGTTTAGGACACGTGTACGTGAAGCAACAAGTCAGCGGACAAAACTTCGGTCATTCGATGAGGTTCACATCGTTCAAAATGAGGTCACCGTGCAATCCCGTATATATCACCATGCCCGCCGGTCCCTTCTATCATTATATCCTTCTGATCCCGATATACCGAATGCCGAGCGGCACGACGCTCGGCAACTCATTCTCTCGCGGTACAAAGTATTGTCACCGGAGGATTTGAAAGTCGGTACGGCACTCGTTGAGGCACACACCCGGGGCTTGAGGAATAAACCATTGCCGTGGTTCTGGACACTCGACTTGGCCGGCATAGCAACGGTGTTGCATGGATGAGGGAATGTGAGTGATCAGGCATTTGTCAGTATTGTTTTTAACGATAAACAGTTCACCGCGTCAACTGGCTTCGAGCGAAAGCACGTGCCGATCGGTGGAGGGAGGAGCTTGTTATTGTGAGGTGTGAAATGGATTGGACCATCCGATATTTCCGACGATATCAAGAGATATGGAAAACCAGGGCCGGTAAAGCTTTGAATGCCGGTCATCGGTGTTATGCGGCAAAACAAGCAGGAATGTGGAAATCGTTTGCAGATACCGCAGCGGCAACCTTCGGTGATCTCAATGCCTCTGGGTTTCTTAGTGGGGATTCTATCTGGTAGTATATAAATAGTCAAGGATCATGTGTACGTTGATGGACTGAACGGCACTTGACAGCTTCGGGATGCTTCCATAATTTGCAATTTCTTGTCTTCTTAGAAGAGAAGTGAGGAGGTCTTCTCAAATATCAGACAGATAACAACTCATGACCAGGAAACCACACGGTCCTCGGTAATCTGGATGGTCCCGCACATGTGCGGTATATTCAATGACATGGTTCTTTAGTTCACGGTATATTCTGTCGGTGACTTCTTCTGGTTCTGCTGACAGTTCTCGGGCATGCCGGTAAAGCTTGTGTGACACATTATGAACCTAATATATCGCACCATCGTCCCTGTTGCGATAATCGCTTAGATACTATTTTTACAATCCTGTATGATCTCAGTAAATCTGACCACGTGGCAGGGATATATTGTCCAGTATCATTACCGATATGATTATCTGCAGATTAGCATTCATCTATTCAAATCTGCCCCTTGTCCTGGTCACACGGACCCTGGAGACCTCTTCATCTTAGAATTCTATACAGTTTGAAAATGCCTCCCAAATATTATGTCGCTTCAGTTAAATAGACCTGACACCAGATCGATCCAACCAGCATCTTTACCATGGAATCTCCCACCCACTTCAACTGTGACCCCCGCGATTTTCACGTCAACGCTCACATTTTTGCCGGCTGGCGGCACTTCGCATGCGGCCCCTCCTGCATATGCCGTGAGTGTGTACCGTCGGCAATATGTTCGCTAATGGTTTTTCTAGGCACGGTCCATATGCCGAGTGGTTTCTAGACCTGCCGACTGCCGAAGAGCAGCTCAAGGCCAATAAGATGGAGTCTGACGTGATGAACACCGCGGTTGACATGCTCAAGCGCTCCTCGGCAATGCGTGAGGTCGCCGCCTCCATTACCGCGGATGGGCAGATTCCGCCGCACCTTACCGCGCCGTTCAACACATACATTGCTTTTGTGACCGCGGTCGCATTCACGTGGGTCATGCAGGTGAGTCGTCGTTTACCGGCGGTAAATCCATTTGAACATTGATTTGCAGACTTCACCGGACGTAGCAGACGTCTTCACATTCCCTGTCCACTCCCTCCCTGGCATCTGCACCGCGCAAAGGCCATTCACCCTCACCCTGGCGCCTCACCCCTCACCCTGGGCGCCGCACTCCACCCGGCTCGCCGGGCAGGTCCTCCCCAGTCGGAGAACTTGAGGAAGAAGGCCATTCTATGACATCACGAAGCGGCACGCCGGGGCCGTCCTCCAGCCTGATCACCAACATGGCACCTGGCACACGCGTGCCGTGCAGCCAACCACACCGAGTGCCGTCGGCAATCACTCTGGCGGTTCATCCGCCCTTTTCTTCGACCCCCCTCCGCGGCACTCCCCTCCACACCCACGGCGTTCATGTGCAAATTGGTCGAGCATCCCGGCAGTGAGGCGGGATCATCACTGACCGGCAATCGTGGCCCTCGTTGAAGGTAGTTGAGGGATGTAGGATTTTGCGGGTGTACGATTACCGATGTATCGCGCTGCAGTTGTATCAATGGATATTGTTTGTTTGTTGTTTCATTTTGGAATCCTGAAATGACCGATTGAACACCACAACATAACGGCATACATACCATACGGTTCATTGAATATCGATACCGAGCGGTTAAGGACAAAAAGTCGGACAGCTCACATTTACCGCTTCGGTAATAGTTCAATACATTTGATGTTTACCTCAGGGATGTTCCAACCGGCAATGTTATTTGCTCCGGTAATTATACCGGTCACGTCAAATCTCAAAGGCCGCATTCACAATGCCGTTATCGAAAGTCGTCAATTGCTATGCTCATAATATAATCATGAACAGGTGTGCTTCTCTTATCAAACATTCACATACACTGCTGATGGCATAAACTAAACATTGTTGTTTGTTGTTTCATATGCCCAACCGATAGAACACCGCAATATCTTGGCATCGGTACCGTACAGTGCATTGGATGCGGACACCAAGCGGTTAACTCAACGCGCAGAGATAGTCAAGAAACGCCCCTGTTTACTGATTATGTAATAGTAGTCTTCAATAGATGTCATGTTTATCTGTGACATTCAGGCCGATAATGGTATTTGCGACGGCAGTTTGTGTGGAAATGTGAAAAGCCCAGATTGGAAATGCCGTTACCAGACGTGGTATGAATTACAGATGTGATACCGAGAGATAATACCGGGGCGGCATTTGGAGCTCAAATGCCACACCTATTGGAATTGCCGTTTCATCTGGTCACTGGACAATAATAACCTTTTTATTTGCTTTACTATGCCGGTCGGTATACGTGGGTGTGATTCCCGCATTTGAAGATGTTCACCGACGGCACAATTCATTGGCCGCAAGACATGTGCTCAGAAACTCGGCCGGACTGTGGTTACAGAATGCCGGCCGGGCTGATAATACGGAGAAATTGAGAATACCGGGCCGGGCTGGTTCGTCTGTGGTAACAGAAAAAGCCGGTGACCAGCTGACTGTTACCAACAGAAATGCCGGACTGAAAGGTGTGGAACTTTGATCTTCCAGTCACAGTAAGCGGCAGCAAGGGATCCGTACAAACGCAGGTGCTCCTAGACTCCGGAGCATTCTCGGTATTCATTCACGAAGACTTCGTGCGGAAGCACAATGTCAGAGTGAAACCCCTTAAAAAACCCCTGGTCGTCTACAATGCAGATCGATCTGAGAATGAAGGCGGACCGATTCAAGTCTATACGGTGCTGAAGCTAAAGATAGGCGATCACGAAACAGAGGTCCCCATGCTGGTGACCAACGTAGGCGATCGAGACTTGATCATAGGCCTCGACTATATCTGACAACACAATCCAGAGATAGACTGGGATGCCGGAACCTTGGAGTTTACTAGATGCCCCCAAGAATGCGGACCAAGATTTGCAAAGAAAGATGAGAAGAAGCTGCAGACGAAGGAAGAAGTTGATCGAATCTTGGCATCGACGAAAGGACTTCGTACGGCCAAGACAAGTGATGCAAGAGCACCATCACGGCCTTCTTGGGAAGAACGGATGGAGTTGGAAGAAGAATTCATTCATGCGGACGATGAAGTTCCCCTCAGATACCGTTACTCGAAGCGGTATTGGGAGTTTTACAAAGACACAGTGGCCTGGTACGAAGTCGACTCACACAATTCCGAATCCAACGCTGTTCTTGACCAATGGGTAGAAATTTGCGCCAAGTATACCAAGTCACAAGAAATCGAAGAAGCGGCTCAAGCAGGAAAGCAGAAGAAGGAATGGAAAGAGATCGTTCCAGACCACCTCCACGATTTCGAGGACGTCTTCTCCAAGACGGCCAGTGAATGTTTCCCTACGAGCAAATCTTACGATCACGCGATTGACTTGATGCCGGACCAAAACCTGCCGCCCATCTTGAAGGTTTACCCCTTGTCGCCAGAGGAGACCCGTCAGTTAGATGAGTTTTTGGATGAAAATCTCCGAAAGGGTTACATTCGTCCCTCCAAGAGCCCCGTTGGTGCGGCAGTCTTCTTTGTGAAGAAGAAGGATGGATCTCTCCGACTCATCCAGGACTATCGAAAGTTGAACACAGTTACGATCAAGAACCGCTACCCACTTCCTCGTATCAGCTCTTTGATCGACCAACTGAAAGGCGCCAAGTACTTTACGAAGTTGGACCTATGCTGGGGATACAACAACGTGCGGATCAAAGACGGTGATCAATGGAAAGCAGCTTTTAGGACGCACCGAGGTCTATTCGAACCAACCGTTATGTTCTTCAGTCTTCACGGTTCTCCAGGAACATTCCAAGCGATGATGAACGAGATTCTAAAAGATCTCATTCTCGAAGGGCATGTGGTGGTTTATCTCGATGACATTCTTATTTTCACCACCGACCTTCGCACTCATCGACGTATTACGCACGAGGTACTCAAACGTTTACGAAACAGAGACTTGTTTTTGAAACCGGAGAAATGCTTGTTCGAAGAATTGTCTATCGACTATCTCGGTATGATCATTTCCCAGAACTCCGTCTCCATGGATCCAAAGAAAGTTGAAGGAGTTCTCGATTGGCCGGTGCCCAAAACTGTCAAGGAAGTACAAGCCTTTTTAAGTTTCGCGAATTTCTACCGACGCTTCATCCAAAGCTTCGCAGATGTCTCTAAACCATTGAACGTTCTAACTCGAAAGGGCTTTAAATGGCAGTGGGGACAAGAACAGCAACACGCCTTTGAGACCTTGAAACACGCGTTGTCGTGTATTTCCAGCGATCGGTATTAAACAACCACTACTTTTACCAAACAATCAAAAGACTATCTGACGAGAGTAATATTTGTTTTATAGCGAGGGGTTATTTCCTAGAAATGACGGGTGCACCAAGCTTGATGGGGTTTCCTACTTTTCCGGACAGAGGCTCAGTCGAGTTCGGTTGTGAAAGCGTACTTTCTACTTTTCACAAGGATCACAATGCTCTGTGGTTTCGTTCTACGGTGTTCGATTACTCGAAATATACCTATGGGGACTAGAAACAATAGCAAGGCTTGACTTAAATAGCTTGCTCTGTCAGTACACTACAAACTTCCTACAAAGTCACTGCCTTGGTGCAGTACTTTGCTACTATGACGAATTCCGCCTGGTGAATGGGGAAATGCTTCTGGACTTCTTTTCCAGAGACTTATACTCCTCAATCCACTCACAGGACAACTATCCAAACAATAACAAACTCTTTCTTAACACTGCTCACCTGGTGCCTTTGCGACAGGGCTTCTGTCCTAACAAAGGTCTGACAACTAATCTGCCTAAACTTGCGCTCCCAAAGTCTCTTGCTTTGGCAAGCTAACAATCTAGGTCAGTAACTTCTGATCTTCTTTTCCTAACCTTGTGCTTCCAGAATCTCTTGTCTGGACAGTTGACAATTTAGGTAACTTCCTTTGCGACAGAACTCTGTCCTAACAAAGGTCTTGACAATCTTCAACCTTTTACCTGAACTTGCACTTCCAAAGTCTCTTGCTTTGGCAAGTTAACAATCCAGGTCAATACTTAGTAAGCAGATGGGCCTAGGCAATACTTCTGATGTGCCTCAAGTTAAGAGAAAGAATATAAATTGTGAGGGAGTGCTACTGAGGGAGGAATCTGGGGGGGAAGAATATATTCGAATGATTTGGGCGATTTTTCGCTCGCCCTTATATACCCTCCTGAATCCTTCCATTCTATTCTATTCTATTCTATTCTATGGCTGACTAATCCCCTTCTTGCTTACCAATCCACTCCCAATGCTTACCAATCCACCAATTTTCCTGCTGACGAATGGCTTTTGGAAGTTGCTGGAAGCATCTCTAACCTGCTAGTATTTTCTGCACAGTTCTGTCTCCTTCTGGACAATTCTCCTAGGTTCTATAAGTCCCTAGGATGTTCTCCATGATCCTATGTTATTCTGGAATCTGTCAGAATATTCTGGAAATTTCCTTGAGCTTCTGGATTATTCCAGGACATTCTGAAGTAGAAATTTCGATTAAAGTCCTTCTTTTTGAAGACTGTAATCTTCTGGAAAGTTCCGGAAACTTCTTCTCTGCTAGGTTATTCCGGAATGTTCATGAATATGAAGCCACAGGTCTATTTGTCCATGTCACAGTTGCCACAGTGTCCATTTGCTGATCCAATCCAGATTATATGATATGGATTTGGTGAAATGTGCTGAGTAATGACAAATGTGTGCAAATAGAGAGGAATGGGATAAGTCTTTGCATAGCATAGATGTGTCCCTAATTATCCTGCACTTTCTTTTGCAGCTTGCTTCTTTATCATTATTTTCTTCATCATGGAAACTCGCAAGGGTATGCTGTCTCGATGATGTGGTTTCCATCCTATCTTCTGACCAATCTGATAACTCCTTTTCTGCCATGCTCTCTTTCCTGCAGGTCTTTGTATTACCGGCTTGGGTGGGGGAGCGTAAAGGCCATCTTCTAATTCTTCATCGATATGCTCTTCTGATTTCTCACTTTCTTCTGCTATAGTCTCCTCTTCTAATGCGTTAGTGTCTTCATAAGTGACACTTTGAGAGAGAGGGTGTTCATATAGAGAACTGCTTGGAATCATGACGAAAGTTGGGAGTAACTGACAGTGGACGAAATAAATGAGGATATAATGACGAAATGTAATCGACATTGACCATATTCGTACATAGCCTTGTTGCTCGAAATTAATGGGTATAGGTCATAACACGTGACATATTCTCGATATGGTTGACACTGCGTAATCCTTTTGATAAGTGACTAGCACTTGACTTTGCTGCCACCTAACATTGCCAATTGTGTCTACAATAGGTATGTTATAGGATTATTGGTGATAAGTATATCGATGAAATGTTGTTGACTTTATAGTTGGAATAGATTTGATTTGTATCGCAATACGTTTATTCCAACAGTCAGTTGCCTGCGTAGTTTGCTCATCGTAACTAATTGAGCAAGCTACTGATCAGCCATTTCGATTGATATAGTGTCCTTCTTTGAACTCTCTGCTGAAACTCGCTACGACTTCATCGTTCATTCTCGGGCTGTTGCTGATGCACTCGACATCGGGGCTAGGCAGATTCGTCATGATATTCGAGTACTGGGACGACTTTGGAGTGATGGCCGTTCGGTACATATCGGTTATCCTGACCGGTTCATTCTCTATCTCGGGGAGAGCTATCTCGAGCAACTTCTTCGGCGCATTACTAATGATGACCATGTCCCTCTCCGCACATTATTCAATCTGCGACGTTTCCATACTCGGTTTCCACGATTATATCGCAAACGCCTTTATGTGATTCGGTGCCTTGGTACATCCCATCTCTTGACTACTATATTTAGGGAGGATGAGGATTTCTTTTGGGCCTGAAGAAGTAGTATAGATCTGATTCTGTGTAGTACTTCTTTTGTAGGATTACTGGAATATTGACATCCTTTCCTAATGAGTATGAGATGCTAGTGGTGCCAGACTTGAGATGTGCTGATCAATGGTCACATTGCCATGTTCGAGTACCAATCCATTTTGGTGCACGACAGTGTTCACCTCAGCACCCATCCTCAAACTTCCTGACCTGGACCAGCCGTTCAGATTGGAGACGGATGCTTCGGACTTTGCTACAGGTGCCATTCTGGAACAACGAGACGAAGAAGGAGCTTGGCACCCGGTCGCCTTCTACTCCAAGGGACTTAACGAACACGAACACAACTACGAGATTTACGACAAAGAGTTGCTTGCAATTATTCGCGCCCTAGAAGAATATTGGCACTATCTTGAAGGAGGTCCTCACCCTGTCAAGATCTGGTCGGACCACAAGAACCTGGAGTACTTTCGTAAAGCCCAAGACCTTACGTGTAGACAAGCTCGCTGATCGCTTTACCTTACCCAGTTCAACTTCACGATTCATCATCGTCCGGGAAAGACCATGCAACGAGTGGATTCGCTATCGCGTAGGACCGACCATGAAGAGGGGGTCGCCTCGGACAACAGAGATAAGGTTGTGCTAAAGGCTGAATACTTCCAAGCCCGTGCTATCCAACCTGGTCATGCATCCATCGTCCCTGACCAATCTTTACTCGATCACATTCGCGAAGCTCTTACCCACGATGAAATCGTGACAGAACCGATTCAAAAGGCAATGACCCATGGCCCTCGTGAACTCGCTGCTGGTCTACAAGACTGGAACATGGACAACGGTCTCTTACTATACCGAGGAAAGGTCTACGTACCAAAGGATGATGCCATTCATAAGGAGATCATCCAGTTACATCACGATCACCCTACCACTGGTCATCCAGGACGCTGGAAAACGTATGAACTCGTTAGCCGTAACTATTGATGGCTAGGACTTTCCATATACATCCGGAATTACGTCGATGGCTGTGATGCTTGTCAATGTAACAAAACATTTCCTCGACAACCATATGGTCCTCTCCAGCCTAACAAAATTCCAGACCAACCTTGGGACATTACGACGGTCGATTTGATTACAGGACTGCCCGAGAGCAGTGAACACGATGCAATTATGGTGGTCGCCGATCGAATGACGAAACGAGCACGCTTCTTTCCTGTCTATGGCACGATCGACGCCAAAGAAGTTGCCGAGGTATATTATCGAGAGATTTGGTCACAGCATGGTCTCCCCAAGAAAATCATCTCGGACCGTGGAACACAGTTCGCGTCAAGAGTTTTTCAGGAACTGTGCAAAATACTCGAAATAACCTCTGCGATGTCTACGGCTTATCACCCCCAAACCGACGGTCAGACAGAACGGATAAACCAGGAACTCGAACAATATCTACGCATTTACTGCAATTTCCGCCAGGACGATTGGCACGACAAGCTTATCGAAGCGGAATTCGTGTACAATAACCAAGCTTATGAGTCTACCAAGGTTTCTCCATTCTACGCAGACTTAGGACGTCATCCACGGGCAATGCCAGATCTCATTACAGCAGTACGACACCCAGACTTAGACACCTTGATGCGCGAACGCGAAGCTGCCCGAAAGGAATCACAGGCAGCGCTACAGCTCGCAGCAGATTGTATGAAACGTTATTACGATCAACATGTACAAGACACTCCCCAGTTCAAAGTCAGTGATCTAGTCTGGCTGGATGCTCGTAACATTCGTACAGAACAGCCAAGCAAAAAGCTGAGCGTGAAACGTCACGCACCATTCGAGATTCTCGAACAAGTCTCACCGCTTAACTTTAGGCTTAAGCTCCCTCGAACCTGGCGCATTCACCCCATGTTTCATGCTTCATTGTTGTCCCCCCACAAGATGGATAAAATGCCAGGTCAGAAGCTGATGAAACTGCCTGTGGTCATCATCGGAGGAGAACCTGAGTACGAAGTTGAAAAGGTTCTCGACTCGCGGATGTTCCGCAACCGTCTTCAATACCTCATGAAATGGGTAGGATACCCCGAATCCGAGAACTCTTGGGAACCTCGCTCCAATCTTGACAATGCCGCCAATTTCGTTGCCGATTTCCATCGAACACACCCCTCCGCTCCACGACAAATCAGCCAACTATCGATGAACGACATGCATTTTCAACTGTTAATCA
Organism: Grifola frondosa; assembly: GCA_001683735.1. Classification (NCBI taxonomy): domain Eukaryota; kingdom Fungi; phylum Basidiomycota; class Agaricomycetes; order Polyporales; family Grifolaceae; genus Grifola; species Grifola frondosa. The sequence goes on from LUGG01000014.1 coordinate 968,430, forward strand.
ACTATACTGTTGTTGATAAAATGCCGGGCATTTGGACAAGAGGCAAAATCGTTGGCTGCGAAGCTCGTCCGGAGAAACTCGCCTGAAGAGGGGGTAATGTAACAAATTTCCCAATTTGGACATAGACGCCCAGTAGGCGCTGGGACGCGTCGCGTTGATCACCTGCGAGATCAGGTGATAGGTAGAGGAACGAGTGTCATAGTGATGACATTGATTGGTGAGCGGATGAGTAAGGCGCTATTGTGGGATAGTGACCATACATATGCAAATGGATTTTGCTATTTAAGATTGGTTTTCGCTACCTGGAACGTCAGCTCGTTCAACTTCGTTGAACATTTGCTTTCGTTGCCAGCTTCCGCTCACCGAAACCAATCATACAAGTCGCAAAACCGGGAGTAAGCCTACTCTGTCGTGGTTTTGGCTATTTGTTACACAACCCCAGTTTTGGGGTTGGAATATATTCAACGGGGAACCTTGTATTCTACTTCGGGCGGGGCGACTTTTCGCTGATGATAATTGCCTTACTAAGGCTGTGCAAATTTATAAGGTAAAGGACCTCCATTAGTCAGGGAACATCTCAAATGGATGACAAAGTCTGCAAGGCTATGTACTTTGTGAAAAAAAGGTCCTTGAAATGAAGAAAAGAGCACCTTGGGTTTATAATCTTCTGCCCTAGATTTATAAGAGCCTTACTAAAGCTATGCAAATCTGAGGGCTGAGTGACCTAGGAGAGCTTTGATTGGAGGAAGTCAGAGAGACAGTGCAGGAAGATGCAGCTGAAACACCCAGAAATACAGTATAGAAATAACTGGAAGATTCTAGCACAGTAGTTATCATGGTTTCTTATGCTTAAAACCTCTCAGAAAGTGCTGAAACAGTCTTAGAAGAAGAGTCCAGGGAGAATTCTGGGCCCTCTCAAAAGGTATATAAAGAGCCCTTTTCTTGTCTTAGGGAGGGCAATTTAGCAAGTGAATTAAACAGAATTCACAAAGCAGCAGCCAGAAACACAGTCTCCACTGGAATTTTGATCACCCTCCAGGTTTTCCTCAGACTCAGCAGACTAGATCACTTCACTGAGGTATCACAGGGATATCTCATGTCATCACAGGTGTGCACATAGGTGTACACACTCAGCCACATAGACACAGCACTTCCCTAACAAGGAGGACCTCCATGGCGATAAGAATATCATTCTGTATCCCCATTACCCCACTTTACTCCATACCAAATCACACCAGATTTCTACTCTCAAAGTCTCACAGTCAGAAGCAGTTGTAGTTAGTTGACTTGCTTACCACAGTCCAAACAGCACTTCAGGAACCCCACAACAGAGGGTCCCCAGTTTTCAGATCACAGTAATGTAGCAACCCCATACAGAGGTGGGCAAGATTGACTGTTGATAGGACAGAAAAAGAGAAGTCTTCCTCAGAGGAAGCATCAGCAGAAGAACAGGAGACATATTGAGGAAAAGTAGAAGTGAAAATGTACCGGGCAAGTCATCATCATATTATTGTCAAACATTCACTTGGGATCATACCTATCTTCATAATTGTGATAACACCCTCAAACGGATTCGGCCAGGCCTATAACTGGGAAAGCAGGAAAAACTCATCAAGCTTGATGCAGTATAAAATTGATTTCATACCTCGATTCCCTTCACATATATTTGTCCTGCCACAGATAGATTTTTCTATTTTGATTTGATGATTATCAAGATTGTTTTATACAGTGATCACTATCTTATATCACATACTCATGACAATGGTGAAGTTGATCGTGATGGGGGACTCGATACAGTGACACATGAGCATGTGCACATTCAGCCTATTAGGTGGGCATTAGTAATAGTAGGAGAAGCATGTGGGGATACTTGTGATGCGAGCAGGGAGATAAAGTATACTGCCATCATGCTGTGCATTAGCTCATCGACCAGTGGAGAGCGGAGTGGGATGTATGGTTGGCAGAAGAGTGGGAGCACATCTGGGTACACATGGGACATTATTGTGTATGACGAGCAGTGCAATTCTAATTGGAGTCAAATTTCAGGCATTGTATATGTGCAGTGGTTATTCTTCTCTTCTCAGTGATCATATTTACCCACATTGCAGATCATACAGAGTTGCTTGCATTTTAGCATGACAATACACTCACCAGTCCCAAGGAGATTCATGATGGTTGAAGGGGCTGGTATGTGTGTGAGTGTGCAGGCAATGTAGAGGGCGCATCAGGAAATGGGTGAACAATGACAAACATAGCATTGTGGCCACTTTAGGACTCCTTAATTCGAAGTAATGGTGGAGTTTGAACAGTGCATGCAAATGAGCGCAATGTTTGTGTTATGTCTTAACATCTCTTGACTCTGTACTTTTATGCTCTTTCTCATCTTATCTGCCAGCTTATGCACTCTGGTTCCACTCCAAGTCTCGTATTGGTACATTAGTGAGCATGAGTTCTCATTTGTATATCAATATTTCTCAGCCACTAACTAAATTGTCTTATACTTGCCAGAGCGTAGAAGGTGAGTATATGCACATTTTTATGGTATTATACTTACATCCTTTCCCCTCATCATGTGTATGGTTGCTACAAGTGAGAGTTAGTTTGCAGGATGGAGTATTGATAGTTACTAGATGCCATGTATTATACTGAATTTAGATTATTAATTATACCATAAATGAAATATCAGAATGGCAATTAATATTAATTGTAGCAGTGCTCCCTTTAGATAAGATAGTGGCTGATCTTGCCAAATGTTGGTACCATGTTGCCCATATGTTATATGATCCCACTGAAGGCTCTTACTAGCCTGGCAGTTTCTTATCGGTGTTGACCATGAGTGTCCAAGTTCATGGTCAACCTGGGCCAACACCAATAAGAAACTGCCAGATTAACATCCTAATCCTACAATATCTTATCAGGCCGGCACTGGGACCTTGGCAGGTCCAGAAGTGGCTGCCGTTCTAACAATGCATCACAGTATGGAGGGGACCAGTGCAAGAAACCCCAGTTTTGGGGTTAGAATGTATTCAACAGGGGACCTTGTACTCTACTATATTCTACTTCGGGCGGGGCGACTTTTCGCTGATGATATTCACCCTGCCACAGACAGATTTTTCTATTTCAGTTTGGTGATTATCGAGATCATTTTATATAGTGGTTGCTATCTTATACCACATACTCACAATAGTGTGCTCTTTTATCTCCAATTTTCTTTGATAAGTATATATGTTGCAGTTAAGTGCTACTTATAAGCTAGGTACTCAAAATATTGGTCCGGACAGGATCAAGGCTATCATTTTGTAGTGTCATTTGGTCCGGATAATAATGAAGGCACTCGGCCGTTTTGCCCCATTTTTGGTCCGGATGGGATCAAGGCTCAGATTTTTCGGCCGCCCATTTTGGTCCGGATGTGGATCAAGCATTAGTAGGTATTATCGGGGTCCTCTCGTTCCTCACCTCAAAGTCAAACTGCACTTGGCACAGGAAAGTTACGATTCGTGGTTAAGGCGCAGCTCTGTGATCTCGCTGTTAAAGCGCCGCATTGCTTGATAAATGCTGTCCTTGTAAAGGACTCCCCTCAGCCCATCTCATCTCTCAACAACCTGCCACATACCATGGATCCTCTCAGCATCGTATCGGGGGTCCTTTCGACGGCAATTGTAATCCTGAAATGGATTCAACAACGGGAAGCAAAGAACGAAAGTCTCCGTGAGCTCTCGCTCACCGTTTCTCGCATATGCGACATCCTTGCGCCTCTCCAATCCCCGAACGCGCGCATGCCTCCCAACCCGAAATCACGCTTTACGGCCAATGTCGTCGGGTCGGTTTCTACGGATACAATACCACATCTTGACCAGACCATCGTAAGCTGTCTGCAAGACATGGGCGAAACTTTGAGCAGTGTCAAGGAGCATCTATCCCTGTGGAAGGAGAAACGCTCTCCAGCGGTTCTTCTCCTGGCTTTCCTCAGTCCCTCAACAGTGCTCGATCAATTGATAGCAGATGAACAGAAACTCTCGCGTCGGCTTGTCGTCTTATCCTTTGCCCTCCAAGTATCGACATTCCACAGCTCCCGAGGAGCTATCCCAAGTGCAGATCCCTCACCCCTCGATGTTATTATGAACACCGAAGTCAGGGTGTTCTGGCATGATAGAATAGGACCACAGGTATGATGACTCGTCAGCCAAATATTGTGAAAGTATCTATAAACCATATCGTCTGGTAGGTGTCGTGCGCTCCTGCACAATCATTCTGCAGAGCCATCGGCGACTGGTTGAATACGCTTTTGGACAAGATAACCTGCGACACGTTATTGCTTCGTCTGGACGAATACGCGATTGGCGGCATTACGCCATCAAGTCTTGATCGATTTGTGGGGAGCAGGTCCATCCGGGAAGCCATCGCATGCTTAGGTGTCGTGCAAGGTATGCTTTTGATAATACGCTCGTCTCACCCCTCTTTTAAATGTCTGTAGTATCTCCTGTAGATGTCGCTTTCGAATCCGTAGATCCGAGTACGGTTCGGCCCCTTCTTGTATGGATCGACGACCATCCCGAAAATAGCACCCGAGAAGTCGACTACGCGCGGGACCTAGGCATTACAGTTATCAGCATTCGCTCCACAGCTGCTGCTAAAGTCTGGATTGAAGCGAACGAAGGTAGTATTTTATTATGTTCATGTGTACTAATTGTTGATGCTACATGCATTGACAGCCTTACTGAGGAGAACGGAAAGCGTAAAGCGGCTCCGATTTATCTCAGATAATAACCGCTGGGAGTCAGACCAGCAGGCGAGCGACTACCTCAACCTTTCTGCGGGCGAGACTATGCTCCGATACCTGCGAGGTCGCCTGTATACAGCGCCCATACTCATCTACTGCGGTGCAAGTATAGTCCGCACACAATATGTCTTGTCATATCACCGGGCAGGCTCCACCTCAGATCAGAACGTCTGCTTCTCCTTCATTGGTGCTCTTGCCCAGAATGTGAATAACGACAATATCTGGGAGCAAGTTGATGCACATTTCACTTCCGGTTTCTCGCCTTCGCTTCCTAGGACCATTGCAGAAAATTGTACGTAGCCACGCAGCCGCTCGGGATCCCGCCGGGTTCCGCGGGCGTCGTGCACGTCGTGGACGGGGTCATGCTGAACACGAACAGGGACCACCCAAGCACGATGGAGATGGGGCGGAGGAGGGGCAGCGGGCGCGCGCGCTGTTTGCGTGTCTGGTGGAGATCGGGAGGACGAAGGAGTGTTTGCGGCTCGCGGAGGAGTATGGGCTGCGGGAGGACGTGGAGGAGTACACGCAGGTCTGGCTACTGATGAACTTGAAGTTCTGAATTCGGTTTCCTATCGCTCGGTTTCTTGGATAGAACGTTATTGAACATCGATATAAGACGCGACATGTACGATGTATATCTGGCTTCGAGTTGTGATACCCTCTTGTTTTCGCTGTAAATTAGGCAGAACAATGTTGCAATTGTATGACGGAATACTTCAGACTAAGGTGAACTTCATGAACTGACTTTTACAATCCTTACATGAATACAAAAATACAGGACAATATACCATCTAAGCCAAAGAAGGAAGACGAGGCCATCGAAGACGAACAGCAAGCATGAGATTTGAATATGGGGGTCCGGGTATCATGGAATCAGAGATCATCCATCCCGAAATCAATCTCCACCTTCTCTCCCGGCTTGAAGGCAGGCAAGCCTAACGGAATAACGATTAACCTGGATATCAAGACTGCGCATAACAGTCAGACGTACCGCGGTAAGGGCAGCTCGAACACCGGAAAGCATCGCCGAGGTAGCAGCTCCCACAGCTGCTCGTCGCCTTTGGTGCAGCGGCCGCAGCCGCGAGCAACCGCGCCTTCTCGCTCTGCGACACCTCCAGTGTCTGACCGCTCTCTGCGCCGTCTAGGAGCACGACCTTGCTCTGCGCCAGCTCCTCCGCCTCCAACTCTGCCAGGCCGCACGTGCAGCCCTTGCACGCGCGCTTTCGGCGGGGCGCACCCTTCTTAAAGGGCTCGCATGCAGCGGGTCGCTCGCGGTCTGCGGGAGTGAGGAGACTCTCTGGGTCGATGGGCGGTGTAGAGGGCGCATTAAGCGTCCACAGCGCCTTCTTGGACGCCTTGCGGTCAGGATCGGTCTTCCGCCGGAGAGGTAGAGCGACGGGAGATTTCAGGGGAACGGAAGTGCCTGCTGAATGCGCAGGCTTTTGAGCAATGATGGCGCCATCGGTGAGGGTTGAGAGGATATCAAATCCGGCAAGAGTAAGCTCGGAAGGGAGGCCGGGGAGTGCAGAGGAGAGGTGGAGGATGTGGATGGTGCCGAGGGGCTCGAGGCCCAAGAAAAGCTGAGAGAGTAGCTCCGATAGTCTGGGTGCGAGGGCGTCATACTCCGGCGGGGAGAGGGCAACATAGATGGAGGTAAGGCTGGAGGGATTCAGGACAGCCGCTACCAATGGGATCGCCGGGGTAAGTCAGCGCTTAACCCAGGAAGACACAGCGTACCTCTGTCGAGCAATCTGTCTACCATTTGTTTCTCGACCTGTCTAGTCTGCTCGAGAGAGCTGATGAGTGACTGGTACTTTCCGTCCTGAGCCGTGGCAGGACATCCGATGGCGAGAGCGGGGCCCTTCATCGGAGCGGCTGCAAGCTTGTGCTGGTCCTGAGACGGAAGCGGGGAGATGAATACTGCTGAGGGGGCCATGTGGATGAAGGAGAGGACGGAGGCCTGAGAGGATTTGAAAGGGCTTAAAAAGGGACGGAGGGAACCAGTGTCCTGGAGGATTTCCGTCTTAGTCAATGGGCGCTAAACTTAAACAAGTCATTTTCAGCTCATTTGGTCACGCAATCTCACCATGTCACGGGAACGTCACACAGATCCTGTCACATCAAGCTCGGCCCGATCAGAGCCGCTCATGGGGATTGACTCAAAAACACTCGGCGGTCCGTTCTGTCGTTCTGCCCGACTCTAGATCTCGCGTTCTCCAATACACAACTCTCATGTCATCCTGCAACCCCAACATCTCTTTCTCAGCGACGTGGCTGACAAAGGCTGACAAGCCAACCGTCACTGGACACGTAGTACTCGCATCATAGCTTCCACACCCGACTTCGGTCGTATTCCATCACACCTAGTATACCTCCCACTGTTCCTTGTGAGAAATTCCGTCCGAATGGCCCTGCAATGGCAGCCAGCATCCTGTCGTGTAGTATAAATATCGTGTCTTTGGAACTTTATGGAAATTGACTTACGGGTCTGGACCACAAACCAAGAAGAGGGTTTTGTTGTCATTGCTATTCTTTGACTGCTTTTGAGAACCCCGATAGAACAGACTTTGCCACCAACTTGACTTGTCCTCCAGTCCGATCGCGCGTTCTATGGCTGCCTGGCCGATTCTGCCCACAGTTAGCTCTGAAGAAGCCAGGGACGGATGAGAAGGTCCGTCCAGGGAATCCACGAAGAGCGATACTTTCAGGCGTTCCGGATCTGCTCCAGAACGTCCCACGAGAGCGTCAAGCATGGCCGGTGGGGGTAGTTCAGCAGGCGTGCGAGAAGAGTGGAGGAGAGTAAAGCGTGTCTTCGAGCGTTTGGACGACGGCTTCAAGAATGTGTGGTGTAACAATTGGTAAAAAGGTGTGATTCCGGTGCCTCCTGATATCTTACACTCGTTTAATGAGACATATTCGGGAATTATAACGCATTCGAAACGCACCATAATGATGTGATCCCACTCATCCTCTTGCCAGGGCCATGTCTTCAACGGTCCCCGGATCTCTATTTTGTCTCCGACTATTTTGGAATGCAGCCAGCGACCGACCTCACCCTTCTCATACTTCTTGATCCAGAACTTCATGCGCCCTTCGTTGTCAATACCCTCTAGAGGAGTATACGGTCTTTCGACCTGAATGTCATCATCTTTAATATAGATAGACCACACGGGGGTAAATGCAGCCTCTTCTAGGGAGGGGAGGGAATGGGGCGGTACGGTCAATGTGATGAGGCGCGTGTTTGGGTCAGGACAAGATTCCGTAGCGGTCACTGTGACTGGAGTAAAATGTGCAGGAGAGAGGAGAGCATTGGTATATGTTGGAGCAGAACGCGAAGCATCTGGCCAGAAGAAGTATGCGGCTATTGTCGCGCCGCTTCCCAATACAGCATAGAGAAGTGTGTGCGAGCTTCTTCTTCCTGGAATGGCCTTTCCATTTTGCGTTGAGAACCTCCTGATGGGACGAGTGAAAATAATGCTCTGGGGTCGAAAACGGGGCGCGGGATGTACGCGCAGAATGGAGCGCATAGCAAAACGTTGGCGTTGAGTTCCCAAAATGGACAATCAGAAGGCGTCGCCAAACTGCGGCAAATAACGCAATCACGTGCCTGTTTCAGCGCGTCGACGCGTTGTGTCGTTGAACTCTTTCCGTTTCTCTGTTCTTCTTCCACCACATATCCTATTCTTGTTTAATTCTGAGCTTCGTCTGCAGCGCAGACTAGCTCGTGGCTTATTTATTTGTTTTAATTACGGCCATGAAACGTACTTACGACTATAGCTTCGTTCCCAGTGCCGACTTGGACGACCTTGGTGCTTCTAATACACCCCCGCTCGTTTCAACATCTTCCTGCCGCGCTGGCGCCGCAACGTATCATGGACAACTATCCGATATCCATGGCCGACTATTATTTGAATGGTAACGGCTTTAATTACCCTGTCGTGTCGACACTGGAGTTCCGTGTTCCCCTTCTTTCTGGTCCTGTTGAGCTCGACACTGACTTTCAGTCGAATGCATCGGGAGTGCCGCCTCACTTCCAAATTGAAGCAACTTGGGACAGGTCGCCTACACTTTGTCGATCCCCACTTTCTGGGCTTGGTATTCGCTGCGATGGCCCGTTGTCTCTGCACGTCTCGGATGGGACTACTATGTTTGGCAATGCCTCCCGGATGATAGATTCTCTACCTCAGACTATGGATTCTCATTGTTCCTCCCAAGTGATGACGGAGGCAGAAAAAGAAACATTGTCCCTTCATGATATCTGCCATTTGGATTCTCCGACTGATCGAGGAAATGTGGACCATCTTGCCCACCTAAGCAAGGATGATATTCGAGCTGATCCAGTTCCATCTCTCAACGCCGATACAGCATACTCCGAATGTCCCACCACTGAATTCACAGCTGCGACAGCACGCTCACCGCCGCCATCGTCTTCGTTTCCATGTCTTTCCTTTGGTAGTAACTCTGGTTCGGAAAGCAGTCTGGATGGTCTCGGGTTCACTCCATCCAAATATGCCGGGAAGAGCTTTCTGCGTCTGTCTTCGTCGCCCTCTTGTGCCGAAGGCAATGCTGCTATAGGCATTTATGCGGATGTCAACATGCGCTTCTTGGCGCAGGAGGAAGGTCCCATCTTTGGGGTCAACCCAGCAGATGTGATGGGAAATATGTCTGTCAAGACCGAAGATTGCATGCATCACCCGTCCCCGCAGAGTTCTCAACCTCAAGCTCGAACTTGCAGCTTTCTTCCTCCCCGAATCTCTCAGCAGATCTCCCTGGCGAGGTACTTGTCAATACCGGCTTTTCAGACGAGGCCATCAGCGCAATCATGTCAGTGTTATCGGCTCCCGCTCCTAGCCAGGCGGACGTCAAGCTGGAGGATCACGCGAAATTGCAGGCCCCTCTTGCTCCCGTATCAGTGCATAGACACGAAGTTTTTAACTCCCAGGGCGTTAGACTACAGTCACAGGTGCCTACTACCAACGTAGGACCTCCGACTGTGCCCTTCATCCCACCTGGTCTCTCCTTGAGTTATCCAAACGCTAGCCGCTCGCCTCTCGTCAGCATCCAAGTCCCGCAGGTACAAGCCCTCCCCACTTTCCCAGCACCTGGAGTCCCTGCTGCAGTTGATTCGCAAAGCCCGGTGCTAAACGCGCACCAGGGCATCGATCTTGCAGACCTGCGTAGGCGGGCGGATGACTTCCGGCAACGCAACCCTGGAATGGAGCTCGACAAGGTGTGGCTACAGGCGTACGCGGGGCGGCTATCGCAGCGCGGAGAGCTCATCGAGGACTATCGGTGCTATGTCGTCGGCTGCGGGCAGCGGAACAAGCGGCGAGACCACATCCTCGTGCACGTCGGCTCGCATGTCGAGCACCGGCCATGGCAGTGTGGTTTCTGGTATGTTACATCCCGCTCATTTTTCTGTGTGTTGTTAGGCTAAACGGGATTGGTGGGGCGCAGCGGGATGCGATTCTTGCGCAAGAACGAGTGCAAGCGGCACGAGTCAAGCCATGGTGGGACCAAGCCGTTCTCCTGCCCGATTTGCGCGCCGTTCCAGGAGAGGTGCTTTGTGCGCCAGGATCTGCTCAAGAGGCATATGCGGGTGAGCCATGGTGTCCAGTCGGATCCCGCGGAGATCGTAGGAAACGGGCGAAGGTGATGAAGGCCCCGGAAGAATATTGGCCGTAGTGAGTTTGAGTTTGTGGTTTGTTGGCATTGTTGATTGTAGGACGAGGGCAATACATATTATTGATGTTCGAAGCATCCCGTGCGATGAGGTATATCAATAGTACACAGTACAAATACAGTGGAAGTCTGAAGTTCTTTCATCGACCGGATCCCAGAGTTTAGCTTCTGAAGCATATCACGCTGTCAGTTTCAACACCCAAGAATAAGTTTGAGACATACTATACAACAGACTTCAACCGATGGTGAAGAGTGCGGGCAATATGGTTAATCGTGAACGTCTGCCTGTGGAGGACCAGCGAAGTTGCCCTCGCTCCAGTCTTCCTCGATGGGTTGTTCGGATGCTGAAGAGTTGAAGGCGCCTCCCGAGAACTGAAGTGCCCCAACCGGCAAGGACTGAGTGACTGTTGTGCGCTTTCTAGCGGAACGGAGAGGCTTTGTTGGCCGAGGATGCATATCCTTACTAGCTGGCTGACCCGCCTCATCGCTGAGCATATTCACATCATCGTCAGATGCCAGCGGGTCCTCCTCCCCTTCCTCCTCGAACTTGTCATGATCGCGCTTGTTGAAAGAGGAGGACAAGGACGCGAGGGAATTCGAACGGGAGTACACGTCGCGGAGAGTGTCTTTCGCGGATCGGAACGAGGGAGTCTGTGTGAACGGAAGCCTTCTGTCTGTGACTACGGCATCGGGGGATAGGGGAATGGGATTGGGGAAGCCCTCTGTAACACCTAGCACGCGTCGCGTCGACGCGTCAGTATGAATGCAAGCTAGATAAAGCATTGGGATAGATTCACTCTTTCTAACGCGCGGCCCAACGTTTCGGAGACGCGTGAGAAGGTCTGGGTCGAGGCTAGATGACTATCGTTACTTCAAAGCTTTACGGTTCGAAAGCAACTTGCATACCCATTGCTTGGGGGGTTATCTGCCGCTGCTTGGGAGGAACGTGTTTGGTCCATGAAGATGCGTTTGGGTGGTGAGGACATCGCTGATAGTAGGATGGCAATCGACTTGGTGTCGGGCGGGGGCACAGGCAGCTGGCGGGCGAAAGATAGAAGGATGGGTATGCGTAGGCTGAGAACGTCGCGTGCCAAATTAGTCACGCGTTTTGCACGACCGTGTCTCTTACGTAAACACAGCCCAATCGGGCACTCCTGGTGGCGCTACCAGCATACGTACTATCGCGCGACCTTCACTTTGAACGTTTGTTTACCAACCCTTGTCATCCCTGGCCGCTACGTTGTAAAGAGAGGCAGAATCACACTCTCAGGAAGTTCACCACTCTCTATGGCAGAACTTCAGCATCCCTCCCATACGGACATGTACGCCAGCAGCGAGGGTCGTTGCGCTATGCGCGGTTCATGCGGTCCTAAGGTGTTCTTTGGCAAGAACCTACCATGTCCGTATGACGGCCCAGCTTCTGAGGCAAGTGGATGGAATGAATCGCGTCTGTTATATCTCTCATACTTTGCCCGAACGCTTGCAGGACGATGTTGACCGCAATCTCCTCGTGTCTCTTTGCGGTCCTGAGTTCTCGGAAGGTCCAACGTGTTGCACGACCAGCCAGCTCGAGACCATGCGGGATAATCTTGGTTTAGCAGAGAACGTAATATCATCGTGCCCTGCATGCCGGAATAACTTTCGCAAGTTCTGGTGCTCCTTCACATGTTCTCCTGACCAGGCAACATTCTTGAATGTTACTTCGACACAGAAATCCAATACTGGCAAGACCGCGGTCAAGTCGGTGGACTTCTTCGTCTCCGAACGGTTCGGGGAGGGTTTCTACAGCAGTTGCAAGGACATCCAGAACGGTGCAACCAATGGCTATGCCATGGACCTCATTGGTGGGGGTGCCAAGAATTATTCTGCTTTTCTGAAGTTCATGGGTGACGAAAAGGATATGGGCAGCCCTTTCCAGATCAACTGTCCTCCCCACCACCATCCGAATTGTCCGCTTTCGACGCGATACCCCGCAATTGCGCTGACAGCGACCTGGGCAGCCGTTGTAGTTGCATCGACTGTCCGAATGTCTGCCAGAAGCTACCAGATGTCCCTGATCCCAATGCAGAGCCAACATGCCACGTCGGCCTCATCTCGTGTCTCACGTTCGTGCTTATTATCGCTTACGGACTCGCAGCTTTATCGTTCTTCTGCGGATATGTGCTGCAATTAACCATCCGCAAACGAAGAGAGAAGTCGTATGAGCGCGTCGCGCTTTCTGCAGATGCCGCATCAGAGCATCTCGTTTCGCCACGAACACACGCGCGTGGCCTCGTTGGGGCCTCCTCTCTTGCCCAGTACGTAGATGGCGATGAGTCTACAGGTACACAATCCGAATCGCGAAATTTGGGTCGCGGTGCATCCCTTCTAGATCCTATAGAGACCGTCCAACCCCGTCAGTACCGACTTAATACCGTTCTCCGCCGCTCGTTTTACAGGCTAGGGCTGGTAACGGCGTCATCACCGTGGCTGACATTTGCTCTCGTGTTCACTGCCGTCGGCCTGCTCAACCTCGGATGGAAGAAGTTTGAGATAGAGACGGACCCAGTCCGTCTGTGGGTGGCACCAAATTCGGAGAGCAAGCTGCAGAAGGAGTTCTTTGACGAACATTTTGGGCCATTCTATCGCGTGGAGCAAATTTTCGTCACGTCCAGGTTAGAGGCTGACGAGGAGGCTTCGATTACTGGCACCAAGCCCCCCGTACTTTCATGGGAACATTTGAAGTACTGGTCTGGTGTCGAGACCGACATTCGTGCGCTGCGTTCCTCCCCGAATGGTTATGGTCTATCCGACGTATGTTTCAAGCCCGCGGGTCCAGAAGGTTTCTGCGTCGTGCAATCTGTGATGGCGTGGTTTGGCGAAGATTTGGACCAATACGATCCTGAGACGTGGGCGTCACGTTTAGTCAAATGTGCAAATTCGCCTGTCGAGTGTTTGCCAGACTTCCAACAGCCGCTCGCGCCACAACTTGTTTTGGGCGCTGTCCCTAAAAACGAGGACGATTCCAAACGATACCTCGATGCGGAGGCGTTCGTCGTCACGTACGTTGTATCTGACTCCCTGGACAAAGAGGAACAGGCTAGGGCAATGGAATGGGAGCGTACCTTGCGTGACTATTTACAGCAACTTAGCGAACGGGCACCAGAAGAAGCAGGACTGGAAATTGCATGGTCCACAGGAGTGTCGCTCGAAGAAGAGATCAACAAGAGCACCAATACGGACGTCAAGATCGTGGTCCTCTCCTATCTTGCCATGTTTTTCTATATCTCGCTCACATTAGGCAATGGCGTCGTTGGCCGCGACGAAGACGGGATAGTGACCTCTATCACGCGCTGGGCGATAAATTTCCCTAAATTCTTCATACGCTCCGATACTTCCTCGTCCCTTTCCATAGACTCTCGGAATTCCCCCACTATCTTCCCTCGATTGCCTCGCAAATTATTCGTTGGCTCCAAGTTCACACTAGGATTGTTTGGCATCGCCCTCGTCATTCTCTCTGTATCGTCCTCAGTGGGATTCTTTTCACTCGTGGGCGTGAAGGTGACATTGATCATTGCAGAAGTTATCCCTTTCCTCGTCCTTGCTGTCGGCGTCGATAACGTGTTCATTCTAGTGCATGAACTCGACAGGCAAAACCTCATGCACGGGCCTAATGCAGGCGCGGTGACTCACACCTTTGGGTATGGATTCACAACGCCGATGTCGCCGACGCAGTCCCGCAGCCGTTCACAGTTCGACACACACTCACATGAAGACTCTGTGGATGCTGCATCAACGCCTCTATATCTCTCTGCGGAAGAACGCGTAGCAAGGACGCTTGCAAGGATGGGCCCGTCCATTCTCCTTAGTTCGATTACAGAAACCGTAGCATTTGCGCTAGGTGCATTGGTGCCGATGCCTGCCGTCCGAAACTTCGCATTATATGCTGCGGGAAGTGTGCTGCTGAACGCTATCTTGCAGGTGACCGTGTTCGTGAGTGCGTTAACGATTGACCTGAAGCGCGTCGAGGTGAGGATCCTCCAGATAGACCTTATTTGTTTGTGCTGATTCTAATTATGCCTTAAGGCGAGCCGGGTAGATTGTTTCCCTTGCGTTCGTCTGCCATCCCGGATCCTACTACAAGATGGGCCTCCTTCCGGAGGCGGCCTTGGTGTCCTTGCGCGTTTTATTCGCCGCCATTACGCGCCTTTCTTGCTCAAACCCGTCGTGAAGGGTACAGTGCTACTCGCCTTCGGTGGGCTTCTGGCAGCCTCCATAATCTCTATTCAGCATATTGAATTAGGATTTGGTACGTTCTCTTCCTGGCGTTCGCACTCACCAACAGCTAACTCCTCCCCAGACCAAAGACTAGCATTGCCATCCGAATCCTACCTCATACCATATTTCGATAACGTGGATGCATACTTGGACATAGGGCCTCCAGTCTACTTTGTCGCACACGACGTTGATGTGACCCACCGACCTGGTCAACAGAGCTTATGTGGACGCTTCACGACATGCGCCGACCACTCAATAGCCAACATCCTGGAGGCCGAGCGTAAACGAACCGAGTCATCCTTCATCTCACAACCTGCAGCATCATGGATAGATGATTTCATGAGCTGGCTTGATCCCATGAAAGACAAATGCTGCCGCGTGCGCAAGAGGGATCACAGCGTCTTCTGCGGCGACAGAGAGTCTCCAAGGGTGTGTCAGACATGCTACGAGGACAAGGAACCGGCGTGGAATGTTACTATGGATGGATTCCCAGAGGGTGCCGAGTTCATGATGTATCTGCGGCAGTGGCTCATTTCCCCTACATCGGAAGATTGTCCGCTAGCTGGAAAGGCATCCTTTGGAACGGCCCTATCACTGTCTCCCGACGGCAGCGATGTACTCGCGTCACATTTCCGCACGTTCCACTCACCATTGAGATCGCAAGCAGATTTCATTAATTCCTTTGCAGCCGCACATCGTATCGCTGACAATCTCTCGAAGGAGAGCGGCATGACAGTGTTCCCATATTCACTGCATTATGTCTTCTTCGATCAGTATGCCCACATTGTCGCAATCACGGAGCAGATACTCGGGCTTGGCCTAGCTGCAGTTCTCCTGGTCACCGCGCTGCTTCTTGGGTCGTGGAGAACTGGGGTCATCGTCACAGGCGTTGTCGCCCTCACTGTTGTAACGGTCATGGGTGCCATGGGTGTTTGGAGCATCAGCCTGAACGCAATTAGTCTTGTCAACCTTGTCATTTCACTCGGAATCGCTGTAGAGTTCTGTGCTCATGTTGCACGTGCATTCATGAGCGCAGGGTCCGGTCTTCCCGTTGACCATCCGGCAGGCCAGAAAGAGCGAGATGAGCGAATGTGGACGGCGTTGGTGGATGTCGGTCCATCTGTAAGTGCCAAACTTTGTCGCGCTCTCACAACTGCTAACCTTTTCTTGCTACAGGTTCTGTCAGGGATCACTTTCACGAAGCTCATCGGCATGTGTGTGCTTGCACTTACTCGCTCAAAATTCTTGGAGGTCAGTGGTACTTTGATCGCGTTTTGACATGAACACTCAGCCGTTTGAATGAAGATTTATTATTTCCGCATGTGGGTCACCTTGATCATCTCGGGTGCCCTACATGGCCTGGTGCTGCTTCCAGTTGTTATGAGTCTGGCTGGAGGCCCCGGATTCCCTCTCCAAGAGGCTGATGAAGAGTGGATGTCGCACGCAATTCGAAGCGATTATGAATATACGTAAGTAACTTTTCAAATGTGGCAAATTCATGATGATATTGATCTGTTTTTCGCATACAGCCCTTTCCTCGCAGACGACGATTCTACGACCAGTGATTGAGTATGGCGGGAGATAGCTATATGTACACTATACATACTGCTGGTCGATGTACTGAACAAATACACACGTTACTTTTTGTAATAAAGAGCAAATTCATAACTAAAGCAACAAGACAATAGATAGAGCTAATCTCCTCGGGGTGACCTCGACCTGCTATCCCTGATATCATCGCGGCTATGGCTCCTCCTTCCCCGACTGACGGACCGTGAACGACTTCTGCTCCGTGTATACCTCGAGTAGGACGAGTACGAACCTGAACGCGAACGAGAACGAGGGGTAAGGGACCTCGTGCGGGAGCGACTTGAAGCCACCGAGTAGCTCCGGGAACGAGAACGGCGAGCGCGATAACCCGTGCCTCCACGCTCATAGCTCGGCGATCTCCTTCTGGGTCCCAGCCGATCAGGGCCTCTCCGAATCGGTGAGCGAGAACGGGAGCGGGAGCGCGAACGTGGTCGATAGGTGTCTCTGGGAGGAGGTGGTCTACGACCACCAAGTGGCCTAGCACGGTAGGTGTCGCTGAATCGGGGCTCGTAACGATCTCTACGTCCTAGTCTGGGTGGCGGAGAGCGAGAGCGTGACGGAGAGCGAGAGATAGTTCTTGGCCTTTCACGACCAAACCGCCCGCGAGGAGGCGGACGCGGGGAACGCGAACGTGAACGCACGGGAAGTTCAGACAGTTCGACTTTCAGCATCGCACCATCTAGCTGTCCTCCATCCATATGTGACGCGGCCTTGTGAGCAGACGCAGAATCAGCATATTCGAGAGCAGCCTTCCCTCTGTTCTGTCCCGCTAACATTTCAGAGTTAGAACTGTCATAGAAACGATAAAAATGTGTAGCATACATTTTCCGAAGATTGGGAGGTCAATTTTGATGATATCACCATAAAACCCGAATATTGTTCGTAGGTGGGCCTCCACGACATTGCGAGTGAGATTTGTGATGATAATCACTTTGGCATTGATAAACTTTTCGTCTCCATTCCCGTTTTCCATTTCAATATCGCCATCGTTGAGAGGGTGAGGAGAAGTCGAGCGTCCTCGTGTAGACATTGAAGAGTGAGCCAGTGGTTGATGTATAACGAAGGTTGGTCACACATTCACTCCTGGGTCACACATAGTTCATAGATACTATCCTGTCACACCTATGGTCACGAATTTATCCTCACCAATCGCACTGACAAAATGACGGACGGACCCAAGGTCCCCACAGCCTCCAGTTCCTCTAATGCTACGAAGCCGCGAAAGCGGTTTGTTGGTAGCAAGTCCGCAACACCCTCTAAACCGGGTGTTTCTTCCATGGTGGCAAATCAGATTCCTCAGGATATCCTCAATGACACACAGTTAAACGCAGCGATCAAGCAGCTGCCTAATAATTACTCATTTGAGATACACAAGACCATCCATCATGTCCGCAAAAATAATGCACAGATGGTTGCTCTGCAGATGCCAGAGGGTCTCCAAATGTTTGCCTGCACTATAGCTGACATCATCGAACGGTGCGCAGGTGCCGCTTGCTCGTGCCCTCAATCCCGAGTCTTAACTGACTCTTTCCATGCAGATTCACCAATGCACTCACTGTGATTATGGGAGATGTAACTTACGGCGCATGTTGTATCGACGATTACACCGCCGTCGCTCTAGGCTGTGACATGCTAGTCCACTATGGACACAGTTGTTTGGGTCGGTAAATCCATCTGGAATGCTCGGCTTTGACTGATTTTTAAATCACAGTGCCAATTGACCAGACTACGATCAAAACGCTATACGTCTTCGTCGAGATTTCCATCGATTCCGCTCATCTTGTTCAGACCATTCGTATGAACTTTCCCAGTGATCGTCAGCAGTTTCAGGAGACACTTTTGAACTCCGAAGAAATGGACAGCCAAATACCTGCAGGTTGGCCTTTGACTCAGGGTGGTCATCTTCGAATAGAGGGGCCAAACTCTCAAGGACAGCCCAATGAGGACAGCGAGACCACATCCTCCATATCATCTGCACATCTGCCATCTGAACCCACTCGCCTGGCATTAGTGTCCACGATTCAATTTGTAGCTGCTTTGTCACGACTTCAAGACGACCTGACTACAGAGTGCTCTGATTCCGTATCGCCGAGATGCATGATTGGTGGTCCTTCTACTACATCAGAGGTCGGAGATCTTGCCGTTGGGCGACCACGACTATGGATGGGGAAGTACGATGCTACAATTCCACGTTCTAAGCCTCTATCGCCTGGAGAAATCCTCGGGTGCACGGCACCGCGACTTGGCGATGTAGATGCCCTTCTGTAAGTTGTGTCATGATTATGGTGTCGCCTCGAATAACTGACCTCTGTTATAAACAGCTATCTGGGAGATGGTCGGTTTCATCTCGAATCTATCATGATCGCGAATCCCTCCGTTCCGGCTTTCCGCTACGACCCTTATTCCAAAAAACTGACGAGGGAGCGGTATAATCATGGAGAAATGAAGATGGTGCGGGATCAAGCGGTTCAGGCTGCTAGAAGGAGCATTCAAGCCTTGACGCCTCGGAGCGATGACCCAAAGATGACCGCAGATCTCGACAAGGACCAATCCCCGCTGTGGGGCGTAATTCTTGGCACACTGGGCCGGCAGGGCAGTTTCAAGCAACTACAAGCCATTACGCATCA
Source organism: Grifola frondosa (assembly GCA_001683735.1). Taxonomy (NCBI): domain Eukaryota; kingdom Fungi; phylum Basidiomycota; class Agaricomycetes; order Polyporales; family Grifolaceae; genus Grifola; species Grifola frondosa. The sequence goes on from LUGG01000014.1 coordinate 987,366, forward strand.
ACTATCCGCCTCCCGAACACCTATCCCATACATGCCTATCCTGTTGTCAGAGCTGTCGCCTGCAAAGCTTGCCCTATTCAATCCCTATATCGCGACGTTCGTTCAAACATCATGTCCCCGTCTCTCGATCGACTGGGGTTATGCATTTGATAGGCCGCTATTGACTCCGTATGAGACAGCTGTGGCGGTCGGTAAAGCAGTGGGATGGATGGGGGACAAGAGCGAAGCGAGAACCGGAGGCGGAGGCGTGTATCCGATGGACTTCTACGCTGCCGGAAGCCCTTGGGCTGTTGCAAGAGCGAAAGCAGCATACTAATGCCCTACCTCTCTGTTGTTAGCGTACGTTTATACCGAAAGTTTCACATCCGAGCGCGGCGAGAATATATGTTTCAACACTCCATCTGAAGCGCAGGGATCCTCCGATGATTTCGTGGCAACGTGGGACAACACATACCATGAATTTATGCGTACATATAGTCGCTTGCGTTATATCGACGTCCAAACATAACAATGAGCCTCCAGGTTACAAGCCGGTCGCGGAGTTGAAGTTGAAAGTTCGTCGTCTGAGTGACATGTTGAACGCGTACAAGCGAACAATATCGCCATATTGATTGAAATATTGTGTGAAATTTTTTGAGTAGAAAGTCATGACACGACGTCTCTGGCACGAATGTCCGCACTACAAAAGCTCACCTGATCGAGGTAGAATACTTCAAAAAAAAAAACCTACGCAGCATTTCGTGAGATCTACTTGACTGAGTCGACAACTTCCGGTAATAACTTACTGTGTTCAAGATTTTCTGCACAGATTTGAGGTTATTCGGTGTTATTTTATTTCCGGCTTTCTGGGTTTCAGAGCTGCCCTTTCATGTTGCTACTCTCGATAAATACCAGGTCCACAAAATCTCGTGTTCATTTGATAACGTCGACAAGCACGCATATAGCTATGATACAACAAAAATTTCCGGTGAATCAAGAAACCTCATACACTGGTGAATAATATGAATATCAACTCGCCGCAATAACAGTCACAGTTGAACTCACCCGTAAGCATACTCGACTTCGTCAACCCCAGCACCCGCGTGAAATGGGCCTGAAGCTTCCCGTGGTATGGGACCTAGCTCAGGTTCCTCGTCGTTCTCATCATCGATCGCACTGCTTTCGTCGAGCTCAAATGGCAGCACAGGACGAAGACCGCCACCGGAGCTGGACCGCCGCCCATGTGCAGGTGATTTTGTAAGTGCCGCCATAGTCTTTGGACTCATATGCTATGAAAGTCGATCAGGACATGATACGAGAGGCTCTAGACAAACATCGTACCTCCCAATTGTTGAGATTCTCGTCCGGTACCTCTCGATCTTCTCTGCCAGCATCCAACCGGGGCTCGTCGCCAAGCTCTCCAATAGAAACAATACTTTCGCTGTCACTGATGCCATCTGCAATATCTGATGCGAATTCAGGTAGGCGATGCCAGGCTGAGGTGCCTCCAAATAGCGATCCTTGATTAGGTTGTTCGTCCGACCACCCCAGATCCGAGAGGTACTCTTCGTACTCCTCTTCGAAGGCGATGTCTTCTGTAACATATGGTAGAAATATGGAAGGCTCTGGAGCTTGGGCGCGCAATGGCGGAAATACGTCAGCGTCCGAAGTATTAGGCGTGCCAAGCGGGCGTATAATTCCCGATAATTCCGGACCAGGGTGGAGTCCTTCAAGGTGGGATATGCTGGCAGTGCGACGGTGCGCTCCTGACTGAAGCGTCACTGACGCGCCGTACCGCTTGTTGTTGTCTAAAAGATATTAGATTTGGAGTGAAATAGTGGAGGTGAGGAAATACTCACAAAATTTCACCAAGTGGCGTAACGCTTGTTCTTGTGCCTAAAATTATGCTTGTGTCAGAATGCGCCATGGCAAATCGTCAAATGATAAACCTGTGCATCGACAACGTCATCGACTTCAATTCCACTAAGCCACTCGTCCTTAAATCGGGCCGGCAGTTGAGATATATCGCAGTGATGACCTGCATGTTCGCTGACAATTTCAATGGATCACTAATCATGATGAACAATAACGCGGTGGGCTCACATTGTCGCCACTTTCGGCCGCAGAATGGCACCTGACTCTTCAGGAGCTTTAATACATGCAGTTGCAGCATCGGATGTTGCACTTTGAGTATCCGCTTCAGCACAGCCTGATCACGCCCTTAGCCAGCTGTGGATAGAGTGCAATGATGGTCTTACCGAGCTCTTGTACTGCACGAGCATTCTGATGCGATGCGAGCGATGCTTTGACAGCTTCTGCATGATTTTGGCGAAATTAATGGTAGAAAAGAAATTGCGCCAGGAAAACTCCGTCAGCAAATCGACTTCCTCTTCATGCCTTTGCCCGTTTGGCAGGGTGACTACGCGCGGCATGGATTGCCGCGGAATTCTTTGTGGCTCAGGTGGACTGGGTTCCGAATTCTTAGCAAAATGTATTTGGCAGTAACGGAAGAAACTGCGGTAATCAGTTATTGGTGATGAGGAGATGTAAAGGTGCCTACTTGTGTTCCGGGGAGTCTGCCTTGGATACGATTGAAACGGACACCTCTTGTAAGCCAAACATCTTCAAGATAAGCAACAGGCAGTTCGTATCAAGGAGCAATTGGCCCAGATGATGGAACTTCATGACATCTATCCAGGAACGCGAAGGGTCAGTGAGGGTGCAATATTAACAGTCGTTCACATACGAGAAACCTTCAACCACTTCAAGGTCAGAAGTAAAATTGCGGAAACAGCCTTCGAGGTGATCTCGCGATGGCGAATAACATCAATCTCATCCAGGGTCGGAGGTGGAGGCGGTGGAGGGTCGAGCGCTGTAGCGAAGCATCAGATACTTAGCACCTAACCGGCAGAACGCTGAACGTACGAGAAGGGACGCCGGGTGGGAATCCTGTCGAATCGCTGATTGGGGAGCACCTCCAGTAGCAGCAGAGACGGTCGCCAAAAGCAATTTCAGCAACACTAGTACCCAGCCGGACAAGACAGGTAATACAGCACTCTATGCAGACATCGTTGGAGAAACAGTTGGTATGGAGCTCATCGTACTCACATAGATTTGCTCGACCCTCTTCAGTCGCATGAGGTCTTCTGCCCTCTCCTTTGCTTTTCGGTATTCACTAGTGCCTGCCTCTGCATTTGCTAATGCCTTCTGAGCTTCTGCAAGTTTCAAATCAATGAGGATGACGTCTGGCAATCTATCACTTGTCTCGTCATCTTGCGACGACTGGGAAAAAATAAGCTAGTGCGAATGGAACACCTAGCTGCATACGCACCGATTGTATTAGCTTTGGTTCAATTATCTTCTCAGAACCGGGCATAAAATCCAGCCCACTCTCTGCAGTCATGCATTCCTCCCTGGTCTTCCACATTTGCCAAAGCGACAAGCTGACATACATATGTCTCGCATAAAGCTTGTCCGCCTCATCGATTGCGAATGGGACAAGTCGCGCATCCTTGTACCCGACTCGACTGCGAGAGAAAGGGAACAAAAACGGACGATTCTGGTCGGTTTGGAACTGCTGCTTCTTCGGCTTCGGCGACGGAGGTGGAGACGGGGCCGGGGTCGCTGGTTGTTGAATCGGCGGAATGACGAGGAATTGGTTTGCGAATGGAAGGCGTGAGGAGGAGCGTTATGGGAGAGGCTGGAGTGCTGACTATCAGTGTCGTCACGTTCGTAATGATGGCGGACAGGTATAGGAGAGTACGCCAGAGCAAGCTTGGCAGTCACCACCGGTGCGGGCACCGTTGATGGCACGTCGACAGAAGGAGGGGAGAAAGTCGGGTATTTGACGGTGATCTCTTGACGAAAAGTTTCGAAATCAAGAGGAAAGCCTTGATTGGGATAGCTGATAACGTGTCAATTGATTCACGATACGACCACTAAAGTGCTAACCTTCCTCTGGAAGGCAGCAAGACCGGCAAGCTCGCGTGAGAGCTTCTTCACACGAGCAAGCTCTCGTATTCCACCACAACATGATAGGATCGTCTTCCAGAGGACTAAAAGAAGCTAGAAACATCATCAGCGTGCTAGTCGTACATTGGAATTTATACTGACCTTCTTCACAGGATAGCCTTTGGCGCTCTTATCTTTCAGACCGGCGACGACTTTGAATAGATAACAGGCAAAGGGGGTTCCAGACTCACTAGATATGGAGAGTCAGCAAACGACCACTAAGAGCACGCCGGATCACCCACTCAATTCATCAGCAAAGTCATCATGACCTTTGAACACTTCTACCATATGATAAAGCATGCCCAGATAAACAGATAGCTCCGTTGTCACCTCTTCCATGAAATCAGCCTTCTCAGTAAGAGAGATATTGAAGTGAGCTGCGTCTGCATCCGACAAACTACTGAAGAAAGGTGGAAGAATGATAAACATACATTCAACGGTGCATACTCGAGACAAACTTACCACAAGAGGTCATGTTTGGAGCTGGCGATCTTAATTGCTTCCACATATTACTCAACCCATCGGCAGCTCGAACAACTTTACAGTTTTCAAAAATCCAGAGAAGCTGATGTTCCCGAGATGTCGTTTCCGCAAACGTGCCTTACGGGACAAATCAGTCATCATTACAAGATTGAATGGGATCACTCACCCTGCAGGACGTAAAGCAACCGGCGAGCGTTCGTGAAACGAATCTCAGCGTCACGATGCTCCAAACTCTCCAGGAGCACCTCTACATGCGCCTTGCGCTGCGCGAACGAACTTTTAATCCATTCTAAATAGCGTGTAAGATGATCTCACAGGTTGTGCGAAGGATACGCACGTACCTCCGGGAAAGGAACCTTCCCAAGCTTTCAGGTTCTCTGCCACCTGAGGCATTTCCACATATGAATAGAACTCTTCAATTTCATTGAGTACAGTGTCCTCATCATCGTATTGAAAGTCGTAGTATGATTGCTACCTCCCAACATGCGTCAGGGTGGAGATGATGACTTGAAGACGCTATACACATGCCATTAGGCACAGAACCGACCATAGCCTTCAGCTGGCCTAAAGTAATGGAATCAAGACCGATTTGCTGGTTGTTGTTCATGTTATTCTCCTGAGATTGGCCGGAAATGTAAGACGGCAGTTGAGGGAATGCCATGGCGTTCCGAGATGATCGTATGTCGCGAGGAGGTCGCGCGTCCAGATGCTGCGACGCGTGTTGTTTACTGCACCGCGCTTCACAGCTGCGCTGAGCAGGGCGTTGACTGACGGAACAATGATGGCAACAGACTGGCGGCCGTTACATACAAGACATCGCGCTCATGGGATGCTTTATGAGTCAATATCGGGAGCGGTGAATGAGTAAATATTTGCTGAGTCGAACTCAGCCGCGCCGGCAATGGGTAGTCGTGGCAGGGGAATATTACGTAATACGAGAGTTGGTGTTGGAAAAGGAGGAGGTATATTTTCTCTTCAAGCCACCACGACTTTGGCCCCCTGCTCGGATCGACCCTCCTCCTCTGTCGATCCATCGTTGCTAGTTTCCCGTTCTTCTTGCGACCGACGACAACGACGACGTCGACACAGGAGAGGGCATTCTCAACTGAATTCCCCTAGCGATACTCGACCTGGCTTGAAAGGAGCTCGCACGGCCACTCCCCTCTGCCTGATCTTCCTTTCTCTCCTCTGAGCATCCTAAAAGGCACGCCTTCGCTGTGCGTTTGCCACAACCTGTTTCCAATCAGTCGTTATCGTCGACAACTCCCCTGCTTCCGTCTCTTTACGACTTACTTTACGACCCGCCCTTTCTATCTCGCGATTTTTATATTCGCCCGCCTCGCAACCCGCAGCTTCACGTCACAGGTCCACCACGCCTCCGTGCAGTTGCCTTGCCTGCCACCTTCATCCTTTCATCTCCTAATTGCAGATGCCCGTTCCCGTTCCTCTTTACACCAGGCAGCCAGCGCACCCAGTAATCAAGATCAATCAGTCCGCTCAAGCTGATAGCGAATCATCCGTTTTACCACTTGACCCACTCCTTGCCTCTTCCTCCACAAGGACCTCCGCCGTCCTTTGCGACGAGGGAGGAGTGGATCAGCTCGTTGCCTTCTTGGAGACGAAAAACAGCCACGCCGCGTCTGGGAAGAAGAGTCTAGCCACTATCAGGATTGTGGCGGTTTGGGTTTTGAGGAAGGGTTGACCGTTGCGGCCAACGCAGCGGTCATTAAAGGCGCCTGCGCAAGCGTGCATTCCGCCCATCTCTACCCTCATTGCCAGCGCCGGTCTGGCTTCTGTTTCATCCTACCCCGATATGTATCCAGCTTGTGAGGAAGTTGATGAAGAAATGCGTGCTTACGCCACACAGGTGAATGGTTGGCAATCCGAGGAGGATTTACAAATGGATGAGGCCTCTCCTTTCGACCGTTCGCGCTACGTAGATGCCGACGACGTTCGTATGAGCTACGGCGACTACCGTCCATCTGCACCTCGCCCGTATCTTGCTGTTGGCTCGAACGTGGTATTTCCCAAGCAGGTGTTCGAGAGAGGCGTATTCAGCCCCATATTTGAAGACTTGTCGCCGGATCCGGTCAGAGGTGTCGATCCTGCTTCCAGCCCTATAGGCCCCGCCACACCCTTCGCGGACTATGTTGATAGGGCTGTGACCGCAGCTCAGCTGAGAACCTCGTTCGACCACAGTCGGATCGTCGAAGTCCGTCAGAGGCCGCAATACGGTTCGCACGATGACTACAGCGATGTTCCATGCTATCAATGTCAGACCCACCAACAAGCGGAACAGCCGGTGCAGCATGTACCTGCGCCTGAACCCATCGTGACTCCTACCGCCACCGTGGCTTACAAGAAACTCGCTGGTCCACTCTCTGAGTGGATAGTCGGATACGTTTGGAAAGTCTGCACGACTGGCATGTCCTTGCAGCCAAATTATGCTGAGCCACTGTCAGTGTTTCACTTCTCATGTGTTGTATCCTCCCGCTTATCTGTCTCATCTATCAGAGCATTCGTCAAGCACTATTCCAACATGCCGCCGATTCATCTTGTGAATTCGACTCACTCGATGCTTCTCTCCACCCTTTTACAGCCATCTGCCATCTTCCTGGCCTTGTGGTAATCGTGCGCTTGCCCGTCTTCTTTGGTCCCGTTGGTCTCGGCGCGACGCACGCGAAGGAGATTCGTTTTAGGGCGGAGTTACTGGGTGAAGCGCACCTGAACCTGGACAGGGACAGTATTGAGTCCTATGCTCCTTTCCGGCTCATCCTCTTGGGATGCATGCTAGCCAACAAATGCTGGATGATCACACTTTCTCTAACAAAACTTGGTAAGTGTATATATCCTCCCATCAAGGCTTGCCGTGCTCATAAACATTTTTCTTAGGCATACAATATCGAAATGTCCCAGTTCGCTCTCTGAACAAACTGGAGTCTCTGACGCTGGACCTCTTCTCATATGATCTGTCAATCTCGCCAGAAGTATGGTCAGGATGGCTCTGTAACTTGCTCTCATACCATTCCTCCTTGTCTTCGCCTTCTTTTCCCCAGCCAATCTCACGTCCCTCGGCGAGTCCGCATACCATCGTTCGGAAGGCAATCGAGACGCTGATTCAAGTTCGGGTAGTCAGTCCCTCGTGTCATACCTGTGAGGGCTGTGCCACAGCTCCTCCGGAACCCGTGTTTGTCGGTCTCGAGGAACCGAGCAGGGACTCCCATGAGAGAGTGCAGACTTACGAGGATAGCATTGATGTGTTGGAGATCGACTTGGACGAGGACGGGCCCTTGAGAGAGGAGTACCTGCCGAGGCGCCGTGTGAGCGGAGCTGGTTCTACGCGTCGCACGCCCGGTCGTGACAAACGCGCTGAAGTGGAGCGGACCCTGCCGCCGCCGGCAAAGTGGAGTCCCGCTGCGGACGAGCCCATCATTCCCACCCGTGGCCGAGGACATGTGCAGTATGTTGCCCCCCAGCCCATTTCTCACATTGCCGTGCAGGCCCTTCCCCCGCCGCCTTCGTTTCACCCAGTGGTAGACTCACGGCATCAGTCGTGGTCTTTGGGTGCATACACGGCCCGGCAGGAGCCAGTTGCCCGACATGAGTATGCTGCCCCCATCTTCCATCCATCGACTGCCATGGCTGGGTACGACTATGCGTATCCTGCTCCACAGAACAGTCATTCGCGCTCCCAGTCCCTCTCCTACCATCAAGCCATAGGTGGGGAGTCTCAGGGTCGATCACGCTCGTACACCCAGAGCATTGACCAGGGGTATAGCGATGTCCGTCTTTCCGAGAGCCACTTTTTGCCTCCCCTACCTACGACTTCTCAGTGGGCTGCTTTTGACCGCCCGACAAGCTATCCGACGTCTTACGACCATCCCTTCGATTTCCACCAGCGGCTTCCACTCAAAGTGTGAAGTCGGCCGACGCCTGCTTTAGATTCGCAACAAAGAATAGATAGTTGCGAGCCCGCTCTGGGCTTTTCCTCGCCATCACTCATTATAGTACTCCTCGCTGCCGGCTCCCTGGTGTATTCACTGTCTCTATGAGCTGTCCTAGCGCTTGCGCTGGGACGTCCATATTCCACTCTCTTACTCGCGCCTGCTTGTCCCTCCTCGGTCACGGATTTGCTTGTTCATGTCTCCATATCGTCAACGTTTTTTCAGTGTTGGGCTCTCCCGCTATCCGCCGACATATCCATCCTGTCTCCAGGGATTGCCTCTACGATTTCATTGGCTGCTTGCCGTCCTCGTCACTGCATCTCGTATCTATTCTCGCCTTTCGCCGGCGCTCTGTTTGCGGGGTGGAGCAAGTTTCTCTAGCTCTTGCGTCGCTGGCAGTTGTACGGAAAGTCTGCCGAACACAGTGACCCGCTGCGCTATATCCAGCATTTATCGCCCGATGGACGATTTTCTTTGCTCTTTCTTCGATATTGCCGCTTCTCTTCCGGTCTCGTTGTGTACAGATTTTCTACGTCGTACATTCACGTTCCACTACCCTAATGTTTCTCACGTCGTTTCTTTTGCTGTTTAGTGTTTCGTCACGTCATCCGTCTGTTGCATCCCCCAAAGTCGCAAAAACATCCGGAAAATCTGAGAAAACCATACATTACATTCCTTATCGATCGGTCGCCTTCCTGTTCACCTTCACCTTTGTGACTCCCTTGCCCTTTTACCCCTCCGTTATCCGTCTCCAACCCTCTACTCTCCGCTCCGACGAAGCTACCCCCTTTCCTCACCTATCGCGCATTCCCTTACCTTCGCTTCGTCAACGTAGGTAGCTATGTGACTTGCTCGTGTCTCACAGGCATTGAAGCTGCTCTCGCTTGTATATGTCGTCAAATTGGAGACCATTATGTTGTTATAACGTGTGCTTGTGAGAAGTCTGTGGTCTTATCTCGAGGTAGTTGGGTAACTTGCTTGAGAGTTTCGGTCTACATATCACGAAGTCTGGTACGCGTGATGTGGTGGTTCTAGTGCGAAACATACTGATTGTTCGTGGTTGCTTTCTGAGTCATGCCCTCATGTCCTTATAGGCTTGATCAGCTCTTTTAGCGTCATTCATACAGCAGCATGAATTACGGATTTCGATGACACACTAGGCTTCGGTCTGCCGTTTTGTGATCTATATATTTTGCAGACATGAGATTTTCGTGATCAAATGATGCCATGTCAGGGCATACCCAGGGACCAGGCGGTCGGAGGCGATCGTATGTCGGAATGAATCATCGGACGACCGGCTGCGTCAAGGACGGAGGTATGTAATCCACCAATACCTGCCCGACGTTTGCACCTTTGGACAACACCTTTCGATCAGCAGCTATTGCTCAGTGATACCTTCACAAAGATAATTGCCACAAGACGCTTCCGAATGTTTGAATTTTTACACTGTCAGGCGTCGACGGGTGCCGGTACCTGGAATTACACACTGTGGGTCCAGCTTTCGATCATGTAGCGTGAACATGTGAACAGGTCCGTTCCACGGCCTTAGAGACTATCGATTATGACTAACGCAGTATTATGGAGGATAATGCATTGTAAGTGATGGTGAACGGCATACTGCACGCGCATGGGGCTAGCTGATTGTAGTATTGCGTTTGTCGCGAGAACTGGTTCAGCCGTTCCTGTTGCGATCCGAACTACCCACTGCTAGTTCACTATCGAGCTATCAGCTTGATCAGTCGACTAGAACTTCGGTAGGAAGTTGACCTAGCTGTGATAAACAGACGACTGTGGGAAACAACCACGGAAAGGCGCCGGATGTAATGAACGAGTGCTTCGGTAAAGACAAGTGGTGGGACCGTATTTCCGAGCGAAGTGTCAGGGTGTCGCGAGGGCAGCACGTACGTACACCACAAGTTCTGGCCGCCACACGCCAGACGCTGGCCCGGGCTTGCAGCCGTGGGCAGAACGAGGCTAAACGGATGGCAGTCGGAAGCGCTCATGACATTACCCAAGCGACGGAGGTAAGCAGGTGCGAACTCGTCATAACAGAGCAATCACATCGACTCACTGGTTTCATTCAGCCTAACTGCCGAGCTTGCCACCAAGTGGTCGCATCGCACTGTACACATGCGCAGTAGGGGCCTGAAAACTAATTTCACTGCCTTTCGTTAGTCGATTTTACATAGTAGATGGGGACCGTCCTTACATCACGACAACAGGAACTCGCTCTCCTAGATCCCACACTGGTTAGACGCGAACATACTGGCCAAGTATCAAGATCGACTCGAAAGTACGTGATCAATTTCCGTGGTCTGGATTGGCGATCTGATGTGGGCATTAGTTTCGCGGATGTTGCTTCAGCCGAACGGCCACATGGAAATTTTCATGGGGACCAAAGCTTCACTCCCGAGATTTGGCAGCAAACGCCACTTTTTGCATATGTAGAGCTTGAGCGTCGGTCCCTGGACAGGACATCGTCCCCTCCCTCCTGACGAACATGCCTCTGCTGATCTCCCCGGTTGCCCTCCTGCGGCGTTGTGCCCATTATCAAAGCGGGCTTGTTCACCTCCTTGGGGCTCCATTCCGACGGTCAGTTCTTCGGGTTTTAATTTCAGCAGTCAACTAAGATTGTCCATCCATTCTTCAGCTTGACGCATGAACGCGATCACGTGAGTTCGGAACCTAGATTTGTTGTTGTCGTTGCGCTGAAGGAATCTCTTTCAGGAATCTCATGATGTACTGATAGACGACACCAAACGAATCATTAGGAACTTCCTTAATGGCCTCGACTTCGAATCGCCTCAAACACCGATGAACTCTGAGCTGAGGCGTCGGCTGGCAGCCGAAATTGCTTCTTGGAATATCGACGTCAGCACTACATTTACGGACAAGATGCTATCCAACAGCTGCAATATGGCAGAGACGTGCTATGGTCATGCCAGCCCCGAGCACCAGTATTTTATCGCGCTTTACACTGCGTTCACGTTTTATGCCGACGATCACTGTGAAGGCGACCCCGAGCCCGTTGGCCAATTCGCCCATCGGTTCACGAACGGCGAGATGCAGCTGGACCCGGTATTGGATCGCTTCGCTGCACATATCAAGACAGCGTACGAACTGTGGCCGTTGATTGGCGCCAACACCATCATCAGTGGCACTCTTAACTCTATGACCGCGATGTATATCGAGTACACGACCAGATCGATGGCTATCTCACCTTCTGCGACACGCTATCCTTATTACCTTCGTACTATGTCGGGCGTTGGTCCACCGTATGCACACTTCATCTTTCCTAAGACATGGAGGGCCAGTGTCAATTCGTACCTTCAACTCATCCCGTAAGCGTCCATTTCCACTCATTCATTCGACAATGCTGATCACGTCTTTATGTTTCCAGCGAACTTGATTACTTTATTAATTGTACCAAGTAAGCCTCATGTCTATGTTCTGCATGTACTCTTGCTGATCCGTGATTCCGGAACACTAGTGACATGTGAGTTCTTATATGACTTCGTTTCCCACGTCTTTTCTCATACAAGCATCTCAGCCTTTCTTTCTACAAAGAGTCCTTGGCCGGAGAGACCGATAATTATGTCCATCTGCGTGCCGCAGCGGAGCGAAAGACTCCTACCATCGTCTTGCGAGAGCTATCTAGCGAGGTGACCAATACGGTCCGTCGTATCAAAGTCGTGACGGCTAAGGATAAGGAACTTGCGGCTGTCTGGCATAGATTTCTCAACGTAATTTTATCGGGTTAGCTTGATTCTTTGTGAGTGACAAGCGTTCTGCAGGGCTACCTCGAGTTCCACATCAAGACTCCTCGCTATCGTCTCAAGGAACTTGGTTTCTACGCATGACTCGGGCATAAATTTTGACGGACCATCCTTAGAGTGGCTGACTTGTTGACGACTTTTTATTGCTCGGACATGTGCTCTCGCTACACCTGCGCTTGAACATCTACATTGTAATCGTCTCTGTGTTGTGTTACTGTTGTCACTCTCGCTCCTGTATCACATCTTGTCGAGTTGCCAGTCTGTACTAGTTCTCATCTAATACACCACACACATTTGTCCTCGAATGCGAAAACAAATATTCTCAGAGTTCTTTTACACAAGTGATATCATGGTCTTATCATTCGACCGAAAGCAGGAGTATAGCTACACTGTGGACTTCTAATATTCGCATACAGTCTGTCTTCTTTCTCGGTAACAACCGCGCTCATATATGCACAACGATGAACGGAACCTGTCCACGTAGTGTGAAAATCCACAAAACAAATCTGTCGAAAGAAAAATCACACTCACCTCAACGTCCTCGCCTTCTTCATCGTTCGCCATAACCTCGACAATGAGGTGTCTGGTGTGCGACGGGATAGGCTTCTTGCTGACGAACTCTACAAGCTTGCTGAACCTCATTGGGAGGCGTTCCTCACTCTTCAGCCAAAAGTGAGTGTACGTACTACGCTTAGAGACGTGGTGGGCTCACCTTCTTCTTGCCGACGAACGAGCTCCACAGCATGCTGACACCTTGGCTCACCATACTGATTTCAAGGTTATGCTGCTTGTTGAACCACTGCAGGATGTCCTTCAGTGTGGGGTCATTGATGAATTCAAATCGGTCCCAGAGAGTCCATTCAATTGTATTGTATTTGTTCTTCTTGGGCGCAATAGGCTCGGAGAAACCAAAGAAGGGCAATGCCAAGTTGACGAAACCATTCTTATAGTCATCAAGTTTGTCCTTGCCATCGATGAGCTAGGACAATCTAGTTATTTCACATCTACCATGAAACACGCACAACATACCTTGTACAACTCCAGGCATACCAAGCCAGTTACAAGGGAGGTGGTCGTAGCGATCGCAGGAATGATCTTTCCAGCAATCTGCTTCGTGGTGTGCCGATCTGCAACGGGAATGCTGTAGTTCATTGCTCGAAGATTGGAAGCCGCGGTAATGAAATCGATGTGGTGGTTCGTATCGTCATCTTTCTCGAACTCGACAGGATTGAGGCGGTATCCAACCATGGAAGATGGAGGTGGCAGTTGTTTCATCAAATCTGTATGTCTCCAGAGTCTGAGATGGTGAACTATCAGTGATGTGCAGTTACATGCACAGGTCTGTTACGTACCACTACCAGTATCCTGAGCCGGGTCGTTCTCGTTGATTTGGATCTTGATGCCACTCTTAGGTGTGAACTCAGGAACGAGAACCTCGTCCGCAATCTTCTTGAAGATTGCAGGGTCGGTCTCTCCACGAAGTCCGTAGTTGAAGGCATGCAGATTAGCGGCAGCTATTATAAATTGAAGATGTGCGGTCTAAGGAGAGATTTGTTATAAGCTCTGCGGAATGACAAATGGCAAACTCACATCATTGGTGTCGAAGGTCAATGGGTCAGGTGCCCTCTTTGGCCCACTCCAGAAAGGCTGTCCGGTACTAGTCACTGCATCCTTCGGCAGGCTGAACAGTAGCTGACGGATAGCATTATTATACCGTTCTTCGAACTGGAGTCTTGCCCAGACAATACATTCCTCGAACGTAAGTGGCTTGTTCGTGACCAGATAAGAAACGAGCTGCTCAATCTGCTCCTTCTGCTGGCCGGAATACTTGAGGTTATTTTCCAAGTAGTTTGGCTCCGAGAGGTAGGAGTTGACTGCCTGTGCAGGCTTGACGAACAAATTATCAAACTCCGTCCTCGCCCACTGTGTGCCGCGCTCGTCAGCAACATTCCCAATATGCTACACAAATGAAACATGCCTCGATGGTGTGCTGAATGGCGTTAGGGAAATTCTTCACAGTGCAAGAGGGAGTCTCTTTCTCTGGAGGATCCTGCGAGGACGAGTAGGATTCCGTTAGATGGGGCACAATCACTTGGGTGTTGCCCTTGGTTCCCAAAGTGCCCGACTCCAGAAGTGGCTTCAAATAGAATACACATCGCTGATCCATGTATTGACCTTTTTAAGAAGTCAGACACTTCGGATTGGTCATAATAATTCTGAGAAACATACGAGCTTTCACGTTGTCCAGGGCGTTAGTGACACCATCAACGTTCGCGAAGAAATTGGCATCGTAGATATCTAACAAGGTATATAAGCAATCCCGTTGGAAAGAAGAAGAGTGAAAGCGTACTTTCGGTGTCCGGTCCAACCGGCTCCTGCTTGCTGACAATCTTACCCTTGAGATCGGGGTTCATGTCCGCAACAGCGGCAGCGGCTACTTCAGACTTGAACTTGCCAAGATCTTTCGCTCTAAATAGGAATTGTCGGTTGAGATTACTCTTCTCAATGGTGTCCAAGTCCGTAACGTAGATGACACCCTTGGGTCCAGCGCCGAGGCCCATCATGCTCCAGTTCTTCAGCATTTCGCAACCGATAGCTCCTGCACCAACCAAAAATTCCCGGAAGTTGCTTATCTTGTCTTGGAATGTCCTTCCGAAAACAGCGATTTGGCCGTCATAGCGAGAACCGGTTGGCTGACATTCCTCTTCCGTCGGAAGCGTCGACGGGAGGGATTCCAAGGAGTCGAAGTAGAGATGCTGAACCATCGGGTGGAACTTGGCCGAACACGCCTTCAGAACCTCCTGCGCGACGAAACCACCGATGACCGCGACGATGGGAGAGACGTCTCCAGCCGCCTGATAGGCCAATTCTGTGAGCACTTTGTCATCGGCATCTGCATCAAGGTTCTTTGCCAATGCGACAAGCGCGGCAGCATCTTCAGCATTCCGTGGGCGAGGAAGTCGCTGTTGTTGGGCTTGGAACTCGGACAATGCTTGGAAGCCAGCATGCAGAGAAGCAAGCCTGTCAAACTTGGAGAAATCGGTCACGAAGTACTCTGGAGACCTCAACGATTCCCGCAATGATTTCTAGAATGCAGAAATCAGACATGAGTGCAAGCACACCATACGTGGATTAGGGTATGCGTCACTTACGAATTCGATGATCTTCGGCATCTTAACTTGGGTGAAAATGCCTCCAGTTTTATACTCTCCGAACTTCGAAGTGTCCCCGATAGCGAAGGTGTATGGGCCCTTCACGGTGATTTTGCGAGGTTCACAACCATTCAACTCCGTCATCCCTTGTACTTCGGTGAAGGTGACGAAATCGCCATCTTCAAGACCATGCCGGGTCTCATCTAAGCAGGTAACAACCCCTTCGCTGTCCTGAGACCACCAAGTCAGAACGGGCTATTAGTAATATCATAAAAATACACAAACTTTATCCACCGAGACTATCATGCCGTTCAAGGGCTGTTCACCCGTTGGGTCGACACAAGTAAACTTGGAACCGAAGTCATTGAAAGCAGTGCTGATGTAATGATTCAGCTAGCTGCTCAACAGCGAAAAATATGTTAACATACCCAAAGAGACCACGAGTGTCAGCAGCAATGAAATGCACCCCATTCTCGTGGGTCCAGTCGTTGATCTCCAATTGCTTCTTGAGAGAAGCGCCACATAACACTACAACCTAAGAATACATCGACATGAGATAATACAGGTCAGTTGATCTAAATCACTCACCTGGAAACCCTTTATCATATCTACTGTAATTTCCTGTCCAGACTGTCCACCGAGATTGCGCACAGGAACATATGCATTTAGTTCAGCTAGTCGAATAGTAGTCACCTCGGCGCAGGGCTTCCCAACATCTTCTTCTCGCAGGAAAAACTGTATACATTTGAGCAGGAATTAGGGACATTTGTTGCATGTTCTCACCTGAGTGCTCAGGTCTTGTATTTGTACTGGTTCGGGATCATAGATTGTTACTGACTTAACGCCTGCTAGAACAAACAACTTCTTGGCTAATGGAGTATATTAGAATTCATATCATGCATGACCAGACGCATATACATACCAATCTCCACACCCAAACCCTTCAAGCCGACGATTAAGACATTGGAGGCCGCCATGCGCTTCATGGCTTCATGACACATGAGTATCATCCACGCCAGATTAAACAAAGAGAATACCTTCATGTCCTAGGACATACCTAGTTTCCGCAGCCCAATTCAGCATTCGCAATCTTGACCTGACATAACACTTACAGTTGACGAGAGTACAGACCCTCATCGATTGCAGCCTCATCGACGTCCATCGCGGCAGGGCCCAAATTCGTAGAGGACATGATTGTCGTACAATTTCAGATGAAGTTCGGAAAATGAGGATGATTGCGAGATAGAGGTACAGTGGAGAGAAACGAAAGTGGCAAATGAGGTATACTGAGAGTCATTGCTTCTTTACACGCTCGGTGGTGCACGCGAACCTGACTAAGCAACACTAAGCACACCTCGGCCTCGACAAAACTTCGACCTACAACTGACACTATGAAGTACTGCGCCTTACTGAGTGGCGGCAAAGACAGTTGCTATAATTTGCTTCACTGTTATCACAACGGACACCATCTGGTTGCGGCTGCATCTCTGGGACCGCAACATGGCAAAGGTTCGATTGCATCTGGCTAAACAATTGACTTCATCCGACTTCGTGCAAAATCAGAGGAGCTTGATTCATACATGTATCAGACCGTAGGACAAGACGCAATTGAGTTTGTTGCCCAGGCCTTGGATGTTCCCCTTTACAGGCGCGTGATATCTGGAGCAGCTGTAGAACAGGGTTCGGAGTATGGTGCCAGGAATCCTTCAGGGGAAGGCGGTGTGCGAGGGGATGAAACAGAAGACCTGTATGAGCTACTTTCCACCGTTAAAGTATTTTATAGTGCTTTTGCAGACATTTCACCCGTTCTCGACTGAAATGTGAATTTCTAGTCACAACACCCTGACATTCAAGGAGTATCTGTGGGTGCAATCCTCTCTAATTATCAGCGAGTGCGAGTGGAACATGTGTAAGACTTTGTCGAAGAACATCGTCCATCGTCATTCAGTTCATTGTTCGCACAGGTGCCGACGCCTCTCTTTGACACCTTTATGTTACTTGTGGCAGAGGGATCAATCAGATCTCCTCCACGAGATGATAGAAAGCGGGCTAGAGGCCATTCTGATAAAGGTGGCTGGAATAGGATTAAACACGAAGCATTTGGGTAAGACGCTGTCACAGATGGAACCAACCCTCATGAAGCTGGTTGGTGCTTTTCCACATGCATACCTGTTAATTGGCGTTCACACGAATTCGCAGAACAACCTATATGGATCCCACGTATGCGGGGAAGGAGGCGAATATGAGACGTTGACACTCGACTGCCCTCTTTTCAAAAGCCGCATACACCTGTGAGCTTCGCTTTTTCTGACGATCCAGCCCGGTATTTAATCAAACCTCAGTGTTGAAACCGAAGTAGTTGTACATTCAGACGGTGGCTTTGCCACAGTTGCATACCTTCGCATCAAAAAAGCGGAGCTCGTGTCCAAATCTGAAGCTGACCATCGTCAAGCCATAATTCCACCAGTACTGTCAGAAGAGTTCTCCATAATTCGTGACGTTGTTTTGCAATCACAAGCATCAACGGAAAACGGCTGTTCACTAGATTATGCTATCCAGAGCTCTTACGAGCCCAGTGTATCAAGTAACCTAGTCGGCAACTGGGTGGCTATCGCGAACGTGCAAAAGGCTGGTGGTACGTTATCACCCGATCTCTGTGTGGAGGACGAAGTCAGAGACTGCTTCCAAACGCTCCAAAGTTCGTAAATATATACACTTCTGCGAAATGCATGTTTATGTTTCTTTTCAGACCGTCTACAACAGTACTCACTACATCTTACGAACTGCGCTAATATCAACATTTTCATCTCATCGATAGATTTGTTTGCACGCGTCAATGCCGTCTATGCTTCGTACTTCGGAACTAGTCCTCCAGCACGCGCGTGCGTCGCAGTCGATCTACCTCCAGGGATCAGGGTTAGACTGGACTGCATCGCGTATGCCGAAAGCTCTCCCGCGGACCGTCAAGCGCTGCATGTGCAGGGCTTGAGTTATTGGGCGCCAGCCAACATTGGGCCCTACTCTCAAGCTATCACTGTGCGCATCCCCCGTGTTCGGAGTTATTTCATTTTTAACGCTGATATCATGCCACAAGGTCGACCAGCGCATATTCATTTCAGGACAGATTGGCCTTGTGCCCAGCAATTTGAGTCTTCCATCTCCGCGCTCGCTGGCTGTCGAGACGGCCCTATCATTTCAGCACGTTGATCGTATCGTGACTGCCCTGAAAAACAATTCAGGCGGCGGATGGGATGGTCATACGCAGGGCTCGTTGTATTGGTTGGTGAATTCAAGGGATATCATTCACGTTCGCAGAGCCTGTGAAGCGTTCGAAAAGGTACTTCTCGTCGTAATCTCGCTGGTTATTCGGTAAATTGACGTGACTTGTCTGTCGGAGAATATCCCAACCCTATTCCTGGTCATATCTGCGCTACCAAAGGACGCACTGGTGGAAAAGCAAGTCTTCATGCATACTGGGCAAAGCCTTGTTGAAGAAGACGATGACATTGTTCGTCGATCAGTAAGCCTGTCTTCGAGCAAGGTCTGCATCTTAGGCACATATACGACTGAGGAGGCTAACCGAAGTCTGCAGGAGATCCAACAGGGTCTGCTCATGTGCACTGGGAAATTTCAAGATTTACTGAGACCACGTCGGCTACGGCGATTATCTGTGTTCGTGGTGAAGATCACAATATTCTGGCGCAGATCCAGGATATTCCGGAGCTGAAGCCAATCTGGCCCCGAATTCTGTCCGTTCGATTGTTCCATAGGTCATTGAATCCGTCCTGTACGTTTTACCCAACGATCTTTAAGTATGCAGCTGATCTGCCACTAGTCTCAGCCATCTGCGATGCTTTGTTCCTGGATCGGCCTTTGACGTCAATTCCATGCAGAACTGTATCCACAATGAATGGGCAAGATTGGGATTATGCTATGTTCATGATGTGTAACTAGGTACTTTAATACAATGTGATACGCAAAACAGTGAATCCTTCATAGGTGATAGCATGACTTATTATACAACCAATAGAACAGACACATACTAGAGTTGTCAGACTTTACGGCATTCCTTCATCCCGAAGAACCCTCAACTCAGCCAGTCTCCGTCGCATCTCCTTCTCGGTACGCGTGGGAGGGACCATCCGTGCTATCGCGGCACCAAACTACGACGAACGATGTTAGTAAGTTGAGAAATCTCGAACAAAACACTTACCAGAGTACAAAGACCACCAAACCGCAAGACCCAAGCAACCCCATTCTTCCCATACAAGGTGCTTTCATGCGCTGGGTCATCAAGGTCACCGTCCACAATGCGGAAGATCGCACTGGACACTAATGCAATCTATAAAGGTGTCAGACTCGTCAACGCCACAGTCACTGCAAGGAACGCACGATGAACTGTGGGAAAACGATGGCCAGATTGTGGATCCCCAAAATTGTGCCGCCCGCAGCCGGCTCGGCCTCGGGTGGGGAGGGGGCATCATGTTCATCGAAAGACCGACGACGACGCAACAGAGATTCTCGCTCGCCCTGAACCGAATTCCTGGGCCGTACGGCCGGGGTAGACATGGTGCGGCTATGTGAGGGACGGCGAGCCCACTCTCTAGCGATAGCCTCTCCTTCCCCAGCAACTTCATGCTCACGTTCTTTCAGGAACTAGCGCAAATGCTGATTAGCCAAAAGACAAACTCGATGGCGCGATTGCGTATACCTCCATGATAATTGCGAAGGGTGCCCAACACGCTACGGCCCAGCAGACGCCAATGAGACTGATGACAATCACCGCCTAATGATATAAATCAGCTGTTGTCACTGCCGACCAATTGAAGGGAGCGGAGACTGACCTGATAGACTTTCGTGACGAAAAATGTCGAGAATGTGAGGACCGTGAAGAATAATAGAGCCCCAGTCCAGATATTCCTCAAGAAGAACGGCATTAGAGGCAGCCTGAGAGGTCGTCCCTGGCGAGCAGCTTCAGCTCTCCACTCATGAACAGTTGTCCGGAGACGAGTGAGTTCGGCGTCTTGGTCGTCGTCGCCCTCGTGAGCTAGTAGACGGGTGTCACGTCTTGTTAGACGCGGCAACAATGTCCCTGCGATAACGGCCACTGGAAATGTCTGGATTGAAAAACAAGTTTCACACAAAAGAGCGGAAGGATTACTGACCGATGCTATGAATTAACATAGCAAAAGCTCCTGTTCGGGTAGCAGTATCATGATTCGGTTCACGTTGCAGCTCGCGAGCCATAACTTGGCCGACATATGTTGTTCTGTAAAAGGACGAGAGGTGAATGATTATCGACAAATTATGGGTAATACCAAGACACATACGCATAGAACAAAAAGGGAAACCTGAGCACGAACGTCAGTCAACTGTGGAATAGGTAGGAGATGATTGACTCACCAACCCATAAAGGCGAATAGTTGAACGTAGCAGACACGCCGGATAGGCCTCGGTAGATTGATGACGGCATTGTAGATATTGCCAAGAATGTCACGAACATTAGTTACGGTCCTACAAGGCATTGTAAATCACAAATAACATTTGCAGTGGTGACATGCGAACCGATCGTTTACTCGTTTTTGACGTTGATGTTCCTGTTGCGTGAAGCAGGTGATCCACACCGTCGAAACGAGGATGGTCATGCTGACGACGCAGAACTTGCGGAACTGGTCTCCACCAAGCAGGCGAAGAATGGGCATGTTCGCCAGAGGAATAAACCCTGATTGAAAATTAGCTTCCTTGAATGCATCTGCAGAAGGTGTGTCATACCAAAACCAAAGCCCAAGATGTTGCCTGCGTTGATCATCCTGCTATGCCATGCATTGCCATCATTGAGCTGTTCGGGAGGCGTTATATCAAGAAGTAGATTTCGTAATGACGCTTGCAGCGCATTGAGAGCAAAGTCCAACAAATAGAAGGATACGACAGCTAAGCCGATGGCTGTATTTTGCACCTGTTAGCGATGTCGATTAATCAAACAAATCTGCCTTGAGTAAAAGAACACCATACGAACCGTCTTTGTCCATTTGGGGTCCCAACTTCCTGCCCCACCGCCGATGAGGTCAACAAAGACGGATGCAATATCTCGACAATACGCGAGCATAATAGTTGAAAATACAAGCACGAAGGTCGAGAGCACCACCCAGTATCTCCGACGGTACTTAGACGTTGAGGCATCAGAGATGGCTCCTATTGTTGAAAGAGCATCAATTGCCATTGGACGGGTATAAATAAAGAATTTAACCTATGACAGGTTGTGCAATGAGTCCGCTGATAGGACCTGCAAGCCATACGAGGCTCGTGAGCTGCTCAGAGAGACCAAGATCAAGAAGGAACGGTGTTCCATAACTACGTCCAATTTTGAGTATTTAACATCGTACCCGGATATGCGCATTCGGCTTACCCTAATTCGACCGTCCATGCAACTTGCGATCCAGCCATAGAGATACTAAGGTAGATGAGGTCCAGCGTGGACATCCGTCTCCGGCCATCCTCCTTGCTCGAGTCTGGCGCCTTGATGCTTGTCTGATTAGAATCCTCCAACTCATCTTGTATTTCTTCTTCAGAAACAAGGAATTCTTGTGACGACTCCTTACGGCGCGCGCTTCCCATTTCTGGACGGCCACGGCATTTGTGTGGTAGGATCAGGGTCTGCATCTGCATCTGCGGTGGTAGGGAAGGTCATATCGTCAAAGATTCAGAGACGGGTCGACAACAGGACAAGAGCGAGAGATGGAGGTGGAAAGCTATAAGGGGCAGGTTCGGCTGAAGGAGCGCGGTGCAACCACCTGTCCCTTGACGTTGTGGCATGCAATGACATTGCGTAAACCGGCGTTCGCCGGTGAACCTAGCTCACGATCGCCTTCGACAATCCAGATTCAAGCTAGACTGTTTAACTATCCTCCAAAACATACTCCTATAGGATCCGGGACTACAACGAACAATACACAATATAACAAATAACACAGCGCGTAGCCTCATCGAATCCATGACATCTCCACCATACCTCCAAGAAAAGCCAAGACAAAGTCTGACATACATCTCGAACTCTAGCGGACTGCAGTATTCACGGATGCATTCCGCCTGTGACCCCCAGCGGTTAATTGTTGCTCGATCACCCGGTGAGCTGACAGAAGATTGAACGGTAAACGGCGGGAATGGGTAGGCGTGGCAGCGGCAGCGGCAGTGGGGGTCGCCGCACGCTCCGCGGGAGGCTCCTCAGATACTGGGGGAGGAGGAAACCTTGCATAATCCTTCGACGGCCCTGTATATACCTTGTCTTTTGACGGCCCTCCCAAGCTGCCTGAGTGAGACACGCCTGGTCGAGACGAAGCTGAGTTCTGCGTTGGGGTGGAGAGAGCAGTGGCGTCCGTTGTGGGAGATGAAGCTGGAGGACTATGTTTTAACATCGCAGGACTTGTACCCGAACGGTTGCGCAACGAATCTGGCTGTGATGGTATTGCACCCTGCGATAGTGTGAGTGGCTGTGGCGTGGTTCGAAGTTGAGCCGCTGAAGCAGATGGTCTTAGTCGACGGCGCGGCGCAACAGAACCAACTAGAGAAGAGAGCGCTGAAATGTCATCCTCGTGGCGAGGCGCAGGCGCTGCAGAAGACATCGTTGAGCCGTTATGTGAATGGGTGTCTGTAGAGGTGGTAGTTGCACTCCCGCTACGTTGTCGCATTTTGTATTTTTCCATCGCATCCGCGTCTAGCTGAAGCATACGTGTTGCAATCGGGGAGAGCGCAGACGCTGGATTGGAATTGGAATTCGCAGTAGGTGCAAGGGAAGCCGATGGAGGTTGTGATACGGGTGATACAGCGGAAAAAGTGTATGTGCTGCTTGCAGAGCTAGTAGAGGGTTGTCCGGGAGAATGAGAACCTGATGGTAATGGAATGGGTTGACGCGATGGCGAAAAAGAGGAGTTGAGAGTCGAATAGAGTCGCGATGATGGACCTGACGGTTGGTTGTCCACCAGGTCGCCACTATCTGACGTGTTTGTGGTACGACTTGTCCCAGAACCACTACGCATTCGTACAGAACTGTTGGCATTTACAGGTGCTCTGGGTGAAGATGGGTACAATTGGCCAGACGAAGAGCCACCCCATTCGTTGCCCCTAGCCGCAGCTTGGGCGAAGACATTTCGCCGGGCTTTCTTGTTATTCTCGAACTGTATGCGAGCGGTATCCTGAAGAGTGTCTCTCGTACTGATTCTGTACGATAGAAAATGAGGTTCTGGAGGTCCTTCATAGGCATGGTAGGCTCACGAATAGGCATAGTCTGATGGTGTGAAGCCTTCGTTATTGCGGGCTGAATATTGGCAGCCTCGTTCTATTAGCAATTGCACCACCTAAAAATGAATTAGCGATATCCCTATTTGGGTTCGGAGATGACCCACCGGAATGTGGCCCCACGCGCTAGCACTGTGGCGGGATATCAGTTCCACGGTTGTCCGCCGCTATCGTAAATACTTACTGATGCAGGGGGGTATTTCCGTCGTTATCAGCAAGGTCATAGTCTGCTCCCAGGTCGCAGAGCATCTGGGATCGGATATGGGTGGATTGATGGATAACTAGGATGCCAGCCTACACTCACCCTGACAAGCTCCTCGTTGCCCTTCAACGCCGCCTTATGGAGGGCTGTCTTCCCTTCGATATTTGCCCAGTCCAGGACGTCTGGGTAGCGATCGTAGTACATGCGCGCCATCCGTAATGTTGCACCTAGGAAGTCTTGGTCGCTTTGGCCACCAAAGGGATCCATGACAGGTGGCCGTGCGTCCGCCAAGAGTATCAGAATGGTGTTGTTTTCCGAATCCTTGTGATCGAGCTCGAAATGAGCTCCTGCGATTTACAGGATGTAATATGGCACTGACTTTGCTGTACTCGTGATCGTCATGGCCACTGCTCAATAGAAATTCGAATGTTTCTTCGTGACCGAGCACTGCTGCCCATGCCAATGAGGTGAACCGTTTGTTCTGAGGATCTGGGTTCCGCATATCCGTCCTCTTGATGAGCCGCTTGACCAGAAAGAGGTTGTTCTCTGTTTGCCGTCGGCTACCGTGGATTGCGGGGAAAGGATGATTCGTACCTTTGACTGCTCGTCGTAACCGTGCACTGGCATCTTTTTCGGCCATGACGGTAGAATGCAAGGAGGGAATACGCGGGGATTGTTGAGACCAAGTGAGGCTGTAAAGGACTAACAGGAAGACGGCGTTTGCACAGCCGAGCAAGAGTCTCGCAGTCATAATAGGATGGATCCATCACGTGAATTCAATCTTGATGGTGGGCGTGACACTGACAGCCAGTGAGGACAGGCGTTTGTGTCGGAATGTCACGGCATGTCACGCCGATATGAATTGTGTCAAACTCGCGCGTCGACCCGATCTGTTCGGACGGAGGCCGAGCAATTGTTATCATCCGAACTCTCTCACCCGAACTCCCAGCAGCTCGCCACAGCTCGCCATGCCCAAGGTCGTCTCTCGCTCCGCCGTTTCCTCGTCTACCGATGGTTAGCATCTGCAGTTGTTCGGCCTCATCGTCTTGCGCTGAACGTCCTGGGCTGTGCTAGCCTTGCCTACGGCTTCATCAACAGCGGCACTCCGCGTCTACTGTGTGATGTTTTTCTCTATTGTCCATGAGCTAGTACACTTACAGCATGATGAGCGTAGATTGTATCTGCGGCGAATTCATCGTACGTGTCCGGCATTCGTCATCTATCATGCCGAGCACTGACTAAATACATGCATGTCACAGCTTGTCATCGACAAAAGTCTCGCTGCCCTGCCCAGACGGAAAACAGACGGAGCCATAGCGATCCGCTCTCAGGATAGTGAGCATGGGAAGGCCAGAGTTTTCAAGCTCAACGCGACACCCAAGGAGCCGATCCTCGTTGAGCGGTGAGTCTGCTAGTATCCTCCGCCCCGCCTCACTTTCTTCATGGTGACCGCTTCAACAGACAAGGCGGACATGAAAGGCAGTACAGGTTCCATTGCCCCCGTTGCACTCTTCCAGTCGCATACCAATCAACGCCTCCGCCGGTCAAGTCGGGGCCTTTCTTGTATATCTTCAAAGGTGCCCTCAGTCAGGTACAGGGACAAGTGCCCCAGATGCATTCGAAGATGAGAATCTCACGTTGAGTGGTAAACTTGTGTAACCGACTCGTTGTAACCCCTCACTTCCCGAAGTTTTCGACTTCCAACGCATTATCTTTTCAATAGAAAACAGTGTATTATATGTGGTGAAATACATTTGGATCGTACAAGGAGCTATTATATGGCGGTTCGATACTCGTGAGCTTGCTGTTGAAGGCGAACAATATTGGGCACCGATCTAAGAGGATTAACGTAAGCATACTAAGCGTGGCAAAGGCATCCAGACGAAAACATAGATAATCAGATACCGTTGTAGTAAGGATTATTCAAACACCAAACGCTCGTGGCGGAGGCGTTCATACAGTGTGAATAGAAATGTCATCACAGAATGGTGAAGGTGTACGAAGTTCAGAAAAGAGACACTCACGATTTGGATAATGGCCGGCCACAGCATCATGAGTCAATTGCTACGAACACAGACATATGTCAGTGAACTGTATATAGTCGAGAAGGTTCATGCAAGGAGAGGATGTCTCAGATACCGTTGTAGAGTATAGTACGTTCATAACGCCAAAAAGTCGTTCGTATGTTTGGGAATATAATAGCATCACGGAGGATCATACGAAAACTGTTCACTTACCAAACAGCAGGCTCACGAATACACCCTGAGGTGAAAGCAAAATCTGAAGACGACAGAACGCAAGAGCGAAGAATTTTTTTGGTGTATTTATGGATTAGATTGGGGACAAATAGATGCAAATAACGCGTACGCGCCTCCCAAGCGCGTCGCCAAACATTAAAGCCTCCTGGGACCCTCTTCTGCATGACTGGCCGGGGTATATGCGTTGGTATTTAGGAGCTTCACATGGATGAAATCGTGAAACAGGTTATGCGCCTTGCTTGTTCGCTCACGGTGTGCATGTCCCTCACTCGAGATTGTGACTGACCGTACACGTCGAATGTGTTCATTGTACGGAACCGTCGAGAGTTCAATGGATCATTCGCCAATGTTGCATTTCAATTCAGTCTTGGTCCGAACAGGTGTTATATCACTTTCATGCATTATTTGTAACTCGCCCGACAAAAATGGGAGGTCACCTCAAATGATGATCTTGTGATGTTCCAATTCGTGAATACGGGTGGATACTACTACGGTCCTTCTTCAAGCCGAGGTATATCAACAGGGATTAAAAGCCTGCCATCAGGATATCACAGTGGCAATGTTTCGCGCCCTCTTAATGTCTTCGCTCTCCCTCTCGTGTGCATTTGCGGCCTCTCTGCAGCATATCACTAATGTTGGGACCAATCCAACCAATATAGGCAGGTCCGTCTACAAGCCCGACACGCTCGCCAGCCTGCCTCCTGTGCTATCGCGCTCCACTATTGCACTGGGACAGCACAGGCATACTACACCGGTACTCAGTATGCCTCCTTGGCAGACCAATCGACTATATCGTCATACGCCCAAATGCTCCGCTGGTGCGGGAGGATGTTGGGACGTGCACACTTGTGCGTCACCGTACACACTTACATGGTTTTGAATTCGTATCATTATCAGTGTGTGTGATGTGACGAGTCGGCTGTTTTGAAGCCAGACGAAACTGGTGTGATACGAAATCATGCAGGTACTTGATTGGTACTTTATTGTGATTGCATTCAAGGTCTAGGTGTAACGAGTGCAGTCGAATTTGGAGAGTCAGCCGTGCTCCGTACTCGTCTGCGAGTTGCTACTTCTATGATATACAGGATGTGAGCTCAGGAAACATGCAGGGTGGAGCTTGGCGCTCAAAAGTGCATACCGTCCACGTCTACGATGAGTTTATTGCGGGCCTCCTCAACTAAATCAGCGATGGGTGGAAGATTCCCTGACGCCGCCGCGGATTTGACAGCTGCTTTAAAGTGCGCAGTGACGGATAGAAAGTCTTCCGTCCGCACTTCCACATCCCCGTAACGAAAAACTGGGATGTCCTCATCGGCGCCCACGTCTCCTGATTGGATCGCATGAATGCGGACCTTTTCGAAGTATGTCCTCCACAGATCCTCCGCAGGCATCGTCTTGAAGTCCATCACTTCTGGAATCTCTCGGATTTTCCAGGCTTCATCCTCATGGAAAAATATGTTGGCGATAAAATGAGGGACGGATATGTAGTGCTTATAAGAAGAAAATTGGGCATTGATAAGCTGGTCCTGCACTCTAGCTTTGAGCTCCGAAGTCGGTACATGTCCCAGGATTGAGCCTAGAAACCAGACGAGACTCCATCCCGTCAAGTAAGGAGGATTGGCTTGGCTGACGAAGTTCACCTCGATGATCCAGTGATTGGTTCCAGGCTGTACATGTGTATCAGTCAGTAAATGGACGACTCGCGTGCCAATATCCCGAGAGAGCTGATGAATGCGTCTCCCGCATGGCGTCTCCAAATCGATGTTGAGGTCCCAATGACGCGACGTTTGACTGTGATACTGTACCCAGATTGCATCCGAAGTATTGTGGTCATCTACTGTTGGCCATAAGTCCCTACCATCGACCAATAGGGCTACCGCAAGGTACAACAGGTCGTTCTCCTTGGTATAACGTACTTTAAAGACCGCTCCTATTTTTTCGGTCCTATGCTCATTCTCCTGTTGTAGTACGACAACCGAGTAGTAAGAGCCAGCGCGCCCATTAGCGATTGTCATCGACAACTCGCCCGAGCTCCCTACCTCCCACCGTCTAGGTGGAGACACTTGTCGGGGAATGTAACGGAGTGGCGGGTGAACTGGGAGGAGCGTGATGGACAGATCCGGCCGAACGTCGAGTGTTCTGGAATGACTATGGTGTACAAGGTATAGGTCCTTCATTGTGAAGGACTCTGGGTCGAGGTTATGAATATCGACTAGGCCTACTCTGCAGTACTGGTTGGTTGTGCCCCTGGCCGGCCGCACTTTGAGCCCAACTAGGTCTAGATCCCTGTGTCCGCACGCCAACACGATGGTGTACTCGCATTCACCATTGGGTATTGTGCTTTCTTTCATAGGAAGTCGAAGACGGATGCCGTGGTTCGTCACAGTGTACTCTGGCGAATACCAGGCCATTCCAAATATTTTTGCGAAGTCCTTGTGTGGCATCGGTCGAATAATATATTTGAATCGAGAAGGCTCGGGTGCAAGGATGTCTTGAATATCACCGTCGGTCTTCCAGTTGTGCCAAGCGAAAATGCTGTGGTCTGTCGTGGAATGCATAATCTCGTGCTGCAACCGGATGAATGCCCGCTTCCCCTCCCCATATATCGTCGGCATATGAACGTCAAATATACCCAGCAAGCAGTACGCCATGTCTTCCACACGCGTCGTTCTTCTATACGAAGCCCACAACATCCGTTGCGCTATGCTGACTTGCACCGGAAGGCCCAATAGCACATCGCGATCTACGAGAGTGATATCGTTGATCTCATCCACTAATGACTTTCGCGTCCCAAATTCCGACCAGTCCTTCTTGAAGAATACGACCTGCTTTGGGGCAATGAGCTCCTGCAGGGTCCAGCCTCGCCTAAACCACTCGCTCCTCCTAAAGTTCTCCTCCGCAGAGGACGTAGGTGATTCTTCCACGTCGTCTAAATATGCATAGCACACTTCGGATTTGCGGTACCACGAGAACATCGAGTTGATCGACTCGGATACTTTCGGAGTGCTCGTCTTGTCAATGCAGCAGGTGTCTATCCAGACCCAGTCAAAATGTTCCTCTAGCGCCTTCTCACAACATTTTTTGAGCTTGGAGAAACCCTGTTCTTTCTCTGCCTCGGCAAGGTTGTGGATGTGATGGAAAAGAACTTCGCCCTCGCGCCATCTGTGAGATAGGATGGCGTACGGCGGCGCATGGTCAGCGTCGAGGAACTCCGTGAGCGTGAGCGTCTCTGTGTGTAGGAGTCGCATGAAGTGGAATTGTATAGCTGCAGAAGAGCGAGAATGCAGATAGAGACGAAGAAGTGTGTGGAGGATAATAGGACGATATGAACAAGCGAGAAGGATCTGTGATGAAAAATTGAAGTCATTAATTCATCAATGACATTCACACATTCTAACTACACACCTGTGGAATCTAAGCTAAATCTAAAACAAAGCCATCGAATTGGACGATCTACGTATTTGTTGTGATACGTTTGAGTTGGCGCTTCATTCAGGAACGAAGCCTTTGACAAACAACTGCATACAAACTTCCGAGAACACAGGAGACCGCTGAATGACGCTGTCATGATCATTGGCATCTATGTTTGTCCCCATTTATATGGATTTTGAATGCTCGAGGGTTGCCAACCTTTCCCGCTACTATCGAGAACTGTCGCTCGAAATTAGCTGAATACCATTCTACATTGCAAAGTTCTATAACTCCGCCACCATCGAAGTGTTTGCTTTCTTGCGATGTCCGGTTTGTGTAAAATCTAACATTGATAATTACATTTTTATGAGCCGAATTAACCTGAATCCTACCTATATCAGACATGACCAGCAGGCCCACACTGCTCTCACCACCGGGAAGCGGAAACCCTAGTTTTAGTGCTCATTATCTTCGACCATTTGTAGGCGCACCACATAGTGACCTTTCTGTGCTTGTTCTCTAACAGTCATTTTCAGCCATCCTTGCCCGAATCGCTTCATGATTTTGTCGGAGCATCGCCGTCGAGGATGATCAGGATTCAGCTGGAGCACCGACCCTTCGTACATTCCCTTTAACCTGTGCTCCCTTTCTTCTGCGCTGCTGGTCGATAGCCAATTGTCTTCGTCCTCAACGAGTATATCTAACCAGACACGTCCATCACAGTAACGCATCGCGGGCACCCTGTCGACTCCGATGACGGCCGCGAATATTTGTCCTGTGACTCGGCCTCGGAACACAGCACTGTCGAACTTCGACTCCGCAAAAATTTGCAAAGGAAGTAACATCGTGACAACCAGTCCCATTTTGGTTTTCTGCCACTTTTTTCCAGCGATGGATGTCAGCAGCTCCAAGTCATTGTTATGTGCTCCCTCGATGGTGAACTGAAAGCGAGAATCCTGGAGCCGAGAATTCAAGCAAAGATTGATATTGAGAATATCGGATAATGTTCTTCCACTTGTCTGCAGGATGTATACATCTTTGGTGGCGAACCGCGTCAAGTCCTCATCTACCAGGATGAGATCTTTATTTGCTCTGTAGTACTGGTTGATCGTGCCAGCGCACGGTTGGAGCCAGATGCAAATATACGAGCGTCCTCTGCCTCTTGCTTTGGACCCATCATCAAACGCGCACGCCAATCCCGCCCAGTAGCCGCTGCACTTTCTAGGTACGACTGGCAAACGCATTCGAATCCCGTGATTTGTTACTGAATGTTCTGGTAAAGGATCCACAATCACAAAGCTTTCCATGTATTCTTTGTATGAGACGTGGGCGATGTTGGCGTAAGCGAAGAGATCGGGTGAGGATGCGAGGAATCCATAATTTGTGGTGGAATGCAAAGGTTTCCGCTCAAACTTGAAGCGCGAGAGAGTGGTGATCTGGCCCTCGTATCCCAGCCAAGCAAAAATGCTGTGATCGTTGGAATGCTTCATAATCTCGTGTTGGAGGCGAATGAAGGCCTGACTACCCTCACCGTATATGGTAGGCATATGAACCCCGAACAGACCCATCAAGGAATACGCTCTGTCCTCCTCTCTGGTCGTTCTCCGCTTCGAAGCCCAAGACATCCGTGTCGCCACGCTCGGCTTGACAGGCAAGCGTACAAGAGCTTCGCGACTCACGCCGGTGATATCGTGAACCGTGTCCGCCAGTCCTTGTTTCGTCCCGATATCTCGCCAGTCCTCAGAGAAAAACACCACCGTTTTCGGCGCGATGAGCTCCTGCAGCGTCCACCCCTGGTGAACCACTCGCTCCGCCGGAAGGATGAATCAGCTGCATCCGGATCCTCGTCGCCGCGAACATCATCCAGGTATGCGTAACACAACCTCGCATCACGGTACCAGGCATACATCGAGTTGATCGTCTCCGACAGCTCTGAGCTGCTTGTTTTGTCAATGCAACATGTGTCTATCCAGACCCATTCGTACCCATCCTGCAGCGCCTGGGTGCAGCACCGCGATATCTTGGCATAGCCTTTCATCATTTCCGCTCGGGACAGATCTTGGATTTGATGGAACAACACTTCCTCATCGCGCCATCTGTGGGACAAAATGGCATACGAAGGTGGGTTTATAAAACTCATCAAGCGTGGTCGTCCTCGTATTGAGCAATCGCATTATGTCCGCGGACCTCGACGATAGATCTGAAGATAAGGACAGGGAATGCTTGAACGAGTTATTCGTGCTGAGTATATGAGGATGCTTGCGTAGGTAGTTCGGACTGCGATGTCAGCTCCGGACGAAATATGATCTCCCTGAACTAAACTCGTTCACGTTCCACAGATGGTCTCCTGGGAAATATGACAGCCACAAATTAGATGTAAAGAGAATCATGCGAATACATCAAAGATGGGCTCTCACCACAGGCTATCGTCGAGTGGTGGGACTGCGGGGATCAAAATTGGCAAGCAGCAAGGAAGAAACTCAAGAGAGTTTAGGCATCCATGCGTTATGCCCAAAGGGGCTGCGATTCCCATACTTTTATTAACGGACTACGTAGCCGATACACCGAGAAGACTATGAAAATAGGTTTCCTCACCACAATAGCTTGACTGAATCTTATCGCAAAGTTAAATTTGACCTCCGCTATGTACTGAATTCAGCGAGAAAATCGGGCTGTTTCAATTCACCTGTGAAATCGTTAGTCCGAATCTTACACGGAAACATTCCAAAACTCACTCTGTCCAAGAACCGTTTGAGGTGATAGATAACCTGCTCCGGTTGTTCCTGCTGTACCCAGTGCCCCGCCCCTTCAATCAGAACAACATCGTCTGCGCTCATCCTGCTGCACGCTTCAAGCTGCATCTTGTCCAAAGCGCCAGGGCTCTGATATACACCCCAATCCTTGCGCCCAGACAGATACATTGCCGGCACGTCGATCCGCTTCCCAGCGAAAGCGGTTAGGTCCTCGGATACCTGCTTATCGAACAAGCAGCGGTACCGGTTCAGCCCGCCCTGGAAGCCCGTGCGGGCGAATTCCTCTACGTATACAGCGAGCTCTTCGTCAGGGAGCCAAGCATTACGCGAGACTTCCTCAGGCGTGGGAGCATTCTGTTGCGCAACCTCCGTCATTGTCGCATGGAGGGGCATGATATAGTAATGTGGCATGGTCGCGAGCGCTGCTGCGCATGCAGTGAGTGGATGAGGGTCATTGATGCTCCAGTCTGCGCTCTTGACGTGGAAGTATCCGCGTAAAAAGGAGTGCAGGCCCTGCGGCGCGTGCCACATGTGCATATTGGCCTCTGGGGTAGAAAAATACGTCGTGTAATGCTTACGCGGAGGGTCCAGGGCTGCAAGTGCATCGTCCATCCTGGGCGCGAAGGATGCCGTCCACTCGTGCTGCCCACGATCGGATTTGTTGACATCGAAAGGTAACGAAGGGGGTCCAGCGAAGGGGGTACTCATGAGGACGACGGATTTAAACAAATCTGGACGGATGAGTGCACAGTGCGCAGCTAGCGCAGAGCCGAAGTCATGCCCGATCACTGCTGCAACAGACTTGTACCCCAACGCATATGCGAGCGCGACAATGTCGTTGACCAGGTTAAGCATTCGAAACGGGCGCAAGTCGTCCTCGTAGCGGATTGGGCCTGTGGAAGTTAGGATGCTAGTAGTTCGGCCGTATCCTCTCTGATCAGGGGCGACGACATGGTATCCAGATTGTGCGAGGGGGAGAATAATCTTGCGCCATGAAATGGCGAGTTCTGGGAAGCCGTGGAGGAGAATGAGGAGTGGCGAGGAAGGCTCGCCGGCTTCCAGGATATGCATGACAAGATCACGGATGGGTAACATTCTAGAAGAGATTCCACTGGGCAAACCGTGCCAACGGCCCTCAGGCTGCATACCTATTGAAAATGTGGTTGTTAGCGCATGCATTTCACACACTCGCGTTCGTCCTCAAGCTCAAGGTCGATCGCAAGGATAGGTGAGAACATGGAAGTACGTCGGTTGTGAAACCTATCTGAGCGCGTAACGGCTCACTCGTCTACCACTCATCAACTGCAACAATACAACAACCGAGATAAAATCCAGAACGATTGATAAGCAGGCCAGTGCTCTTGGGACTCCATCGAAATAACGAAAGAAGAATCGAAAACGTCTGAAATTACCTTCAGAAGTTGTGGACATTGCGATGCCAATGATGATGGTGTGTTCAGAAATCGAACTAAGTGCACTTGACAAGAGTGGAGCGTAAAATAGCACCTGCGTGTGAGTTGTCGTAGTAAGCCACAAGCATGAGTTCAAGAGTATGTATAGAACATATCTTCATGTGACCACCATTCTCCTGAGAAAGTTACACGACAAACGTTAAGATGGCGAAGACAGCTAATAGGAAGCATTTACCTTAGATAGACGCTCGATATACGTAGGTTGTTGAGTACATCGTTTTCACCAGATGGCGAATATAAATGGCCGATGTTGCACGGAATTCACTTGTTATATCCGCGCTTTTATCGTCACGCCGAAGACATCAAGTCCCTGCCTCCCAAACGGGACACAGTAAGGAACGTACACACTTATCAAGTTCTTGAACAGGCGATCCAGGCCATATGATCTTTCCCACTCGAATGTGCTCTCTTACATCCACACCTCGAGGGAGGTGCGAAGAGCACGAGCTGCAGGGAGCCCTATTCAATAGACGAGAATGTTTAGTGTATGGCGCAATAAGTAATTCAACGGACACGAACAACAGCGCGGACGTCCATCTGTGCCGTGGGCCGTGCACCGCTTGCTTTGGTCGACCGTGTGGGTACTATTTACACTTCGGAGCGAAGACGTGCTCGAATTTGAGGAGGCGAATAAGGTCGCAACGCTGCTGGAGAGGATGATCAGCCGTTATCCTTATTAAGTGTCCCGAACCTTGCCGAAGACTGGGCTGATGGTTAATCCTATGGCATGCGCCGATAAATACCCTACAACATTGTGTGCATACATTCCATGCTGCTAGGCTATGAAGCAGTCCGCTCATCACAAACACGTATATGCAAAGATGAACGACATCCCAAGTAGAACGACTGCAGAGCCAGAGGGCCGTTTCAGTGCTAACGCAGATGATCCTGATTTCCCTGCGCTAGTAGAGGCCGCCGGGGATGGGACGGCAGTATTCGTCTGGCCGCCACTGGTGGGGTTTGTACACTGCTGGCGGAAGTATATGTAGTACTGGTGAAGTAGAGGCACTGCTGGTGGAGTTCGACCCAGTACCAGGGCCGAGCACATCGCCCGGGGACAATGCCAACTGACAGGATGATTCACATCAGCGTGTATAAATAATTGGACGGATCTGCCCACCAGTGCGAGATGCGCGCCGACGACTGGTCGTGCTTTGAAGGTGTTGATGACTGCT
Source organism: Grifola frondosa (assembly GCA_001683735.1). Classification (NCBI taxonomy): domain Eukaryota; kingdom Fungi; phylum Basidiomycota; class Agaricomycetes; order Polyporales; family Grifolaceae; genus Grifola; species Grifola frondosa. The sequence continues at coordinate 1,022,274 of LUGG01000014.1, forward strand.
CCGGTTGTCGCATCGTACCAATCTCCAAAAGGCTGCGAGCCTTGCCCGTCCGAAGCGTATTTCCGCACCAAACTGATGAGCGAATCACGCAGGCTAGAAGAGGTCACGAAGGCGGCCGTCCATATCTCCCAGCCTGTTCAGGTGAACTTGATGAGGAAGGCATATAATGTAGGAAAATCAGACTTACCTGACAATGTGTACGTATGGCTAGATGCGACCATAAATCAGGATTGTGAATAGAAATGGACTTACCGAGTATCGAGAGGTAAGCCGTAATCATCTAATACATTTTGTGATCAGCCAATGTATCAGTGAGTTGGAATTGAACTCACTGGTAACGGAATTGTACCAATTGGTCTCTATATTCCATACTCATTCAGCTTCATGTCATGGGGATTATCGTGGCCGCCTCCACTTACGCATATTAAACACCGACTCGGGAAAGACCGCTGTGTTCAGCAACTTGTCGGCATACAAGTTGTACGTTAGACCCCAGCTAAGCAGCAGGTATTCAGACAAAGTACCCCGCTTAGAGAATTAATAAGCCAGACCTAGAATCGTTCCCGTACTGTCACGGAAAGGATTAGCTATTTGGGATAGATCATATACTCAATGACATACTGCAAGAGTGAGATGCTTGTCATCGGATGAATTAGCGAGTTGCTGAAATTCCCGAACATATGTCGCTGCGATTGTCTACTCATTTTCAGGTCTAGTCCGTCAGGCCAGATAAATATAATGACCTACACTGTAATTCGCACTCTTGGCAGTATCCCCAGCTAATGCGGCCAGCTCTGACATGGCCTTGATACCAATGATACCCTTGATTGCCAGATTTGTCTGATTAGCGAGACTTCCCGCGAAGTCGTCTGTGCTGGGTTGGTCCGCCGGGGTCAAGGAGTCGGCAATTAAGAACTGCGTCCATTGATCGAGAAGGTCATACTTGTATAGGGATAGAAGAGAGTATCAGCAGGTGGAGACTAGAAGGACGAGGTATGCGTACATATGTGGTCAGAAGCGAGGTATCATTGGTTTGCTGAGTGTAGCTCAGAGTCATGATAAGCATATTTCCGCTCTCTGATGACAATTAGATTAGCCCGCAGGACCTCCGACTTGATAAAAATATATGTACCTTCGACGGGCATGTTCAAGTCTTGCCCTGCGTTCAATGATGAGTCACCCCTGCACCCGAGAGTTTGCAAACATACCGTCATTATGCCCTAGTGCCTGTGGATAATGTGCGCCTATGTTGCCAGCATTAAAACATCGAAATCTATCACAATACATGTGATATGCTCACCCAAGTCATGTACACACCATTCGTTCGGATACTGTCCCGTTGCCTGGTACTCGAAGATGGGCAGTAGCAGGCCCTTTCCTATGGCAGGATTGGTGTACAGAAACAGAGGCCATGCCGGAAAGATGACATCGACGGTGTTCACATTCTATGCAGCAACTAAGCATCAGACGTCAACCTATTACACAACAACTGCTACTCACGCCATCGCTCGAGATTTCTTTGTGCAATCAATCAATATGGTGACGGTAAACGACCGAATGGCTGACAAACCTTTCATAAACACAAGAGCATCAGAGGCGTTGAAGTTCCCCGTACTATCCTTTGACGTGGTGATTTCAACGGAAGCCATTCCTTGTCTGATGGCCAGAGCGACAATTGAAGCATAATCCTCTGCTATTTTTGAAGCGTCTTTCGCAACGTTGGCATCAAAAGACTGCGCTCTCGTCAACGCCCCACCATAGTCATTCAGGAATGCCGAAATCTAGCAACACAGATAGTTCGTGAGCAATGGCTCGGAAGTCCGCGATTCAATCATTACCGCATCTCCCACGGACGAGAACCGTGTCCGGAAATAAGAACTCCGCAATTGCGTGGCGCCATTCGCAACGATGTATTCTATTGCGGGGTCCCGTATATGTCCAACAGAGAAAACCACTGGCTGCGACGTATCCAACACGTTGCCTAGATCGACAGCAAACGCAAAGACCGGCCACCTGTCGGAGACAGCACGGAATTCTGAGTCTTGGGTGTTCAAAAGCTTGCTATTGTTGATGAACTGGGCGCGAAGGATGATATCCTCCCCTGACTGATATGTTGTTCCCGACAGCTGCATATGAAAGAATTTGAGTCAATCGAGGATCACGATATTTGCACGAAGCTTACACCCTGGGTCGAGTAATATGCAGAGCCCTCTGAAGAGACTTCCGTAATTAGTCACGGTTTGTGTATTGGAGATCCCTACGCACGCTGGATATGATCGGCCACTTCACCAAAAGTAGTCTGGTTGACCAGCTGAACTTGGTGAGTAATAATATCCCCGACAGTAGTCGTCCAATTGGCAGTGAGAGTGTCGTCACCGGAAATCCACTCCGCACTGATGTCTGTGTAGACTTGAACAGAATGTGCATTGTTGTCATTCGAAGCGACCTCTAATGCAAGGTAAGAGAGCGGAATAGATTGGTTGACGAGGTCGTTCGGCTTTAAATGTGTTGAATATCGAAATAATGGTCAAATAACGGGAAATAACGACACCTCTACAGGACTCAGGAATCTAGCAGTGAGGTCGACCGGGCCTGCTGTCATCACGAATATACTTTGTGTGGCTGTGAACTATTCTGAGCATACAATATGAACAGTGCTCCCGCAAAACACAGAATGATTTATGCGTACTTCGGAGCTTTTCTGAACGGCTTTTTGCGCTCCAGGAACAACGGGATCACCAAGAAAATTATATGTTATTCCGTCGACTTTGATATAACCAGCCCATCCAAGAATCTGTGGAGGTTGTAACGTTAAATCGAAAGACGTCTTTGATTTAAAAAGGTTGAGATGTACAGAACCGGTCCAAAATGTCGGCCAAGCAGCATTCAACGCAGTTCCCTGTCCCTGAGTCAGCCACGCAGATAAATAGGGTGAGCGAACAGCCAAAGGCATTGCTGAAGGATTGAAAGGCGTCGCATTCCAAGAGAGCGCACAAAGAGCGGGGGCGACGAAGAACAGCAAAGAAAAAGAGCGAATGAGTGAGGACATGTCTCTGGTGCGAGCTGGTTGATGGTAGAGGGAACTCAGGTCAGCATCAGCGCCCTTGCCGCCTAGAAGGTGAGAGTGACTGATGACAGATCTTGACGAAGAGAATCCACTAGTAGCATAGCCTCGTTATGATTGAAACGTACAACAAGTCATTCAGCTCAGGCCTTCAGCAAGTGATTTCTATACCCCAGCAGACTGGAAGATTCCGGCATTGAAGTACATCTCGCGTCGAACGGGACAGACACGAAATCTAAGCAGATATGATTATTGATGGGCCTGAGGTAGACATGATGGGCGGTCACAGACGGCAACGCCACTTGACGTTGTTTGTCTGAGCCAAATATGCACCTACAACGCGTCGCGATCGAACGCGCTGCGTCACACTCAGGAGGATTGTGACTACGTTAACTACATTGTTCCCCGCCTTGTAGTTTGTACTCTCCTGGTTTTCCATGTTTCCTCGCGATGTTCCCCCTTCTTCACATCTACCTTGTCCTTGCATGTTGTTTAATTCCTCAAGGTTGAATTTCTTGGCCGCTTCCTCGTGGAGCCCTTGTCGTCTTCACCTTGTTCGCCAGTCTACATAAACCTCTCATGTCTCAAGCTCGAATACCCATCAGCACCCGCCTGGTTAGCGGCCATCTGTACAACGATCTCCCCGCACATATATCTGTACACCTATAATCATCCTCACGCCCATAATGTCCTCCACCGCGCTCACAGCCTCCATCTACCCCTTCCCCTCCGCCCCCTCCGCCCCACACGCATTCAGCATATTCGCATTCCCACAAGCGCCGCGCGATCCCACACGCTATTCGAGGACATCTGGGAGCTTCTCCGCCCGTCTTCGGTGCACCCCGGCCGCAGGAAGCGATGCAACAGCACTCCTCCCATCACCAGCCTGAAGAGGATGTTCGGGCTGTAGAAGGCGGGGACGTTTGCGCTGCGGTGTCATCGGACCCCTCAGGAATCATGTGGTCTTCCCCGCCCGTCCGCCCGCCCGCCACTCAGGATGAGTACGTATCGAAATCAGCCATCAACCCAGCGTCGTACCATCACGTCTGCGCGCGTCCATTCCTGCTCGCATCCATCAACCGTATCGCCAACTCGGCACCCGTTCATTCATCATATCGTCTGCCCTAATCGCTGGATCGTCTGATTGGGATCGGTGTGGCACAAAATCATAAGGGACATTCCATTCATCAGCATTCATCACGCCTCGATACTTGAATACTTCAGTACTTAAAAGGGAGAGGAAAAAAGTAGAGTTTGAAGTGGAGTTGGTGGTGGAGGGATCAACTTTCCGGACAGTGTCACTGTATTCTTGGAACTTACTTATTACCTCACAGTGTTGAGTATGGTATACGTGTGTTGCAGTGTACGAATTCCAATCGTCTCGAGCACATTCGTTCTTTAAGTCAATTGTCAAACTTCCGCAATATCCGGCATTCGCGCCCGCAACGGCACGAGAAAGCCCAAAAATGAACATTAGCACCAGCACCACCATCCCCAAGCCAGTCAATACGCCAAATCACCCCCAGCCCCCTCCTTAGCGCATCCGTCAAGTCCCACGCATCCGTATCCCCATGCACGTCAAACATATTCACCCCGCGCATCCCCGCCTCGCGCGCAAACACCGCCTTCATCCCCAGCGACATCGGGTCGTCGTACGTCACGACCTGGCCCGCCGCCGCAGAGCGCAAATACGGCGTGCTCGAGCACGCGTCCCAGTACCGCGTGAACCCGCTCCAGCCCGCGTACAGGCTGTGCAGCTCCGTGCCCTGCACGATCGTGCGGGCCGCGTCTGGCGTGGATTGGAGCACGCCCTGCTGCACGAGCTCGCTGAACTGCACCTGCCCGCTGTCCGTCCCGCCGTCCTCGCTGGTCGCGAGCACTGGCGGCGGCAGCAGCGGGCCCGGCGCGGGCACGAGCGCGTCCGTCCACTGCAGGAGCGAGAGGCGGCGCCACCGCGCGTGGCGGGAGCGCCGCGTGCGCGGGGGTGCATGCGAGCGCGAACGGAGGAGGGTGGCGGAGGAGCGCGAAATATAGCCGTATGAGGGCACCCCGAGGACGAGCTTCGAGGCGGGGAAGCCCGCGGCGGTCCACGCCTGCATCGCAGAGAACGCGTTCGCGCTGTCCTGCGTCGAGTTGTAGCAGCCATCGCTGAGGGGTGCGTTCGGGCCGGGAGAACTCGAAGCTGCGCGGTCGGGCCGCATCGGTCGTCAGCATCGGGTCTGGGAGGATGTCGGAAGAACACGCCGTACGTACATCCCCACGCGTCGTAGTTCATGAGCAGGACCCAGTCCAGCACCTGCGCGAACGCGGACGCGTCTGCGAGCGGGTTGCCCGCGTCGTCTGCGAAGGGCACGGTCAGCGTCGCGGCTGTGATTTTCGCGGTGGGCGGGAGCGTCGCGCGCAGGAGCTGCAGGAACGCGAGGAAGTTCGCGGTGTCGTTCGGGCTCACGTGGTTGCCAGCGTTCCCGTCCTGCCCCGGGTACTCCAGTCGATGTCGATCCCGTCGAGGCCGTACTGTTTGTACACGTCGAGGATGTTCGCCACGAACGTCTGCCTGCTCTGCTCGCTAGAGACCGCGGGGGAGAAGAACCTGCGCAGCGGCGAGTCAACGAGCCGGAGCGGCATGCACGCGAGATACGACCCACTTGCTCCCCGTCCAGCCGCCGACGCTGAGCTTGACGTTCTTGCCCTTCCCGTGCGCTGCGGAGACAAGGCGCGCGAGCAGATTGGGCGCGTCGTCCGACCCGTCCCAGGTGAGGTTGAAGTTTTCGTCGGGCACAGCAAAGGCATAGTCTATCCAGTCGAACCGGCCAAAGTCTATCTTTTCCGGAGGGAATGCGGGGGCCGCCCAGTCTGGATAGTAAGCCATCATCTGAGGTCTCTGGATAGATCCGGCGGTGGTATTGAGTGGGCGGCGTGGGTTGACCAGAGGGTATCGCCGAGGACGGAGAAACAGTGGCAGTTGGAAAAGCATCAGGAGGAAGGACCAGGACTGCCTCACGTGCAGAAACATGAGGTGCGCCACTGGAAGACAAAGAGAGAGTAGCAGCGTCAGATCGCCCTGCACTAGTGAACGTGACAGTAGTGAACGTTGTCGTCGTCAGAGTTTCAATCCTTGTGGACATTAGGGTCTCTGTGATGAACAAGTCATCCTGTAACCGGGGAAGGTCTGCGCCGGCGTCCCACGGGGCAGAGTGGACAAGAAGCGGAAAAGAGACAAGGCTACGGGGGTGAAATGAAGCATGCACGGCATGTCGAGTACTGGATAAGAAGTTGCGAGACAATGCAAATGAACCTCCAGGGCGGATAAGCATGTATCAAGACCTGCCAGAGGGGCGGAAAGGGACCATAAGAACTCTGGCCAAGGGCCCTCGTTACCGTAAGGACCAGGTTGGCTGACTTGGGGCTGGCAGCGGGAAATTTGAATGGAAGCTAGCCAAGAAAACGATGATCATTTAAGAGTTGACGGACCACAAGTCGCGCAGAGAATAATGATCTGCACGTGGATGAATCAATTGCATCAGTAATCTGGACGGACTAGGTGAGAGTATGAGGAGACCCTGATGCAGTGAGCTAATACAGTACGATGTTCGCGAGAAGATAACGCAACGTATGACGGGTCGAGCCATTGTCGCGCAGGCGGCAGCTGGAGTCAAACGTTCGCACGTATGTATGATCCTCCAATCTACATTGAAAGAAGACAGTCAGCACGCGTACGGTGTCTCATAACGGTGTCTCTATTACAGAGTGCGAACCACAGCAGCTTACGTGGGAGACTGGATGTCAATGGCCGGTTTTAGCAACGGGGGGCGGCCTCCGCAGGAAGGCCCGAGGATCAATTGATAAAGGAGTCGAAAAGGGCCCACGTCGAGAGTCGAGACCAGGATAGGTTAGGTTGAAACTAGGAGTTGAATCGAGACTAGGATTGAGATTAGGAGGCCGAAGATGAATAATGAAAGTTGGGCGCCGTTGGGGCTTAGAGAGCCGTGGTAGAGGTGCTGCGGGTATATGGGGTGACAAACTGGCGAACGAGTCGAGTCAGTGGATGGTTCCACGGTCTGGCATGAGGGTGACGGTGAAAATACTTGAGACCGCTGCGTTCGGGACACAAAGAGGCGCTATTGTCCGCGGGAAAAGAGGGGATATGTCCCGAGTGCAACATGTAGCGAGTGCATGTACCGAGTTCGGCCGTAGATGTGACAGCGGGCAGAATTGGGAAGGTGAGGCGCTACATACAGGGTGGTTTGACGGGCGTCTGCTACGAGTGCTGTTACAGTCTAAGCGAGAGTCCGACTGCGACGGGAGACGGTTTGGAAAGAATGGGGTTCTCTTCGTTGGGACTTCGTTGGGACTTGTGGGAGTGTAGAAATGGGATAAATGATGGCGGTTCTCTCGATAGATGAGAGAGGGCGAACAGATAGAAGCTCGAGGAGCAGCCGCATATCGCAACGTGTGACAGTGAAGCAGCTGGCGCAGCACTCGACTGTGCAACTGCCCTTCCGAGAAAAGTGGAGAGGATTGTTGGCAACAGCTGCCAACAGTCTTCTGCGAGCACTGCAGCAAGTACTGCAGTCCTCCTCCCGAAGATGCCATCCAGATTAACGGCTGCGTGCCGAGATCACATCGGGCACGGCGAGCAGCGGTGGCGGACGCGTGCACACCAAGTACGTGCGTTGATGGTGTCGACTGCATCGACCGAGTGCTGGCGCCACATTGCTCACTTCTGCAAACGATCCTCCGTACGTGGACCTCGCGAAGGAGGGCGGTGTGGATATGTGCATCTTGTCTTTATCACGTCCGCACGACCGCACGGTGCACATGTGAATAGAGCCATTGTTTGTGGGCGTCTTCGCGCGGCGTTCTCAGACTCGAGGCGTTTCGCATTCGGAGCCCTGTCGTGCGCGCTCGTCTCCTGCGCGCTCGTCTGTCCCGTTTCAGCCTCGTCCAATCCCTGCCCTTCCACTCGCCTGCGCCCACCATGAATATATAAAGTCCCTCCCCTCTCCACCGTCCTCGGCTTCTCATCCTCCTTTGTTGCGCAGTCCTCCACGCATGTCCTTCTGCCCTCCTCCTCGCATGCAATCTCCCCAGCTCATGCACTCTCCCTCCCTTCCCCTCCAGCCATTCCCCGCCGCTCCTCCCGCATGCGCCTCCACCTCCCCGCCCCCCACCGAGGACCCGCCCATCCCCCCGCGCCTCAGAGGCTCTCCCCTCCTGCAAAAGCTGACCGCCCACAACCCGAACCATACCTCCTCACCCAGAAGGTCCAGTCCGAGCTCTGGCTCGACGGCGACGAGTTCGGCACCCGCAGGAGGCACCCTCAGCCCGACTCGCCCCTCCCCTCTCCGCGCTCTTCCTCCTCCTCCCACTCCTCAGGCTCGCGGAGGACACATCGCCGTGCCCCCTCCATCGCGTCCAACCGCGCACGCTCCCACTCCCCGCCCCCAGCGCGCATGTGCACATCGCCTCCGCCGCCCGTGCCCCCCATCCCCTCCTTCGCCCTCGCCACCCCCGGCGCCAAGAGGTCCGTGCTGCGCTCGCCTGCCCGCAGCCGCCCCCCGCAGATCGTCATCCCCGATCTCGCCCACTCGTCAGCGCACCCGTACGCCTCCCCCATTAGACGCACCTTGGGCTGTGAGTCCCACTGAACGTCTCGCGTTGCAGGCACCTCGAGACCGGCCGCGATGCCATAGCCGCATCTGCGCAGGGGAAGACGCTGGCGCCAGCTGGAGATCGCAGCACTCTGCACTGCAGACTTGATGGAGCCAGCGATGGGCTTCGCCGAAACCAACCAAACCGATACGAATCTTGAAAGGAGGCTGTGACTGCCTGATAGTTTTTTTCGGCTCGCGCCCGACCCGCTCTCCCCTCTTCACCTGCTATCCTACACCTGTCTTTTACTCTTGCGTCCGCCACTTCGCCGCTCTCGCCGCGCACCACTCACTCCATTTTCGCAAGGCAGCCCTTCCTGCACATACGCACGCACCGTATCCCTCTTCTCCATTCGGACTTCCCTGCGTAGAAAATTCTCCCTCGGACACTGGGACGCGTACGCCATTTTTTTATCCGGGGTTTATGTGGCTTTTCTTTCGATAAATTATCCTGTAGCTAACTACGCCTACCACATCGTTTAATGCCTATCGTACAGTACAGTAGCTCTCCATGTTATTTCCCGCTGTAGAACAACGAGTATAAATGTAATCTTTCGCCACCGCATAGACGCATAAGTAATATGCGGACATCCCGTACCCGCACGTCTCAGCACAGCTCAGCGCCGACGGCCGTTAGCAGGAACAGCTAGCTGATGGGGGCTGACGGAACGAAACCATCACGCCGGACAGCATCATCCCGACACGTCGCCCAAGCGGGGATAGCGAGCGCCACGCACGCGCCCGAGCAGCGTCGCCGATCGCACGCAGCCCGCCATCTCGCCGGGGGTAAGTACGAGCGTCGCGAGCGGCGTGCGCTCCGAGTCGTCTCGGGATGCACAGCGCCGATGCCCCGCTACGCGACGTCGATCCGGAAGCGGGACTTTTGATTGAGGGCGTAAATCTGATGGCGGGAATACGGGCGGCGTCAGCGCGCGGGCCGTGTGCGTGCATAGAGGTCAGGAGAGACGTCCATACTGACGGGGTACGGTGCGGCCCTTGCGCGCGATTAAGGTATTCGGAAGGTGGGGACGAGAGCGATCGACAGACGGACGAGGCTACAGGTGTAGAGTAGAAGATACCTATGCGTGATACAACATTACGGGCCCGCGCACAGCAGAGACGGCACATCTAGGTACGGCCAGCGTCAGTCATCGAGCGGGCAAAGGTGCATACACAATACGATTTTGCAAAGCAATACGACGAGAGCGCGAACATAGTATGAATACAGCTGTGTGGGGGGACCAGATACGGATAAGTTAGAAACGATATAGATACAGCAGAGTGCGGGGTCCCGAGAGAGAGCGTCGTACCGTATATACTAAAACGGACCGCGGCGACACCAAGACACGTCCCCCCACCGCCGCGGCCGCACAGGAATAACCCAAAGTCCCATTACAAGCCCATCCGTTCCGCCAACGTCCGATCCGCGCTCGCAGAGGACGCAACATTGTTCGACCCCGCGCCCCCCGGCGCCCGCCCCCACCACCTCCCCATGCGCGCCGTTCCGCCGGGCAGACCGGTCGCGGTCGCGCCCACGGTCCCGCTCACGCTCACGCTCCTTCTCGCGTTCGCGCACCCGCTCGCGGGGCTTATCTCGATCCCGTTCACGCTCCCGATCGCGCTCGGGCTGGCGCTCACGCACACGCTGGCGCTCACGGTCCTGCTCAGGCGAGCGTGGCCGCGACCGCTGGTCCTCGTCCACATCCATATCGGCCGGCAGCGGCTTCCTATCCACCGAGGTGCGCCACTCGCGCGACCCGCTGCGGGGCGTGGAGTTCGCCTGCGAGAGGTTCAGTCTGGGGGGTATAGGCAGAGACGTGTTGGACGGCGCGGGCGAGAGGGCGGTTTCGGAGAGGCGTGGTTTTTTGTGCGCCCGCGGGCCCGTGGGCGGGGGCTTCCCCGAGCCGTTGGCCACGGAGAGGTGGGGAGGCGGCTGGTGGTGCCGCGGTGCGGGCGAGTGCGCGTGTGCGCGGGCGTGTGGGGCGACGGCGTTGAGCTGACGCCCGCTCATGACGATTGTTTCGTGTGATTTATCCAATTCGGCTCTGCTGTGAGGTCAGATAGGGAAAGGACAAGAGGAGAGTATGGGAAGACGTACGAGAGCGAAGCGATAACCTGGTGTGATTCTACTGAAGCAGTCAGGTCGTCCATACGAGGCAATGAGTGCAGGCGCTTAACTCACCTCTGAGCGCCCCTTCGAGCTTCTCGACGACACGGCGGAGGGCGCGCACGTCCTCTTTCAACCGTCCGGTCTCCCCAGACTTGAGCAGCTCATACAGCTCGTCGTTCTCCTCCTGGAGCACCTTCGCCCGCTGTATGAGTGCAGTGGTGACGGTGTTGGCGGGAGGTGTGGCGTTGGAGGCGTGGTCAGTAATATGGGGCAGCAAGAGCGTCATCAGCGCCGGGGGCAGAGATATAGGCTCCGTCGTCGGGGGCGACGGCTGCGCCGACAGGTACTGGCGCAGATGCGAGACCTCGTCCTGGTGGGTGCGCGCGCAGGGGAGGAGCGTGGTCAGCGTGCGATCTGCTACGGCGCCACGGGCGTCACACACCGTGAGTTCTGCGACCTGCGCGTCGCGCTGCCTCAGCAGCGTTTCGAGCTCTATCTCGCGCGGGGTTGGGAGGTCCATGGTGGTGTCTTGGCAGTGGGCAGAGCGCGTCGTGCGCCTCGATGAAGGAGGTGAGAGACCGCGAGAACGCCGTGAACTGCCCCCGCGATTACCTCCTCACGTGGCACTCGCGTGCGTCCATTGAACATAAGTAGATCAGGCCCGAAAAGGCAAAATGCTAATTCTCGGTCACAGAAAGCAGGAAATTTAAGCAAAGCGACGCGAACGTCGAGAGAGTATGCCATACAGTAATAATAATGATAGTAGCGAGCGCGGAAGCGTTCAATATAGGTGTGTTCGAGCGCATGTTTCTGTTCCACCTGAACTTGGAAGCTGTTCCCCTCCCATCGCTCGGAGATCCCAAACCATCCTGATCAGATGTCCATTTAGGTTCCTGCCCTCGATACATGGTGCCTTCCATCGGACCGTCAGTGCCAACCTGCGCTCGGCAGGGATTATGGCGAGGATGGCATGAACACCCGAGAGGTGTAACACGCGATCGTGACGAAGCGATGGCCGACGGGGTATATGAAGAATGTATCCTCCGATCGAATGATTGTACGTGCTCTACGCGCGGAGGAACTTCTTCAGGCTAGATGTCCTCGACTGCGTGCGGCTCCTGTGCCCGGTCTGCCCATTGGACGGGCGCAGAACTTGGCGGAGATCGTCGTACATGGCGTATGTATCTCTAGGAGACTGCGAAGCCGCAAAAATGCTGAAAGCATTCGGAGATGTGGTGGCGGTGGGGAAGAGTGTGTATGCAGGAGCGACAGTTGCGTAAGACATTCTGGGAACTGGTGTGATATGTGTGAGAATGAGTGAGAGCGGTGGATGTGAAGTGAGTCGTCGCAGACGAGTTCAGAGACTTCGAGGATGCTGGAGATGGCTTCATACCGTGAAACCCAGATGCTTAAGTACCTAGCACAGAGCTACAGAAGAGGTATCGTGTCTCCAGGGACGAGCAGACAGAAGCATGCTGATTGCCTCAGGATTGCCTTCGCGGTGAGATTGGATTGCTCGGTACGCGCCCAGAAAAATATGGACCCACAGAACCATACACGTCGCCAGGTAACGGATTGCGCACAGGACCTAGAAGGGGGAGACGGGGACAGACCAATGAACGTTAGGATAGCGCGACATACGGGGCGGACAAAGGAGACGCGTTGTAGGCGTTTGTTTGGCTCTCAGCGCGACCAAAGTCAGGAAGCGCCCAAAGATGCCTAACACATCACCTTCAACATCACCTTGAGTTCTGCCCATGTACCTACATTTATACGCGTCCTGGTGAGCGAGGTGATTGCTCAGTGCGATCTGATGTCGCTTATCCTGTTATCCAGCTATAACTTGAGACCCTAAAATCGAAAATGCATTTGTTGCCATCTGTCCAGACTGGAATGATCGCAACGACGAATATTCATCATCATGAACGCATGAGTAGTGCCATCGCAGTACTTCGGGCTAAGTTCTTATAGCGGTCCGTCCTCGAGGTGGCACCAAGCAGCGTCACGCTCATATCTATTATGGGAGACATGCACTCGAGTCCTGTGACTGGTCAGCTACTAACCTGTGATTCTAGGCGCATACTTTTCGTGTATGCTGACTGCGGCACCGTATGGTGAAAGAGTTCTGAGAACATCATACAATCCTTTGCCGCGTGAAGTTGCTACGCGATCTGGACCTCTAACAGCCCCATGATCGTTGTTGTCATACAAGCTCGGTAGAATTCCGACTTCGTATGTCCTCGGCCTGGAATGATATAAAGAGGGCCATATAGGCGAACTGGTGACCTTTGGCCTGTCCAATTGACCTGACGAAACCATGATCTCCCTTTTTTTCGCCTTTGCCTTTTCATTCTTGCTGATTCCCAGGTCGTATTGTGCAGTCTCGTGGAATGCAACACCTTTTAACCCTGCGGCAGTCCCTTTGGCGGTCCGCTCGCCCTACTTGTCTGCGTGGCTCGCTCAGGGCGAAGGAACGGCATTGAATGCAGGTTGGCCAACATTCTGGACAGGTTCGGTAAGCACGTAACGTCCGCATCTTGGCCGCACACCAGCTGATACAAACCGAGCGCAGATTCTGGGGTGGGCAGGATACGCCAAGGTTGACGGAACAGCTTACAATTTCCTTGGGACACCGGCTGTCTCAGGAACAACATTCCAGAAGGCGTTCAGAAGATGAAGTAGCGTCGATTTATGGTACTTGATGTCGTTAACCACGCGCGAAGTTCACGTCGACTCAAAGCATATTATCATGACGGCTGGTCCCTGTTGACCTCACTATTACTTTCTTAAGTCCAATCGAAGTAAAGTATTCTTAGGTAGATGTTTCTGCCTTCTCATTTTTTTCTCGCAGCCGAACGATCTTGTCAACCAATCTCTCCCGTTCTCTTACCTCGCTGTATCAGCTGCTCCCAATGACGGCAAGACCCACAGCGTGCAACTTTATTCAGATATTAGCGCCGAATGGGTCTCTGGCGATGATAGTCTCGTCGTCAATTGGACAACGACCACAGGGAGCATCATCACGCATCAAGTCCAACTTGAACAGCAGACCGTCTTCGGCGAAGTGAATGATCGCATTCAGCGTACGTATGGCGTCTGTTGCCCGCTGTTGGCGGACTGCTCAAGGTTCTCCTGCAGAGGGCTCTGCATACTACTCGACGCTGAATGTGCGTCTCGACGTCGTGGCATTTCGCTGTGCGGTGCTAATATTTCCCTCAGTCGACGCAAGCGACATTCCAAACGGGCGAAGACGTTGTTGTGCGCGCGCAATTCATTAATAATGGCGTCCTCACAAATACGCAAGACACAAATTTCCGTGCAGTATCCGACCAGTGGCCCGTTTTTGCGCTCGCTCATAATCTCGGTAACATTTCTGCGAGCACGACTCCTGTCGTGTATTCCGTTGGCCATGTGCGGGATCCAGCGATCGAGTACATCATTGCGAACGACGCAACTCAGAATAGAAGTTTGCTCTTCTGGACTCGTTTCTCTTCCGTCGCTAACGCCGTAAGCATAGCATGTTTGTCTGCTCTCTCAGGATGATTGAAATTTCATCGCAGATATCTGCGTTCCTCGCCGACTTCAATGGCGCCAAGGCCCGAGCTGACGCCTTCGACGCGCAAGTGAACGCGGATGCTTCTCAGATCTCATCCGACTATGCTTCGGTTGTTGCGTTGTCAGTCAGACAGGGATTCGGTGCTATTGAGATTACCACGTCGAAAGAGAGCAATGGGAACTTTAACACTTCCGACGTCATGGTGTTTATGAAGGGTCTGTGGTCAACTTATAATTTGTGAGGTACGTGGCTGATAATCGACTCCGTATGGCAGAGATATCCAGTGATGGTGTCAGTCTACTTCTTACTCCCTTATTGCAAGCCAGAACTGATATGTGCGGTTAATAGAATGTCAACACAGTGGACGTGATCTTCCCTTCATGGCCGCTCTTCTTATATACCAATCCTTCGATCGGGAAATCATTGCTTCTCCCTCTCTTTGAGTATCAGGCAACAGGACAATATCCCAATGCGTGGAGTGTGCATGATATGGGTGTGTATCAAGGTCCGATTCATTTGCTCGCAGAGTGCTTATTGGATGTTCTAGGATCACATTATCCTCAGGCGTTGGGTCATAATGATGGTATGTAGTGCTCGTATATCTACTACTAGCGCTAATGGTAATTCGTCTCTAAGGCAATGACGAGCCGATGCCTCTTGAAGGTATACCCTAACATACTTTAGATGTACACATTTCTCAACAAGCATTGAATAGAGAGCGGTAATATGCTGATCATGACGCTCAGTTATGTCCAGAAGACAAACGATATCTCCCTCATCACGTCTTATGTGTGTATCCAAAATTCCTTCTCATCTGGATCGTGCCACAGATGTCGCTTTCTTTCTTATCTATTTCGGAACAGTTCAGCCTGTTAGACCAATGGACTCAATTTCTGGTCGCCGAGGCCCTCATCCCCGCCAATCAGATCAGCACAGACGACTTTGCTGGCAGTCTTGCAAATCAGACAAATCTCGCTATCAAGGGAATTGTGGGCATCAAGGCAATGTCGGAGATTGCAGCGCTGGTCGGAGATACTGCAAGGAGTTCAAACTACAGCGTGCGTAGCTCAGCTTCTACAACTATTGTACTTGCTTCTCATCTGAGCGAGCCCGTTTTAGTCAATTGCAACTTCATATGTCCAGCAGTGGCAAATATTTGCAACATCATCTGATGGGAAACATCTTACACTATCAGTAAGTGTATCATGTTGCCACAGCATCATTCATGGCTCAGGTGTCCTGTGCGTCAGTATGGAAACGATTCGAGGTGAGTTATTATACAGAATTGTGGGAGGCGGCCCTGAGATATTATTTTTAAGTTGGGGCCTTTCGTATAACATGTATGCCGATAAGCTGTTGAATACCAATGTATTCCCAAGCTCTGTATTCGACATGCGTAGGTTGCATACATCGGTCTGATTTGAATATTTGTTTATCACGTCTTCACAGAGACCGCATGGTATAGTACTGTTGCAAGTGGGTACTATGGCTCTTCGATCAAACTGAGCTAACAGCAATACGCAGATGAATTCGGAGTGCCACTTGACACTCGGTGCGTGTCAATCCTCCCGCTAATATCGTATATGCTTATATGCCTCTAGGCATACATATACGAAGTCAGGTAGGAGTCATTTCTTATGATGCCATCTTGCTAGCATTAATAAAGGGAAATAGACTGGGAAATGTGGACGGCCGCCCTGGTAACGTCCACTTCGGTACGCGATCTGCTTATCAGCTCGGTGCGGAAGTATGCTGCCGACGGACTGAGCTCGCAACCTCTTGGTGACTGGTATGAGACGACAAACGGCGCTGTCGAGGGATTCAGGGCACGGCCTGTTGTGGGAGGTCACCTAGCATTGGTCAGCGCCTCCAATCCTCATCTTCGTTACTGACTAGACTTATACCATGTACTCGAACAGCTGGCGCTACCAGCCACTACCGGCAGCGTAACGACAGAGACACCCCAAAATTCCTCTGGTGTTTATTCAGGATCAGAAATCAGTGTCCGGTTGAGTTTGGTTCGGGTCTTCGTTGGCCTGATAGCGGCGCTTGTTGTGCGTGTCATTGTATGAGAACAATTGAGCCGCAGTCCTTTGCAGATCCTTTTCAATCTAAATTCTCAAGATTATGGTATGTGCTAGCTGTGTTGACTCCGACTTGGTTTCCGCGTCCCACAATACTACTTCACGTCTCATAGAACATAACAACCGTCATGCGCCGGCGGTTGCAGACTATGAAGGACTCGCATTGCAGCGCTTGGTAATACTAGGGAGGATATCGTCGCGGTCACATGATCCCGATGCTGAGGGCAGCGATCGCGTTCAACGACGTCAATGGTCCAAAAAGCAACTACATAAGTCAAGATGAGCGATCGCCTCCCCAACTCTCCCTCTTCCCCCCCCTTTCAAACTGCACACCATTCTCAGAATAATCTTGCCCACCATGGTCAAACGTGCTCGCAGTGTTTCTATTTCTTCATCCTTATGCTCGAGACCTCTCTCGTCAGCAACATCCTCACCGACGAAGAAAATACGCAATGACATTAAGTTTTTACCCAACAAGATTGCCACCGCCGAGGCTGCAGCGAAGACAGATGCAGATCCGCCTCTCCTGAAGTTGCTCAATGCTCAGAAGGATATCTTGAAGAGCCCAGCTAAAGGCGATTGTGTCGTCTATTGGATGAGAATGGAGGATCTCAGAGGTTCTTAATATCCTCTCCAAGTTCTGACGTTTGTGACAAGTAGTAATCTCCTACTATTCAGTCAGCGACAATAGGGCTCTTGCACAAGCTTCCGCCAAAGCTCACCAAGAGCAAATACCACTTATTACTCTCTTCGTCCTCAGCCCGCAGGATTATTTAGCACACGACCGGGGCGCTCGCCGGATCGACTTCACTTTACGCAATCTCGAGAACATCAAAGTGTGCATATTTTATTCTTGATAAATGTGACTTTTCACATCCTTTGTGCAGGCGTCGTTGGCGAGATTGCATATTCCATTGTACATAACATCACATAGCCCGCGCACAAGTCTCCCCGCCTACGTTCATACCCTTCTCAAAGAGTGGAATTCATCACATCTTTTCGCGAATATCGAGTACGAGGTTGATGAACTTCGTCGAGACATCAAAGTATGCGAGTTAGCCCATAAGGATGGCAAAGTTGCGAGCATATTTGTTCACGATAAATGTGTAATTTCACCTGGAGAAGTGAGAACGAAAGAAGGCAGGGGTTACACGGTGCGCGTTTTTCCCTCCATCTAGGTTTAATCTCCATAATTCTAATCTTATTCTAACCCTTTGGAATACGATAGGTGTACTCTCCATTTCTACGGGCCTGGCTTCCTCAGGTATCGTCTTCCCAGTCATTGGATCCTCTCATCTGCGCTCCTTTTCCTGCCGCCAATTCGCCCTCTATACATGGCCATGCTATTTACTCGAAGTTTTTTGACTACCCGTGCCGTCCGAGGTTGAAGGTTTCTCTCTGCGCGAAGATGAAAGAGCGAAGATGACCATTTGTTGGCCAGCTGGAGAAGATGTTGCTAAACAGGTTGGTTATAACCTAGACTTCGTCAAATCTTGTAGCTGAGCTCAATCCAGATGCTTGACCGCTTCCTCCACACATCTGCTAGGACATCACAGCTAGGTGCGACAGACCCTCTAGCAGATGGCGCGAAGGCACCTTCGAAGAGTCCGGACAAGGAGAGCCGAGTGGGAAAATACAAAGATGCGAGAGACAGGGTAGATGCTGATACCACAAGCCGTCTGAGGTGAGCATGACACGGCAAACTCAAATTTTGATTATCTTGACACTCGTTTGGGCTTGCAACAGTCCATACCTAGCCGCTGGTGTCATATCTGCGCGTGAGTGCATACGAGCTACTTTAGAGCTGTCGAGGAGCGGGAAGGTAGATGCAAGTCGTGAGACAGGTGTTGGACGGTGGGTCCAGGAGATTGGTATGTTTGTTCATTTGTGCTGGGTATTTGCTTGACTCTGCATTCTATTCTAGCCTGGCGTGACTTTTACATGCATGTACTCGCGTTATTTCCGCGGGTGTCAATGGGCAGACCCTTCCAGGAGAAGTTCGCTGTCGTCCGGTGGGAGACAAATGCACACCTCCAAGCGTGGAAAGATGGACGCACTGGGGTGCCTATTGTGGATGCGGCGATGCGCCAAGCCCGCGAGATGGGGTGGATGCATAATCGTGTGCGGATGGTCTCAGCGATGTTCTTGGCCAAGGACTTAATGATCGATTGGAGACTAGGGGAGAAGGTGCCATTCGTACAATCCATTCCTTTGATGGCTACTTACGTGGATATGAATACCCTTCATTCTAGCACTTCATGGAGGTGCTAATAGACGGTGACCTTGCTTCAAACAATGGCGGCTGGCAATGGAGCGCGAGCACTGGTGTTGTCCGGTACCATACTTCAGAATATTCAACCCATACACGCAAAGCCAGAAGGTATATCAACTTGTTAATCCAGCCTCAGAATGTCACTGACCAACGATTCATCGTTTTCAGGCAGATCCAACCGGTGATTACATTCGCCGCTTCGTGCCAGAGTTGGCTAAAGTGAGAGGTGCTGGTGCGTTGTCATACTTTTGTAATAGACGATGGTTAACACGATGTCGCATAGACATCCACAAGCCGCCTCCCGCATTAGCGGATAAACTCGGGTATCCGCGCCCACTTGTCAAGCATGAGGAGGCTAGGGAGCGTGCGATCAGGAGATACAAGAATCCCGGTGCAGAGTAACGCGGTTTTTTCTCAAGATATCCATGTCATTGTCTGTGTGTCAGTTTTGATTTATCGCAGTGTGCACTCGATGTGTTGTGGTTTGGAGAGGGTTTAGCGCTCATCAATGCATCCGCGTCTGGTTTCCATATTAGGTTTGTCACCTTCCTAAAATGGCAAGAGCAAGTTCACGGGCGCCTAAATCAGGATACCCGACCTACGGAGGCCGGTATCCTCAAGACCCTTCACCGACATCCTTGAGCCTCTCCGACATCCTTAAGCCTCTCCGACATCCTTAAGCCTCTCCGACATCCTTGCTCCGCATCATGCACGTATATATACAAGTGCTCTTCCACGACGGAGATTCCATTCAATACATCCTTACCCGCTTATCCAACTATGTGTTTCACTCCTCCCACCACTGTGTGCCATCTTGCGGTCGATAGGACGCTGGCGTCCATAATTGCCCCTCTTACATTTTCAGCTTCCTCCACGGAATCTCTGATTACACCATCCACTGTGCTCGGTAATATCGAAGAGGTCTCTGCGCGAGGACTCTCCGTTATGGCTTTCTGCAAGACGATCACGATGCCGGGCCTCCAGGACATATCAAGAAATGTCCGGTCTCTTAGCCTGGTTCTCGAAGACATTCGTCCATCTTCAGACGATCTGACCGTGATTGCTCAAGCCCTAGAAGCCCTGACCCATCTCGAGCAACTTACCCTACTGGGTCTGCCGTTCCCGGATTCCGACGGGCTTGTTCTCAGAAATACCTCGTTCTCTCTGCGTAAATTCGTCAGCGATCTTTCGCTCTGCTCGAAGGACGTTCTCGAGTTCCTTGCTCGTCAAACGTGCCTAGTTGAGCTGGGCACCACATCTTCTCTTCCGACGGCGTGGAGCCGCGCTCCCATTCGTTGTCAACCTCAATATCGCATTCTGCCCAATGAGCTTATCCCTGATCTCAAAGTCTTGGACTGTCCTGCGTCGTTGCTCCTCTCGATGCTGTTGGCGAGCCCGCCTACGCGTACCATTACCAATCTGCGTGTGGACCTCAACCGGGCGTCATCACTGCTCGAGACCGACGCGCTTGTAGCCCTGGCATCATTCAGCCCGACTTTGAAGCGCCTGAGTTTGCGCAGGGATATGGTGGGCTCTGGCGCTCGCAGAAGCCGTGCCATGCGATCCATGGCTGACGTCCTTGACCGCATCGGGGAGAAGAGACGGTGGACTGCTCTGAAGTTCCTCGAACTAGAAGATGGACCGTATGATCTCGTGAGTAGTTCGACGGTCCCTTGAGAGACGAATAGAGGCTAACTCACTGTCGCTTTATTACAGACGTCCGTCCCTGCTCTCCAGCAGTCAATCTCAACTTACTTCCCCAACATCGAAACGCTGGTGTGGGCACCCAGCCGCCCGGCAGAGCACGCGGAAGCAAGCAATGTGCTCGAGCCAGAGTACATCGCGTCGATATTCTTCATGTTCTGTCCCTCCTTGAGACAGTTCATTTTCTCCGAGCCGGAATCGGAGGACGGCGAGAAAACGTACACGTCATTTTCAAGACTTCGGAGCAAGGATATGCACCCTGAGGGCATCTTAGACAGTGCAGAGGTGGAGAATATGTGGAGGGAAACATAGGATATGTCGTGGATAGTGCTTAATTGCAATCTAAACAAAGCTGCACAGGCTGACATCGAGTGATGAGCAAAATGATAGTCTTCGTCACCACCGCACAGAATGGTAGTAAGTTCGTGTCAATTGGGCCTATCGTTTGGTATTGCGCCTATGTGCCGGGAAGCTAGATGATGACAATATTGGGGACGCTAGGTAAAGCGATATTGAATTTGTACGGGTATCACAAAATGCGGCGCTGCTTGATTAATAAGCAAACGACATTCTGGGAGGGATGGTCAGTCGTCAATGTCGAAATCCGAGTCATCATCTCTCTGTCCACGAATGTGTTGGCGGACCGCGGGTGTCGAGCCGTACACAATTTCGGGCGCACTACGCTCCTCCTTCTGTATGACACCTATACAAGACATCAAAATTAGCATGGCAAAAGAAGAGCTAAGAATTAACTTACCGCTGTTCATGAGCTTCCATTCAAGAGTTGCAGTCTCAAAATGATCCTCATTGCCGAGCTCTTCGAAGCCAATCACTCTGGGAAAAGTATTCGTTCATGAGACACGAACCTCTCATCAGCTGGCCAAACATACCGATCCTTAGATACCCCATCGATGAAGCAAACCACACACGGCAATACCTTGATGCCAAGTCTCTCTACTAACCAAGGTACATTTTCGACAAACACACGTAGAAAACGCGTCCCGAAATACTTGGAAGCAAGTTTCTACAACAAAACATATTAGGACTGGTTGGGATGAGATTGCCATCAGAACCCTACAGCAAGATGCTTGTCCATGATCAGGCAACGCTTGAAATCGCTGTGGTAGAAATGTATAACACATCGAGGTTCCCTCCTGTGGCATACATCGGGTATAACAAACGAACCAAATGGTGGGGACTAGGTAGACTTACGCGCTTATCCGAATCACCTCCTTCTCATCTGTTATTTCCTCATATCGACCGTGCCCGTCACTTTTCATTTGCTGGAGCCTTTCCATCCTAAGCGTTTGCCTGAATTAGCACATCCCCACAAGAGAGCGCGACACAGCAAGGTGGGAAAGCACCTCACTCTCGCTTGAGGCGTGCTATGCCTTGCTCTCTTAATTCGACGTTTGCATCGTCTTCAATCTCTGCTTCAAGTTGCGCGAATAGTTCCTCGTCATCAAGATCAGAATCATCCGCGCGAGTAGACGAAGAAGGGCGGTTAGGGTCGGTAAGACGAGCCGTGAATTCCGCAATTTTGGCGTTTGAGCTGGACATCGCGAGCGTTCGTGATATTGAAGCAGAGCGGTCGCCTCGAACTTGGATGATCGGCATTCGCAAACACGTGATAGGAACGCGTCTGAGTCGCGACCTTATTTGGGCAACCCTCCAGTGTTCTACCTTCGAGTCCAATTTGCTACATCATGAAGCTAATGGGTAAACATATAGAAAAGGATCGTTCGGTAATATAAGCTCCATTCTATACATGAGAGATA
Organism: Grifola frondosa; assembly: GCA_001683735.1. NCBI lineage: Eukaryota > Fungi > Basidiomycota > Agaricomycetes > Polyporales > Grifolaceae > Grifola > Grifola frondosa. The sequence continues at coordinate 1,044,493 of LUGG01000014.1, forward strand.
AGCTGACTCAATACAGGGCCATGTTACTCTGCGGCCCGAAGATGACGAAGATATGTGGCATCTATACAATCTCATACAGGAGGTGTGCAGGATGCCTTCTCAGCTGCCACAAAATCTGGTTTGGGTATGCAAAAGCTTACAGTGTGGCTGATTTTAGGGCGATCATGTCCGTGCACCTGCCATCCGACGTGTGCAGAACGTGTCCGCTACGGGATCTACTCAGTCCCATCGGATCCGCTTGAACCTCACCCTTGATGTCTCTCGCGTCACTTGGGCTCCTTCAACTTCTGCGTCTGCGGATTCATCCACCTCAAAGGACACCGAAAATAATTCAGCAAATCCGACCGCTGCGTTGCAAATATCGGGCCGTGTAACTTCTGAAAACCCTCATGTAAAACTTGGCGCATTCCACACGCTAGATCTGGAAGCAAATAGAGATGTAAGGATAGAAAAGGATGCTGGTGGGTGGGATAGTATTGCGTTGGGTCGCGTCGAGGAGAGCTGCGTGCCTGGCAGAGGAGCTGAAGTTGGTGCAGTGGTCTGTGGAGAAGGTTTGCTTGTGAACAAGTTATTGAGCATTGTCTTATCGCTGTTTCCCCGCTACAGGTACAGCGACCTTCTGTCTACTGTCAGAACACATGACGGTCGTCTTACAACGACTGGAAGTCCCAATACCACGGAAGATATCGACGTCGTCTTCGGCACACGAAAAGGTCTGTCCGTAATGTACGTTCGTGAACTTGATCTGACGTTCCTTTGCAGGGGTTGGAACGTTTTTATTCTTCCCTATATGCGTCATTTCTTCGACATATACCCTACTCCTCCCCATCCCTTCGTGTCATCGTTATCGCCTCTCCCGGTTGGGTGCGCGACGCCGTTTTCGACTACATCATGGCAGAAGCAAGCAGGACATCCAACAAAGTGCTTCTAGCCGCGAGGAATAAATTTATCAAAATTCATATCAACAGTCCTCATGTCCACAGCCTGGTCGAGGTACTGAAGAGTCCAGAGGTGAATGAGATAGTGGATCATGACACATATGCGAATTATTGATCATATCGGGTAGATTGCAGCACAATTGAAAGAGACCAAATTTGCTCGGGAGGGCATCGCTTTGGACAAGTAAGTCAATCCCGTCGACGTCTTCCCTGACAATTTCTTTTAACGAATGATACCTCCAAGGTTCTTCAAGATGCTTGGATCGGACGAAATGCGTGCATGGTATGGTCCAGACCATGTTGCACTGGCTGCAGACCGTGGAGCGATTGGTACTCTTCTGATATCAGATGAACTATTCAGGTATAGCGCAACAACCAATGTGATCTCTCAATTGTAACAATGTTTCGCAGAGCGAGTGACCCTACCTTGCGGAAGAGATATGTTCGCATTGTTGAAGGTGTGCGACGGCAGGGCGGTGAAGTGCTGATCTTCTCTAGTATGCATGAATCGGGTCAACGTACGTGACCAATTCGTAAATTCTATTCTTTCAGTTGTTTATTGACATATATGCTTATTCAATTGCCAGAATTGAATCAGTTGACGGGCATCGCAGCCATTCTAACATACCCGCTGGACGTCGAAATGGTGGAAGCTGAGGAGCGTGAAGCGAAGGAGGAGAGAGGAAGAAGGCGGAGGAAGACGAGGAAAAGGCCTGAGATGCGCAATCCTCATGAGTATGCCGTTTGTTGTACAGATATATTTATCGGTAGAATCTCATGTCATTGTAGTAATGACACCATTAGATTATCTGTGGTTACGTTGGAGGTAGAACATAGAGGTTTACATCACCCCCAAAAGGCTACTGATCGTCTATTTCTCCATTCCCTGAGTGATCTCAGCTAGAACATAACCTCTCCTGATACGCTGCCCATCCTTCGCTCCGATACCTCTCTGCCTGTGCTCGTACAGCCTCCGGGTTGGCGCCGTTATCTTTCCCATAGATCCCTCGGCCTACTATAATGACATCGCAGCCAGACTCCAGCACAACCTCCTTCGGAGTCCGATACTGTTGGCCCATGCTGTCGCCCCGCGAATCAAGACCAACACCAGGTGTGAGGATAAGGAAGTCTTCGTCAGACGTAGATGCCCCTTCCTTTAGACCAACTCCATCCATTCGATGCTGAGCAATGAACCCAATTACGAAGTCGCGATGCGTTCTCGCCATCTGGACTGCCGCTTCCGTGTAGGAACCAGTGGCGAGACTACCCTTGGTGCTCATCTCAGCGAGAAGTAAAAGTCCTCTTCCAAGAGGGAGACCGACGGAGGAGAGGCCGGTAAATATTGAAGGACCAGGCACTGGGTGTGCATTGGTGATGTGCGACCAGCTCGCGATCTTGTACACCCCACTGGAGTATTGCAATGCGACAGTATTGCCTGTAAAGCTGAATCAACTCTTCTAAATGATACCTACTTGGAGAGTGCTACTCGCCAATATCTGCAAATTTCTGTCCTCAAAAATGAGGAAATCATGCCTAATACTCAATTCCTTCAAACGGTCGAATCACAGTGGGCTCGAAATCTTCGATGACATCGACATGGGTCTTGAGACAAAATTGGCGTGAGCAAGACGTCGTGGTTGAGACCCCAGGAAAGACATATTTGCCTTCACAAGACAGATGTAAGGGCCGACGACGTCGATGATCCTGAGGAAGTCGGCCTGCTTTGTGACATCAACGCTAACGCAGAGATTACTCTTTTTCCGCTCGATTGTCTCCAACAGCGTTTTGCCGCCGGGTTGGGGTGTTTGGCCGCTCGCTGGGCGTATGTTTGTGAACATGCAGATGACATTTTGTGTTGCAGAATTCAAAGGTAAAACTGCAGCAACAAAGGATGAGTACTGAAAAGAAATAGATAACCAAATTAATAGATAACAATCGTTTAGATCTCTTGATCTAATCTCTTTTTCCAATGTCCACTTCGCCCAAAGTTCGTCCCCGGGAGCAGGACGACCAAAATCTCGAGCCAACGGCCAAAAGATCTAAGCTAGACGACTCTGGCGACCAAGATGTTTCTATGGATGTTCAGTCGGAGGTTGTCGAGAAAACAGACGCGGCTGTAGTCTCTCAGACCCCATCCGACCAGCCAGAAAGCATGCTGCCTCCTAGTCATGCTCTGTTAGGCGCACCGCCCCCCGTATACACTCCGGATGGTTGTATGCAACGTATTATGGAGACTGACGTCGGAATCTCCGAGTACATCGGGTATGACGTCCCAAAAATTGAGGGTATCATCAAGCAAAGGTTCTGTCTCCACGTATCTTGAGAAAGAAATGTTTTGCTAAACCATATTCCAGGTTCACAGACTTCCTGGTATATGAAGTCGACCTGGACAGTAATGTTGTTCATCTGAAGTCCCTGGACAAACCCGAGTCGTCACCCAAGAAGGCATCCGAGGCGAAGGCTACCGTTGCTACTACAGAGCAGCAGGCTTCTACTATTGAAGATCAGCCTATGGAAGTCGATGGTCCTGTCGCGGAACAAGACGCTGTCTCTAATGATCACCCTCATGAAGCGACAGAAGAACCTGTGCCTTCCTCCTCAGCTGTAGACAAGAAAAACGAACCGGAGGGTGTGGAAAAGACTGTGAACGACACAGAGCCATGGCCAGATCGCTTCACTGCCACACTAAAACCTTATCTATCTGAGGAAGCTCTTGCGCGAGTTAAGGAGCTCTACCTGCAGGGTCCGGAGCCGCCTCTCGTCAGTGACAGTGGTTGGGCCGGGCGACAAACAAAGGTATCAGAAGCAAGCGGAGAGGGCGCTGCCGAGGACATGCCTGCTGCACAAGAACCTTCCCAAGAAGAGTCTGAGAAGGCTGAGAAGGGGAAACGGGGAAAAGAACGAGTTGGTCGGGGTGGTCGCGGCGGTCGAGGTGGTCGAGGTGGTCGCGGCGGTAGGGGTGGAGGCAGAGGGGGAAACTGGAGAGAGGATACTCGCCGAGGCTGTCTGACGTCTGTGTTCTCGTGTCCGGCAATCCCTCATTCGAATGCAATCTGACTTTCTTGGTTATGATCAGCCTATTTCCTCCAAGGAAACGCGTACCGGTCTCCACCAAGCGATTCGTGATCTCTTCGGTGGAAAACTTGACACGGAGACGGATACGACCACACCGGCCACCGAAGACGGTTCCCGTATCGTGATTAAGTGGTCGAGGCGCGGTGGAGGGCGCGGTGGCGGACGCGGAGGACGGTCAGACAGAGGTAACCTATTATCGTTCATACCTCAACAACATCCTGACAAATTTCTCAGGTCGGGGTGAACGAGTTGAGCGAGGAACATATCCTCCTTATATCCACTTCACCCTTCAGAAGACCAATCGCGATACTCAGGACGCCCTTGCACAATTATCGCGCGTCCTTCACGTCAATGTCAAAGATCTCTCCGTAGCTGGCACCAAGGATAAGCGTGGCGTTACCGTGCAGCGCGTGTCTCTTCGGCGAGGAAATAAGACAGTTGAGGACGTCTGGAAGATGGCAAATGGTATCAACGGTCGTCGGACTATTGAAGAGGCTTTGACGAACCGGGGGGAGCGCGGAATTCGCATTGCCGACTTCAACTACAGGAAGGCCAGTCTTGAACTTGGCATGCTCAAAGGCAATGCTTTTGTTATCACACTGAGGTACATCACATGTACTCCCTCTATGCATATTCTTGACAATCTAGATAGGAATGTTCAAGTGGATTCAATAGAAACGCTCGACCGGGCGATGAATACTATCAAGACGAAGGGCTTCATTAATTACTACGGTTTGCAAAAACATCGACCATCTAGTTTTAATCTGCTTATGTTCGCATTTTACACACAAAGGAATGCAACGGTTCGGAACCGCTTCTATTCCAACACATACCATCGGCTTAGCGCTGTTGAAGTCCGACTGGCACAGGGCTATATCGCTCATTCTGCGCAATCGGCCTGGCGAGCATCCAGATGTGGTGGCCGCGCGGAATGCCTGGCTAGTTGATGGCGACCTGGATAAGGCGCTCGAGCTCATGCCAAGGCGGGTTGTTGCAGAACGGTGTATCTTGGAAAGCTACAAGAAACAAGGTGGCGACACTCGAAACGCCATGGGCGCGCTTTCCACGGTGCGGTTCATCCTCTTGCTTTTCGCGTTACCGGCCCTTGATTTAAACAATGACGTTGCACAGATCCCGCGCAATCTGCGTCTCATGTATGTCCACGCATATCAGTCATATGTGTGGAACGCGATTGTCTCGGAACGCATCAAGATGCATGGTGCGGAAAACCCGGTCATCGGCGACTTGGTCTTCGACGAGGAATCAAGTGAGAAAGACGAAGACCCAGAAGCCATCGACGCTGGCGAAGAGGATGAGCAGAAGGGAGCCAGTGAAGATGCTCGTATGTTTATATGTTTGCCACGCGAGAATGTGATTAACGTTACCGTACTGTAGCGGCTGAGGGCAAATCTGGAAGATCCGGCAAACGTTCGCGAAAGCCCTGGGAGGCGCCACGCGTAAAAACATTGACAGCGGATGATCTCGACAAATACACCATCTTCGATGTGATTATGCCCTTGCCGGGGAAGGATGTTGCGTTTCCTGGTGGCGCCCTAGGCGAGCGCTACAAAGAGTTCCTCAGGAGAGACGGTTTAGATCCAGAAAACTTTGTTCGAAAACAGAAGTAAGCTTGCAATGTCTGGTGATAAATTTATACTAACAAGGATCCCGGCAACAGGGAGTATACTCTTGGAGGCTCTTACCGGAAAATCCTGCACCTTCCTAAGGAGCTCTCCTGGTCGGTGCTCAGATATACCGACCCGGATATTGCATTGGCCCAAGCGGACGAAGACAAATTGTTGGGCCTCGACCCTCCCGCCATCGTGGAAGACGGCAAATTTTTGGCTCTTCAAATTCAACTGACTCTCGGGACCGCCGCTTATGCCACGATGGCCTTACGGGAAGTTACCAAGACGGAAACCAGCTCTCATTACCAGACAACTTTGACTCAAGCATCCGCAGACCAAAAATACAAGGCTTTCGAAGTCGTGGACGAGGAAGAAGCCAATGAGGATTGATTCCGGGAGTACTGTGTGGAAAATAGCTGACGTGGAACGACGTCGCTGTAGCCCAACACGGTCTGTGGCATGGGTATACTTGTAATATACAACAGTAGATTCGCTCACAGCGCTCGCTGCAGTGCATGTAGAGATGTCTGTCATGGGAGCTGTGTACTGTAGCGTGTGAGCGCATGTTTTGACATGCACTGGTAAATGAAGATGGGAATTCGGGTGGTGCAGTGGACCGGCGTGAATGAACAACAGCACTTTGGTATCCTCGAAACTCTGAAACTCGTTTCTCACACACCAGCAATGCATCGCCGACGTTTCGCATCATTCGTACGTGGAACTCCACACTGTTCACCATCCTATAAGTTCGTCCTGCTAGCTCTCTGGATTTGTCGAAGGCCTAGGTTCACCCATTGACTGTGACAACGAACAACTCTGACGCTCTGTGCTGCGAAACTAAAACTACCCCGTCTGCGAGACCTTACCCTGCGAACGACACAACCGATGGCGAAGGTGGAGCGCATTGTCTTCTTGTCCTTAGTGCTGGACCTCTTTGGTATGCAAGCCTGTTGTCATGTACGTGTGAAATCTGAAATGACCGTTCACGCTTTCCAGCGTTTACAATTCCTCTACCTCTCTTCCCTCGCATTATCGAGTGGTACACCAAGGTATGCCACCAACAGTCTCCGAGATATTTTTGTGCTGAAGTGCAAGTGCAAAGCGAGAGTCCTCTGATCCCACAGGCTTTCTGTCTCGCACACTACAATTCGTGTCTGCCACACGAGGTCTGCTATACAAGCCGACGTCAAATCCACAACGATGGGACATTGTTCTACTAGGTAAGGTTATTCACGTTCGGTACGAAGACGTGCCTTATATTCTTGTAAAGGTGGATTAATGGGCTCGGTCTTCTCGTGAGTGTTCTGCTTCTTCGAAACTGCTACCTGACTCACGGAGGCTTAATCTAGGGCATTACAATGGTGCGCTGCATGTGCATTCCAGGATATTGTGTTGTGAACATGAATCTTCAGGTTCATCTCTCCTCACATCGGAGCTTTGAGTGACAAGTACGGACGCAAGCGTGTCCTTTTGGTCACCATGATCGGCAACATTTTGTCTGCACTAATGTACGTGAACAACATACTCCTCATGATGGTTTGAGTCTCATTTTGCTGTGGTCGAGTAGCTGGATTCAGTCCACTACCTTTGCATCCTATTTACTGTCGCGCGTCGTTGGCGGCATCAGTGAAGGGAATGTACAACTAGCCATGTCAGTGCCGTCATTTCTGGACTTCTATATCATTACTAACATCCTGAATGACAGTGCTATCCTATCAGATATCACCACGCCTGCCAACAGAGCAAAGGCCCTTGCCCACGTCGGGATCGCATTCGCCATTTGCTTCTGCATTGGGCCTCCGATTGGAGCCTACTTCGCTTCTCGCCCTCCGCCGTCGACGTTCACAGCGTCAGGCTACGAACTCAATGTATATGCAACGCCTGCAGCGTTGACGCTGATCCTCCTTGTCTTTGAAACGATCTTCCTAGTTGTTGCTCTTCCAGAAACCCGGGGTAAGCGCGCTAAGCCCACACCAGTGGAAAAACGTGCCACCAACAACGGAACCGCCGCGAATGGCAACGCGAACGGCGTGGGCGATAAGCTGTCCCGCGCAGAAAGCGTCGAGCAGCGTCTAACCATGCTGCAGGTCCTGCGCCGGCTCCACCTCTTATTCCTAGGCGTGTTCTCAGGCGTCGAGTTCACTCTGACCTTCCTGACATTTGATCGTGCGTGCTTTCTCCGCATCACTCCATCATCAGCTGAGCCGGCAACTGACTGATCCCGGGAGCAGTGTTCGACTGGAACAACAAGCAAAACGGCGCGCTGATCGGCTCTATCGGCATCATCAGCGCGCTCCTGCAGGGCGGGTACGTCCGTCGCGCGCTTCCCAAGATCGGCGAGGGCAAGATGGCGCAACGCGGGATCTCGAGCTGCGCCATTGGCCTCGTTCTCCTTGCGATCATGCCGCACATGGTCGCGGAGCATGGCACGGTTGCGGTGCGGCTGCTACAAGGCGCGGCGGTGTGCATGGCGTTCACGTCCGCAACGGTTGTGAATTCGCTCACGGCGTACGCGTCGCTGCAGTGCGACGAGGCTGCGCTCGACGCAGACACCGGAAAGCCCCTCGCGGAGCACCCTCAGCTCGCGAAGGGCACCGCGCTGGGCAAGTTCCGTTCGTCTGGCCAGCTCGGGCGGGCTATCGGGCCATTGCTTGGTGGGCTCCACGCGTCTGTCATCATGTGTCGCCTGATTCTGACATATCTCTATCCACCACAGCGTGTGCGTCCTATTGGACCTTTGGCCCGTCGTTGACATATGCAATCAGTGCCTTTGCGATGTTTGCGTTATCGGCGAGCACGAAATCGATAGCGGCGCGGAAGGCCCTTCCTACGCCTTCGTAACATATCGTACATGAGTGGTATTTATAAGCGTCTCTAATCGTGTCTATCTAGGATAACTTAATCCAACTGTACCTCACTCCCTTACTGGCCGCTGTTGAGCCACGAATGGCGTTTCCAACCCACGATTTGACGTGCCTCAACCACGAGTGGGTTATCGAAATAGTTCCGTGGGCGAGTTCATCAGACCACATGATAATTAAGATGGAGAACACATGCCCACGTCGTGACTAGGGCGTGAATGATGTTATTTATTCGTTTGTCTGGGAGCAGGTACTAGATAGGTCATGTATGTTGATAAGTAAGGGAGATTCTAGAGATTCGAACAAAAGTCTCTGGGCCCGCCACGGAGGAGGTTGGGATCGCGAAAACAGGTAGCAGTACGAATACTAGCATCGCGCGCGGGGCGGGACGTAAACAACGAAGGTGCAGTGTAGCGAGAGTACGTGGAGGACATCAACGACAACAACCGGGGGTGATTTCGCTCGGTTTGAGAACTGGTATACATCTGCGCCAGCTGAGTCTGTTCTGCACGAGTATGAGTGGCGATAGGGTATGAGTAAACGACTAGTGTCCCTGATGAAATTAAATCGGGCCCGGAGAAACCGCCTACGTACGCAGCAGCCACAATAAACGGTACGTCAACAAACTGTGGAGGCCGAGCTCTCCGATCCTGAACTGCCCGCTCTCCCATGCAGCGGGAGATCGGGCACCGGCAGCAAGCCCGCTCTCTCGAGTTCTTCGGCATACCGCTGCTTTTCGGGCGGAAGGACCACCGAGCCACGAGGGCGCACATGCGATGCGCTTCGTGAGGGTGGCAACTCGGCGTCTTGCGAGGGCGTAAAGAATGCGGGGAGGAAAAAGAGCACCCCCCGCGAGCGCGGTCGCCGACGGCGGGAGCGAGAGGGCGTGCTGGGTCCATCAGGCGAGTCGGCGCCGAAGAATGAAGTCAAGCGCCGGCGTACGACGTCCAACATTGACCGGCCAGCAGTCGAGTGAGATGTTGTGAGGCCACTATCTATGGATAGCGAGGAGGTCTCAGACGGGACAGGGGATGCTGAGCGGGAGGTAAACACAGGGAGTAGCGGTACTTCGTCCTCGTCAGCGGAGGGGGAAAGAGCGACCGGTGAAGCAGATTGCGTATTCACGCCTGAAGCCGGCAGGGTGAACCAGCCGAGGTCGAGATACCACCTTCCGTTCCGCTGAGACCAACGGGGCATCATGACCTCGTAACCTCCGATGCGTGCCAGACCATAGCTGCGCTGCTTTGGACTGGGAACCAACGCGAGCCTGATCAAACCTCCAATGAGGACAACCAAACCCACCCACATCAGACCCTTGCCCCACTTGCCGAGGAAGCCGATGAATGCAGCATCATCAGCGTGCCAACTGCTTCCGTAGTAATGGAGGAAGAACGAGTGTGGCGCCTCTTCAGGTTTCGCATTCTTGCCATACAAGGACTTGGGCAGGATGCGGACCTCACCGCCAGGCAGAGATGGAGTGAGCGGGTGGCTGGAGGTGTACGTGCCGTACTGTGCGGAGAGGAACATGGGGCCGGTCGAAAACATAACGGTGGGGTAGTTGAGTACCCAAGAATAATCAAAGCTCATGAGGTTGTGGATGGTTTGCGCCATGAAGGGATGGCCCTTTTCCGAGGCTATGAGGTCATTAGAAACGCCAACGGGGATGGTTTTGGCAAGGGTGACGGGGTAAAGCAAGAGCGGGTCGAGCGGTCGGAGGCAACCCATGTCCAAATCCATATAAATACCGCCGTAATGATAGAGGACGAAGTATCGGATGGAGTCAGCGCGCTGAATGGGATAGGTGTAACCATCGAAGGTGTCAAGGAACCATGCGTAATTCTGGGCGATAAACTCGCGTGCACTTGCATCCGTCCATAGAATATACTCACTGGCGCAGCAGGTGAAGTCGTGTCGGAGGAAGAAAAGAGAGAGACGCACTAGTCCGGCATCATATCGCGACAACCCTGGGAGGTGTTAGCCCACATGGGGGGGAGCGTCTCCGACTTCCAGGTCTGATGAATTATTTTCGGGACAAGTTCGGGGCGGGAGGCCTTGACGGAGGCAGCGAGCTCTTCCTCGGACAAGTAAGCAGCTTCATCAATGTAGAGGTAGTAGGATATGGAGGAAAGGACGACGACGGTGCCAATGAGGACAGTGGCAAGGAGACATAGGAGGGTGTAGACAGTCCGTCGCCGAAACATGAGGGAGGTATGAAGGAGGGGAAGGGGGGAGGCAGAAGGAGAGACTGGAAGAGATTAAAGGGCGGACTAACGCAGCAGATCCCAGGCACCTCCAGCCGGGTCCCCAATCGGGCAACCGTATTCCCCTTCAGCCGCCAGCAGCCCGCAGCGGATCCAGTTGGCTGCTGTTGGCTGCTGTGGGCCGCTGCTGTGCATTTCAGGAGCCTTAGCCTATGCCGCCCCATGTTCCGGTGACTCTATGTTTTTCTGTCATACGACATCCGCAGCACTACCACCTGCGTCTCCATTTCAACGCCACTCTCGTTTTTTCCCACAGGATAACACTTCGAATTCTCGCGGCAGATATGTCTCCGATCAAAGTTCAAATTCAAAACAACGGGTATATCATAGTAGCATCTTCCATGTAATATTATATACATCAGTCCAGTCTTTCGTGAATCGTGAATCGCATGCAATCATGATATCGAAAACACCCCTTGACGGTCTAGCGCTTCACGGTCTTCCAGACCTCCGTACGATCAAGGAGGCAGCAGCAGATAACCCTCAGATTCCAGTCGGTCGCATCGGCGAGTTGAAAATCCAGAACACGTGAGGCATGACAGCCTCCAGCGAGCGCAGCAAGACTCCGGATTGGAACTTCATCCCAACATCATGCAAGGCCTCCAGCGCGTTCATCCAGTCCTGGCGCGACCAATCTTGACCCCTGCGCCACCCTCTCTCAGCGTTCCGCCTCAGCAAAAACACGCGCAGCGGTGGGGTCGACGTCCGCAGCACTTGTTTCGTCCCAAGGTATTCCAGACAGTCGCCGATCGTCCAGCTGTTAAACTCCTTGCGCCGATGCGCCGGTGCATGCACGCTCGTCGATACTGCTGGGGCTAGATCCCCCGTCCTCTTCCGCACACCATCAGCAATTTCTTTCAGGACGGCAGTGAAGTGGTCGATTATCTGTAGATGGAGCGCATCTAGCGCGTGGCTGGGGACGAAGTCCTCCGCCGTAGAGCCTGTAGGATCAACGTCCATCCTGTCATCGTCATCGTCGGGTGACGGTGCAAATGTTTGTCCAAGACGTTTCGAGCCCTTGGTCCGTGATGGACGATAGCGTGGGGCACGTTCATGTCCTTGGAATAAAGTGGTATCGATAGGCCACCTAAGCTCCTCTGCGATCGTCCGAGCAAGATCCCGGCTAGACCAGCTTCCTGAGGGTGTTATCGTTGGGACACCTGACGAAGGCCATTAGCGTGTATTTGAAAATCAGCAGCTCGGTGATACGGACCATTGCCGATGCTCTCCGCACAGAAAATCTTGTCCTGACTGAGAAGGAACACATGCCCTCGAGTTTGGAAAAACATACAACAAAAGAGGATCCTGAAATCATTCTCGCGAGCAGGGTCGGGTATAGGCAAGTCGTACGCCTCCTTCATCGACTGCATTTTCACCGTCTTCCTCTCTCTCATCTTGGTCAACATCCACGTGGACGCCGTCCGTGCGAACCACTGGAGGTCGTTTCTATTTTTGAGTCTGATAGCCATGCGTGACAGAATTAAGGTGGTCGTCAATGCCACAGATTCACCACGCACCCATCCAATTCAGATAGAACCACGCTAGGAATGACAATTTTTATCGGCAGCGATTGCGCTTCAACATCCACACAAAATTGCTCTATGACACTGCAATAGTCGATTAACACATTTGTATCAGGGACCAGGATAATAGTCGACAAAGCAAAGGCGTCCTGACAGTACATCGATCAGTGAGATACAATGTTAACATTAATCATGCTACCGACCTGCATCTCGACATCTGGCCTGTTGGCAAATTCGTGAATTCGTTCGAGCGTATCATCGCTACTAAGATTTTGTTCATTGGAAACCATCCTGACTGGTGATACATTGATGCATTAGGATCAAGGCGCAGACCGATCATCCGCGGCCAGTGCTCACTACTGGAAATTATGGTATTGACACTTGTAGCGGGGATGCACCGCTCAAACTTCCAAGGTGCGATTCGAAAGTCTGAAGGCAGCAATTAGTGGACAAAATGCGAGAGAAACGCACCTCAAATCGTATTCGAGTTGCGAACTGGCATGAGACGAAGCCGAAGACGAGGCATCATCGCATACCGGTCGTTTCTAAGTTGCGCGTGACACAGAATCACGTGATAAATCGTCACACTCAAACTTCACGTCCGCGGGCGGCGAGATAGAATCTATGCGTGTCATTGAGGAATAATACAATGCGCAGAGTCCAATATGAAAAATAAAAACGAAAATGCAAGGCTACCCCAATCTACACCCATCCCGGTATCCAGAACCAATGTATACCACACGACAATCACGATGACGTTGCTTGCCTCTTCGGCTGCGGGGCATTGTCCTCATCCTTTGATGTGCTCGCGTTGTCGTCCTCAGCCTTACGCTTCAACCCAGCCAGCTTCGAAGGTGATGGAGACTCCAATTGCCTCATGCCTCCGTTTAGGGGAGTCGACGGCACCTTCGGCGGGGTTGTACGCGACACCGACTTCTCAGGCGTACGTGAACGACTCCGACTCGATACATCACTGCGCAGCCGCACGCCAAACTCGACTTCGACGCAACCGCCTCCGCATGACACGTCGCATGATAAATCTGATGAACGAACAAAACAGTCAGTCAACGGCACTCACGAAAAAGAAGTTAAACATACCCTATCATCCTTCTTCACTGCATTTCTCCACACCCACTCTTCGTCGTCTTCCAAAAATTCCGACTTTAAAGGTTCCTTACATATCGGACACGAAATAGGTTTCGCCTCGTCGCCAGGCGGCACAACCACATGGAGCGCTCGTAGTTCAGCCTCACGCTTAGCAGCTTCCGCAGCCGCGACAGCTTTAGCATTCACAAGACGAGAACCATCCGCACGACCTTTGCCTTTATTATCAATCACACCGTCATGTATCCAATCCTACCATACGAATTGTGGTTAGTGAACAGGAAACCATTGCATGAGTATGTAACATACCTCTACACCAACAAACCAGCTCCGGCTGTGCCCGCGACCGACAGCTTGACTCGCCTTACGATTCTGCCTGAAGTGCATGTCAAGGTGATCCTCAAAGTCCTTCTTGCCTTTCACGCCATCAGAGAAGCGAATCGCGCATTGCTTGCATTGCACAGGTGCCTGCTTGTAGAGGAAGTGGATGATTGGGGGACGCCGTCTACGAAGACGTATCAGTCAGCGTATTCAAGTACCTACATAATAATGAACTTACTTGGTGATGTCCGAGCTAGTCAGCTTGACCTTGTGTGACAATATCGCTTTCCTGTAATTTCTTGCAGCATCTCTGGCAGAATCAACAGGCTGAGATGACGCTTCCGCCTTAGCTGTCGCGCCGGCACCAGTAGGAGTTCCGGTAGCTGAGACGACACCTGCCTTCAGAAGAGCGCTGTAGAGGCTAGCTATGTTGGCGGCAGGGGCAGAAGAAGTAGATGGAGCTGAAGGGACAGCGATTGGTTGCAAGGATAGCATACTGGAAAGATCTACCGTCTCAGACTTAGCCTGATCGTAAGATATAGGATACGATGGTGGTGGCTGATACGATGACTGCATAGAAGGGACAGAAACATTTGTGGTGGGGGTGGTACAGAAATAGGGTAAGATTGGTATGTTGGAGCTGGGGGCGGCGGGGCAACCGCCGCAGGCGCAGGCGTAGTGAGACCCCGCAGTTGATTGAGTATCTGTCCTAACTCATTCTGCGAAACCCCTGCTTGGACCAACTTGCGGAGCTAAAGAGCGAATACATCAGCAAGGTCAGTATACGAACATTGAACGGGACGTACCTGCTGCAAGACCGTTACATGATTTTGCGCAACTCTGTCGTAAGGATTCGTAAGTAGAGAACGCTCCTTCTGTCCAAGTACAAATTCCAGCTCGCTAAGGACTTGAGCGGTAGAGATGCCAGACGAACTGCCAGGCTGCCGACTTGACGACTGATCCAAGGGAAGTTCAGCAAGCGCAAGACGAATTCGACTAACAAGGTCACGCACGGCAGCGGTTTGAGTCGCATTGCCGTCCCAGATCTGTCGCTCAATCGCAACCTGTGTAACGACGCCGAAAAGTTCTCTTCCATTAGGAGCACCAGCACGCCAAGTCAAGAGCATCTCTTCCATCTTGCCACGAGTATTCTGGTCGACTTGCTCGTAGGTATCAAGGAATAAAGGGACGACAATGGGAGTAAAATGGCGAGCGTAAGGGTCAAAGACATTCTTGGAGATAGCATCGAGGAGATAGAAAGCAGGCAGTTTCATCCAAGGTGGCACCTAATATGCGAAATAGCCCAAAACAGGCAATAACATTAGTCAGCATTCCGTGGGATGAGAGGGACAACTGCATGGCACGAGGAACAAGGCGGTAAAGACGAGCAAGAAAACGTTGCAGCATAGCTGCGCAGTCTCAGATATTTCTTGGGCATTGTACGTGGGCGTTGGAACAGCCCGTAATGCACCAAGCCGAGGAGGGCCCCGTGGACCTCCTTGTCTTTGCTGAACCGGAAGAACTACATTAAGTTACATGGCATCGTAGTAGCTACAGCAGAATCTTCCGAACCACTTTGCCCTAATCGCCAAGTATGCATGCGATGGCAGATAAGTGAAATGCAAGAAAATTGAAACTCACCCTGCGTATGTGTGACTCGATGCACTGCACGACCACATCAGCAAATCGAGAATGATCGTGCGCTATCATGGACAGATTCTGAATGGCAGGTCTAGAATTTGAGGTAAGATCAGCAAGCCGCAACATGTAGTCACGACGGAACATGTTGGGGTCAACATGGTAGACGGGTTGGACGGGAGGAGGATAGCCATAGCCAACAGGTGGTGGAGGTGGCACTGGGTAACCTGCCGCAGCATATGGCACTTGGGCGTAAATCGGATAGAGAGACATTCCGCGACCAACTTATTGAAAAAAGGTCGAATACGATCTTAACGATGGAAAATTGACGTTCGGGGAAGAATCGCGAGATAAGCTGATTGCGCTCAAGACAAGGGGGAAGCAAGAAGTTCGACTGTTGAATTTCTCAAACTGTCTCACACAGCTTGTCACAAACACGGGAGATGTTTTGCACGAAGTGCACAAGAAGGTGGTGGTGGTCGATGAACAAGTCGTAAGCACAGCTCGTTCCCAGCCAATGGACAATGAGCGATTTTTCAAACGCCGCTTAAAATGGTCGCCACTCATGACCAAATATACTCGTAGACTCATGCCCAGTCGCCCTCTTTCCAGATCAGGAACTAGCCCCGGTCCCCGAATTTTCAACCGCTCATCGAAGTCCATACAGCCCCTCCTCAAGACCTCATACATTACGCCACAAGGTGAGTTTGTCATTTCTATGCATCGGATAGACGCAAGATTGTATGGGAGGTGTCGGACGTGTGAAAGAAGTTTGGCAGCGGAAGGAAACCGATGGATGCATTCAACTTCGTCTGGATGTGTTCTGATCGCACACCACTAACTGCTATCTCTGCTGCAGATGCGGGACGTCATCAAGACTGAAGAGCTCGACATTCCTGAGGGGGTTGAAGTCAGCGTCAAGTCCCGCCTCATTACTGTGAAGGGCCCCCGGGGAACGTTGACGAAGAATGTCCGTCACATTGACATGGACATCCGGTTGTTGAAGGGCAAGACGAACAAGGTCACTCTTGCAGTATGGCAGGGAGGCAGGAAGCACGTCGCCTGCCTGCGGACAATCAGAAGTTTGATTGTGAACATGATTACTGGTGTCACCAAGGTGCGTGCTCTCATGATATTCTCAGTTTTAGGTCACATACAACGTTCTCGTGCTTTAGGGCTTCCAATACAAGATGCGCGCTGTATATGCCCATTTCCCCATCAATTGCATAATCCAGGACAGTGGTGCTGCTCTTGAGATCCGTAATTTCTTGGGCGAGAAGGTTACTTCATCCCACTTTACAGTGCTCGCTCATACTGAAGCACGACTCAGATTGTGAGGCACGTGAACATGCTGGAGGGCGTCACCGTTTCTGAGTCAAAAGCGCAAAAGGATGAGCTGATCCTGGAGGGGACGGACATCCAGAACGTGTCTCAGTCCGGTTCGTGTACACGTTGTTCCGAATGGTCGTCGTGCTAACAAGTTGTCTGTTCCAGCGGCATCGATTCAGGGTGTATGCCGTGTACGGAACAAGGATATCCGTAAGTTCTTGGACGGCATCTACGTTTCGGAGAAGAGTACCATCGCGCAGGAGTGATGGGTGGTCACTGGCTGCATTGTGTTATTATGTTCATCTCGCTCAAAAGTTGCATGTTATCATCCTTGCTATGACCACAATATGATGCTTTCATGTCAACGGCATTATATGATCTATTCAAGATATCCGAAGAAAATACGTATTATCGGAACAAGCATCAAGGAATAAAGGGAATCTTAGTGCCAACAGCACTCCTGTATCTACGATAATCATCACCAAAGAACCGTATCAGCGATACTTCTTCCGCTGTGAACATGTGTTAGTCCATGACAACATGCAAAATTTGAAAACGCACACTTGATCCTGTAATAGAAGAATCTCCACAACACGACCATGAAAAACAAGAAACTAACAGGGTTCTGGAGTACGAGTTGAGTGCCCAGCGCCCAGTAGAAGAACCCAGTGTACGAAGGATGTCGGAACCATCTACGTAATGTGATGATCAAAATTTATGCATGCTGCAAAATATTCATTTACACTTACTTGTAGATACCATTAGTCACAAGAACATGAGATTCAAGTTTACGATGCGCAACGGCATGGGAGAAGTTCGACCCCGCATGTATCATGGCAATAGATCTGAGTGTTTGTCCTAGAGCTGACAACACAATACCTTGAAATAGTTCAGTTCCTGTTCTGCATTTGCCCAGCAATCAACTCACCAGCACTAGAAACATAAGCATGACTCTTGAACGATGGTTTGAAGTAGAGTGTTATGAGGTACTCGAGCAGCGCAACGCTATGCGCAACGTGATATAAAGCTCCGTTCTCTAAGAGAAAGGCTGAACAATCCCTGAGCTGATAATATAAATGAATGACATTGATTCTTACAATCAATGCTACATTTCTCTGGATTCCATCCAGCTGTGACTGCGAATTCTCCCCAGTGAAAGGCAGACCATGCAGCAAGGAAGAATCCCAGCTGGTAAGTAGACCACCAGGACCCTTCGAAACCGCCAGTGATGAAGAGGAGAAGTCCGAAGGAGAATAGGGCCCCCAGTAAGAACGAAGTGGTTGATGCTGCTAACGGTGTATTTGGGATGACGCCGCGAGCGTATGGGGCCACGTCTACGGGAATTGTATATAGTGGATTTGGGCTCGCTGTTGTTCGCTGGCGAAGACGTTGGTCGAAGCCATCCATGTCAATCTCTGGACGAGTAGACATTGAGATATTACCGAAGGAGACATTTTGCAGAACAATAACATGCAGTCAAGGACTCAAACGTTGTTTGCGCATGTTGGTCTTACTTGATTTCATGTAGATCTCGATTCGACTCTCTCGACGACGGTGAGGACTCGGTGCAGGCTGCATAGACAAAGGGGGCTTTTGCTATCCTGCAGTGCGTCCGCACAGTAAGTCAGACGTCGAACATGATTCTACGTCTATGCTCCTTCAAGCGCTGCCATGATTTATCGAGAATACTAATTACCTACCGCCAACTAGCCACAGCAGTTCAGGATGATCCATCCAGAATCCGTAACATGGCTTTAGTGGCTCATATAGGTATGTTCGCAATTTGGGAGACATGTTGCATTGACCAAGTGCTCTCCATTAGATTCTGGGAAGACGACCTTGACTGAGTCCATACTTCTCCAGTCATCTTACCTCTCTTCTGCTGGTTCGGTGGACACAGGCAGTACGATCACGGACTTCCTACCGGCGGAACGTGAACGAGGTATCACCATACAGTCAGCTAGTATCCCTGTGAAATGGAAAGATTGGACTTTCAACCTGATTGACACTCCCGGTCATGCTGACTTCGGAATGGAGGTCGAAAGTGCAAGTCGAGTAGTCGACGGGGCCGTTGTCCTCATTGATTCTGTTGAAGGTGTGGAGGCGCAGACTAAGGGCGTTTGGCGACAGTTGGATAGGTAAGTAGTTGTACCTAGGTGAGGAACATCTGGGCCTCTCGTGACTGGCTCATTTATGCATAGCTGTTCACAGATATAATGTGCGGTCACGAATCATGTTTTTCAACAAGCTCGATCGAGCGGGTGCATCTTTTTGTTCCTCAATGCTATCGTTGTTGTCCAACCGACTTCATTCCAAGCCGATGGTGTTGGCCTTGCCAATTGCTTCCTTCAATCCCGAGGATTACGCTCGGGCGGAACCTGGTGTGGAAGGTCTTGTCGATCTCGTCAACTGGGAGCTGTGGAAATGGAATGAACAAGGGGAATCCTCCAGACATTCGCTGGCTCGTAATGTAGAGGACTTCAACCGGACGGGACTCCTACCTGCTTCACATCCTCTTTTACCTCATCTACTACCAGCTCGCACCAGTCTTCTTGAAAACCTTTCTATGTTCTCGGAAGATCTCATGGAGATGTTGCTCAACTCGTCTTCCGAATCGGCAGGCTATCTTGACATCGGTTCTGATTCGATCATGCCTCATCTTCGTGCCGCTACTCTTCGAAACGATATTTTACCCGTTCTCTGTGGCTCCGCGTTCAAACATGTCGGGACAGAACTGCTCATGAACTATGTCGGAGAGCTCTTGCCCAATCCTCTGGATGTTGGTGACGGTACTCCATCATCGAATGCACCACTCCGCATGCTTGCATGGAAAGTGGGCTGGGACAAACGGAAAGGTTGGATGACCTTTGTCAGGGTTTATTCCGGTAAGTCATTTCGATATGCAAAATGGATACAACTGAAGTCGCACAGGTACACTGAAGAGTCAGAGCGCGATCTTCAACGCCACTCGCAATCAGCGCGAAAAAGCCTCAAAGCTTCTACTGCTGTATGCTTCGGAAGCCGAGGAAGTTAACAGTCTTCCCTTCGGTTCGGTTGGAGTTATCCTGGGTTTGAAGTACACTCGCACTGGAGATACGCTCGTTTCGACCAAGGACGCTGCAGAATCGTCATCTCTACGAGACATTGTACCGCCCCCAGCAGTCATATCCGCGTCCGTGGTGCCGCAATCCCATTCCGACCTCGAGCCTGTGGAGAAGGCTCTCAATTCACTTGCACGAACCGACCCGTCTGTGCGCGTTGAAATGCTGGAGGGGCAGATGCTGGTGCACGGCCTAGGTTCGCTCCATCTCGAGATCGTCGAAAACCGCCTCAGAGACGAATGGAAAGTCGACTTCGAGTTTGGCAAACGACGGGTCAGCTACCGTGAGGGATTCGGCTCCGGAGATGTGTCCTCCGTTAGCGACAAGTGGACCACAGACATCGGCGGAAAAAGTGTGGCGGTCACCGTTGGCTTGTCCGTCAGGGCTCTTAGGGACGATGAGCACGGAGATCCATCTTGGGACGGTAACATCGTCCTCGGCAGGGACGGTAAACCGTTGCGATCTCCCGAATCCTATACGAACCTAGCGGATCCTCTGGGAAATGTTGCACGCGGACTGGCCAGCACACTTTCAAATTCCCCAAACTCGGCGCTACCGCTTTCACACCTCTATGTCAAGTTAGACATGTACCGATGCCCTCTGGAGGCCCCGCCGGCTGTCCTTGCAGGGGCCAGTGCGGTCATATTGCGCAATATCGTCCGCCAAGCAGGTATAGGCCCAATTATGGAACCCTACATCCGTCTGAAAATTACTGTCAACGAGGACGCGATTGGGAAAGTCGTCAAGGACTTGACAGAACATGGCGGTGAGGTGCTCGACTTGGCGTCCAGCGCAGATGGCCCAGGAGAAGGAGAAGACGGCGTCGAGCCATATCCTCAAGACGGGGTATATATCCCGCCACAATGGCTTTCTCCATCCACAGGAAGACCATCCCCTGGAGGGTCAACGTCTACGCGACTCAGAAGATCTGTACATGCGGTCGCACCATTGAGCCAGATGCTGGACTATTCGAACCGGCTACGTGCTCTCTCGGGGGGCCACGGTATTTTTGAAATGCAGAATGCTGGGTTCAAGGAGGTGTCGTCAGCAAGACAGATAGAGATCCTTAGAGAGATTGGCAAGGCATGAGGTCGCAGACTCACTGTCAACATTGTTGTCCTTAGTCCATTTGTATTTGAAACGTCTCATATCTATAACAATTCTCTCATCTCGTCTGCGTCTCCAAAGAATACTGCACCATCTATTTCGTCGTCATCTTCGGCTGCCCCCGCAGCGTGCTCGCCAACAGACCTGAGGATCTGGCTGAACTGCATCATTCCGCCATCATCACTGTCACTATCCTCTCCGGAAGGGACCTCGTTGAACAGGGGTACTCGCGGTAGCATGCGGCGTTGCGGCGGCAGTGCAGGCGCAGGCGTCTCGCCCCTCTCGTCGAAATCGGGTAGGAAGAGTGGTGTGCGCTCTCTCCGTGCCGCCACACCACTGGGAATGAAGTCAGCTGGCGCAATGCTGGGCGCGCGCGGTGCGATGAGCCCGGTGGGGGCGAGTGAGGGCGCCCTTGACGCGGGCCGGATTGGGGGGTAAGGCTCAACGATCACGCACAAACAGCGGTCGTGGATGTTGAACCCGCGGTATCGTAGCTCCAAGATCGGTTTAGGCTTGACATCTTCGTCTTCGTCTGCTTCGAACGCAGGTGCGGTCTCGTCGGGCTCCAGTTCGATGGCGCTCTCGCGGTCAGCGCCCGTGGATGCGACGGCGGCCATTGAGCTCGGGGGAGCGGCCTTATTGGCTAGTGAGGGCTCTGAGTCCTCGTGCTTTACAGTGACTGGTATCGTATCATCGGTTTGGTCCATAGCGATGAGACTAGGATCGTCTAGCCCAACGTTTGTGGACGTAAGTGCCGCGTCGTTCGTAGCCTGCATATCAGTGGCTAGATCTACAATGGGATCGGCCATGTCCACATCGTCGTCCACATCTTTTGACATTTCTTCGTCTATGTCTTCACGGTAGCCTCCAGCAACGAGGTTTCTGGCTCTTGCGGACCGCCGCGGAGCGGCAGGTGTAATGCTGACATCAATATTGACGTCTTCGTCGCTGGAGATGGATATTGCTTCATCTTCATCCTCAATGGCCCGTTGTTTTCCTTTCCCCTTCGTTTTGCGTTTCTTGCTCGCTTTCGGGGCTGCATCCTTTTTCAAAGCTCGCTTCTTCCGCTTCTCCGCACGTTGAGGCTGCGGCTGTGGCGGAGACTTGGACCTGGACAATTGTTTTGGGGGGTTAGGAGCCGCTACGAAATGCCGAGTCTATAGCCGCAGATATAAGCACACATCATCCACATCCATCCTTCGCTCACCTTGACGAGAACAGCGTGAGGCTCCGTTTTGCGCAGGAAGTATCCGAATTGGTACGTATCTATCTCGTTGCAAGCGTAAGTGAAGAGGCCGCAGAGCCCGCGAAGTCATGTCCTCACCGCCTCGATGTACGTCCAGGCTCCCGCGCTTCGCATTCGCAGGACCTCCGGGACCAAGTTGCGCATCGGCCTCTTCCCTTAGTTTGGGGAGGATCCTGAGGCAGGTCGTCAGCGGCAGCGTGCAGGCTGGTTCGGAACTCAGAGACTGACAGCGGGCGCAGGTCCGCGAGGACGTGCTGCAGGACCCTGTCGGACATCCATTCGACGTGTCTCTCATCTAGATACAGCTTTGGGCACGGCTCATGTATTCTGGGCTTGTGGGAGCAGGAGATAGGCCGACTCACGTAGAGGGGAGCACCGTCGTTGCTGAGATGCGCAAATAGTATGCGTTGCGCGTACGAAAACCCATTTCGCGCGGTTCTTGGGAATGGAGAACGGCTGAATTATGCTTATAAGCAACGAAGGGGTGGATAGAAAGTTTGGCGATCAACTGGACGCGTCTCTCGTGACTAACGCGACTCATCACGTGCATCCGTCGCGAAATAACTTCACGTAGCAAAAACACTCGCTATGATTGGAAGCACTGCGAAAGACTACAGATTCCGTATATGTGATCAGCTATCGTACAAATACGCCTTTCCTGACTTAGATAGTCCAAATAAATGTCCTCCGAATACTTACTGCCTAAAGCGGGTCCTCAGATGGCACGTCGGGACCAGAAATGACGGCCTTGATGACGGGTTTACCGTCGGGACTCTTCCCCGCGCGGGTGGTCTGGAATGCCTCGATCGCATCTTTGAAGGCGAACCTGTGGGTGACCAGGGGCTTAAGGTCGATCTTGCCCGCGGCGACGAGGCCAATGGCGAGTTGGTAATCGCCGGGCTGTATGAAAAAGGGTCGTCATTGATGTGCGCGCGAGTGCTGTGTGGAGGGGTACTCACACCATACCGGAAGGAGCCTTTGAAGTTGAGCTCCTTTACCAACAGGGTGGTGACCGGAATGACGATTTCAGCAGCGCCCATGCCGACCTGTAGAGAACCATCAGCATGCCGCATCACGCACATCGACGGCAGGAGACATACCTGCACGAAGGTGCCGCCTTGCTTGGCGATCAGAATACCAGTCTGTATCGACACCTCCGCGCCGCTCGCGTCGACGACCAGGTCGATCGACTTCGGGCCGCGCTCCTCGATTCCGAGCGTCTGCATCATGATATTCGCGTTTCGCTCCGAGTACGCAAGGCGCGGCTCTCCGGGCTGGAGCGGGGACGGGGTGTATGTCTCCGTCGCGGCGAAGCCCCGCGCGAACTCGAGACGACTTGGGACGATGTCGACGGCAATGATACGCCGAGCGCCGAGCGCCTTTGCGACGGCCATGCATAGGAGGCCGACCGGACCCGCGCCAAAGATGACCACGGACTGGTTCGCGCGCAGTTGCGCAATGTTCGACACGGAGTGGACTGCAACAGAAAGGGGCTCCATCTTACAGGGTGGTACAGCGCGTCAGAATTCGCTCCATCGAAGAATTGATGAGATTTACCATGGCGCCGTCCTCGAGCGTGAGGTCGTTGGGGAGTACATAACAGAGGTCTGCGGGGATGCGGTAGTATCGCGCTAAGGTTCCATCATACGGAGGAGTGGCGGCGAACACGATGTCGGGACACAGCTTGATATAAGTGTGAGACGAATACGACGCTGAGGCAGGGAACGGTCGACATACTTCATAGCGACCGCGCTTGCAATCGTCGCAGACACGGCACGTAGCCCCAGGCTCCATCGCGACACGGTCGCCAACTTTGAGGTTCTTGACCTTTGGTCCGACTTACATGTTGCTAATGAGAGACTGAATGTGGAGAGGTGCAAAAGATGTGTAGCACCTTTTGATACGATTCCAGACGACTCGTGTCCGAGAACCTATATGACAGGGGATCAGATGCCCCATGATTTCCAGTGGAACGAAGAGACATACCATCGGCTTCTCGACGACAAAGCTGCCGATACGGCCAGCAACAGGTAGTGGACATCGGAGCCACAGATGCCTGGAGTTGAGTGATATCAGCCTGTGGCAATGTGTTGATTGCGGGTGAATGGAACGAACCAGTCTTTTTCACCTCAACCAAGACTTCATCATCGGTGACTGAAAAATAATCACGAAGTTAGTCGCACCAGTTAATTGCTGTTAGCATTGGGTGGCTGGAGATCTCACCTTCGGGAATGGGTCGCTCCTCGTAGACAACATCCTCGATGCCGCGCAAAACAAAGGACGGGTTATCGGACATCAGGGATATCAGGGATGAATGGATAATAATCTATGGGAAGAGGGTCACGAAGCTGCCAGCTCCGTACTCGCTGGCTATTTGAAGGATCGAGGAGAAACAACGGAGTGGCCCGGTCCGGGGTGCGCTGTGTCTGGACCTTGCTCATCTGACAAAAGCGATAGCTGGTCATGACATAGCAGGCCATGATATATAGCCCGTGGCATAGCGATTTGTGCTCTCGTCTTGCGGGAAAATGCCTGGCGGTGCTGCGACGTAACAGCAATATTTCGGCGAGGTCTTTTTATGGTGCTCATTGCACCTTATTTGGTAATCAGATCTTCATTGGATAACGGGTACTTACAACTCTTAACTCTATGCAATTTCATGTTATTTGATACACGGGGTAAGCGTAAGGTCGTCTGTCAGATGGCGCCATGGCCCAGGCTATTCGGTGATTGTACGACAACGCGTCATTCGAAGTATCTGCTCGGACCAATCATGCCAACTTGGACATCCCTTGAAGCGCAGAGAATTTTCTTGTCAAACATGGAGGACACGATAAAACCACCGAGTGAGAACATACTGCTCGCCTGGGACCATCTTATTTTTCCACACGGTGGCTCAGATTCAGACGTTATTCGCTCTGGAGTATGCTTTACTACTCGAGATCAGAGTACTTCGACTGCAGGGTGCATTTACGAGGATCGATAAAGGTTCTGATCGTCTTGATGAGGATAAGTAGGCCGCGTCTTATGTAATGCCTAGCGCTCACGCCATTCTATAAAATTATCTTCCCTCCAAACGTTCCATCTGCCCATCCCCCCTCCTTCATTCACCATCCTTCTCCGAATCCTTAAACCTCTTACAATGGTTGCTTCCAGCGTTCTCGGTTTCCCTCGTATCGGTACGTTGTTTCATAACTTCCGTTTGCGAGGCCGCCCCTGAAATGCTTTAATCCTGTGTTAGGTGCAAACCGTGAGGTGAAGAAGGCCGTTGAGGCTTACTGGGCTGGCAAAATCTCCGCAGAGGAGCTGAACAAGGCCGCTGCTGATGTCAAGAAGGCATGCTGGACCAGCCTCAAGGAGAGAGGCGTTGACTTGATTCCCAGGTCCTTCACATTTTCTACTGCTGTTTAATACCCTCGACTGAGTATAT
The DNA here is from genome assembly GCA_001683735.1 of Grifola frondosa. Taxonomy (NCBI): domain Eukaryota; kingdom Fungi; phylum Basidiomycota; class Agaricomycetes; order Polyporales; family Grifolaceae; genus Grifola; species Grifola frondosa. The sequence goes on from LUGG01000014.1 coordinate 1,070,055, forward strand.
TCTTGTTCAGCGGTGACTTCACTCTCTATGACCATGTTCTGGATCACTCTGCGGCATTCAATGTCATCCCCAAACGCTACTTGGGCAAGAACCTGTCTCCCCTCGATGTCTACTTTGCCATGGGCCGTGGACGTCAGGCTGATGGTGTCGACGTCCCCGCATCGGAAATGAAGAAATGGTACGATGCACTCCTTTCTTCAAACCCATCACGCAATCTCGTATAAGCGCACATACATTGACGCTAATTGCCCCATGACCTCGACAGGTTCGACTCGAACTACCACTTCGTCGTGCCGGAGTTCTCCGAGGAGACCGACTTCCAGCTCAACTTCAACAAGGCTGTTGAGGAGTACAATGAGGCCAAGGCCCTAGGCATCAACACCCGCCCCGTTGTCCTTGGGCCTGTCACTTTCCTCGCCCTCGGCAAGGCTGCGAAGGAGGCCAAGCCTGGCTTTGAGCCCATCTCTCTGCTCCCCAAGCTGCTCCCGGTCTACAAGACGCTCCTCGCCTCGCTGAAGGAGGCTGGCGCCGACTGGGTGCAGATTGATGAGCCTGTCCTCGTCCTCGACTCCGCTGCCTACCTCGAGAAGCAGTTCATCTCCGCTTACACTGAGCTCGCGCCCGTCTCCCCCAAGATCATGCTGACCACATACTATGGCCGCCTCGACACTAACCTCAGCTTCGTCGTCAAGCTCCCCGTGGCCGGTCTCCACATCGATCTCGACCGTGCCCCTGCCCAACTCGATGAGGTTGTCGCAGCGGTGAAGCCCACCAACCTCGTCCTCTCGCTTGGTGTCGTCTCTGGCCGCAACATCTGGAAGACCGACTTCCAGGCTGCGCTAAAGTTCGGCGAGAAGGCCGTTTCTGCGCTCGGTAAGGACCGTGTCGTTATTGCCACCTCGTCTTCACTCCTCCACACTCCCGTCACGCTCGCCGCGGAGACCAAGCTTACGCCTGAGCAGAAGGACTGGTTCTCGTTCGCCCTTGAGAAGGCCAGTGAGGTGTCCGTCATCGCTGCGGCGCTTTCTGGCTCCCAGGACGCGAAGGTTGCTGAGGCGCTCGAGGCTAACAGGGCTTCTATTGCGAAGCGCCGTGCGTTCGAGCACAATTCCGACGATGCCGTGAGGAAGCGCGTTGCTGCGATCACCCCCGACATGCTCGAGCGCAAGAGCCCCTTCTCCGTCCGCAAGGAGGTGCAGAAGAAGGTTCTCAACCTTCCCAAGTTCCCTACCACTACCATTGGTTCTTTCCCTGTAAGCATCCTGTATATCACCAGGCATGCGTTCACTCATAGATTGTACAATAGCAAACCAAGGAGATCCGTCAAGCACGTGCTAAGCTCAACAAGAAGGAGATCACCGTGGCCGAGTACGAGGAGTTCATCAAGAAGGAGATCGAGACCGTCGTCCGCTTCCAGGAGAAGATTGGTCTCGACCTCCTTGTCCACGGCGAGCCCGAGCGCAATGACATGGTGCAATACTTCGGTGAGCAGCTCGAAGGTTTCGTCTTCACGCAGAATGGTTGGGTGCAGAGCTATGGCTCTCGGTAGGTGACATTCACTCCTCGCGAAGGCTACTAGCTCACGCGTTACCTTCAGTTACGTTCGTCCTCCCATTGTCGTCTCCGATGTCAGCCGCCCTCGCCCCATGACTATACGCTGGAGCAGCTACGCGCAGAGCCTCACCGACAAGCCCATGAAGGGCATGTTGACTGGCCCTGTCACCATCCTTAACTGGTCGTTCCCCCGTGCCGACGTCTCCCGTGAGCTCCAGTGCAAGCAGCTCGCCCTTGCGCTTCGCGATGAGGTTATCGACCTCGAGAAGGCGGGCATAAAGGCCGTTCAGGTCGACGAGCCCGCTCTCCGTGAGGGTGTAAGTGTTAACCTCCTGTGCACTGTTACAACCACTTATATGCGGTATCTGTAGCTGCCGCTCCGCAAAGCCGACTGGGAGCCGTACCTCAACTGGGCGCTGCCCTCGTTCAAGATCGCGACCGCGGGCGTGTCCGACGCGCTCCAGACGCACTCGCACTTCTGCTACTCCGACTTCGACGACATCTTCCCGTCGATCCAGGCGCTCGACGCGGACGTCATCTCCATTGAGGCGTCCAAGAGCGACATGAAGCTGCTCAACACGTTCAAGCACTACGGCTACTCGAACCAGATCGGGCCCGGCGTGTACGACATCCACTCGCCCCGTGTCCCCAGCGAGCAGGAGATCAAAGACCGCCTCAAGGACATGCTCGCCATTCTCCCCGACTCGCTTTTGTTCGTCAACCCTGTACGTGTTGTGGTTGGCTTCCACCCGATCACATGCTCACACCCAGATATCTAGGACTGTGGTCTTAAGACCCGTGGTTGGAAAGAGACCGAGGGTGCGTATTCTGATGCCATGTGGTATTGCTCCAGTTCTAACCATCACCTGTTATTCAGCGTCCCTCCAGAACCTCGTCGCCGCCGCTCGCTGGGCCCGTCAGGCTTAGATCGCGACTCCTTTGCGCTTCAACAGCGCCCGCGTTACGGTTAACTTATCAGCGCACTCTCAACGAGTTGTGCTGTAGTATTGACCTAGGGTAGTTGTGTTGTGGCGATATGTAAGCAGTAGATGGGCCGTCGCTGCCAGTCTGGACGCCCGAAAAAAATACGACAGCTGCATGCAGGTGTCGTTGGGCAGGTCAGTGGGACTCGGGCCTGGGGGCTCATCGGATGCAACGGCGTCCGCGCGTAGTATGCAGCATGTAGACATGTTCGTAGCAGTGTTCGGATTTCAACAATCCTGGAGAAGACGCTTCAACGGCGTGTATGATGACAATAACAATAGTCGTGTATGATGGTATTAGTGCGAATGCAACAAGGGTGGAAGATCATGGGGAACTTCCCAGAAGGTGAGGTGCCAGAAACCCAAGAAAACATGTTATACAAAACCGACACCGAACATGTATGTAAAGTCATATATCATCTTATGACGTCCGCAACCTGCGGGACAATCATCTCGTCCGCTAGAGGGATCGATGTCACAGAAGCCCGCTCCGGAGGTATCTTCTCTCCAGCAAAGTCGCTACCCTGACTGGGAGACTGCTGCTGTCGCATTATTGGTGTCGATTGCGTGGCATTTAGCACAGCTGCCATCGTCGAGGAATTTCCTCCGGTGACCACAGTAGACGGATGTTCTGGCGAACGCTCCATGTCGAGGGCCACACGCAGGCGATCTTCCACTTGCTGCGTCCGCCTCGTCTTCCGCCCGCCCCAATATATGTAGAACCCTGCTAGAATGCCGGCGATCTAGACACATAAGTCAGTTTCCGATTTGAAAGGAGCGGAGATGGGACTCACAAATGCTGCAGGTAGTGTTGTGGCTGTCGTCCATGCCGGTCGCTGAAATCTGGTAGGGTTGAACATGTCAGAATGGCAAAGCGGTTAGGCGGGCCATCGGCGACCTACCTGTCAAGCCCCCACATGGTGCCACTCAGCAGGCACTATAAAAGGATTATGAGTTGAGCCTCAACCTGACGAGTTGCGTAACAACTCACCTGGAAGAACGAATTGAGGTCGTTGAGGATACATATCCAAACCGCTAGACTACTCCGCATCAGTTGACTATATGCAAGTGCGTATGGAAAGCTCACTTGATAGGAAATGCCTGCAGTCACAGCGATAAGTTAGCACTTAGGAACATGATTGCGGCTTATAGAACATACTCGATGTGTTTCTGTTCCATGTGGCCGATACCACGTCTGAGACCCCCTGAATTTGTGCTGTTCTTCACGAGATGGCGTTAGACTAGACACTATGTATCAATCGCATTATACTCACGGTAGTGAAGGTCAATCTGTTCATCCTCCGTCAACACATGGACATAGTTGGGGTCGTATATAGGATCGGGCAAGTCGTCCGCATCGTACAGCTCTGGAAGACCCGCTTTCTGACGCAGCTTTGCAATCCGACGTTTATAGTGCCATATCTTGAAAACCCCTACGGCGAGCGATTAGGATCTAGTGTGGTAAAGAATGAAGCGGATATACTGTATGTATCCATAACGCGAAAGGGTATGAACCCAATACTAGTTGCTGTGAATAAACCTAACGATAGAACGTGAGCAGAGGCATGGCATAGTAAACTGATGCCTTACCAGTCTCTACTTGTTGGCACAGCTCTACCCAAAAGCCTTTGTGTTTTCATTGTGTAAATTGATAAACTTGGCCAGAAAGAAGACGATACCAGTGCCCCAAAATACTTGAAACGGCTAGAGTCAACAAGTAACCTCGATGACCTAACGGCCAGCTCACCGACAAGAAAACCATAAATCGCTGCGACGAACTGAGTGAAAAAAAAAATTAGCGACTGATATTCATATATTACTGCCGCTACTCAGTACTCACACCAGGGCTTCGGCAAAAGAACAAGATTAGCTCAACGTGAACATACGTCGGGAAAACCAAACATACGAGTCTTAACAAATGACCACACCCCTTGCATCACGCGTCTGAATTTGTCGCGTTTTCTGAGCACGTCCTCAACATGCTGATCAAGAGCATCCTCGTGTGGTGCATTTGTATGTTTTCCCTTCTCTGGATCCTCCTTGCCCGCTGGTAATTGGGGCGTTCGTGTAGAACCACCACCGGTTTGCGGGAATAAAAAGACAAGGGAGGTCTACGAAGGAGGACCTTCAATTAAACCATAGGTATAGACTGTGAGCACAACACTCCCCTACATTACGATTGAGTTCGCCGCGTTAGTCAAAGTAGAGACTGTGGCTATTTGAGGATCTGTCTGGCTTGATGAATAAGGGTAACACAGTCGAGAAAATAAAACACACCGATTACATCCAGGTGCTCGACAATATCATCGTTATGATGTATTTCATCCAGAAAGTCTTGGTGTATGTCCGAGTTGGGTAGACTATGAGCACTGCCAATGCGACCGGGCTCTCCGGGTGATGGTTTGAGGACTTCTGCCTGTTGTCCCTCTATAGACACCATGGCCGAGTTGCAGCGACGACGCATATATGGATAATTTCGGCCAGGATCAGACGAGCCGAACGGATCCTGATCTCGTTCTCTATTCGAAGAGAAGGGTATTCTCCTGGTAGTGGACATTATGTGCCGTGAAACTTTGCTCGGTACGCTCGATCTGCGCAATGTAGGACGGGAAATATCTTCAGGATCACTAGAGGTCGATGCGCGTGGGGAATTCCCTGGAACCTGAGCAGCAGGGGGAGCTTGAGGAGGCTGGGGTGTGGATGAGGAGAATAATCCTGCCAAGGAGCGAGACCATTGACTGGGTTGGTCTGCATCCTGGAGGTAGGTATAGCCTTTCTTCACTCTAACTGAGGGCATGGGAGAGGAGAGGGACAGAGGGACACATGGGCCAATTCACTTCATGTTTGTTCGCTGAGTTCATGAAGTCATGGCGCTAAATTGTGCGACCTGACGCAGGCACCACAAGGCGCTAACGCTTCAATTGCTCTTCCGCATATTCACAGATAACAATATTACATATCCAATATTACATGAATTTTTGTTACACCGGCCCTTCGAATGCATGCTCCTGACGACTGACCGGCGAAGAGGTGGTCTGAAGAATTCAAATGAGCTCAAATGAAACTGATACTAGTGTTTGTAGGACAGGGCTCACACTCCCAGACGTATCTGAATCCACGCTCTCCCTCTGATTTGCATGTCGTCGCTTGAACAGACTGATCATTCGAGGCCGCCGCACACCTCGGGATTTGTTCAGATCAGGCATTGACTCCGGTTCGCCAGTAAGATACGGTAACACCGCTGGTTCTGGAGTGGCAGATGAGCTACGTGGTTCCTTCGGCGATACGTTCTGTGGGGAGTCCTCCGAAGACGTAGTATCACGACCTGTCGAGCTCCTGCTCGATAGTATCCGTGTGGGACCGAATCGACCATGCCGCTCGTGCGTTTGATGACCTTTCGAAGCGATCCACTTGGTCTTGGTGATTAATTCGCGGGCAACAGGAAGAACAGGGACAAGTGGTTGCTGGAAGGCAACTTTGACCCAGCCTCGCCAATTACGGCCGGAAGGAATGAACTGATCGACCAACTCTTCGAACTAATCGAATGTCACAATATGATCATGGAAAGGACGAAATAAAGCACGTACACTCCACGTCTGATTGCGATACTCCAGATCTCGGGTGCGGATACGGGCATTGCGACATAGGAAAGAATCCTCTTTCATGATGCTAAGCAACAGATGCAGACTGCCACGCATACTTCAGAATTCAAAGTCAATAACAGATATCCAATTACCTACCTAGCAACCTTCACCCTCACAAACGTCTTCTGAGATGCACGAGTCTTCATCTCAGCAGCGTCATCGACTTCCTTACGCCAGCGGTCCCGTGAGTCCTGTGTATTCCTCAAGACCGGCGAGTGCGATGGCTTGGCCAATATTGCGAGCGTGTCTGTTGAATGTGTCTTGTGGAGCCTCGGTACTTGCAGCGAATCTTGCCTCGCCGAATTCCGCAAGTCGGTGAAAGACCTTGAAGCTCCCAACTTGCGCAGGGGAGATGGAAGAGTAAGAGACTGAGTATCTAGCGACCTCCGCGGTCGCTGTGGGAGATCGAAGGAAGCATGCCTTGGTGAGCCATAAATGATCTTTGGGACCTCCTCAGCAGGTTGCGACAGCTCGTCAGGAATATCGAATGATTCCGGCTCCTGCGTCACTTGCTGTCTGTTCCGACGTGCGGGCCAAACGTACTCCATGATCTTCCGTCCGACCCTAGTGTCTATCTGCAGACGCATTGGATGCAGCATCAACTCGAAGGTTTCGTAGATAGTGATTCCTCCAACAGGTGGCAAAACCGTCCAGTCCGAAACAAGGAATAGCTTCCGCTATAGATTGGTAAGTTACAAGTATGATATCGTGGCAATACAAGTCATATACCTTCACCAAAGGATGAGTTGATGGCTCATCGTACTTGGACAATATCTCGGTCCAATCGGCGTCAGCTGCGCCGTCAAACGCTTGTAGGTCTCCTACAGCCAACTTGTTCACTGTAGAACTGTCGTGTCGATTGAGCCAGTAAAAATCGATGTTGCGGACAGCAAGCTTTGCCAAAAGCTGGTCATGGCGATCAAGCATCCTCCACGACACCTCGTTGGACGACGCGTGGAGAAGAAGAGCCGACTTCTGATCGGAGTGCTCACCAATCTTATCTTGAGCCAGCTTGATAGCGTCGAAGGTAAGATTGAGCTCCTCTACGAGGAAGAGAATGTGGGCGTCGATCTTGAGCAACTCGATTTGCCCTGGTTCTCCGAAACTGCGCAGCTTTTGTTCTGCACCCCACTTCGTCTCGAGCGCGTGTCTGAGGCGCTGTTGCATGTTGGTTACGACATCGGCAGCGGATGCGAGGTTCGTGAAGTCGTAACTGAACAGCATCTTTTCCAGCTTCTCAGATCGAGCCTTTAGTGCAACGTCAGAATACAGAACGAGGTCGGTGACAATATTGGAGATGGCTTGGAAATGTCTGTCGTTAGCTGATATCGTGAACCGAGGAACATGTAACCGTATAAGATCCTATGACCAAATATTAGCTGAGCATTCGTAGTACGAGCGGTGAATACCGACGGTCTGATTCTGTAAGTGGTGCTGTTGACCCTGTGTAACTGAAGTAACGTTGTTCCGCAAACGAAGGCGGTTGAATTTGTCATACTGGAACGTAGCGTCCGTTTGCGGGACGAGTCGATCAAACGCGCTGTTCTCACACCGCAAATCGATCAATACCTCCAGTGGCACATACCCTTCTCCTGACGTATTCGTTGCCGACGGAGAGAACGTCTGAAGGCCATTTAACCATGCAAAGTTGCTGGACGGGATACAATCAGTCGTTTACTCGCTGTTAGGTGCTTAGGCAACTCTCACCGTGTCATTACTTTGCCACTGACGGGGTCATCAGCATTAGAGTCGTCCATGATCGCGTACGCTTTCAGCTTCCCTTGGACGGCTGCCAGGATACAGACCGATTCTGTACTTGCCTCGCTTCGCAACACCACCTGCGGCTTTAGCAGGAGGCAAAAATGACTTTTTCTGAGGGAAACACCGTCCGACCATCCCTGTAGCGGATCGAGCGAGGCAGGAGAATCCGATAATGGTTTGGGTGAGACCTCAAAAGAGGAACTCGATCTATCGCTGCCAAGGAGTTTCCGAACAGCGACAGCTGCCGCTGCTTGCGCGTTTGCAGCAGGCCCTCGGCCTCGGTGTTTCTCATCATCGCGCTGGAACTCAGCAAGAGCAGCCTGAGCTTGATCGCGAATAAACTTCACCGCGCTGGAAAAGGTGTGAGCTACACGATTTGATACGCCTTGTATGAAGTATTCACCGGGTAGCCATATGATACTCAAAGCCTCGCCGGGAGCGAGAACAATAATAATACTGCATCATTATCTGTGGATCGCAGTCAGTGCTGTTCAAAATAACGAGGATCCAGGAACGGACATCACGAATAGCGTTATCCATAATTATCTGAGGGCAGTACACTTGATAAACGTTATCGAACTCCGCCCATTCTTCTGGAGAGACTGAATCGGCAGGCATGTAATAATTTTGACTGCCATGACTTGAAGCATGCGATGCGGCATCCACTGCACGCAACTGAGAAATATAACTCTGCAATAGCGAGATCATTCTTGGAAGATCATTTGAACCATCGCTTGTCCGCTATTTTAGGAGAATATCATAGTAAAAAGGTTGGTCGTCAGCCTAACGAAGATGAATATTACTCGCCTCATTCTCTGATCGCGAATCGAAGACATCCGCATGCCTTGAGGTCTTGCAGCTCTCGCGGCGTCAAGCGTCTTTTGTTGTAACTCCTTCACACGTGCAGACGCTAGATCAATCTGTATCTGTGAGACCGCTGTCCACGGTATAAGTCTTGGATATCACATCATAGAAAAATGTAACTCACAAGGCTCTTTCCCAAGGAAACAGACATGGGTATCTTCTGCGCCGAACTTACTGCATTCCGTCTGACTCTCCGGTGCGCTTGGATCACGGTCAACTGTGCGTTTGAAATATGTAAACCGCGGACAAGACGCTGCAGGTAAGAGATGCACTGTTGGTTCAGTAGAAGGAAGCCAATCGTTGTCCACAAAATCGTCCAAATCGATCCAAGGGGAGCCCAAGTCAACGGGATGCAGATCATGCCGAGTTCTATATTCGCCCACGAAAGACGGAGATTCTGCAGCGACACTCTCCTTGAGGGGTTCCAAGAATACTGCGAGCATAGCACGAAGGTCCAGTCCTTTCATGACCACTTCTACCGCATAGAATGGTTTGTGATGAATCGTTTTCACGCCGCCAAGAGTCATGCGAGAGGTCTCTTGATCTCTTTGATGCATGTCTGCCTGAAATTGATTTATCAACGCCTTTACACCAATGAACGGTGTAACGCCGTCCGTCCAAGCGTCCTTCGAATTGTCGATATACGCATGAGATATGAATAGCTGAGGGACGGAGACCCGGTACTTCAGTGTGGCTAGGTGTTGTCCGAATTTGGGCGATACAGGCCGTTTTCGTGAGTACAGATTCCCTTGCCTGATAGGCAGCGACAAAACTCCATCGAAGAGAGACCACCAAGACCAGAAGTGAGCAAATACCTCAGGCGAGAGGTGAAGACTGCAGGACTGCGGACTTTTCACTCTACGCGTCCCAGACGTCAAAGAAATCGACATATGAATGAAGTCGGAGCGGAATCCGTTGTAGGAATCCTCCGTTGACTGAACGGTATTTAGTACAGAATGCAAACAGTGTCGAAACCACCCACCTTGAGCTCAGGAATCCCCACCTTGTTCTCTAACCTCACGTCGTAATGAGGCCTGAAATCGAACAAGCGGCATTGACGCTCGAAGGCCTTTCCAGTACAACTTGGGCATTCTGGTCCACACGCTCGCTCTAAGACAAACCCAACACCAAGCAGACGCCAGAGCGGAATTTGGCGCAAACCTTTGGACACTTTCGAGCCAATTTCTTTGGAGCCGGCTTTCCTTCCCTTGGTGACTTGGATTTCTCTTGCACTCCTTCCTGTACGCTGTATGAATCCTCCACGCTAGCAATCCGGTGAACAATGAAGTTATCAGAAAATGTTAAACGTTGGTGGCTTACTTGGGTATAACCACCAGCATCGAATCGCTGACGACTTGGACGAGTTCACCCGCATCATTTGGTTGTCCAATCAGAAGTTGCGGGTGACCTGTCCAACAAAGTGCAAAGCCGGCGCCAGCCCCTTCCGTTTCATGGGGATCTCGGGAACCTGTGACCGAAATATGAGAGTCATGCAGAATATAGCAGACGCATACTCCAGACCTTTCATGTGCAGGTGGACTTCATGCTTAAAGAAGACCTTGACACGCCAATGAAATACCAACCTCAGCTAAGATGAAGGTCATTTATTCCAGCACGTCAGCCGATGGAAAGTGAATTCTGGTTATGCATTACTGTACCTTATCCCAGAACCCAATGGGAGGAGAGCTATCACGGGGAGCATGCGACAACGTATCGATGATTCGCATTAAGTCCTGGGTTGCAGCTCCATAGCTAACTCCCCATCCAAAATCGGTCACACCGCTGTCATGACACGAATTATTGGGTTAGCATAGGTCTTGACTGGCATGATCGTCTTTGGGACAGAAATGCTGAGGGGAGAGGCGCCGTGAAGACCACTATGAGGTTTCACAATTTCGCACGGAATCCACTCGACGGAATCCTCCGTTCCCATCTCCTCTGCGATGACAAGATCGGTGTCGAACTCCAGAGCGGCATTAACAGCAGTCACACTGGGTGGAATATTGGAGCAATGGAAGAGGATAGTCGCGGCATGACAGACGGAAAGAAGCCACAGTGAAGTTAATATGCATCGGAATTAGCAGCGAGAATCGTGTATCGCGTGGAGACCTCGGCCAGCGGTATGCAGGAAGTCGGGGATGGCGTTGGGCGGAAACGCCGGTGGTGATAAGTGTAATGTCAGCTCATCAAACGCCAAACGGGCCAACGGAGGGGAGGATCTGAGTGGGTTGATGAAAACTAGCTCCCGCTCGAGAACGCTCGGAGCCGGGATACTTCCCCCGAGTGCAGCAAATATGCTTCCTCACGTTCGGTCTGTTGCGACAGCGCCTTCCGATGAGCTGATTGCCAAGAATAAGCATGGACATGGGAGAGCCGCTCCCAAGCATCAGCGATGGACACGGTATGATTCGGAGTAAATTGGAAATCGGAATCCACTTCGCGGGAAGCCGAGGCCGCGGTAGGAGATTCTGGTAATTGAATGGTGGCCACCTTTGCTCGAAAGGCATCCTCCCGCTCCAACCTGATACGTGCAGCATCAAAACCTGTTCTCCAGATCAGCCCCAATTTGGTCTCAATGTAGTCATCGGCCGCCTCCAGAGTCAAATTATTCAGTTGAATTGCGATATTCGGGACTAATTTTGCGTCTTCCGCCTCGGGCGTAGGAGGGTCATAGAAGTGGCCCGCCGAAACCATACGAACTAGATGCTTGATACTCTTCATCGTCACATTAATGTCGAGGATCAAATCCGCTACCACGTAGTCGAAAGGAATTCGGAGACAACCGTTATCGCCCTTCACTATGATAGCGACTGGACGGACTTGAGGTTGAATGTCAACATTCCAGCGTGGTAAACGAGCCAGTTCCTCCCACTCCTCCGTCTCAATGCCGTCGTGGGTGACAAGAATGGAAACCGCGAGTACGATGCTGCTCCATCCAACCTCAATCTTGAGTTCCGGGGAGATCTGACATGTCAAAGATCGAACACGGGCAAACATTTTGGTCAAAATTGGGAAATCCCACCGCAGTTGGAGCGAATCGAGAGAACATCGGGCGTCGAAAGATAGCGTCGACGGAGTGTCCGTAGACGGTTTCCTGGATGTCGAGGGTGGTGAGAGCGATGTCAAGGTCCTCAGGGCCAGGAGCAGATTGTACACATGAGCGAGGTGCAGCAAACCGCGCACACTATATATGGACATATCCACAGAACAATTATCCTTTACTGTTGAACGAGCAACACCGTTGAAACGCGTGCCCGATATGATCATAGTCGTCTCGATGTTCTGGATTCGGAAATATTCCAAAGAGCGAAGATGATCACTGCTGTCCCCGACACCGTATGGGTCATCTGCAGCGAAGCGAGTAGCGATTGCGTCCCGGAGAGCAATATTCCAGAACGCAACTTGCAGGAGAGCACGTGTGGTAGGAGCGGTCGACGATGCAGCAGAGGTATGCGAAATCCGCTCTGCGGGGAGTGATAAAAGGAGTCGTTGTTGATTCCGGGGTTGAATGTCAGGCATTCCTTCAGGATGCCTACTTCTGAGGGCGCGGTATGCGATGCAGATTCCCATGTGCGCCGCTACACCCCGAGAGATGTTCAACGCCTCGTCAGGTGCGAGGTCTGGAGAGGTCACAAACACCATGAATCGGCCTATGGAAAGTGACGCCGAGAGACCCAGAGGTAATTTGTCAAGAAGACGAGGTGTCGATAAGGGTAGATTGGTCTTCTTGGGTCGATTGCTGACAAAGGCCACTAACCTTGAGAGAGCTTTGATGACCTCCGGTTGCCACAACTCGACTGATATAGCGTCGGTACAACACTGAAGATCCGTGAACGTGGAGGACAGATCCAAAATAACGACGCCTTGCACTTCGTCCACGAATTCACCGAATGCGTTTCCGTCGCCGGTAAGCTGGATGGTCTCTAATCTGAGGACTGCTTCATTCGGATAGTCAGTTGAAGTGATGCTGTATGCATCATGTCCACGGCTGCTCGCGCCAGGCCCGTACCAGACATTCAGGAATGATTGGCTCAGAATGAAGGCGAAGCTGTAATCCATCTGAAGACCCGCATGATCGCGCAAGACGTCGCCGAATTGTCTATCAGGCCGAGACTGGAATCGCGAAGACATCGACGCCACAATGCTATTTGTGCGCGCTTCGAGGACGAATGGCCCTTGGTTGTTGTCAGAGGTGGAGGATATTAATCGAACACAAACCTCTCCAATATGACACCCAAATTCCACCCGAGGCATTGGTGATAGCATGGAAGGTAATGAGGAAGAACCCGCTGGAGGTACCGAGTGTGGCATGTGCGGCGTCATGTATCGCTGGAGAAGTTCTAAGCGTTCAGTAACTTGTATAGTACCCAAAACGATGTTCAACATCAATACTTGAGCATTGGGGTCGCCTGAGAGAAACGACGATGCACGCGACCATGGAGAAGGCCACTGTGAAATAAGGGCATTCGCTCCAAGGGGTCCGACGGAGAGAACACGTAGATGATCAATGACAGCTCCTGACCCGTCTCTGTCCATGTTGAGCAAGTCCACCGAGCACCTGATGAAGAAGGCGTCGACAGTAAGCGCATCATCGGGCCTATGCGAAGACCCTAGCCACTGTTTGTGGAAGGACTTGTAGCAGGGTCACTTAAGCCAGCATCTAATTGGATGTTCTTTACAATAGTCTTGAAAACATCGTCGCTATCCGCAGAGCTTCCAGGAGGACGATGGCTCGCCGTCAGTCGGGCGAGTCTGATGTTGATAGATTTGAGAGCTGACAGACGATTCTATGTCAAAGCAGAGAGTTGAGTGGTCATGTTATATTCTGAGAGAAATAACTAACCACCTGGTTTGACTGTATGTCTTTCACCTTACGTATTGCTGATTGTCTTGCAGCTCGTTTCCAGCGCATCGAAGCCTTTGAATTGCATTATCAGTTGCTGGTTATCTATATCATCCGGCAACATACTGAAAGTGCTCCGATCAGAGGCGACGTCGGTGACAATGGAGACTTCCATCCTATTCTGGACGATGACGGTGGCGAGGTTGATGGCAGCAAAGGACTCCGTACTTCTCTTCGAGGAATCTCTTTGATTTGAGCCGCGAGGACCTTTGATCGCATTTAAGAGGTATTTGACAACATCAACGTCTACGTCTACCGTCCCCAAATCAAGAGTGGTCTCCACCGTGTGATTCTCAATCCCCTGATGTGGGTTAAAACGGACGGCGATAGCAAATGTGACTGATGGTATGTCGACGAAAGCTCGATCGCTAGAATGACCTGAAACTATGATTTCAACAAAACAAACACCTACATGAGTGACTACTCACCTGTGAATAACGTTTCGGAGACTTGGGGAATTTTGTCTCGTATGCATTTCCTGTCACGTTCTTGACAGCGAGGGAGACGGATGCGGCCACCTGGGTTGCACCCCAAGCCCTCTCCCACGTCCGTCGTAAACTGCTCTTGACCCTGGCATTCCAGTCCGCGACACTGGCAAAGCGCTTGTGGCGGGCGGTATAGGGAACCTTTCCGTCGTCCACATAGACAACGCTCTCCATATACGTAAGCGACATTCTGGTGTGGAGCTTGGCCTCTCCAAGTGCCAGTCTGGCTCCGGGTAACGCAGAAAAGGTCACCAGAGCAGAGTCCAACTCAAAGTCGAGAACATGGGTGAGAGCGCAGGGAGCGCACGAATAATCAATCGAAGGACAGCCACAAATACCGCACGGATGACGGGACGAACGTATGGATCCAGAAATGTGTATGTTGCAGATAAACATGCTGTTATGAACGCCAAACTATGTCGTGCCAAAGGCGACGGGGAAAACTCGGCAAACTTCGTCCGATTTCTTGAACCAGGAGTGACGAACGACGTGCGAGGTATCAACTCTATTCAACTCGAGCTTGAGCCCCTCTACCTTGATAGAGAAGCGACTTCCCTGCTCGGAAGAAGGACGATGATAAGATATTCCGACACGATCCACGCGCCAAGTTCCAGTGCCTGTTCGAAAGTATATTCCACGGATAGAGCGCAGGCTGACACTCCGCACTCGCAGTCTGCTTGAGATGAGGCGGAGGATAGAAGGACCAATGTAGGTTCTAAACAGGAGAGAGAACGATATTATCCGTATACTCCATAGGAGAAATGTCGTCCAGGCTGAGTGATCATCAATTGGTCCCAAGAGGAGGAATTTGAGAAAGAGCGGAACCGAAAAAGGTTGAGAGTTCATCCAGATACGCTTCAGAAATGGTGAAGACGTTATTCCGATGTCATCCAGCCGGGTTTAGGAACGCACTCGATAAGACTGGGTTAGATTGACAGAGCTGGGGTGATAGATTTGTGTTCAAAGCTGCCCGAACATGAACATGAAGATCCCCTGGCGATGTAAGGGTATGAGGTGACTGTACTGGGGTATGTGTGCTGCATGGACTCCTGCTAATATTGATCGGTGTAGCTGGCGGCAGTGCCCGAGACTCATTTAGACGCCCGTGGTTCATTACTTCCCACGTGGTTTCCCCGTTCAAACGGACGTGTTTGAATGATCCGAGTGTCCCGAGAACGGGCGCGAACAGGCGCGAACATGGCCTGCAGCAACGCATGAACTTCGTTGCGACATTCATCACCCGAAAAAGTTTAGATTCGGTGATGAGATACAAAGTTTCTCTAATCTTGCGAATCCATACTCAGTATACTGAGGATAGACTCGCGTGAGCAGTGCAAGCGCAGAGCATTGATTCCGAATTTACTCACCATTCTTCAGATTCTCTCCGCGAAGGATTATATGCAGAAAATGTGAAAGAATTTCCAACAAATCGTCCTGGATTGAACACATGACAACCTTCATATGTCATTTGATATCTATCATATTTATCTGCGAGGACAACCTGAATTCGAGTGGCTCATCAGAAGACGGTTTGCTAATATCCCAGTCCAACTCACCGCAGTAGGGAGCGGATATAGGCGAAGAACATGATCATACTCCGAAAGGATTGGTTGGATGGCATTAGTCACCGGCATGAGATGACTCTGATCAAGAATGGATTGTACGAGCTAGTGGCAATGAGTAACGTGAGATAGTCGAGAGCAACATGTAACTTACGTATCGTTTCAAGTCGTCGTTCTTGACGTCCGGCTTGACACCAACTAGATTTCGAAGCATTCTAGCCATCAAATCCTCCCTGAATATCACAATTTCCTGCTCGAAAAACCTGATTCGACATGGATTCGTAGCGAAGTGAGCTCTAGGTATTCGTGATTTTAGGCGGGATACGAGGGATGACAGTAATGGTCTTCTTGGAAGGACACCATTGATTGTCAGATCCAGTGGTCCCGGAACAAATACAAAATGGGTGGTTCGAGTTATCATAGGGTAACTGGCAATCAAGTCGGCTAACGAATCAAAATTGTCTGTGTGAAGCAACATGAATGCATAGCTCTCTAACAGCATAAAATTAAGATTTACCTTGGTATCTTCGTACCTCTCGACTATTTCCCTGTGGAATTCCACCGCTAGTGAAATTGCCGCATAGTATCACAACTTTGGGTATGAAGCTATTCTCCATACAATTATCAAACATTTTGCGTAGACCATGAAGAGTTTCTGGGTGATCTAACCAAACATCGGAGAGGACAAAAAATCGTAAGTCAGGAAGCTCGAGCTGAACGCGAGCAGCAAGTTGTTTCTGAGGATACAGATTAATTGAATGCAAAGACACGGTAGTTAGTCAATACTCACATCTTCCAGTAATGTCGTAGCTCCCTTTCCAAGAAAGTCGACGTGACCAAAGATGGATCTATGTGAATTTAGCACCGCAACGCTGTACTGATCACATAATAACGAACCGAGCTGTTTCCCGACTTTCGCATGGTGGATGGCCGATGGCAATGACCATCAAGGTTGCATCTTCTGTATAGTCACCCTCGACGAGAGCAAAACACCCCTCAGTGAATAAGCCCTCACTCGGCTGATCCTGCAAAACTCAATTCAGCTTTATTCATAGAGGGGATGTGCTGGATAACATACCAGTTGTGAGAAGTCGAGTTCCACGCTTCCATCTTGATCTTCCAAACAGAGCCTGCCCTCTTTAGAGTGAGAGAGCATTCCGAATAACAAAAAGCGATCCCCAGCACGCCCAAGTAGCTGTTTTGTTGACCTCAACTGGTACCTGCTTTTAATGGCCATCTGTCTTATGATATAAAGAGTCGGCTTACGGTTAACAAGTGCTCGCGATCTCGTGAGGGGAGAGTTGAGGGTGAGAAGTGGTCGTTTCGGAGGACCGTTTGTTTGATAATGTTAAGTCTATTGCGCATCGCCATGATTCGAGAGTCGGCGGAACCCGAGGAAGTTAAAGGTCCAGACACTCTGACAAAGGTTATACGTCTCACTCTCCTCTTTCCTCGTGAAGATACATACCTTTCAAACGTACTCCTTTCCTGAGACCAATGCCACAGAGGCATGTCAAATGCGTTGATCACAAAGAGGTGGCTCTCCGGATCTAACGCGTCCTGGTCTTTCTGGCCTTGACTATCCGCAGATCCTTGGAATGTATCATACACTCTCTCGAGCACCTCTAATGATACTTTCATTTGCGCATCTGACGATTTGTTAACGAGTGATTCAACGAGAGCATGAGAACTACGTCCGCATACCATCTTGCTTGTTGTACTCCTTTGAAATCCACTCAAGAGAAAATTCAGCGTCCTCATCCGCAATGTCGTGTCGATCGAGGAGTTCTTCGAGGAACTCTAGTGATTCGGGTCCAAGCGAGTGGCCGTATTTTCGGAAAACCTACATGCAGTTTGAGGACAGAGGATCTCTCACACTAGTCACATATATTAGTACCTTGATAATAATCTGCTTTCTGTCCGCCATGAATCTGGGTAGATGATTGTTGTCAGTTTGTAGGACGCGATGTTGGAGGCTAAAGCAAGACGCGACTGACGTGACCGTGACCCGACGCGACGCGTTAATTGCCAAACTGAGCTACTGTGGGCCAGCTGCCCGGTGTCAGTGGTCACAATCCTGCCTTGAGTGCTACCACATCAACCTATAGACTGTACCAGCATTTGTCGAACACCTTGTGATCATGTTCTCTTCTCTTGAGGTTGATATAAGGCCCGGATCAGGTCTGGGTATGTTTGAGATAGGTATGTCGTATAGCACTCGCGACGCGTACCTTGCTAATAGCTGTGTAGGAATGTCGCTATGGAATGTGTTGGATCTCATCCGCCAAATGCAACAGGCATTTCCCCAAGTTGACGTGAAATATGATCCAGACTCTCCTACAACTCCTGTGATCCTACACATTCGTCCCCATCTTGATCTGCTATTCTCTGGGTACCACCAACGTCTGCACACTATTTGTCTCAGGCGGCTTCGCGACCTCAATCCACCTGTGACGTTAACATACAAGAATACCGTATTATCTTCAAATGAAGAGGTCCTAAGGAGGGTTGGCGTAAGTCGAACCTTTGGACCCACATACCCAGGAGACGATTTGCGATATCCTGGCGTCTCGTTCAGTTTTGACGAGGATGGTCGTGGAGAGGGTCTGAAGGGACCGCAAACTCACCCCGAAGATCGTGTGCAAGAAGTCAAAAAAGTAATTATCTCTCAGAAGACGGCAGATGGAGAAGTCAGGGATGCCTTGGATGAGGTCGTGGAGTGTCCTGTTATGACTGGCGATGTTCAAAGGGCAATCATCAAGGTATTTTCTGATTCTAATATCTGAGTGTTATCTAAACTCAAAACTTTGTTAGGTTCACGACGGAGTGACATTACACTTCTACCCGTCGACTTCAGAACCTGTCCGAATACAACTAGGATCAACCACAGCCCAGGATCTGACCTGCGACTTAGGTCCACCTCTTAGAATACACTATAAAGAAGACGACAGAATGACCATCCACGCAAGAAGTGGAAGCGCAGACGATGATACTGACACCGATTGTGAGGCATCAACTCCGATGTATAATTTCTACTGAGACTGTCAACCAGACTTTTATAATTATCTGCAACACGGAATAGACTTTCTTGTATCTGGTTCGACACATATTGTAAAGAAGATCATTCTACATACCAATGTAGTAAGGTATTTTTTATTCCTTTTTCCGTCCACTTCGTCACCGCAACCGTAGCCCGGGACTCCTTTATTCCAACGCTACAAACGTTGTCCATGGGAAATTGAAAGCCAACCCGAAGATGACGAAGATGGTACGTCGACAACCCATCACTATCGATTTCGTTGACAGACGTTACATAGAAACGCCTCCACGAAAACGGTTTGATGACCGAGCACGTTTGGCTGTCCCATAAATGTGAGATTATAGTTCTGACGAATGAAGGGTTTTAGGTTGAGAACATTAGTCACTTCCTATCACCCGGAGATGTGCCACCTTCTATGCTACTCGACCGAACGGATGAGGAAGATGGCCTCACATTACCGAGTTCAACTACGCGTAAGTCTTTCACATATTTGTTGACTGTGATTGCTCACCAGCTTCACAGGCCTACTTGGATTTGACGGGATAATACTGGAAGTGACCGAGTCTGCACAAGTAGTGGCTGTGATGTTGTTTTAGTGCACCAACTACTCATGTCCTCTAGTAATCTACTGTGGTATCGAACGCTGTTGTTACATGTATAATGACTGGTATCTTGGTGGCCGATTACTCTTTAAAGATGTCAGACCAGACCGTCCTGAGCTCTTCAAGTCGAGAAATGTCCACCACCCCATTAGGATCCGGTTCCTTAAAAGAATCTTCGCCAATCTCCCTGATCTTTCCTCCTTCTACAGCACAGAGTCCGCGTTCGCAGAAATGAACGCACCTGCCCCAGCCTAGCCTTCTGGCAGCATCCACATTCTTCCAACTATCATCGACGAAGAAACACCTTGAGGCATCCTTCACGCCCGCCGTCTTCAATGCCTAAAGAATGGTCACTAAATTATGCTTGGGCAATGCATAAATATCGCGCTCACATTTTGATAAAATTCCTCCTCAGGCTTACAAGAGAACTCAGGATTTGCATAGTCGCAATATACAACACCCTCAATCTGATCTTCAATGCCCAATATGTGTAAGACTCTCTGCGCATGCTAAGAGAACGGTGAATTGTGCGCGATGAGGCAGTGGGAGGCATTTGAATTTCGGGGAACGCACCGTGCAGTATGCATTCGTTAAAGCCCACACTCGTGCCTTACTACGATCGATGTCTTGTAACAGCTGACGAAGATGAGGATCAGGCTTGATCATCTCTTCCAAAGGAAGAGACCCATCGCATTTGCGATCAAAGTCCAGTGGATCTACATCGTGAAGGTTCATATCGAGGTCACTCTAATGAGCACTGTCATTATGCAAAATAAGACATGAGATAACTCACCAATGTCATGATGCCGTACAAGTCCCCGCAACGCAAGTCCGTACTCGGTGTAGTACCTATGGTGAAGTACCGATGCTTCCTCGTCCGAGTGACCCATATTGACAAAGTAGGCTGCAATCACATATATGGGCATCAGCATGAAAGATACCTCCAATTATTTGACTCAGGACCATGAATGCGTTCTCCCATTGCATGAGAAATCCGGGCACTCGCTGAATACAGAGTATTGTCAATGTCTAGCCAGACAACGTAGCGATCATCGTCTACGAAAGCAGAGCAAATCAGTCGCAGAGTCAGCGCCGGAGCCCCAAAGGAACACAGCGAAAGGTCCTAAAGCTGACATTGTTCATGAAGAGCAGTCATATCCGAGAAAGCACAGTTTAACAGCTGGAGACTGGAGTACTTGCAAGCTAGCGCCCAAGAACTGATCGCTTCCAAATCCAGCCTACCACGTGGCGCGTTCTCTGAACAGAGCGACTGGGCGCTACCAAAATATCCGTGTCAACACCTCAAGATCGACCCTACGACGCTGTGAGTCTGTTTTGCTGTCATCAGTGCATGTGGTATGTGTACGGAGAGTATGCTACGACATTTGTGTCCAGTTGGAAGGCTCCAGATGGAGCCATAGGAGATGGATGGGAAGTCGATGAAGTGGATGCGATCCCTCGGTAGATTTTGTGTTGCTTTCTCCTGCTAACACTCTCCCGATTGCAGATGGCCCGCAGCAAAGAACTCGCACCCGGCATAGGACGCCTCTCGCGTTCGCAAGTCTTCTCCCGTCGCGGTTTGTACAAGGGCCTCAAAAAATCCGACAAGCCCGCAGCTGCGGAGGTCGTGCCCACGAAGGAGGTTCAGGTTGGAGGGGAGAAGAATGGCGGAAAGCGTCTTGTACCCACCTCAAAAGCACCTCGATTCTACCCCGCGGAAGACATTCGCCAGCCCAAGAAGAGCCGCAAGGCGCCGAAGCCCACACAGCTTCGTTCCTCCATTACTCCCGGTACCGTCCTCATCTTGCTCGCTGGTCGCTTCCGTGGAAAGCGAGTGGTGTTTTTGAAGCAGTTGGAGAGCGGGCTGCTATTGGTCACCGGTCCTTACAAGGTCAACGGTGTTCCTCTACGACGAGTCAACCAGGCGTATGTCATTGCCACTTCGACCAAGGTCGACCTTGGTGACTTCAAGGTGCGCCGTTTGCTAATTACATATCATAATATGATCTTATGCTATGGGATCAGGTGGACGCGAAAATAACCGATGCATACTTCGCGAAGCCCGTTACCAAGGGCCCCCGCTCTGCTGAGGCTGAGTTCTTCTCTGAGGGCAAGCCCAAAGAGAAGGAGGCCTTCCCCGAGTCAAAGTCGAACGACCAGAAGGCGGTTGACAGCGCAGTCATTGCTGCCATCAAGAAGACGGAGAATTTGGCGAAGTACATCAAGGCGAGCTGGGGCTTGTCTAAGGGCCAGTTCCCTCATCAGTTGGTGTTCTGAGCGGCGGATTGTGGGACGAGAGGTCTGGGACCTACTGCTAGGTTTTCGGCGGGGGAGACTTGGCAATAGCTACAGCTATGACTTATGATATGCCCTTTAGCACACGCATGATATCTCCCTACGCGCATCGATATGCTAATCTTCGGGCGAGTTTGTACATTCGTTTCTGCGAAATGTTGCAAGCTAGAAAGCGACATCTGCGTTGAGGAATTCGTTCTTCGATGGGATTCACTTGACACCTATCTCTCGCTGAATGTGAGCGCTGAATGAAATGGAATTCTCAAACTCGTGGCGCCTGAATCACAATTTTCAAGAAGCGCGGATTCGATGTTGACCACAAGACATGCTTTGTCGTCAGTCCGACCTTCTTTCGCTGTGAATGTATATCTTTGCAAGAGACCTTGTCATCGAACGTTTGTCTCCACCGCTATACATAGCATATCCGAAGGCTTCCTGGATCTAGCCATCGCTTTGCCTTACCCTCCATCGTTTCCATCGTATTCTACCACTATCATCCTTGTTACGGTTGCTACTCGTTTGTTCTTCACAGTACCATTTTCTATATGGGTGAGTGAAGGTCAATCTTGCATTCAGGTTATATTCACCTGCCAACCCGTCTTCAGGCGAAGCAGCGGCAATGGAGAGCAGAACATGTGGTCGTACCACAACTCCAACAAGAGATGCGGTCCATTCATCAAAAAGTGCGACAAGAAATGGTGAAGGAACAGTTTCGAGGTAGCAAAGAAGAACTCATAGCTGAGCTCACAAAACGGAGTCAAGGAATTGTGAGCTCCCCTTTTTTGTTGGCTGATTCTCTCTGAACGTTTCCGCAAAGGCTGCATCGCGCAAGAAGGAGTTATTATCGCAGTACCACTGCTCTCCTATCCCGACCTTGGTCCTCCCTGTTATATCCCAACTACCACTGTTCGTTGGCACCAGCATGGTCATCGCGGAAGCCTCCAGGGCGCCGTCCGTATTCGATTCGGAATCGTTCCTTACCCTCACCTCCCTCGCACATTCTGATCCGACGGTAACGTTACCCATCGTGCTCGGATTAATCACTCTGGCCAATGTAGAAACTTCACGGTGGTTCGTGAGCGCGCAAGTCTTAGAGCGAGAGCAAAAGGTAGCGCAATGGACTGCAGAAAGGCGCGCGCGGGGAGAGCAAGTTATGGAACCACGTAAGATTTATCAATCTTCCCTCCGGATACTCTCTGTGGGTCGAATACTCATCGCTGCAATGGTTCCTGGCGTGAGTAGTATTTCCCTTGTGAAGTCGTGTGTCTGGTGCTTATTCAATGTTGCAGAGCGTCCAAATATATTGGGTTACGTCCGCTACCTTTGGTCTTGTGCAATCCTGGATATTGGACTTATTGGATGCACGAAAACGCAAGCTTGTTTCGTTGGAGACAGCGTCAGCCTCTCCTCCGAAGACATCGTCAGCTCGGAAATAATCGCATTCTCAACATCTTGCGTGTATCGAGGACGATTTGGAGTTCATGAGTATTCAAATAGGTGAGCATTAAACACGCTTGACCTTTGACTACGGTTGAGGCTGGATGACTAAAAAAGTGGTGTGAGGGAGCCATATAAATTAATCCTATGGGTTTTTGGTTCCCCGTGAATAATTCTTGATCTAATATGACATGTCACGAACTACTTCGCCCCAAAGGTTGAACGTACACTAATATTGGTATACGACAGCAATCCCCACTCGTCAAGCAATTAGAATTAAGTGAATACCAATAATTGTGAGTGACCAACACCAATAGCCCTTGAATATAAAAGTAACGAATGCGGGTCTCCTTAGAATCTTCTATGCGCCTGTCCGTCCCTTCTATCTACATAGCGTCCGATTCCTAAATGCCACGCTATCCTCGGAATCATGAGACTGAACCCTGTCAGAAACGTCGCCCACAGCATTCCGCTCCACGATGTAAAATCCCATCGGGCATCACCGAGGGCCCACCACGTAATGGAGACATGCACGAAATCTCCGACGAGGAGGGGTGTGAGCAGGGCCCCGGCTACTTTCTCTTGTAGTGCAGGTTGCGAGAATAGATGTTTGCGAGCGGCCCACAGGACGAAGACGTTGATGAGGCCAAGAAGCCCGACGACGTGCGCGAGCTGGAGCATGGTGACGCGGGTTGCTAGGGATAATTGTCCTTCCGGCACGCTACCAGATGGCCAAGGGGCTTGTAAATCATGGGCCTGCGCGGCTACTGTGTTAGCCCAACAAAAAGTAGCAGCAAACGAACACTGCTGACCTTCTTGGGGTTAACGAGGACTCCGAGTAAACCGCACAATGCCAACAGAGGCTCATAGCAACCAAATATGAGCCAGTAGCACGGTGGAAGAGCAGAGGGCGGCATAGCTGGTGGGCTCAGTGCGCCCTTCATGGGTGTAAGTTGGGGGAACGAGGTTCAGGCCCTTCAGGAGCGCAGTATCATTTTATTGTCGACTGCAGATCGCATTTGAACCGTTAGAATCTGTTCCGGCACCGATATATCCTTCCGCGTACGAAAGGGGGCATCAAGGGGTACATATCAGGGAACTGAGGCAGCGCGCGCTTGCCCTAAACATGCCGCCTTTTCCTCGCAGACGCGTCCAACTTTCAACTCTTCATCTTACATCACGGTCCAATTCTTACCCAGGCAACCTGTAGCGTCATCCACGTTGAGTTGCTAAATGGCAGGACCAAGAGTGCTCTCTGAAAGATGGAGGTTATAATGCTTGTGTTTTGGGTCCCCTTGATCTATGTCAAATACAAGCTTCGCGCCTTCTTACATTTAACTAATTAATATTCGAAATGATCTCTATCTCCGATACGCATGCACGACATAGTCATAGCTATATATATTGTGACGCGTGAAACAGACATAGCTTGCACTTAAAAAACTGTGAAGTAAATTGGAGCTTTCTCGTCCCAGTTTCATGGTAATTCTGGGGCAGGTATCTTGGTAACTTGATGCTTCTACTTCTTCGCGGCCGCAGGATCAAGGAAACCAGTGCCCGCGAGGTGTTCTTGATGTTCTTGCCGAAACGACCGAACAGTCGAATCGACAGTCAGTCTCCATATAGGCAAAGCAATCTGTAACACATGAGCCGTATAAACTTAGAAATACATCGGAACTCACGTAGCCAATCAAGCCATACACCAGATCAATGAAATAGCTATTGCGCGGAGAGGACCCGCAAGTGGAGGCGCGGAAGACATCTCCAAGGAAGTTGTATGTGATATGGAAGCGGCCCTTCTGCACGCCTGCACATATAATATTATCAGTATAATCCAATGACACGTAAAGAATGGGTACCTCGCAAGATTCCCGCAGCCACCGTTTCTGGCGTGTCGCCTGAATCGGTTTCCTCGATTTTTAAAGTGACTTTGGGTTTGATGCGGTTCTCCTCCACATAACTGGGAGTAAAGATCGTGCAGGGGAAACATATATGGACATCGATTCCATACAGCATCATTTCTGACTGCAAAGTCTCGGCAAGACCTACACATTTTGATATCAGACAAAGTTGTGATACGGGAGATAGACTCACCTCGTATCGCAAACTTGCCAGGGCTGTATGGAGAATAGCCGATGATAGACATATAACCAAGGACCGAAGACACGAATACAATTTTGCCCTTTGACCGTTGCCGAACCATGTGCTTTGCAGCAGCCTACAATGTGTTTGCTGACGAGATACACGTGAGTGCCAGAGGTACGCACCAGAGCAGAAAACGCTTGTGCCCAGTATGTTTCGTCCATGCCTTGTCTCAAAGAAGCTTCATCTTGTTCAACGAAATATCCAGGAGTGGATTTCCCGGCACATAGGAACGTGGCATCTGGGGACTGTCCACCGTGTGCCTCGCAAGCAGCATCGAGAGCCGCTGTCGCGCCGGACTCAGTGTCCACAGAAAACGAGTAGGCTTTCAATATCTGGTTCGGTGTCTGACGCACTTTCTGTATAGGTATTTGAATCACCTGTTAAATGCTGGTATGCGGTGCCACTGACCTCTAGCTCTGCAAGTGCTTTCTGCAGCCGTTCCTCGTTGCGCGCAACAATGGAAACGTCGGCACCTTTCTTGGTCAATAGGATGGCCAACGCAAGGCCTGTGCCAGAGGAACCTCCTGTGACATAACAGTGCTAGAGGAATTGTCAGCGTCCAGCGCTGTTTCGAAGAATATTAACGGAACAAACGAAACCTGGCTACGCGGGTCCCACTTCTTTCTGAAGAACATTTGGGAGAATCCTATGATGAGAGAAATCACTATCGCTAGGCAGACGGTAGTGCCCAGCATGGGTTAGTAGTCGATGCTCGCTCTTCGTGTCCGAGCTTGCCTGAGCGCCACCGCGCCTCGCGTTTGAGCTTGCCTAAACGGGTAAAGTCATGTAGTTCGGCGAGGTGACAGCGCCCAGCGTCGACCGTCACAGCGAGCTCACACCTCCTCGATCGGTCGTCGGCATGTCCGAGCCTGCGATCATGCCCTCTGACGGCGACAAGGATCCCAAGGGCGAAGAAAAACCCTCAGACGAGGACTCTAGTCGCACCATGTCTGCTATCACACGGCGTCCCAGTCGCCTACGCAGCGACGTTGGCTCCGTCCTTGCCCGCCATGTCTCCGTCACGGATGCCGTTTCTCTCACATCTATCGACAGACCACCTAGTGAGGAGGAGAAGTTACCCCCTTCGAAAATATATCACCCTCTCTCTTTCCCTGTGCTCGTCCTCCTAATGCCAGCATCTATCTTCGGAGTGCTGGCCAGACTTGGCCTTCAAGCCATTACGGGCTACGATGGACACAGCATATTCCCACTGGCTTGGGTGCAAGCCATTGGATGTCTTGTGATGGGGTTTGTGCTTGGAATCAGGGATCCTTTTGGCAGATTGTGAGCATCTTCTATACTCATATTATCGTGACTGTGCTAAAATCATTCTGTACGCTAGCTATGGACCTCTATATACCGCAATGACCACAGGATTCTGCGGGTCGTTGACTACGTTTTCTGGTTGGCAATTAGACGTCTTCAGCTCCTGGATAAACTCGACAGGAGCACATCATGACTGGTTCCGTGACGTGAGTATCATATTTTGTTCACTCAGACCTTGACGAAACACCCGATCAGGCGATCGATGGCATTGGGAAATCAGTATTCACCCTCGCCATATCACTGTCTGCGGTGTCCCTCGGTGCACATCTCTCCACACTGGTAGCGCCCGTTTTCCCTGCACTCCCACCACCACCACGCTCGGTCCGCTACTGCCTCTCCGCATTGGCTATCCTGGTGTACGCTGCGGCGTACCCCGCCTACTTCCGCATGTCCCCCGCTTCCGGCACCAGGCCACCGCTGCGCTGCTGTTCTCATATCCGGGCACGCTCACACGCTATCTCCTGTCCATCCGCCTCAATCCCCTCCTCCGCCTCATGCCGCTCGGGACCTTCACCGCAAATATGTTCGGCACTGCGCTCCTCGGTGTATTCCAGGTGCTGCAGAGCACCCGCGTGCCGCCATCCCCGAACGCGTGCGCCGTACTCAGAGGCCTGGCGGATGGGTATTGCGGATGCTTGACGACTGTAAGTACATTTGCAGCGGAGGTAGATGCATTAGATGATTTGCGGTCGTGGTTCTATGTAATCATCAGCTGGGTCGTTGCTCAGAGTCTTCTCGCGGTTATCATAGGGCCGTCGCTGGGCGTAGCGCACGTCGGTAGAGAAACTACGTGTATCTATGTATGATTAGCTGTAGATGATTAGCAGCGTTGTCCAATATCATATATCATATGTTGATCATCCTTTAAGAGCGTAAATGAACCGCTAACCCATCGATGTATGATCATAGTAGGCAGTACTGTATTTCTCAATAGCATGCGTAGTGATCCAGTATGCTACAAATTTGTGAACGCAACAACAACATTGTCAACAACTGTCAACGACCCCCACCTTCCCACCAACACCAGCGTGAGCGAGAAGTGAACATAAAAAGCTAGTCACCAAAACTAGCAAAAAAAAACACAAATAGCTATGCAGCTCAATGATATGCAAGGACACGGATGAAGTATGAACGAATAAATATAAGCACTGTGGGATGAATTAGGATATATGCAAGCAAAGCTGAAGCGTAACGTAGATGCGAGGGCCACCCAGACATGACGTGCGGATGGCGGGTGTGGTGAGTAAGGGAGTGTCTAGGTCGAGTCATTAGATGATTGGTCATGAACGTAGGTCGAGCGTGGTCGAGACATGAGTGACATCGAAGTGGGAAGCATTGGTTATCCGATGTGATGGTTTGTGCGGTCTATGCGTATTCATCATGCAATGCAAGCAGGAAGATATGACGTGGTGAACAGAGCCGTAGGGCACCGCTGATGCACCGGAAATGTAAGCCGAAGTCCTTGGCGGGGATGGATACATTATAGTGCGCCATACGGTTAGCGTCGATGAGAGATGCATGGCATCAGGTACGACCTCCGTCGGAAAAGATTGTTATAGCGGGAGGCTCTCATTCTTCTCGCGGACAAGTGCCTCCAGTTCCTTTCTACACGCTTCGCGTGTCCTGGAACGAGAAGAAGATCGGATCCGGGTTTGCCATTCCTTGACCCACGTCCAACGGGACTCGCGGTCCTCGATAAAGCCAAAAGGCTCCTGATTAGTTCTGGAATTCCTAGATGAGATCCAACCGCGTAGGCGATTCCGTCCTAGGATTGGAGCAAGGGAAAGAAAGGAGAGGAACGCGAGTTTCATGATGACCTCCGGTGACGTCAGAAGCGACTGAACGGTCTGCGACGTGGGTAGCGGATTTGTCGCGACTGTCTGAAGAATGTCGCCAATCTGACATGTCACTGCAGTCCACGGCAAGGAACCAATGAAAGCTCCAAGAAAGCAATCTCGCAGAGCTACTCCGCACACTCCACATGCTATATTTATTCCCGACCAAGGAACGATTCCGATGAGTCTGAGAATCGAGAGGCGGACCCAAGATGAGGATTCGTGCTTTGAATCTTCGTTCTGTACACTGGTGTCGCCCAGCGCAGTTCGCGTAAGCGCTAAAGCACGGGGGAACAACTGCGTGAGAAACGGTGCCAATGGAGCAGACAGCAAGCTGGCACACAATGAGCCGATTGTCGTGAGGATAGTGAGAAGGATGATAGCATGGACTGGTGTGAATAGAGCGCCCGCTAACACGTTCTAGAAATTTCGACAATAAGAGAAGCAACTGAATTTGCGTTAAGAAGCAAGCGCACCGCAAGTACACTGCCGGGTATCGACCAACTGTGCATCCACACGGTAGCGACGGAAATAACGCCGACTACATGAGCTACTGAAGTAGGTCCACTTTGCGAATAGCCATGTAATTCGCGCCCCAACTGTGCGAGGTCGGTGAGGGTACGCGGCCAGGCCATCGTGATGGGAAGCGTTGTCATGCAAAACAAAACAAGTGCCGTCGAGAGTGGGAACAGAATGATGACAAACAAGACCGGTATATGTACCTGTAACAGAGAACATGATGGTGAAAAATGTATCACACGACGAAGACAGACGACGTACTGATGGCGCGGCTTCCCACAACCACCCCTTCGACTTTGATGGTTGTTTCTCCAAGAAGGCATCCCCGAAATTAGACACTGTTGGCGAAGCTGATAGTGGCAAAACGGAATCATCTGTGCTGGCACGGCTCGGGAGGGAAGACGAAGGGGTAGAGGGAAAGTTGTGTATTGAAGGAAAATGGAAGAACTGTGAGCATCGAGACAGCATGGAGGTAAACCTGGCGCGAAGGGCAGACTCGGGCTGCCGTGCGGGTATAGACAAGGAAAGGGCAGGGAATTCTCTGTCGCGTGCGGGAGAGCGAGGAGGGGTGCGACACGGGGAGGGGCTGGGTGAAGGTAGGTCAAGGAGAGAGCTCGACCTACGGCGACCGAGAGTACTGAGGGTCAAAGGCGGGCGGACATTTGTGGACGATGCACGATGTCTATTTGGAGGAGGAGGGGGAGTAAGAAAGCAGGAGGACATCGTGGAAGAAGGAGAAGAGACAGATGGCGGCTGAGACAGACCTTTCACTGGTCCGTTTTCAAAGAATACTCTGTCTAAGCCGATTTATGTAAGACGCGTATCATAGTAGCCACTGATCGGGCCGAGCCGTTTCTGTCCTCGGCTTACGGCTTACGTCGGACCCTTGTCAAATCCCCCGCGATTCGCTTCAGCGACCGCGCAGACCGCGTAACACACTGCACAGCTGTATCGCGCCGCGACTATCGTGGCCTTGCTTCTCATTGCGGCAGCTAATAACATCCATGCAACAATGTCGAG
Source organism: Grifola frondosa (assembly GCA_001683735.1). Classification (NCBI taxonomy): domain Eukaryota; kingdom Fungi; phylum Basidiomycota; class Agaricomycetes; order Polyporales; family Grifolaceae; genus Grifola; species Grifola frondosa. The sequence goes on from LUGG01000014.1 coordinate 1,100,030, forward strand.
CCCATCCTACTCATGCCTAGTACCCTCGTAACAGATAACATTTTCTGTCATCACCTCCGACAGAGCCCGATGCCGCGCTCATTCACCCACCTCGGCAGGATGCTTTCACATCTTCTTCCTCGTGATCGTGTCAATCAAACGCCCGAGGACAAGTCAAGCAACTGAGCTGACTCGGTCTCCGAGTGGGTGCTCCACGCGCCCCTGTGTCCGGACATACTTACGTGCATCAATGATCTCATAAAAGAGGCGTGGACGAGGCTCTGTGTCACCTATATGTACGAGTAACGTCTCCACAACTAGCGAAGGTCATTGATATTCGGAGCATATCAGATCCTGGTGATGGTGTCGGATGCATGCGACCGGCAGTGAATAAAGTGCATAGATTTACAGCAAATGCATAGCATCATGAAGTCGACGAGCCCAATCTTCCTCAGCGAGGAGTAGTGAAGTTGCACAAATAGAGTAAACAGCCTGCATAGTCTCCTTTTAATGCGCCCTCCTGCTCTCCTGGATGATGGTGCCGAGCTCCTCCAACTTGCGCTTCGAACGCAGAAGTGTACCGAGCTGAAGACCAGCCACACTTTGAGTAAAGGTGACAGTAAAACAAAAGGTAATGATAGAATCCGACACTGACCCGCTTTTTCGTCAATTTCCGGGCCTTCTTATCCTACAAGATCGGAATGACCTCTGTAAGTAACATCGCTTCAGATTCTAACATAACATGTACGCACCTTGGAATTTCTCAATAGCTCCATAACCCGACGCTCATATGGCGAGAACCCTGCAACCTCCCGCACAACGGAGCGCACGAACTTGGTGCGCGCAGATTGAATGCCCTTGCGCTGACTGGGGCGGACAGTCTTAGCAATGGGAGTCGTGGGTGGCCCTTATTGAGGCCTTGGCGGAGGTCTACAAGTCAAAGCTTTGTCACATCTCTCCAGCAGCTCAACCCTGTATGAAATACGCACTGCTTCGGACCATTTTTCTTGATATCTTGAGGCGGTCGTTGCTGTATTGTACTCAGCGGGCGAGACGATATATTGTCACACGTGACAGCAACATGGTGGCTTAGCTCTGTACAGTTGAAAGCTCAAAGTGGACTCAATTTTCTCACGTTACATGTATATCCGACTCTTCAGAAAATGAATATTCTAACGCGTATGTAAGATGTCCCGTAAATACGATATGTACGACCAGAGCAAGCGGGACCACTTCTTCAATAAAGCACGGAGTGGTGTATGTAAGATATGAAGTGAGGATTCAGCGAACTTGGGCCCTCGATCCCCGCGTAGTCCACTGTTTAACTACCCGTAACTTTGAACCCATGCCGCCCGACAATGTGGTGGGCGTCCCAGAAGTGAGGACTGATGCTGAGTCGTCGAGAGGAGTCCGTGGTGGTACACTTGATGTGGGAGATGGCAGGGATTGGATAGAAGAGGGAGGCTGTAGAGAAGTATCGCTGGGTGCGGTTCCAACTGACCGACCTTTCACGGCGGAGGGGGCCTCCTCTTCCTCTTCTTCCTCCTCTTCTTCTTCATCCTCCTCTCCTTCCGCAACGTCCTGTAAATATTATATAGTCATTTTGATATGGTCAGCCAATACGCTTATTCACTCACCGGATCGAAATCCTCCATTGGCCTGTCCTCATCAACCTCCTCCTCGTCATCGTCGTACTCATCGTCATCGTCATCAATCCATCTTCCTCGCCAGTCCACCATATCGAGTTGCTCAGGACTCTCCGGCCTGAGTCTCATCCACTGCATTCGTGGGCCGCATTTCGCTCGCTCGCTGACCCTGAAACCATATATCTTGGGTATATAGACTTTTCCTGCCGCCCGTCTTTGTCCTCCATGAGAGTTGGGATTGACGAAAGGAGGAGCGTGAGAAGATGAGCTAGCTGAAGATCGAGGAGATGAACCCGAAGGAACAGGCGGCTTCCAAAAAGGCGCAGGCGCAAGCTCGCGGTAACTCTGAAAGAACAGATGCGCGAAAGTTGTTCCAAAAAATGCTCCTATATCGTCACCATTGAGCAAAGATTGATAGAAGAATATGCATGCGGCGTCACACACCATCAACGCCTTGGTAGCGGCTGCTTGGAGGCGTGTAAATGTCGTTACAGTTGGGACAGAATAGCTTCACAGTGTCGAACCCTGGCACATCAGACCGCCCGCAGGGTACGACATTGCAACCATTGCAGTAAACGCGCGGCACGACCCAAAAACACTACCTTCATATTTATCCACCTACAATTCAACAAACAGGCCACGAGAAAGATGGGCGGGTGAGAGGAGTAGGGAAGTACACTATAGACTCACCATTGCCTGTAGTCCTGCACGCGTAAGTATATAGCGTTGATGGACAAGACCGTACAGAAGTTCCGCGGAAGCCTCTACGATCGATACATCAGGTATCTTCGAAGTATCTTCATCTGAACTCGAGAGATGAACTCATGCAAGAGTACATAAATCGATGACGCGCACCTGGCTCCACATCCAGAACCATCTCCATTGCCTCCTTCCAGAACGGTACCATGGCGTTGAGGCCGGTAAGATTGAAATCGTCCTCGATGAAGTCTTCTGCGACTTCACAGAAGTACTCGTGCCCGGGAATGGCGCAGAACCAGCTGATCCATGTTAGAGTAGATGTAGGAGTTGAGGAGCCTGCCAGCAATGTCAGATTACTGGGTCGTAGGATAGACGATACAAAGCATGCGTAATTTGCGCAGAAGCGGGAGATACATGGCCGGAACACGTACTGTAGCCATCCTCTTGCTCCTCTACATCCTCCATCACCTCGTCACCCTCGCCTGTACCACTGATGACCTCTTCTTCTTCTTCAAGCGAAGGTTCTCCAACCTCGTGTGAAGCGTAGTCTGGCCTCCGAGACATGATCGTGGATAGGCGGACCTTTCGAGTTGGAGAGTCGCCTCGAGTTCGTCGCGGTTTGAGAAGGCGTGGTGGCCACGAGGCTGGAACACCGTCGTCCAAATAGGGGAAGAAGGATCCTCCTTAACGCGCTCACGTGCCTCCATTGCCAGGACGATCGAGTCGAATTCGCGACGCGTCGCCGCTTTCACCTTCTCTCGTGCATCGCCAGCCAGCCCAACGCAATTGGCAGTACGTTGAGTCAGAATGGATCGCACTTCTCTACGACATGTGTTGTTTCCCACCGGAGCTACTCGCCACTTTCATGAAGACCCATCGAATAGTCAGAATCCTGAATCAGGACAAGCCTTGAATCCATCGTTCAATCGTCAAGACCTGGCAGCGTTTGCTTCCTTCGCGCCCTCAGGACTCGCATTGAAAACCTCTAGACTCTCCACTAAACAATCTAACGCAGGAAGCGCTTCTGATGGAGCTGTGGGCTTGCCTCCGATGTCTACTACAGATCTCGACTCTGTCCAACGCGCCCGTCATCCAGATTCTCGTAAAGGCCGTCTTGTTTTGAGCTCTAGGTTTTTGTCTCCTCAAGTGGACAGTGCTAGCCATGGTTCCGCTCGTGTCTCTGAACATCAACAGCTGCGACCTTCTATGCATACACCTGGCCCTCCTGACATCCCGGACTCCACAATTTCCGATCTTGGTTCTCCGCGCGCACCAGCTGCTACTATGCCACAATTCTCTAAACGGCCAATGACACGCGATACAAATGGAGGCAACTATAGACCGCTCAAGCTTGGCAGAAGCTTGCATCAGCGATTCGACGAAGGTGAGCTGCAGTCTGATATGATCATTTTGAAGTTGGTAAACTCATTCAGCTTCGAATCGGTCCCCTCAAGATAAGCAAGAATCAACGTTCTCGATACCTCGCCTCGCTCCTTCTGAATCTGTCCCACCGAATTCTGCTTTGAATGTGTTCCATGCCAACGACTATGTTCCCCGTGCACAGTCCAGGAGCGCCTCTGTGAATAGCTCAGTATATGGACGGCCCGACGAAGATATATCTTCCATAATGATGCGCGGTGCTACCGACCTCAGGAATACGATGTTCGAAGTCGAAGAACAAGTTAATTGTCCTCGTTCTCTTTTTTTGTCTCATACTGACATTTTCATGTATAGCGCCGTGAGATATCATTTCTACAGTCCCAATTAGAATCGGCAAAGAAAGAAAAGGACGAGATGTCTCAACGGCTCCAAGCAGTCAAAGAGGCAGCTAAGCAAAGCCTTCTGTCTAGTTCAGCTAGGTACGCAATAGCTATTTGCATATTTATTTGATCCATTCAGGCGCATATATGCGGTTAGTTTGGAGGAAATTCGGTCAACTATGAGCGATCTAAAAGCTCAGTCCGAAGAATCATTCAATATGATCATGCAAGCACGTTCATCGCTTCCCGAAGTGCAAGAGCTCCGCAGTACTGTTTCTGAAGCAATGAAAAGTATACTAACTCATTTGCACCTTCCCTGTTTTGGTTGCTCATCCCAATGTCAGGCATCGAGACTCATTTAGACAATAACGGGGAATGGGTCAAATCATCAGAAACGAAAAATATCGTGAACGAGTTGGAGCTTGAATGCTCGAAGAGTCTGTCGAAATTATGATTTTCTTTCACATCGCTCATTACTGAGACGCATATAGGCCATCAAGTAGCTGACCTCCTTAGAGATCGTCTTGAATCGGTTGGTACGGAACTCATAGAGGCAAAGAGTCGCATCTCCGAGCTCGAAACGGCTCAGGTTGCCGACCGAGCTGCACTCTGTACTGCAACCGGTCGGATTTCGGATAGCAGTGTGTCCTCTAGTTTTGGTGTATTTCCAGTACTGATCTACTTGGAACGTGTGGGCCATCAGGCGAACAACTCACTGAATTGGCCGAGTGCCTGAAGCGGCAACAAGGCGAGTTATATGAAATTCTCGCCGCAGCGGCAGATGCAGAGGCGAGGTTGGTTGTGACAAAGGAACAGTACGTCGGTGTTGTCTCTCTAAAGTCCGTCATGGAATTTTCTCCTCTTTCTAGCGTCACAACACCTTGGAGCAATCGATATGCCAAAAGGACACCGAGCTTGAGGCCCTACGTGGAGTACAGGAGGAGTATGGGCCTTTATATTGCTACATTTTAAGTCACTGATCGACGTTTGCTCTCCAGAGCTCTAACATTACGTGACATGCTACAAGAAAGAGATTCCCGTCTTCGCTCGTTACAGAGTCTTCAGGATGAGTAAGTTGGCGCGTCGATATGCTTCAGAGTAGTGCTAATCATTCAATGCTATAGATTGTTCGCTGTCAAGGTCACGGCAGATGAGCGCGAAGCCACGATACTTGCTCTAAAAACATCTAATCTTGCGAAGGATGAAAATACCGCTGACCTCCAAGCCAGGCGCGCTTATACAATTTTGTCTTTGCAGACGGGGAAATTTACTGATGTGCTACTGATAGGATATTACAACTAGAAGCTCAGATCGAGGAGTCCACCGACACGATTGAACGGCTCAAGGAGAATCTTAGGGCGACCGAGGAACGTGAAAGAGCAGCGCTGAAAGAACATGAACAACACGTTTCCAACAGCAGGGTATTCCAGGAGAAGATAAACGATTTGGAAGGTCAGCTCGCAGTTTGGCGCAAGGAATGTGAAACCCGTAAAGAGAAGTAGGGACCTCTCGAAAGCTAATCAGCCGTCGTCCGCTTGACATTACTCTTCCAGATTGCATGAAGCCGTTATACGTTGTCAGGTATGATGGTCTTTTAGTCGAAGCTTTCAGTGGTCATACCTTGTTGTTGAATTCACAGGTTCTGGAGGAACGCTTTGACGACCAGTCAGTGACTCTGCGGATTACAAAAGAAGCGAATGGAGACATGCAGGTACACTCTTTTGCATGTTTTTGAGTTTCTCATCCAGTTGACGACATTCTAGGAACGTTTGATTGCCGCGGAAGCAGCATTTGCTGTATGTGACGACGAACTCGTAAGGCCGTATACTGACTGGCGTTCTCACAGAAAGATCTTGAGTCTATGACAGGCAAGCTGAAGTGCGAGATTGCAGTCTTGATGGAGCAGAGGTCCCACTTCCAGACGAAGATCACTGATATGGAAGTAGTGATAAAACGGCTAGAGGAGACCGCTGTTGCGACCAAATTGGACTACGAGGAGAGACTCAAACATCAAGATGAGACATATCGACAGAGGTGGCGTCGGAAGACAAGCATGCGCAACAAATTGGAAGATGATTTATTGACTGCTCGAAGCCAACTTCAATCTCTAGAAAAACAACTCTCAGCTGCCGCCTTGGAGGCGCGTGGGCTTCGAGAACAGTTACAAGAAGCCAGGTTGCCATCTCCGGCGCACGAGCATGAAGTTCGATCCCTCAGATCGCAGATTCAAGCATTCGAAGCTGGCGAACGGTTGCACTCAGAGAGGGCAAAGACAATCGAGGCACGATATAGAGCGGGAGACTTGGTTTGTTCCGTTTCATCACTCACATAGCATCCCTCATTTGCCCTGCAGAATGATGAAGAGAAAGTTTTCATCAATACGCTCGTTCAGACCTCGCAGGCAATTCATGAACAAGAGCTAGTTGCAAGCAGGAACGAGCTCCGTAGAGTAGGTCCCCTACTTGCCTTTTGCTGCCACACTGACCATAATTTTCCAGCGCGATAACACAGTCAAGGACTTGCGTTCGAAGGTTCTTTTGTTGGAATCTACTCTGGCTAAACATCTGAACTCTCAGGTGAGCGGGGAAACATGGTTGTGCGGATTGTCGTGAAACACCTTTCCATGCAGGCGAAGAGCAAGCCCCAGATCGGCGGTGAGAATAGGTCCATGATCGATCCCACTTCTTGGGTGGTGTCGTCTGAAAAGAGCAGCTCTCCAGCTACTCAGGCTCCCGATAGAGATGCGCCGGTATGTATATGCTTGCAATCAAGGTCGCTGACACTGAGCTACTGCCAGTCAGTGAATGTTGATTCCACAGTCACGGCTAAGCAGACTCCAACGCCATATCGTTCTGCTCGTCCTGTGCCTGTAAGGCAGGCGACAGTTTTACCTGCTACCCCTGCTCGCGTTCAGAAACCCGTGCTCACAGTTAGATTACCTCCCTCTGCACTCAAGATACCTTCAACGGCTATAGGAGGTCCTGAAAACCCGATCGGAGATGCTAGTCACAAACCGAATTTCAGTAGACTCGCCGCTACTGATTGTTCTGATGACATTGTCGACTTTGAAGACGATGCAGCTCGGAAGGTATCTCCTCCAGTCTCCCTCGGCAAACGGGACAAGATGAGCTCCCCGCCTAAAGCGCTAGAAATACCAAGTGCTCCGAGACCGACCAAACGCCTGGTGATTCATAATGTCCGTTCTGGAATGCATGATCTCACAGTTATATCATAGAGGGCTGCGACCCGAAAACCTGAAGCGCAGGGAGCTGCATCTAAGGTCAGTCGCGATGACAGCTACTCGGTTTTAGTGTTCTGCAGGACACCATTCACAGTCTACGCGACAGCCCATTGAACTGGCCGCTTCGAAAGGCAGAGCTCGCAGAAGACGCTAAGCGACAATTGTCTCCAACTTGGCACTGGCACGAAATCTGTTCTGTGTTTCTTGGGATCTGTTACTCTGCTGTCCGATAATTGTCATCATGCACTATTTATCCATGGTCTGACGAACTACCTCCACATGGACTCCCTTTGCAACCGCTCTTGTACAAGACATCACCCCTGTTGGACTGTAAACCAGTGTCTACTTAGTATACTCTTAATCAGTCTTGTTAAGCAATCTTCCTCTGTTCAGCCACCAAACACCAGCATTGATGTACGTTGCGTAGGAGAGCCATGCACAGTAGGGCAAGAGCAGGTACGTCGACTTGCCGCCAGTGGGCTCATGAAGCAGAGCCTGAGGGGAATGTTCAAAAGTGGGTATATGCGTGTGACTAGAACGTACGGTCATATACATCGTCGTTCCCGTAAGAAGACCCATATCGATGAGGGCCAGTCCGACCTAACGAAGATCGAGGCGTGTTATATAAACGAACATCACAAAACGACAACAACGGACCTGTTTCTTGAAAAAGAAGAGCGGAGACCAAGCAAGATTCAGAGCCAACTGTGCATAATACAAAGTCAACGCGATGGATGTCGGTGACCTTTTATAGATGTTGAGAAAACGTCTGTGGTGGAATAGGGGTGTAATGCGCACTTTCTAGCCGTAGTCAGCGATTCGTCGAATGCTTTAACCGCGAGATGGGATGCATATCCCATAGCTGTGAAATGTATTCTGGTTTTGATGACAGTTTTGACAAATAATTCAGTGCGAAATACCGAAATAGAGTGAGCCCCACACGATAGGGAATACTTGTCTCGGCGGAAGACCAGGCGGGAAAGTCAAGCTCTACGATCGATAGGATAACGTACACATCATGGACCAAATGTCGCAAAGATACAACGGCTTGCTTACTTTGTACCATTGTCCCTTGCACACCTTTCCGGTGGGATAACCACTGAGGAATCCAGCGACAAGAGGCAAACCTACCGCAGTGATGGAGTTGCGGGGAATTTCAAGGAGGATGTTTGGCAAGTATATGACCGACATGTTGGAAGTGGCAATGTTGGTGTAAGGGGCAACAAGAGCCGTAGCTCATTGCTCAGGAGGTACTAGGTGACGTCATCATGGGCTTGTTAGAAACGGAGGCTATAGCCAAACAACCTTCCAAGCTCCGAAAATGGAATTCCTTGGAAGTGTCAAACTCGAGGATGATAAGTTACATTTGAAAGATTGGTACATACTTGATTCTGGCAGTTCACACGTCGTATTACAGAGCCGTTGCGTAATAAAAATACAATTATGCAAGTTTGTTTCATCTGCAATCCAAACCAAGTAATTAGAAGCAAAACAAACATATTACAGATGGACACCTCCATCATCGTCCATTGCGTTATCACCCTCTCCGATATTCCGAGTACTTGTATCGGAGCGAGCTGCACTCTGAGCTCCATTGACAGGTCGCGGCGGGGCGTTCGTGGCATCGACAATGTCGTAATGACTACTGATTGGGATGCCCTTCTCGGATAAGACAATTCTTAAGATGCTGATTCTCTCTTGTTGAGATCCACTGTTATCACCCCATTGAGTTTCAGGTGCACAACTAGGATACTCATAACTCACATGACATCTTCATTCTCTTCGACGGCCTCCATGAAATCCGGATCGCCTGGGGTACTCAATAGCGCTTCGCGCAGATCTTCCTGCGTCCTCTTCAAATGATTGAGAGAGTTCTGGAGGCGGGACATCTCTGCAGCCTTATTTAGGCCAAAAATCTACCCTTCCATGAAGAGCACATGAACCTTCTGTGATGATTCCAATATCAAGTTGCCTCGCATCTTCCAACGTGAATGGCTGAGGATATCGAAGTCTGAATTCCATTCCAGGTATTCTGCGGGGGATGCAGCGTGAAAGTTTTATGATACTGAGAAGGTAAACTTGAGGCGACTTCTGTGCAGTACGCTGGCAACTGGTGAGGAGAAGAGGTCCGACAAAGCCTGCAAATCACGTTGACGTCACTTGTCTTATCTAAGCGCGACCATCCCTCGTGCGGTGAGACACAAGTAATAAAGAATTATTGTTGTATCATTACTAGTATGTGTCCGAAGATACGCTGCATGGTAAGAGTTACAATGTGAAGTAGTCGGAATAAGGAATGTTCTCTAAGGGGTCATAGGTAACACGAAAGCAAACCGACAGCAACTACACGCCCAGCCTGTGGTCACATTAGTACAAAATACAAGTGAGTGGAAAATCCAGACTTACTTCCTCTTGCTCGATTCATATACAACATATGAGATAGATACAGCTGGGACCACCTTAATCCACATAAGATTATTTTCCTGCACCAATAGACGCGAATGAAACATACCTTCGCCAATGTAGGTAACAGACCACGATAGAAACCACGCCAGCCATCCCGCGCGTAGGTCTTCCGGACCACATCAAATATACCCGTATACCGTTCTGGATGGCCAGATGATCCTGACGCTTGCAGACGATTCTAACCAGGTTGAGAGGGTATACACTGGTCGCGCCGACGCTCCCCGACACGCTGCCAAATGCAAGCAAGGCTAAAACGCCCGGCTCTTCCTTGCTGGTCGATCGAAGGTATCCCAATTTCAGAGCTTCGAATGTGCTCATGTCAATCGCGGAATATCTTCGAACAGTAAGTTAGGAGATTTGAGATGATATGAATTCTAACTTACGGGAAGACTCCAATAAGGCCGATCTAGCAGAATCACATTGAGCACAACTGTCATGACGTGGTACGAATTTTACGCACAGTCAAACCGCGGTAGAACGCCCTCAACCCCCCAAGTGCCCATACGCGTTGTGCAGCTTCTCGCAATGATCGTCTTTGTATTCCCGCGCTGCTCATCATTTGGGTCTGTCCCGCACATTCAGCAAACGCATGGACGGTGTGTTTGCCGACTCGCCTTTAAGGTCTCTATCGGGTAGATGGCTGCAGGAATGTTCAACCTCGACCATCATTAGCATGGAGTAATGGGAGACACAAACTTAGTTGACTACTAATGCCGCCCATCCCTCCAGAGAGAAACCTGCTGACACCACTGATATCCCTGACATCGTCCACTTTGTCCCAGTATTGCGCAAACATACGTTTCTGCGAGCAGGACAAGTTGGACAGGAAGTTGAGACGGGAGAAGGTGACTAACGGATGATTCATAGGCAAGGAATTTGATGGCCGACTCAGGAAGTATCTTTGCCACAGAGAGACCATTCCCTGTCCAGAACGCCAAAACGCCGCCTTCGGAGTATATTCGAGCGATTGCACCGCCAATGGCTTTAAAGCCACGTGCGGGAGCTTGAGGGCTTAGAGACGTGCCCCCCAAGTCCGGGGTCGTGTAATGAGAAAGATTTTTAGCCGATCAAAAGGAGCTGTACACGTCCGTGACACTAGATTGAAGGTCTTAGTTTGTGTTGTAGGCATAGCTTCTACACGCACCTGCACCAGCCATACCTCCTGCGAGAAGAAACTTCATCGCTGTGTGGCCGCCAATCCAGTACTGGTGAACCTCTTCTTCCTCAAACTCGCCGTCATAATACTCTACATCGTATTCTTCGTCATACTCCTCGTCCTCCAATGCCGAAGGCTTATGTTCCGTGGGCGTAAGTGGAACTTCCTTAGGATGATGAGGGTGCACAGGGCACAGGTCTTCTGCACTCAAGCTAACGTCGCCTTACACAACAAATTATCGTCAGTCGAGTCCAGCGCACCGGGTATTCTGTTTCACCTTCCATATTCACACGTGCGGGGCCTCTACCATCGTCGCCCATAAATTTCTGCACTTCGTAGTAACGGTAGATTTCAGCTGGCGATGCCCGGCGCGGCATGAGCAGTAAGAAGTCTCTGAACTCCGGAAAGCTGATGACATGTGAATGAGGAGACAATGTCAAAAATCTCATGAATTCCGACAGTGTGGATGATGATAACTTGATACCTGGTCAGCTGCGTAAGCTAGCGAAGGGCCGGATATACTGTGTTTAACATACCAGCTTTGTCCAATGCGACAGACAGCTCGGCGGCATCCAAGTGGCCGTTGCTGTCGAGGTCCAGCTCATCGTGAAATATATGCCACAATTCTGCAACAACCAGAATTTGTCTCCCCGTGAAGGGCAGATAGAGAAAGTTACTCACCAGCCTCCTTCGCCTCTGCATATCTCAGAAACTCGCTCCAAGTGACGTCGCGATTGAAAAACCCTCGCGTTCGTCCACCGCACCGGCCCAAAAGTTCATCCTCGTACATCTTTCCTAACTCTTTCGCGCTTTCAGCTGTCACGGCATCATCGTTCTTCACCGGATACACGGGGGTCTCGTCGTCCAAACTCCCGCGCGCCCTTTTAACCAGTATTCGCGACCATAAAGCACGCAACCGCTTCTCTCTGTCCTTTTTCCCTCGAGCGCGCGAAATTCGACGAGGCTGTGGGGACAGGCTGATATATTGGCGGGTCTGACCTGAGCCGCGGGATAAATGGGCGAGTCTGTGCACCTGAATGGCAGGCGTCGAAAATTTCGTGACCTGTTGGTCTATGATTCTGATCAGGGGATTCCATGTGTATTGGTTGTAGAGTTTTACAGAGTGGAGCCGGCAGGTGGTGGCGGGTAGATTACGGCAGAGAAGGTAGCCTCGGAGCCTGCTCTGAGCTGCTTTTGAGGTCAGTGCAGACTCATGACAGTGATCTGAGAGTCGAACGTTTTTGCGATATAGGCTTGCGACGAAGTTGTGAGATCGCCGAGGTCAAGGGCGCGCGTCGTCGTCGATCGCGATGAGCTCCATTACTTTGGCGTTACAGACTTTGAGACCCCGATTGGCTCAAAACAATTAACGAATGATATGACATGCACTACACGGTACGCATATACGACTACCTATGGTTGCATAGCGGCGGCATAAAGGGTATTATACAGGATACATTCGTAGGCTACACAGTAAGAGTCCACCATCAGCTGAAAGAAACCTCCAGTATATTAAAAAAATAGATCAAGGCGTCGGTCAACGATTAATACGTAGCAGGTGCACCTTTTAATCTGAACAACTGACTCATTTTACCACGAATACGAGAGCCCCAGTTCTTGACATGTCTGCACATACCATGACACGACCCACATCTCAAGCTGCATTCTTTTAATTTTGACGTCGTCGAATAGACACTCGCCGTAGTCGACATCGACATCGGACCTGGGTGATGACCATATATCCTAGGCAATCCCGGCGCATGCGGAACATAGGCTGTGCTGGCTCCGAAATCTTCTCTCGAGTCTGCAACGGTAGTGGAGAAATCCGGCGTGAAACGTGCAGGATAATTCGGAAATAGAGATGCACTTCGGGAAGCCGCGTCCCAAGTGTCCGAGATCATCAGACCTGGAGTAGCCTGTTGAAGGTTCAGTCATTATCGAAGTGGAGACCAGATGAATACCATCACAATTCGATGTGGCCGTTCCTGATGGCCTTCCGCACTGCCCGCAGCACGAAATTTGGAATGTGGTGCCGGAATTGGGGGCGTCGGAGGACGGTAGATCTTCGAAAGTGTCAAATGAGTACAGGAGGTTCATAGGACTCCCAGGCACACCTGAGGCATTGAGACACTCCGGCTGTGTCGACTAGAAATGGGAGAAGGCGCTTCAAGACATTCCTGTGTTCCGACCTCTTCGCTACATAGGTCTGCGCAGCGCTGATCCTGATCGCACACGCGTCAGTGAACAGAATATTATTAAAGACACATGGAAAGGGCCGATCAATGAGGTCTTACCGTGGCATCCTGCGGTAGTGCGGCACTTGTGCATGCTACTGCTTCTCGCCGAGTTGGAGAAATATCTGTCTGCAGTGGTACAAGAGGTGCAGCGACGTAGACGGCGTTGCGTTTTTCGTTTGTTCAATGCCCGTTCTATGGTTTCGCGCCAGTCGGCGGGTAGCTTAAATGTGCAAGTCAGATCAGCAATTAGAATAATCAAACAACATACCGGTGGCAATTCCTTGGTGAACAAATTTAGTGATAGTCGCTTAGAGGCGATGTTGAAGACGGCAAAGGCGATGAGGGACGCTCGGGGACAAGCTTAGGGACTGGTTTTCTCCAACCCATGTTGTGTTGTGGCGGCATATCGGACAGATAGGACTTGAAGAGGGCGGGTTTAAACGAGTAGCTCACAGCAGGAGTACGGATTAAATATGGGAAGGCTATCTGCCGATGAGTGAGATGTACACTCAGCGGAGGATCGAGCACTGCTACACAGTGATCTTGGCATCGAGGCGTAACCATTGTCTTTTATCCGGTGCACCGGGAGGAAGACATGGAGGAACGGGTTGACAGACGCACAAAAGACAGGGTTGGCAAAATCCTTCCGGAGATGAAGTCCCACAGTTGGTCCTGGAGTCTGCTTGCAGGCCACCTAGACCCCGGTCCGCTGTGTACGAGCGCCAGGTGCTGTACGGCATCCCATGAGGTTAGCTCGTTGCAAAAGAGGCAAAGGGTAATGTACCGAGTATAGCTGTAGCCATGCCCTCAATCCATGGTGAACACGAGCAGAACGCTCGCCAAACCAAAATTGCCTACAAGGACGTGAACAAATTGCACAGAAAAAAGGTGTCACACATTTCCTTTCACTGAGCTAAATCAAAGCCACTACGCATTTTACATAAATATCCCATGATGATGAGGAACGTTAATGTTGCAGCATCGAACGTGAAGGTTCGAAGCAAGTTGCAAGTACTTTCTTGGGAAATCAAATTCGAGTGAATATTCATAACCTTAACCTGACACCTTGAATTCCATTCCTAACACAATATTCGTGACATATTCATACAACAGACCTATCAAGTATCGTAACAACAACGTTGGCTGCGCGATTTCTGTATGCCCGACTATCAAGGACCAACGACGGTGACTCAAGAGAAGTACATCAGCCGCTGCATCGTGGCGTGGAGTGGTTTGAACCCGCTCTTGAACGCCTCCAGGTGACGATTAGCCTGGGCATCATCGAGCTGCGTGTCGATGTCCGAGAACTCAAAGTTCGGGGCCTCTGGGTCGTAGTGGATCTTCGCGCGGGAACAGACGATATCGGCATCTGAACGATCAAACTTTAGTCTAAGACGTTGTCACTCTTTTGGGACTGCACTCACAGTAGAGCCGGAGCAGGAATAGATACGGAACGCTGGACCTTGCATATACGTGGCAAAGCGCAAACGAGAGCGCTTGCAGTCCATCAGGCCTGAAAGGACGACCGATGAGACAGTGGCAGCCGAGAAGTAAATGATTAACTCACGAAAAGTGGTTCTCGTCGTAAAGGACGCTGTAATGCGCAGGGCGCGAGGTGCCAACAGCGTATATAGCAAAAGCAGGAAAATTGTTAGTCACAACTTGCAGCGGATTATATGAGAAACACCACTTATCCACCGTGGCTCTGGAGATAGAAGTCGAACTCTGTCGGATGGACAACTTCGCGGTCGACAACTGTACCAGCAGGACATTCCCACTTCTGTCTGCGTCGCTGGGCCTTTTAGGGAAGAACCGGACGTGGTGGCGCTTGCCCACGACTACCATGGTTATGGTAGGGTTGATCTTAAATTTTGGCAAGCCTCTGGATTTGGACGTGATGAATATCATGACAAAAATAGACACATGTGGGATTTAAATTTACTTTTGAGGAGAGGGAGTTCTGAGAATCAGTATTTTGATCAATGCTGTGTATCATGGAATGAGGCAAACGAAAGCACCTTGCTCCAACACATGCTTGAACTGCCCCTCAGACACGCCGTCTATAGAGCGCTACGTTAGGATGCTACAAATTTATAAAAAAAACAATCGCACCTCGATAGAAGATGATTCGCTTAGGAGCGGGAGCCTTTCTCTCCACTTTCTCTCGATACCCCATGTACATCGTGAGCATGCGCTGTAACCGGGAAAAACTCAACAGCTAGAAGTGTGTGTGAAACCTATTAACACACCTGGCTCATCCCTCTAGATCTTCAATCATCTCCTGACGGGATGTCTGAACCCGACAATCAGCGACGACTTCGCCGTGTCGGAATCGACATTGGCGACAATGGCGGTGAACGATGGTCGGCCGTCAGCTCCAGGAGCAGGGTGAATGACATCCGCGCTGATGAATGTTCCGACCTTCAATATGCAAAAACAATAGCAGGCTAAATGAAGAAACGCACCCATTACGATCGTGGGGTTCGAAGGATCGGTGAGGAACGGGACGAGCGAGCATCGGCACAGTGTTGATACCACCGAGCTTCACATTAACCCTATAATACAGTAAATACCAATGCTCTCTGATGCAGATAAGGCACTCACTTCAAGCAGACGTTGGCGAAGTACTGCGGCTTTGCGCGGGAGCATTTGACACTCTTCATGCATTGAGTGGCCACACCCATCTAGCCAAGGGTCAGTGTCTTTCCACAAAACTGCATAATCTCACACACCGTGATGTCTCCAAAACTGCGCGAAAAATACGCTCAGCGGCATGATGAAGAAGAGGTGAGTCAACGCACTGTTTGACCGCGGTATAGATCTCCGTCGCGCCTTCAGGGAGAATGACAACAATCAGCGTTGGGCCGCCTTTCTTGCCATTCTTTTCGAAGCAAGCGCTTCCCGCGGCACGAAGTTGCTAAACACAGTCAGCGATGATATCACGATGGAGATCGGATATTGTGATGCTCACGTCGTTGATCTTCCCCTGCGTATTCTCGTACTTGACGATGGATTTGTCTCTTTCACCTGAATGCTGAAGAAGACGTCAAGTAATGTCCAATCAAAGACATACAATTACACCTACCAACATCGGTGCAGGCCTTCATGAACCCTTGAATCATTTCCTGGACAACGTCGCTTTTGAACCTCTGTGGCCGTTCATCAACAAACCACCCAACGGTCGATCACAGATGGACTGTAGAACTTTCTCGAGCCTGAAACTTGGATTTAGCAAGGATTGCACACTAATGTGTGCGAAATAGTTTACATGTTCCATGCACCGTCACGATTTCTGAACGCATCAACGGAAAGTCAGATTGCTACAAACGGCTGTATACGAGTTACGCACGATGTTCGCCTGCCGGGAGCCAGCACCGTACTTGAGAGTCGGTGGTTCGAGCACCCGAGCCTGCAATGACAGTGGCCCCCGCGAGGATCGACACCATACCGAAATGCTGCGAATACGATCAGTTATAATTGTGATAATGAGACGAAGATAGCTACTCACGCGCACATATTCCGACTGACCATATTGGAGAACCTGGAGAAGAGCTTCATTAAGCCTGTTCGGAACATGTTTTAATGCCAAGGCAAACGTACAGTTAAGCCTTGCGAATGCTCGCAAGACGGTCTGCTGGCTTCTTTTGCAAAGTCAAGAACGTCCTTGGTTTTCTCTGGAGGAACTTGTTTCCTCATGATTTGTCCAGGAGGAATAACACAGACTTCCATGGGTATCAGGGCACCAGAGCCCACCTAGTTATCAATAGTCAAGAAAATAGCACAAAATTCGACAAAGTACTCACTTCAACACAGAGGATGTCCGGATAAAGGAGCTTGTGTTTGTGGTTTTCCTGGAAATACTGAGCGACGCTGAGCTTACGCCCGCCACGTCCAGTAAAAATGAGCGCATTTGCCCCCGCAGTCGTCAGCCTCTTCACGACGCGGGCCGTGTTGCTCGTTGGTTCTTCATGGCCAGGAATGTGGACAAGCACTCTCATTCCAGTAACAAAACGCTGTAAACGGATGCGCTCGCGTTCCGGAGTCCACGGGCAGGCGCGAGCATGTTGATATCTCCTCCAGGGTGTCCAAAGAATTCTAAGCAAATCGCAGTGAGCCTCCCCGGCTTGTACATCGTGCCCGTGCTGATGTCCACGTTGATAAGCATCCTGCCAACAGCAGGGCGGACCGACTGGAAATAACCGCGCCATAAGACGATGCCACCGCCTATGTCCTTAGTCTCCTGGTCTGTGAAGAATGATCGCACATTGAAAGGATATTTAAGAGATGGCTCCTGGCGGATTACGACGTTCAATGCCTAGACATTGATATGTATTAGTGCGATTTCCCAACGATTTATGAATCGGATGCTGACCGTAATTGCAGTCAACACGACATTGTCATGAGACTGCTTCCCTTCCAAGAACCTCGCGAGGACCCTGTAATGTGCATTGAGTCATTCAGGTAGCCGAATAAAGAGATGGTAAGTGATACGAACTCTGGATTGATCTCCGCCACACGCGTCAGGCGTATTTTGTAAATCTTGGTCCTTTTCGAGTTCCTTCCTCTCCTCTATCTGTATCGGGGGACTCGGCGGTGTGACAGTTACAAGGCAGACATCAAACTAAACAACGCGGTCAAGGTAAGACATCTTGCAATGAAGAGAACACCTACTTCTGCCGAATCATTTCTCCGAACGGCAATCTGCGCGCTGCAAACAAATTCTTCCTCCCATCATACACAGCGCGAGGAGTGAAAATCTGTGGTGCAACTACTGTTTGCAGATGTGCTATGAGCTCCATATTCAGCCGCGCAGGGAGGACCTTCTCTGAAGGGCTTATGACTACAAGTACGATTGAGGTTAGATCAAACAAAAGATGGACTCTGTATATACATACCAACTAAGTGAAGAAGTTAGAGAGAGAAAAAAATCAGTGAAAGGAGCGCAGAATCAAAGATAAATGTGCGTACTATCATAGTGATGGATGACGGCCTCTGGTATGGTGGTCGCAAAGTGGTTTGTGTACACGTCAAGGACTCTCCCATTCCTGCCTACATCTGGCCTTCGGACTCCAATGGTTGTAACATGAGTGTTCGCTGCAGAGGCACCAACGGCACCAGCCAAGGGAGTACCGCGAGCGCCACCACGAAGCGTTCCGCCACGACCACGACCAGCAGCACGAGGAGGCATTTAGGACTTTGAATAGAGTTATCGCGAGATATTACAGGGGAGATGAGATGGAGAAGGCTGTGCGAATGGAAAAGAAGGGTATTTATGGGAGGGAGGAGGAGTGGCGGATTGTCATGGTATGATCAGCCACAAAGGGCTTTGTTGTCATATATTGACGCGTCGTCGATCGCGCCTCCATTGTCGCTTAGCCTGGTGGCACATAGCCATGCTTTGCTATGATTCTTCGCTTTATTGTTTCATCCTCCTTCGCATTTGTACTTAACAGTGGGTACCTTTGTCTCTGCTTCTGATGTCCGCAGCCATGAGGTGTCCGCGGTGTGTACACGAGGCTCTTGAGGCACTGATAGAGGCGATATCATAATTCGGATCCATCTCGTGGAAGTAATTTCCTTTCTCGGCGCGATGACTCGAATCGTTCTGCCCATCCAAGTCCAACCAGTTGAATGCATGAGAAAGTAGGTGCTGCCACTCACGTACAGATTAGCAATCGCACGGTGAGCTTCCGAGTCTTCTGGCAAGAAGTCGCTGTGCTACCTTGTATTGCGCAGTCTTTGCACGCAGCGTACTACGCCATCACGGTGACACCGGTAAACATTTCCTCCATGTGCATGATCTGGCCCATCAGCAACACGTTTTTATGATGTTGAAGCTACATTGTCCTTGTGGGTCCTCCTGAGTGCTTGAAGACTGAAGTTAGTACTTATTAAGGCACGTGATCGCGGTTACGCAGTTTGATGCCGGTCAAGATGTCAGAAAATACCTAAAAACTGCGCAGGGCCGTACTGGACTCAGTACCGAGATCTATCGAGAAGGTGAATAATAATTAATTCTTACATGGCCAAACTGTCAGAGTTTATGTCAAGAGGCCACTCTGGAAATTAATCAAGCTCAAGACGATTGCTACATAATTTAGAGTTTTGCGTCGACGAGTCACGCACAAGTGAAGTTACAGCGTCTTCGCTAACGACTGTGATGTCGGTCTTTCTGCCGCTCCTTGACGGAAACGCGGACAACGCACTTCTCCAAGCCCTTGCTCGCATCGGTCCTGTCGTCGTACCGGCATCTCAAAAGTCCATTGCTCCTGAAAATGCCAGTCGATACATTCTTGTCGACAGTGACTCACCCGATGTGGAGAAGGTAGCCTCCTGGCTCGACCAAGGCGCCGAAAAAGTTATCATCCCGCTTTCTTGGGCCAAGGAAATCATAGGCGTCTTGCCTGCGGAGCGACTGCTGCTACTTCTTGACGTTGCAAATGTCAGCGCGGTATCCGACAAGATTCGCAACGGCGTGTCAGGTGTGCTCATCAAGGCCCCCTCGGTGGATGCGGACTTCGTCGCTTCGGTGTCGCGCTTTTTCTCCGACTCCGCAGTCCACGTCCTCCCGCAGCAACGAATGCGCCCCCGACGCGTTCTAGCATTCGCGCGCTTCAGAGTGCCGGTGCGATCCTAGTAGTGCCCACGCTTTTCCTTACCCTCTCTGCTACATCCGATAGACAGATCAACGTCGCTGATGCATTCCTATCCTCCATTACCTCCGATCGCCCAGATGGATTATTTCCCACAGTCATTTCCTCTCACCTCGAGGGGGACGTTCGCTCGGGCTCGTTTACTCGTCCGTGGAGTCTGTGCGGGAGAGCATTGCAACAGGAAAGGGTGTGTATCAGTCTCGCAAGCATGGCCTATGGCGCAAGGGAGAGACGTCCGGTGCGACGCAGGATGTAGTCAGCATTCGGTTGGACTGCGACTCAGATGCTCTGGAGTTTAGCGTCGTCCAGCGCGGCGCAGGATTCTGTCACCTCAACAGGGCGTCGTGTTTCGGGGAGAGGAGCGGGTTGTCTGCTCTCGAAAGCACCCTGAAATCTCGACTTGCATCAGCCCCGAAGGATCGTACACTAGCAGGCTCTTCAACGACCCGAACCTCCTACGTGCCAAAATTATGGAGGAGGCGGATGAGCTATGCAGTGCAGAGTCCAAGGAAGAGGTGTCATTCGAGGCCGCAGATCTATTCTACTTTGCTCTCGCTCGTTGTGTCCGCGCGGGGGTCGGCATCGCAGATATCGAGCGATCTTTGGATAAGAAAGCGAAGAAGGTCACACGTCGCCGGGTAATGCCAAGCCGCAGTGGTCTCAGAAGACATCTTCCACCTCGAATTCGGCGTTAGGCAGGCCCGCTCCTACACAGGACACAGGGAAGAAACCTGCGGACCCTGAGGCGCCTATCCGTATGCGTAGCTTCGACCTCTCGGTACCGACGACAGGGGAGGAACGTGCCCGTCTGCTGCGCCGTCCCGTCCTAAAATCGGACGAGATGATTGCCAAAGTGAAGCCCATCGTGGACGATGTCCGCACACGAGGCGACGCTGCGCTGATCGAGCTCACCGCGAAATTTGACAAGGCACAGCTCTCATCTACAGTCATCTTCCCTCCATTCGCGCCCGAGACCATGCAGCTCGACGCGTCTGTCCGGGACGCGATTGATGTGGCGTACGCGAATATCCACAAATTTCACCAGGCGCAGGCGGAGCAGTCTGAACTCGTGGTGGAGACGATGCCTGGGGTGGTATGCTCGCGGTTCTCGCGTCCCATTGCACGTGTCGGATTGTACGTACCGGGAGGGACCGCAATACTCCCCTCGACAGCGCTGATGTTGGGCATTCCTGCTCAAGTTGCGGGCTGCAAGGAGACCGTGCTTGCGACGCCACCACGCCCAGATGGAGCATCTCCCCGGAGGTGATGTACGCCGCGCACCTGGTCGGCGCGTCCGCGATTCTGAAAGCCGGTGGCGCGCAGGCAGTGGCTGCCCTGGCGTACGGCACGCAGACGGTCCCGAAGGTAGACAAGATCTTCGGGCCGGGCAACCAGTGGGTCACTGCGGCGAAGATGCTTGTGCAGAACGACACGGACGCGCTTGTGGCGATCGACATGCCTGCCGGGCCGTCTGAAGTCCTGGTAAGTTTTCGCGTGTATCTCCGCCCTTGTGCGCTGAACCGGCGGGCAGGTCATCGCAGACCACACATGCAACCCGGCGTTCGTCGCGGCGGATCTGCTATCGCAGGCAGAGCACGGCGTCGACTCGCAGTCGTCCTCATGAGCGTGAGCCTCTCTGACGCGCGGATCGCTGCCATCGAGGCGGAGGTGGACGCGCAGGCGCGCGCGCTACCCCGCGTCGACATCGTGCGCGAGTCCATTCCAAAGAGCATTATTGTCAAGGTCGCTTCCGTGGAGGACGCCATGAGGTTCTCCAATGACTACGCCCCGGAGCATCTCATCCTTCATCTGGAGAATGCATCAAACGTAGTTGCTGCGGTGGAGAATGCTGGCAGCGTCTTCGTTGGGCCCTTCTCGCCCGAGAGGTGCGTTGCTTTGTTGTTTCCTGTCAAATCAGTACCTCTAACATGCTGTGTTGTAGCTGCGGGGACTACGCGTCAGGCACAAACCACACTCTTCCAACAAACGGCTATGCTCGCCAGTTCAGTGGCGTGAACACGGCGTCTTTCCAAAAGCACATCACTTCTCAGGCCGTCACTGCTGAGGGTCTCAAAGTGCTCGGCCCCGTGGTCGCGACGTTAGCGGACTGCGAGGGGCTGCAGGCTCATGCGAACGCCGTGCGGATCCGGCTGCGGGCTTTGTGAAAATGCCATGAAGTAGACCTTAGCACAAGGAGAGGCGGAAACTGTAACAGGATATGTAGAATAGCAGTGCAACGATAGCAGGTAGAGTATAATAAAGTCTAGACCCTGAGCACAAAATTCCCGGTGCTTGAACGCTAATACATCTCCCGCCTAATCGGTACGTCAGCCGGAACGGAGCAGGTGTCTAGTTGCTCCGGTAAAGAGCACGCTTCGCCACCTTGACGATAAGCGGGGTATCAGGGAAGGTCAGAGCCTCGAGGTTGGCCGCGTACTACACGAAGCAAAATTTTAGTATTGAGCGTAAAAAGGAAGGCGTATATACTGACGGGTGTCGGCACATCGGCACCAGTGATTCGCTCAACAGGGCATCGAGGTAGTCGAATGCTTCGCTCTCGATGATCCGTGCGCAGATCTCACTGCCGACACCGAAAGAGGGGAAACCACCCTCAACAGTCACAAGTCTGCACCGAGAGTTAGCAGTCAGTGCACGTCTGACTGGCGCCGGACCACGTACCGGTTGGTCTTCTTGACTGACTTCTTGATGGTGTCGATGTCGAGCGGGCGGATACTGCGCAGGTTGATGACCTCCGCCTTGATGCCCTCCTTCGCGAGCTCCTCTGCAGCCTCCATGCTGTGGGTCACCATCTTGCTGTGCGCGACAATTGTGATATCGCTGCCCTCGCGCTCGACCTTGCACTTGCCGATGGGCAGGAGGAAGTTGTCCGACATTGCCTCCGAGGACATCGGGAACGTAACGCCGTACATCAGCTCATTTTCGAGGAATACGACCGGGTTATTGTCTCGAATAGCAGACTAGAGACGGGAGGTGTTAGCAGCGCGCAGTTGGCGCACAAACACAGCGTGCGTGCGTACCTTCAGAAGGCCCTTGCAGTCTTCCGCGCTCCACGGGCTGACTACTTTCAAACCGGGGATAGCTCCGTACCATGCCGCGTAATCTTGCGAATGTTGCGCTGCAACACCGGCAGCGGCGCCGTTGGGACCACGGAATACGATTGGACAAGGCAGACATCCGCCAGACATGTAGTGTGTCTTGCCTGCAGAGTTGACAATCTGATCAATTGCCTGCATGGAGAAGTTGAAGGTCATGAATTCGCAGCTGTGACAGATGTCAGCGTGGAGGTCTCGAGGAATACTATTCTGTACTTGCATAGGTCTCAGTCCAGCGAATGCAGAGCCGACAGCGAGACCAGCGAAACCCATCTCCGTGATGGGGGTGTCTACAACACGTTTCTCGCCGAATTTGTCCATGAGGCCCTTAGTGACCTGGCGAATGCGGGATGTTAGAGTGGCAGAAAGGGTGGACATGAGAGACGTACCTTATATGCGCCGTTGTAGCGCGCAACTTCCTCGCCGATAATGTACACCTTGTCGTCCCGCAACATTTCCTCCTCCATGGCGGCATTGAGGGCCTCACGGACGGTCATCTGTACGAGCGCCCATGAGATATGTGTAAGAGATGTGATGGTGGACCAACTGTGTTTTCGCTCTGGGAGGCATATGAGCGAGCAAGCACGGTTCGACGCGCCGCCACCGAAGACACGGCGCGAGCATTGGCAAGAGCAGGGGCGAGACGGGAGAGGGCACGCGTGGCCATTTTGTGGTGGAGGTGGAAGACGGTGGAGGGAGAGAAGAAAAAGATGAAGACTGGCTAAGATTTACTCGGGTGAGAAGAGGTATGCGTGTGCTGGCTCGGACCTGCTCGGGACGCGTCTACTACACTCAGCATACAGCGAGCGGTAGACGACCCCAGCCAATCCCAGCCAATCCCCGCTCTGCGCTCGACAGTGACGTAAATACATCCAAATACGCGCCCCCATCGTCCCACCTCCCACCATCCCCTCCTCATCGTACCATACAACGCCGTCGCGTCAATCTCGAGCATTCATGGTGGAAAAGCCGGTCGTAGTAGTCACTGGAGCATCCAAGTGCATCACAATCCAGTCCCGCAAGAACGGCTAATTTACATCTCCTCGTCCAGAGGCCTTGGGCTTGCCATCACCAAGATCCTACTGGAAGAATTCAATGCCGTCGTAGTTGCGCTCTCGCGCTCCCAGAACCCAGGAATGGCCGAGCTGCACAAGGCACACCACGATTCCCTTCTCTTGCTGGAGTGCGATGTGTAAGTATCTCTACGATCTCGCTGCAGCCACTCAACTCCTATTCAGCACAGACGCGACAGCACTCAAGAGCTCCATCTCCCAGGCCGCTGTCAAGTATCAGCGTCTCGATGCGCTCATCCTCAATGCCGGTGTGCTGGAACCGATGGGGACGATCGTGTCGGATGACATCCCGCTCGATGCATGGAAGGCTAATTTTGACGTCAATTTCTTCTCGTTAATTACAGCTCTCAGGGCTTCACTGCCCGAACTCCGTAAGAGTCCCAACGGAGGCAGAGTTATTTTCGTCAGTTCTGGAGCGGCAGTTGGCAACACGGCCGGTTGGGGACCTTACAATGCGTCTAAGGCAGCTGTGAACAGCCTGTGCAGGTCAGTGTCATTATTTCCAACCTCTATGTCCACCATCATTTATTGTTGTTTTCTTTTTCATCCAGGACCATCGCGCAGGAAGAATCAGATGTGACCTTCGTAGCTTTACGCCCAGGCATGGTTGACACATCTGTAAGCTTGTATTGATACGTCGCAAACGAAGTAGCTTATTTAATGGGAATACCTGTATAGATGCAAGCCCTTGTCCGAGGCAAGGGTGCATTATCCATGAAGGAAGAGGATCACCTGAAGTTCATGAACGTTCATGCGACCGGACAGCTTGTGAAGCCCGAAGATGCAGGATATGTCGCTGCTGCGCTGTCACTACAAGCGCCCAGTGATCTGAGTGGTCAGTTCCTCAGCTGGGACTCGGAAATATGCAAGGATTACTGGAGGGGGTGAGGAAGTGGTATATCGAGAGGCGAGTGGTCGCAGATCAAAGCTATCATTAAACTAAAGCTGTATTATGAAAACTACGGAGTAACCCACATGGTTGTATTTGACGCGCGCTGATTGCCTTTTTCCAAGAACTTCTGGATTTCTGAGCACGCTGCAAGTCAGAGTTGCTCACATGCTACCAGGCCTGGAAGATGTTTGAATTGCCAGGGATCCCGATCAATGCGCAGTAACAATCTGGCATGACATCAACCAATCCTGCGGCCACATTCCTCGAGTTTTCTCGTGAAGCATGCAGATCCTATATAAATTGATAGGGCAACACATGCATCTGCACGAAACGCTCGGGTTTCAACGAGTCTCCCAATGTTCGCTGCGCAACTGGTGAGCGCTCGGGATGCACTGATTAATCTCTCACCAATAACTGATATGTTCAGAACAAATCCCGTATCGATGTTCACCACCACTTCTTCCCGGATACCTTGCGTAAAGCCGAACGGAACGCCCAGGTAGGATGGCGTACACCCGTCGAAAATCTCCCCTGGACTCCACAGATCAGTCTCGAAGCGATGGACGCGCTCGGCATCACCACCGCCATCCTATCGCTACCCGCGGATGCCCTACACGGCGAAGATCATGACGCCGCGACAAAGTTCAATCTGCACGCGTCCGACATTTGCCGCGCATTCCCGGGCAGGTTTGAGTTCTTCGCATGCGTCTCTGCACTCAGTAGCGCCCCAGGTGAGGCCATATGGCCTCTTCAGTATAGATATGTACCCATTGATTCGTCACTTAGTCGTTCTGCAGCAGATCGCCTTCGCGCTCGACGATTTGAAAGCCAGTGGCATCGCGCTGGCGTCTTCGTACGGCAGCGGCACCGACGCCAGTGAGCCAGCGTTCCTCGGTGCCCTTGGATGCTGCTGACTGTCTTCCACTAGAGTATCTCGGCGATGTCGTGTACAATACAATTTGGGAAGAACTCGACCGGAGAAAGGCGGTTGTATTCATCCATGGGGCTCAGATTCCCGCAACCACACCTTTCCCGCATCTATTTCTGGGCCTCCCCGTTACAGAGGTTCGTCAGGCCGTATGGGATACCCTGAGCAACGGGATGACAATACGATTGATAACAGGTCCCTAAAGAGACATTCAGGGCAGCCGCTCATCTCGTAGTGACGGGCACGAAGCGGTTATACCCCAACGTGAAAATAATCCTTGCTCACTTGGGTGGATGTACACCATTCCTGGCGTCGCGCATTGCGGTGCTGTCTCGACACATGGGGTGCCCACTCAGTCATGAAGAAATCTTGGAGGATTTCAAAAGCTTTTATTACGAGACAGCTCTGAGTGCTGATAGGACGACCCTATCCGCTATGCAGAATTTCGTAGAGCCGGATCATATACTATTTGGGACAGACTTTCCAGGTACGCAGGCTAAGTTATTCCAAACGCAAGTTCTAATGTACGATAAAACCCTACAGCAGTCAGCAAGGATATGGTGAAACATTTTACGGATAACGTGGAGCAGTTCTACCAAGATGATGCCACACAACTCGAAGATGTGATGGCAGGCAACTTGTTGAAGCTCATGGCTGATGATTTGAAGGATGGACGATAACGGGTTTCAGAGTGCCGCATCTAACCGTTTCCCGTTTGTATGTGCTTCGTGTCAATATATCCCTATTCTGATATCCCCTTGTGCGTTGCTCACTTCTCTGATGGCATAGAGACGCTTGTCATATTCCACACGGCACTCTTGTGTGTTGATCAGCACCCAAGCTGTGCAGCGCCAACGGCCTTGTAGTATCTGTCGATAGCCTCGGTATCAATCGTCCTGCCTGAGAGCGCATAACCGCTCGACACCGACCACTCGCTAGCGTCTTCAATCCTTATACGAAAATTATCGTTGCCTCGAAATCTTCGGCCGCCGTGTGGCGCGGTCGCTTCCGAGACACCGTGGACATTTACGATCCAACGTTGGAACGAGCGCTGCGAAGTCGAATGGTTCCAGTGAATGGTTCTCGGAGACCGCCATAGGAGTCCGAGCTCAAGCTTGAATATCATGCTGTGCCCAACCGAGACGCTTGTGTATTTCTCATCGTGACAATTGAATATGTGGACCGTTCCGAAGGAGACTTCGGTTTTACGTTCCTAGGCGGCTGGGCGGACACTCAAGCTGATATAAAATGTGCGAAGCTGGTTAGCGACATCTCACCACTCTGCTTCAATATCTTCCATTAATGGCTGTTGCTCCTCTGAAGACTCACCGTCGTATTGACGTTCATCACCACTTTTTCCCATTTGGCCTTCCGCCGGATGAAGTGGCCAGGATCGGCTGGCAGCTGCCTGCAGATCACGCTCCATGGGCTCCTGAGATCAGCCTGAAAGCTATGGACATGCTCGGGATCACCACCGCTGTCCTTTCCTTGCCGGAGTGTGTTCCCGCCGAGAAGGCAAGGGAGATCAACATACATTCGTCAAGCATCCGCGATAAATTCGCGGGCGGATTTGAATTCTTTGCTACCATGCCTACGCTCAGCGATACTAAGGGTGAGGCTGATATTTTCCTGGACAACAACGAATACTCATATTAATAACCTGCAGCCGTCTTGGGAGAAATTGCCTATGCGCTGGACACCTTGCACGCCATCGGTGTTGCGCTGCCATCCTCATTCGGCCATGGCACTGACGCCAGTAAGTATCGTCTTTCATTAATTGTCGCACAAATTGGTCTGCAACATTTGGTGCCCAGAATATATCGGCCATGATGTATGTGACCCGATGTGGGAGGAGCTCGACAGGCGGGGAGCGATCGTCTTCCTGCACGGCGGACAGCCCCCTCACGACGCCATACCCTCATGCTCTCCTCGGACTTCCAATCACAGAGGTGAGAATCTGCAAATCTCCCATATAGCACTGGAAATGTCTTACCGTCCACTAGGTCCCCAACGAGACCTATAAGGCCGCTGCCCACCTCGTTGTGACGGGCAAGAAGCGGCGCACCCCAACGTGAAGATCATCCTCTCCCACCTCGGGGGGAGCACGCCCTTCCTCGCGCCGCGCGTCGCGGTGCTGTCGAATTATATGGGGTGCCCCCCAGCCGCGACGAGATCCTGCAGGACTTCAAGAGCTTCTATTACGAGACGGCGCTCAGCGGGTATGAGACCACGCTCACCGCCATACAGAGCTTCGTGGAGCCCGACCACCTGCTGTTCGGCTCGGATTTCCCAGGTGCGCGTGTGCATGGCTTCGTACGCGCCACACAAGGCTCATAAATGTGGCTTGTGTTTACCTGCAGCCGTCACCACTGAAATGGCGGGGTGGTATGCCAAGAATGTGGAGGAGTTCTATGCAGGCGATCAAATGCATCTGGAGGCGTTGATGTCAAAAAATGCACTGAGGCTCATGCCGAGCCTTAAGGCTTATTGATGGAAACATTTATTCTTTCCTGTGATAGCATTTCTTCACGTTGTACTTAAATATAACCTTAGAAGGCCCTTTATCAATCATCCTCTCTAGATGAAATTGTGTGTCATATTATGTATGTCCATTCTAGTCACGAAAACGTAATGTAGACCGATCATGCGTGAACAACATTACATCATTATGGCAGAGAACGTAAGGTAGGGTATCCGCCCAACGCATGAGGACATGAGAAGTCTTGTAGAATAATCCAACGCAGAACGAACAAATCATGCGCGGGGTGCGTGCAGACTATGAGCTTGGCTGAGGCTGTTGCAACCAGCGCAGGATCTCGCGGTGTCCCGGAGAGGATGAGAGCAAGGCCTGTCCGTGCCGACCGTGCGGGTCGAACCATAGACCTTTGCGCACACCGTGCGAGGTTAGATATTGTTTAACGCGCTGCATAGACGAGATGTTAGTCATTGTGCGTTCCGCAGTCCAGAGTGACACCTACATAAGCATCTATGATGGCATCTTTGCCACCCAAGAAGAACATGGCCCGCGTAGGATCGCGTGCATCGGGTATCTCTTCATACCAGAGTGAATTAGAAGACCAGTCGAAATGCCGCTGCAAGAAGT
Source organism: Grifola frondosa (assembly GCA_001683735.1). Classification (NCBI taxonomy): domain Eukaryota; kingdom Fungi; phylum Basidiomycota; class Agaricomycetes; order Polyporales; family Grifolaceae; genus Grifola; species Grifola frondosa. The sequence continues at coordinate 1,128,976 of LUGG01000014.1, forward strand.
TCGCAACGCCGAGCTCGGTGCCTACAAAGTATTTGATCAGGAGCTCGAAGCCCTGTCAAGGTGTGTCAGCGCATATACCGAGTGAGAGCGCAGACGCGGACATACTGTTGAACATGGCCTATAAATAAAATTGTAGCAAAGATCTGGGGTCGTCTGATTAACGAGTGATGTAAGGGAACTAATGGAAGGACTCACCGCCCTCCCAAGAACAGAACGTTACGGGATCAACGAAGCACGAGCGCGTTATCATGGCCGGGTAATGCTTCAGCATCCACGCATGGCTGAACGATCCACTAGACAACGGCTATCAGCGTAGGCGCCACGCGCGACAACATGATCGCTCACTTCGAGTGACTTAACATAGTCACACCGCGCGGTATCTGCTTCTCCAAAGTATTCTTGAGATGATCTTCGGGGCGCTTGAGTTCCGTCAAGTCTCCGTCCCACTCAGTCCAGCCCAGCTCCACCAATAGCCCAGCAAGACATTCTGTCATCTCGCGCCTATCCATGGGCTTGAGGAAACGCGGGTGAAAAATTTCTTGGCTGACGTGTGGCAGAAGCGGGACAAGAACAGGATGATTAGGCAGTTTGCAGAGGATGTGCTGAATGAAGCGCCTGTACTGGGTCAGCCCGAGGCCGAGGCCGTGCATGAAGACGATAGGTCGTGGGCCAGTGAGGGGATCCCATGTGGATGGCACGCGGAGAATGTATCTAAGTATGAGTGAGCCTTGCAAGAAGCACAAGAAGAGTGGTGTGAGAGGTCTCGGCACTTACTCGAGACCTTTGTAGGTCCTAATTTCTGCGCCCCACGCGCTCTCAAACCTTCTGCGCAGTACGAAGTTGCTGAACGTAACTGCAGCATACCACACGAATGGTCTCCATGAGACGATTACGGGATCCAAGGTCAACAAGAGAGGACGAGCAGCAGGATTGGAGCCCTCAGGGATGGTCGAGCCTGCTCGATATTCGAGCATCTGGATGACTTCCTGAAGGACTTTCCGATGGCCGTGAGGGAGCTTCTCTAGCGATGTGAAGGGCGCGTTAAAAATTGACCAGTAGAGCCAAGCGTGGACCTCTTGTCTGCGAATGGACGACCAAGGAGCCTTGTTGAACCTACACAACATAGATTTGAATAAATTGCGCGGTTCGATGCTCAAGCAATCGTACCATGTTCTGAGATAGTTCCGGAAGTCAACTGCTCGCGAGTCGTTGTATTCAAGAACGGTGATGGCTTCAGCGGGGCTTCCTGGTCTGTCCACATCCAGCGATTCTTCGTCATATCCTTCCTCCGGTAAAGAAGCGAGGCCTGCATGCAAGACACGTTGGAAAGCTGATTGTAGTTCGAGAAGGTTCCCCGGTGGATTAGGACACGGTCCAGAGATATATTTGGTGAGGTGATAATGATATATGCTGAAGAACACCTGGCAGCACAGCATGCAGGTCAGCGATAAAATGGGCGATCGAGACGCGGTCACTGGGTCTGACCTCACAGAGCGCAGCGACGAACAATGCCTGACCTCGCCACGCAAATGTCCAGATGCGACCTGATCGCAGCGCATGGATCACAAAGGCCCAAGAGAGAGGTACAATCGACCAGAGAGGAAGAACGGCTACGAGAAAGACGATGTAGAAAGTTACGTCGCGTCTTGGATGAATGTGAGGTTTCTCGGCCAAGTCTGCAAGCGGTTTCTGCTGCAGCTTCGCGTCCATGTCGTGTCGATGGTGTAGGAGTCGTTAAAAGAGAGGATGAGCCGATGTGGACAGAGACCACAGGCTCTCTAGAGATGTGAACGTCGGCTTAAGAGGCAGCAAGCTGAGCCAGCTGAGCCAGAATGCTGTCACTCGATCAACCGATTCACACCGATGCTTGTGCGCCAATCTCCCTACATCCTCGGCTTTTGAGTGGGACTGTGGGCTTACACACTGTTAAAAAAAAACTCATGACTGCTTTTGGTACGACCGGCCACGAGATGCATTTCTAAAGCACAGACCCCGCTCGATGTCGCCGAAGACGGCGAGCGAGAAAGCCACGGCGACGACGGACTGTGCCACGAGATGCGCGAGATGCGTCGTAGCCATGTGGCAAACGTCGGCGGCAAGATGACGATGAAGTCACGCGCATAACTCCCTGTTTCGGCCGACATTTCTCTTTTTAAACTCTTGCCTACCTTTCTCCTCGACCACCATTCCTAGTCTTGTTCGTGGTGTAGCAAACATGCTGCGCAACGCCATCTCTTCTGCCGTTCGTCCGGCCTTCCAATCTGTACGTTACTTCCACATGTCGGACAGCGTATTTTCCAACTTATTTCCGTCAGAGATCCGCCACCACCCTCTGCTGGCTTTCCCAAAGTCACCCAAAGAGTACGTCCACATTTAGCTTCTCTGTTGTATGCACTAATCTGCCTGGACTTCTAGCTACCGACAAAGTATGGTGGTGTCTACACGGTGCGTATAATAATTGGCGCCTTTACGTTCTGTTCATCCTAAGCCACGCGCTGTAGGTCACTCTGATTCCGGGAGACGGTATCGGCCACGAGATCACCGAATCCGTGAAAGACATTTTTGAGCATGTCAATGCTCCCATTGAATGGGAGCAGTACAATGTGTCCGGCATGTCCTCGAGGGCGAGGACCTCTTCAAGCAGGCTATGGAGAGTTTGCGACGCAACCGGGTCGGTCTTAAGGGTAAGAGTTCATTCATCTGTCTCGGCCGAATAATAGATATCATACCTTTTTGTCAGGTATCCTCTTCACTCCCATCTCACAGTCGGGTCACATTTCATGGAATGTCGCCATGCGCCAGCAACTTGATATCTATGCATCTGTTGTCCTCTGCAAGTCCCTTCCTGGGTTCTCCACTCGCCACAGCAATGTCGACTTCGCCATCATCCGTGAGAACACGGAAGGTGAGTACTCAGGCCTCGAGCACCAGAGCTACCCCGGCGTTGTCGAGAGCTTGAAGGTCTCTACTCGCGCGAAGGCCGAGCGTATCTCGCGATTCGCCTTCGACTTCGCGTTGAAGAACAACCGCAAGGTGTGCAGTTCCTTTCATTCCAGAAGCTAAAAACTCGGACCGATCGCATATGACGATGTTCAGAAAGTCACGTGTGTACACAAAGCGAACATCATGAAGCTCGGTGATGGTCTCTTCCTCAACACCTTCCGCCGGGTTGCTGAGGAGTACAAGACCACTGGCATCGAGTTCAATGACATGATCGTCGACAACACGTATGTGCAGTTTTGCCCGATTGATCGCGCGCTGTATTCAGTCTCGAGGAATTTGCAGGTCCATGCAACTCGTCTCCCGCCCTACACAATTTGATGTCATGGTGATGCCCAATTTGTATGGTGCCATTGTTTCTAATATCGGTGCCGCTCTTGTCGGTGGTCCCGGCATCGTCCCCGGTTGCAATGTCGGCCGAGTACGTGTCACACGCTGTTAGTCTCCAATTGTCCGTATTGACTTTCAAGTTGTAGGACTATGCTCTCTTCGAACCTGGATGCCGTCATGTTGCTAGCGACATCATGGGCACCAACCGTGCCAACCCCGCTGCGATGATTCTCAGCGCCACCATGATGCTCAGGCACCTTGGGTATGCCTATTGCTAGTTCGTATTCAAACGCTATGATTTTAATCCAGCCTTATGTAGACTTGATCACCTTGCGAACAACATCGCCAGCGCGACCTTCAACGTGATCAATGCCGGCCAGGTCCGCACTGCCGACATGGGCGGTAAGTTCACTTCCGCAATAAGTCAACTTTCGCTGATGTTCTACTATGTAGGCGCTGCCACCACTTCCGAATTCACTACTGCTGTCATCAAAAACCTGGAGTAGGTGCTCTTCTTGCGGTAGCTGAAGATGGAAAGGACGATTCAGGAACATACCCTGAATCATTAGACTGTGTTGGTCTAATACGTAGAGATATTTTACACCACAACCTAGCGTACCGTAGCCGCCTGCGATACCTATTAAGCTCTAGAGTGTGCACAGCAAGGTTACGATCGCAAGTGCCGTAAAGTTAAATCATGGCAAGTCATATGAATCAAAATCAATGCTGTCGAATAGCGGATCTTCCTCTAACGCAGCATCGTACTCGTCTAGGGATGTTCTTCGCGATTTCTTTGAGGGCGGGCCCTCCTGCTGAGGCCTATCCGTCTTATCGTCTGCATCTCGGCCTTGTTCAGGTGCAGGTTCGACTTTCACAATGTCCTCGGATCCACGCACGGGCTCATCCTCCGCAGTCTCCTCGCTCTTCACACCTGCCTTCCGGAGCGCGAGGATCCTAGAACAATGTACCTCTCCTCTCTTTCCCCAACCCTCCACACTTGGCCGGAAGTCAGCATACAAGGCGAACCCCCTAGAATTGAGTTCTGCAGGAGGATAGCTCGCAGCGAGAAGACGGAGCGCGCCAAGAATGTGTGGCGTTGTCTGCCTGAGGGCACGCGTGATATACGAGAACGCCGGTGTGGGTGGGACTGGTGCGCCCGCGGACAGCGCACGCCAGTGCGAGGATGCGGTTTGGTAAAGGGGTCTGGACGAGAAGCAGGACGTGAGCCCGTACGCCAAGTGGGAAAGGTCACTCTAAAATTAAGTTGCGGTTACGTACATCCTGAAAAGAGCGGGGTCGGAGTTTGCGATGGAGGCAATGCCGTCATAAGCGTCAAGGACGCGTAAATGAATTCCTCTAATGTGGTTAGTACTAACCTTCGACCCATGAGTTCAACGTATGGTTGGGCGCCGTGGCGACTGGCCTCCATGCCCTTGTTCTTTCCCTCTTCGAAGATCCCTAGCGAAACGCCCTTGGTTATAGCATTCATCTCCGTATATACCGATGCTGCGAAAGTGAAAAATGAACATCCAGTGCATATGCACAGCATGCGACACAGCCCGCATGCTGTCTAGAGTTCGAGCAGACACACCAACACTGAGTGCCTCTTCCCTTTGGAAGCCCAGTCGTTCAGCGACAACGAAAGCCCACGCCGTCATGATTGGTGCGCGGTTTATGACCGTGTGTTTCGTCTTGATCGCCTGGCAGACCGCACACAGCCAACATAGCTTCTATCAGAGACCTAGTAGAGCACTGGAGCCCGCAGGGTATGAGAGAAACGGTGGAGTCTCTCTCGTGCACTGAGGACTGGCGTTAGTTTACGCACCTCTTCGTCGAGCACTTCATTAAATTCCAGGCTGCCGTATGACTCGCCCTCGTCTGCTGGTCTGTCGGGTAAGAACCCGTTTAGATCGTCGTCTCTTTTGCCCCTCTTTTTGGCGCGAGTCTGCGAGACACACGGTGAAGGTCAGTCCCGATCGTTCAGTACCTTGGATCCGATTGCATCTACTTACTTCAGTTTGGGAAGTGCTTGGGCCAGCAGCGTTTGGCGTGTCTTTCAAGTTGGTGCTGCTTGCACTACTCCGAGGAGATGACCCCTTGTATCCTGCTTTCCTGATGGCGGTTAATACGAGTTTCCTGAGCTCTTTGTCGTCCACGCCAGCTGCACTTAGTTTTACAACGGTCAATTGCCCTAACGACTCAGGGGTATTATAGGTCTTGTATCTGAAAAGATGGATTCATAAAACAACATGAGTAACACAACATTGTGACTGACATCCTCGATGCAACGGTCATGGCTTTGGATGCCGGTACACCATTACTCGTGAGTACCTTGAGGAAAACAGGCAGAGGAATTTTGGCTGTCGATAGGTCAGCCATTCCATATACCGAGAGGCACGTTACGTTATGGACTGCAAATTAGAAAGTCAGACGTCGAGATGGTATGTCGGTGAATGAGATAACTCGCAGTATGCGGCGCAAGAACTCCGTCCCGAAGTGCTGGACGCGTCCAATCTGTGTACACGTATTTGGAAATTTACGAGAAAGGCAATCAACGCTCGCCCGCTGTGCGATCATTGTGACGGTGTCGGCACCGCCATTAACCTTCCTGCAACCATGATCAACTACATTCTTCTCGTGTCGCGTCAAGGTATATTCTTTATCTAACCCTTGTGCTTGGCTTAGAAGGATTTGGTAGGCAAGGTCCGTCTCGCGAAGTGGTACATGACGATGCCACAGAAGGCGAAGGCTAAGATCGTCAAGGACGTCACACAGCTGGTACTCGCTCGTCGGACGCGCATGTGTAACTTCTTGGAATACAAGGGTGCGTCTATATTCTATGTGCATGTCGTCTAATGCAAGACGTACGCGTATCACAGACACGAAGGTCGTCTACCGACGCTATGCCTCATTATTCTTCGTCTCTGGCATCAGTTCCGGGGACAACGAGCTGATCACACTGGAGATCATTCACCGATACGTTGAAGTGCTTGACCGGTACTTTGGAAATGTGCGTAAATACCGTTTGATACCCAATTCATTGTGTGACGTCTTGGTTGCAGGTGTGCGAGCTCGACTTGTGAGCATCGGTCATACTTTGTGTACTTTGACGGTACAAAGAACTCACGATGTACTAAATGCTATGCAATCAGGATTTTCAACTTCCAGAAGGCTTACGCAGTGAGTGTGAGCTATTCGGACCGTCCCACTTTACCTAATTCTGCCCAGATTCTCGACGAGCTCATCATTGCGGGAGAGCTACAAGAATCTTCAAAGAAATCCGTGCTTCGAGTGGTGTGTACCTCTCATGTATATAAGAAATATCTGCCCTAACTCTTGTTCAATGTAGGTAACACAATCAGACAGCATCGAAGAACAAGAGAATAGCGAAGATACAATGGCACGGCTTGGTAGCCTGGGCTCCAGAACTTAGACGTTGAGGGTTTTGTCTAGCTGTACATATACTGTTATATATTGGATTCATGATCTGGAATCTGTGGGATGAAGTGCGTTGGTGACGCAAGATGATGACCGCTCTGAGTGTCCGGACATATGTAATTCAATCGTTTCACGACTAAGAGACAGAGCTTGTCCCAGGAGGTGGAGGTTGAGATGCTGGCGGCTTGGGTTTTGGTTTCGGCCTGTTTAAGACGTGCCACCGTACAAGATCCAGCGTCGCGATTGAATCCTCTACCGAGCTGTGTCCCACCATAGCGCCGCCCGACTGAATAGTCTTACCCAGGATCTCTTTTGCGCTGAAAGATATTTCCGCTTTAGAGGAAAACGAGACGCCAGAGTGTTGGGATTAACTCACAGGGCTTTTAGAGCACGCCTGTAAGGCGGTCCCGCCGTATGCGGGAAGATGGCTGCTGTGTCGACGCACCGATGGTGTATCATTCGCAATGTCTTCAGATCGTTCTCCAATGCGTGTCCAATAATGATGGTCTCGGAGTCAATGAAGTCGTCGAGAGATTTGCGGACAGAGGCAAGCGGTAAGATTGCATTCTCGTAAATCTCCGGTGTAATACCGGAGAAACGGGTGTTGAAGTCGCTGTATGCGCAGCGTGAGGCTCAAGTTGTCACTTGCCTTGGAATGGAAGACGGACATCACCTCAACTCCGTTGTCCATTCGGACAAACTCGTCGTATATCTCTTTGCCTGTCGAGTCCACCACGGAGACGCGGGCGACACGAAAGCCACCTGTGGTATATATCATCTCGCAGTCGAGGGCAACAACATCCAGAGCGGTGTTAAAATGTGAAAAGGTGTCATCATCCTGCTTTGAAGTTCGAGGTCGCGTCGACGTAAAGGGATGCCTGCGATGCAAGTCTTCGGGTTGTGACTCGTAGAAGACGTGGGGTCCCCGCTCACAGCCTTCATCATCTGTTGATCGCGAACAACAGGTGTATACGCGGCGTTTCTCTCCTATATGCGGCGCGCATAATGTGATTGTGTTCGGGATAGTATCTGCTAGAGTAATAAAACATACCATTTGTTTTAGTGGAGAAGGGCTTTCCCCAGTGATATACGCATTCATCCGCCTCTTCACGCCGTTTTACCTTGAACGGTTGGTTGCATCGATCGCATGTCTTAATGGAACCTTCGTCGCTGGGCTGATCACCGCCAGGGCCAGGTGGATTTCGACAACATATCCCCAACGTTTCATATCGTCTACGGACAGAATGTAAGGTTCTAAATGAGATGACGTCAGGCGTAAGGACTCCATCTTGGTGCGGAGCTCTTCGCGTGCAGCGACATCATCCTCGGTCCCTACAGAGGGATGTGATGCTGAGTCTGGAAATGGACGTCGTTTGAGCGTGGCTATGGAAGAAATGACAGCCTATCACGATTCTATCAGAATGACTTCAATTGGATAATTCGTAGTGCCATACATGGCGGTAAGTAAGCTTTGTAGATTTCTTGTATACTTCCTCTTCTTGCCTGAGGGCATGTTCTCCTGCAAGGGAGGGATTTGTGGGTAAAATTTTCTCATATAGGACAACGAAGTGATCGTATAATGACTTGAGCATTGCCTTGCAAACGACATGTAAGAGAGATGGCTGACGCTTTGATAAATGGAATAAATTACCTGTCGGACGGGCAAAGGAACTCGCGACTGAGCGGGGCTTATACGGAGTACGGGGACACCATTCTCAATCGTAAGTGAGCTAGAATACCGCCAACGTACGCCACGAAATAATTACTCACGGATAGCTGAGGGGCAGTTGAGATTGCTCCGGGTCTTTGCACAGGACCGGTCCTCTGCAGCTTTCGAGGGGGCTCCACAACAACCGTGCCATTACTGGTCCCAGCGCGTAACGGAGAACTTATAGTACGTTTCGCAGGGATAGATGTGGACGATTTCGGACTCTGTTGAACTTTCGAGGTCGATGCGACAAATGTGGAGGCGGGCTGCGGGGTTGCTTTGGGTGTATCAACTGGGATGTGAACAACAGGTGTTTGAGTGATGTCCGGACGATGGCTGTAGATGCAGTTGAGTCGCCTGCATTGTTGTTTGTCGGGACATGGAAGAGACTGGAAGAGGCCGAGAGTAGGGAACATTGGTTGAAGAGGAGAGACCGTACTCAACCTGCTCTCGTGCGCAGGCTCGATCGCGACTCTGAAACGCGGCGCGTGACGCTGCCGACGCTTGGCCGACGCGTTTGTTCGGACGGGCGCCAAAATGCTCAACAGAATTCTTCGCTTGTGATTTCCATCATCTTGCCAGCTGAGCATTAGCTCGCCGAGCAGTACTATCATCATCGCTCTGCTCTGTTCCTCTCTCGACCTCTCAGCATGGCCTCCTCTCCGAACGGCACACACAAGCCTCGGCCAGGAGCTCTGCAGAAGATTGAGTATGTTCGTCACTTCAGTTCATTACCACATCTATTAATACGTCTGCTTGAAGGACGGACCCTGCACACCATCTGGCAGGTCCTTTTATACCTCAGACGTACGCGTTTGTCCCTCTATTTTGGATACTAAATGCGATATTGATCTGACGTCCTGCAGGCCGCTTGATGTGTCGTTCTCACCCCTCACGCCTCGAGCGCGAACGAAGCTTAACAACGGAAGGCCAATGCCCAGGATCCCTGGTCGATTGAATCGAGGGGATTTTGGTCTGACATCAAGTCTTTACGATGGGTGGTCGTGCCATGTACGTCTCGACTGCGCTCATAGCCCCTCGTGCTATCGACTGACATGCCTTGAAGCATCTTCCTTCAAAATGCTCCTCATCCCCATCGTGTTATGGGTGAATTGGGAGCTCATGGCACCTTACGTAGCAACAGGCTTCCGAAATCCGTTCTCTCCGCTGCTCTTCATATCTCATCGCGTATCAACCTCTTCAGACAATGATTCCCGTTACGCCAAGGGTTACCTCGATCTCGTATTCATCGCATACTATATCGTGTTCTGGTCGTTAATCAGGCAGTTGATTACTATTAAGCTGTGCCGGCCTATCGCACGGTGGTTCGGGATCAGGAAAGAAGGAAAGCTGGATCGATTCGGCGAGCAGGGCTACGCCGTGATTTATTTCCTTTTCATGGCTATATGGGGCATAGTGAGCTTCGCCAACATATGGCTCCTTCTCTATAGCTGACACTGAATGTCTAGCGCATCATGTCGCAACTTCCTACGTGGTGGTACCGCACTGAATACTTCTGGATAGGTCTGTATTGCTTCATTGTTTCTGAGCACTGCTCATTCGACTCCATAATGCATCTTAGACTACCCTCACTGGGATATGAAGCCGGAGCTCAAACGCTATTATCTCATGCAAGCGGCATATTGGTGTCAGCAACTCATCGTGCTCTTGTTGGGACTTGAAAAACCACGCAAGGACTACGGCGAGCTTGTGGCACATCACTTTGTGACTCTCTGGCTTGTCGGGTATGTCTCTTCCACATGCTGAAAGTAAATCCCTAACTCGTTGGTATTGTTCCATCCAGATGGAGCTACCTCGTCAACCTCACTTTGATAGGTAATGCCGTATACGTCAGTATGGACCTCCCGGATGTATTCCTTGCTGTAAGCTGAACGTTCCAGCACCTCCTAAAATTGGGTTTTCTCATATTACTTCTTCCCGCCATATAGCTCTCGAAGCTCCTCAATTACATCCAGTATGACAAAACCAAAATCGCGCTCGTCTTCGTATTCCTTGGTATATGGACGTCAGTTCCTCATGGCATGCGACCGCGATTTCTAGTCAACTGACACATCTACGGTTATCAAGGTACTTCCGCCATTGGCTGAACTTCGTGATCATGTATTCCGTATGGACCCAGTTTGACTTCATACCGTGAGTGCCTTTTCTCTTTTGCTGTCATCCCGTCGATTGACGCGTCGCCTGCAGCGAGACTGCCAAGCGGTGGTATCCGGCTGAGGGCGTATGGATGGTCTGGTGGATGAAGTACCAAGTGTTCGTCCCGATACTTCTCCTGCAGTTCCTCAACCTCTTCTGGTACATGCTCATCCTGCGCATTGTGTACCGGTGTGTAATTCTGCTTCGTATATGCGTCGCCCGGGTTCTCACTCAGCACTACTGCAGCGCACTGACGGAGATGAAAGCGACGGATGTCCGCTCGGACGATGAGGACGAGGGCGAGCCGGATGTGGTCCCAGATGGGAAGGAGGACTGAGGAGCTGAGGAGTGTGATACATTACCATACTTCTGTCACATAATACTGTTCATTTCTCTTCATCTTGTAACAGATCCGGCCATTGCTATAGCAAGGGTATCCATACACGAGAAGCATCCGTACTCGTACAATAACTGGTGAGACAAAGCAGATAGAGACACAGGATAGATCGATACACTTCGTCATAGGCCAAGAGCTTTCCTTTTTCGAAATTCAGAAGCAACGCATGGTAAGAGAATCAGGGAAGGACTCAATCCATATTGTCCTCCATGTGGTCGATGCTGTGAGCAGCTTCATTCTTGCTCACCATGGGGACGACGCCCTCCATATCCGAGAAGTCCGAGTCTTCTTCCCACTCCGGGAATACCACTTTCGGGCCATTCGTCGACGTCTGGTTCGGCCAGCGCTTCTCGCGCTGCTTCGTCGAGGACACCGCCCGAGGCCATCGATATCATCGAAAGCAGCGTATACTGCCGGGGATAAATTCAGAAATCTTGCCGGAGAGGTTATGGCGGTCAGGGACTTACGTGTGCATCGTTCCCTGCGTTGTGCAGGAACATCGTCGGGATCTGAAGGTGCCTGCAGACTCGCTCGAGCGAGCGCTTCTGGTTTGTGTCGCCCTCGAGCGCGGCGAACATGTCCGCTGTGTCGACGATGTACACCTCTTTTTCCTGCGCAGTCTCGGGCAGAAGGAATTCCACCTGAGAAATGGCATTGACCGATTCAGAGCGGAGATACCTACGTAATTTAATGAGACCCAGAAATTCGGGTTAGTGTTATGTACCATGATGATGAAAATACATAAAAGATTGCGCACTTGATATCCTGGTTGTAGTCGTGGAACACAAGGAAGAGCGGACCCAGGTTGCGGTGCTTCGTGATGAGGTCGCAGATGCGCTGCTTGAACGCCTTCTTGTTCACTTCCTCACTCCTGCCAAAATTATAGTCCTGCAACAACGTCAACCATCGCGCAATTCATTCAACGAACGTCCAAACGCACATTTCTGTGCTCCGGGACGTATGTATTCGTATACCCACGGTGCTCCTTGACGATAAAATGGCCCCGCTCGCGGACCTCCTCGTTCTTGTCCCAATAAACGAGACTGTACCCAAATTCGGTCAACATCGTGTGGTCGCGGTCCCATGCCTCGAAGTCGACCGAGAGCCATGCTCCCGTGTTCTTAGACCACAGCGTCCGGGTGCGTTCGAAAGCGAGTCGGCGCGCAGCGAGGAGCGAGTCCGCGCCCTTCAGCCGCCGGTTGTTCTTATCGATCGTCTGCAGGGACGGTAAGCACACACAGGTCTCACCCGGTGCCCTCAGTTTCCTTACTTTAATCGCCTTCTTGAGAACTGCGGCATCGTTGTAGACGTTGGGGGTGACAGTGCTCAGGTCGCTGGCTTGCAGGAGGTACTCCGAGAGGGGAGCCCGATGGGCTCCTTTGTTAGCTGCACCGTGTAGAGGTAGTAGCGCAGGTATTCCACCTGTGCGGAGGAGAAAAGGAGGCGCATCGCGCCATTTTCAAATGTCCCTGTACGCGTATCCAGATCAAATCCGACCATTGCGGGATCGAAATCGCGACGCCACTCACCGATGTACAGCTCGATTCCATCGACATTCGGCTTGCGAAGAGGATGATCAGGGTGGACGAGAGCCTCATATGCAATCAAGGCCTTCAGAGGGCTCTTGTCCTCCTGGTTTTTCAGTGCTTGATGCCTTATCGCAGCGACAGTTAGTGACGTGCGTACAGCGAGTGGCATACACACCATTCAAAGAAAATGTCAGTGAATCGATAATATCCGTGCGCATATACTTTGGACATCCCGTGATCTCGCGTTGGGGTAGGTATGCAGTCGAACTGGGTGGTGTTTGGGGGAAAGAACGCGTGAGTGGTGAGACGAGCGAATATGTATGAAATCGCCGCAGCGTCGAAGCACACCAAGTTGAGTTGCCATATTCGGACACGCGTCGTGCTTTCACCCCGATTGGGATCTGAACCGCGTTGGCCACAGTCGCGGTCACGTTGGTCACGGTTCAGCTCGTCTCGCTCACCCCTTTGCTCACCGTCTCTCCCATCCTCCACTGTGATACCCCTCACTCTACCCGACCCTCCCAAACTCTCATATTATTACGAATACGCGTGCTTGCGCTTTAACACAACCAAACGACAACCCACATTCGCTTTTGCTCTTGTTTCACAACCCCAGTGCTGAATGGCGCAGACCGTGCAGAAGGGCAAGCGCAAGCAGCCCTCAGATAGCTCAGACCCGCCCACTCCGCCTCACACCAAGAAGTCCAGAACTGCTACCGCACGCAAAAGCACGGGCGGAAGGCCGCCAAACCCCATACAGCGGCCGAACGTTGGTGGAGTTCGCGCGGACGCCGAAGATGCTCGCCAGCCGCGAAGTGCGTCATTTTCTGGTTTTTCGTAGACACGACGCCATGGTCGTTGATGCATGCGAGTGTGCAGAGAAGCGCTTCCGCCCGGGGACCGTCGCTCTGCGGGAAATCCGCAAATACCAAAAGAGCACGGACCTGCTCATCCGCAAGCTGCCGTTTTCGCGCGTGGTGCGTCATGCGTTTCCCCCGCTCGCCTGCCGTCGTGTTCCGTGCGCAGTATGCTGAAGGGCCCCGCGTGTCGTAGGTGCGCGAGATCGCGCTGGACATGATGACAGACATGAATGACTACAGTGATGCGGGCTGCGATGGCAGAGCTCGGCCATCCTGGCGCTCCAGGAAGCGACGGAGGCCTATTTAGTGCATTTGTTCGAAGACGCGTGAGTGTCACTGCATGCCTGATGAATGTTTGCGCCCTCGAGGCTGATGGTATTCCCCGGCGTAGTAATTTATGTGCGATTCATGCGAAGCGGGTGACAATCATGCAGAGAGATATTCAGCTGGCGCGACGTATACGCGGTCCCTGGGGCGGTATGGCATGAAGCTGTGAACTGAGATTGGTCTGCGCGTTTGTTCTCGCTGTCCAGTTTTTGCTTCCGCTAGCCTCGCATATTTGCTCACGCGTGACAGCGATTTAGGTAGGGTTCGAACCATTTTCAGTATATATATACACAACATGCTCGTGAGTTATGCCAGCTGCCATGCCGTACTTTGTTCTGGCAGCCTGTTCCCCGCGCCACGTTCGGGGGTGCCACAAGCGCGCGGGGGAATTTTAAGACCCAGGTACGTAAGGAACTGCGAGGGAGAAGTCTGATCCACCTGGAAGGTGTTGAACAAAGCAGGCGTGTACGGAACGGTATCGGTATGTAGCGTGCGAATGATGTGCTTGGTCACTGAGTTTAAAGCAAAGGTCGGCGGCGGTAAGACGAAGGCGGAGAGTGTCAGGATGGTGTCAAGTCTAAAATTTGAACGTTGAACGTTTGAACGTCGAGCTTGAGCGAAGCTACTGCACGTGCAAGCATGTACATGCCGCCGTTCTGCAAAATGATCGCCACACAGGCACGGTACGCACCACAAGTAGAACTACCGCAGCCAAAAAGAACATGCACACCAGCGCAAAAGCCGCGGGTCAAGCCTCGGGATGGTTCAGGAAGGCCTGGGAAGGCCTGCCAGGAAACATCGGGACGAGGAAGTGGGAATAAGAAGTCGAAATGCGGCGCCGTGTGCTTGATGTATAGGGAAGACTGGGGTTGACACCAGCGCGTGGTCGGCGTTGAGAGGGAAGGGGGGTCAGGTGCAGGAGATGCGTTCGCGTATGGGAGCGAATTGTGGATGTTTGTAAGACTCACTGCGAAGATGGCGTCATGGGAATATGTCCGACCGCTGGATGTTCACGACTCTGCGCATCCGAGACATATCGGAGGAATTGGTTGGCCACGGATGAGACAGAGGGGCCGGTCGCCGCGGAACGAGCATGGCGATGCAAGCTGATGCAGGTTAAGTGAAATGAAAAGGGAGAATAGAAGAAAAGTTGCTGAACGTTGGCAGAAGGAGGGATGACTATTAGCGGCCGAGGACGCGGCTGAGCACGGCGGCTGAGGAACGTGGGCGCCTGGGAAAGAGATGCAACAGGCCAGGATGTGTTTGGCGTCGGGTTGCTGTAGGCTCCTGACTTGTTCTGCTTCCCTCTGCTTCCCTTCGACTGCTACCAGCTGCGACTGCGACTTGCCCTGTCTCTTCCACTCTTCCTCTGCACTTTCGTTCAATTTACTTGCATCGAAATCATTCGCGGGCCAGGGACGCCGACGTCGTTAACACGGTCTACGGCCAGCCTCGATCGCTGACTGCACTTTCGTCTCGATCTTGCCTGACGCTTTACCCTCCTCACCACCAATGCCCTCCTCCCTCTGATACTCAACATCGTCCTCCTTCCTCTTCCCTGCCTCCCCCACCCTATACCTCCCCATGCGCCGTATCGCCGCCGTCTTCTCCTCAAGGCGTTCCGACAGGTCTGATTCGGCCTCTTCTGTCGCTTCGCCCAAACCTCCGCCAGACCCCGCTCCAAAACAACCGCACCCAACGTCGCGCCCATCATTCTTACGCTCCATTTCACGCAAACCAAAGACCTCACGCAACCCCGTAAACAATCTCAATACAAGCGACAATACCCCCTCATCCTCTTCCTCCTCCAGCGGCGCACCCACCACTCCTGATGACGACGGCGCAACCCTTCCTCCCCACAAATCCTGGATGCACTGGTCTTCAGGCCACCACCATCCTCCAGACTCTCCTCCGGACTCCTCGCACGTCCCTCAGCCTCCTCCAAAGGATCATGCCTCGCTTCCCGTTCACCCTCCCCCAGTACCGTCCAAATCTCCTCGGCATGACACTGACGATGAGACTTCCTCCGAATCTTCATCCGATGCCGAGTTCTCCGTGCCCGTACATCACGGCATGATGCTCAGTCCTGCAGCGTTTGTCCGTTCACTGACTATAAACGGCTTACTTCCCCCATTCGCTCCCTCTCCTCTCTTGCACATCCCTGGAAGCCCCTTATACCCCCGTTCATCCAATCTGCACTGTTCGCTTTTTCCTCAGGAGTCCCTCGAGTCCTCGATGCACAAGAGCCGCCTTTTGCGTCATCTCGACCGCGGTGATCTTTCCCCTGCCGAGCTGCTCTCCATTTCGGCATTCAAGTCCCGCCGGACGCCGTCTACCAAACGCCCCTCGCTCTTTCTCGACGACGACGCCGTGACCGGAACGCAGATCGTCGGCACACACAGTCAAGGCCTGCGCAAATGGGCCGACCGCCCGTGCTTCGAAGATAGAGTCGTCGTGTACATGCCCGAGGATCGCCCGGGATCCCACGATATCACATACTCGCGCGTGGTTTCGGCGTCAGGCTTTGGCGTGGCCGCCTTAGAATTTTCGGACACGCTCGAGCTGCTGGCAGGTTTATACGACCAGGACTTCGAGCCAGAGCCCGAAGCAGAGACCGAACTATTCGATTTCCTGCAAGTGGATATGTACGCACCCAACATGACGCCTCCGTTGTCGCTTACTCCCTCGAGTGCCAGCAACGCTTCGTCTGGGCCGCCTTCGCCCGCATCTATATCTTCACCACTCGCTGTGACGCCCACCAACAGCAAGGCTGCACCAGCACCAGGTGAGACTTCATATTCCCTTCTTCGATATAATGGCATTCATGTCGTCATCCAGTGCCTGTAGCTTCTCAACCTCGCAGTCCTCACATCTATAAGGCATCGCCATCTCCACTTCGGATTGAACAGAGCGCCGTCTCATCTTCGCCCCGCGCTACTTCCGCACTGTCGGTGCCTTCAGCAGCTCAATCTCCGACAGCGCCTTCTGCATCCGTTCGATCTCCTGCGCCTCCGATATTGAAATCTGCTCTCAAGCCAGGAGTACGCTTTGCCGAGGAAGAAAAGGAAGACCAGATTCCGCTCGGGTACGTCATGCGTATTAAGCAGAAACGCGAAGAGAAGGCGCGATTCCTTAAAGCAGAGCGTGATCGTCGTGTGCACGAGGACGAGCGCCGCAGGCACGAGGAGGAGAAGCGTAAATGGGAGCAGGAACGGGTCCAGTGGGAGCTCGAGCGGCGCGCAGCCGAGGATGAACGCAAGAAGCGGATGTATGCGGATGAGGTTGCCAATGCGCGTAGTCGTCGTGAAAGTCAGCGTTTCCCTGCTGTCACTGGCGGGGGCCTGGCCACGGGCGAGTGGGACCGTGAGCGCGAACGCAAGGAGCGGGATATGGCCAAGTACACCCGGCCGGTCTACGACCCTGCTGCTCACCTCCCTAGACAAGGCTCCGACTCGTCCATCGCGCTTGCCAGCGGTGCTCGGACCGGCTCCCGCTCTCCTCCAGTAGAATCGCGCCCCGCAAGCGTCCACGGTTCTGCAAGCGGCAGTGTGCGTGCCTCGTCTTCGCGTCCCCCATCGATGAACGTCGCCGCGCTGACACCATCCTCGTCGGCTACTGACGTGCGTCAACGCGACCGCCGCGAGAGCCGTGTCAGTGGGAGTGGGAGCGGGAGTCGCCGCGGGTCCATGATCGGCGAAACCGGGTCACATCGTGGGCGCGGAGAGCCGTCTGCGCCCCCGCTCTCATCGCTATTCAACACCCCGCCCATGCCGCCACTACCCATGCCCATGCCTATGGGAGTGCCCATGATGATGCCACCGATGCCCATGTATGGCATGGACATGCCTCTGCTTCCGCCGGCGCCCCCGTTCATGCTGCAGCAGTTCGGATACCGCCCTCCCCAGCAGCATCAACAACAGATGTCGCAACAACAGCGCTCGCAGAGCTCGTCGCCCACTCTCGGTCGCCAGGGCCTGCCGAGGAGCGGCAGCGCAGATAGGATGAGTCGCCCGCATAGCGGCAGTGTAGGCACGGCTGCCTCGCCGTCCCCGTCGCGCTCCCCACACGAGGCAAAACCACATCAGCACCACCGGCGCTCGAGCGCGGATGTGGATATGCAGAGGCGTCCGCCCCAGACGGAGCGCAGCCTGTCGGACGACCGCCATAGCAGTAGTTCGGCCCGTGTGCGCCCCACCCCAGTGCATAGCGCGTCGCTCCCACCGCAGCCGCCGACCGTGCTCCGCCAGCCGAGGTCGTCGTGGGTCTACCCACAGTCGGGCTTCGAGAACGTAAGTCGGCCATCGGGGAGGCGGCAGACGATTATTTCATGACGACTCTGCGGTGTGTGCGTGTTAGTGTCGCCGCACCAGGCATGCCCCCACCCGACCTTCTCTGTGCTCCCTTCCTCTCTGCGGTCATCTTATCTCACAAGCTAGTTAATCTCGGACGTTAAGACGTCGCTCATTATACCTAACTGCATACTTTCGTTTCTGCATTCACTCTTCTCACAGTCGCTACGATACGGGACAGTCTTCTTCCGGCTCGCGCGCACCGTGCGCGCGCAGCTCGTACTGTAGGATCGCGCGGATGCTCTCTGTTCTAGTGTTTATGTCTATGTTTCACGCGCCGCAGGGACCTTGCTGTTCGTCTCTGCCTGCAAGCATCCGTACTCTTTTCTCTTCCCGTCTGTTCTGTCGCTGCGTTGTCACACTACTTGCAATACGTACTTTGAACCATATATACAACATACATGCATACGTACATACATACAATATCATGTCTCCCTCCTGCCCCTGCATACACTCATGTTCGATCGCGTTGTGTGCTTTCTTGCAGCTCTTGGCTTTCCTTGCTGGATCCACCATCGTTTGTGCCGGTCGTATGCATATACTCATCTTTCTTGCCCTTGTGGAGCGATGTAGGGCCCTGGAGCGCCGGCGGGCTGTTGAATTGGAGTAACTGCCACTAATGAATTAAGGATTATAATGTTCTTGTCCTGGGGAATTTGCGGTTCGAACTTGAGCAGCAGTAGCCCCCGTATGAAAAGTATCATTATCATAAATGTCCTGGTAGTAATCAAAACATCCGTCCGCTACAGAAAGAAAAAGAAAATACGCTACAAAGCAGTTCATAATGCCCACTAGGAGGTCCATATTCTATTCTACAAAGGTCATCCCGCGCCCGCGAACGCGACTCACTGGGAACTGCTGTCATATTTCTCCTCAACAGTGGGGACGAGGTAGCGGCCAGACATGTCCGGGCGGATATAGCTCCTCTCCTTGTCGGCGCGCCGGCGACGTCCCATGAAGAACAGCACCGCCATGACGAAGTATCCCAGCGCCATCACCCCGACGACGACGATCAGCGCGATCGTGACGGGCTGCGTCGACGACGCTCCCGAGACGCCGGAAGACGCGCCGGACAGCGCGCCGAGGATCTGCGTCTGCTGGACGTCGCGAGTGTAGTGCGTGGACGTGGCGGTGCTGGACGGGCTCGAGGAGGACGAGCTGCTCGATGCGGAGGAGGTGGTGCCGGGGGCGGGGGCCCGCTGAAGCCGGACGGGAGCGCGTTCGACGGGAGGCGCGGCTGCCGCTGGCTCGTGGGTTGGACGCCCCGCTGGATGCCGCAGCGCTGCAGGCACTCGTCGGTGCCCAAGGCGAAGTTGTCTGGGATCTTGGGGGATGGGTTAGTGGAAGAGCGGGGTGAGAGGGCGGTGGGCTTACCATGGCTTCGAGGCCGGCAACTTCTTGGACGCCGACATCGCCGAGCGACGCGGCGACGACGTCGGGGGTAAGCCGAAGTCTGGAAATTTCGTTCGTTGGGCATGTTATGCTTTCGACTGACGAGGAGTTCACTTACAGCGCTGGGCAATTGACTCTACGCCGGGGTCTTCGTTGTTCAGTGCAGCTAAATAAAGCGGTCAGGACAGCGATTGGGATCCCTGCACGCGAGTGACATACCAACGAAGGTAATGGGATCTGGTAGAAAAACAAGTTAATACATGGTTGACTGTAGCTCATTGTGCTTTACATACCACATCCATTGTTTTGTTGATAGTGAATCGATCCCTTCGGGAAAATCGTGGCAGAGCCAGCCGGGACGTCGTTGTAGACGAAGCGAGCGCCATTCTCCGCTAGCATGCCGCTAGATATTGAGCCGTTCACGACGTACAATATCTCAGCTGCACGGGGATGTGTGTGGGGAGTGTTCATTCCACACGGCCTAGCAAGAAGATTTCAATATGATATGACAAGGTGATCAACAGCCTGACTCACCCTATGAGGTGGAAGAAACATATTGTGATCAGATTATGGATGAAAAATTACTCGCCTCAAGGCAACTCACCCAAGAAGCCAATTGTCATGGCCAACCCTGCAAAAATAACAATGATGAGAACAAGGCTTAAAGATTGCTGTCAGAATGACATACCATTGTTCACAAGTGCTGGGAAGTTTGCTACGGTTGCGCCGACAGCCATGCCCCCAGCGCCCTTGGCAATGCCACTTGACGCATTAAGAAAATTGAACACGAACTACACCGAATACAAGTTAGTCATCTAGAAAAGACAAGGAAGATAAAGCTTGACATACATCTGAATCATCCTTCAGAATACCAATACGGGCAACTTGGGTCGGAGCATCCCGTAGAGCGATGATTTCGTCTGCGATAGATTGAGCAAATATTCCTGAAGAACCGAGGGCGAGTGACAAAATCAACGTGGAAAGCATCATGAACGTAAGACGTAAAAAAGACTGGAAGAAGGGGAAAACAAGAAGCGGGGTGAGGATACTGCCAGGCCTTTGCCTACATCTTATACTGTTCTCAACGGGTTGGAGGACAGCTATCTTGTTTCAGGAGAACCATAGCATCAGATGAAACATGCCTCCTACGCGCAGCTATTATTGTTACATACTCATAGCATCAGTAGCCAATAGGAATCGGCGTTTCTTGTACACACAAGACGCTCGTGGCTGTCCTTCCGAGTTGCCCAGAGGCGATACATCAGGTGAAGCTGAAGGAATTCAAATCGAATGATGCGCCAGTCATGTTCCTCAGCGTCGCACAGCCAATGGTCGCCCATGCCGGCAACTTACGTGCAGATATCGAGTGCGGTGATTAGACACACGCTCGTCCCTGACCATAACAAGACAAAAGACTTCTGTCACAACAAATAGCGGCCTGAGTACAGAACTCTGTGTCAGATGTTGCAACGAGGCAGATGCGCACAGCCCTCCACATTAGCGAAGAAATTCGAATATCTTACATAAAGGTACAGTTTTCTCTAGTGGCACATTTGCTCGGCGGTTTGCGTGCATCGAGAGATGTAGTGACGTCTCTACAGAAGTTAGTACCGATGACGCCTCCAACTCATCTTATATGAAACACACCGGAGTGACAATACAGTATCTCCCACACTCGAAGTTAAAGAGGCTCAATGAACGAGCCCTG
This sequence comes from Grifola frondosa, assembly GCA_001683735.1. Lineage (NCBI taxonomy): Eukaryota > Fungi > Basidiomycota > Agaricomycetes > Polyporales > Grifolaceae > Grifola > Grifola frondosa. The sequence continues at coordinate 1,150,171 of LUGG01000014.1, forward strand.
ACCCTCTTCACCGAGAGTTTCAGTCTCAGTATTGTTCTCGCGCCTCTCCTTTCTCCTCACACCATCCCACCAGCGCACGAGTCTCCGCTCGAAACGCTCCACGACACCGCAAACATAATCGTCGTCGACACCGGCCCAGCGGGCCGCACGTGAAATGACCAACTCATACTCCTCCGGCAGCGATCCCAATAGGTCAAGCGTGTTATAAATAACATAGCATTGCCCGGGGTGCAGCGCCTCTTCGCTGGCATCCACCGAGTTCGCCGGCATGTCCGTATGCTTGCTCTGGTCACCGGCCCACTCCATGTCCGCAGGTTGTGCGACACCGCGACTGAGAGGAAAGTGATCTGTCGTGACATTCCGGTCTACGAATACTATCAGCATCAGCTCATCAAGAGAAGTGTTCAGACTTGCCAGTCATTTGGTCTTCTCGGGTAATAGGGCTTTTTCGCAGAACTGCAGGTATTGGTCTATCATCGGCTCCGTCATATCCAGCACGGACCTTGATTGAAAATCAGTTTGATTCGATATGGACAGGCGCCAGGGCGAATATCTCACCATTGCGAGGTTGCAGAGAACAGCTCCTCTTTACTTGTTGCAGCCTGTTCGCACTCCCGAAGAGCTAGCAAATATTCGGATAACCTAGGTAGAGCACACGCTGGGTCGTCCTTTTGACTTGGTTGCCTGCGTGAGCACGCGTGCAAAAATAAGCACCGGATCAGTTCGTCCATCTACCATAGGTACCTTGGCTTGCCATCCAGTCCGTATACCATTTTGAGAACTATAATCACCGCGGCGGCAATCGCGACCTCTGGTATAGCATCATCATGTTTGTGCCAAGAGGAATCACGCGTCTTCGCACGAGTCAACGCAGGAACCAGAGAGCGATGTAGTGAGAGTGGTATCGATATCACCCGCGCAAGTTTTTTTGCAAGCATATACAGCGTTGCTAGAAAAATTTTAAGCGCAGCGAAGAAAATCAGGGTATCGAAAATAACTTACGTGTCCCGCATAAGCTGCGCACCGCCCTCCACAACACTGGTGCAGCATTCAATTCCGGCATGTGGACCCCGTAAGAGGAGTTCAAAAGCTTTGCAAGTCGAGCACACAGCCTGTGGAGATGTATAGGCGTGGGAGCGTGCTGTAATATTCGATATGGTGAGCAAGCAGGTTTATAATCCTATGTACACGCACGTGAGGTGAGAGCGCATGAGTAGTGTGTTTCGTGAGATGGCGCGTGAGGCTGACGGGGAGTAGGCGAACGGGGTCGAGATACGGCAGCTCATATGCTTCAATCAGTCTGCAGAAATCACGTTAATGTCGTCCGCGTCGTCGACAGCAACATACCTCACGAAATCCATGTACATGACGGGTAATCGCAATGTCCAGCAAGCAAGTATAAGGACTGCAATATTGCTGGCAGGAGCATCATACTTCCTGTAGAGACGTTTCCTCCGTGTACCCTTGACTCGAGGTTGAGCTTGATCAGATTCCTCCTCGCCAGAGGATGAAGATATCTCTGAATTCTCTCGCATAAGATCAGCCATTTCCGCGTCTTCTTCACCCGAAGATGAGGAGGAATACTCTGACATGGCATCTTCGATATCATCTTCATCTTTGAAAGTATTATCATGGTTCTCGCCGGGAGGAGTGTCATCTGGTGGCGGAGAAAGGATATCCTGTGCTTGATCACCTGCTTCATCTTTTGCGTGATTAAGAGGCTCCGCAGGAGGAGGACTTGGAAGTAAAGCGAGATGCAGAGCCCAGATATCCCTGCACACGGTCTATCTATTATGAGCGTGAGGAAACAATTAAATTCTGGTATCTTACCTCAAACTCTGAAGGTAATCCCCAAAGTTTAATCAAGGAGGAGACTTGCATACGAAGAACAAGCTGCATGCACTCGAAATAATGATACCGTGCGCGCTCTCCATGGTATACTAGTCCAAAGTCAACCCACGAATTGTGAATATTTCATGACACTTACACATTGGGTCTGCTTTGCTCAGCTTCAATTTCCGTTTTCTCCCAGACTTTAGTGCCCTTTTCCTGACAGCATGCGGGCCGAGCTCAGTCACCTCCGTCGTCTCATTCCTGTAGTTCTGGTGCCGTCGATCTTTGACACCGATTCGTATGCGGAGGGGTAATGTTCACGCACCTGAAGAACGTGGCCCTCACTGCAAGTAATGAGACCGCTTGAAGGTTCTTTATGCCATTGTTTGGAACCGCATACTGGGCATCGACGACGAGGCGCCATGCACTTTGGGTGATCAAGCTGAGGCTGGAAGATGAGGGGAAGTTTAAACTCGTGGTCGTCGGCTAGATAATCGCGTGGTCCTCTCAGCCAATCAGCAACCGACCTTCCAAAATGTGTGGTGGCAGCAAGTGGTAGTCGCGATCGACCTTGCGCTCGTCACCGTTTCAGCAGCTGCACCCGCCCACCCCCATACAACAACGCTGGGACCAGCGAGACGTGGGTGAGCTACGATGAGGGTGTTTCATTTGGTAGCATTCTTGGCTGTGCTGGTAACGGCTGTGGTAGCGTGAGCTTGCTTCCTGCACGAGATTCAACTGTGTCTAACTCAGTGTGTTTGCTCAACATACAGATGGACTAAGGTTGGTCATCTCATCACACCCGGTGTTTCTTATTTCTGACATGGATTGAACAGGAGGATCACGAGATATTCGACCTCGTCAGTGCCATTGAGGCTGCAGAAGGTATGGTTCACTTCCCATTAAACGCTGTCACTCATACTGACCGTACTACTTACTACCTTACCATATGTAGGAAAAGGGACGACATTTTACTCTTGGCTCGATGTACCTGCCTCTGCATCGACAGCTCAGATCGCGAAGGCATACAGGAAGAAGAGCATACAACTCCAGTGCGTAGATATTACTATCCTCAATGTCGCGTCTGCCCTGCTCACGTTTCTTGCGAACAGCCCAGACAAGAATAAAGGTGTGAAGAACGCCCACGAGAGGTTCGCGAGACTGGGTGTTGTGTCAGCAATCCTAAGGAAACCTGAAAGCCGAAAACGGTGCGCTTTTTGCATGTGACTGAAGCCTCAGCTCATTATCCATCCCCGGGATAGCTATGACTTCTTCTACAAGAACGGTGTGCCGAAGTGGAGAGGTACCGGATACTACTACTCTAGGTTCCGCCCTGGGTTGGGGGTAAATGATCTAGACGTGTCCCTTGCGTTAACCATTGCTGAGATCATTTTCAGACAGTACTCGTGTTTCTGACACTAGTCTCCTCTGTGCTCCAGTACCAGGTCCAGCGCCTGAATTATAGACGAGATCTGAAGAGGATAGAATGGATCATCGACCAGGCCCGCTCGGCCGCATGGGGCTCGAAGATGATACCCCTGGATGGTCAGAGGAAGGTGCGTGGAACAAAGACCTTACCGATGCGGATATACTGAGATGGGCACGCCCCACAGGTCAAAGTTAATTTGGGAGGAGGCTCACGCCTCGATGAAGATGGGAACGTAGTTGGAGGGAAGATGGTTGACATGATAGTCGAAGGGAACTCCGTCTACATCGTGAGTTTGTTGGCTCTTCGTTGACGTATTCTGAACATATTCGTGCGATACCAGCTCGAGTCAGATGGGGGCATGATCACTGTGGACAGTAACACTGCAGTCGCCCCATCACTCAAAACGACGTGGTTCCCGTCACTCGTGATACACATTCTCGGCAGAGTAACCAAACGCGGAACGCCTACAGATGACGGCCCGACGGACAATGGCGATGCAGGCGAAACGGAGGACGGCTCAGCGACGACATCCGATGTTCCAGGTAGTGGGGCCGTAACTCCAAAGGAAGGGACTGCACCTGCGCTGAAGAATGGACGAATAGCGACGACGATGGCAGGAGGCAGACGGAGAAAAGCGGTCAAGAAACGGTGAGACAGTGCTGTTCTGGACCAGGCTTAAGCTTCTTGGCAATAGAGTGATATTGATTCGCTGGTGAACAAGCGACGACGAGTGAGAGGGAAATTCAATTCAAGATATGATTTTGTACCGGACATGCTTGGCCTGAAACGACCGGCTACAGGCGTCGCCGCTCCGTGACGGATGCTGCATCCGGACCTTGCGGGGATCCACGTGCCATTCTGGAGTGCGCTCTGCCAACGAAAATTGATCGCCTCCGGATTACCTCCGAAAAAAAAACATTCCGAATACATTCCATAAACATTGTATAGATTGTAGATAGAATCAGCTGCAGCTGCCTCGGGGGAGCTCTGAAGCAGTAGACTCACGCATCTGTCGGAGGATGAGTGAGCGATGCTGATTTTATGCTAGACTCGCGGAGACTATTTTTCTTTTTGCGGAGAGATTAGGAGAAGCTTCAGAGGGGAGCATCTTGGATTGGGCCAAGGCTGGATTTGGCGCTGCGATAAGGCTGGGTCCCTGGTACAAACATGCACAAACCATCTTCCTAGGTTTAATCATTGACTCGACCGTTCCCTGCATCCTCATCACCATATCCTTCCTCGTCCTCCACCCTCGTCTCTCTAGCACAATGGCATACCGTAACGACCTTTTGGCACCCTACCTTGCTCTCCCCCAAGGTGAAAAGATCCAAGCCGAATGTAGGTCTAAAATTTTACTTCTCCCGACCAAGCGCCGTATTCACATTTCCATTTCTGCTTAGACGTTTGGGTCGATGGCGATGGCGGTCTCCGTTCGAAGACCACGGTCAGTACTGGCCCTATCGGAGTGCATTTCGAGGCATTCCGCATTTTTTTTCGAGCATACAGCTCACTCTACGCCTCAGACCGTCACCAAGAAGGTGACCGACATCGGTACCCTGCGCATCTGGGACTTCGATGGTTCCTCCACCAACCAGGCCCCCGGCGGTGATTCCGATGTCTACCTCCGTCCTGCTGCCATTTTCAAGGACCCTTTCCGCGGCGGCGACAACATCCTTGTCCTCGCAGAGTGCTACAACAACGATGGCACCCCCAACAAGACCAATTACCGTCACCATGCTAAGAAGGTTATGGACCTTGCCAAAGATGAGGCTCCCTGGTTCGGTCTCGAGCAGGAGTACACCCTGTTCGATGTAGACGGCACTCCTTACGGTTGGCCGAAGGGTGGTTTCCCGGGTCCTCAAGGCCCCTACTACTGCGGTGCTGGTGCGTTGATTCGGCTATCTCGCCCCTGATTTTCCCCGATTGCTAACTCGGTTCCTCAGGCACCGGCAAGGTCTTCGCTCGCGACCTGATTGAAGCACACTACCGCGCGTGCCTCTACGCCGGCGTTAACATCTCCGGCATCAACGCGGAGGTCATGCCCTCCCAGTGGGAGTTCCAGGTTGGTCCCTGCGAGGGCATCTCGATGGGCGACCACCTCTGGATGGCGCGCTACCTCCTCATCCGTATCGCCGAGCAGTGGAACATCAAGGTCTCCTTCCACCCCAAGCCGCTCCAGGGCGACTGGAATGGCGCGGGATGCCACACCAACTTCTCGACCAAAGTCATGCGCGAGCCCGGAGGCATGAAGCACATCGAGGCGGCCATCGCGAAGCTCGCCAAGCGACACAACGAGCACATCGCCGTATATGGCGAGGACAACGACCTGCGCCTTACGGGTCGCCATGAGACTGGCCACATCGGCCAGTTCTCCTCTGGCGTTGCCAACCGTGGTGCATCCATCCGTATCCCCCGGCATGTCGGTGCGCAGGGCTACGGATACCTCGAGGACAGACGTCCTGCGTCCAACATTGGTGCGCAGTCATTTGTATTCGCTCATTCCCATATAATTGATGTTTTCGTGCTTTTCAGACCCCTACAGGGTTACCAGTATCATCATTGAGACCACCTGCCTTGATGCATAGATTTTGAGAAGACTTGATTGTAGAAGTGCGGTGTGTTGTATTGGATTGTATCCCTGTCCTTATGCGAGTATCGTCACATCAGAAGCCCGTTCCAAATGTAATTGTGTCTTGCGTCGGACGCTCATCCTCATGCGTGATTTACGGAACCAAGTGACTTAGAAATAAAATTCACCTCTCGAGATACAAATAAGGACTAGGATGGGTATTATACTCAACATACAGCTTCGAATTGTATCACATATGATCGACAAGGAAAGAACGAAAACGTACAGGAAGAAACAGAACATCGATACATAGGTTGATTCATTCACATCGACTCAGATAGTCCCTCCATGTACACTTGACCCTAGTATGGGCTATTGACGATGCTTGAGCGACTCCGTACGTTGTGCGTCGGAGTGCCAAGCGAGGCCCTCGTAGGCCTCTTGAGACTCTTCTTGTTGACGGCCAGAACATTGTTTTGCAATGCAACGATCTATAGTGGAGAGATGTGATGAAAAGAAATTTTGAGCAGGGAGGCTTAGGATGACGCACAATTTCTTTGTCGTCGCCGAACTTGAAGTTGTCTTGGACAACATAATCTTCGTACCTGAGGTACTAGGTGTCAGCAAGTGATCATGACGGCCTGAGGGAACAAGACCCACTTCTTGATTTCGTATTTATCTAGTAGCCCTTTCTTGACTTTAGCAAAGTCCCAGGCAACGACAAACTGGCCAGTCGACGTGACGATAGCATTCTCCTCTTGGCCTTCACCCATGTTGAATCTGTTGAAGAACAGCGAAAGTGAGAGTATGCAAACATCATGCTGTCACCTGACGTACCTGGCTGGTGTGAAGGAAACGCTGTGCTCCATGTATGCGACATGCTCAGCTCGCAACTGCAACCTCCGAGGAATCGGCTTTGCATTGGCCGGGAAGCTCCTGTCGAATCCCAAGCTGCCCGTGTAACGTCCCTCGCCAATGAGCGTATCAATGAGCAGTAGGTATGTCCTCGTTGTCGCCACAATCCAGCGGCCGTTCGCTGTAACATCGATACCGGTGATCGGGTCGCCCAGCGGCGGCAGCGCCGTCTTCGCATTCTTGCCAATCGAGTCAAAGAGCCTGATGTCGCCCTTCTCGCTCGCGACGGCGAGCTTGCCGGACTCTGTCGTCGCGACCCCAAAAACTTGTTCTTGCTGACGTACTGCTTGTACTGACTGTCGACCATCTTATTGCCGGACATGCGCGGGTCGATGCGGAAGAGCGCATTGTGCGACGCACCGACGAGCGTCTGCTCGGGTGTCATCTGCGCAAACTTGCTGTCCGGGGCAATGTGGTCCACAGTTACGTCCTCATGTACTTTCCACTCCTCCACGATCTTGCCGCGCTCGATGTCAAGGCTGAACAGTGAGTTTTGGTCCGCTGGGTTCATCAGAATCATCTTGGTATCTTGATCGTGAAGCATAACCTGTCATTGATGTCATTCAGCGACCGTCGCTTCGCATGAAAAGGAAAGTAATATTTACCTGTTTGGGATTGAACTCCTTGCCTTTCGGCGTTGCAATTTTACTGATAGTGGAATAGTATTTGACCTGGTTGTCGCCGGTATGGCTGAAGACCCCGATGTTGTTGCCGCGCACAACGTAGGAGCGATCGCCTTTGTAACCGACTGTGAGCTGGGAATTACGCTCGCCCTTGCCAAGGACAGTAGGCATCCCATCTTCCTCCTCTGGATACTCCTCTTCCTCTTCCTCGTCTTCACTTTTATCTGGAAGCAACTTGATATGAGATATGATGAATAAGGTGCTTATTAAGGTGCTTACCCAGCTCATCTTCCACTGCATCTTCCTCATCCTCTTCGTCTTCTACATCACGCATCTCAACGTCTTCAACGTTGGAGCTCATTACATAGTTTTGTTCCTCAAGCTGAGAGACACAAGGTTTATTAATAGAAACCAAACGAGCGAGCTAAAAAGTACCTTCGCTTTATCCCAGGAATATTGATTCAATCCTTCCCATAACGACTGTGTGAAGATTCTTTGGAAGTCCTCGAATGCCTGGGGTGTTTCGAATCTGAGGCACCAGCTACTTTGTAGCCCGGAGTCGCTGACATAGTTCCAAGTCAACGACTGCATCTTCGTCGACCACCGCTGATTCATGTCAGATGAGATCTTGTGTGCCAGGAGTTGACCATCTTCACTCGATGCAAGGAGCCAAAAATCAAAGGGCCCGGAAGCGGGATTTCGCACTACCCGCGCAGTTACGTCTCCCTGCTTGACAAAGAAACCGCTTTCGCGGTTCCACAGATGCAGTTCTGCTTCTTCGTCGATGAGTGCAGGCATCGAAGGATCCGAGGCGGATGTCTTCTTCTTCGCCTTAGGACTCGCTGGGGGACTGGCAGGGGCGGTAGTTTGTGAGGAGGAAGGCGAGGCAGCAGAAAGATTTCGCATTGCTCCGGCGAGCGAATCCTCATTCTTCGCTTTAGAAGATGCCTTCCGAGGAGAAGCCTTACCCTTAGACTTCTTTGCTGGTGGTCTGCTGCCTTGAGCGATGCGTGGTTAATAAAAGGAGATACTACTCACTGCCAGATGAATTGTTGAAGATCAGAATCTTGAGTGTCATCCGCGCTTGTCCTGAATTTACGCTCATACATGGCGCGGTACATGCAGGTCTCAAAGAACGCCCGCGTCGGCTCGTTTGTCCCGGCGGCGACGAATTCATAGAATTCATCCACATCCCCGTCAAGGTCGCGCCATATGAAGGTGGGCTCGCCCTCAGTAACGCCCGTATGGAACTCCAGCTCTTCGCTGATCAGAAATACTCGTTCCTCGTCGGCTGAGAGGAGTTGTCAGATTGAAGTGGTGTCGATAACAGATATACGCACTTTCTTCTTCGTCTTCCAACAGCTCCTGATCACCCTCTTCATATACGCGGGTAATTACGAGCTGAAAATTATGCTCGACGGAGGGTACACGGCGAATGGTAGCCATAGCATCATTGTAGCTGGGATAAGACACTTGTTGGGATATGCTGACTGAAGGAGGAAGCGATGAGACTCACATGCATTCTCTAGCTCCGCGTATCGTCCCAGAGCGGACGAGAAACAACTGCCCCTCAGAGATCTTTACGACCTCCGCCGCATTAGGATCATCTATGATGATGTCAGAGTAACAATGGACGGAGACAAACCGAACATACGCCAAACTTTTCCAAGAACTGGATAGGGAACAATCAAAGTATGTAAACATTTCAGACAAATGGATAATTTGGGCGGACTCACGACTCCGAAAGATGTTCATGGTAGCGGGAAGAGGTGAAGGCGTAATGCAAGGGCAAGTCGGCTCCGCATCTGTGACAGACGCGGCGTGACAAACAACACGTCGCGTTCTGTCACATCACCTTGCAGCTATCCTGCAAGCGAGCTCAAGCGAGTCGTACTTATATCCGTACCTTATGGCTTCTTCTCCCAGATTCACCACTCCCTCGCGTTCCTCTCCTGGTGACCATATATTCGTTTAAGCTCCCTTCCTACATCAACTAATTGATATTTCGCCTTGAAGCTCCCAATTTGAGCGAGATGGCGAACGAAGATCTTCGTAGTCGTTCGAGAGCTAGCGAGGTGAGCCTCAAGTCATGCTGCACGAAGTCCTTGCCCTCTTTCCTCTTATGCGTGCTGCGCAATAGTCTGCTCATGCGGGAGGCGCCTCGCCCACATCCTCCTCGACCTTATCTCACCTCTCTCATCCTGCCGACCTACTTCCGCAACCTCCCATTTTCAGAGGAGTGACCCTGACGCCGAGTATCTCGTCTCATTTCGGCACCCCGACGAGAAGGGTCATCATTCGCGCGGATCCGTCGCTTGTCTCGTGCTTTGACCCGTCTGACAAAGAATTGTACGACCTTTGGGCACCCAAGAAGTGACCTCGATCGCTATGAATTGATCGTGTGGAGTCAAGCTGTGTTGCGTCTAAGTCTTAAGTCCAAGTGCAACTCCATCTATGTACAAACGCTTTCATCTTCTCAGAATTTGTCATCGTAAATGACCTCGTCTATTCACAAGGTGCATGGTGCAGATTATTCCCCGTCGCCCAACATCAATAAATGAATCTTATCTTATTATACCAGACAATGGTGGTATCCGACTCACGTCACGTATGATGAGCACTATACACCGTACAGGCTGATTTGTCTAAAATACACAGATAAAGATACACACTAAATGGGGTATCAGGAGACAGACAATCGTTGATTCGGATGGCATGGGTGGCATAGACTCGTCTCCTCTCCAGCACCGAACAAACGAGGCGACTACCCGCGCCTGGGACGTTTCCTCAGATGGGCAAGAACGTCTTCTAGGCAGTACTTCTCCCCAGTGTTGAGGCATCGCCATCGGGCTTGCGCCGGCGCGTCCTTTTGGAAGTATAATCTCTCGGCAACTGATCTCCGAACTTGTCTTTGCGTGGCCAACTACCGCCAGCAAGCGCTGAAATAACTCGCACATGGCACAGTCGAGATTCGCGGTAGCCTCTCTGCGAGCTGGAGGGTTTCGAAGTGTTCATGTGCGGGATTGCTTTGGCCCTTGGAGTTTGGACGATAATGGTCCAATAAATCGGCATATTAGACATCTTCGAATACCCTGACATATCGGTTATCTTCTTCACCATCAGGCAACTTGTCCTGAGTCGTGGCACGGGTACCGTCGGAGTCGTCGCGAAGCATGAGCGACATAATAGTAACCCTGGAACCATGATAGTATGGTATCAATGAGCTTATCCAACGGATGCAGCTGCAAGGAGTCCCAGCGAAACTGAGTGGATCATCGCCAGTCGCAAAGATGGTTCCGCGTTCCATTTTCTTGAGCTTGGATTGTCCGCAGGTGTATTCGCCATAGCCGAAAGCATAACAATCTAAGATGCGGTTAACGAAGTGTCCGACATCCTTGCAGTTATGATCCAAGTATCGGACTCCGTAGTAGATGAGCAGCGAAAGTTGCCATCGGTGGTGTTCTGAGCGGTGTTTTTTCTCTCGAATCTGTGGGGCGCGAGGTTGTTCAGCTTCGAGCTCATCGTTTGGGTCGGAGGAGTCCACGATCGGGGATAGGAAAGGGTGAGATGGTTCATGTTGTGTCAAGGCTACAGTTTAAATAATCGTCAAAGCCACAGCAACGGTGGTCACAGTACGTGTTCGCTTTGGGCCACACGCAATCAGAGTCTAGAGGATTATACGAAAATTAGCGGTAACTTCTATTGTTCGCGTGTATCCCTACTTACCTTCCTTCAAGAATTTCCGCGCTCCTACCGACGTTCATCTTCAAGTTTCAATACGCGGATGGCCTGCAGCGACAAACAGTGACTCAACTTGAGTTGAACTCGCGGCGTGACCAACGCGACGTGACCAACTCTGACACTGCTCGTTCTCCGTATCGATGACCATCCGCACGTCCGTCGACTAGCGTCTCTGTGAATGATGCTTTGTGTATTTTAATTCGCCTGAGCTAAGGTGCATCGTGATTTAGGAAAGAGCAAAACCAGAACGTACGGTGGCCACCTCGCTAGGACCTCGTACCGTTATGCCTGTTCCCCGACACATTATTGAACAACTCAAGCAATTGATTCCTCCTCTCAATGGATCCCTTTATAAGGGACAGTCAGGCCGTGTAGGTGTCCTAGGAGGCGCGCTTGAGTTCGTAAATCCACACTTCATCTAGCATGGCTGATTTATCGCTCATTGTAGCTACACGGGCGCGCCGTTCTTTGCATCTATGTCTGCCTTGCGCATTGTATGTGATCTTATTCCGAATGCTTTTGTTCGCCACGCTCAAAAAATATGCAGGGAGCAGATCTTTCTCATGTGATCTGTTCTCCCGCTGCTGCTGGAGCGATTAAATCTTATTCTCCCGATCTAATTGTGCACCCAATCCTGCGCGAAGAAGAGTGAGAAATTATATAATCTTTACGCGGCTGTATCGACTCAGTTCTCAACGTTGTTCTTCGTTCGCAGGACTCCATCTTCTATCAGACCTACTCTTTCCTCTCTTCTCTCTCGCCTTCATGTCCTCGTGCTCGGCCCAGGACTTGGACGGGAAGACTACATGGTTCGTTTTGCCAAGCTCGCGCTCAACATAGCAAAGGACCAGGCACGTCGCACCGTTAACTCTGTGTGCACTCCATGTAGTGACGGATCAACGGACGCCGTATTGTCGGATAGGGCATGTATGTTGTGCTCGATGCAGACGCGCTATGGATGGTCGGCCAGGATCTTGCCCTCATACGTGGATACCGCCGGGCCGTGCTCACGCCGAACGTTGTCGAGTTCAAGCGTCTGAGTGAAAATGTCGTGCGTGTTTATTATTCCACTCTACCTAGTCTCTCGCGTTCGCTGATTTATACTTAGAACATCGACCCCGCCACTCCGCCTGGGGAGTGCGCCATGTGTGTCTCTCGCGCGCTTGGAGGCGTAACTATCCTTCAGAAGGGTGGCACTGACATTATTTGCACGAACACAGTCGTGGCGAATGCGGAGGCCCGCTTGAGGAAGGTATGAGGAGCATTACTTGGTCAATTGGATGACGTCAGATTTGATATGACTTTTTTGCAGGTTCCTGATGGCGACTCTACGGAAGAACAAGTAGATGTCGACGTGCCGGGAGGTTTGAAACGCTGCGGCGGGCAAGGCGATATCTTGAGTGGCACGGTTGGTGCGATCATGGCGTGGGGCAAGTGCTACGAAGATGGTGCATTTGGGTGTGTACGCGTTCTACTCTGATTCTCAGTGCTGGCTCCAGGATGTCGTCCTGCCGATACTTTACTGACGGCACATATGACATCAGCGACCAGTCCCTTCCACCTTCGCGTATCCCCCTACTTGCTGCTGTGGGTGGATCCATGGTGACGCGGACTGCATCTAAGATAGCCTTTGAGAAACATGGTAGAGGTGCGTACCTCTCCTCTGTATGGTTACATGATGCCTTTTGTTGACAAGCGTGATGTAGGTGTGGTGACTCAGGATATGCTTGGTGAGATTGGAGGCGCATTTTCCAGCATTTTCTCAGACAAATCACGGTTCCCCATTGTTGCTGTCGGGGTGAAAGAGGGTGCGGATAAGTGGCGGTTGTAGTTGACTTGAAAGAGGTGTTTCTATGAAGAACTCAAATATAAGGAGCCTTCCAAGTGGATTGGATTTTGTATGAATAGGGAGTGTGTGGTGTTGTGCATTTGTCAACTCGACATACACATGTAGCCGTCTTTATGTTCCCAGTAATTCTGAAAATGCACCCAGGCCGTTAAGTGAGGCCTGCATGTGGCATTCCGGCGACGTGAGCCACAAAGTGTGGGCAGGTTTGGTTTTTTTTTTTCGTTACAGCTACCTGCACCTTCATGGGATCGGCAAATGTCAAAGTGCCCGATATGGGACATGCTTCGTGCTACGAAGGGGGGAGGGGAGTCGCGTCGTCTCGTGCGCTCGTCAACATAACCTCCGTTCCGCAATACGCTCGCCCTCGTCTGCATCACTGAATTTGGAGATGCAATATTCCAGTATGCGTTCGGGATGTGTGTGTGCGTGTTCGGCGCATGGGAACCATACAACGAACGTAGAGCCAGTTCTAGAAAATTGGGTGATTGATGAGTGTTGGAACAAGTGATGGACAGAATTTTTTGTGGACGCATCGTTGGATACTAGTATACAACAAAATCTTCCGGGCCGACTAGGTACGTGCCCACAGAAACTCGAGCCACGCTGCTTTCCAGTCCTTTCCTCTAATTCGCATATGCTACAATAACAACCTGGCTGTGGGTCATAACGAAAGAGCGGTGTGATCAATGCTACAAATAGAGGATACAAGTGAGTGTTGGTGCAACAGTTGTGAAATACTATGAAATAAAGCAGGAACATTATGATACTCCGTGAAAATTCAACTCCACCATTTCAGATCCAATCTCCAGTAGGCCTCGAGCGCAACGACGCGGTGTCCTTCTTCGCTTGGGTCTTGTCTTTCAGCGCCAAGCGCTGCTGTAGACTGTGGGGAGACGGCCAAGGAGCTTCAAGCTCAGAACTCCCTGCACTCTTCCTTCTCCCCGCACTGACGAACCCGGAATCATTCGAGTCTCTTTGAGAGGGCTCCGGTTCAGGTTCTAGGCTCTCGCGGAGGGTATGCAAACTGCGAACAGACCCGCTGCTCGCGATGCTGTACCCACGCATGTGCAGCCCCAGGCTATTGCTGCTCGTGAGGGATCGCTGGCGCAACTCGTCCAAACACAGCCTATGAAGCTCGTCGAGACCCAGGTAACAAGCCTCATCTCTGAGCTCGAGCAGAGCGTTGAGACGTGAGGAAGAGGAACGGTGTAGTTGGACTGCGTGCGGAAGAGTCGCCGGACTTTCGGAAGATGAGATAGGTGTACGAAGATAAGCTAGGATGTGCGCATATCTGAAAGATAAACGTGAGTCGAGCGAAGAATAAAGGAGTCTATGCTACTCACGGCGAGCTCGGCCTATCAAGAAAAATATGTATATTTGCAGATGACAGGACGCCAGAAGAGGCAATATGATGCTGAAAAATTGAGTTGAATGAGCTCTCCGTGCCACTCGCCGTCGAATAGATAGAGGCAGTGTCGGAGTCGCGTCCGGGTGAGGGGAGAAGGTTCTCCAGGAAGGTAGCCAAAGCAGAAGGTCGTGATGTCAGCGTCGTTAGCGTCGTTCGGTGTGTCACAGTACTCGTCTCCAACGAGACAATGACCTTTGCAGGGTCCACTGCGCTCGTTAGCGCCGGGGAGACAAGGATGGCGTCGAAAGGCGGCTGAGGAGGCGACGCGGTGACGCCCGTTGGAAGAGCGGGCACAGGTGGGAAGTACTCAGAAACTGGGGGAGAGACTGTCTTGAAAGAAGAACGAGGAGGAGAGGAAAAGAGAGAGACAGGTTCGGCCACCGGGGAGTCCGGTGTGGAAGGCGGAGGTCTTGATGGTGGCGGGGGCACGCAGGTATTCTGGGACTCCATCTCCTCGACATATTCAGCTTGGGGAATTGGAGGTAGAGGATGGCCATTGAAGTCGTCTTCCTCTGGCTCCTCTTGCTCGAGGACCTGGGAAGCGCTATTCCTTTCATTGGCAGCAGTCAGCGCCTCCTGAGGCGTCCGAACCACTGTCGCGCCAGATCCAAGCACGCCGGTCCTCGAAGGCGTAGATAAGTCTGTAGAATAGGTAAACCTAGGCTCGGAGATACGCATGGGTTTCGAAGGGGTGTACGGTGCAGAGTGGCTGGAACCAGATGAGGAGGCTCGGCTGAGCCAAGTCATAGGACTTGTCATGGACGGCCTGCGTGGTTTGTGAGATGAGCTCTTAGGGGGAGATGCTGGCGTGTAGAGGTCGGTAGGAATGGGGCGAGAGATGGAGGGAGGTGAGCGATGGTTGTGAGCCCGTTGAGTGTGGATCATGGTGGACTGTGGCTGGGTAGTTGTGGTGGTGGATGCAAAGCAAGTGGCAGTCGAGACCAATTAATATAAAGCGGGAGGAGAATGAAATGGCGGCCATTGGAAACGAAAACAATAGTTCACGAGAACAATGTGCAGACCAAGCGCAGACAATGCTTTCATCTTGAGATCTCGCGTGTCACGTGCAGCCACTAAAGTCCATTACTTGCCTTTTATGGCCTATTGTTTCTCGTGGGATTCTTCGCCCCGTGGATTGCGTCCCTCTTCCAGCCCTGTCCTCGTCGTCGAACACGACGGCGGCAATGCAAGTCGCGGTCCCCAGCACTACGACCACGCAATATCAGCTTGCCCTCCCTCTGCTGTTGTCCCGCGTCTCCCCAGGGCTTGCATCACTTCATGCTTCCCGAGCTCGACTACTAAACCCTACCGACACCTCGCTCCTCGTCTCTCACTGCTCAAAATGTGGTGCCCACCTCCTTGACGGATTTGGCATGGTCAGGTCAGTTCGGAAGAAGCGCAGACTTTCCAGCGGGTCTTCCTTCGCACGTGTCGTCCGCAAGTCATGCAAGATCTGTGGACATGCCGAAGAGGTTCCAATAGAGACTACCAACGCGACTTTGTTCCCTAAGCCTCGCGCCGGCATCAAACCACAACACGTTTCATCTTTCAATGCTTCTTATTCTCCCGCGACTAGTCAACCGTCTGCACCCTCTCAGCCGACTGTCTCTTCGCTTTCTCGCTCTCCCTCAGTAAATCCACCATCAAGTGGAAGATCCAGTGAAAGGTCGAGCACACCGATTATGAGTTCGCAGGAGCCATCATCTGTGCTCGCTGCCTCTCGTTCACAGGCGCGCTCCAAGAAAAAGTCTGGACTGCAACAGATGCTGGCGCGGAACCGAGAGAGGCAAGAGCAGGAGAAGCAGATCAAGGGACAGGGCATCTCAGCTTTCCTGCAAGGACTATGACAGGTTGTATTGATCCTTTGCAATGGTGCGTGGCTTAGTTCCTCTAGCTGCGAATATTGCATGTACCGTCAGGATGACAGGATACTTGAGAAGCACCGATACACTGGAATCTACAGTCGATCTCGCAGGAAGCCCGAAATGTGAGCTTTACATATACATGTATCATCTTCACCCTTCTAATTTCATCCATATTGGCAACAGAATGCCCGGCGTCTCTTGGCATTTAGGCGAATTCGGAAGGCGATGCTTCTCAGAACTTGGATGGTTTTTATTTTGTGTAATTGACGGAAACAACTCCATTAGAACGATCCACGAAAATACATCCACCACTTGCTGCAGTGAAGGAAAGACAGCGTGACTCAAAACCAGTGTTAGCGAGCCATGGCGGCGAACGCCACGACAGGTAAGGTAACAGAGACTCGTACATAGTCGGAAAACAGAAAGAAGGTGAGAAGAGAGAGAACGCATGATTCACTTCGCCAACATATCGTACAAACAACATCTCCAGGTCGTTTCAGAGGGGCGAGAAAAAGCGAGACGGCCGCAAGTCCTTTTCAGCTATTTTTGTTCGGCGTAGGGATTGACGCTGTACACCTTAATAACCGGAGGGCTCTTGGTAAGATCAGCAGTAACGATAACCTAGAGTTAAACCGAGGTCAGTATAAACTTTCCACTGCACTACGATTGGACATACAGGAACGGTCATGAGTTCGCGAATCTCTTGAATCTTATGGCCGGCGGACAGTGTCTTCAGCCCTCGAATTCCGGCATGACTTTGGCCTTGGAGGCAGCCTCTGTTTAGAGGTCTCGGTCTCCGTTCGCGATCGTTGGACCGTCCGAGAACGATTTCATCCTCTTCGGTGTCGTCCTCATCGAACAAAGCCTTTTCGTCGTGCACTGACCTAGAAGCGACCTCCATCTTGACGGCATGCTGTTCGGCAGTCTGCTTCACCTTCTTCAGATGTTCATCGTCGCTATTCTCAGCAAGCCAGCTGATCACATCCCGATTAGACCAGTAGATCTGGAGAGTGTGAGAATGCTCGTCATAGACGTGGTTCTAAGAAACCATGAGTTTCCAGAACGACAGAGAGGCTTAACAAGAAGACTTACGTCGATGGGCATTTGGTCGACGTGAACGCGTTTTTCGATGGCGAATTCCGGGACGAGAACGTCGAATGCGGCGTCCAACACACCGACGACCTTGGCTTGCCGAACCACAGGACCATAACGGTGTGTGAGATCTGAGATCAGTATGCAGAGGAACAAGTGAGTTGATTGCTCCTGTGCCAGCTTGGCAGAGTCCCGCTTACTGTTTGATAGTACTCGTCAGCACGTGTAGAATCAGGCAAGTCAGATGGGCTCTTACATGTTGCATTGTTGCGCAACTTTCGCAACGGCATCGCGGTCCATGGTGAACTTGGGCTCAGCTGATGGAATGCGTCAGAACGGTACTGTGCATTAATTAAAGTATGACTTACGTCCACCCTGCAAGATAGAATCGAGTTGACGATGAACAAGGATATCCGCATAGCGGCGGATGGGCGATGTGAAATGAGAGTAGAGAGGGAGGTTCAAGGCGTAGTGACCATATTTGGCAATATCCAGCATGCCGGCGCAGAAGTACTTCGCACGAGGAGAAGTCTTGTGTAACAGCAACTCCAAGATCGTCCGAGCAGTGGGATCCTCAACAGACTCCAAAGACTTCATGAGCGCGCCCGAAGACGAAGTATCCATCTTGTATCCCAGGCGCTCTGCGCGCTCAACGAATGTATTCTGGGAGCCGTGAAGTGAGTGGTTATTAACCAAGATGAAGTTGAATACCTACAAGTCGTCGTTCAATTGGAGTGTCATGTCGACGGAGCATGGCTTGCTCGGAGAAATGCACAGCAACTTGTTGAGCAACAGCGATATTCGTGAGCAGCATGAACTGGAATTGTAATGTCAATCAGACCTCGCATTTTAATCAAGGAAATGAAGGAAAAGATTACCTCCTCGACCAAATGGTGTGCCTCCCCACGTTCATATTGACCACAATCAGCAGGCATGCCATTTTCATCGAGCGTGAATTTCAAGCGCAGGTGTGCATGCCCAGGCATCCATTTTGGTAGCGGCGCGTACGAAGTTGACGGGCAAGATCATCAAGAACCTTGATATCATGAGCAATGTCTGCAGCGTTGTGCTCGGGATCGACAGCACTGCCAAGCGTCTTGCCGTCAATGACTGCTTGCGCGTCATTGTACGAGAGCTTCGCGGCGGACCTGGACAAGAACCGTGAGTACGATCACAGAAGCAAATAACGCTACGACTGACCTGATAATGGTCCTTCCAAACCATTTCTTCACAATCTTCGCATCGTTCGTCATGGTGAAGATAACCGAGAAAGCCAAACGATCCTGACCCGGAACAAGACTGCATAACTGCTCGCTCAAGGTGGGCGAACATTGGCACCGATCGCTGGACAAGATACACACTCGTAGCACGCTTGCGAGCATCCCGATCCAATGCCGTGTTAGGCTTGACGAAATAAGAAACGTCCGCTATGTGCACTCCAACGTCGTAAGTAGCATCGTCGTTGAGCTTGATGGAAACTGCATCGTCCAAGTCTTTGGCATCTTCAGGATCAATGGTGAAGATCCGTTCCTTGCGCAAGTCCTTGCGAACATCGAGCTCGCGTTCCGGAATGCTGATCATTCATCTGGTCAGATAAGCACGTACACAAGAGATATAACTCACGTCCAAGGGATAGGAGGAAGGCACTTCATGACATTTTCGCTGAAATCCTCAGTGGGGAAATTGCAGTCTTTAAGGAGAGCACTGGTCTCTACTTCGATATCTCCGATCGGACCGAGTTCTTCGACCAATGTGCCGAAAGGATGAAGTGAACTGATTGGCTGGAAAAGAGTAATTAATGTATTGAAGTGCATGAGGATCGGTGATCTTACATGACGCTTAATGCATGCGACGAAGAGCTTGTTAGCATAGACTTCCGAGTTCTGAACGAAGTCGGGAGGCGCCTGTTCTGTGGGGATCGCGATGAGCGGCACACGCTTGTCGGTAGGTTTGAACCAAACAATCTTCGGGCGCTCAATAGGACGCCTGGGTTCATCGCCGCGGTCTCCCTCTCTCTCGCGACGCTCAGCCTCCTGCTTTTCCTTCGTAGCAGCAGATGAGGTCGCAACAAACCCAAAGTCCCAGAAAAGAGCTGCCCAGGCATCCGTTCTACGACAGCAACGACGTGTCCAGCAACTGGGGCTTGACATCATCAGTAACCCTGCACAAACGTTCGGTCAATCGACTGACAACAACTTATTATCTTGTCACGTACTCCTCATCCTCAATAACATAAGGCCTTGTCCTTCGACCTCAACGTCGTCCTTTTTCTTGTCATTCTTTCCCGGCAGCGCCCTTGAGATCGTAAGCAGAGTTTTCTTTCCTTCTTCCTCTTCTTCTCTTCCTTTTCCTTCTTCGTACCCCAGACTTCATCAACGTCCAGCAATTCTACAGCAACAATGTCACCTTCAAGAGCGCGATTACGGTCCTTAGAACCACAGATGTAGATATCGGCGTCCAGAACTTCAGTTGCGACGTATGCGTCGGAACGATTACGTTTGTTGACTCGTAATATACCTACAACAAGTTTTCCAGCAGCAAGAAGCGGTGGCAAGGAAGCCTGAGGAGATAAGGAGCGAACAGCGACTTGCGCTGAGGTTGGCTAGACTGCTGTTGGAGCTGTGATTGGAACTGTTGTTGCTGCTGCTGAAGGAGGTTGATGCCACCGAGTCCTAGACCCATCATATTAGCGGCCATCATGTTGGGCAGCATGTTCGGGAAGCTGAATGATGCCATCTTCTGGTGGTGTCCACCGGCCGCAGCACGGAACTGTTGAAGACTCTGTAGCTGGGCTTGGGCTTGAGCGAGATCTGCAGCGAAATGTTTCCTGTCTGAATGCCACCGACGCCTCCATCTTGAAAATTTATCACGTCAGACTGTTTCCTGTGAAGAGGCACTGAGACTCACTGATGCGCCAGCTGGAGTCAGAGCGGTTGTGCTGTGGAGCCCCACCAAGACTAACAGGAGGTGCGAAGCCGTCTTCGAATCCATCTTGACTGGCAGAAAAACCAAGACTAGGTTGACCGCTCGGCTTGTTGAGGACGTTAACGCTGTGACGTCTGCCATGCCCGCGAGGAATGCCTTGCGCTTGACCATCCAAACCCATTCCTAGGCCACCTAGAGTGCCGAATTGACCCATCGCAGTCTGAGGACCACCAAACCCACCCAGTCCCACACTCATCGGGACCGTGCTGTGTACACGTCGGTGGGTGGTCCCACGTCCAGGGGCAAGCCCAGGCGTCTGGAACGACAATACCTGATTCGAAGCAAGCTGCTGTTGATAGAGGGCTTGCTGCTGCTGCTGCAAGGCTTCAATCTGATTTTGGATGGCAATCTAATATCACGTCGTTGGCATGTTATGACAGTCAACGAAGCGATCTGACTCACCTGCTCAGCCATAATGCCAGATATCTCCGCCCCGCCATCTGGCTTCCTATGAACCAGGTCAAGAGTATCGAGACCAAACCCGGGGGGCATTTGTTGTTGAGGGAATTGAAAACCTGTATCTTCCTCGTTTATTGGGGGCCCATAGCCATGGTGGAACTGGGACGTCTCCTGGCGCCGAACATAAAGTTAGGAGCAAGCTGCGGACGACCAGATGGCCCGAGGATGTCTCCCTGATCCTGCTGAGCAAGCGCAGCAAACCGAGGCGCGGTAAAGTTTTGGGAAAGGGACCGGCGCGGATGACCAGACTGATAAACGTTCTCTTGTATCTCGCCTTCCTCGGCCTGAGCTTGTCCATCCTCAGCATCCTCCATCATAGAACCAAGATTGGAGAGTAAGAGTTCATGCCCCCTGGCAACGACGACGCGCCTAGGGATGCAGCCTTGCGATGCGAACCACTGATTCCGGGGAAAGAAGCGGCGCCCGGCTGAAAAACGGGAGCATTGACAGGTAACGAGGAGCCAGTGCTTGAAGTAGGCATAGGGACGGAGCTGACGGTGTTCGCTCCAAGGTTGGAAGGCTGGCTTGGAGGTGAAGTAGTCTTCAGATCCGCGATGACCCTCTGAAGCGACGACAACGCATCGCTGTTGTCTGTGCCAGAAGGAGGCACGGGGGAGCCAGAGGATTGCTTTTGCTTAATGCTCGCACCCTCCCGAGAATTATTAGGTTGACGAGCACCTTGGGAAGTGGACTGAGATCCCTTCCTGTGTCCGTTGGACCGCGCGCTGATACTACCCTGAGACTTGCCACGTTGATCCGTCTTCCTGCCCTCGACCCCTTCTTAGTGGAATCGGAACCAGATTCTGCGGTCGTGGGAGCACTGGTAGGAGCCTTCTTGCTAACCGACCTGCTGCTAGACCTGGAAGACGGGCGCGGACCACCTCCACCGCTAATAGATGCGGTGCGCGAGGCAGACCCTCCTCTCTTCGGGCCCTTGCCTCCGCCGCCAGGGGGTTTCTTCTCGTCCTTCTTCGGCTGTGCTTGTTGAGCTTGAGGCGTAATTTCGTCGGTCATATCGTTCGTAATGTATATGTGTTACACGAAAGTATTTTCTTAGTTTTGAACTGTTTTTGGATCGTGATGTTTTCTGATTGGCGTAATGGGATGTGATGACTATGACACTCGTCAGGAAATAGAACAGACATAGCACAGCAATCAAGCTCACCAGAAAGTTGGAAGAAGAAATTTAAAGTAGAAAGGCTTTGCCCTGCAGGGCGAGTGGGGTTTATGGGAGTGATTGCCTGGGTAGGCTTGGAAGGGATTGCTTATCGTCGCAGAGAGAGAAGTGTCGGGGTAACCAGCCTTATGAGCAACCGTGGCGGTACTATAATACTTTCCCACGCCTAGTTATTAATCACTGCGGAAGCATTTTGCGAAGTCCACTCTGTTCGAACTTTCTTACTTGCTCTAACTCACTACTTACAGTTGTAACAATCCATGACAATTCCTTACCTGCTGGCTCCGCACACCTCTCACGCTTGAATCATTTCACCGTTCGAGCTCGGGACTCGCAATGATGCACGTTGCATGGTAGCGCCCAACCTTCGTCCGAGCACACCCGTCTGATCGGAGACTCTATAGCGCGCTCCGCGCACATTAATATTGTAGAAGTGCAATACTCTATGCTAGGAAGAAAAAACCTACGCCTTGCTCAACTTCTGGATAATGGCAGTGGTGTACTCCTTGGTGGATGCCTTGCCGCCGAGGTCGCCAGTGATAGTCTTGCCCTCCGCAATGGTCTGGACAAAACGTGAGTCAGCGCGTCGTGATTGTCGCACAGAAATAACACGAACCGAAAGAGCGGCGTTTTCAATCTTAGCCGCATGCTCGTTCAGATTCATGTGCCTGTCACAGCTGTGAGCTAATATGTGCAATACTACAACGAAGGACATACCGCAGCATCATGAGCGAAGACAGGAGAAGGGCGGTAGGGTTGGCCAAGC
Source organism: Grifola frondosa (assembly GCA_001683735.1). NCBI lineage: Eukaryota > Fungi > Basidiomycota > Agaricomycetes > Polyporales > Grifolaceae > Grifola > Grifola frondosa. The sequence goes on from LUGG01000014.1 coordinate 1,172,882, forward strand.
CCTTGCCTGTTAGCAGTTAGCGAAGAAAAGAACGTAATAAATGTCTCACGAACCTGCAATGTCTGGTGCGGAACCGTGGACGGCCTCAAAGATGGACGCGTCCTACAGAACCTTGTTAATCACATTGAATACGCAACCCATTGTATATAAAACGCACCCGTCCAATGTTACCAGAGGGCGTGAGACCAAGACCACCAATCAAACCAGCGCACATGTCGGACAAGATGTCGCCGTACAGGTTGGGCATCACCATGACACGGTCAGAATACGGCTTCGGGTTTTGCACAATCTATCCAGACGTCGGCCATGGTACAATTATATGAAGCAAAAGAGCTCTCACCTGGAGGCAAACACGATCAAGCAAGTCTTCATCATAAGAGATATCGGGAACTCCTTGGATACTTGACGGCAGGCAGACAAGAACATTCCATCAGACATTTTCCTGAGCAACAGTCTCAGTCAAATGTCCACGGGAGACAACACAATGAAATTCTAACATGATGTAGCCTTGTGCACAGCTGTGACACGCTTCCTGCCAGACGACTGAGCATAGTGAATGCATAGCGCGCGACACGTTGGAGGCATCCCAAGTGATGAGTTTGATGGACTGAACAACACCGTCTACCACCTAAGAATATAAACAATGACTTCTGCGGGCCGGAATCACCACAAGAATTCAACGAACATACCTCGTGCTCGATGCCAGAGTACTCTCCTTCTGTATTCTCGCGGATGAGAACCGTGTTCACATCATCATAAGGGGTCTTGAATCCCTTGATGGAAACGCAAGGACGAACATTGGCGAATAAGTTGAATGTTCTCCGCAAAGTCAAGTTCAGTGACACGTGTCCCTTTCCGACTGAAACAAGGCAATTGAATTGACAGCAAGGTTCACGTAACGCAGCATAACCTACTGGGAGTTGCCAAAGGGCCTGGATGATACATGAGACAAGTGCATATGTGGCCAAAGATGTCTCATGACTTACCCTTCAGTGCAACAGTGTTCTTCTTCACCGAGTTGATGGCCACATCTGGGATAGCCGTCTTGCCTGCCTTAAGTATGGGTGCAACACTGACTTCCTCCCATTCTATAGGCACCTACTAGCGAGATGAGCTGTGTCCGACAAGCAAACTGAATACAGGCATACATTAGCAGCAACATAGATATCCTTGATTGACTGGCTAATCTCAGGGCCAATTCCTGCAAGAGCCATCAAACAACAGGAGCGAGATCGAGGTCATTTAGCCTTACCGTCACCAGGTATCAACGTCACAGTGTACTTTCCCTGCAGCAATATCAGACACGTATCATGCATTCTATTGGAGGTAATACGTACGTTGCTCCCTTTCTTGCCAGCAAAAGCAGCAGTTGGAGCAGCTGAAGCATAGCGACGGAAAGCCTAACGAGTACAATTTCAGAAACCTGTGACCATATCCCATGTTAACTAAATAGTACATGCCTGCGGGCATTTCACGGAGACTCGTGCACTGCCAGCAAGAGTTCGAGAGACAAGCATTTTTACAGTGTCGGAGGACAACGGCGAAGAGGTATGTGGTGTAAAGCCGAAGGTTGAGTCGGGCGTCACAAATACTTTGTGGCCACGTGATCGGTGATGCATTTCGGAGATCGGTGATCTCACCATGAACGCGGCGCATGGCCAACACATAATGTAAATGCATGCTAACTTACATACTGCAGACGGTGGACAACACACAATTGTTTCATGAAGTATACAATTCAACCAATTGCAAGCCAGCCTCCCGACTTACAATAACCCTGCTACAATACTACAAAACTGTACAATGCCTGAAATATCTATATTTACAGAATACATAATACCAGGTCGTCCGTCAACCACTCAGTAATCCATTCAATTGCTGCCGGTATTGTTCCAACGCCCTTTCCGTTTCTTCCTCCACTTCCTTGTCTTCCGATGACTGTAAAGACGGCTGTGTCAGTAATTGGCTATGATTATAGGTATGCTGCGCACTGGAAGCTCATTCTGAACGGCCCCGCCTGTCCTAGTTTGCCTTCCGTCAGGTCGTATAATACTTTGTCGACTTCTGCATCGGCTTCCGCTTCTAGTTCTTCGTCTTCCTCCATTTCAAGGGTATCATCTAACATTTCTTCCATGATTCCAGCCTGAGCAGCAGAGCGGAATGCATCAGTCAATTTGAGGCCAGTCATGAAAGGACGCACCTTCATCATCTCCACACTCATTTCACGCATAGCCTGGCTGATTTGTGGCAACCTTATCAAGGCATTCGACAACTTCATGATCTCCGTGGACTTCTGCAGCGAGCCAGTGACTTTGATCATGGCTTCACAACCCGAAGATTACAGTTCAGTGAGCTCGCAACATAGACGAGGCGTGCACTCACCCATCTGTTGTGATAATTGTGTTCCGATAGAACCCAGTCTCGCCTTGCTTACAGATAGGCGATCCATCTGCTTGTTGCTCCGCACAACCTCCCGGGCCATTATCCGTGCAGACTTTACATCTCCCTTCGTAGCCAATTGCTTGACCGTCTGTCTCGCTTTCTTGGTTGCAGCATCCAGCTGGAGCGAGATGAGCAACAGCACACATCATGGAATTACGAATGTCGAACCTGCCTCATTTCCCTGTCCAACACACGTTGTTCTGAGCGCAATTTGTATTGCCATGCGCGCACTCGTTCCTCCGCTGTAGGCCCATAAATAAAGCGGTTGATTGTCTGCATGGTGGCGGGGAGCTCTGTAACTGTAAAAGGCTCAGTCTCCGGCTTTGACGCTAAACGCGGCGCACGTGACAGTGCGACAGTGCCACTTCGACGCGTTGAAAGTTGAGACGCGTACACGCAGTAAAGGAGGCTGGCAGCGGCTTACGGCTCATTTCATTTCAGACTTTAGCTAGTTCAGCCGGAAGTTATAAATGAATGACATTTGCTTCATATGCAGATATTCTTATTCTTCTTCGCAAGTGGTCTGGCACCACCGGCATTGCTATTCGTTTCGTACTCGCTTTCATCTTCTCTCATAATTCTCGGGAACCGTTACTATGGCTTTCATTTTCTCTCTCGCGGCTCTGCTATCCGTTGTCTCTGGCAATTTTAGTCCCACTGCTCCGGGACCTGGGGACTCCTTTATCGCTGGCTCCACCTGCACCGTGAAGTGGGATTCTGATTCGAGTGGAAGGTGGACGAATGTATCCATTGGTGTGTATCTTGGATAAACTTCTCCTCATCCGATCTACATCTACGGCACACATTAGCGCTCATGTCGGGCTCCGGTGACAATATGACCTATGTCACCACGGTAGTCAACGGATTGGACGGCACAGATCCCACCGTCTCCCCATACTCGTGGACTTGTCCTAAAGTAGCTCCTTATTCGTCGATATACTTTTATCAAGTATGTGCATTCACTTTCATATGTCCCTTCAGCTAAAATATGTTCCAGTTCACACAAGATGACGACCAAACGGATTCCAGGTGGACATCCCGCTTCACGGTGATGTAGTGCGATCTTGGTAGTGTTCTCTTTCTGACCCTCTATATAGATCACTTCGCCTTCTGGAGAAAGCACACCACCAGAACATAATGTTCAGTCCAATGGAGCTGCCGTACCATGGGGTGACGGTCACCTCTCATCTGTCGGTTCAGCTGGAGGCAATGCACAAGGGACATCGCGCCCTGGGAAGGATGCCACGCAAGAGCAAGGCGATCCGGAAACTTATGACGATAGGGTAGACAGGACCCTTGCTGGCGGCAACGGTCCATCTTCGTTGGAACATTCGCCCACTAAATCAAAATCTCACTTCGAAGCCGAGAGCACTGCTGGTAACGCCGGCAGCAATACGCAAGCCATCCTCACCAATACTCGCTCAACGTCCACCCGGTCCAAAAAAACTCCAGCCCCACGGACTAGTGCATCTGTCGAGCCTTCGAACGAGGCAAATGTGAAGACCGCCCCCACTCCAACTGTTGGTCTTCCTGTGAAGAAACAGCACGGAAGCTCTTCATCGTCGGCGTGCTCTAGTGCCACAGTAGTCAGGAACCAGGCGGGTGGGATGAAACTTGCCAATGAGGGTGTGTTCATCCTGCCCGTGAGCAGTCGGCTGTTATCGCTCTCATTGTATTCGCTGGTCATTGTAGTGCTATTGTGATTCGTTCTATGCGTTGATCGAGATTTTAGACAAGTGGAACGGAGGGAACAAACATACCAGACAGTCCTTGCGATATCAGAGTGTGATCACCATGAAATCTCTCCTCGACGTCTTCGAAATATGCCATCTTCGTGACGAGACCTAGCAGAGCGCGATCCACTTGACAAAAGTTATCAGTCTAAAATAGCACTGATCGCGAGTGGACCGATTAAGAGAAGCAAACGTACGGTACTTGGGACCGTCATCATTGCTGTTGCCTGCCGCTTGCAGTGCAGCAATTCACTATTTATCCGGAGGTCGTGAACGCACTTCTTGCAGACAGACGAATTCAAGGAATTTGTGACGGGTGATCATGTCGCGGAGCCTTCGATGACTCTTCCGAGGGTGATATACAGGGAGATACTGAAGAATGGTATGGGTGTTTCGAGGTACCGTGACAATATATTTGTATCAAATGCAGGTTTGGGAGGGTGTACATGAAGCTGCTTCTTCTAGGACTTCGGCGATCCGTTGTTTAAACAAGTATCATTCCGAGGTCGTTTAGAATGCGTAAAGCCAGTCGTCTTTGGCAGACGAACTTCGCAGGCTGTATCAGACCGTCCAATGAATTTATTCCGAACTGATGAGGAGACTCATCCCCCGTGGATGTCGAGGAACAGGCTTCGACGTACCAAGGTAGTTGAATAGGAAAGAGATCAGTGATTGGGGATATAAAGTTCTTGTCTCTCGCTTCTAATCGAGTCTATCTCATGCGAGTTCAGATACGTGACCGAGTAAGTACTTGATATTTTGCAGGGAACGAAACCAATATGTATAATGTATTAAAGCCTCACCATATATAATGTCTATCAAGACACCACCGCTTGGTCCTACGTTACAGGCCCGCTGCGGATCTGGTTCACAAGCGTCTCCCAATAACTCCAATCCGACCCATCTACCCCAGGAAGCGGTTCATTGCCAAGTAGAGGCGATGCGCTCGCCCCCAGCCATCCTGACAAGTCAGCCAGACCCGGTGTACCCCAAGGGAGACCTGTAGCTCCTGTCGTATCATCGACAGCGGGTCCACCGCTGAATATGTTGCACCATTGATCCAACAATGACTGAGCTGTAGAATCGTCATCACCGCTCGGGCTCCCCGTTCCTGACTGAGAACTGCTCTCTGCGTGTTGCAACTGTTGAACAGGTGATGGATACGAGGGATGCTGGGTGTACGCTGGCTTCTGATGGGCGGAGGAAGAACTAGCCATAGGCGCCATCACGTTACTATTCGCGAAAGACGGTCCAGAGAGAAGACTCGGCGAAACACCTAACGGCCCAGGAGATTTATGTAAACCGAGGAGCAGCTGAGCATCGGTATGTGGTTTCTTGGCAACCGACGGAGAGTCAACTGCCATCTTATGGTCTGCCAGATTCTCTCCACTGCCCGCTGCAGATTGAGATCTGCTCTTGAGGAACTCGAGAATCTTGATTTCTCTGCGAGTGATATCGTCCATCTCCGCTATACGCTCGCGGTTTCTGAGGAAGGTGTCCACGAGCACAAACATCATTTTCGTGTCCTTTCCTTTGGGATAAAGAACAAGATAGATGCCTGCGATCATCGCCGCCTGAAATTCTCTATACGCGCTGGCGACCGGGTCACGAGCTTCTTTGGCAGTAGATGCCAAGTAAGCTTGACGCATCTGAAAGTCCTTCAAGGCAGATTCGAAGCATGCGTTCCTTGATCGGAGGTACCGATCACTTTCTAATCGTCGCAAAAGGTATGGGCGATTGAGCGTAATGCGCACGAAGAGAATCTCTGTAACAAGAAGAAATCGATGCAGGGGGATGTAAGGATGTGATTGGTCAAGCGAGGTATCGGGGTCAAGTGCGTAGTGGGGAGGCAGCGCCTGCATGAATTTGAGGAGTTCATCGTCGAGCACTAAAACATCCGAATAGTGCCGAGGTGACCGCACTTTCTGGAAAAAATCGGACATGCGCCCCATTATGCCGGCGAGAGAATGTCGGAGTATCATGAAGGTAGCAGGAGTAGGAGTCGTAAGAGGAACTGGATTACGAAGACTAGCGACAGATCCGTCTTCACAGTTTGCAGGGGGAGTGTAGAAGTGTAACTGTCCTGTATGGCGATAGGTCTCCCCAAAACGAGTGCAATGGAGCGATCCGCATGGTAGAGATTCGACCTGTCATAACTGTGAGGTGAAACAGGATGATTTATAGACAAAGCACTTCACCATATTCGTCGACGTTTTTCCACTTGCACAGGATCCATACCCTGTTACACTAACGTCAGAAATGAAAGAACAAGATCTACATAGTGACAGACCATGTCAGATCCATCTCGATGTAATCCGAGAGCCTGAGCAGTCCTCACAGCCGCACCCAGCTGACTCCAAGACTCGGTCATCCTGCGGTCGAGGATGAGGAAACGAGCACTCTACGACAAGGTGAGACTACAATCCCCTAAGAATATCTTGGCCTGCTCACCAACATACGCGTAAGGACCATCTCGAAACAATCCGGTTGAATTGCAGCTACAATCAGTAAAGATCGTCGTGCTGCAAACCAAGTCAACCTACGACCAATTCGAGAGTTGATGAGTGGCTTACATGACCAATAGTATCGCGACGATGTCAGTCTTCGCGTTCGCTCGTTTCCACCGATGTGCTCCGGCGCTAACCGAACTGCGATGGCAAGGACTACGAAAAGCAGAGGGAGAAAACGGACATTATTAGGGTTCGCACTAGTTGTTGAATCAGCACAGATGGACGCGTAAGACGCTCGAAAATCGCGTTCCGAAATGGGATAACGAGTCCAATTTCTGTAAAGGAAGAGTTCGTATATTTCTGACGTTCAGGACAGAATATACGCACATCGCGGTAAAATAGTAGTCAACCAGCTTGTGAGATAAGCTCCGAGGAGGAAGTTCGCCTAGAAGTTCCGATATTCGGTGAGGGCTAACCCCGCAATCGCGGATGAGCAGTTTCAGCTTGTCAGCGGCGGACGGTTCAGGGGCAGCTTCCAGTAGCTTCTGTTCCGCATGAAAGATATCGGGGTGAAGCTGATTCACAGATAGTGGACCACCAGACATATGATGCTCAATTCCCGTACCAGGAACCACCATATGTTGTAACTGAGTATGAGGTTGGGACGTCAAGTTCTTACGATGATAAAATGTGGCCATACTTGCTCCAAGACAGCTGGCGCGGCAATACTCCCTGACGCACTTTTGCCGTACCATCTTCCGCTTTCAAACATACCTCCACTCGGATCCTCATCTTCAGGCTGAGAGCGATTGCCATCGTCAAAACTAGGAGACATGGAACGCCGTTTATCGTTCGATCCAGCGTCAGAGTAGGGTGTATTATTGCCTTGAGACCAATAATGAGGTAGAGCGGTCTCTACGATATGTTCCAAGCGGGCCAGCCGAACATGGATGTCCTGGTCAGTCTTGCCTGGAGTGTAGGCCTTGCAAAGCTCGGGGACTTTGCGAGCAACACACTATACACCGCAATCCCACCTATCAGCAATCACCGTTGAACAAGAGAAATGGCAACACGAACATGAGAACACGGGATTTGACGATCACACTGTGGAGAGGGGTTGAAAATGGGTGTGCGCAAATGTGAGAAGAAACATAAAACATACCTTTTGCTTGCGGCGATGACATTCTCCACAAGAGTAACTAGATAGCATATTGGAGTGACATGATTAATGCGGAAGGGATCTACGTTACCTGACACGGGTTCTGGGCTTTTTGCTTATTCTATTGGAGTCTTCATCCTCTGACTTTCTCCGCATCGTAGAAGGACCTGGGGTTAACTCTTCCGAAAGGCGAGATATGTTCTTGACCATTTTGCAGTATTGGCAAGCCACTGAGCACTAGAGCACCAGAGGCAGGAGAGTTGAGGTAATGTTGAGGAAGCGAAAAGGGACGCTTAGGGTGAGAGTCAGCACTGAAATTTCCTTTTGCGAACCTTGTTCACTGAGCAAGGGAGATACACGTGATTAGCCGTAATACGCGTGTGGTTCATTGGCCAATGGCGAAGAGTGGCAAAACTCTCACTCCTTCCGTGGCGACGCCGCCTTGCGCTTCCAACTGCTTTCCTCAATATTTCTCGCGACACTTAGAACTGTTCGAGGAGCTGACGTTGGTAGATTGTACCACGCATTGACCGCACGCATTTCCCGGAAACTCTGTCCCTATGGAACCTCCTTGGAAAAAGTTGAAGTTGTCTCTTGAGCGACCCTACAAGGATGACGATGGCGAACCATTACCTGTGCTGCTAGACATCACTCCGGACGGCCAGCATATATACGAGCCGTATGTTTCCTGTCGGTTTGCTTGAGTTTAACTGATGAACTGCCAGGAGGGATGATCCTTCACTTAACGTCAGCGAGAAGCTGCGCCGTATCTTCGTAGAGCGAGGTCTCAACTTCTTCGAGAAACAGAAGGAGAAACATGCAAAGGAAGATCTCCCCGAGAACACAGATGACAGCTCCCAGGAGAGGACGAGCAGCCAAGAGCCCGCTACCCATATGATGAGTCCAGAAGAGCTGTTGAAGATGCGCATGGATATTATGCCTCAACTTCAGTGAGTTCCGTACTAATGGAAGTCATTGCGGGATAAATTCATTGAATGCAGCATTGCACTTGGAGAAATGTGTCAGGCTAGGGATTTACTCTCTCTATTATTGTCATCAACCCTCTCTGCACAACCCTCTCACGACTCAGCATCTACATCTTCCATTTTATCAGCTACTATAGTCTCGAAACCTCCTCCTATCCCCTCCGTCCGGACGTTTGATTCGCAACTTGTTGTAGGGGGTAAGGATCGGGCACTGAGGTCAGCAGCCGAGCTGTTCAAAGTCGCTGCAGAAGGCATGGAAAGTGGCCGACTGAAGGGCGAGCAGTATTGGATTGATGCGCTGAAAATTCGAAAAGGAAATTGGGGTTTAATTCCTGCGCCTCTTCCTCTGGGATCGGCCACAGGTAAAGGTGCAGACAAAACATCCAAAGACTTCTTAGTGTCTTTTGGACTTGAAGAATGTGGGTTTTTCTGAAATAACCTTACTCATACTAACGGACTTGTTACAGCACCCCCTCTATTCCGTCGTAGAGCGATTGGACGTATGTTCACATTTGATGCCGAAGGCTCTCTGGAATTTCCCCTTCGTCAGCAAACTCGTTTGCAAGTTTCCATCATATGTACGGACGCAGACGGCACGCGGAAAGCGTCTCAGAGTCGTTTACTGAAGCTCGATGATGGTTCTCTTGAAGGATCTTTGCGCGCTGCTCAAGCAGAGGTGGTCGAACAGGAGATCTTCTCGGGTCTCATCAGGGAAGCGGGCAATCTTCCGACAGCCTCCGCGCAAGTTTCTGAGCGATTAATCATCATTGAAGCGGCGCAAGCTACCGAACTCCGATTTGAACTGGTGCAGTGTTTTTCCGTCGGATTTTCGTTTCCTCATTGATACCATAAATTAGATTGATGAAGATGTTGCGACTTTTCCAAATGCATTAAACGCCCACGACGCCCATTGCGACCTGGTGTATTGGATACTCCATATTCTTCTTCTTCGTTCACATGTCGTATTGAAGTCCCAACGCTTGGCAAACATTGGTATTCCTCGGGTACAAGGGTTAACTCTGCAACCGCCTCCACTCCTACAGCCTATAATCGACGTCCTACAGTACCGAGTATTTTGTGAGCGAGTTTATGCAGAACTTGACCGAATGGCGAAAGCCTTACGTCAAGCTGGTGTACCTACGAAGTTTCAGTTCGAACCGGTTGGCGAGAGTGGCGAAGAACTGGTTCGACTGCTGCAACAAGATAGATCTAGTCCTATAGGTGGCGAGACCCTGCTTCGAATAGATCATCGGCACGTTGATCGCCTCTCATTGTTCTGACCCGCTGACATTCGCGTAATCCTATCAGACACACACTACGATTCACATTTATCTCTCCATCATCACTCACCGCTCACCTGCCACAGGCGACGCTGATAATCGCGTCTATCCCTCAATTAACGCAACTGCTCATTGATGAAGTTGGAGGACGCATCTTGAGCAGGATATGCGAGCTTGGCTCTGACTTATGCGATTCCGTTGACGGGACATGGTTTGTGGATTTGTTGACGGGGAGAAGTGTGGGCAGATGGAAGGCTGTGTTCTGTGAGTTAATTATTATGATCCTTCACTCTACTTATTCACTTTATGTCCTAGAAATTTCCATCTATTGTTGACGGGAGCATCCATAACATGCTCTGTTCCACTATGGACCATGGAGATGGAACTGCAAATTTTTTGGAAGTTTATCAGCCTGAGCAGGGATCCTCATTGATGGATTGGGTACGGACTATGATCCAAAAGATGCTCAGTAGGTAGCAGTGCTCGCGTTGGATATACCGCCCACTATTATCTCATGCAATGCAATAAGACATCTCGCCTGTTGCATACATTGGCATCCGGGCTGAGGTTGTATACAAGTTCGACATGACATGAGCATGGCCTGGTTTTGAGTGTCATAAAGTGGTGCAGGTAAAAGATACATAGATAACGCGAAAGACTCGTGGAGAGACGGTACAGAAGATCATCATCTACTCGTCGTCCTCTTCCGCCTCTGCTCCTGCCTCCGCACCAGCCTTGAAAGCCTCGATCTTCACCTGGATTCTGGCCTTACGCTGCTCATAGGTGCTCTTCGGGTTCGCGTACTTCTTGGTCTCCGCCTTCCAGTCTGTCGTCTTCTCAGTAGGCTTGAACTCAGGATCTTCCCGAATAGCTGCGTATGCGTTGGTATATATCTCCTCAATGTCCTCCGAGCCGATGCCATCCGCGAGATAAGTGGAGAATTGCTTCTTGAATCTGAAAGGGGAATTACGAATCAAGCACATGTAGGATCCGGCGACGGTCCACGTACCTCTCGTCGTCTTCCTCCTCTAGCGACTCCATGTACTCGGCCACATGACCACCGAAAATGTACTTCTTCAAGACCTCACTATCCAACTCTTTGGATTCAGGGTCATAGCCAGGGAAGCGCTTCTCATTGTGTGGGATAAAGATACCACCATCACTGGCACCCTTCAGCGCTCCAAACACGCGAGAGCCGGTCGAGGTGCGCTTGAGACCAACGTCGAGGTAACACTTGAAGGGACGAGGAGCATCCTCATCGTCAAGCGCTTCAATTAGAGAGATGGTGCCATCGGGCTCCTCAACACCCTGATACTTGTCCGCAAGGCCAAGCTTCGTCAAGGCACGACGCGCACACAGAAGACCGGTGGCGTAGGCTGCATGAAGTGAGCCTCATGGTGAACGCAGCTACATCCAGGAACTTACCGGCAGCCCAGTTCGTTAAGCCATGATTGATACCATAGCGAGGTAGTTCTTTTGACCGTGCCGCACAGAGCACGAAGTCTCCCTGAAGACGAGCATAGACAATCTGTACAATGACCTCCTTGTTGGTGAATCGCACAACCAGACGGTATTTAGGCGCATTGCTGGGATATTCCGTGAGCCGATGAGAAAGAAGGCAAGCGGCACAACATACTACTTGTTCTTGGCCTGTGTACAAGCCGCTTGCGCGCATAGTCTGCATATACCGTTAGAAAAGAACCCAGGACGAAAGGGGACGCATACAGTCGGTCTTGCCCTCTCGCCGGCGGCGGTATTTGACTTGAAAACGTGAAAAGTAGGCACTGGACTTGACCTTTTTGACGAACGGCATCTGCAGGAAGGTTCAGTTTACCGGTCTGAGTACATCCATTGCTGCGCCATGTCATCCATCGTAATTTTGTGCCAATTTTGATGAATCCAAGGGGAAACAACATGGAACAGCAATACAAGATGATAACAATGGCATTCAATAGCAGCATACCTTGAAGAGTGGGCCTTGAGGAGGGCGATAATTTCGTTGACGGTATAGGGCACCCTCCGTACCACTAGACACGTTCAGGACCCCGGACAGCGCACGTGACACAACAACGCTCTCGACGCTCGTCGTGACTCTACCACATACATTGATCACCAACACCTTGATCCTGTCCACTCACTCGCAGACTCTCCTCAACATGGACCCGTATTCCTCGCAGAACTATTATCAGCAATACCAGCAGCAGCAGACCGATGTTAACCCTTATCACCAGCCCTATCAAGGTCCGATGTATCCGATTCCTGGATCGTCCACGTCTGCCCACAGCGCCCCGGTTCCAGCCAATGCCTACGAGTATGATGTTGGGATTTTGGCCCAACAAAGTGTTTATGTTCCTGGCGCAATGATCGACAAGCGCGGTGGGGCAGGCGGGAAATTGGCGAAGGGCGGTAAGCGGACCACTGTACTGCGCAAAGGTGCTGGAAAGGTCTGGGAAGATCAGACATTGTTGGAGTGGAATCCTTGTTAGTGTTGCACCTCCCTACGGTAGTATCATGGCTGATATCACTTGTGTTTAGCTTGGTTCCGTCTCTTTGTCGGCGACCTCAGCAACGATGTTTCGGATGATGTTTTGTCAAATGCGTTCAACAAATATCCATCTTTCCAGAAAGCGCGGGTTATCCGAGACAGGCTGAGCTCAAAGGTGAGAAGGTTTTGTCTTCTATATTGGCACATTCAATAGTTACCCACATTTCATGTTAGGCGAAGTACGGGTTCGTGGCTTTCTCTGACCCGGAAGATTTCCTTAAGGCGTGGAAAGAGATGGACGGTGCGTCTCACTTCACCAGAAGGGTGCGATAAACTGATTTGCATGTAGGCAAGTATGTCGGCAATAGGCCTATCAAGCTGAAGAAAGCGGATAATGCCATCAATCCAGTGGAAATTGGTCATCGGAAAGCAAAACAACTTGAAAAGGAATTAAAGAAGAACAGACACAAGCCTTACTGAAGGACTTCCGTGAAGTAGTAGAGTAGTTGGGGAATACGTTAATTGCTTTTGTAGTTCTGTGCGGACTCACAATACTTGTTGTATGTCTTCGTTTTGGAGCGGCGTTATCTATTCTGGACCGCACTCTCTGCCCTCTTGTGAAGCCGCGCATACAATTTACTTATGGTAAACTTTTCTTGTTTTCAATCTATTGTTTGCTACCATGGGATACTCTGCACAGACTCATTCTATCGTGACCTTGTCTTTACGGTGAGAGCCGTGGATATATCGATTTGGGGGTCTGAAAGCGTTTCTAAGGTCTTCGATGCCCTCATGGATGTATTGCTCTCTACAATCTCTTTACCTCGAGCTAGCATGTAGTGTATGTTGCCGCTTTCAATTTGACTTTTATATACAAGCTAGCTGTATATGTACCTTATTGAATTTCGTATTTCTGGGTTGAGAGGTGACCTTCTTCCAATGACATCACGTGAGGCAACACGAAAGATTCGGTGGCTGCAGTGCATTTCCCCACCATCTTCGCTGTTTCGCCGTGAAAGTGATCACTTAACCATCGAATCTCTGAACGCCATCATAGCTAGCTTCAATCCTCATGGATATCGATAAGTTATTTAAGGTCCCCAACTCTCGCATTTGTATGTGCCCACCGTGAATGCGCTCATAGTGACTTTCTTTAGGTTCCCAAGTTACCCGCGGGGAGCAAGAAGAGGCGCATGCCCGACAATCCCACACCAGATATGCTCAAGCGAATGCGAATGGATTTATCAGAGGACTCATCAGATCCTATACGCCAAACTCGCACATCTGAAGACAAGGGAAAGTCGCGTGCGGTCACTGTTCAGGATGAGGACGAAAACATGGAATCTGCCAACGTAGAATTTGCACCCGGAGGGGACGCAGATTATTTTGCGGAAGAGGACGAAGAAGGTCGTTTCTTTGGTGGTGGGTTGACTAAGGAGCAGAAGGACATCTTGAATATTTTCGACCAAGCTGGTGGAGAAGATGTACGAGAAGACGTAAGTTTTCATAAGAAGGTCTTGTTATTCTTGCTGAGTACTCATTGAAGATCGTCACCAGCTTGAGGAGTTATCGTTACCTGGTGTACGGAGATTGTTCACTCGGTTTGACCGCGCAGTGAATAAAAACCAGGAGCAGCGGTCGAAATATCCTGATGACCCCAGCAAGTATGGCTACCGATATCATATCCTTGCCCATCAGTTGTCTTACGTGCACGTTATATCTAGATTCATTGACTCTGAGGCAGACCTCGACGTTGCTATTAAAGCATTGTTGCTCTTGCTCAAACTCCCAATGTATCCTACCCCGAACTCGTCCGATCCGGAATGATGACGAAATTGGTTGGGCTGCTCAGTCATGAGAATGCAGACATCGTCATTGACGTCGTGGAGGTCATCCACGAGTTGACCGATGAGGACGTCGGGAACGAAGCAGAAGAAGACGAAGAGGAGCAGGGGAGTAGGGAGGATGCTCTGAAGATGCTCATAGAAAGTCTGGTAGGTTTGTTTTTATTACTTATATGTGGTCATCTTATCATTTTCTTCTATATGCAGCTCGACAATTCTATATCGGAACTTTTAGTAGAAAACCTCGGTCGGTTGAATGAATCCGAAGACTCCGACAGACAGGGTGTTTTCCATATCCTAGGTAACGACATTCAGCCAATTAACATCATCAATTCTCACTGCTGTTCCAAGGCATTTTCGAAAAATACTCGGATTCAACGCTGATCTTTCTACACAACTCGTTGGTAAGACCAACATCCTCACGTGGCTCCTGCATAGGACCGAAGCCAAGACGTATGACGAAAACCGTGGATATGCTGCGGAATTGCTCTCTATTTTGCTCCAAAACAATCGGACGAATCGCCTGGAGTTAAGTAAACAAGATGGTGTGGAGACTATCTTGAAAATCCTGTCGGTACGTTTTGATGCATATCGCCAGTGAACATTGTGATTAATTCATTGTGTTCAGCGATATCGACGAAAAGATCCAATTGACGCTGATGAGACTGAATTCATGGAAAATGTATTCGACGCACTATGCTCGGCACTTAGTGAGCCGGAAATCAAGCGGCAATTCCTTGCTAGTGAAGGGGTTGATTTGATGGTTCTTATGATGAAGTACGTCCTATAATCGTTCCTGCCTCGTTTCTACTGATTCATCAACCTGGCTCAGAGATAAAATGCAGTCGCGATCACGCGCCATCAAGGTTTTGGACTACGCCATGTCTGGACCATCTGGTACAGCTGTTGTGAAACATTTGTTGAAGCTCTTGGTCTCAAAACGCTGTTTTCGACATTCATGGGCAAGGTTTGAGCATGAATCCGTCATATGCGTTTCGTTTACTGATACTATGATCGGACGATTACGCAGGCCTCCAAAAAACAAAAAACCCACACTGCGCACGCCGCTTCCGAAGATGCCTCGCATACTCTTGGCATCGTGTCATCCCTCCTCTCCAATCTGGCATCTGACTCTCCTGCCCGAATACGTCTGCTGGCGAAGTTTGTGGAGAACAGCTATGAGAAACCAGAAAAACTGTTAGAGATTAGAGATGCTGCACAGGGACGGTTGAAAACAGTTGAGAAGGAAATTGTGGACGAAAGAAAGGTAATCGAGTTTGCGTCACCCTTGCTATGATATTGATTATAGAATGCATAGCAAATGGAGGCTGAGGGCGAGGAGATTGGCCCTGAGGAGGAAGGCCTGTGGTACCTCCGACGTTTGGATGGGGGTTTGTTCACATTGCAGACAGTGGACTACATCCTTGCATGGATTATGATGGAAGACGATGGAGTATGTAGATACCTACTTAATTCGACCAACACTAATATTCGTCATTTCATCCGCAGATAAGGAGTCACGTCCAAAAGCTACTCGACCGCAAAAGTCAGTCGCTTGAGGACATCGTGAAAACGCTGAAGATCTACTACAACAGTATTGACGAAGAGGAACCGAGCAATCAGGATAACAACGCGGATCGATCCCTATCCCAACGGGAAATTTTGCAAAACCTGATATCCTTCCTGGAGGCATGCTGATTACCTGTACTAAGTATTGTACTTGTTGGATCTGACCAATCTACCGTTTCTGAGTCTACTATGAAACCATGCTATGCAATTGTAAACAACGCCGCAGAGGCGAGAAGCATGTCCAATGCGCCTTTCGCTTTGATGAGCTCCTTTTGGAAACGAAGTTCTGCGGCCACTTTCTTTTGCAAACGAACAAAAAGTGCATCAATGAGCGGAGATTGACCTAGCACTGGCGTGTACATCTCTGGTTAAATGAGAAATCAGGGGAAAACATGCGCTGAACATTAGAGAGAGACGAACCGACGACCACATTCGCAACATCGCACACCATCTCGCCGAAGCGAGGGTCAGCGACATGCTTCAGCAAGAGTCTAAGAATGGGTTCCAAGAGAACATCGTCACGACCTGCCAGCGCAGTTCGCAATCCGTCTCTATGAATCAATTCTTGAATAAGCGAGAATGTCGTAGTCGGTGGTACTTGCTGAAGAATCCATCAATACCCGACGGACACAGGAAAGTCGGGGCGAACCTTGCGTAGTACTGAATCCAGCGCAGCAGAGTACTTGAAGCCCTTGAGTAGTCTATCATACTCTCTTAGCCTCTTCTTTCTCTGACTCTCTACTCTTAATTCGTCCACATCTCCTATAGGTTTTGATTTCCTTTTCTCCCGTACATGACCTTGGCCAAGACTGGGAAGCGAGCCTCCCAAGAAGGATTCGAAAGCGCCTGATCGCAAAGCGCCGACGGAGAATAATTCCTTCGAAGCAGGTTCAGAGGCTTTTGGCTGTCGGCGGCGAACAGAAAGTGTGCCATCAGACATGCCCGCTGCTATATGGGTTTCGTCCGGCTAGAGAAAAAGACCATGTCAATAATAGCCTAGCCATACCTGGTATAACACGCACCGAGATAGCTAGACATAGGACTGGGGCAGGGTAACGCATTGTGTGTACTACTCGATATGTGCTCACATCGTAGACCTTGACCATCTGATCTAACCCCCCAGTGAGGAGTCTACTAGCGTTGGCGTCAAAACGAGAGCCGTTACAGTTTTCTGATGATTCGACATAGCCCTGGTACACCGGCCACCTGCTACAAGGTCCCAGACACGGAGGATGGGTCCTGCAGACGACAAAGTAACAGTACCGGAGGGGAACATCAACACCTGTTCCACAGGTGCAGTGTTCTTGCCACCGCCAAACAACATCTCACACTCCCCTGTCCTTGAGTCAAATAGTCGGACAGTAGCGTCATACGAGCCTGTGAGTATCAGATGGGGATTAGAAGGGGATACTTGCCCGAGCGAACGTAATCAGTGTGATCCGTGAAAGTGGAGATGGCGGATTGGGAGGGGACGTCCACAATTTGACGGTGGTATTCATCAGAGCAAGACAGGACCTGGGTCTGGTTGAGGGAAGAGAACTTCGTGACATGAACAGGTTGTTTGTGCGAATCCAGAGTACGTAGGATGGCACGCGAGTTTATATCGAAAACCTGGAAGATGGACGCTTAGCCTTGAACATCGTATACATGAACCACTCGGTGAGAGTCTGCATATTCAGACACCTCTTCTACCAGCACACTGAAAACACTTACTTGGATCAAGCCAGTGTCATCTCCAGCAACGACGAGTTTCCCGTCTCCTCGTATGCAGCCGCTCCGGGCTACGTCCTTGAATCTTGAGATTGTCTTCGTCACTTTTTGTGTGGGGGAGCGTATATTTGCACTCTTGTGGCGGCCGTGACAGCGTATCTGTGCGGCTTCGAAGAGAGAGAATGGACAGAAGTGACTGGGGCGTATTCCTTGATGAAAACTGGTTTTTGAACTGTCGCCAGTGTCTAGATTCCGCGCTATGTTTGGTGGATGACGGGCGAGCATTTGCGGACTACGACTGGCTGGTAATCCATGTCTCACAAGCTAGCTGGGGAGTTCGGGATAGACACTTTCAAAACATATCGAAAAAGGCAATCTAAGTTTTCGGAGGTTCACGCACGTGACTGCGCGATAACAGATCGATTGATGTCTCTGCGACTTTTATTTTTCTGCAGGTGTATATACCGCCGTCTCCGTCTCTCTTTCTCATTCCCCTGTTCTCACCTCCACCGTTTTTCGAAAACCCAAAATTGTTGTTGTACTCTGATGTTCTCACGAGGATGAGATGTTCTCGACGCCTTCCCATGTAAGACAGTCCTTCATCACTCTCTTCCGGCTAACCACGGATCTCACAGCAAGGAGGTCGATGACATCGTGTACGAGGTCGACTGCCAGCTGATAACCGTCAAGGCCGGTGCCGACGTCGATATTGGTACATACCACGTTCATCATTCATCCAGTCATACAATATTCATAGCTTCATCTAGGCGCTAACCCTCTGCCGAGGATCAGGACGAGGCTCTTGAGGAAGGAGCAACTCAGGTCAACAACATCGTCTACTCGTTCCGCCTTCAGTCGACCTCCTTTGACAAGAAGTCCTACCTCACTTATCTCAAGGTTTGTGAATTTGCTTCAAGCTGCATCCTGATACTGAGTTGCTATCCTATACAGGGCTATATGAAGGCCGTCAAGGCTAAGCTCCAGGAGACCAAGCCTGATCGGGTCGATGCATTTGAGAAGGGTGCTCAGGCATTTGCCAAGAAGCTCGTTGCCAATTTCAAGGACTACGAATTCGTGAGCCTCGTGTATAATCTCGGGAAGTTATCACCTTTATACTCTATCACAGTACACTGGCGAGTCCATGAACCCCGACGGTATGGTTGCTCTCCTCAACTATCGGGAGGATGGTGTCACTCGTACGTTTCCCTTCAATGACCCACCGAATGGAATTCTCACATCTGATTTTACTTAGCTTACTTTACTTTCTGGAAGGATGGTCTCAAGGAGGTCAAGCTTTAAACGATGTCCCTCTAAATCGTCTTTTTCTCATAGTTTTTGCCATTCTCACTGGATTGTGTAATGAGGCGGAGCGTACATACGGCTTTGCATGGAGAAGTAACATGATAATTGTACTCTCGATGATTCCATCTTGCTTGAAGCGTATTTATGCAAACAAAACGAGACACCTGGCAAATTCCTTCCTATGCAAGACGCGTCAAATGAAGCAATTCAATGCCGTTTGCTTCGCTGTAGCTTAGACTAATACACAAATAATGCTAAAGATTCCATAACTGTTCACAACTCATCGTGATGATCAAGAACAACCTGCTCCTGCTCCTGAGCAGGCGGAGGCGGTGGCGTCGCCTTCCCGAAAGGAACCTTGGGGTCCAACGGGTTTTCGGCGTTCTCTTCGACGAACGCAATGAGACTTTCCAAAGAACGATCACCGTCGTAATCAATGAAGTCGCTTGTTCCAGCCTTCTTAAACTTGAGGGTAGGGAACCCCGAAATACGGAAGGGCACGGAAGGAGGGAGATCGTTTTCTGTGGCTTCCATTTTGGCACTGGAATGCTCAAAAATTAGAGGCAAGTCAACTGAAAGGAGATCAAAAGACGCACATAGTGATGCGGTCCTTCACATCAGCATAGCGATCACCAAGAGAGTCCCAAGTTGGTTTGAGACGCTTGCAGTGACCACACCTGCAATACAAGGAGTTTAGCCAGAGCGTACGAAACAAGGATGTATGTCGCACCAGCTGGCATAGAATTCGACGAACACATCCTTGTCGTTATCGAAAACTACTTCCTCAAATTGCTTCCCAACAAGGTTGAACACACTTTCGTCCTGAGTATCAGGAATGGGTTGACTCTTCAACTGAGGCTCCAACTTCCCGTCAAGGAATTGGGATAACATCTCGTCAACAGCGTCCGCCTTGACTTCCAGACTCTGATCGTAAGGGTACTTGAGCTGCTTCGACAAGTCCTGGACGACGAAGCTTGGCCATTTCTCCTCGTTCAAGTTCAATGCCCGAGCGTGGTCGCCAAACTTCACGGCGTCAATCCACACGAAATTAATCTTGCCCTTGTACTTGGCAGCAACAGGCTTGATCTCAGCGATGTATTCGTCATGCTTCGCGTCACTAGGGTCGAGGAAGAGGTAGGCAAGGGGGTTCCCGCTCTGAGCGTACGCCTGATAGTTCTCCGTTCCCACTTCGTCGATGATGGGGATGGAAAGCTCCTGAATCCATCCCTCAATCTCCTTTACGGTTGCGTCAGCGACCGGGTAGGGATATTGCGTGGCTTGCTCATCGAAGGTGCGATAGACGACAATGATAGGTGGGGTGACGCCTGCAGCAGCAATGGCATCCTTGTCTGTAGTGAGACCAAACAGGTAATCATCTCGGTGCTTGTTGGCGGTAGCACTGAATTCAGGGCCAGGTGCATCTGTAGCAGAAGAGAGAAACGCAAGGGCAACAATCTTGTCGGCATGGATGAACTCGTCAAAGTTAGCAGCCGTCACTTCTGACACGGCAGGCAGTGATTGCCTGCGATTCGAGCGTTATAAACTGTTCTAGGATGGATAGGATAATTCAACATACTTGGTCATGTAGCTGATGATCCCATCTGCCTTGCGAGGTCCCGAGTAATCAGTGTGTTCGCCATCGCGATATATTCTCAGAGTTCTATGTAACAGCGAGTTAGTAGCCAACTAGTCGTCTTTAACGGAAACATACGGGTATCCTTGGATGCCATTGGATTGACAAAGATCCGCCTCGTCAACACAATTCACTTTAGCGAGCTTGATGTTCTTCTCTTTCAAGGCAGTTGCAGCCTCCTCGTAATGAGGAGCCAAGGCTTTACAGTGACCGCACCTGCACGTACACAAGCAAATCAGATATCGGGAATGTAAAATGTATTTAAGCCAATGTGTACCATGGTGCAAAGAATTCCACAAGAATCAATGGCTCAGGGCTGACCACAGTGTCGAAGTTAGCAGCAGTGACGTCGATCACATCGGAGGCACCCTCAGCAACAACCGCAGAGAGAAACGCGAGCGCAGTCGCGGAGGAGAACAGATGCGAGAAACGCATTTGTCGAGAGATAGAAGGCGAAGGGGGGCCGGCACAGCAGAGGGGGTTATATAGCAGGAGCGGAAGTGACGTGTCAGTAATGTACCGCGCCTTGTAGCGCTCAAACCAGGCCAGTCACAATCAGTCACGGATGGATTCTGTGCGGGCTTAGAAAAGTCACGGCCTCGGGTTAAGGCATCAAACACCGATGCTCATGCGCTTATGATGCTCATCTCATTTGGATGTCTCCTTCCTGATGTAAATTAATTTCAAAGGTATATACGTGGCACTCTTGCTCGAGAACGCCCTGCAAGAAACGACAGATTACAAAGCTCCTAGGTCGAAATTGCTACCCTTCTGTCTTCCTCCAGCATAACGCTTCACGCTATTATTAAACGGGCGCGGAGGCGGGAAGCCAGATACAGGGAAAGTATGCGGGCCCACATTCGGGGGTGGTGTAGGTACTGTAAGGACTCAGTGTCAGGATAACTTCAGAGAACAGAACTAAGAGCCTCACTTTTACGACGCTGTTCACTGGTTCCATTAAGTTTCGGGACGAGCCCAGATGGTACTCTGCTTGGAGGCATTGAGGATGGGCGTAGACTTGCACCTGACTGTGATCGAGTTACCATGGCAGAAGGTCCAGGAGGTGGTGGAGGAGGAGCAAGACTATGACGCGCCAAGGAAGGTGCAGTGGGAGGCGCAGGGGGAGGCGCAAAACTGCGACGGGGGGGAGAAGGCCCAGGAGGAGGAGGCGGGGAGCCGAAGGAGGAGCAAGGTTGTGGCGTGTTGGGGGTGGAGGCGGCGGCGCCGAGGGAGCGCTGAGACGCGCTGGAGATGGTCCTGGTGGAGGCGGCGGAGGCGCCGCTGGGGATCCCAATGAGGAATATGATCTCACACGAAGAGGCGGCGGTGGAGGCGTCCCAGTAGGAGCTCTTCGTGCAGGTGGGGGAGGTGGGATAGCTCGTGTGAGGGCCGCATGTCCATCATCCGTACGCGAGGTCAGCGACGAAGGCCGGGGTGGCGGAGGCGGGGGCGGCGCTCTTCCCGGGATGTTTGGAGGAGCAGGTACTCTGCGATGTGGTGCAGAAGCTGGTCGAGGTGGAGGCTCTGGTACAGAATGCGTGGGAGTGGCCGAAGGCCCTCGAGGCGGGATCGCGGGCGGGGCCAAGAGCGAATTGTGCAGTCGGGGAGGAGCCCTCCGAGGCGGCACCGGAGCGCTAGATGGTTTTGGAGGAGTTAGCCTCGAGGGAAGACTGGGGGCAGAACGGATGGGCGCAGGGGGAGGATGAGGGGGTGCTGGTGCTGGTGGTCTGCCTGGTGAGGATCTGTTAGGGGGCGGAGGTGGCGCTGCAGGGGCTGATGTGCTTCCGTCTCGTTTGGGTATCGAGGGCGGCTTTCCAAGCACTGGTGGTTTGCCTTCGGGTAGGTGAGCTATAGATCCACGCATGAAGGTCGCTGCCACGTACCCAGATGACTCTGGCCTGCAGGCTTGAGCTTTGGCATCCCACCAGCAAACAAGCCTCCTAATTGAGGTGGGCCCACAGAAGCCGAGGAACCCATAGGTATTGATGGAACTCCCATTCCTCCCCCACCTCCCGACCGGCCACCTCCTCCCTTGGGAGTTTCGATCGAAGGAGCACTTCGGTCATTTGTTACTGCCTTCTTCAGTTTCTTTCCAGCTTGGATCTGCTTAAGGAGTTCACTAGATGCCATAGTAGAACGGCTCCAAGAGTGCTTCAAGATATAAATGAGTCGATGCCGGCCACGGGAACGTTAGGTATTGGTGTAAAGTACGCAGGAAAGGTGCAAACAGGCGCCGGTACGATATATACTCCGCCACAAGGCGCTGTGGAAGATGCGTGCGAATTCAGGGAGGCTGGGATCTGGTCGGTCTGACCGGAGTACTGTAGAGTACCAGTAGAGTAGACTTGAGAGAGAGAAACCCCCCAGCGCTAGCTGCCGAGAGGTATAGGTGGATCCTGAGAGTGCCTTGAGTAGAATATATGCCGTTGAGTTCCTAAGGCGCGCTTCGCACTTCGAAGGCCCTCAAGGTGTTCTCGCAGACGGAGATTCAGAATCAAAGCGGGTGGTGGATTCACTGAAGGAAGAGAGAAAAAAAGGGTGCTCGATACATATCGGCCTACTGCTCGCGCACTCTCGCAGCAGTCTCCGCAAGGCTCACTAGCGTTCGATCAAGGTACGTGTATCTAGGAAACTTCACCGAAAAGGGTATGGACAGCTTCGGGATCGTTCGGCGTCGCATGACAGTGGGTCGGCGGGTGCGCGATACAACGCAGAGCCCTATTTACGCTCGCTCGGCTCCGCCTGCACCGGGCGGGGGTACGCCATACGCGTCCGCCAACGACTGCCATGGTCTGCGTCCCTCAACCGTTAGCTGTCCGAGAACTGGTAGAGAACAGGGAGAAGTGGTTCATGAACAGTGAAACATACGGAATGGTAAATCAAGATATCCGTGCCTAGCCCGTCTCCTGCACCGCCAACCGTCGCGAGCGTGATCCGCCGCGGTGTTCAGTAGCTCATCCCATCCGGCTCTTCACTTGGCCGGGACTTTGAATGTGATTCGGAGAGAATGAAGGGAGCCGTGGAGTACCGATAGCGTAGGCGTAGACGTCGAGAGGATGGAAATAAGAGTAAGAAATAGTTCTGACTTAGATAAGGGTTATCAGTAAATTCTACGAGTGCCGTTTCTGGCACTACCACAACTGGGGGGCAGTTGAATGCTGTCCTCAGCATCGGAAAAACGAGAACACGAAAGAAAAGGGAATAAAAGGGTTGGTATAAGAAAACATGGTCTGGACATTACCACCAAGCCTGCACGCGTTGTGCGTCGCGCGCAAGGTCCGCGAGATTTGTAGACTCGATTGAATGGTTTCCGAGCACAGTATGCTCGTCGTCTAAGTCCCCGATCGTGAGGCAACGCGAGCCGTCCACGATAGATCGAAACTCGTAGGAAAGGGAATAGGACGAAGTGATCGAAGCAACCGTCTCGTCCGCGCGTGCTGGCTGAAGTCGGTCGCGGAGGGCCGGAAGCTCTGTCATCGTCTGGTTTTCGAATCTGTGGAAAAACCGCTTGACGCGGTCAGCTGCGAACGCGCCCCGCATCTCCGTCCCATCTAATTCCATCAACTGGTAGAACCTGTCCACCACCTTCCGAACTACGTACGGCCCTGCCCAGCGCAGCGCGCCCTTGTTGCCGTGCTGGTTGTCCAGCATGTCTGATGGACGAGCACGAGCGTCCCAACCGCGAGCATCTCCGTCTGGATCCTCCCCGCATTCCGCTTCTCATAATCCTCAACCGCCTTTGCGCGTGCTTTATTCAGCTTCTCCGTGGCTCGTCCAATGTCCTTCTCGCGGCGTGTAATTTGTTGTAAGCGCAGGGCAATGAGATCGTCTGTGTCCTTGACTGCGAACCAGTCGAGAGTGCTCCATGTCCGATCAGATAGGTCGAAGCCGAAGACTGGGTTCTGGGAGTAGAGAAGGTAGTAGGGTGTGTAGCCCGTCATGCGAGAGGTCGTCGTGCGCATGGCGAGCAGGGCACCGGGCAGATAAAGAGGCCATTCTTGTGGCTCATTCCCGCACGCCTTGAGTATCGAGTTTACGAGGGTTTGATGTGATCGCTCGGCGACGCCGTTGGCCTCTGGGTGATAAGGTGCAACGAGGATGCATACGATGCCGTACTTGTCGAATAGATGCTTGACCGCACCCTTGAACTCCGGGCCATTGTCGCAAACGAAAACTGGTATGCACGAGAAACGACAGATGATATCGGTGTAAATGAATTTTGACCAGGCCTCCGACGTGTTGCGTCTCGACGCGCGAGCCTCTGGCCATCCGATGACTGGTTCGATTGCCTTGAGAATGTATCGCATCTTCTTGCGGCCGCGCGGCATGTAGATAGTGTCTAGATGGAATTTACGGAGTATGGAGATGGACCAGGATGGGCTGTACGTCATGACGGGGCGAGCCTTTGAGCGAAACTGGCAGGCGTTGCACGAACGCACGAAGGTCGAGACTTCGTCGTACATGTTCGGCCAGTAGTAGCGTTCCGCAAGTCTTGTATAGGTCGCGTCGCGCCCGCGGTGTCCGCACTGGTTGTGAGCTTCTGCTAAAATGATCTTTCGTCTGGTCTTGTCAGTAATAACCAGCCGCGGCATTTTGCCTTTCTGCGCTAGCCAAAGACGCTCTCCTGAGAGCATGAATCGTGAACAGAAAGAAAGGAATTTCTTGCGCTGCTCGAGGCTCGCACAACGCGGTGGAATCGAGCCATCCTTGAGATAGCCCAATACCTCCGCCCACTGTCCATCTGACTCCTCGTCCTTCTTTCCAAACTTGTGCCCAGCACCTGAATAAAACACCCCGTCGTTCTGGGGATACAGTGAACGAGACGCAAAGGGACTTCTCCCGGATTCTTCACGGGGGTCTGATGAAATAATTGAAGGAGAAAGCACGTACGCATACTGATACTCAGTGATCGGGAGATCAACTTCCTCGCCAGCTATAAGGTAGGTCTGGCATAGTTCCTGAGGGGTGTGCCGTCGCATGAAGTCATTTGGCACGAAGAACGCAGCGTCCGTGTCTGTGAGGGATAGGACAAAAGGAGAGGAAGAGAGTAGAGTCCCGCCATCCAAGTCTGTGGTGGTGGACTCGTCGTGTAAGGTCGACAGCGCCTCTTCGCCGAATTCAGTAACTCCTAACGTAGCCAAACAAGGAGTTGTTGAGATTCGTTCTGAGTCGAACAAGGCTCCGTCCTCGATTCTGCGTCGTTCTCGGATGCGGTGAGCATAAAGCTCAATTTCTTCACGCAACTCTGTAGCTGCTAGGACCCGTTCCAGATACTCCTCGCCATCAGACTCGTCTGAGTCATCCGACGCTGGAGGTCGACGCGAGAGGCCGTCAGATGCCTGGTGAGCCGTGGCGGGTACATGATTGACGTAGAAGTCGAAAAGCCGTAAGTATGAGACCCAACGGGTCATAGGTGCATTCGGGAGGTCTGGAGAGCTGATCATCTGTTTCAGGGATTTAGCATCAACATCGAGACGGAAATATGTCCCCCAAATTCGATGTCGCAGCTCCTTGAACGCGCGGAAGACACCGTACAGCTCCAGCTTGGGTTGTGAATACCTGGACTCTACCTCGTTGAAGGTACAAGACCCAAACAGCGCGGGATGCTTCTCGACGACATCCACCTGATACAAGACCCATCCGGCACCGTGGAGTGAAGAATCAACCGCAACAATGACAAGCCCGTGATCGGTGAGTCGCTCGTCATGCGGCGTGATGGTGCGCGCAAGCTCATAGTCAATTTTCCGTAGAACGGGCGCAGATGTCACCCGATGCTTGACGTACTCCATGGCCTCGTGTTCCTCCTCGCCCCAGACAAAAGGTGCGTCCTTCCGTGTAAGTCTCGTAAGAGGTCGTACAATGATAGAGAAATTCTTGATCCAGCGACGGGCTATTCCGGCAACCCCAAGGAAACTACGAACTTCAGAAACGTTAGTACATTCCACCCATTTCAACACCTTGTTGACGACTCCGTGATCCAGATGCCAGCCTTCAAGCGAAACAACGGTGCCAACAATGTGCATTTGCGGCACCGCCGCCACCAGTTTGTGTCCGCTAATGGTGATTCCGGCCAATTCAAACCTTCCAAAGATCCGGCTTGCGGTCGTCAAGAACTCGTACACAAAACGCCGAACTCCGCTGCCCGGTATAATGAGCTCGTCATTGTAAGTGGTATTCGGTCCTTTGATCCCGACATCATCTAAAAATGCACGTGCGTGAGTAGGATTTTCGTCGCGCAAGATATGGGTCCATGTCGCGCTGGAACTGGGTACGGCGTTTGCATATCCTTGCGGCAAGCAAGTTAGCCGATGGGCTCCTATGAGGCTGTCGAAGGTTGTCAGGTCCCGTGAACTCTCTGCAAGGATCCTCCCGTCGTAGCCCGCTAATAGGTCTACCATCATATACACGGCATGCCCTACAAAGCTCTCCGCGAAATCGTTGACATTCGGAATAAGCGCAGAGTCACGAATTGTGACGCGGTTTAGTGGCTCGAGTTGTGTACCAGGCGCAGCTTTCCAGACTTTTTCTCGACAGCGAAGACCTGTGATCGATAGGATGCAACTGATGGCTCGAATTTGCCATTGCGACGGTGTTCAAAAAGTAAGTCATAGACCTCCTTCTCGCGTGCACGAGGAATTTTGATCGGAGGTAGCTGCCACGGATATGCTCTAGGACTGGTATCTCGTAGTCGGGAAGTATTCGCGCGAGAAGAATCCACGCTCCGAGTCCGTGAACGCTAAAACTCGGTGGTGGCATTGCAAGACATGGGCCAGGAGATCGATCTCTGGAGGGTGAAGAAAACCCTCCGGCACTGTTTCGAGTATGCCATCTAGTCGTTCGCGTGTCAACCGCTCGGTTGGAATGAAGTCGGCGAGTGGTGGTGGATTAAAAGGGAGTGGATCAAGCTGTGGGTCAGGTATAATCTTGAAGGCCTGCGCTGATGGATTCGGCATATACGTAGGGACGGAGCGAACTTTTCGAGCCACGGGCTTGTATTTCTTGACGACGGCAACAGAATGTGACATTTCTGTTAGTGCTCTGTGTACCCATGGAGACTCTAATGGTGTTAGTACATGGGGAATGGAAAAGGAAACTTGTCGTAGAAGAGAATCAAATTCTAGTGGAGGGTAGAAGTGAAGAAATGATATTAGTTTCGAATTCATCAGACGGAATTTCACCAAGAAGGGTATATAGAGAGCGGCCCATCATCGGAACGGGCACTGCATTGGGCGCAGCCGTGCCCCGTCCTAAAAACCCTTGCGCGCACTCGCAATATCTGGCGGTGCGAGCTGATAGGCATTTCGGGCATGATTAGGTGCAACGAGCTTGAGGGAAATGGCAGGCCCAACGGGATCATCACCGTTAGGAAAGACTGAAATATTCATGGCCCCTTCCCGAGTGAACTTGATGTTTGCCGCATACCATTGGAGCCATGGTTGACCTAGAATAACATCTTGCTTCCCGATGGAAGAGTTAGTACGCGCAACAAACAGGTGATGGTCAAATCGATGCCCTCCGATTTCTATGGGTAGAGGGACTTCAGTTGGCCGGATACAGAAAGAAGATGGAGTAGAACAAAAATAGATACATATTCCGAGGTGTATATAGATCGTAATACCATATGTATCATTGCCTGACACCGCCATATGTATCCGACACCGCCAGATGTATCCGACGACGACGCTCGCATCCTCGCCCGTAGCTACACCGGACCCATCATACCCCAAGTGCCCCGACACCGCCATATGTATCCGACGCCGCCAGATGTATCCGACGCCGTCAGATGTATCCGACGACGACGCTCGCATCCTCACCCGTAGCTACGCTGGACCCATCATACCCCAAGTGCCCCGACACCGCCATATGTATCCGACGCCGCCAGATGTATCCGACGCCGTCAGATGTATCCGACGACGACGCTCGCATCCTCGCCCGTAGCTACGCCGGACCCATCATACCCCAAGTGCCCCGACACCGCCATATGTATCCGACGCCGCCAGATGTATCCGACGCCACCATATGTATCCGACGACGACGCTCGCATCCTCACCCGTAGCTACGCCATGACTGAGAATGACTCACCTATATTCTCACACTTGCACGCGGTTTCAACATCAGACAAAATATGAACATCACATTCTCTATTGTATTTTAAGTAGACTTCTGCATTGTCAACGGTTAGTGTGCAGCACAGGCATTGAATATAAACAACACACCTTCCTACAACATGGACTCCCTGTCCAACTTGTGGAAGTCCTCCATCCCGGTGCACGGATCCACCCCAGGAAAACGTAAGATGAGTGTTCGCCGCAGCTCGCAGTGGACCCAGAAAGCGTCCGTAAGTTTATTCGCCTCCCATATCCGCATCACCGGGTTCCAACGCTGGAAATGCACAACATTAGATCGGTAAAGCACTTTAAAACGATTGGAAGTCGCGCGATGCTGATTTTCCCCTCACGAGGGACAGTGATATAGAACGGCCGTGGTCGCTTGCCCGACTAACGTGAATGTGAGTTCGCGGAGAGAATTAGCAAGCGGACATACCTGGTTCCACACGTAAATTTCGAGCGCGAACCAGTCCTGCTCCGTCGACACCGCCATTCCGGCTCAGAAGATGAGGACCCCATGCCGCCCCTTTCCGGCTCAAACTCCTCGTCCGACTCATCCCATGTCAACTTGTCGAGGGGATCCTCGTCGGAAGTGTATAGGTCCGAAGCATGCCCACCCGACATCTCTTCTGTAAAGAGGGAGGCGAAGGGGTCCTTGTCAGTTCGAAGACCAGCCACCAACTCCGGGCTGGAGTTGACCTGCGATGAACGGGGTAATGCATCGTCGTCGTCGGGCCCGATCGCCTCCTCCGCTGCGAGCAGCGGGGGGTGGCGATTCTCCTTGCTGCTGTCGTTCCCGCTTGAAGGGCTAGGCTCCTTCGATGCCTGTTGTTTCAAGAATTCAGATGCAAGGGAGGTGTACACCTTGCGGGCGGCCGTCATCCACACTTTTTGAGTGGGAAAGGTGTCCGAGATTGCTGCATCGACTGCCGCGCCAATATCCAACGTCGGCTCAGCATCCGAATCGGAAGAGATAGAGATGACGCTACAAGCGGGAGAGGGAGAGCGGGCATAGCTTGGGTCAGTGGTATGAACGACGGACGCCTTTGGCGTGACTGGCGTCCGTGTAATGGGGATTGGGAGGCGCGGAGAAGGTCGATGTGCGTACGATGCGAGCTCTCTTACTGGGAGAAGACGGTCCATCCGAGGGCGTGGAAGGGACAAAAAACGTGCTCTTAGAGCGAGACGCGGAGCCAGGAGGAGCGCTGCCAGCCGATGCCCCAGTCGCCGTCTTCTCGCTGGACTTCTGAGTGAGAGGGGCTGAGTGACCGGTTTAGTGCCAGTCGTTATGCGTACGATGCGAGCTGCCTTGGTAGGAGAAGACGGTCCATCCGAGGGCGTGGAAGGGCCAAACACGTCGTTGGACTTCTGGGTGAGAGGCTGGGTGACCGGCCTAGTGCCAGTCGTGATGCGTACGATGCGAGCTGCCTTGGTAGGAGGAGATGGTCCATCCGAGGGCGTGGAAGGGACGAAAAAGGTGCTCGGGAGAGACGACGATCCAGAAGAAGATCACCAGCAGATGCGCAGTACCCGAGGTCGCGACCTTCTCGTTAAAGGTCTGGCTGAGGAGGGGGAACGTCACTGGCCTAGGAATATTCGAGTCTATGGCACGCGGACGATGGCATTGATGGCAGGTGTCTTGCGAGACGACAGCGCCTTGCCTTTGCCTTTACCCTTCAAGGAGTCGGTAGGGCTCGTAGCTGGCGTCGAGGAGTAGAAGCCGTGGGCTGGATCAATGTATGATTAGTTATATAATGCGTAACACAAGAATCGAGGCTCACCTGCGAGCTGGACCATCCAAGCCCGGATGGAGTCACACCGCTCGACGAACCTGTCGTCTATGTGGTAGCAGTCAGCAGGTGTTCATTTGCGGGTTGCATATCACTTACCTGGGGGCTAGCACCCTCTTCAACCAGCCTTTTTTTCTCAGGGATGCCCTCAGTGAGGTCCATCGAAGCGCGACGCTTCCCCAAACATCCCTATTATTCACTAGGTTAGTGTAGAATTACCGCGTATTGATCTCTCACTTACCTCGTTATCCAATTCACTTTGCAGTTTCGTCGCCAAAGCACGGTCTGCTCGTTCTTGTGCCGCTCGCGCCGTCACTACCGCCCTCTCGTGCCGCACCTTAGCCACCTCCTCCGCGCACCCGCCTTCTCTTCAGCAACCCGGGCGCGTTCCGCCGTCGCTCCCAGACGATTCGCATCAGCCTCCAGGCGAATACGTTCTTCATCGGCAATGAGTGCCTGAATAGCGGCAATCTTCGATGGAGAGGGAGCTGCCCCGGTCCAGGAGAACCAATCGCAGTACTTGTTCTTCTCGAAATTTTTGTACGTGCACTGATGGACAGCAAATGAGCCCCGCAGTGCGTCTAAGTAAGTAGAAACATACCTTAAAGAACCATTCGCCCCCGCTCTGCGATGCTGCTGGCGAACGCCAACTTACAGATGATCTTGCCGCCGTTGCCGCAAGTAGGGCAAACTTTCGGGCTGTCTTTAGGGCGATATTCTTTCGAACCCTCCTCGCAGAGAGTCCTGAGAGCGTTAGAGTATTTAGAAGGCATGGGAAATGTGAGAATAGTGAGAGGTGGATGTCCACAAGAAGACAAATACACGAAGTCAGACAGATTATAACATACGCAGCCTGGATCTCGCCATGTCAAATTTCTCCAGAAGGCGGAAGAGCGCGTCGGCCGATGCGTTGGAGGAAGCAAATACGCGATAACGCTCCAGCTCGACCACACTTTCAGGGCACGGAACGACGAAACTTCCCTGCCGTGTTTCTAAGTGCCCGTGAAGATCGATCGCCTCAAGATTGGTTTCAAAACATACCGGAAATATCAAGATCACTCATTTATCCACCAACGCCCGGGACAGCAGATCTTATCCCACGGACACCGGCTGCCTGTCGAGGTGTATCACTCTTGTCACAGTCGGGAACCAAGTAACTAAGACAAAAATACGATAACGTAGCTACGGAATTTAGTGGAAAGTAGCTGCGTGAAGTTCACCCGCGGCGACGCTTCGTCGACTTCGGTTCAAGCGACTCGAGGCTCTGCGCCGCCTTCCGCTTTTGCAGAGCGACAGTCTGCACCCTGCACCGTAAGTGAGTTCCTTCTAGTCTGTTGATTGACAGAATATTTCACTTACGGATCTTCGCCAAGAAGGCGACCTGAAGGTTTGCGTTCCCGTGGAGCTCGAGTAATCAGTGAAGTGTCCACAGGCTGGACCGTTCGTACTGGTTTTGCAACGCGCGCGGTGCCAGAAGATTTGGCGGCTGAAGCGGGGTCTGTAATATTATGCTGTAGATGAGAATGTATGAAGAATGCGGTCAACTACGTACCGTTATCAAGAGACTTTGATTTCTTTGATTTGAATTTCTTTGACTTGGACTTCCTCGACTTCTTGCGCGTCTGCTGGTTTCCGTCAGTCAAGGTTTCTACATTGCGTTCGTCAGTACGATTGCCTCATCAACATTATTGCAAGCTTACCTTGGATCGCTGTGAGTCGAAGTTCATGTGTTAGCTAATCCTGAATGATCGACCACGAAGAATACGCACCCTTGTGCACGATCTCCGCCACGACTGCCTGTGACAATGAAGGTTGAGGGGATGCCGGTTGAGAAACCTCCTGCGGCATCTGTCGCACACAAGTAGGCGATGGGACGGATGGTTGAGGAGATGCTGGTCGCGAAACCTCCTGTGAGTTCTCACGCGTGCGAGCAGGCGATGGGACGGATAGTTGGGGTGATTCTGGTTGGTAGAGCTCCGGCGAGCTGTCTCGTGGGGGAGAAGGCGACGGCTGGGACGCAGCCAATGCGCCAGAGAGCTCGTCACCTTGCTCGGCAAGGTGGAGCACGACGCTCGTGTGTGCGACGGCGGCGAAGGCGGCGGTGCTGTAGTATAGGATCGATTGAGGAAAATGGCCGATCGAACACGACTGATACTCACGTTTGAATAAGTCAGATAAAAACTCTGTGAATTTGCCGCGAATACGGTCGGAAGGCCAACCTGCAAGAGCACACAGCCGCGTTTCGAAGTCACAGCCCGCTGCGTCCTTGCCAATGCTTGTTCTACGTGTGATGTCAGCTGAATCAACCAGTAACGAGTTTAAACGGACTCACGCATATGCTTGTAGATTCCCATTGGCATCAACGCCGCCCGCGATGTAGAACCCTACCCAACCGGTTTGATCATACCATCCTCGTGCACAAGCTTCCAACCAGTCTGGCATCGAGGAAGCTTTCCTGTGCACGCCGTAAGAATTATCCCGCACAGAAATCGTATTGACTTACCGCGCGCGAATGCCATCAGGGCCAAGAGCTGCGAGTTCAGCTTCAAGTGCCTTCCCTTGAGTCTCCGCTTCCTGCGCGAAGGCAGCTTTCTCCGCCGGGCTCAGCTGGTCGAATCGGGCTTTGGCTTCGGAGGCCCATTTACCAATGTTGGCTCTAGCGCGTCCGTCGGTTCCCGTGCTGACTTCAGCTTGAGGGCGATCCGGATGTTGTTTCTTGTAGATGTCCAGCGCCTGGGCTTGCGGGCTGGCGTACCGGCCATTGGCACAGGCGGCACCACAGTAGCCTTCGTGCGCTTGCGCTTCTCGCTGGCGTTCTTCACCCAGTTGTAGATGCGCTAAGTAAGACGTTAGTATTAATCATTCAAGCCAGGCACCTCGTACCTTGGCAATACCCTCCAGACGAGCCTCTGCTTCTTCAACGGACTCCTCCTCAAGACAAACCATTCGTGACCGATTCTTGCGCTTCGCACCTGCCAATCGTACTGTGAATTCCTCGGCGCTCTCAGCCTGAAAGGGAGTGTTGCCAAAATGTTCGCGGTATCGCTGAGTGATGCAAGTCGCAGCAGCTCGCTGACTACCAGTCTCTCCCCCGTTCAGTAAGTCCATTACCTCCTGCGAATTGCGAGCCTCTAGCAAGAAAGCCAGCTCTTCGGGACGCCATTTCGTCTTCCCCATCTTTTCTACGGCGTAATCGTCAGTACCTGAGTTCAACACAGGGACGATTTCTCACCGAACGTTCCCGCCGCAGAAAGCTACCCTGCCAGAGCGCAAGAGATCCTGCAAGACATTGTTCAGCGCCGGAAATCCAACTTACCCGGTGGCCAATCTCAAATGATCCCGATGGTCTCCGAGGAGACCCATGAAGGAAACAACGATCAATTCCGATAACTGCAAAATAATACATCCAACGGCAAGGAGAAAAAACTCGATAAACCGCCCGAGAAGTCCAGATCCAGCACAATCACGACGAAGGATCAAACGAAAGCACCTGAGGAGAAAACGTCGATCCACAGGCAGCGCGAAAGCAGAGAGCATACACGAAGAGCAAGGCATAGAATGAACATAGCAACAAAAACGATGACGTCCGCACTACACTAATCCAAGTTCATGAAAACAGGCGGCGTCGGCAAACGATGGAACACCCTTGCAAAGGACTGTGCGTAAAACGATACTGCATGGTCCTGAGCGTGCGCAAGCTCCTCGCTCGAACATGTCTGGAGCCAAGCAGGCTGCACAGCAAGCTCACGAGGGAGTGATGGCCAGGACGCAAGCACCGAGACGAACGCGACGACGGTATCCCTGCTGCGCGTGCTGCCGGGGCGGTACACGCCATCTATAGCTCTCTCGCTGCGTCTCGAAGTCCAATGGCACCACGCTCACCGCTGTTCCCCCAGCTGCCGTCCAGACCTTCGCAACCTCCTTCTCCCGAGCCCATCTAGCCAACGGCGACCACGCAGCGGATCCCAGGAGCACCTCATCCAGTGCCAACAGCTCTCCCCTGAAATTGATCTCGTGGCACTCCCAGAGGAGTAGCGTACGAAGGCGGCGGTCATCGCGAGCCACCGCTGTCGAGACCGTGATGCCACTGACGATAGGCTCGTCATCGGAGAAGTAGGTCGGGATGCGGCCAACTTTGCCGAAAAGTCGGCGAGCGTCCACCTTCGAGTGGTGGCGCCTCTCAGCGGCCGGAGAGACCTTTGGAGGGGGCACGGCGTGTGCATCATATAGATATTCGCCCCACAGGGCATCACGCCATTGCGTGAGCGTGAGGGGGTCGCCAGAGAGGGTGGGCTCCATTATGCGGGAGCGGCAGAATGAGCGAATGCGAGCCAGACTATGGATGTACCGCGTGATCTTCAGCATCTCGTCCTCATCAGCTGCGTTTGCCCCCGGCATGGAGGACAAGAGGAAAGGAGGCGCGTAGAAAAATCTATGAGCATCCTCCGACGGGGGACAGGAGAGATGCTCTGCAATGCACGCATCCATGGCGAAGACATGCCGACGAGGGGAAGGGGAGGATAATGTGTGACGGCCGGATGGGTGAGATTAGTGACGACGGTAGGTGGCGGACTGATGTGTTCGCCTGCAGGAGACTCATCGCCGCCGTTTTCCTTGCCTGCGGCAGCAGCCTTCCTGCGCGATCGCCTCGGGCCTCGATGAGTTGACTTCGAGCGCTGCCGCAAGGCAGCGCCTTCGTCGAGCTTCTGACGCTTGACGACTTGTTCACGAGCAGGGGGGAGGAGAGATCCAAGACGACGGTCGCCGATGTTCTTCATCAACGCACACTGGATGAGCTCGGTCCAATAGCCTGGGGCAGCCACAATGCCTTGGCCGTTGTCGAAAATGTTGACTAATGAGGGACGAGTGGGGTTGTTGTCCATGTCGAACGGCAGACCGACTGGCTCCACGATGTCATAGATGATGAGGGAGCGCGTGTGTTGCTGGATGAGCCACACAGGTAAGCCGACGCGATGGAACATCATCGCCGTGGTGGGAGAGTTCGTGAACGCGCCGAGGACAGGGAGCACATCATGCGTGGCGAAGGACGGATTCTCCCATCGTGGAGCGACGACTTCATTCCAGGTAATGAAACCTGCTAGCTCCAGCGAGAGCCGCTGGACGTGAGCAGCAATCACGAGTACGGTCTCCCATCCAGAAGGCAGCCGGCGTAGACGATCCATCGAATTCTGGAGCGCCAACTTCATCCGGTCTCCAGGCGCACGGTGTGCCTTGCGGTTCATGCCTGAACGGTCCCAGCGCTGGATGATTTGCTCAGCTCCTTGAAACAGCTCGGACATAAGCTGCGGCCGCAGGAAGCCAACGTCCTGGACCCCGCATTGCTTATCGCGTTCGAAATCCTCTTCGCGAATGTATCGGAAGAGAACGGTCGGCGCGAACTCAGGGGAAGCAGTGCTGGGAATGCAAGCGCAGTGAATGATGTTTTGAGAATAATATTGCGGCCAGCGAGAATATTCGTGAAGGCCGAAGCGGCCGTCGTGCATGATCTCTAGGAGACCATGGCGAGCGAGAGGGAACTTCGGCACCCACGTCATATTGGGCGTGGTCCATAGGCAGCTGTCACTGAGACTTTCGGCGGCCACAAGTGCATCGTAGGCGTGGATCTTCTGCCCTGAACCTAATTCCAAATTTGAAAATTGAACATCGGATGCGAAAAGGAAACTACAAAGAAAGAAACGCACGCAATTTGTGGGTGCGCTTCAATGCTACATCATGGACCCTTACGATCGAGGGCTCGTTCGTGGGACGAGGCTTTGGCTCAGGAGAAATCTCCTGCATATTTCGCGACATGATTCTTTGCTCATTGTCAGCGCGCGCCCAAGAAACACATGTACTACATTCTGAGACCTACACAAGAGAAAAAAAGGTATATTGGATGACCGAACCCTAATACAACAAGTGACGTAGCTACAATCGAAACCGATCGCCAAGCGCGCATGATTAGCCCACTGAAATGGTCGGAAGAAATAAGTGAATCATACCTGGAAGAACAAGCCAAATCACCGCACACGCGCACGAAGGGTTGAGCTGGGGGGAACAGAAGAGGCACAACGGGAAAGGACACGACGCCGAGGGAGACACGGGGGAACCACCACCAGCAGAGAGCACGAAACCGAGGGAGGCACGGACCGGGACCACGAACGCGGATGGACGTACGACGTACGAGAGACAACGACCAGGCACACAGTAGACGGTGTCTACCGGGCCAAGGCGTATACGGCGGTGTAGGGTTGGTATGTGCCAGCCCTTCACGCGCCGCGTCGAAGACCTGTGAAGAAAACAAAGGCGTACTGGGGAGCACGCGTATCAGCCCAGGTATGCGCGACGAGGTCCAGGACTTACAGAGTATGGTGAGGACGCGAGGGAACCAAGAGGACGCGAAGGAACTAAGAAGCAGTGAGGGAGGCGTATCGTGACGTCGAGGCGTGCGGAGAAGGATAGGGGAGGCGAACAGCGAGCTGCAAGCAGAAGACAGTGAGGATGGAGGCCGGATTGGGGAAGGGGAGTGAGGCAGAAGTCAGAGGCGGAAGTCAGAGGACTGAGCGCCTGGCTGGCCCGTGCGTGGGAAGGCATTGAAGCTCCGCGCCAAAGCCACCCAGTCACCTGAGCGCCGAAGTGGTGTGACTGGGCGCTGAGCAGTGAGCGCCAAAATGGCAGCTCAGCGCCCAGTACGCTTAAGCGCCAAGTCGTCATCAGCTCCCACGCACGGACCATCGGAGTTGCGTTCAGCCTTCGAGCTGAACGATGCCTCCCCCCCCGTTTCTGGCTCTATGTCCCCGCTCCCGCCCTCGCTCTCCCAGCCTCTCTTCCCCGCCACTCTCGCTCGCTTTCCTCGCCGCCGCTCGCACTTCCCGCCACTCTCCCTCGCTCTCCTCTCTGCCGCTCTCCTCGTCGCTCCTTCTCTCTGCCGCTCTCCTTGCCACTCCTTCGTCACTCTAGCTTGCTCTGCCAACCGCTCTCTTCTCCACGCTCTTTCCGTGGGCCTCTCGCTCTCGCTCACACTCTCCCCGCTCTCTCTCCCCCGCACGTGGCCATGAAACCCACCGAGACCCAGACGCATAACCGTCTGGCGAGCTCGATGGCCCGGGATACGCTCCGGCAGGTACCACCTGCTGTTTGAGCATCCCACGACCGCCTGCCACGAAACCCCTTGTTTGGCCGCATGCTTTCCCTCTGGACCTCCAGGGTTCTTTCTGGATCACTCGTCTGGACGAATGCCACGGATTTCACAGTCCGGCTTGCATTGCGGAATATCGGTGCATGCTTCATTTTTTATCCTGATCTCACGAATAATCTTGTCTTCTCAGGTGTACTTGATCCACCCCTGTTCATCCGGTACGTGGATGTAAATGTTCTGCCGCAGGACTTAAGACTAATCCCCCACTATTCACTAGCTGATTCCTGAATGCCGCGTGTTCGTAGCTCTCCCGACAGCCCTACGTCGTACATGGCGCGCCGTCGCGCTCAGTTTCTCTCAAGATTACGCCAGTCCCGCTCGCGTTCCTCTGCACCTGCATCGTCTTCCCCCACGTCCGTTTGGATCAAGACGTACGTGGTGTGACAGTGCGGGTAGAATTCTCGTCGACCAACCCCTCATTCACGTCGAATGCCGCATCCTTGCGCAAGGAGTGCGGCCTCTCCATGCACTGGTCGATGTCCTTCAACCGCGCAGGTGTCACCCAGTTGCCGGAGTGTTACATTGAGATGGAGGGGTTGCCATCGCAGGTCGACAAACGCGTAAGTCATGCACATATCATCTTTTAACAGAAAATTCACGTCTTCGACAAGTTCAATCTCCCACTGTCCGCTGAACAACTGTTCCCCTCAGCACAGTTCGAACAATGGATCGCGCGTCTCGGAAGCCCTGACGTAGTGCGCGTGGTGCCGGAGTATGGGCGCGCTATCGTGCACGACCTCGCTAGGATTTACATATTCTTTTGTGAGGACCGGGTTATGTAGAAGGTTGGGAGATGTTCATCCGGAAGATTGAAGATGCTGCGAAGGAACCTGCTCGTCCGATCGAAGCGCGTCTTTTAGAAATCGATCGTTGGGCACGCCGTAACCTACCGGTACGATAATTGACTTTTTATACACCGCTTTCTTGACTGATGTCAGGATTGCAGTATTGGATCTTTCTGCATTCGTATACGGAGCCGGAAGCCCATGGTGAAGACAATTAAGGTAACCTGTCGTCTGTATTTCAGGAGAATATGTAGGGGGGGGGGGGGGAAGCAGCGCTGCCTGAGCTTTGTAATATGTATTCCGTGTTGTACGGCGTGTATCTGCGAAAGTAACCAATACTGGTCCCCGCTGGACGTAGTACGGCCCCTCGCATTGAAAACGAGCGATTGTCGGTGAACGCGGGTGTTGATATGGAATGCGGCTGCCTGGCAAATGTGCGGGTCACGTGCTTTTTCATGAAGGATTTTGACTTCGTTTCTACCTTCAGTTCGACGACATGACCTATGGCGACCAAACCTAAGGCGAGCAAAGTCCGCGCGAAGCAAAGCGGGCTGTTTGGGCTATCAAATATATTCCAATCTGCGGCTTCATCTTCCTCGGCGTCAGTGTCCCCTGATCCTTGGGCGGCTCGAAAGGTTGGAGTTGGGGATCAACCTGGGGCTTTACCCGCACCATATGCGAAGGAGTCACAGCCGTCGAAGGTGCAAAGTGGCAATGCTACGGTCAACAATACAATTGTGCGTAGCACGGTGGCGACTCTGATGATTTACTAATTCTACTCATAGCCACCTTCCGTGCGCATGGCCCAATTTCTCAAAGATTGGGCGACGCAAGCCTTGGCAGGGATTTTGCAACGAGAACAAGGTCCAACGTCTGGAACCGGCGGAGAGACATGCTCGTGCGCGAAGTGCAAGTCTGCATGCGGTACAGAGGACCCAATGTACCGTTGCTTCGACTGTTATCACTCATCCTCCTCGTGTCGCAAATGCATCATCGCCGACCATTTCAACACCCCTTTCCACCGAGTAGAAGAGTGGGATGCCACGAGCGGTTTTTGGCGTCGACGTGCTCTTGGAGAGCTCGGTCTCGTTATCCGATTGGGTCATGAAGGTTCCATATGCCCTAATTCGTTATCAGAACCTCGCCGCATGACGGTAGTTCATGCCCATGGCGTGCATTCCATGTCTGTGCATTTTTGCGCTTGTCGTCTGTCCGACGGTCGTCCGCCACTAGCAGACCCCCTTCAGCTGATCAAATTTGGGTTGTTTCCTGCATCCTGGGAACGTCCGATGACGGCTTTCGCGATCAGTATGCTCCGCGACTTCCATTTGCTATCTCTGCAGTCGCAGATGAATGCGCACGACTACTACACTTTTCTGCGGCGGACTACGGACAACGTGGCTCCCGACAGTGTTCCGGTGAGTGGATCTGGTTGTGAGGCGGATTGCGCGCTGACGTGACGGGCGTACAGGACCGCTATCGAGAGCTTTTGACGGCTGCTCGTGAATTTACATTTTTACGATCGGTCAAACGAGCAGGCACACAGCCGCAAATTCATTTGCCAAGGGGCAGTCTCGCGGTGTTGTGTCCAGCATGCCCACAGCCGGGCATCAACATGGATCCACACTGGCGAACGAGACCGGAAGGGCAACGGTGAGCGTGATACCTAATTCATTATAATGGATTGTGCTTAATACGTTGATATCTAGTTTTCTGGACGCTCTTTTTCATACCGTGGATGGCAACTTCCATCAAAATCAACGCGAGAAACCCATGGACCCGAACGATCTACCGCTGACCCTTGGGGCAGCGTACTAGCGAATGAGCGAGAGTTCGACTTGTATCAAAAGCGGCTTGGGCCGATTCAAAAAGAGGTGAGCGATTTTCTGTTTCGTCAGACATGAACGCTAACAGTTTATCAGCCTACCACATGCCACAAGTTCGGGGCGTTGGGCTACGGGCGGTACGGCGGGCGAATATCAGGAACAGTTGGGTTGTCGTGCGCTCGCCACATGTTCGTGCTTCCGTGTGGTGGCGTGGACCTGCAGAAAGGCGAAAGGTATGCACCACGGTATGCTCGCACACTTATGATCTAACCGATGGCGCAGATTCGCGAATGTTGATTTTGCAATGCTTTCCGCGTTACAGCCATGGATGGGACTTCGATTACACGTTTCCGGCTACGATATCAATTGTCAATACCGAATTCATTTGGCCGCACGCCTACATTGGATTGCACGACGTGCGATAGACCTCCCCTCGATACAGTCTTACCGCTTGCCTCAGACGTTGGCAGCGGTTGGCAAATTCCATTTGCCGGCTCACATCGCGCAATGTCGGTTCAAGTTCTCTTACTATTGGTTGCCAGGGGTGGGGATGACTGATGGTGAAGCTCCTGAGAGGATTTGGGCTACCCTCAACGCCTTAGCTTCGCGGACTCGAGAAATGACGTCGGGTCACCGCCACGACGTGATCAACGATCATCACTCCGACATGAACATCCGCCGCGTTCACAGCTTAAGTGTGGTCTTCATTGCTGAATTTGACGTATACTACTGATGTACATTGCACAGGTCGATCGTTATCAAGCAAACACGAACGTGCGGTCAAGCAGCTGAAGGTGGCAACTGATCATCTGGTCAGTGTGGAGGAAAACGTGAGCACGGAGAAATTAGCAAACTGGAAGCAGCAGGAGGATGAGTGGCTGCGGAAAGTGGTCGATATGGGGAAACACAAGGACCTAGAGAATGTGTATGAGCCTCGCCGGGAGGCAGGTGAGTAAATGTTCAGATGACCTTTTGCCGTTCTGACGAAGCGCCGCAGCCCTGACACAAAAACAAATGTTGGCGCATCTCAACACACGAACGGATCCCAATCATTCGGCGACACCGGGTCTAGTGGAGGCTATTGAGCAAGGCATCTCTCTCCAGACTCAAAAGTGCGTAGGACCTCTGCTTTCGAGCAGCACTGCTGACATACACTGGCTAGATTATCACTTCTCACCGCAATTCAAGATGATTATGGCACGGATAGTGGGCACTCTGAGCTGGACGATAAGCGCAAGCAGTTCGCAGCGAAGTGGAAGGAATGGAGAGATATATCGGATCGATATCTGTCCCCGTTGGTCGACGAGGCGGCGAAGGCTGTAGAAGAGGAATCACCCGGTCCTTTCTCCAGATCATTTCCTTTGGCCGCGCCTGCAGTAGACGACAAGAACGAAGACTCCGTCACTGATTCCACCAGCAAGCCAAAGGGAAGCGCAAGCGTGACCCGGAGCCGGAGGATGACGCGCAGCGTACAAAAAGTACGGCGTGGTTCGAGGTCGATGCGATCCAGATAGATGTGCCATCGTCGTACGATCCGGCCGTGCGCACCACAACATTATGGCCGGTGCAATCGAGGTAGAACAGAAATTGCGACAATCTCAAGCGAACGATGCCCTGGACGATGTGCGCACTCACATCATCACTAACGAGGCTTTCAAGATCGCGAAACATAATGTTTCGGGCCAAAGGGCGAATACTCGGGCAACAAACCAAATCCGGCAGAAGCAACTAGCCATCAACAGAGCGGCCGACGAATATCGCCGCGCGCGACGGATTATGGTAATGCTGGGTATGAATGCTAACGATCCTACATACAGGGAACTGAAGCGTGAAGATGTCCGCAAGTTCACAATGTATTCGGCGCAACAACAAATCGGGCAAAGCAAGGAAGCACCTTCGTGGATCTGGGAGAACTTTTCTTTTGTGGAAGGTCAAGCTGCGGGGGGATATGAGGAGTTTTTCGAGGACGGTATGTACACGAATATTCCACAGAGGATTTAGGACTGACGTGCATCGGGAAAGCACTGCGCGTTCACTGGTTCAGATCAAATGCCCTCAAGGCGCGTTGGCACGAGGAAGTGTTGCTGGTCGAGGAGGAAATGCGGCGGACATTGCGATTTTTCTTATACTTCGAGCGCGACTGGCTGAGGAAAGCGGAGGAGTTGGATAAGGGCGGAGACCATGGGGCAGCCGCATATGCGCGAAAGTGAGTCAGA
Organism: Grifola frondosa; assembly: GCA_001683735.1. Classification (NCBI taxonomy): domain Eukaryota; kingdom Fungi; phylum Basidiomycota; class Agaricomycetes; order Polyporales; family Grifolaceae; genus Grifola; species Grifola frondosa. The sequence goes on from LUGG01000014.1 coordinate 1,215,398, forward strand.
TATTCGCGTAGGTGGTGCCGTACTCATTATAATCTAGGCAAGCATGTCGTTATTCGCGGTTGTTGTCGTTGGGGCGGATTTCGTTCGCAAATAGGATAGAGACGGTAAGTATTGAACAAATGCAGTTAGCACTACACTAACGTGTTTGGTAGAATGCGGTTACAGTGCTGGACCTTAGGGTAAGCATTACGGATGTGGATTAGTATGTAGGATGGTGGCATTGAGTACTGTAATGGATTTCGGTGTTTTCGTATTATTAGAAGCGCGACGGAAGCGCATGTATGCACGAGCTTGCGAGATGCACAAAATGTACCCGCGCAATTAAGCAAACAGTTCAATTTGCGTTGAAGAGAGACTCGCGCACGATTATGATGCACGGTGTTTTTTTGAAGAGGTCTGCACGCTGCATGCATAACTTTGAAGAAATCTATGTGCATGATGCTGGTGTGCATTGTATTTTGTGCTGAGAGGACACACAGAAAGTGCATGCGCAATTAGGTAAATGATTGAATTTGCATACACTTCAATGAAGAGATGCGCGCACACAATTTCGAAGAGATCCGTGCGCACGGTTTTGGCGCGCTTCGTATTTGAGCTTGGGACATTACCCGCGTGCGCAAGCCGGCACAGAGCTCTGTTTGGACAGTTGTCCACTATAACGGAGGGGAAAGGAATGCTGGATTATTACTATACATGTAAGAGTGTACTACTTTATGTATACATGTGAGCATGTAGTTATAAGATGAAATGATCTTGGTATGTATGAATATCCGACCTGCATGAATGAGGAAGGGAGGTGGGATGGATATGGACAGCTGGATGTATATGGGAGGCAGGATGTATATGGGCGGCGGGATGTATATGGGCGGCGGGATGGATATATCGAGCACCACGCCAAAATGAGTGGATATTAGAATAGCTCCATATAGATTTGTAAAGCCTTCATGGCGCAGTTGTATCAGGTATGTGCTTTGCTTTCCAAAGTCGCGGGTTCGATCCGGGCCAAATGCATCTATTTTGCCATAATTGAAGCGTGGAGTCCGATGCATCTCGCAATCTCGGTTGTATCCGAATTGGCGAGATGTATCTGACCCAATGCAAGGGCAAAAGCAGGAGGTGAGCCCACCTCCCGGGTGTATCCGGCACAGGTGAAGGTGATGTACCGGATGTATCTGGCTAACTGAATCTCTACATGGGTATGTCACGAGCACAACCCTGGAGGGTCACTGGCTCTCCGCTAATTCCTCGCAGAGACCAACGGGCCCCATCAATATCTAGCGGTATGCTCATTGAGTCAAATGCTTCCGCAGATATGATATTGAGCTCTGAGCCCGTGTCAATCATGCAGATGAGCGGAAATCCTGCAAAGTGAGCCTCGAAACGACCCGTGGTCATGGCAAAAAGACGAGAGGGTTTAAGAGAGACTGCAAAGGCATACCGTCCGATAACCTCCTCCACATCCTCATTGCTGCCAACCGATACATATGCAGCTCGGTAACCATCTTGGACTTTATCAGTCTCGGAGTTCTCCATGAACTCGCCGAGTTTGGCCACGTATTCTCGCCGTGTCTTCGTTATGTTGGTGAACCTCTTCTGCAGCTCGGCCGACGTTGCAATGAGACTTCGGAGTGACAGCGTGATCGGCGTGTCAAGAATTGCCTGCTGTACTGCATCGATATTGACGGATTCCTGTATATCAGAAGTAAATCGATAAGTGGGAGCCTTAGCCTTCGGTATTTCGTCACGCATTTCCACGTCATCCTTGACTGTCACAGACGGACGTGGCAGCTTGCGCGCCGAGGACTTCTGCGTGATGCCCGGTGTCTGGATCTCCTCGATAACAGGCACGAAAGGCTGGGGGACAGATTCGTTCTGCTTCCGTGGCATAGAACTATCCGCCACCGGTGGGGACGGATGCTCTACTGTAATCGCAGGTGGCTGTCCTTTCCCCGAAATCTTGAGTTTGATACCCGTTGCCTTGCTTCCGTCTTCTTTCTTCGCCGTCGGGTCAAAACGCACATCCTTCTTTGGCGTTCGAATAGCTGGAGACATGCCATAATCCTGAGGGACTGCAATTGCGTAAACATCGCCTGAGAGGACGTCCTCGCCATTACACATCACCCCTACGGTCATGCTCTGATGCGGGGGTGGATCGCGTTCTCGGCTCTTCCCTTTTGTAGCATGAATTTCTGTGCGAATATAGTTAGCAATGCCCCAGCTCCAGCGCGTACCATTGGCAGATCAGAGCCATCGAGCCGGACAAGCTTCCCGGTACTTGAGTACTTTAAGATACCCTCGGAGACGAGTTTCTCCGCTTCTGGGCAGAATCTGTAGCCAATAGGGTGTGTATCAGTATTGTCGCACATCCAACAGTGCTTGCTCTTTGGAGCTCGCTGCGCTGCCTGCTGTTGTTCTACAAGAATCGTTAGTCTCTCCATCCGTCTCGTCAGTGACTCCAGAGTGTCTTCAGCGGGAGGCTGTGGTACCGCCGGTGCTGGCATCGGAAGAACCGCAGGCTTTCCTTTAGCCTTGGCCTTATGCTTCTGCGGCCTCTCGTCTTCCGAGTCACTGTCCAGGTCATCCGAGTCATCGGCCTTTGAGTCCTCATCAGATTCTTCATCCATGAGGTGTGCTTCGTCTTCATCCGTATTGTAGTCGATGTCGTCCGGCTCATAGAGCTTGCGAGTTTCCCTCAGAAGCTCGGCAATGTCGGGCATGGCGTTCGTCTTCGTCGACGAAAGCTTGCCATAGATTCGTTGACGGACCATACTTGGCAGGCCACGATAGAACCTAAGATTTATGTCATTGTCAGTAGTGACTTTCCGCGAGACTAGGTCTCCGGACAGTTTGAGGAATTGACGGGTGTACGCATCCAACTCGGAACGGGATTTGAATGTGGTGTTCTTACCCGTCTTTGTCGTGAACTCCAACAACTTCGGCCACGAAGCCTTCGGTCTCCGATCATTCGACTCGTAGAGCTCACGCAGCGCGGTCTTCGCGTCGTCCCAGTCTGCCGCATTGAACTGAGGAAGATGCTCGATCACCTCGCGGACAGCCTTAGAACAATAGCGCACGAGCTTCTTTGGAAGTTCGGTATCTTGAATGCCCGCATGCGCTGCCAGAGACTCGAAATCTTCAAGGAATTCCTCGATGTCTACGCCCTTGAACTTCGGCGCATTGTGGTGGTTTGGACGAGGGAAAGGCGTGAATAGTCTTGCTGCCATGGGTGTAGCAGTGGTCGCCGCGGCGGGTGCTGTGGGAGCTGTAGGAGCCGCGCTCGACTGAGGTTGTACAGGCATGTTCGGAGCTGATGGAGTGGGGTTGGGACCTCCTCCCGCAGGGCTCATGCACTAAATTCGAGAATTGGTTAGTTTAAACGACGGGTAGGGAATCTCACCGTCGCAAGGGGCTGCAGAGGGCTGGACACGGAAAACCAGTGATTCCCCTGCGGTGGTCACCACTTGTGGAAGATGCGTGCGAATTCAGGGAGGCTGGGATCTGGTCGGTCTGACCGGAGTACTGTAGAGTACCAGTAGAGTAGACTTGAGAGAGAGAAACCCCCCAGCGCTAGCTGCCGAGAGGTATAGGTGGATCCTGAGAGTGCCTTGAGTAGAATATATGCCGTTGAGTTCCTAAGGCGCGCTTCGCACTTCGAAGGCCCTCAAGGTGTTCTCGCAGACGGAGATTCAGAATCAAAGCGGGTGGTGGATTCACTGAAGGAAGAGAGAAAAAAAGGGTGCTCGATACATATCGGCCTACTGCTCGCGCACTCTCGCAGCAGTCTCCGCAAGGCTCACTAGCGTTCGATCAAGGTACGTGTATCTAGGAAACTTCACCGAAAAGGGTATGGACAGCTTCGGGATCGTTCGGCGTCGCATGACAGTGGGTCGGCGGGTGCGCGATACAACGCAGAGCCCTATTTACGCTCGCTCGGCTCCGCCTGCACCGGGCGGGGTACGCCATACGCGTCCGCCAACGACTGCCATGGTCTGCGTCCCTCAACCGTTAGCTGTCCGAGAACTGGTAGAGAACAGGGAGAAGTGGTTCATGAACAGTGAAACATACGGAATGGTAAATCAAGATATCCGTGCCTAGCCCGTCTCCTGCACCGCCAACCGTCGCGAGCGTGATCCGCCGCGGTGTTCAGTAGCTCATCCCATCCGGCTCTTCACTTGGCCGGGACTTTGAATGTGATTCGGAGAGAATGAAGGGAGCCGTGGAGTACCGATAGCGTAGGCGTAGACGTCGAGAGGATGGAAATAAGAGTAAGAAATAGTTCTGACTTAGATAAGGGTTATCAGTAAATTCTACGAGTGCCGTTTCTGGCACTACCACAGCGCCACCGCAGTCAAAGCCGAGTCAAAGCAGCAAACTTCACTCAATTAGCTGCACCATGGCGTACAAGTGTGATCAATACGTTTTATATACTTAGAAATGACTAGCAACCATAAAACCTATTCCGACAGTGCAAAAGGAGGCAACTCTGGACAACTACTCCGCCGTTGCGATCGCGTATCTGCTTCGAAAATATTATCTGAAGACACTCCGTTAGGAGAATAAGAGGCGCTGGGCGATGACCTAGGTCCCTTCAGTTTGCCCATCCCATGCGGCCTTTCATAGGAGACAGGCGGATTCACGTCCATTATCTGAACATGCGGAATGGAAACTGGAGAAGTGGGAGGAGCAGAAGATGCTGTACCATGAATGAAGGAAAGGTGGTGAAGGAATGCAGGATTGGGAACAGCGATGGGAGGGTACGCCTTCCAATACTTGTACCCTGGTGGCACCTGCGTGACGGATTTCACCGAGGGTCGACCGAGAGTCGTTCTTCTGGTGTTGACACGGAATAATGGGGATGAATTGTCCAATACGTCCGATGGTCCCTCGACAACAGTAGGCAGCTCCCCCTTTCGAGCCGATACGGAAGAAACTCGGTGTTGGCCCCCCAAGGTGCTTTCAGAGAAGATTCTTTGGGAGATTGACCACTTCTGCTCCTTTGGAGGTCCCGACCAGAACGTCTGGACCGAGTGTCATCCGAAGCCGCTGACAGAGCATGTGAACTGGCCGTCCGGGTGGAGTGCGAGGAGTCGCGATAGGCGGAGCGGGTGGTCAAGTAGGAATCGTGCGCAGAGTATGTCAGATACGTCGAGGGGGCTATCGATGCCGGCGACCAAGCTTTGGTATCCTTTCTAGTTTTCCTAGATGGCGGGCGGATGATGTCTGATCCGATGATGGACGAGGGAATGGTCCTGGATCCTCTAATCGATTCTTCCGCCTCAATAACCACTTGAACTTGAGGACGATCTCGAAGTGGTTTCACAACTGGTCCCACTTGAATGACTGGCTGATCAAATCTTTCAGCGTATTGTGCCTGCAAAGGGAGTATCTGATGAGACCCGGGGGCGCTCTCCTCGGGGAGGAATCTCCAACCAATCCTTGCGGGGGCACTATAAGGTAATGACGATAGATGGATGCCAAGGTTATAGTGATCGCCAACCAAAGCTTGTGTTCTGTGCTCATGATTTTTGACGATGGCATCTGAGTTCCGACCGCTACTTTCTCGCGTCCGCGAGATACGGACATCGGCATTTGGACTCCGAGACTGGGTCGACACGACACAAACAGAAGTAGTGGAGATCTTTCCATCAAGATTTTGTATTGAAGGGAGGGTACGATAATTGAAGACGGCTGATAACATTATACATTAGCAATCGTATGATGAGCGTTACTGATATACTTACCAAGAACTAATAAGGATCCGACACTGACCGGGATAAATTGAGAGAGAACGCTTCCATGAACAGCAATTGGGATCAGAGCAAGGATATCGACAATTATAAGGCTCTCTGCCTTGGCAGCGTCATGGCTGACTAAGACGGCGGTAAAGTTGGACAGACGGCAGGGTCGAGATAAAGTCAGTGATATCAGCCGTCCTGCAACATACAGCTCGAGGAGTAGAAAGCTGATCGAACGTGAAACTGAGGTAGACAGGACACTATCCAGCGTCTTGAGCCCATTAGAGTAATCAGAATTAGAAGTTTACGCACTGTTGTCGATCACATATCGAGATTCCAAGTTGGGGAACGAAGTCGAGCGTTCCAGTGTTTGTAGCATTAAAAGCAAAGACAAATACTATCATAAAGTTAGCTGACAGCCTCCATACCCTAGCATTGAAACTACCTAAAGCAATGAACATCCCTGACCACAGCGTACATCTCTCCAAGTTTTTGATACCCCGTCGCTGCAGTTCAAAACTCAGCAGGAGAAGACCGGCCAATCGTCCCGCCTGGGATGCCATACCACCCCAAGCAACAACGAACGCTATGATGAAAAAGGTAACGTCGTAAGACAGATACAGGAGCTCATTATATCACATGACACATACTACATCCCGTGCGTCCGCCTGTTGAGCTGAATGCGAGGAGGGAACAAAATTGCGCAAAACTGGCAAATACAAAGCAGATGTTCAGCGCGAACGTGCAAGGATCATCGTCCATACTGCGATTGTGGGAAGGATCTTCTCGACGTACTCCATCCTGTGGCTGGAAGGATTGCTGCCTATGCGAGAACGGAGGTTTCTCAGGATCTGCAGGTTGGTTGGATCGGTGTAATCTCTGTCCAAAAACAGCTGGGACTGCAGCATTCCTGGAACAGGTACCTAATGAAGTTCGAACGTATGATATGAGCGAGACTGCTCAAGAACACCCATCCGAGAAAGAAGGCTGCAACGATACGACTAGGAGCCGTGTTAATGAAGATATGGAAACGTGGCAGCTGATCAACTTTACTTACAAATCAGGATGGACGATGTATTCCTCCACAGACGAACTCTGCTGGGCTTGTAAAAAGGCCGTCTGCTGAATCACAGTCGCATTCGACATCCGCGCTCAATGGGACAAGCAACGCCTGTTTTAACGCAAAATTGGACCAGCCTCCGAGAAGAACTTCAGTCCAGCTGGAAATGATAGAGACCTGCTCTGATGAATGGTGTGGCAATCGACGTGAAGAAGAGTTTCCAGCCCAGATGGGACCCTCTGGTGATGGCGGTACGGGAAGCAACCAAAACAATCATTTCGATTCATTTCGAGACTGAAACTATTTGCGACACATAGCTCTCATAGCTGATCAACCGGCGCTTGAATGGGATTGTGTCACGCTTTGTCACACTCACGTGTGATTCCTATTAAGAGGATTCGACTTGTTCCCGCTCGGTGCGCTCCATTGACCTCGTCCATCTCTTCGAATCCGACAGTACCAGACACTCTATAAAAGACTTTCTAAGAATCCCTTTCTGTGATAGTCGTCCATATGGTATACGCCCGTCATGGATTTGAACACGCCACAGTTGACCACAGCCGCAGACCTGGAGATGCGTGCTGCTCGTGTGGCTGACCCCGGTACAGGTGCGCTAACATTTCCTCATATTTCCTGCAACATAATGACTATTTCTTCTTAGATCTGAAAACTAAGTATGCGGTTGCTTGCGAGCTCAGAGAAATGATCGATACTGTCCGGGATGCAGACTCCACACGCGTCCTTCCCCATATGATCCCATCCTTCTCGAGATCCTTAGGTCGGGCGAGGTTTCATTCCAGAAGGATAGCTTGGAGCATCAATTCCGTCATGGCTTGCTCGAAATTTTGCACCGCATTCCACTCACCGAGGTCATACGGTCGCAAATTCTTCCTCTCTTTCACGGGATGCTCTATGTCTTGCGCAACGACAACGAGGAGAATGCCGCCATTTGCTGCAAGACGATAGTTGAGCTCGCCCGCACCTTTAGAGCTCTGAACGAAGAGCTTCTGGCCGAATTCGCCGCAATTGTACAACAACTCCTCCATAACGTTCCTTCCTTGGTCATCGACACACTCTCAGAAGATTCTCTCCCTCTAAATTCGAATGTTATGCTCCCGGCTACGCGCAGCTTCAAAGTTCTTAGCGAAGTTGGTTTCGTGATGGTGACGTTTTTGCAGACCAATCGTGCGCTGGTCTCTCCAGTCGTACAAGCAACGCTTCCAATGATCATCGATGTCATAACTCTTCAATCGTCTGTTCAGAAGAAAGCTAGGGAGGATTATGAAGCTATGGGCGATTTTTGGTCTGGAATGGCTACCACCATGGAGAATTCGCAGGCTTATACGGACTTCATCACGGCCCAAATCAAGCTCTTGTCCTCTTTAGCATTCCTCACGAGGGCTTGGGGAGCAGTATGATGCGCACGGCGAAGTTTTGATTCTCACTGGTCTACGGCTTTTACAGGATTGTCCTAAAACGGCCATAAGCGCTCGAAGGTATAGTGATTCGATATCGAATTGTGTATGGGTGTTCTAAAATGAAATGTGATAGGATCTAATGTTAGTCTTCAAGCACCTTATGGGCACATCTCACAGGCGGGCTCTGCTGCCACATGTTGACAAGCTTTACCATGAACGAGTACTTTTGGGTACGGGTATTGGTAGTCACGAATCTCTACGGTGTGTACTTGTGTTGCCAGCCAATTATTTGCTATCGATCTAATATATTTCTCGTTTAGTTCGCATGCCTTCAGCTGTGTCGCTGATCTCCTACATCATCTCCGAGGTGATCTGACATCCTCTCAGCTCACCCAAATTTGTCTCGTCTACCTGCGACATCTTCATAATCCCTGCTACTCAAACCACCTCCATGTGCTGTCTGCTAAAATGATCTACAATCTCATCGAAGTCATTCTTGCGAAAGATACCCACAAGGGGCTGTGCGGATCCTCAGCGTACTGTTGGATTCTAGCGTGGATAAGATCGAGTCCTTGGCAAATGTGCAGGCTGAGATGATGGGTAAGGTCGACAAATCTCAGAAAGCTGCGAGCCAATACGATGATTTCGTCGTCATTGAAACATCGAAGACAATAATGGCTGCATCTTATGCCACCGAGAAGCCAGAGGATGCCATAAACGGTGCGTGCTACTCCCACTGCATCACATCTGCACTCATTGTTTGAAAGACTACCGCACCCTCTATCGTACTCTTCTGCATGGCTTTCGACATATTTTAATTGGGATGAAGAAATGCGACGCCCCCGTTCCCGACGGGGCCATCATATCCCGTCTATTTGAAGGTTGTCTGCGTTGCCTTCCCCTCGTTGAAGGTGAAACCCGTGATGCGAACGATGCCTTGGATTGGCTAGCGAGTGTATTATGCGAGACGAATTTGCACGTCTTTCAAGAGGTTTGGACGCAGAAGATGACATTCTACTTTGAAGCCTCGGAGAAGCGACCAATTCTAATGCACATTGTTAATTCTCTATACGGGCGGGAGGCTGTGTCACCCACCTTGATGGCTATCGTTTTGCGCTTTCTGATCGACAGACTTCCTCAATTAGGAGAGTACGACGACCAAACCGCCGCGGTTGCAATCAGGATGTTCAAGATGACGTTCAATGCCGTCACTTTATTTCCCCAGACGAATGAGCCCATACTGGCTTCTCATCTAGGAAAGCTCATTATGGATTGCTTCCCTCTTGCAGCCAACGCTTCCAAACCTTCAAACTACTTCTTCCTCCTGCGATCACTTTTTCGATCTATAGGGGGAGGGGGCGGGAGATACGAGTTACTCTACAAGGAGGTCCTACCACTCTTGCCCGAGATGCTCGAATGCCTCAATCGCCAGCTACAATCCTCGGCAGAAAATAGAGATCTAATCGTAGAACTCTGCCTCACAGTTCCCCTTCGATTGACACATCTCCTTCCATATCTCACATATCTCATGCAGCCTCTTGCCTTAGCCTTGCGCGGGACTTCGGAATTGGTTTCTCAGGGTCTCCGCACTCTGGAGCTCTGCATCGACAATCTCACACCAGATTTCCTTGATCCCACGCTGAACACGGTGCTCAGGGAGTTGATGGAGGCACTACACAACCATCTACGGCCATTGCCTGCCAATCACCACCATGCTCATACCACTATCCGAATCCTAGGCAAATTAGGTGGTCGGAATCGGAAGCTGTTAGAGAAAGAACCTGCGCTGCGATATCGTATTTACGCCGATCCCCTCAAAGCTCGCGTCTCCATCGGGGGACAAGCCGAGAGTATTGAGCTTACACCAATCTCGCAAGTGGCACATCGTAGTCTGAGCTCGGTGAAGGCAAATGCACCTTACCGCGTTCATGCTTACAACTACTTGGAAAGTTGTTTGGCGCTGCTCTTGTCTGAGGTATGAGCCTTTTATTGTTAACATTCATGTCTCTTACTCATCTATTACAGGGTGTAAAGGGCCGTGATCGGGAGGAAATTTTTACCAGATGTCTGGAGGGAATGTATGATGCAACTCATCTACCCGAGGTACAAGGGAAAGCGGAGAAAACCCTCCTGGAGGTGTCTCGCTTTGTTTTCAGCACGGAGATTCGGAGACTTTCGGCGAAGGACGATCCTTCAATCAGGAGGTTTCCCAGCCCTCTTTTCTCTTGCTACCTTGATTCCCTTTCGTATTGTCTTGCGCGAGAGGACACCGAAGAAGCGGAGATGGGCAAAGAACTAGTGGCCGCTTTCCTCCGTGATCTGGTGGGGATGACCAGCGGGCCAGATGTGTCCTCTCAAGACATCGTGGCGCCTCTACACCAATTGGCTAGCCGATTCAGCTCGCTTTGTCTCGATAATTCAGCGGTTCGACGAAGTGCCGGTTGCTCAGGAATCAAAATCATGACCTCTATTCCCAGCCTAGGAGTGAAATGGGTCCATGATCGGGAGCAGGAGCTCCTCCGTACCTTACTACACGTCTTAAAGGACATGCCTTATGACCTCCCTCGAGAGGTCGAGGAAGTCACCGATGTCCTCTTCCGCGTTGTACGGGCAAGCGATATGGATTCGCTCAACAACGGCGACAATGATGTCACTCGAAGGGAGAAGCATACAAACCTGGTATCAATATTCTTCTCGGAGCTATCGAATGCCAGCGCTATTGTACGTAAGGCAGCTCAGCGATGCATCGATTTAGTCGCAGAACTCAGCGGTCAACCTGCCTACGACCTTCTCGTACCTCACCGGGAGCGCATGTTAACGTCGATTTATACCAAACCTCTCAGGGCACTCCCATTCCCACTCCAAGTGGGCATGATAGAGGCGGTGCGATACTGCATCAGCCTTCAGCCTCCTCTCCCGGACCTCAATGACGAATTAATGCGGCTTCTTCACGAGGCACTTGCGTTAGCGGATGCAGATGATGCCGCTCTTTTAGGGAGGAGCAATCAGCGGCAAGGGAGCATAGAGATCATCAAGCTTCGGGTAGCATGTATCAAGTTGCTTACAGCTTCTATGCCTTTGACCGACTTCTTCTCTAAGCAACACCAGACTCGTCAGAGGTGAGCCATGTAATCCATCAATCCCTAACTCTATCGACTAAACTTATTTTCCCCAGAGTAACAAGCGTTTATTTCAAATCTCTATATTCGCCTACGCCCGAAGTCAAGGAGGTGGCTCATGAAGGTCTTCGCATGGTCCTCACGCATCAAAGCAGACTCCCGAAAGAGCTGCTGCAGACTGGATTGCGACCCATTCTGATGAATCTAGCCGATCCTAAGCGGTTATCCATTCCCGGATTAGAAGGATTAGCTCGATTATTAGAGCTTTTGACGAATTACTTCAAAGTCGAGATCGGTCACAAGTTGCTCGATCACTTCCGTATCGTTGCCGATCCTCAGATGCTGCAGGCCTCATCAAGGATGCCCCTCATGGAGAATGAAGGTATCACCAAATTGGTCTGCTTGGCCAATATTTTCCACCTTCTTCCATCCGCTGCGAATATATTCCTCGAGAACCTTGTCAATGCGATCGTCCAAACGGAGTCGGCACTGCATTTTTCAGGAGAAACCCATTTTCCGCACCATTGGCCAAGTATCTCGATCGATATCCGGGAGAGGCTGTAGATTTCTTCATGAAGCACCTCCCTTTTCCCATGCATATTCGCACATTGAGGAGCATCCTACGAGGAAGCCTCGCGCCCAATCTCCTCCGGGAGCTCGTTTCTCGGACGTCGAATCTTATCACTGAGTGTTTCGGAGCCAAGGATTCTAATCTCATCTTGCCGGGGCTGCTGCTTTGCTCAGATCTGGCCGACGTCGTTCCGCGCTGGCTGACGGAGCATACCTGTGTCATAGATGCCATCCTCATCTTATGGAACACAGAGCCGTCTCCTAAAGAATCTTCCAATATCTCTCTCGGGGAATTGAACCAGAGGTGTTCACTGGTATTCTCTTTGCTTAAGAAGGCTGTGCAAGAGTCGCCGCGGATCGATATCCTTTTCGAAATGGTCACAGTGTTCGCCCGTCAGCTGCCTGTGGACTTCATCGGTGCCTCTCAATTCTTCTATCGCCATGTTGCTCTCAGTGACAGTCTCGCTTTCCGGCGGAATGTTCTTACCCGATTCCTCATATGGTTTGAGGATCGCTCGTACTCTTGGCAGCACAAAACATTCTTCATCCAATATATTGTAACGCCGACCATACTCATTCACGCTACACGATCGGCCTCGAAGTCGGGTTTGCTAGATGACGACATTGTCCATAAAATGCATCGTTTGATCTGGCAGCCAATGATAGACGATACCGCATTCTCTGATGCCGACGACGTGTTTCGGATCGAGCTGCTTCATCTCAGCACCGTTATGGTCCAACAGTACCCCGAACTTCTTCAAGACGTCAAAAAAGAGATCATCAAATGCGCTTGGTATCACATCACCAGTGATGATCCTATGGTCAAGTACACCGCGTACCTCTTAGCTGCGCGTTTTTTCGACGCCTTCGATGGTCCTCAAAAGTTCCTCCTCCGAGTTTGGACTGGACTTTTGAAGCCACCTCACACCGAAGGAAAGACCCTTATCAATCAAGCGCTTGATATTTTGTTACCCGTCCTGACTAGATCACAATCTTCTGAACCTGGCTATCCTCAATGGGCTAAGACAACGCGACGGTTGCTTGCAGAGGACAGCATAGGTTTCTCACAGATAAATCTCATATATCGTTTGATCTTCCGGCAGCCCTCCCTGTTCTACCCTGTCCGGGCGCTTTTCATTCCACACATAGTCAACCATCTGACAAGGCTCGGATTATCTCCCACAGCTACAACCGAGCTACGGATCCTCTCAATCGATATATTGCAGGTCGTCTTCGATTGGGAGCAGAATACAACTTCGCTTGGTGTAGAGGCTAAGGCTATCACGCAGAGCCCCTGGATCACGCCATTGGCTTTTCGCGAGAGTATGGTTAGCTATTTAGTCCGACTGGCAACTGCCCCACAAGACTCACAGGCAAGGGGCATTGTGATTCCCCGCGCTCTGTCTCTGCTGCGAGTCATTGTAGCACCATCGGGTGGAGTGATGTTACCGTGAAATTGCATTACTTTTCGCGTGCTTTGGAGCAGGTGAGTAATTTTTTTTGCCATCAGGTAGGATTGTTGACTCAAGAGATCAAAGAATGATCTTAACGATGAAGGAGCGAGGACGCAAGCTCTGGGTGCTGCCAAGGTTCTCCATATCGTATCCGCGGAGAAGAATGACGCATGGTATCGTGCCAACGTGGGGGTGCTGACACAGTTGGTCAGAAAAGGCATCTTTTCGGAGGATTATGGCCTGCAAGACTCTTTGCATCCCGTTGTTGACTGCTTGCTCCGCCTGTATCCCCTACCCAAGGAGGATGACGACCAACAAACCGAAGTCTCCGATTTCCATGCCTTCATCTACACCACCATTGGCGAGAACCTGCGCAATGCAGATAGTTTACGGGCTACTTCCGCCCCGATCCTGCGCGGAACATTGCTCACATTGAAGTCGGTTGTTCAAGTTGTTCCAGAGCGCATAGAGCCATTTGGTGCCACATTAATGAAACTACTCAGCAAGTTGTCGAAAGATCATGTTCATTCGTCTCCGTCTACAGCAGGCTTTGAGGTCGTCGTTCGGCTCCTTACGGCTATCCTGGAGATCAGCCATATCGCCGTTGCTCACCTTGGCGAGCAGAGGAGACTGTTGCTTCATAGCCTCGTAGCCCTGGTGGAAAAATCCAAGAGTGGAGGCTTATGTCGATATATGCTTGACATTGCGCGCGACTGGGCGATGAACAAACGAGATCCCTATCCCACCTTGAAGGAGAAGGCTAGTCTCCTGCAGAAGATGGTCGCATTCGAGATGCGTGGAGAACGAGGAGAAGCCCTATTCAACAGTTATCTGGAGCTGATATATGACATCTACACCGATGCAAGTCTGCGTCGCAGCGATCTCACTACGCGGCTTGAACACCCCTTCTTGTTGGGCTGCCGCGCAACAGATCCCTCAATCCGAGAACGATTCGTCGACCTGCTGGACATGAGTATTCCGCGTTCGCTTTCAGGCCGTTTGATATACATCCTTGGTGTCCAGAGTTGGGAAGCTCTTGCAGATCAAAATTGGATGTTTCTCGCGTTGCACCTCCTGCTCGGTTCAGTTGATGCTGATCTCAATCTTTCACCCACCCGCAAAGGTTCTCTAGAAATCCACGCTGGTGCCCCCTCCTTTCACTTTGGGTCGTGCTTCGTCCTTCCTTCGACCTATGCAGCGGTTGCTGTTCATTGATCCCCAAGCAGTTCACGACACCTGGGTGTCTGTCTTCGCTGCTGCCTGGCCTGGTCTTTCGAGACGAGAACAAGTTGATGTAACCCACCACATGATAGCGCTACTCAGCAAGGAGTACCTCATCAAGCAAGCAGAATTACGCCCCAATGTTATCCAAACACTCTTGGCAGGCATTCATGCTTGTTCACCTCCGATGACACTCCCTCCTCATTTGGTAAAATACCTCGCCAAAACGTTTGGAGCGTGGCATATCGCCGCGGAAATACTGGAGTCATCACTTCGCCATGTCCGTGAGGATGAGATCCTCGTCCGCGACACTGTCTACGATTCCCTCGCTGAGATATATGCAGAACTCGCTGAAGACGATATCTTCTATGGTCTTTGGCGTCGCCGTGCATTGTTTCCCGAAACAAACGCTGGCATATCTTTCGAACAATGTGGAATGTGGGATCAAGCTTCAAACATTTACGAGCATGCACAAAGCAAGACAAGAGCGGGTCTTCTACCTTTCTCAGAAGCGGAGTTTTGCTTATGGGAGGATCATTGGATGCTCTCCGCCGAAAAGTTACAGAACTGGGAGACCTTGTATGATCTTGCTAATAGCGAGGGCAACAACGAACTGCTGCTGGAAAGCGCTTGGCGGATCAAGGACTGGGCGGAACCTTCAACACGAGAGGATCTGGAGCAAAGGATCAATACGCTGTCGGAAGTCGTGACACCACGCCGTCGAGTGTTTGAGGCTTCATTGCCTTACTCAAGTTACCTGGTGCTCTCGATAAAAACACTGAGTTCACCAGGATACTAGAGGATGCGATGCAGTTGTCACTTCGAAAGTGGATTAGCCTTCCTCCTTATCTATCAGCGGCCCATATTCCATTGTTGCAACACTTCCAGCAGTTTTGGAGTTGCAAGAAGCCGTCCAGATCTTTGGGTCCCTATCCACTACAAATGCGCAGAATCTTGAGAAGAAATCTTCCGACCTCAAGATGGTGCTGCAAGCTTGGCGGGAGCGCCTTCCCAATATCTGCGATGATATCAGCATTTGGAGTGACCTTGTTGCCTGGCGACAGAATGTATTCGGTGCGATCAATAAAGCCTACATCCCTCTCATCACCAACGCGAGCCAAGGAGGGGCTGGTGCCGGTAGTACCAACACTTTCGGATACCGTGGATATCACGAGACCGCATGGATCATCAATCGGTTTGCTCACGTCGCGCGGAAGCACGAACTGTTAGACGTTTGTTTCAACTCACTGAACAAGATCTACACGCTTCCCAATATCGAGATTTCAGAGGCATTTTTGAAGCTCCGAGAGCAAGCTCGTTGCCATTACCAGAAGCCAGGCGATCTTCAGGCGGGCCTCGAGGTGATCAACAACACGAATCTCATGTATTTCTCCCCCTCCCAAAAGGCCGAGTTCTACATTTGAAGGGATGTTCCATGCTCGATTTGTCGAACTGAAGACGCCAACCAAGCTTTTGGTCAAGCCGTCCAACTCGACATGATGCAGCCTAAGGCTTGGGCTGCATGGGGCAAATTTAACGATCGATGTTCAAGGATCTTCCGAACGATATGTCGTATGCCGCAAATGCTGTCAGCTGTTATCTCCAAGCGGCCGGACTGTACAAGAGCAGAAAGAGTCGTCCGCTTCTCATCGTGTCTTGTGGCTGTTGAGTGTGGACGATGGTACCTATTCCATCACACGCGCATTTGACACGTACAAAGGAGACGCTGCCTTCTGGTACTGGATCACGCTCATACCGCAACTATGTCTTTCTATGTCTCAACGTGAATTCAAGCAAGCGCGTTACATCTTGCTCAATTTAGCAAAGTTATACCCACAGGTTCGCACAATTTGTTTCCTTCCAAGATGTTACCTGATCTTTTCTTAAGGCTTTGTTCTTCACTCTTCGTACGACGAGAGAGGATATGTCAGCAATGAAACGAGCAGCTATAGCGGCATCACAGCGGGTCTCGAATGTCAACGGTTCCCAATCTCCTGCAATTCCTGGTGATTTATCTAAGGAACTAAAACATACCATCACGTTAATGATTTTCCTACAGACAGCAGTGCTGCCATGACAAAGCCCCGGGGAGCAAGCGATGACTCAATGATCCAAGCTTCCCAAATGAATGCTACAACAGATGCCGGACAGAATGTTCCTCGAACGTCCGAGAATGCAAGACAAACCGCCCCTGCCGAACCTCGCAATGCAGCTGATGTTACGATCGCTTATCTAACTCGCCAGTATGATCAGGTGGAAGAAGTCGTCCAGATTCTGAAGACGGCGTTCCCGCTATTGATTCTCAGCATGGAGACCGTGGTCGAACAGATTCAGCATCGATTTAAGGCAACTCCAGATGAAGAGATATACCGGTTGACTTGCATGCTGCTACAGGATGCAACACAGGTGAGCAGTGTCCTGGTATCATCGTATCTTCTCTGAAGTCAGTTTGATCAAGCAATATGTCACGCGGTTGCCCAATGATGACGATGGGCAGTTGAGTCCTCAAACACTTTCGAATCTTACCAGACTGGCTATGAATCTGTCGGGAGTTAATCGTGTATGCATAATTCTCTGGTCTCGACATAAGCTCATTCTAACCAGCATTGTCGAGCAGAAACAATACGAAGATGAGTTCTTGAAGAAAAAGCTCACTTTGTACGATTACATTCGGCGCCTTCAATCGTGGAGAGATCGATATGAACGATATCTTGATGCTCGTCCGCGCGTAGGGTCGCTTTACCTTCTAAGTCATTATCTGGTAGAATTTCAGTTCGCCAAATTTGATGAAGTGGAGGTTCCCGGGCAATACACGGAGGCAAGTCCACTTATATCCATCGGTTGCTGTGGTATTGATCGGCAAATAGGATAAAGACAGTAATCAGAACTTCGTCAGGATTCGAAAGTTTGGTCCGAAGTTTGACAATTGTCGATCGCATGGATACTCTTGGAGGCGCCTCACGATGCATGGAAATGACAGTTCCATACATAGCTTTGCGGTACAACTTCCGTCAGGCCGCCATTGCCGTCGTGAAGAAAGGGTCATGCAACTGTTCCGGACATTGAATTCGTGGGTCGCATATATGACATTCCCATCCCATATATTACACTAACATGACTACTAGAACGCTGCATCGTAGGAAAGAGAGCCGAAAGCGTAATCTTCACTTCCATCTTCCGGCTGCTATCTCTCTCGCGCCAAACCTTCGTTTACTTCAAAACGATCCCTCCTACGTCACTCTTGGAGATATTTATGACCAATATTGCGAAGAAGGTGGAAACGCTAGAGAGGACCCAATGCTCGTCGTTGGCGAAAAGGCCCGCGGTGCATTGCGCGAGTTCAAGCAAAAGACGGGAAAATAGTGAGTGGCTGTCTAGAGAGTTTTGTGTATCAGTCTGAGGACGTCTTGCAGCCTACCAGGGCTGAGTATTACACCTTGAGGACGGATATGATGGATGAAGTCTTGCAAACGGTCTCGCCGGAAGATATCCTTACTCGAGTAAATTGATTTACTGAATGATCTTGCGAATATTGACACTCACTGTCTGGTCAACAGTATATGATACGTACTATGGATGGTCCTTGCGAGCTATGGCGGATGCGCAAGGAATTCGCGTCACAGATTGCGGCTTCAAGTTTTATGACTTACGCAATATGTCTCTCGAGTCGTCTGCCGTCTCGTTTCCACCTCTCCCGCACTACAGGTCAAATCGCAATGAGCGAGATTCTTCCAGGTAATGTTGTTCAAATTATTTCGCCAGATAGGCACTGAGATATCGGATTTTAGGATTGGCCCCACAGGCTCCTGTTTTCTTCTCCAATGATACTGTTCCTTTCCGGCTCACCCCAAATATGCAACACTTCTTGGGGCCTGTCTTGACGGAAGGTCTCTTGGCACCGGGAATCATGACTATTGGTCGTTGCTTGACCGAACCTGATGTAAGTTACTCTATGTCTGCTGTGTGGACAGGCAGGTTAACTAGTGCGCCAGTACGAACTTGAACAATATCTGTGTTTGTTCGCCCGAGACGAAGTCATAACCTGGCTACATCAACATCACCGTGGAAAGATGCCTACTCCCATAGACTCCTCGTTCCGAAAGCAGGTTGCTACATGTATCGAGGGCGTGGTCAAGCGAGCTGAGACTATGGCATGCAAAGTCGAAAGGGAGCAGGTAATGATTTCCTACACTAGCACTGTTCACTACGCTGATTGATGACCATAGGCCGGGCAATCGACACAAAATCCTACGACGACACCTGCCACGCAGACCGTAACGAACTTGATTGGGCTAGCGACTAACCCCGTGAATTTAATGAGGATGTCAGATTTGTTCCTTCCTTGGTTCTGAAAGGACTACCCTTCACTTTTCTCTGTATATGTATACCACCGACAGTTGGATGTATTGTACTTGTGCTAGATTGATTTCCAGTTGATCAAAATACCACCACCGCATAATTTCCAAGCGAGTCTCCGGCGGCAATGGCTACATACGATGAAAACCCTCTGTCTGCCGAAAAGTGTTGATATGCGCCTCGCTCGCTACCATCATCTACGTAGTAAGGCTGAGTCACGCCGAGTACCAGTGAGGAAAGAATTGTGTACCTCTTCCGCCATATTATAGATTTCGGATCCCGGTCTATTATACATCATGGCGTTGGCGAACATCAAGAAGACGTCGCGTTGGAATTCGAGGGAGTTGGATATGAGCCCGTCTTTGACTCT
The DNA here is from genome assembly GCA_001683735.1 of Grifola frondosa. Taxonomy (NCBI): domain Eukaryota; kingdom Fungi; phylum Basidiomycota; class Agaricomycetes; order Polyporales; family Grifolaceae; genus Grifola; species Grifola frondosa. Next base: position 1,234,701 of record LUGG01000014.1, read on the forward strand.
CGCCTTAATCGTTTTGAGGTCCATTGGCCGTTTCACGATGTCATGATAATCTGGTGCCTCCGATTTCTTGATGGGGTTGTGGAAGATGTTGCCGAAGCGATGCTGTGATATCTGGGAATGCAGCATTCCGATCACATTCTGGAAGCGTTTCGAGATAATGGGAGCTTCAGACGTCGCTTGACGTTCTCTTCGACGAGATTTCGAAAGCCCTAAAGACAATTTAAATTCTTTTATGTAGAAGATCGTAGAAACGGGCCGCTCACCTTCATCATCGTCGACGGGCTCGGAGTCTTCCCGTGCTCGTTTTCTCTCCCGTTGGGAATCAGTAGTTGCAATATCACTGTCGGAAGCCTTGCGTTTTCCTACAGTGTCTGTAAGCATTTGCTTGAGCATTCCCCACGTCGACAGCCACAAACCTTCTGCTCGGCGTGCCTCGATGTCGGGTTGGGTAACGACAGCTGGTTCTACTTCAACGCTAGACTGATCAGGTTCGATAGCCGAAATAGGCACCTCTCGCGAAGCATCGCCGTGATCAGCTTGTTCAGGAAGAGGTGGAATGGAAGTCTTTTCTGCCGCGACCTCCGTCTCTGCTTCTACCTCTACCTCCGTCTCTGCTTCCGCCTCTCCGTTGTCTCCGCCTCTGCCTCCGCCTCCGCTTCTGCCTCCGCCTCGTCTACGTTCATATCGGATTCTTCGACAGCTTCCGCAACAGGACCCTCGATCTGTTCAGAGACATCGGCAGTCGCGCCTTCGACGACAACATCCGTTGCATGTTCCGTTAGTCCCGCACTGATTGGAATGTTGGTGGTGTCGACTATGTCACCTTCTGTCTGCTCGGAGACATCGATGGGCACGCTTTCCATAGTGACATCTATTGCACCGTCCGCTGGTTCGGTACTGAGTTGAATATTGGTGGCGTTAACTGTGTCAGCGACCTGTTCTTGGACCTCCTCCGGCACTGGCTGAACACATAGTGAGAAACGCAACATCACCACGATAAAACTCCATACTGAAAAGGATTCCAACACCTCAAGTACTTGCTCTTGCGATTCGGATACGTCCATCGGTGACATTCTCTGTTCGTCCTGTTCCTCTTCGAGAATTTCCTCTTCACTCTGAGAAGAAGTTTGGTGCTGTATCTTTCGGATATATCTGATACACTCACGGGTGAAGGTCCAGATACTTCTTCGGCGGTTTGCGGTTGGGGTAGTTCCTGAACTTGCGCTACCAACTGAGCCTGGGGGCTAGGTGGAACGCCGCCCATAGACGCACGGATCTTGTCATCCCATAATCCAGCACGAATTTCGTCGATCTCCTTGACAAGAGTTCTGGAATATCCGGTACGTGAGATCATGGGATAATGTCCAGTGATCGGTCCGACATACTTGAATTTTGTTTCCTCACCAATGATGAGCTCTCGAAGCTCAGTGAAGCGTTTCAAATAGTATCGCTGCGCTAGTTGGAGATGTACACGGGCTTTATTCCATGCCATGCTCAGTGATGCGAGAAGGTAGAAAGTTTCCTTTGAAAACTCACCATGTGGGACAGAGTCCGCCTCAGAGCTTGAATTTCAGACATGAGTATATGATATCGGAATTATGCGGTGTTCTCCTTGCCTGATGAAGCCTGCTTCTTCCATGAGATCGGCATAGATATTATAACATGACTAAAGTACGACGGTCAGTATAACAATTATTGAAGCATCCATACGTGAGAGCTGACTTGGGGGTAAATGTATTGTTAGGTTGCGAGATCAACGGGTGTTTCGACAGCAATTGCGCGACTTCGGACCAAGCATTGGACCCGAATTCGTAGACAGCTTGGGAGAAAATAAGACGTTCGACGTTATTCAAAGCAGAAATGTCGAATTCAGAAGCCATCGTCCAGCAAGGTCTAGGAGTATACGGTGTAGTGTATGGTGCAGCGTACAGCTGAGTGTAGCGTACGGTATAGACGGTGTAGCCTGAGGTGTACACGGTGTAGCATACGGTGGCTGCTTTCGGCGCTAACTTAATTCGATCGAGAGCGAGGCGAGCTTCGTTGACGTCAGATATGGTTGTGTTTGGTTAGTATGGCTATATTTGTACTGTGGCTGAACCGCCTGGAGACGAGAGGCTGTCGCTTTCTGGTACGCTTGTCTTTCAACCACCATGTTCTTTTTGAGGGCTGCCCCACTCCTCCTCCTCTCGTTTCGCCGCCGATGGTGTTCATAGATTGAAGCTCAAGAAGGTGGCGCCGGTTGCTAGTAATCCCGCTCTTGAGAGCGCGTATCTTGCTGAGAAGTATGGCGGAGGCGTGTCTCAAATGCCACTCATGGGTAGTGGAGGTCTCGGACGCAACGTACGAGTCAGCCGCCCCACTCACAAGGATGGAGAAGAGCTCTTCTGGACTCAAGAAGACCTCATCAGTCAGGGTGGTCACAACGTACCCCTGAGCAGTATGTACTATGTGGACGCGCGTTCTTGAAAGTGGACTCACGTCACCCCAGATTTCATGAATGCTCAATACTTTGCGGAAATTGAGCTTGGAACGCCTCCCCAATCCGTATGTCTTTTCTACCCAAGCAGAATTCCTTTTTAACGCGTCTCTCAGTTCAAAGTCATCCTTGATACCGGGTACATATTTCTCCCCTTCCCCGGCGGTCGTGACTGAAATTCTTGCCAGATCGAGCAACCTGTGGGTTCCTAGCGTGAAGTGCACTTCAATTGCCTGCTTCCTCCACACGAAATACGACTCGAGTTCGTCTTCCACGTACAAGGCCAACGGCTCCGAGTTCTCTATCCAATATGGTTCTGGGTCGATGGAAGGCTTTGTGTCTCAGGATACGTTGTCGATCGGCGACCTATCCATCAAGGGACAGGATTTTGCGGAGGCCACGAAAGAGCCAGGCCTCGCTTTTGCGTTCGGCAAGTGAGTGGTTTTAGCCACAATAGTAAGAGTCAATCACTGAACATGTTTCTATTCAGGTTCGACGGTATCTTGGGTCTTGCTTACGACACTATCTCTGTCAACCACATCACCCCACCCTTCTACAGCATGGTTAACAACAAACTTTTGGACAAACCTGTGTTCTCATTCCGGCTAGGCTCCTCAGAGGAAGATGGCGGCGAAGCTATCTTCGGAGGCGTCGACGAAACAGCATACACTGGTGAGATCGAATACGTACCTGTCCGTCGCAAGGCATACTGGGAGGTAGAGCTGGAGAAGGTTGCGCTTGGCGACGATGAGCTTGACTTGGAGAACACGGGCGCTGCCATCGATACCGGTCTGTTATGCTACTGCTTCTTATAAACAACCACTTACTAACTGTCGCTCGTAGGCACTTCCTTGATTGCACTCCCTACGGATATGGCCGAGATGCTCAACACCCAAATTGGTGCCAAGAAGTCGTGGAACGGTCAATATACTGTAGACTGTGCCAAGGTTCCATCTTCCGACCTTACCTTGACCTTCAACGGCAAGCCTTACCCGCTGAAGGCCACGGATTACATCTTGGAAGTGCAGGGTACTTGTATGTCGTCCTTCACTGGTTTGGATATCAATCTGCCCGGTGGCGGTTCGCTCTGGATCATCGGTATGTTTGATGCTCTAATTCGTTCACGCAACTTCTAATCTTCCTATTATTTTTCAGGCGACGTTTTCCTCCGTCGTTATTACACGGTTTACGACCTTGGCAACGATGCTGTTGGATTTGCGGAATCGAAGTAGGGGTTTTTTGAGCTGTCCAATTTGCCCTTTTTTTCGCATACACCTCGCATCAGCCCATTTTTTGATACCTATGTGTAATACTACCGCAATCAGTATAATGTCCTCGATATGACGTTCGTGCATGATGAGTCTTGCCAAGTTTTGCCCAAAGTTTAAGTCGCTTTGAGTACCCTTCATACCGCATAACTTGAACGTTCCATGATGACGCGCGCAGATTCTAGCCCTTTCCACAAGAGAATTCTACATAGTTATCCTATCACATCCTCTCCTACGTATTCTTATACTGCCCTCCGGGGTGCTCATCGATATCTGCACGATGACATCGAGACAATATTACGATTCATTCAATACAAACAAAGCGCTCTCATCATTTACTTGGGCGATTCGCTGGAAGGAACGGCGTCTGTCCGCTGCATTGCAGCACACCCTTGACCGCGTGAATGTCCTCGGAAGTGATACAGCTGGACATACAGGGTACGAGAAGGTGATATCGTAGTTATCGTGTATCTTTAATCTTTATGAACAGATGTGTGAATGCTCTTTCCTGGGCGAAAGATGGCGAAATCTTGATTAGTGGTGGGGATGATACCACGTACGTGAGACTACTCTACACGAGGCTACTACTGAAGTTCTCTCAGTGTACGACTGTGGCGCATCGATGCGAGTGATACGTCGCAGGAGTACCCGTTCGTATGCGACGCTGTATTCAACACTGGCCATCGTGCCAACATATTCAATGCGAAATGTTACCGAATTCCTCTCGAATGTAAGAAATTATACTGTGAGTTAGTGTCGTTTGACACAGCTAACTCGTTGCCATTAGAGCGACAGTTGCAGGTGACAGACAGGTCAGAATTCTCGACGTAGGCGCTGCCGTCGGTTCTATAGAGTCGAAATACACTGGTGAAACAGAATACAACACTCGTGAAGCCGTCGTCAGCATATTGCGATGTCATCGCAGTCGCGTGAAACGTATCGTGACTGAAGACAGCCCGACCGATTCCTGACCGTTGCCGAGGTAAGTGGCAAAGTTGGTTATAAGTACTAAGATATCTCAGGAATTGACGCATTCATTCGCGAAGGATGGGACTGTGCGCCAACATGACTTGCGTGTCCCTCACAACTGTCTTGGCGGTTCATGTCCTCCACCATTGGTCAAGCTCAATCACGAACTCTCCACTTTGGCGCTATCCCCCCTCACGCCGTATCAATTTGTTGTCGCTGGAGAGTCTCCGTATGTGAGCTACACAACTCGCTCGGTGCGATCTCAATCTTATCCCTGCGACCACTTAGGGTTATTTGTTCGATAGGCGGAAAGCGGGCCGGTATTTTGAGGAAGAATGGGGCATGCTTCCAGATGCTTCTCAAATGACCACCTGCGTTCGACGATTCGGAAGAGCTGCCCCCGGTCCCAGTGAAAGAAGAGGCCAGGAGCATATCACCGGCGCAAAGATGGCGGCAAGTAACGGCCATGAGGTCCTCTTGTGTATGCCACTTCCTCGTTAGCAGGAAACGCATGGTTTTGCTAAACTGTTCACCTTGCAGCTTACAGCTCTGATGCTGTCTACCTCTACTCGACTAAAGATGAGCCACACGATCCGTCGAGCTTATCACCCGCGCAAACGTCAATCGTACAACCGAATTCGAAGGGTTCCAGCAGAGCGGCGTCAGGTAGCCCTTCTAGGACTGCGGTAGGGAACAGCGCCGCTGTCGGATCTAATCTTGATGTGCAGATGGAAGACGTTATGGAAGAGGATATTGAACGATTTTTGGCAGAGGATGGTCCTGTAGCTGAGGCTCTTACTGGAGCAACCTCGCTGATGGGCCCACTTGAAGATGCATCCCAAGACGATGATGACCAAGATAGTGATGAAGACCAAGAAACAGGTGGCGAAAACGAGTTCTTCACTCGAGTACCTATCGTACTGCCCCGGAAAAGATTCGCAGGGGCGTGTAATTCGGAAACGGTGAAAGATGGTATGTGTTGCGGCCTAGCATTCTACGTCAGAGACTGAAGGAAAGATTCCCCAGTCAACTTCCTCGGCCCTCGGGATGAGTTCGTTGTCTCGGGTTCAGATGATGGCAACTTCTTTATGTGGAGAAAATCCACTGGTCAATTACACGATATTTTGACGGACGGTTGTCAACGTCATTGAAGGGCATCCCATCTTCCTTTGGTCGCAGTCAGTGGCATTGACACGACGGTCAAGGCAAGCAGAGGTTTGTTTTGTAAATCAGGAGTAACTCGCTCACATTCTTTATTCTTTATCAAGTTGTTTGCGCCAGCACGCGGACCGAGTAAGTTCTCCAGGATACAGAAGGCTGAGTCCATCATGAGTCGGAATGCTGAAGCGGTGTCTGCACGGAGTGAGCTTTCCAATCTGTTTCTCTATTATCGGCTCGCTCGTCAAGCAGCTGGTGGTAGTGAAGACGGGGCGGCGCCGCAATGTACTTTCCAGTAACGATCCCAGTTGGTAGTGGCCATGTTGTATTAGTGTATTTTAGCGAGAGTTTGTTAGGACACGTCTGTTATACTACAATGTATCGTAGAATCACATTATTTTTTTCTTCTCGCCGTTTTGCATGGTGAACCGCAGTGGCACTTTTAGTGCTGATGCAATACTTGAAATGCAATGTTTGGCCACCTATCTCATGAACACCACATCGGTCTCACCCCATGTATCTTTCGATTCGATATCAGACATCTGGACCCTACATGATGCAGAGTTGTGCATGGAGTTTTAGACAATAAGATTTTGGGAGGCTATCATGGCATCAGGGACACCAGGAGAGGGCTCAAGCTCTTGCAATTACTGCCACGAGCATCGTAGTCTGCTCTTCCGTTCCACTGGCTGTCCGTTGGTGCTGGCATCTCTGTCCGTCTGCTTCTTAAAAAAATTTATCGTTCCTTCTCTTCTAGCTGCGGGCCTGAAGTCATGTAAGTGTGCAAATTGCTCCTTGTCTGTCTTCAACTGCAGAACTTCCAGCTGATACCCTCTCGATCTAATCCTTGTTTCACCGCTGTTCCCAAGACCATCCGAAGGGTTTACAACTGTGTATGAGTGACTTCGGAAGCTTCTCTATTAACTAGCTGCAAAGGGTTACCAACCAAGGAAACCTTTGACCGTCCTCTTTTTCGCCTGTAACGCAAGCGTCCAAGTGTGGTCGTCCAACTTCACGTCTCCCATCATCTCACAAACTGTCACCGGTTCAGCCTCACGCATGCATTCGTTCAAGGACGGTCAAGAAAACACAGTGGTGGAGCTGTGGATATGACGAAGCTTCATCGTTATTGGTCTCACGGGGCGTTGTCGACGAGTCTCACACTGAATCATACTCTCAACACTATTCTCATCGCTCCGAAAGCTATAGGACCTCGCCGTCCTCTAGAAACGGGTTCGACATGAGACGAGAAGGTCGTCTCTCGTGGTCTCGCGATGTCGATGATTGGCGGTTGGCAGACACACATGACCGTTACAATCGCTCGGGCAAGGACGATTTCCGTCGCGGTGGTAGGGAGGATTATGACACTCATGACTCCCGGAAGGGAGAAAGTTGGTCTAATCGGAATGATAGCGATGTTCGCTATGACGGGTGGCCGGAGGGACGCGATCAAGGCTACCGGTCCTCTTCTTACCAGGACTCTTCTTCATGGACACCCTCCAAACGGTATGAAAGCAGAGGCAGCGAGCTTACTTCATGGCCGTCTGAAGAGAGTCGTAGTGGGCAACACGACCGAGGTCGTTCTCGGTTTGGACCCTCAGATGGGTGGGGGATAGACGATCATAGGGATAATAATACCCAAGAATGGCGGCGAGACAATGGCTGGCAGTCAAAACGGGTCGACAATCTCATCTTCTGGCGGAAGAGCCCTCTCGACCATGGGTTAATGATCCGCCGGAGAAGTCTCAGCGGGAGGACCGTTCATGGAGCCCTCGGCTTCGTGGCAGCCTAATCGTCGGAATGGTGGCCAAGGACAACGCAACCAAAACTCCACTCGAACTAAAGGTATGAAGGCGAAGAAAAACCACAGTAATAAGCGGGCGCGTGATTGGCGTAATGATGACGGTCAGCTTAACAAGTATGTTTTAAGGACCACTCGACTCGAGAAATCTTCTAATACTTTCTATCTGGTAGCTGGACCCGAAGAGACAATACCAGCCACAACAACGTACCTAACAAAACACTCGGATTACGGAAAGCGCAAACAGGCCCGGTCACCATCTCGAGTTCGGTCTCGTTCTCCTGCTGAGTCCTACTATTCACGACGATCCTCAAGAGGCCGGTCTCCCTCGTATGATACACCTAAACGCCGCCGTCGAGATGACAGTCGCGCAGGCAGCGGCCGTAGCCGAAGTCCAATACCCAAGCGTCATGTTAGGAAGGCTCATGTTGATAGGCGGTACTCGAGGTCTCCAACATCTTCACCTCCGAGCCCTCGAAGCACGAGCAGTAGAGGGCGAGTGAGAGGACGAAGTATATCCTCCAGATCGACCACGAGTCGGAGTAGGACTCGTAGTCCAAGTCTGAGCCCCAGGGAACGTTCACGAACGGTACATCGTTTGCCGGTGGCATCCTCCCTCAAAGATCTCAGTATTTCTATGCCCAAAACCCCCCTATTCCGTGGAACAACTCTACCCCCTCCTCGCAATCGCGATCTCCCTTCGAAGGTTGACTTTAGTACGAATAATGTGGAGTCAGCGAAATATGCATCATAAGTTCTCAATACTTAATCCACCATGTGTAGCGTACTCGTCCAACTGCCAAAAACGACGCACCTTCAAGCTCATATATATCAATGCCCCCACCATCTAATATTCGTCCACCTGATTCTGTTTCCCGCGAAACTGCTTCCATGCGGACGGCAGCCAGTTCGCCTCCAACGGACTCTCGCCCAAAGTCCGGTGCAATGTCGACTCGCCTCTCCTCTTCGAAAAACGCTGGATTCAAGCCTATAGGTCAGGCGAGCTCTGCCGTAAAGAGGTTCTTCCCGGGTGATGATGACGAGGAGAGCGAGCCCGAGCGGGAACGTCGGTTATCGCCTCCACCTCAGACATCTCGTTTTGTACCATTTGATCGCTACTCGAACTCGACTTCCACTTCCCCCGACGTTCGTCCTCGCAGGCAGAATGGGAACATCACCCCAGAGCTCCGGCCGCATATTGGCAATCGTGCTAATGATAAAAACTCGGTTTTCCCAGGAGCGAAAGGAATCAAGAGAATCGCCTGATGTTATTCATGCTCGTGATGTACGGCTGTCTACTCATGAAGATTCGAGGGCGCCTGGCCAGTCTGTTGATCAGAGACGAATGGATGTGCAGTCACAGGAGCACGAGGACCGGAGCTTGACGCCAACCCAGACTCCAACTCAGACACGACCTCCATCGCCCCTCAGAAGTTCCAAGGAAGAACTATACACTATAGTCAGTCAGGTCGGCGAGGGCACCTTTGGAAAGGTATACAAAGCGCGCAATACTAGCAATGGGCGATTCGTCGCGCTCAAGAGGATCCGGATGGAAGCAGAGCGAGATGGATTTCCTGTCACGGCCATGCGTGAAATCAAAACTCTTGCAGTCTCTGCGACATGAAAACGTTGTGCGTTTGTATGAGATGTTGGTTTCGAACGGTGAGTTCCGTTGTTGCGATGCTATCTGAATTCTGTCCTGATGCAATTTTCCAGGCTCCGTGTACATGGTCTTTGAGTATATGGACCACGATCTGACCGGCGTGCTCTCACAAACCCAGTTCAACTTCACCGATGCCCACTTAAAGTCATTCTGCCGTCAAATGCTTGCTGGGTTGGCCTACCTGCATCACAAGGGAGTGATACACCGCGACATCAAAGGCTCAAACATCCTCATCAACAACCGCGGGGAGTTGAAGCTTGCAGACTTCGGTTTGGCGCGGTTTTACCAGAAGCGGCGGCGCAGCGACTACACCAATCGTGTTATCACTCTCTGGTACAGACCACCCGAACTATTATTTGGAACCACTGTTTATGGTCCCGAAGTTGACATGTGGAGCGCAGGGTGAGTCACCTCTGTGATGACTTGCTTTGATTGCTTAGTTTTTCTGCCTTAGATGTATCATGTTGGAGCTCTTCACAAAGAAGCCTGTGTTTCAGGGTAATGATGAGATCCACCAACTCGATGTCATCTACAAGATTCTTGGTACTCCGACTGTAGAGCGATGGCCTGCCGTTACGAGTCTTCCCTGGTACGAACTGGTGAAACCTAAGGACGTAATACCCAATCATTTCCGAGAGCTGTTCGACAAGTAAGGGCCTTTTTGTGTACTTTTCTGATGTACTGAAACGTTCCTCGTATCAGATGGCTTTCTCCTGCTGGTCTTGACCTAGCAGAGCGTCTTCTTGCTTATGATCCAGCGCAGCGTGTTACGGCTGCACAGGCGCTAGAAGCGCCTTACTTCCACCAGGAACAACCTTTACCTGCGGCGCCTGTTGGGTATGCCTCTTTTTTGCTGGTGGTGTACTTTGCAGTAGACTAATTTAGCCCTCAGGTTGTCCTCTTTGCAAGGGGAATGGCATGAACTGGAGACCAAGCGAGAGCGGGCGAAGAAACGGAGGAAAGTCGAGGGTGGTGCACAATGATTTGCTTTTCGTATTGTTATCTCCTTAGCACGCAATGTAATGCTCTCCACAACACTCGCGGACTTTTTTCAATGAATCTTAGCAGGAACAGTGATGTACAGATATGATGATACATGTTTCATGCTCATGTCGACTCGAACTTCACGAGACCTTTCTCCGTGAGGTGCTGCACGATAGACTCTACCTAGAAGTGCAAGGTTGGATTCAACGCTAAGTCTCACAGCACGTCAAAGAACGGGGCTTACATTCGCGGCGGTTATACGGATCTGCATGTCCCATCGCTTTGTGAATGGCGCCCCCGTGTCCTCTTCGACCTGGTCAACATCACCCAGGCCGCCGGCCTTACCTTGGGCATCATCCTCCCGGAAACCTCAAATGTAATGAGTTTTTCTACTTGGTCTATCGAGCCCTTCAAGCGGCCTTGCTGGATCATCTTCCGCGCCATCGTTTCTGCTGCACCAGGGGTCAGGTCCAAGAGCGCACCGAGGCCACGGAACGTGATGTTGTTGTAAATCTTGGAGCTCGCGAGGAGATTGTGCTCCATGACCGCGCGGTCGAGCACAGTGGAGGGGCCCGTGCGCTTGCTCGCGTTGGGATCTTGCGCATCGTCCTCGTCCGCAATTACCGCAGCAAGACGGTCGTTCGCGGACATGGAGATCTCTGCGAGTTGGTGTGGCTTGAGGGTGCCCTCGAATTCATGAATCTCCGCGGGACGGAGTATGCGGTCGTGGAACATTTTCTGAAGGATGTTGAAGGAGGGGAGTTCGGAGGTGCGCTCGTCGCGGCACAGGGACGCGAGAATGCGTGATCGGTTGGGGCCGGCAGGCGCGAGGACGGCACATGTGACGGCTGCAGACCTGGTTGCAGTCGGCGGAGAGCGAGCGAAAGGCATTGAACGTACTCACAACATGTGCTTCCGTTCTTCTTCATCGATTTCAGCTATCCAGCTGAGCTCGTGATATCTACTGGCGGCTTCTAAGAATTTGCGACCGTAGTCATTTATGCGAGCTTGACAGAGTTTGAATTGAAGGAGTGTTTCTCTGTCTGTTGTTGAATGGGTTAAGGAGGCAGCTCGTCCATAGTATGTTTCGGCTTGGCCAGAGTCCTCATCTTCGAGCAGGAGGCGAACGATTCGGACATATATGCGCAGTTTGTCTTCGTCTGATACCAACCTGATCTCCACAAGTTCAATGATGCTTCGATCATGGGTAGTCAGAACAATACTCACCGCTGACCTGAGTCGAGCGATATGCCCATGAGGACTCGTGCAGCCTCACTCCATCCCTCCTCCGCCTCGAGCAGATCTGCCAATTGGAATCTCAAGGAATTTACCTGTGGAGATGGCTGAAGCCAAGCCGGATGACTACTTTCGAAAACATACCTGCTCCTCATAGCTCACAATACGGGGCTGTACTGTGGCGAGTGTATCTTCCACTATGCGCTTTCTAAGCTCAGCGTCCTTGATTACACCGTCTGCGAGGGCCTTGACTAGCTCAGAGAGAACATGTCTGCCGACTACGATGTTGACGTCTTGGTTGACGACATTGTCGATGAGGATGTGAATGCTGTGTTGATACCCGGTTGATTTGGATGGGATAGTATCTCGGAGAGCAGTGACTGGTACGCAGAGGCCTTGTCTTTCTGGCTGAGGGAAGCCAACTGAGTCAACTTGGCTTCCATAGATCTGGTGGAGAATTATAACGATCAATCAAGTCGCGACGGACGGTGGCGTGAAGGACGACGCGTCGAGCACGTGGGTTCACTATTGGTGCCCAAAATGGAAATGGGATGAGCTTATCGGGATAAGCAGCAAACAAGAACGGGGCGCTAACTTGGTAGCTACGCGCACATACACAGCTACGCGCACTTGCGCGCACTTTCGTCTTTCGCACCATCCGCTCTCCCCACTGGCCCTCTTTACCGGCGTGCTCTCTGAGAAAGCAGGCTCTCAGAATTTCAGCACAGATAGGCGATACATCTGCCGCCGTCGCCGTGGGGATTCGCAACTCGTAACGTATGTATGTCAGATCTTGCTGATCCAATCACTGTCCCAGCCCTGTCTTACCCATCCTCTCAGCTTATTTCTCAGCCTGGCAGAGCTGTCCCCGACCGTTTTCTTTCTCTCCACGTACCCTAGTCCCAAGCATACCGCGCCTGCCGCTACTCGTGGCTCCACTTAATCCTTGCTGCTAGCCAGCCGACGCATTTTATTCGCTTCGTCGCGTCGCATATCGACAACTCCCTATCCGCCAGCTGGCCTAATGTCCCATCTCACAGCCAACAATGTCCATAAATCATATCTCTTCGAGCTTCCTCGCTCTTTTCAACCTATGACTCCTCCGGAAACAGACTACGAGACACCTACGCAGCCTTTCAGGCAGCCTCTTCGGGTGCAGACTGCAACCCCGGCTGAACTGGAGCCTATCTCAGCACAAGTCCCTGCTTCGTCCTTGAATGAAACTCCTCTTCCGTACCATCGAAGAAAGCCATCTCTCACCTATATCAACTCTGGAATTCGAGAGTCGCGCGAGAGAGTTGTTCATCGCGGTATTAAATGGCTGGTGGTCGTCATTCCACCCGTCTCCTTTGCGAGGGAACACGGCCACCTTGGCCACACGCTATCGTCTGGTTCTCCCAGCCGTCTGGCAAGTGGCATTCTGATGCCACTGTTTCCGACGGTAAGTGCTGTCTCGTTGGCACTTATCAATCAGATTGACGTGCGCAGTAGATGAATGGCCAGCTTGTTGCGATAGCCCGCGAGTTCAGCCTCCCTAGCATTGCGGGAATATGCCTTTACTTGCACACTACACATAACGGAATCGCGCTATGTCCGCGGGTGTCCGACGACTCGTGGCCATTACTATGGAGCCATTTGTTCGACGCACGTTCTCCAACGGTTCCTTCACAGCAGATGCCCATAAGTGGTCAAGTAGAATTTGACATCGACTTTGTGAAGGCGCGCTGGTATGATGCATGGCTTGCGTCCGCTCGGCGGGAATACATGGATGTTCCTCAATCCGTCACTCCATCCCGAGTGCCGTCGGTCTCTCACGGCCGTGATGACAGTAGAACGACAATTGCCGATGAACAAGCAGATGAACAGGCTGATAGCCTCTCCTTCGTTCAGCAGTCTAGGGCTGCCTTGGCCCCTTCGCGGAACATCAAGAAACTTTCTCTTCTAGACCGATTTGACTCTGTTTCCGCCAGGTCAGGATCAAAGCTCGTGCCTCGCAACTTGTCTCCTCCCAGTCCCAATTCAACGCAGAATCCGACATCGCAGGCGCTCTCGCCCATCGTACAGGAATCGGAGCCCGGGACTGTCGTTAGAGGGGTCGATAGCCTTGTCAACTCATGGCGCGCCAGCGCGGCGATCTCACGCAGTCCCTTAGCTGCCACTGGTCAAACAAGTCTTGACCCTGCGAACATGCCAAACATGCTTGGGGACCTTCCCACCGCGAGCACGTCTGACACGCACTCCGAGTTTAACCTTGACGACTACACCTGGTCGGTGTCTTCGGTCGGGCCCCTTGAATATGATGATGTGGAGTCAATCGCGTCGTGGGACCGCGTGCCCTCTGTTCACATGGACAGACGGCTTGAAGGATCGGTCTGTCTCACGCCTTCCGTGTGCACCTCCTTCGGGCCTCCCGATGACGACGACGAGATGTATTCTCCCGTTTCATACTCACGCCTACCTTCTCCTGACATCGCCCGACGCGTTATGGAAGATGTCCCTGCTACACCATCTACTGCGACGAGTTGGGGCCCACCCTCCTACCCTCCGTCTGCAGATGGTTCCGAATACGGTGCGCTGTCTGTTGACCTCGGAAGACGGTTGATGTCAAGCCGACCTGTCACCCCGGCAACTGCGACCTCTTGGGGTCCGGCATCGTGTCCTCCTGCACACAGCGAGCACTCGTTCCGAGTTGCTTCCCCGGATCTGGGTGAGCGCAAGATGTCGAGTGTTCCCGGATCGCCGATCCTACGGTCACGTCCGTGGAAGCACGTTTGGCCTTACACAGAACAACACGATGCCGCGCTGCCTTCCCAGGAAGGAGCAGCACGTCCATATGAGTTTGTCTTCCCATACTATGATGCTTCGAAGGCATTGTCCTGGCCGCATGTCAACGATGCCACGTCCCCGAAAACGGAACCTTCGGGAACGCAGCAGGAACCGGCACGTCCGTATGGTTTGGTCTATCCATACTACGACGCGGCGACAGCTTCGACTTGGCGGCATGTTTGGCCGTACGTTAAAGATGTATCATCCTCACAGCCGGAATCCTCGCACCCGGGGACCTCTGAGATGCAGGAAGATGCAGTCGGGCCATACCCGTTCGTGTATCCGTACTACAATGCAGCGCAAGAGTCGACCTGGTCGCACGTCACGCCCTATTCTACTGGCGCACCACCGGAACCAGTACAGGGGTCGGCACATCCTTATGAGTTTGTATTTCCGTACTACAACGCGGCTGCCCATAGTGCAATTGCTCCCGAGGATGTTCTGACTGCGGGGCCTTGGAAACAAGTGTGGCCTTACGCGCCGTCCTCGCGCCGGTCATCATTTTCCGATAGTATCTTGACAGCCGACTTGTCCTCAAGGTACCCTATTTTAACTTGTATCCGGCAGTGTATCCTTCCTTCGATCTTTACCCCTGCGCTGTTGTTGCAGCGGGTGATGCATCCGAGAATATCCACGTCTCCGCCGGCGGCGCATACCCCTCTTTTGACCTCTGTAAGTTGGTTGTTCCGCCGTTGACTTTCATGTGTATCTGACTTGAACTTCGACTATGACAACAGATCCGGCTGTGTACCCCTCGTTCGACCTCTACCCCGCAGTCGTGAACGTGGCTGAACCTACGGGAACAGCGAATGTGTCTGTTGGGCTTGAAGCGACTTATCCCGTGTTTGATATATGTAAGACCCCTTCGATATTGCTTTGCCTTTTGGTCAAACCTGATGTGCAACGCGACAGATCCAGCAGTGTATCCCGACTTCAGGATATATGCAAATATGACACCAGCTCATGAGGATAGTGCGCCCGCCGCTGCTGATGCGGGTTCCGCGATGACTATCCAAGCAGTATCCAATTATCCGGTTTTCGAGCTGTGTATGTGATGTCGCCGTGGATACCCTGTGCATTGGAATTTATGCTTGCTTTCAGACCCTGCCGTGGAAGCGCAGAAGTTGGATCGGATCATGTCTTTGACAACTATGACTACATCCCAAGAACCTGCTTCAATTGTCATCCCAGCTCTGTCACAAACTTCGTACCCAACGTTTGACCTCTGTATGTTTTAAATTTATTTTCACTTTGTCTACTGTTATGTCTCATGGTCATATGAAGACCCCCCGGCCTATCCATCCGATACCACGGACGCACCCCCAATAGTGGAACCATTTTCTCTATCAAGCCAATATCCTGCACTCGAGATCTGTGCGGACGCATTTTATGAACTCCCTTCAAATGTCTCATTCATGTGATGTCTTGCAGATCCTGCTGTGTACCCACACAATCTGAGAACGGTATACCCGCAGTGGTTGCGAGCGATGAGCCTGGATCGTTACGGACGGTACCAACAGGGATTGCTACCGGCGTGCGGGTGCAATATCCATTCTTCGACATCTGTGCGTACCTCTATGCTTCCCTGCTTCGGCTGAATACGTGCTCATTAATATTTCAACAGATCCTACCCTCAGCCGAACAGAAACTGCCGAACGTTTTGGCGTCGCCTTGCCGAAACAGTACCCTAGCTTCGATATTTGTATGTTGAGCTTGACAGACATAGTTTTGTGTCCTAGCCTCTCACAGTAAACATGGAATAGATCCCGCTATGTATCCACATAACCTTGAAGATATCTATCCCCCGATCTCAATTCGTCAGGACAACCAGGGCGATATTTTCAATGGGGAGAGCGCTGTCAAGCTCGCTCCAAGGTATCCTGTATTCGAGCTATGTGTGTCGCACCCTCTTCACCGTCTATTGCTCTCTCTCATGGTTGCTTCCTAGATGATCCGGTGTATCCCCGCAGCTTAGACCATATATATCCCTCAACGATTATAGAGCCAGTTGAAGACGGGCTAAAGGTACTGTCGTCAGGTAGCACGTTGCGTGTCAAGCTGTCCACGACATATCCTGCTTTCGAACTTTGTGCGTAATTCTTATATGCTTCTTTTCAATGCATTCATCATAAAATGCATAGATCCTCCGG
This sequence comes from Grifola frondosa, assembly GCA_001683735.1. Taxonomy (NCBI): domain Eukaryota; kingdom Fungi; phylum Basidiomycota; class Agaricomycetes; order Polyporales; family Grifolaceae; genus Grifola; species Grifola frondosa. The sequence goes on from LUGG01000014.1 coordinate 1,251,232, forward strand.
TGTATCCGTACAATCTGACGAGCTTGTATCCGGCAATATCCGTTGTCGAGGCTGAGAGCATGTACATAAAGGATTCTATTCCGTCGGGCGGATCCTCCGTGTCAGCTAGGTCTTCTATGAGGTCGCATGTCGCTGCGGTTCGGTCGCGGTCGCGCTCACCCTCGACGAAACGGGCGATTCCGCCGGTACCCCCATTGCCACAATATGCCCGGAACATGCGGCCTTCCTCATCTCTATCTCGACAGTCATTACCGGCTGACCGTGTTGCGATGAGCTATGTCGTACCCTCGTTGACGCCCTATCCAGTTATTTGTCCTTGTAGGTCCTTTCGCCAACTATTGGCATATCTCCTGCTCATACTAGAGTACAGATCCGCCCGTATATCCGTTCTTCGCGTTGTATCCTGAGATCGCGACAGAACCAATACGAGATGTGCATCCCGGGGTTCCAGTTGCGCTGGGAGCACAATACCCGGCTTTCGACCTCTGTAAGGACACTTAAATGCTCTGTGTGCCGTATATATCTGATCGAAACGTAGATCCAGCTGTTTACCCCGCATTCGAGATATATCCACCGGTATCGAGCGAGGTGGTGGCCCCACAGGAATTGACTGCACCAGTTGTCGCCACCCCAGATACTGTATCTCCTAAAACTCCTCATCGACGACCGACATTCAGTCACCGAGATCTTCATGATCAAGTCTTCAATGCGGAACGTGAACCACTGAAGGACCGGCTCATCTCCTCAGATTGCAGGTCGGCGACCAACACTCAGTCACCAGGATCTACACCAACAAGTCCCTGCAGCAGAACATGAAGCATTGAAAAATGTTTCTGCAATCCCGGCACCCAAACTACAACCTCCTGTCCCAGAGCCTCGTCTCCCTCCTACCGGTTCAAGCCCTTTAACCCCTCTTCCAGCTCGGCCAACGATCCCTTCTTCCCGGAGGCGCTCTGGGACTGTGAGTTCAAGAGCCAATGACCTTCCCCCTCCGCCTGCGGATGTTTCGAGAAGGCAGTTATCTAATATGCCTAATAGAGGGCCATCCTCTCCTGACTCCTCAGCAACTACGACTCCCGGCCTCAGAAGGGTGTCATCTGCCCGAGTCCCTGGGCTGCCCGCACATCCTAGTGTAAATCGGAGATTGTCATCCATACCCTCTCGATCCATTTCCTCGACATTGCCTGCCCTTCGTGAACCCAGATCTGCAGGGGAAGCCATTGACCGTCGACCGTCGACCCTATCTCCGTTAACAGAGGACGACACGGAGCGGGCAGTTCCTTCTCCTTCAAAACACCTGCTATCTCCAGATGGGGCAGACAGTGGGAGAAGCACGATGATGTCGTCGCCCAAGGCTTCGCCTCCGGGCGTCTCAGAGTCTCAACAATCTGCGACTCTTCCTCCCGCTCGTCCTTCTCCGCGTTTAACTCGGAGTAGTGTGATGGAAAGAGCTAGAGCATATGATGTATCACCTGGTACGTAGCTCCCATACATTCACAAGGTTATAATTGACTTTTCTTTTCCGGCACCATAGTGGATGATACGCCCGTGAAGCTCATGTCTGCCTTGTCGCAGTTCCCTGCGCCTCCTGTCCCTCCGCCATCTGGTCGACCAATGGTCTCGAAGCTTGACCGAACAAAATATCCGTTCGCATGACATGATCCTTGATGGCTAACGTTCTCAGTCGATCATACATTTATCTCTACTTATCTATTTCGTGTCGGATATGTGGAAGACGTAATCGAAAACAATTGATCTACTCGTTTCTCTGCTGTTATATCTTGTGATCTTCAACGAATCTCTGGATTTGTTCACGTACCTTCAACAAACCACTAGTTCCTCGTCAAAACGTCGCTAGATGACATCGCTCAAAGTGTGAACCTTGCCATGCTTTAAACCGCCAGATACTGATGATTCAATGATAGTCCTGGTATGAATAGCTGTACGGTTTCTATTTGCTACCGTCATGCGATCGTCGTAGAACTGTTTCTTGATCTACATGAGAAAGTATACCAGTGGTAAGAGAAATATCGATCATTGAAGCAACATGGAGCCACTGTGTCACCTTTACTTTATGGGCAATTTCTTCTGCTTTGGCCTTTTCAAGCGCATCCCTTTCCTGCTCTTCTTTGGGCCTCTCGCGGTCAAGGGCCTCCTTGATCATGGAAGCACCAACGCTCAAATTCGCCATGTATTTGGGTTTGAACACGTAGTACGTCTGATAGTCTTCAGCCTATGTTGTTGTGGCTTTCAGGTTAGCATGCACAAATGGCATCATCGAACGTAGTTTACTTTCTCTTCAAACCCGAGCTATATAGAGACCGTCAACATTATTCCATACGATAAATAATTATGAACGACCGACCTCAATGCAACATTGTAAAACACCAGGGGTTTCCATGATGAAGCGCTTGACCTTCAAGTTCGTCGTCTTGAAACGGTGATATTTTTTGTCGTTCTTGTTCTCTAGGATATTCTTTGTCAAATCAAGCAAAACCTGCAAGGGATTAGCAAAATCTGTTTGACGAGAGCAGCACTCGATTACTACCTCAAGAGACTTTATAGCATTGGATCTGGAGTTTGGACGGAGGACCCCCACGTCGATTAGTCGTCTGAACTTCTCCCGCCGCTGGTGGTCCTCGTCGAATTTCTTGTAAAGAGGAGAGGTGAAACGCAGCTCCTGTAAGCGCTTCAAGGCTGCTGCTGCTATGATTTCACGATCTTGGGACATTGTGAACTGCTGAGAACAGTGGTAGCGATGCGACTTGGATCTTTAGTAGCGATGGATAAGGTTCCGCAGAATTTTGCGTGTATACCTCGTGGACTTCTATTAAATGATTGTATGCTTCGAAGCATGCTCGGGATGACGGTCTCATCACCCAAAAGGCAAACAGGTATTAGCAATCGCGGCAACTTATATTTCAGAAAGAGTACCACGCGTTCTCTCAGGATCCACGCAGCTCATGCGTAATCGAAGAGGCCTGCGGCACAATGTGGACGCCTAATGGACAGGCAACCCAATGCATGGTTGACAGTAAATGCTACAAAATCATCAGACACAGTCCGAGCTCCGGCCAGATCTCAAAATACTCCACATATAATAACGATCACTCATCCTGAAAATCCTCAGCTGCTTCAGCATCGTCCCGTAATGTGTGACCAGATCCCGGCATTGGCGACACAGTATAACGGGGACTGGCTGGTGCAGGAGGGGAAGCGCTGGTCCTAGCTGCTGCGGCAGCTCGGACTTGCCGCTCTCTCTGATCTATCATCGCCCTTGACTTCCTGTCATCGTAGAACGCTTGCTTAACCTATATCCGGGACAGCATGTCAATGAATCATCACACACTTCGTTATCCTTGTAATTAAGATTTCAGCCGTACCTTGGCCACAGCAGCTGCGTGGGCTGCCTTTTCAGCTAGTTTCGCCTGAAGTTGCTGTTCATCCTTGGGAAGCTCACGCTCCAAAGCTTCCTTTATTATGGCAGCACCGATGCGTAAATCAGACATATGGCGCTTATGGAACACATAGAAAGGCTGGAAATCCACGACCTGACAAAGAATTGAATCTGAGCAGTGTACAGGCGACATGATGAGAGTGATGGTACTTCGGGGTGAAAACCTAGCTATGGGAACTGTTAGTGTCATAGTGGTGCATTGTGGAAGTGATGTCACTAACCGCAACGGCATACTCTAATGTCCCTCTCGGATCTACCAAACGCCGCTTTATGTTGGCATTCGTTGGCTTGAACTTCTGATATTTTGTGTCATCGGGATGTTCGAGAATATTGTCTGCGAGTTTCAACAGTGTCTACAGCTAGAATGGGTCACTGAAGACTCGATCAAAGGGCAGAGCTGCACTACTTGGAGCGATTCTAGGGCGACATTTCTGGGATTGGGCCGCAGGATCCCAGGATCTATCATTCTCCGGAACTCTTGACGCTTCTCGTGGTTTGCGTCAAAATCCGCATGATGAGGCACGGGCGATTCCAATTGTTCTTGACGAATTCTGCGTTCAACCGCTGCTGCTACCGCGCTATGGTCTGGAGAGGGGCCAGAAATAGGTTCCTCGGCATCCATTGAGTGACGTTTCGATGGCACTTCTCCTGGTATAACGACAAGATGGATGTTGTTAAGGCTTAAAGCCTAAAGACCAAGGGTTGGTATGTAGTCGCATTAATTCATAGCTTCGCTTCACGCGTCAAAGTCTCGTGACTGGCGTTTTGTACAACGAGAGTACCATGGGGTAAGACCAGGTAAATGGGGATCAATAAAGAGTATAATTCTATTCCAATGACAATATGAATGCTGGCGTGCACAATTACAATTATACAGGAGTAGTATTCTACTACTAAAGAGGATGGTACAGAACGATCCAGGAAGGTGCCGTACTACATGCGATCTTGGTGCTACAAACGTGGAAATCTCGTAATCCGTCATCAATAGTCATCAGATTCGTTGCCTTCTCCGGTTTGAGGAAACCTCCTCTCGAGATCGGACCGTACCTCAAGAGCAGATGGGAACCGACTATGTCTCCTGGAAATGATAGACAGATCATCATCATCTGATGAGCTGTCGCCCGACCACGATTGTTCCAAAGTATCATGATGTGGCTCCGATGGGCCCTGTCTGCCTCTGCGTAGGGCCGACAAAGAAGAGAACGGCGAGGTAAGAGAGGTAGTTCGAAGTCTCTTGAAGAAGCCCGCGGAATGGGTAGGGCTTGGGGTGCCTGGTGGACGCGAGATGGGCGATCGGAGCCAGTCTCCGATGCTGGTGGCGGTGGGTCAGGGGTGGCGCCACCGTAATCGCCATCAACGTTCAGACCATCCCCTGGGTGCAGCGAATTCGCGGCCCGTCTGCGACGCACAGCCAACGTGCGAAGGGGCTCAAGGTTAGGACCATCATTAGATGCAGATGTCTGCGCAGTTGGCGAAGTCTTTCGATTGGGAATTTGTGATCCATTGATGTAGGCTGTCTCGGCATCCGTGTCCGCCGGCATAGGCCCTTCAGAGACTGTGGCAGAGACGGGTGGTGCAATGTCAAAGGGCAACTTGGTTCCGGCAAGTGGCGCAGGAAGACGCTCCTGAGGAGCTGCCTCGGCCTTGTGGCTCGCTCGCTCCTGCGCTCGGGGTTGATGTGTTCTTCGTACAGCCTGACACCAAGGAATACTTGCTTCTCGAGTCGATAGCGGTTTTCAATCATATGTAACTGGCGCATTTCTATAAGTTCTATACGAGACCAAGCATAACATCGAATGTACCTTTGGCCAAGTCACGAGCTGTCCGATACGCATCATCCTGTCCAATTCTATAGGATCAGGATCACTGAGGATATGTATCCAATCCTGATGTGCAGATATTAGAGGTCGTACACCTAATAATAAATCGTTAAGTCACCATAAAACGCGTCCTGGGCCAGATCCTGTGAAATGTGGTGAAGTTGTTGATGTGTCACCTCTAATCAGCAAAGGAATCTTACGTTACTGATCCTTCAAAGCGTTGGAGGAAAACACTAGACCAATCTTGACCTAATAGTTGGGGAAGTAAATCAAGGTCTCGAATTAACTGTAATCGCAACATCGAACTTAGCAAGACAAGCACACTCCAGCGAGTGTAACCAACATACCTTGAAATTCTTTGTGAGCTCCAGTTTCAGCCACTGTTCTGCGGCAGACAAAAGGAAGTTTCCTCTCCATCCTACTGACTGTAAGTTGCACATCAAACATAGGCACATTAGATATCGCACCTTTGCCTTTCCGATGTGCAACAGGCTTCCCCGCTGACCCTCGAGGGGCGAAGAAGAACAAATGAACGTGGGGGTTGACTTGTGAAACGATGGGATGCGTAACTGGCGGAATGGTCAGACCAGTGAAAAAAGTGAATCAAAGAACTTCACCGTTGAAGTATAGATTGAGAGATTGTACTGGGATATCGACCCTATTGGTATCACAATTTTTGAAAGAAAATCAACGGTAAAAAATCAGGACAATACCTGAGAGATCCGTCTCTGAACTTGCTGCCCCAATTCCACGGCACAATACTTCCGTTCTTGAGCTTCTGCATCAGAACAACTGGATTCAAAATCCCAGGCACAGCCGCAGATGCAAGCAATGCGCTCCAAATTAGGGTATCAGGCGCCGTAATATAATTCAGAAGTTTAGTCGGGCTATATAAACGATGAAGTCATCAACTTCTACGGGCGAATGCTTGGGACTCACGAATGACGTTCCGCAGGAATTACAGAGACGTTCAAGATGCGTCCAGTCCTCACGTATGCCTCACGGAAAGTCATTGAACCACGTGTAAAAAAACATGCCTGCCAAAGTAATACGATGGTTAATTGGCGACCTCAGCCAAAAATGTACACGTACCTTCCGCGCCCACGTGACACTATCGAATCTTGCACCAGTGGTCCAGAACCGATGGAACCAGAGGCGAAACGGCTCTTCGCACGCAGTGATGCGGTTGGCAAGCCCAGGAACAAGTAATTGTTTGAGCTCTGCGTCCGTACGCGTACATACAAGGGCAGCAACAAGACCACCAGCCGAAGTTCCTGAGACAACACGAGGAAGAAGTTCCGCATCTAGAAATGCTTTGACGACACCAAAATGGTCTATATAGAGATATCAGTGGGCTGTACCTATCTTCATGGGAATGCTCACAATAGCCGAATGATGCACCACCTGACAAACAGAGTGCAGAAGTCCCAAGGTTGGTATTTGCGCTCTTGAAAAACCGCTTCTTCTCATCATTTGAAATATCCGGAGTTTCGCGAATGAATTCAAGAGCCTTCTCTTCCTCGGTGACATAAGCTGTACTCCTCCTTAGTATAAGAGACCGCCACAATGTAGGTGAAAGTACCTTCAATAAGTTCCTTGGTACCATAGAAGGTCTGGAATGTGACAGCGTTTACCAATGGACGAATATAAAGCTGTAGATAGGCCTCACCTCGCTGTAAAGTCTGGATATATTGTAAGATCCTTACGCTATACATCCAGATCGATTGACACGAACCTTGCAGATTCGACCCCCGCAAAGTTATTCCTGATACAAGTCTCCAATACCCCCAAAAGACCGCGTGCATCATTCTTTTCGCGCAGAATTTTCAACGACCGTTTAACCTGGTATGAAAATATTTTAATCGATCAGCAATTTGAAAGGTGCGTCAACTCACCTTCCTTACGAGCTTCCAGTCATAATAGAGATCTTCATCAACCGTTTTCCAATCATCGAACTGAAGGTACTCGTCGAGAACTACTGCTGCGTCTTTCCATTCCTGCGATGTGTGAGTACATTGGGAGCATAGGTAGCAATATGAACGAACTTGATATGTTTTCGCATTTCGGAGTCTCTTCCGTAGGATGCCTTTGCGACCTCGCCCTAGTGGCATATATGAAGTCAAACTACATCAGCGCGGAATGAGTCGAGACTTACAAGCTGATAACCACTCTTTCGTATTGACCAGCTGTCGAATGAGGACATACAGACCAAATTGTACAGAAATTATGAGGAATATGAGGAGCTATAAAAGGTGATTATTCAGGTTCAAGGTGTTGAAGAGAATTCATACCAACAACGGCCATCGCACAATGAGGTATAGCCATTCTTGTCGCCTGTGTACGGTTCGACTTCTTCTACGCCTTTGCCGGAAAAGTCAGCGCATGCGGTAGCGTAACCGGGAGGTACTTACTTTCTAACCTTCACATTGACCGGTGCAAAGTCGGACAAAGCAGACACCTTCCGAACGCGTGGTCCAGCAGGGGTGAGCATGCCGGTAGGAGAGCTAGGACTGGGTAATGTTTCGGTGTTGATATCGCTCAGCATACCGGAGTCATCCGTCTTCAGGGCTTCCGCGAATGTTTGCATATGCCTGGAAGTAGATTCGTATCTGATCCATGCGAGTTCACAAAAGTGCTCACGATTCATTCACATAGTCAACATCCAGCTCTGATATAGGTGCCCGCTCCCTCTGAGGCATTCTACTGCGTGATCGATGGCGTTGGGACATAACGACACATAGATATTACAGATGTAAAGGTAATATGACAGTGGGATGAGAGACACAAAGGAACTGTACCAGCAGCTGCCGGGAGCGAATCGAATGTGGATAAGGCCAAGCCTCGCTACCTGTAAATCGAACCGCCGAGCCGAACCGGTTTCAAATCACCTCGTGATATCACAGGCCTTCTATTCGAGTTGAACGTTTACTATTTAGCAGCGTGTGCGGCGCATACAGCCAGGTGAGGGTAAAAGATCTAACACCAAACGCATTACTGAACTTATCCTCAATCTCTTCTGGCTATTAGTCCTGAGCCTGATCATGAAGAGCTCTGGAGGTTTCCGTCTATCACGTCTCCGAGCACAAATGTGTAGTGACGGTCGTGGTCATGCCACGATGCGGCTTGCGCAATTCCTGACAGGTACCGGGACTGATCACTCCCGGAGCCAATTGTTGAACGTCGAACGTGCATTCAGAAGCTTGGGGAACCGCTTTCATCTTCTGAATGAAAAGGGTATGGCTCTCTGCCTCCGTATGGCGCAATCAACTATGGAACAATAGCACTCTGATCCATTCGTTGAGACTCTTGAGCCATTGGGCTCCGGCTCACGGAATCTACCTTACACATCTCGCTCCTTGTCTACGACTCATTAATGGACAAGGACTCCCTTTCGGTGGGCACTTTGACCCATTCATTGTGGGTTTATACAATTGCATCCGACCGTATTGACGCTGTGGGCTGTACTGAACAAGCTCTGAAACTGAACAGCTCGTTATCGTGGATTCATCAGCTCCCGTGCGCGTGTTTTCCAGCGCGTTGCTCTCACTATGCACCCCCTGATCAAATATCAACTGCGGAGAAGAAAAAGGGGGTAACAACGAGGGCGGTGTTCTTCCTGGTGCGCAGAAGGGTACGTTGTGCGTTATCTATTCTGTCCGGGGCTGTTGTTCTGATTTACGGCCATGCTGTGAATAGGATTCATGCTAGAACCGGGAAGCGGTGCAGATGGTCGCCACGCCTTCAAGTGGATCGGTATCCATAATCAGTTGAATATTCCTTTTTGCAGCCAAGTATTTCATTCAGGTGATCGAGAGGTACCGGTCTGGAAAATACCCTATTCTTAGCACATCAGCGTGACATCAGATATCCCCAACGCCTATATAAGACCCTCAACCACCCTTCGACTCCTCAGTTCTGAACTCAATACACTCTCAATCCCCCACAAGCAGCATCTCTTATACACCATGGGTTGGTTCTCTGACGATTCCGATGAGGCTCAGGCGTACGACCAGGTCAGGCTACTACTGTGATCACTCTTGTCCTGATATCCTCATCTCCATGATGTGCTTCAGGTCGTCAACGCGCCCCACAAGGCTGAGCTCTCTCACGAGTTGATTGCTGCCGCTGCTTCGTACGAGGTGCGTCTCTTCTTATGATGGCGTGGCCAGGTCTCTAATAACTTCCTTAGGCTGCTAAGGCTTACGAGAAGCACTGCGATCAGAATGGCAGGCCCCAGAGCCACGAGAAGGCCAAGGAGATTCTGTACGTTGGAAATAGTCTGTTGCCTTTGACAATGGCTGACCGTTCTAAAGCGCTGGTTTGACTGGCGCCTTCGTCGACCGCATCGTCGAGACCAAGGGTGTACGTGTGCTGAGCTTGCTACGTTTTCCTGCTTGTTGACATACTTTATTTTCAGCTTGATTATGTCGACAGCGCGCGAGCCAAGCATGCTGCTAAGCAGAGGACTGAGGAGATCGTCACCGTTGACAACTACTAAGCCGCTTGGGTCTTTGAACGAAGTGTACCTCTTTGTCTGTAACAATATCCACAATGCGTGAATGTGATCAGTTCATCGATAACGTCGAGATTACTAGTGTTGATAAGATAAACGACATTGCTCTTGAGCTTGAGATATTAAAAATAATATGACAGGGCTCGCCCGCGATGCAACATCTTTATATGAAGCTCTAATTCACATCGCGCATTATAAACAGAAGCACAAATATGCGCATGTATACTCAGACGGTATACCATTATCGTATAGTCCTTCGCTACTGCGCTTTGCTAAACCATTTCTTCAGATTTGTCTGACCCATCGTTTCCACTGCCGCTTTCACCTCCATCCTGTCAACTACACAACGATATGAGGTGAACTCGCGTGCGGTGCTTGACGACGGTGCAGAAACTGGTGTGAAGATCCGAAGGGCGATCAGGCGTTCAAAGGCCTTGCGGAGAAGGCGTCAGTTCGCAAGAAGACGACGCAGTAGCAACGGACATACGCCGAGTAACACCTCGCGGCTGCAGCGAACCATGCCAATTCCGCCACCCTCTATCTGCACAGGAGCAGATTGAGAAGTACGCACTTGGTTTCGGAAAGATTCGTGGAGCATCTCATAGGTGAAGCTATCGTGGCCTGATGTCTGAGTGTGGACGGAGGCGATCAGTAAACAGATCGCGGGGTAAGACAACGCTAGACGTCGGCGATTAGCAGAGCCAGGTGGTTGTTGATAGCGTTCAAGACTTACTGCGAAGAAAATGGCACCGTGGCGGACATCTCTGTATACTAACGCAGGTCGCGACGTTGGCGGAAGACAGGTAAGGATATGTAGGAGTAAGGTCTATCACCGCATTTGTCTGACATGATATGTGCATCAATAGAGAGATGAATCAATAGACCAGCACGCGTACCAGTATTCTGCGAAGCATTTGAACGTCACGGGACAACGCGAACGTCTCCTTCAAAACTTCGCTAACTGTGTCATCAGCTAAGAATTGGTCAACGGCTTTCCCCCACAACGGTCCCCATTCTTCCTGTTCATCAGTGCCAATCGAAGAAGACAACACCGCTCGTGCGATGTCCGTCCAATGTTGCAACTGTCCCGGACATGCCGTCCTCAACATTCGGCCTGAGAACCGGCTTTTCACCCGCTTCTCTAGCAGATTGATCGTATCCACTCGAGTTGTTACACCGATAACGGCGATGCCCTTAGTCGCCTTGCCTACTCTGCAGCTTTGCGCCGTATCAAGGAGACAGTACAGAAGGGACTGGCGTGCATGTGTGGCAAAGAGATCAAATCCATCGAGGACGACCACCGTGGGACGCGGTAACATTGGTATCATCGATATGAGAGCCAAGAGATGTGAAGGCGGAGGAACAGTAATTGCGGAGTCTGGTGCCTCATCGACGAAGGGGTTTTCTGGATCTGCGAGAGCACCCTCGACATCATCGTCGGCCCCGGACGGAAGTAATGAATTTCCAGTCTGCTGCGCAAGTTGCCATGCGATCTCACGAAGTGCCAAACGATCGTTGTGCTGTACGTACCCCGAAAGGCGAATGACTATGGGCTTCTCGGGCAGCGAAGCTATCGCTCGTTGAACAACCTGTGCATACAATTAGCAGAACATAAGCATCATAGCTGCGCAACCTACGTGAGTTTTGCCACTAGCGCGAGGACCTATCAACAAGCAACTATTACCTTCTCCACGAAGGACAGTACCTTTTAGGAGATCGCAAAGCTGTTCATACGCAACGGCGTTTGTGGGGGCCTCATCATCTCCGACTTCAGATGCTTTCACCTCGGGAATGTTTTGTAGAGATCGCAACACGGCGCGCCTTTGTGCTTCCAAGCAAGAATGAAGGTGAGATGGAAGGTTGCGGGTGGGGTGACTTGGAGAAACATTTGGTGTAACGGGGCCAACATGTCGCTTGGATGGAGAAGCGGCAGCTTTCTTCGATGAGACCGGATACCTGACTTTCGACGGCGAAGTGGGGACTGCCATCGATTGTGAAGCAAGTAACGGAACAGCAGGGCTTGGTGTTCGCAAGCTGCGCGTATCTCGTGTCTTCGAAGGGGATTGCAGGTGTAGAATGGGCTTTTTTGGAGCCGTAAGCATCGGCGATGCAGGCATTGGTATAATCGATGTGCCTCGACGAGGAGTTGGAGACCCGGTCCTGATAGCATCTCTGAGGAAGCGTCTGGATGGAGTCGCAATCTCGACTGAATGCAGGAACATACGAGGGGTGCCGATCATGTGTGGGGCAGAGGGAGGAGGGGTAACGAGACGTGGTGTCTGTTTCTTAGATGATGATGATAGCAGTTCGTCCGGTTCGTCTTCCGAGTCAACAACTCGGGCATCCGCCGTCGAAGTTGAGCCCACGATGTTATCTAGCTGAATTTGTGAGCTGCTGGCCTCGACAATGGCCGATGTAGGATCATTTGTGGTGTAGGGCAGTCCATTAGGTCTGCGCCGGGTTGGAAGACGTTTCGGAACAATCTTGTCGACGGGAGAGACTTCCAGTTGACCATCCGTGGGTGCAACCACCTGTGATCGACCAGAACGTCTTGCGACCTTGGGAGCAGGAGCCGTCCCTGTTGCAGATGCTTTCGGGCGACCTCTATGTCTGGCGGTCTTGATGGGAACAGAAGTGATTGGTATTTCAACTGGCGCACCAGTGGATTTACTCCGCGTAGCATAGCGAACGGCCTGAGCTGATTGGGAACCTGCCTGAAGTTGACCGCGCCCTCGCCGCGTTACTCGAGCAGGAGGTGCGGGCTGAACTAGTGGCGTAGTCTTAGCTGAACGCAACCTGCGTTTAAGTGGGGGAGAATCATCTGCTGTTGGAAGAGCCACTGCCTTGCGTTTGGGAGGCATATCGGGGCAAGTACTGGGCACGTAGTTTGAGGGTGGCAGACAGCGTCAGCCAGACGCGTCAAAGCCGTGACACGGCGCGAAGCGTCACAAAGCGTCACGATTCGGTCCCATCGCGTCTTCCACTCAACCGCCATGGGGTTCACTGCGTATGGCTCAATTATATGTTCATGACGTTTTACCGTAGCTCAAGAGCTGATTTTTTCAGACTTGCAAGATGGAACAATGCGCCCACCACGGCAATTGAACTGATTAACCAGAATATCATCAGGAACCACCAAGCATGTCTGTTGTTGTTTGAAGAATACTTTGAATTCACTGAACAATTATTGCGCCCAGGGTCAATACCGTGGAAGATGGCAATCAACAGTTAGGTCCTATCGATCAACCATGGGCAGCGTACCAGGCTTTCAGGTGCACGCTGAACGGAGCATGTGTACACTTTCCATGGATGGTATGTCTCACTTCGACGTTGACTTGTTCCTCCGGAACAATTTTTCTGCACAGAAAATGTTTTCGTTCTTCTGGAGGACACGGCTGCACCAGCAAGGGCCGAATATCTTCAACAGATTGGAGATCCTGCTCAAAGTCAGCTTCCCGGGCCAACCCACTACCGCCACACGTTCTTGACTCTAAGCCCTCCTGGATCTCTTGAACAGCTGTTAGCACAACTTCGTGCGCGGTGGGTGTCAGTCCGCCAAGCTTCGCAACCGACTTCTAGCCAAAAAGGAACTGGACAACAACTTGTCATAGATGGTCATATCTACGCCATTGGAAATGACTGGCTGGTACGCGCAGGTAACGTTATCCTCGCCGGAGGCGCAGTAAAAGGGATGCTGCTGGAGGCAAGTTACGTCATACCTGTTAGCATTGACTTTTCTGTTAACTCTGAACAATAGGCGGAATATCTTCCTTTACCTACCATGCCTACGGCAGGAGATGGAACACCAGAACTGTTGTCAAATCTTCTCATCTCTGTGTTGCCCAATGTCGCAGATCCAAAGATTGTCGCTGTGGCTGTCAGGTTAGACTAATTGCTCTTTTCTTCTTCTAGTCTCATTGGTAATTTTATAGTGATTCCATATGGGAAGAAGCCCTCTGGGATACAGAGGATGAGGAGGTTTCGAATGAGGAAAAGACAAAAATGCTAGAGCAGGAGGACGACATCTACGTGTCGGAGGAGGACTCGCCAGCATCTCGAAAAGGTGATTGGGTCGGTGTTGACAGAGACCGGAGATCTGCATATTTGATCATTGGTGCTTTGCGGCAAGAGGGTATTCTACTATAAGCATCATGTCATTTTTCTGGGCTTTCTGTGAAAAGCACCTTGTACAATACATGCTGGTCGCCACGGTGGCGCCGAAGTCTATTTGGCTAGGAGCGCTCCATGTGTGATCAGCACCTTCGACCACGTAACTCTGCTGCAACAACTGTTATGACTCGGTTTACTGCCACTCTCTTCTAACTCTGGCAAACCCACTTGGAGGATGCCATGGTCATGTTACACTCTGAGAAATGCAGTCACAGCTGCTTGGACGATTTCAAAGCCGGTTAGCGGACACCGCTGTAAGTATGTGCAGGTTTACGGTGCCCGAGGCATCTCTACCGCTGTCCACTTTTATCAAAATCGACAACTGGAGCAGTATGCCTCGAAGGAGGCTCAGAGATTGACCCTTAGACAACTTGTAACCTCTCCCTTTCCGTGGTGCAAAAAAAGAATTCTGAGATAGCTGAGTCCAGGTATTCTTTGGACGTTCCATGAACGAGGACCGTCTCATCAAGGTAAGTCCCTGTATCTTTGATAATGTATTGGACTTATTTTCTTGTTTACCTAGAGCGCAAACTATGTTCGAACAGAGCTTCCTGTAAGAATAGCGCACAGATTGCGGGATCTGCAAGCCCTCCCTTACGTGGTCGTAACTCAAGAAGGTGTAGCAAAGGTATATGAGGTATGTTCGGATTTACTCTCGTTGAATCCATGGTTAACGTGTGGATTTTAGCTGTATTGGTCCGCGTTCGACAAGTGCGTCCAGCTTTCTGAGCTTTCGTAGCATTCGGGTGAGCATGTATGTCAGGTTTCGACGATATCCTCAAATCAAAAACCTTGCCGAGAATGAGGCATTCTGCACGTTCTTGCGGGGGCTACTGGACGAACAGTGCGGTTGTACCTCTCTTCTCTTGTCGACTCACTAAGTCGGTTCACAGTAAGACAGTAATTCCCAACCTTTCCCTCGGCCTCTCGCTGTCCTCTCCTTATCTTGCACCTGACCGTCTAGATTCTTTCATGCGCCGGATGCTCGTCTCACGTATATCTCGGCGAGTCCTCGCGGAACACCACATTGCACTTTCAAAGGCGATGACGTCCAAATTATGCCCTACAGACCGCGTCGGCATAATCTGCACTGGGCTGAAAGTTAAAGACAGTATCGAGAAATGCGCGAGATTCCTACGCAAGCGGCGTCACGATGTAGATCAGGATCCAGAGAATGGTATACCCAGTGATGCTGAGTGGTCTGAAGTCATCGTGGACGGACATGTAGACACTCGGTTTGCATATATCCGGGAGCACCTCGAGTGCGTTCATCTTTTGCTTATCCCTGTCGGTCCTTTCCTTGACCGTTGGTATGACAGATACATCATATTTGAGCTGCTCAAGAATGTACGCTTTGATTTTCTTCGAGATACTATTCTTATAACAGTTCTATGCCTTTAGTCTTTCCGAGCAACGCGTTTTAGACATCCGGATACTTCTGTGTTACCTCCAATACGTGCGACTGTCGTTGCTGGAGAAAATGATGTCTGCATTCGCATCTCAGACCAAGGTGGGTCTTTTTTCATCTCGCCAAAATCTCAACATGACAGTTTATAGGTGGAGGACTTCTCACTCCTGAGATAAAATCGCCTTCCGACTTGTTCTCGTTTTCACATGTGCGCAACGCTACTCGTTTGGCTGACGCCCGTCTTGGTGCACTTCGTTCAGTCAGTGTGCGGGGGATGACGGCGACCGTCGACGAACAAGTCACCGCCTGGCAGCGAGCCACTAACGCGGAAAATCCCCAGCACGGTGCTGGGATAGGCTCTCATCCCAGGATTGGGATCGGGCTTCCTATGAGCAATATTTTTGCAACGTAAGTTTGTTATGCGAAGTGGCGAGTATTGCTGAAATATCCTTCCAGATATTTTGGTGGATCTTTGGAACTCGTCAGCTTGGATGGATACGGTGTGTCGATATCTGCGGTACACGTTCTTTTGCGGAAACTAACGTATATCTGGATAGGGACGGATGTCTATCTTCGATTGCCTAAGCTAGTGAGTGTCCTTGTTACATCACTTGGAGCCACTTGCTCAGCTCTCTGCTAGGGCACTAACCTGGAAGGAATCGAGTTGTAATTAGTTCGCGCCTGTGTTTTGCATCGCCATCATAGCGCTGCTCTAACAGTATGTATAATAATCACGGCACTGCGTTGACGACATCAACATTACAGCATCAACAGTACTCACGATGGACAAGAATATCTCTAAAATGACGATAATGGTACCGTTCCATGATCCCCAATATCTGTCATTGACAGATTGTTGTATTCTACAACTCAGGTGTGCACTGTGGCTCTTTCCATTGTGGTCCCGTAGGACCATAGTATGTGTGTTCTTGATGTGTTGATCTCAATCATTATATCCGGATGGTGTTTGCCGAAACCATCCCCAACGCCAGTCATCAAAATACGACATCTAGTACCTAGCTGTCTCTGAGGCTATGCCCAACTCATTGACACTTTGGCGTTTATGGGCTCCGCCTTCTCAGGCTGTTAAGATCCTGGGCAATTCCCCCTGAGTCATACTTAATGTTCAGTACGACCGCCCTTTACTACACATCTCTCCCGCACAGTCATGTCTAATCTGGGAGCGTTCGATGACATGCTTGACTCTGCTCCGCCTCCCGCCTACGAGGTCTCTCAGAACGAATTCGATCAGAAGACATTGCAGGCTTTGGAGGCCAGTGCGTCCGAACCGCCGCAGCCAAGGGTGGACGAAGATGGGTTCGAGATATGGGATGATGCTTTTTTTACTCGTATGGAGTCACTCGCCATTGCATCGTCAGGACTAGGACCAGCTGCAGCACGTCCAGAGAAGGAGAAGGGTCACATCCGTAGACGCGATAATTCGTCCGCAAGCTCGTCCCGCACCGAGCCGTTGCGTGTCGTCAAGAAAATGCCCGTGAAAGAGCATCCACGTTGGCTTGCGACAGATGCTGAGCGGGAGGAAAGCAGGCCTTCGTCACCTCCACCTCAAGCCTCTACGCCTCGTCGACCAGTTCAAGCAGCACACTCAGAGCAGAGCAATTCTATTCGGAATCTATATGACGAACTCGATCGTGAAGCCACTCCTCCTCCCGTCTTCACTGCAGTAGGTCCTTCATTAGATGGACCTCCATACGAAGGCTTTGTGCTCACCTACAATCCTGGAGACCCGAGACCACCTTCTTCGCTGTCGAATAATTCTTCCTCTGATATTCCTACAGCACCGTCTCTGGCCGCAAATACATCTAATTTGCCTTCAATCCCTCGATCACAGCGCGCATTGCCTACTCCCCCACAATCTACTTCCCGCCTGTCTGCGTCATCTTACCCATCTGGTCATTCTGTATCATCCCACCAGCCTGGTCCTGCTCCTAGTTCACTAGTCAATTGCATCGATCATCGCCCCGCTGCCCTGTACAAGCACGGCGGCAGCGGGACTGGTCCCCCTCGCGTATCGTTCAATCCTCAAATGGCTTACGGAACCACATCGCTTCCCTTCCAACCTGCGCAGGAGCCAGAGCCACAGATAGTGGATGCTGCAGCTTTTTACAAGTAAGTTTTGTCATCACACATATGTGAAAAACAATTGACTCACTTGTGTGTTGGCAGTCATGCGGTTTCTGCTCATTTTCCATCTAATCTCCCTACCCGGATGAGACAACCTACACAACCTGATAAGTACGCGTCGTACAGCATAATTAGCAGTATTTTTGTACTTACCAGGTACCACAGCATGAACGAATTCACGCAACAACCATCAGTTCATCAGCAGCAGATTTACGGCATGACATGTGCGCAGCCAGGCTGGGATCAACACAGACTCCCAGTACCTGTGGCATCACCAGTCCCGAGTTATCCTGCATATGGTGTTCCACCATCGATGCAGCAGGCAACCCACAATGATCCCAGTATGCCAGGTGTGCAACAAGGATGGGCGAGATGAGTGCGATGAGATTCATCCGCGATGGCAGTGTGTGCCTTGAGCATGACAGTGTATTATTTCACGTACGGGTGCATTTGGTGTCACTGTTGTACGGGGCACAAGTTGCTACAGGCAACGGATGAACGGAAGAAAGTGGTGGCGAGTTATATAGGCGTCACGTGGGGCACGATTAACAGAGGCATTATTAGTGCTTCAGAAGAAGATGCATCCTCCGCCTGTAGATCTCTCTCCTTCAATGGCAACCACTTCCACCTCTGCTCCCCGCCCGCATCCCCCGCCATCGCCCAATCTCAGTCCTCGTCTAGTGTGAACAGTTCCCAATCCGCAAATTCTAACAAGCCAGCAGACTACGTCTACTTTGAACGCACTGTTGCAGGATTCTCCGATGATGCTGTTCCTCGTGCTAAGGTGGCACAGCTCAAGCTAGAGCATTACTACAAGGTTGCTGTGGATGCCGCAATTGAGCGAAACACGAGGTATGATTTATTACGCCAGCGTTAAACGGTACACGTAGTAACTGACGGATGTTGCAGGCGCGTTGAGCTTGAGAGGAAACTTGCTACAGAAACGAATACGACTGATGAACGCAAACAACGGCAGCTACAACAGTTGGGCAAGCGAGAGTCCGCCTTTCTACGGCTGCGGCGAACAAAGCTTGGTTTAGACGACTTCAGGACCGTAAAGGTCATCGGAAAGGGTGCATTCGGAGAGGTACGTCCCCGCTATCCGCCCTGGCCTTACACGTTGTGACCGCTGATATCACAGCTCTTTGTAGGTTCGTGTAGTGCAAAAGACAGATACCGGGAAGATATATGCTATGAAGACGTTGCGAAAAGACGAGATGTTGAAGAAAGACCAGGTTTGCACATTTAATTCCGATCCATCGGAATCGACTCTCATCTACGCGCCAGCTTGCCCACGTACGCGCCGAACGCGACGTTCTCGCAGAATCCAATTCGCCATGGGTTGTACAGCTCTATTACTCATTTCAGGATCCTTCGTATCTTTACCTCATCATGGAGTTCTTACCCGGCGGTGATCTCATGACTATGCTCATCAAGTATGATACCTTCTCCGAAGATGTGACGCGGTTCTACATCGCAGAATGCGTGCTCGCAATCGAAGCTGTGCATCAGCTTGGATTTATTCATCGGTGGGTGTTCATATGATATAGTACATTTCTCAGTTTGAATTTCTGTATCAGTGACATCAAGCCAGACAACATCCTAATCGACAAGGATGGACATATTAAGCTCTCTGACTTTGGCTTGTCGACCGGGTTCCATAAACAACACGATTCGAGCTACTACCAGCGCCTGCTTGACTCGGCGAACGGTGTAGCTTCGCCAACTGCGGCTGCGCAGGCTACCCGAAATAGTGTTATGGTCAATGCTATTCACCTGACAATGTCTAGCAAAGATCAGATTGCAACATGGAAGGCTAACCGACGAAAACTCGTGTGTATTACTTCTGATTTCTACCATCTGTCATTTCTAACCTAAATAACCTAGGCATATTCGACCGTAGGCACGCCGGACTACATTGCTCCCGAGATCTTCCTCCAGAAGGGCTATGGGAACGAATGCGACTGGTGGTCTCTTGGCGCGATCATGTTCGAATGTCTCGTGGGCTATCCGCCCTTCTGCTCAGAATCAACACATGAGACATACCAGAAGATCATTCAATGGTCAAACTATCTCATCTTCCCAGATGATGTCCACCTTAGCCGTGAGGCGGAGGACCTCATTCGACGGTCGGTTGCTTTTATAGGAATCTCAAACCATCCCTGATCTAGTTTTGTGTGCAATCAGACTGATTACGTCCCCTGACCGTCGACTTGTCGTGGACCAGATCAAACATCATCCATTCTTCTATGGCGTCAACTGGACTGGGATCCGGAACATCGAGGCACCCTTCATCCCCGCCTACGGTCCATTACGGACACATCATACTTCCCGACGGACGAGCTCGAGCAGGTTCCGGACGAGCCTGTCGGTGCAGACACTACTGGTGCGAACAAGGACCTTGCGTTCCTGGGGTATGTATCGTTCTTTCTACCAACTAATGCATCTTACCTGATCCTTGCCCAGATACACCTTCAAGCGATTCACAATTTCGTCTCAAGCATTCTAAACTGCTTTCTTTTTCCTGCTTCGTTCTGCGTTTCCTTGCGCACCGGATGCGTCACTTCTGTAATATATCATACATCGCCCCTGGCACATCACATTCCTTACGACAATTCACGAATCTCAATCTCGCTCTCCAGCACGCAGTTTTGGTTGGCTGTTCTTCTCGTGGTTAAGATCAACGACTCACAACAACCACTCTATAAATATCACGGCGTTGGTGTCGATGTTGGTACAACATGTATACAGCATATTCCTTTACACACTAGCCCTGAATTTACTAGAGTAATCTGTCTATCGGTGAAATAATATCTTAGATTGTACAAGGGAGCACCAGTCGTCAATGTTGAGTCCTTAGCTGTGGTCTCATCTATGTTCTTTGTCAGCTCCGAGATAACTGCACATTGGATATCTGACATACCATCTCCACGAAAAGCGGCAGTAGTTTAGGGATGTGTTCCAGCTCAGGTGGCTTTGGCGCCGCAGCTTTCTTCCGCTTCTTCGCTGAGGAGTCGTCCTTTCCTCTTCGTCGCGTAGACTCCTCCGAAGACGAACGCCGATGCGTTGAAGGTGTAGGAGGCAACTCTTTGTTGCCCGGGAGAGGTGGGAGACTCTTGAGGGAATGGGTGGAACTCGATGACAGATTTACACGTGAAGGAACAGAGATGGTCCTAGATCGCGACGCGGACGGTGGTGGACGATGATCGGACAGATCGAGAGATTGCTTGAGTTTGGGGAATTTGGCACTGGCTGGCGGGCGTGATGATCGGGGAGTGTGCGAGATGGTGTGCGAACGGGCGGGACGAGTGGGCTGTCGACGGGGGTGGCGTCCCGTTCAGTGCTGCTGCCGTTAGTGCTATCTCCTCCGCCGTCGCTATCACTGTCATCGTCTTCCTCGTCTTCCTCGTCTTCCTCGTCGTCTTCATCACTCGAGCTTGAACTTGAACCAGAACTCGACCCTTCGCTGGAGTTCGAGTCCTCATCCGTCTCCTGCGCGGCGAGGTCGTCTGCGTCCTCCTGGACCAGCTCGCCGAAGCTAAGGTCTTTCACGACGCCATTGACAAGCTGCGCAGCTGCCTCGTCCTCCGCATCGGCGTCGTTCATGCCCTGTGTCCGGCCAAACCGCCGTCGGATCTTATCCTCATACGCCACCTTGAGCTTGTAGTGATACAGCGCAACAGCGTCGACCTCCTTCATGATGTCCGCGCGCTCCTGCCCGGCGTGGGGTAAGAGGAACTCGAGACCGACGCGCTCGCCGAGGCCATCACGCATGAGCGACAGGAAGAGTTCGATCCACCGCATGAGGCCGGTAAACAGGCCCTCTCCTTTGGAATGCACCTTGTGTACAAAGCTGTAGAAGCTCTGCTCGTGACGTTGGATGAGATCGATGAATATCTGCACGGTCCGTGCTGGGTCTACTTGACTCACTGCAAACAGGTCAGCAATATTGTACAAAGATGTATGCTGAGGTGATAAGACCAACGCACGTTCCTCCGTCTGCTCCACTGTTCGGATCAGGTCATTCATGAAATTCTGCAAATCTCCCAGTGAATCCGCAATACTGGCAGCTCTATAGACCTGAGCTAGCGGCGCATAGAAGATAGTAATGATGTCCTTCAACAAGTCCGCTGTGGTGCCCTGCGACATATAAGAATGATTAAGACGTGCCAACCCGCGCATATATAGAGATGCGAACCTCAAAAATGAGCTCAATCAGCTGCTCCCTGTCCCTGAGGCGGGAATACAACTTCGCGAGCACACTCAGATCTTCGAACAGCCACGCCTCCTCATCTTGAGGGCCCTCGTCGTCGTCCGAGTCCGTCAGCGTCTCTGTATACTTGACGTACTCTTTATGCACACGGTGCGCATACATGACGCGCTGGAGCTGTGCACGAGAAAGTGAAGGCTGCTCGCCTGAGCGAAGGACAGCAGCAATGACGTGGAGATCTTCTGCGGCTAAGGACAGTTGCATCAGACTAGTCCACATGAATTAGCTGCGCGGCATACCAGCGTCCGCCTTGTACACGGCCTGAATTTCCCTGGGCGCATTCACGAACAGACGGACTTTTTCGCACATGATCGGGTCCTCTACCTTCTCCTTCACGGCTGCGATGTCTTCCTCTAGAGCCTTGACTTCCTCCATGAGTGAGCCAGTGAACATCCTATTAACCGCCGATGAGATTTATTAGTCATCTTATTCTGTGCGCGGACCCAATCCGATTTAAAAAGACAGTGAACTGACCGCTGCATAAGGCTCCGCCCTCCAAACGGCTGTGCGAGAAAGAGGTCAAGAACACCTGTTTGAAGACAGTATGTCAAAATTTAAAATGACAGCTGAAGGCGTATGACGCACCCCTAATCATGCCCATGGGGTTGCTGATCTTGAGCGCGGCTTTGAGCATAAAGTATGGCATGAGCCCGTGTATGCGCTTCAGACTTGCGAAACTTTCAGAGGCACCGTCCGAGGCCACGAAATGCTGAAATACCGTCGACGCCAGACTATGAAAGAACAGCGTCAAATCAAAAGGTAGCGACGTGAAAGGACATGGCCATAGACGTACGATATTCGCGCCCATTCGATGACGGCCTGGTAATTGGGCGGTAAATCGCGCACATTCTCTGTCGTCTTGATTGTTTCGAATATATGCGACAGACCATCTACAGCACGATGATAGAACATCAGCACAGTCATTCGTCACGAGTGGCTAAACGAACCTTTGCCCACCAACTCGCCTTTCACACTCTTCACAGCGTCCCTCAACCCGTCCACCCTGGCCGTAATCTCCTTCGCGAATCTCTTCCGGGCATCTTCTCGCACCCAGTCCGCCTCCTCGCGCCTCCTTGCATCCTCCCGTTCCTCTTCCGAAAGTCGCGTAGGGCCCGAAAGCAGGAACGACCGTAGCACGGGCGACGATGCAAATGTCGACGATGACAGCAATGTGTGCAGGTACGAGCGCAAAGTTAGACGGTTCTTCTCCCGCGCGAGTCGAGATGCCTGTTGTACCATGCCACCGTTTCCATTGACCGTGAAGCCGAACCCAGCGGGAGGACTGATGGGGGATTGGGTCTGAAAAGAATCAGCGCTGGAGTTGCGGTCCGAGTCGTACATGCTCGACATGCTCGGCATACCCTTAGGTCGCCGAGGCTTGATGGGTGTACGACTGACATACGAAGCCATCGGACTGACAGGAGGCGCCGATGGGAAATTGACTCCTGGAGGGGAAGAAGTCGCAGATGAGGATGAGGAGAGAGGAGATGTGGGATAATTGCTGCCCGACAAGTAAGAGCTCAGCGGCGTCATGGACGGAGACGGAGACACAGCAACGTTGACAAAACTGCGATCCTTCGGCGGGGGTGGGGGAACTGTCTCAGAGGGGTGGGCTTTGCGCAGCTCGATGGCGAGTGTCTTGAAGTCGCCATAACCGCCGCGAAACGAAGATGTCTGGCTGACCGGAGCGTTGAGTTCGCACGATGAATTCCTAAATAGAGCCGAAATATGATTATTCGAGTATTGGACACGATCGAATGGCCGTGATCACGCACCTCATGCACTCTGCTCCTCATTCGCTTCTTTTCAGTCACTGTCCGGACACAGATGACATTTACATCAAATTTATCTTTCATTTTCTTCTCTCGTGCTGCACGCTTCTTTGCCAACGTCTCCAAGCGATTAAGATCCGCTTGGGTAAGACGTACGACTTCTTCTTTTTCCAGGAGCTTTGTTGCGCTAGTAAAGAGCATAGACATATTGCGCTCTAGTTTGGTGAGCATGCGGGTTCGAGCAGCCTCCTCATCTTCCTGACCAGGCTCATCGATTACAGAGGTTGGCGATAGGTTCCGAGAAAGAAATGACGCAAGGAAGGGCTGAAGTTTGTCCGGGAAGAAGTCGCGCGGAGCTGCAGCCAGGAAGGGGAACGAGAGCACGAATCTACGGAAGAAGTAGCGGAGAAAAGGGAGGTCAAGATGCGGGGCATCCTTCGGAGGGGCGGTGAAAGGGGGGCCAAGGTAGGAGAACGTAGAGATGTTGTTGGTAGGTGCGGTGACAAGAGCATTTATCTCGCATTGGAATTGCAGGTGAACAAGTTCTTTCTTGAGATAATGGGCGCGCACAGGCGTCAATAAATCAGGGTCAGACGAAGCAGGTTGGGGCGGCTCCGGTGCTTGTTCTGAGGACGTAGTAAGTGGATCTCGGAGGGGTGAGGCGAGGGGAGTAGAGAAGGCTTGGACATCATCGGACACTGGAGAGGGAGGGGTATCTGTGACCAAAGGCGTCGGTAAGTCCGGTATAGTGCGAGACGGGCGCGGAGGACGGAGAGAGGGTGATCTCTCCATGGGAGACGACGAAGGGAAGGGGAAAGACGACGAGGAGCGCAGTGCTTGATGATCTTGACGCGGGCTTGACGCTGTAGATCGGGCGCTGAGCCACGTGCGTGAAGCACCGATCTAAGCGATCCGAGCCGACAAGTCCCGTTTCGGGAAACATAAGGACCATGGGCGCTAGCAACCAGGAGATCATCATCCTCGACGTTCAGCACCGTTCAGTGGCGTTCAGCAGCATTCAGCAGTTCGCGACGACCGGTATCCGGTATATATCTATACACAGCGGTGGTGGGAATCTCATGGCACATAAATACGACCCCCGCGGTACGTCTTTCCATTCTCGTCTAACAGCCCCTTCAGCCGCATCGCAACTCCTTTCACGCCATCCTTGCACTCATCCATCTCCCTCCATGACCCCGCTACACTCCAGCACTCAGAGCACGCCTTACTTGCCTCGCTCACCGTCTCTAGCTCTAGCTCTCCTCTTTTGTGCAGCGCGACCATCACGTCTACCAGCCGATTGAATCCAGTATCCCAGCTTCTTAGCCCGTGGTCTGGACTCATGGTGATATCCGTGACGAGATATGATGAAGAGAGTTTGAGGCAATTTCGCAGCACCCGCTGGTCGATTGCTCCTGACATGCGCGTCATTCGAGACAGCACAACCAGAACAAAGTGGCCATAGTCTGTGGGAGGTGATCGAGGTGCTTCTTCCGAGGGCAATTGCTAAGTCCAAACGAGCAATCAGCCCGTCAGATCCAGGAAGTACAGCGACAATCAGGAGGCCTATCCGGGACACTTACTTGAGCAGGAGAATCCGCCATTAGGTTCGCAAGCAACTAATGTCACCGGGATGGAATGCTGCATCAATATCAATGTGGAAGTCCACTGTCAAGTATTTGTGCATCCTCACCAATTAATGGATATACAAGACATACAAAGATAGCCAGCCTCGCAAGCCTGCCGAACGTGAGGTGTGTAGTGGGAAAGCAGCAACCCCTGTTAGACTTGATTCATCTGAACATGGCATGTCGGCCGCGGGAGAAGAGTGTAAACCACGTGCTCTGTCCGATCTTAAGT
The DNA here is from genome assembly GCA_001683735.1 of Grifola frondosa. Classification (NCBI taxonomy): domain Eukaryota; kingdom Fungi; phylum Basidiomycota; class Agaricomycetes; order Polyporales; family Grifolaceae; genus Grifola; species Grifola frondosa. The sequence goes on from LUGG01000014.1 coordinate 1,276,647, forward strand.
CAAGCAATATTCCTCTCGCAGTAGTGCGCGCCCGTCGTTCGTTTCACTCGCTCAAGTTTGCCAGCGCGACAGGCAGGCTGACAACGAGCAACCATGTCGTTCCGTTTTGCCCAGCTCCTTACGCCGCCAGTACCCAATCTATCCCGGAACTATGATGGGCTTGAGTTCAGGTGGAAGTTCCTGACCTTCCGACCAGCTCGTAGGTAGACTCCGTCCAGTCAATCGGCCGAATTGAATAACTCCTCCCCAGTGTTCAAGAACGAAATATATTTTCTCGCCGCGGTTCTCTTCTATGTGGCCGTGTATTTCATAGGGAAGAAGAAAAACGAAAAGAAGGTGAATAAATGGTCAGTACATTGTCCCGCTTGGACTTCATTTCTGGCTCTTGGGAAGGGCCCTGACGTGAATCATGTATCTAGGTTCGAGCAGCATCTACCAGTACTGGAGAGCCAATTCTCGAAGCCGACTCAAGCCGGGGGTTTGACGCAGGGTACGCCTATCACGCACCACCAGATTCACACTTAATGATTCTGCTCATCATTACAGATGGCAATACCGATTTCTTTATCTTCTCCACTGGCCGCCGCGCTGTAATATCCCTGCATACGACGTTTTCGCTCCGTCCACGTCACGATCTCTTCCAATATGCGTTCCAATTCCTCCGCGGGTTGATCGACCTTGATTACAAGGTCTACGACGAAGTTGAGCTCGACTTTACCTTCAGAGAGCATGCAGGCAGAGATGGCGCCGTTCCTGAGTGCGTCTGGGCCATCGTAGCGAAGAATGAGATGAAAACTATTAAGGACCGTCGCTGGGATCTGGTAAGTACTCGCTAGCAGTTCACATAAGTATTCTTGTGCGGTGCCTAATAACGCAAACTCCCCCATCAGACGTTCACAAAGACCTCTGAGAACTCCGCTCTTCCACCCTCGCTGACAGTCATGTCAGGTGAGCCCTCTGCATCTCGCATCGTCCTCCCCAATAATTGGCACATCGCCTCCCCTCTCAGAGTTCGCCGACGTCACCGAGAACCTTCTGAAGCAGCACGGCTCCTTCTCTCTCTCCACCGTGCTGTCCTCTCCTGACATTTTGCCTTACTTCCGCTCGATATCCCTTACTGACCAGCCGCGCACGCGTCCCTACGCGCCGCTCGCGCCGTCTGAGCGCACGAAGCACCTGATCATCTCTCTCGCGCTGCCCCCGGCGGGCGACGCGACTCTCACGCTCCCTCTGATCACGGCGGCATTCCAGCTCGTCGACGTCATCGCGGGCGAGGGCAAGCTCCCAGGCGTGCGAGGCGGGCTCGCGGCAAGCTTGCGCCCCGAGACGAAGATGAAGCTGAAGAAGGCGAGGGAGGTGGTGGAAAAGGAAATAAAGGAGGAGATCGGGCGGGAGAAACGCGAGGAAGCGGCTGAGGAGAAGGCCGCGGCGAAAAAGAAGACGCAAGAGGAGCGCATATCGAAACTGAGTGCTGCTGAGCAGAAAAAGGTATGTGCTGCATTTTGGGCATCATAGCAAGATGGGGTGAATGATTGCTCTTGCGCAGATACTCGATCGCGAAAAGAAACGTGCGCTGCGTAAGACCTCAGGAAAGGTGAAGGTGCGATAGCCTCTGTGCCACTACCATGTGCACTTCGCGTCAGAAGGCTCGATCTCGGAATGGAATAATTTACTTGCATCTACATATACATGTTGCATTGCTTACTACTAGTGTCCTTCGATAGCATGACGACGTCAAAACCCACAGAGCATTGTCCGTTCAAGTAGTGTTAGTTCGCAACAGCGCTTGTGTGCGTGGATTGGCCTGTGAGACCGAAGTGCTTGCCGCACTTTCCGACCCGTCTTCCTTGTCCTCATCGCGCTCCTTCGACCTGTCCTTCTTCGGGGTGCCTTGCCCAGTGCCCCATTTGCTGCCCCAGTAGTTGAAGAAACGCAGCAGCCATGTTGGCTTCAGTGTCTGGTGCTCCACCGCGTCGACATCTTCGTACATTTCCTCGTTGACATCTGCTAACCGGGGCAACCCCTCCTCTTCCTCCGCTTCGCTCTCCGTGCGCCCCAGCCCGTCCACAAGCCTCTCCGTCCCATCCAGCGTCCACTGCACTCTGCTGAACGGCCCATGCGCGCCGCGCACGCCCTGTGGCAGGCGGCGGCCTGTCCCGAACACCCTCTCACGGAGAGCGAGCACGCGCTGGCGTGGCTGCGCGGCCATGTGCCATAGGTCCGCGACCAGGAACTGCGCGAACTCATACGCGAGGGCATTTGTGTCCTGCGTGAGCGCCTCCGCGTTCGTGCGTAGCTCCTCGAGCTCCGGCAGCTCGCGCGTGCGCTCTTCGAGCTCCGCCAGCCCGCCCCGTGACGTCTCATGGTTCTGCCGCAGGCGTGCATTCCTGTCCGAGAGCGCTGCGGCCAACGCATCGAGGCACACGAGTACATTCGCGAGGTGCGCCTCGCGTCGCCGCATTACGAGAAGCTGCCCGCACAGCTCGACGTCGAGGCGCATGCGCTCCAAGGGGAGGATCGGCGCATCTTCGAGGTCGGATACGGAGTCGAAGCTGTGCCGTCGGTTCTGGGAGGCGAGCACCTGCCGATGCGACCGCTCCTTGCGGTAGATCGTTGAGGCACTGTCCTCATCTTCTGCAGATAGAGAGTCAACCCTCTCCAGACTGGTACCTACCCGTTTCGCTTTCGAACTACCTTTTTCCATGAACGCCCTGCCTGTTGTTGGATCTGACCAGCTCGTGATGCGGGGCTGGTAATGAGATGTGGAGGATGGACGCCTGTGGTTGAACTCTGTGACGCGACGGACGTAGTCGGAGTGCTCGCTGGCAGAGTGATCAGCTGAGGCAAACGACCCAACACCAAGCATAAAGGGGTTCTGCGAATCAGCTGAAGGTTACAATGTGAGGAAAGATTTAAATTTTAGGACGCGTTTGACTCACAGACCGGAGATACCTGACCACTGCTCAAGATCTCCTCTTCTTCCCCGGGATCCCTGAATAATATTCAGATCAACGCATATGATAATCCAACAAGACGCACCTTGAGACAACGACAGAAGGTACCATCGACGGCTGCTCGGACGTACCATCTTTGGGAGCGGTCTCCGGAGACGTTCCAGCGAACGCTTTTCCAAGGGTACCAAAATCGACGCTGAGTTTCTTCCCCCGTCCTAGCCTGAATGGAGGTTAGTATACCATAACATCAGAGCAGCGATAAATACCCACACCGCCCAGTTCTCAATCTTACGTTGCATTCGCCCTGACCACGCCATCCCGCCATATTCCCCTTCTTCGTCCGCAGAGCGCCCCCCACGATCGTCCTTCTCCCTCTCCCCTTCCTTCTCCCCGTCCCGTTCGCACTTCTCCTTATCTTTCTCTCGCTCCTCGCGCTCCCTCTCCGTATCGCTCCATACGTCCTCTCTTCGTTTCTTCCCCACCTGGCCAGGACGCCCCGTCCAGAGATATCTCAAACTCTGCGGCGCGTCCTTTGAGCCGATGAGGGCCTTCACGAACGCAGCGAGGTCCGCAGTCGTGCACCCGACGCCTGTGCCACCTGCGGTGTCAACACCGTGCGTGCGGAGGTCCGTTGCGAGATCGTCGAGCTTGTTCTTGAGCACGCGGTGCACCTTGTACGACTCGCTCTGGCGCACCTTCTCGTATGCGGCTTGGATAGACGCGATAAGCGGCTTCGTGAGGAACACGGTGGGCGGCGAGGAGCTCGAGGAGCTCGAGGTGGCGGCAGTGGCGACGGGAGGAACAGATGGGGAGGCGAGCGTGGAGGACTGGGTGGTGGAGGGAAGCGAGAGAGATTGGGAATGGGCATAGTGTGGTTTGGAGGCGTGAAAGCTTGCGAGCGAGCGCACGAAGGTGGATGGGTCGAGGAATGGGTCCTTTGGGACGACCTGCGGAACAATTATCGTTACCCCGAACTGTAAGGCGTGTGAGAAGTAAAATTTACCTGACCGAGAGCATGAAGTTGGCCACGAGTGGATAATATGAGACTGAAGAGTGCAGCAACAACTGTTGGATCCGCAACTCTCTCCATGGGCTGGGGAGCGAATTAAACAATCTATGCATATACGATATGGTGAATGTTTTTGTGAAACTGACCTCCACTTTCATGCATGGTTCCCCGATTTCTAGTACCCACCGTTGGATCCCTTCGCATGTTACGTCGCACAATAAACCGTTACGTTCCTCTGAGCAGATATCGAACATGCCAAAAATGGACAGGGCAGCTTGTATTAGCCTCACAAGTTCAAGAACGGTCGCGTTGAAGAGGGCACACGACCGTGCAGGGGTCTTGTCTGCCACATGATACATCGCGATAAAGCGGTCTTTCGTAGCATCACTAGTTTGTTCGGAATATACATATCAGCCACATAAGTTGAGCATGAGACAAGGAAAGGCCGAAATTCTGCTGAAGACATGTGAGAGTGAACAGACCTTGGTTCCTCCAGAGTAAGAGCACTACGACCGCCACAACCCATGCGAAGGAGACTGATATTGGTATAGAGTTGTTCCCGAACATCAATAAAGTTGCCGCGAGGAATGTGTACGATGGTATAGTCGGAACGAAAATTTGCTAGAGAAGTTACCATCAAGATTCCTTTGTCTGTCTATAGCAGCCCCAGTTTAGTATATGCAGCTGCATTTCAGCAAAAGAGACGTGCAGCACACCTCCTTGGGGCGAGCGCCATCCCTACGAAGGTCATGTATGGCCTTTTCCCATTCCAACTGCATCTCCAGGAGCGTTAACGACGGCTGAGGGGTGAGTGCGGTCACGGTGATCTAGGGTCCAACATTAGCAGGTTGAAACGTCCATAGATTGCGCACGAAACTTTATGCTGAGGGTCACCGGTGTAAACTGTCAACACAATGACAGGCCGTTTCCGTTCTACAACCCTTGAACGCGTCGATGATCATGGACTTTCCGGTAGTGGACTATTAATACACATTGCTTACCATTTCTCGACGGCGTAAATCTGGAAGCCTTCAAGCTCGATCTGCTCTTCGACAACCTCGAACTTGCGTCCGCCTCCAATCCAGTCGACATTCAATGGGGAAGAAGACCGGTCGCCAACATCAGGAGAGCCAGTGACACCAACGGAGCCTGCCCTCGAACGTCCAAGCTTGGATGGTGAAGACTTTGGAAGAAGACGGGGAGACGGTGCAATAAAGGGCTTAGGAGAACGAACTGTTGGCATGAGGAGCCTCCGTTGCGAAGCCACATTGGTTGATGAATTGGGGATGTGAATGAGGGAGGGGTACATGGAGAGAGTGACTTAGGATATCCTGAAGCATGCGACTGTACACGGGTAGCAAAGGAAGGTCTCGGAGATGGGGGAGAGGAGGCGGCAAGGCTAGGCATGGGAGAAAGGCGAGCAGGACGGGAGAAGGGGGAGAAGAAGAAGCTAGAGGAGGAGAGTTTGGGACAGAGAGGTGAGCATCAGGAAAACAATGAGGCACTGATATGACCAGATTGATTTGAGACCCCTAACCCTGTCTGCAGATAGTGGGAAATGTTTTGTTTACAATTATGAGGAAAGACATTATTTCCATAAGTCAGAGTAGTGCGGATCACCATCTTTTCACAATGATGAGTGGAGATTAAATCTTCTCAACTTCATTTGAATGATTAAGGCATGCTAAGAAATTATCATAGGCTTGACCACCCACCATCCGAATGGCAGAGATCCGTCTTCTGACAACAATCTTATTAGTATATTTTATGAATTTATCTGCTAAGCCCATGATGTTCGCAATTTTGACTGGCTTGACCACCCACCATCCGAATGGCAGAGATCCGTCTTCTGACAACAATCTTATTAGTATATTTTATGAATTTATCTGCTAAGCCCATGATGTTCGCAATTTTGACTGGCTTGACCACCCACCATCTGAATGGCAGAGATCTGTCTTCTGACAACAATCTTATTAGTATATTTTATGAATTTATCTGCTAAGCCCATGATGTTCGCAATTTTGACTGGCTTGACCACCCACCATCTGAATGGCAGAGATCTGTCTTCTGACAACAATCTTATTAGTATATTTTATGAATTTATCTGCTATGCCCATGATGTTCGCAATTTTGACTGGCGTGACCACCCACCATCTGAATGGCAGAGATCCGTCTTCTGACAACAATCTTATTAGTATATTTTATGAATTTATCTGCTAAGCCCATGATGTTCGCAATTTTGACTGGCTTCAGCTGATAAAATCAATTATATTAACATTGTGAAGTAAATGTCTATATAGCATTGATGAGTACAAGGCCAGACAGTTTCAATGCTGTGACAGGGCTGAAACCCGGAGGGTGAATGTATACCTAGTTCTTTGGTGTGAGATTTAAGCTAGAAAATAGAGACATGAGTTTCAAAAATCATGAAAATATTTAGTACACAGCAGGATTCGAACCCTGATCGACAGCATCACAAAACCCATCCACAACGATACTTCATAACCAACAGACTACCGTGAGACATTAGAGCCGGTGGTAAATACTTGAAAATACCTCTGTATTTAAATTTTCTTTAGCTGCAAGCCGCTGCAGCGACGGCCGTTTCAAGTCTTCACTAACCTTGATGTTGATGGCGGCTTCTCCTTTGGTGACCACGCATGTAGCGCGCTCCTGCGTGACCCCCCACTGGATCCACCAGTCGTCGGCCTCGTCGGGATCATATGCGAAGATGTCCTCAACATTTCGAGTTAGGTGGAGGAGGTGCCAAGGGCCTTCACACCTGCCGCCGCTTTGGCACGCAGACTCTTGTCGCATGCCTCCGCGATGCCTGGAGGGAGTGACACGGCGAAGATATTCCTATTTGCAGTCTTCTGCGTGACCTCGATGCGCTTTTGGCGAATCTCCTGCACGGCGTTGAGGAAGCTCTTGATCTGGTTCTTGCAGTGTAGGTGCGCGAGGATGCGCCCTAGCGAGGTCGCATCGCCTGCAGCCATTTTCAGCGCATATAGAGAACCAGGCTGCATCCAGATGTGAGAACAACACGAGAGTAGCGCAGTACAGAACGTACAGGACGTACAGGACGTACAGGACGGGTTTAGGCAGCCTCGCCAATGACCAACAGACGACCATTTGGGTGCACCCAGTCGTTAATCCGGGCCTGCTTGCAGGTGCTGTGGCGGCGCGGTGTGTGTGTGAACGTAGGGCCTTCCCATGCCACATCGGGGAAGCACATGAGCATGTGCGTACGTGCGTGCATGTTTGTGCGGCCCATCGACGACATGCCCGGATGTGGGGAGTGCAATGAGGTCGTCTTTGGACGACACAGCGCGGCCTGCCATACCTCGACGATGCGCTGACCTGCACGCCGTCTTCGACAGCATGCTCAGACGTTGCCTTGATTGCCTTGATCTTGGGCTGAGCGCTGCTTGACGCCGCTGACGCCGCACTCGCGGGGTGGGGGGAGGGGGGATGATCAAAGCCATGAATAGAGGTAATTCAAACTTGAACGCGAGAGGCAAAATAGCGAAGCAGACGACGATACCGATAGTGGCAGCGCAAGCGTAGATAGATTGTGGACGACAGTGGAAAATTCGGGTTCCATCAAGGCGATAGCATGTTCGGGAACTGAATGGCGCTATCTTCTGGTGGTAACCACCGGCCACGGGACGGAACTATTGGAGGCTCTGTAGCTGAGCTTGGGCTTGAGCGAAATCTGTAGCGTAGTTGTTTCCTGTCTAGACAAATGCCGGCGACCGACTCCTCCATCTTGAAAATCTATGACGTCAGCGCTACGACTGGCCTGGTGACGGTCCTTCCAAACCAGTTCTTCAAAACCTTCGCATCGTTCGTCATGGTAAAGATAACCGAGAAAGTCAGACGATTCTGACCCGGAACAAGACTGCATAACTGCTCGCTCAAAGTGGGCGGCAACATCGGCACGATCGCTGCACAAGATACACACTCGTAGCACGCTTGCGGGCATCCGGATCCAGTGCCGTGTTAGGCTTGGAGAAATATCGCTATGTGCACTCCGATGTCATAAGTAACATCATCATTGAGCTTGATGGAAACTGCATCGTTCAAGTTCTTGGTATCTTCAGGACCAATGGTGAAGATCCGTTCCTTGCGCAAGTCCTTGCGAACATCGAGCTCGCGTTCTGGAATGCTGATCATTCATCCGGTCAAATAAGCACCTACACAAGAGACATAACTCACGTCCAAGGGGTAGGAGGAAAACACTTCACGACGTTTTCGCTGAAGTCCTCAGTGGGGAAATTGCAGTCTTTGAGGAGAGTACTGGTCTCTACTTGGATATCTCCAAATGGTCCGAGTTCCTCGACCAATGTGCCGAAAGGATGAAGTGAACTGATTGGCTGGTAAAGAGTAATTAACGCATTGAATTGCATGAGGATCGGTGATCTTGCATGACGCCTAATGCATGCAACAAAAAGCTTGTCAGCACAGACTTCCGAGTTCTGAACGAAGTCGGGAGGCACCTGTTCTGTGGGAATCGCGATGAGCGGCACACGCTTGTCGGTAGGTTTGAACCAAACAATCTTTGGTCGCTCGATAGGACACCTGGGTTCGTCGCCGCGGTCTGCCTCTCTCTCGCGATGCTCAGCCTCCTGCTTTTCCTTCATAGCAGCAGATGAGGGTCGCAACAAACCCCAAGGCCCAGAAAAGGCCCAGGCATCCGCTCCACGACAGCAACGACGTGTCCGGCGAACTGAGCTTTGACATCATCAATAGCCCTGCACAAACGTTCTGTCAATCGACTGAGAACAACTTACTATCTTGTCCCGTACTCCTCGTCCTCAAATAACATAAGGCCTTGTCCATCGGCCTCAACGTCGTCCTTTTTTTGTCATTCTTTCGCCCGGCAACACCCTTGAGGTCGTAGACAGAGTTCTCGTCCTTCTTCCTCTTCTTCTCTTCTTTTTCCTTCTCCGTACCCCAGACCTCATCAACGTCCAGCAATTCTACGGCAACGATGTCGCCTTCAAGAGCGCGATTACGGTTCTTAGAACCACAGATGTAGATATCGGCGTCTAGAACTTCAGTTGCGACGTATGCGTCGGAACGATTACGTTTGTTGACTCGTAAGATACCCATAACAAGTTTTCCAGCGACAAGAAGTAGTGGCAAGGAAGCCTGAGGGAGATAAGGAGCGAACAGCGACTTGCGCTGAGGTTGGTTAGACTGCTGTTGGAGCTGTGATTGGAACTGTTGTTGCTGCTGCGGAAGAAGGTTGATGCCGCCGAGTCCTAGACTCATCATATTGGCGGCCATCGTGTTGGGCAACATGTTCGGGAAGCTGAATGATGCCATCTTCTGGTGGGGACCACCTGCCGCAGCACGGAACTGTTGGAGACTCTGTAGCTGAGCTTGGGCTTCAGCGAGATCTGCAGCGAAATTGTTTCCTGTCTGAATGCCACCGACGCCTCGATCTTGAAAATTTATCATGTCAGACTATTCCCTGTGAAGAGGCACTGAAACTCACTGATGCGCCAGCTGGAATCACAGCGGTTGTGCTGAGAAGCCCCATCCAGACTAACAAGAGGTGCGAAGCCATCGTCGAATCCATCCTGACTGGCGGAAAAACCAATAAAACCAAGACTGGGATCACCTAGTCCTACACTCATCGGGACCGTGTTGTGTACACGTCGGTGGGTGGTCCCACGTCCAGTGCAAGCCCAGGCGTCTGGAACGACAATACCTGGTTTAAAGCAAGCTGCTGGTGAGAGAGGCAATCTAATACGACGTCTTTGGCATGTTATGAACAGCAACGAAGCAATCTGACTCACCTGCTTCGCCATAATACCAGATATCTCCGCCTCGCCATCCGGCTGCCTTTGAACCAGGTCAAGAGCATGGAGATCAAACCCGGGAGGCATTTGTTGTTGAGGGAAATGGAAACCTGCATCCTCCTCGTTGATTGGGGGGCGCATAGTCACGATGCAACTGGGACGTCTCGTGGTGCCAAACATAAAGTTAGGAGCAAGCTGCGGACGACCAGATGGCCCGAGGATGTCTCCCTGATCCTGCTCAACAAGCGCAGCAAATTGAGGTGCGATATAGTTTTGGGGAAGAGATCTCGATGGCGCGGATGACCAGACTGATAAACATTAATATTCTCTTGTATCTCGCCTTCTTCGGCCTGAACTTGTCCGCATGTCTAGTTTGTGCGTGTTTATCTGATTTGTATCCAACTTGACTTCTGCCTCCATCATCTCCCTCACAACCCTGCCCACTCACCATGGATGCTGCGAACTCCTACATATTTTATTCGCAAGGATTGGATTGTAGGTCCAAATCAATATCCACAAATTACTTTATTTACATTGTTACAGTCATACCTGCAACTGGTTCCACAATTGATCCAGGATATGAAGAGCTCATGAATGAATTATTCCCCGGTAATGTTGAGCAATTATCTTTCTATTGTTTGCTAACCAATCTGTCAGAAATTGAAAACATCAACCCATCTCGTATGTACAATTTGAATTTCAAAAAATAACATTATTGATTCTCAATTATAGAAGTACTTTCTGAACAACAACAAAACATCAGTAAGAATTTTCTGATTTTACAGCTAATTTATTTAATGACCAATTGAACAGTATTTCAACATGGACAACTAGAGGGTAAGGCTTCACTTTATAACATATGGATATTGTTCATCTAATATTATTGAACAGGTATCATACAGCAACAACAAACATTGAGTAAGTATTTGTGCTATTTTCAATTTATTCAAAACATTTTAATTTAATTTTTCATAGTATCTCAAATTGAACAAATGTTATGTAAGTGTATACTACTATTAGTTTTTGTAAATCTAATTTCAATATTTCTTTCTTTTAATAGCTGTCCATCAGGGCAATAACACGTTGGGTAGATACTTATTATATTATAACATCTTGAATACTTCTAAATTCAAATAGTCTACCAACTTCATCAAGTCAAATGTAAAAACTTTTTCTTTATTTTTTATCATTTTTAACAAATATCACTTTGATTATAGCAAGCATGACCATGCAAAAACAATCTCTCTGTAAGTATTTATGTTATTATTATTTTGAAACACTTGCTCAAGGTTGTATAGCCTCAGTATTTTTCAGCTTTCTTGTATGTTTGAATCTATATATTTTACAATAATTACAATAATTTGTTATAGATGCTTCATCACAATTGGGAAACATAACCATTAGTGAGTGTTAAATCTTTTATAAAGACACTAATAATGCTCAGTATATATTGTATATAATTATCAAGGTCAATGTAAGTATTTGATTTATACTCATTACAATATCAAACTCAAACCCAAATAGATATGAACAATATAGCACAACAAGGGATCTGTAAGTTTCAATTTCATGTTTTTAAGGGTCCCCATCAATATTGCGTGTAAAATCCAGCTTCACAGTTCAATGGTAAGTTTAATTATTAAATTTAAAGAATTTTAACAGAAATTTAAATAATAGCACAAGTGGAGACTCAAGATGGTCCAGCACTTAGTCAATTTGAGCAACTTGATGGTAAGTGTTCAACTTTCTTTTTTGAAACATTATTTATAGCTTTAATTGCAGTATTGCCTGTCAACGAGGACCACTTGGTGCCTATCCACTTGGGACCTGGTATGTTTTAAATTCTACATATGATATATTTTCTGATTTAAAAATCAATAGTTGATCTATTTCCTCATAACATTCCAAGTCATCTTTTTTCTGCTACACCATTAAACCACCAATTGTCCAAATTATATCTTCGCCCTGAAATGTTTTCTGCTATATTTTTTCAAAGCCTTCCAAATCCTTCCCCATTGTTCCATGGTTAACGTGGACCAATATTATTAACCTTGCTGCCCAGTATATGCGTGCTCATATTATTTTAGATAAAGGATTCGAAAAAATTCCCAATCTTGCCCAGGACTTTCTTCACACCTGTGTTATTGATGCCATAGCTACTATTGGAACAACAACCAAACACCATTGTTATACCTGGTCTGAATAGTTCCAATTTGCCCAGGGTACTTATGGATGTCGATCAAGCCATAATCAGTAAGTTTTGTTTTTATTCGTTGAATTTAAATCTGAAATCATTCTGCAGCCAATGTAATGCCAGTCACACCAGTGATGGATTTGGTAAATGGCTATGTAATTATGCCTCTTATTTACTTTACAAATACTGATTCATCCATTTGTATAGCTTCACCATAGATATTATGACTTTTTTAGTGAGGCACGTGCACACATTGAGGCATTCTTGGGCTCACAGCCTAGCCCTACCTACCCCAATGATCCTCCCCACTATATTCCTGGCTTTTTTTATCAAATACCATCCGACTCTGACAGTATTCCTGTCAGCAAAGAATTTGCTCGCATCTGCGAGCATCTTCTAACTGATGAAGAAAACAATGGATTGGGACCTCCTTCACCACGACCAACTCTGCAACTTTTCTTGCAGCATGTACTAGAGGGCGAAGATGATCAACAGGTAAGTTCAGATTAATTAGCTTTAATTATCTTTGGTATTGACATCATCTTTTTCAGCCAGATCGACTTCATGCAACAGTACCCCATCCCTGCTGGCAGAAGGCCCGCTTGTCATTTCATAGGGGGAAACACTCTCTTTTGGCATTTGTACAAATGGGATATGGAATTTGGCAGCTTGATCGACAAAAGTTGCCTCAGTACTATGGAGAAACTCAACGGCTTTTTTGGCAACAATTGTAAGTGATTTGAACTCCTTGATCTTGATTTTGGCCTAATACCTTGGTTACATTAGCTTATCAATATCCTGGCTAGCTGGCACCACAAAGCATGCACAATGCTAGGTGGCCCTATTGCATCCGAACACATGGAATTTGCAGAAGACTACCTCAATACAGCATGTGTTCGCCTTAATGATCCTGTTGGGTATGACAGGTTATTAGCAACGTATGTCGAGTATAAGGTCAGGTTTTCTCAGGAGCATGAAGTCTCTATTGAATCAGCTTGGGATGATGAAGCATGATGGTCTGCTTGATTTTCCCTCAATTGATAACTCTTTCCATCTCCATATGCCATAGTATGATTCTTACATGCCCACCCTCTCACAATTTACTACATTTAAATATGCACATATATCACACTATGCTTTGAAGTTCATGCAGAAGAAATATATTGATTCTATGTACATCAGGTGAAACTATCTAACTATCTACATTATCAAGGGAACCAACAACAGTGACAACATTGAGGTCAATGGAGGGGATCAGCAGCATGGTGGCACCAACAACAGTTGAGGCCAATGGAGGGGATCAGCGGCACAACAACATTGAGGTCGATTGAAGAGATCGGCGGCACGATGACGCTGAGGTCAATGGAGGCAATCGGCGGCGTGGCGTGCCGACGACGTTGAGGTCATGGGGGGATCGGCGGCAAGACGACATTGAGGCCGATGGAGAGGATCGGCGGCGTGGCGGTGCGACGACGTTGAGGTCGATGGATGGGATCGGCGGCACGACGACGTTGAGGCCGATGGAGGAGATCGCGGCGTAGCGGCGCTGACGACGTCGCCGATGTACTGCTACTCGCCGCCCATCTTGGAGGGATCGACGGCATGGCGGTGCCGACGACGTTGAGGTCGATGGAGGGATCGGCGGCACGACGACGTTGAGGTCGATGGAGAGATCGGCGGCGTGGCGGTGCCGACGACGTTGAGGTCGATGGAGGGATCGGCGGCACGACGACGTTGAGGCCGATGGAGGAGATCGGCGGCGTAGCGGCGCTGACGACGTCGCCGATGTACTGCTACTCGCCGCCCATCTTGGAGGGATCGACGCATGGCGGCCGACGACGTTGAGGTCGATGGAGGGGACGGCGCACGATGACGTTGAGGTCGATGGAGGAGATCGGCGCGTGCGGTCCGACGACGTTGAGGTCGATGGAGGGGATCGGCGGCAGACGACGTTGAGGCCGATGGAGGAGATCGGCGGCTGGCGGCGCTGACGACGTCGCCGATGTACTGTTACTCGCCGCCCATCTTGGAGGGGATCGACGGCATGGCGGTGCCGACGACGTTGAGGTCGATGGATGGGATCGGCGGCACGACGACGTCGAGGCCGACGGAGGGAGGGCGAAGCGTAGGGAACCGGCAAAATGACGGCGCTGACAATGTCGCCGATGTACTGCTACTCGCCGCCCGTCTTGTCGTATCAGAGCCTCCCCTCGGTGGCGAGCGTAATGTCGGCAGGGATCGAGATGCAGACAGCGCGTACTCCGCGACTGTGCCAAAAATCGAGAGACCTGTCAGTAATGGATTCAACAGAGAAGAGGAGAGAGAGAAAACTCACTTTTCACGATTGCCGTTGTCCCCCTGGACGAGCATGATCTTCTCCGCTACGTCGCGGCCTTGCTCGAAGGCGCAGAAGCCGAGGACGCTACCCATCCGCGGGTACGTCTTCTTGTTGCCGTGAGTGACACCCATTTCACCGCCGGCTGTGACGTTGAAGCCGGTGAGGCCGTCGTTGTCGTCGACGTCGTTGGTGGAAGGTACTGTGAGAGCTCCTTTGAACTAGGAGGCAACATGCGCGGTAGCCGAGAACTTGTGCGATGGGATGGGAACAAACCTTACCGGGAAGATAGAACTCGCCGTAGAGGCTCGACATCCTTGAGGGCGCCGCCGCCGCCGAGCTTCTTCTCAAGCCAGATCTGTGGTAGGCAGTTGTGCCGGGGAGGGGGGGAGGTGGTGACTGATGGATTTGGCAAATTCGTATGCCTAGTTATGCAGCTTCGAGAGCGACGGGAGCGCCGATACGATGACGTTCCTGGCGGGAAGTGTGAGATCTGGATCTGGATATGAAGAGAGAGAAAGAACGACGCACCGGTTGATATCACCGTACGCGGCGAGGGTGTCGAGGAGGGCGTGGTTAATGTCCTGGATGACCGCCTTCAGGTGTCGCTTGATCACCCCGTGGAACTGGGACGTCTGCCGCGTCGTGATCTTCAGCGTCCCCCATGCTCGTCTGCAATCCTGTCCGGCAGCAGCCACTGCTCCGGCCTGCACACATCCCCAGGCATCCGCACCTAAATCATGAAGCTGAATTTGTGCCTTGTTGCGTGACAGAATACAATGCGAGTCCACGGCGACTTCGGCCTTTCTGGGATTTCGGGCACAGCAACCATCGAAAGAAATGCAGACTGCAAAGTGAACAAGAGTCAGGTATGCAATCGCATGTTAATAAAGGCTGACCTTTGCAACGCCTTCGCCTGCCTCTGTAGTGGCAATGACTGGAGACTCGAGCTTCTCTTCAAAGTCCATATGTTGCTGAATATCTTCAGGCTGTCGGGGCTGTTACAGCAACCTCGACAACGACCTCGGGCGATTCCACAGTGGGGATACTCCGCACAGAGGCAGGCGATGATGATTCCGCCTCTTCAATATCGACGACTACAATGACCTGGGCAGTGCCAACCGAACTCCACCATGAGAGCTCACGGAATATGAAAGAATCCAAGGAGAGATCGGAGCCTCAGTAGTTGTGACAGGAATTGAGGAATTAACGAGCTTGTATTGTCTTAGTTAGCCAGCGTATATGATCAATCCCAGAGCAACCTACCTCCGAAGCATCTTCCACGGTTGTTGCGATGACGGGAATTGGTACATCGGCCTCCTCCTCAAGTCCTGATTCGGTAGCGATAACCGCCCGACTTCGGCTTCTTGCGGTGTTGCAAACTCACCAGTTCTTCTTCCACTACAAGTCAACAGCAGAGTCGAGGTCCCGACAACTAGTGTCTCAACGGCTGTAACGGTCTCGCCGGCTGGACAGGCAGCCAGGCAGCGGCTCCACGGTGCTGAGTTCAGGAAGTGTGGTCGCCTCAGCTTTGGGTGAACGAAGACTACTGAATTAACAGGATATGAGGAAATCCACGGTGACTTCGGTCTCTCATCAGTATCTGTAGCCTCAACCAAAGACATTCTTTGCTTGTGGATTGACGAAGGTACGTTAGCAGCATTCACTTGGGATGTACTTCCGTCACATACCTTCGTGACGAGATCCGCGTCAGACGTCGAAATTGAGGGAAGTCCAGCAGATTGATCATCCTGTGAGGACTCCACAATAGGCGCAACGACAACGGTATCGGAAATCGCGATCTCCGGTACAGCAACAACGGCTGCAAAAAGCTACTCCAGCTCTTCAATCTCATCTTGTTTTGGACCGCGGTGGTGGCGATCTGGAGACCTGTCGAGGGAACGCGCAATGATCACGCGTGTCTGGAAGTACCATACGTTCAACTTACCAGAACTTCAAGTCCTCAACCCGTTAGCGGCACCCGTACCCATATCGACCATGTTCAAGTAGACCTTCGAAAATTCATCTAAATAACGAGAAATTAGCTTCACCTGACATTCTGAACGTGGAAGAATTAGAGAGGAGAAATTAGAGAGGAGATGGACAGCAATGTGGGAAACGCAACGCCCAGTGGTTTCGCAGACTTGCAAATAGTGATATGACGCGGATGTACAAAAGGACGAAAGGGAATGATGGCAGCACCTCAACATCCGAGCCCTCTCTACGCGCGTCCGCCAGGAAGAAACCTGGTTTCTGCGCGCTCAGGCCTCGGACACGAAGTTCTTTGGATGAAGTGGGACTTGAGTTCGGAATCCCAGTGTTACGGCGGAGTTACAATCGCAGCGTGGTGATTCTTAATCACTGCGGAACCCTCAGAATCTAAAGCGCCGGATATGGTCTTGACTCCGGACCTCTCCGGAGTTGGCGCACAATACTGAGCATTTCTGTCGCGTCTCTCGATCTGCCTCATCCACATATTCCGTGCTTAAGATTCTCGACATAACTAAGCTTTTGAAATCATGTATTTTGTATATTCTCCGTAATCCGAGTATTTTCAGACTCTAGCACTCGACCTCTCATGAGACCCCTTCGACTCAGATATACCGGCATTTCGAGCCTCTCCCGAACCCCATATGAAGACTCTGCGGCATGTAGAGTCTCATGGCTATGCCTTAGTGCACCGGGCTGTCTGATTACTTGATCAATGTTCTCTCGTCCGTCCACCACCACGACGAAGTCTCTTCGCACATCAGCCACCCTACCAGTGTCCCGCCCCAAGACCTTTGCAAGATGCACCGTGAGGACTGGACTAGGGCGAGAAGTTGGTGAAGGTCCGGTCCAATCAAGGAACATCCAATAATGCGTTCCTACGGGGTGAGTACACGATGGACACGGAGTTCCAAGAGCTTGTCTCTCGCGGAAGAAGATGCAGGTAGATAATGCAGCCTCGCGAACAATGTGCAGCGCATGATCCTCACAAAGAAGCTTGTGCCCGGTGCGCACCCCTTTTCTGCATATGGAACGCACACTGATGTTTGGTCGTGGAACGTAAGGCAGACCTTCTACAACTGCGCGACGTTCCAGCTCCCCGGCGATGCGTGCAGGCATATATCATTAGATGCAGAGCTCACAATGGTGCGTGAAGACAATTGGGATGGATGTATGCGCACGGGGGAGAACTGGCAGTGCATGGATATCAATATTGACTATCTGTTCGAACAGCTGCCTGCGGTGGACAAGGAACTATTCAAGTGCGTCTTCTGCTCTATGCGTTATTGTTGGACTGATGAGTAAATGCTGATGCTGATGTGTGTGATAGGTACGGTGTGCTCGAGGTGAAACCTCAGAGTCAATTTGGGCAGGAGCCTCCATAGTGGGTCACAGAACTCTGTTGTGGGCTTTTCCCAAGGTATGCATCCTTCCAACCTGAAATTAGAGTCATCTCACAAATTTATCCGCTGTGTTGAAGTTCAGGTATGTGCTAACCTGTATGCATCTGGAACGGCCGTAACAGCTGATGTGCTTTCAGCGAGCAAATTGATTCAGGGGTGTGCTACCGTTCTACCCAGCCATGTCGATCTTGTTCCATTTTGGCTTCCACAGAGTGAGTGTGTTGCTGCCTTTCAGGAATGCTTGGCTTAAGCGATTTTTGCAGTGCGCACAGATATCCTCAAGCCCGACACGATACATCTAACCTGTCTCGAAGAGCGAAGAGGATGAAGAGATGGACCTCGTGCCAGGTATGTTCTTGACCTATCTTCCCGTGCTAATTCTAACGGAGCATTATAGCGAGGGACGAGGTCCCCATGCCCTCCACGACGCGGTACGCTCAGATGGGGTCTATGCCATCATTCACCACGCGTGCATCGCATCCGTCCCCTCGACTTTGTCACCGAAGTCGCCCATGCCCGGCGATCACCAATAGGTAAGATGCAGTTGCGAGAAATTGGCAGTCAAGCGATGCTGCGGGCTGCGGGGCAGCAGCAAAGGGATGGGGCAGGAGGGGTATGAACAGATACCTATTGTATACGGAGTCTGTATTGATTAAAATCATTAAATATCTGGTTCGGTACATGACTGTCTCCCGAGCATCTACAGCTGAGAGAGCAATATGTACGAAGCCAGAAAATCCGTCTGCGAAGGCATCTAGAGCCAGTTGAACTCTGCAGATCACACATTCACGAGCTCCGGAAATCACACATTTATTGAGCTGTATATTCCGAGTTCGTGGCCTCGGGAACCACTCTTCGGTTTGGCACAGCTGTCATGTTCGGCGCCGCAGATTCTTCTGATCTCTGGCGCCTCTCAGGCGCTTTAGATTCTGGGGGTTCCGCTGCCAGTGAATATATCGGGCCCGCTTCGAATAGAAATTAGTGCTTCTGTTCAGCATTTAGCGCTGAACAGCCCGACTCTGACGCGGGGTGATATGTCTCCCTGTGTGCAATCAACGTCATGTCGTTCAAGAGGCAGGAACACAGCGGTGAAATCCCTCTCAAAGTGCTTCATCTGCACCGGTGGCGGGATCGGCGAGCCGTGTCGCTTTCAAGGTGTGTATATGCTCTTCTCGGACATTACCAACGTTTTGCATGCTTTGACCTCTTTTGATTACAGGCACACGCATTGTAGATGGTATTTCTAAGAGGGATACCTATTCCGTCTCTTTCAGTTTCCCACCACCTTCGGCCCCACACTTTCCACAAGTTTTCACCCGACCTTTCACAAGTGATGAGATCGATGAGATGATGGTGAGTACTAAGTTGCCTTCAGCAAACTCGAAGTCATACGCATGATCAATAGAAAGTCTGCGCTCATTATTTGCTACCGGTATTGGAAGAGGAGAAGGAACACAATCGAGGTAATCGACTGTTGACGCGTGGCAGGGAACTTAATGAGCGCGTCACTTGCGGTATGTGATAATTTATCTAAACTTCACGCGCTGTCCTTGCATCCTCTCTTTAGATGAGTGTAATACGGAAATATTCGCTGTATCTTGGTTTTGCACTTGTTGTGGACGAGAACTCTGCGACGAGTGCTGTAAGCATGCGAAATCCATCAGTACGCACAGTCGTGGAAAGGAACAATGGGAGGTATGTGTGCCACTTGACATTCGTCGTGAAGTGATGACATCGGTTCTTTGCGGTGAATAGATGATTTTCCCTTGTTCGTTGCACCAGCCTGATCTTGTGCCGATCACACGGTTAAATGAATAAATTGGATGCCGAAATCATCGATATGCACTTGTGTGGGAAGGATTTCAGGTACGAATAGGACTGTCTTCGAGTAGTGCTGTTCACCGATCGATTCTCAAAGCTCCCCTAATATCCTTCCTGATAATGCACCAAAGACCATTCGATGTGCAGACATTAACAATGACTCATTCCGATATCTGTGGGCACAACATCAACCCGTCGTCATCACAGAGTTGCATAGATACGAGCTTCAAGGGGATTGGGGACCCGAATATTTCACATCGAGATATGGCAGCGAACGAGTCCAGCTGCACGACTGCGAGACCGGAATCGCTTATCCTTCTACAGTCGAGACTTTTTTTCGCCAGTTTGGAAACGGCCAGAGGACATCCGGAAACATATTAAAATTAAAGGTGATTTTTGCGATATACATGTATATATTACTGAATGCATCACGTCGTAGGACTGGCCCCCCGCGATCGTTTTGAAGAGATCTTTCCGGAGTTATATCGTGCCTTTTTTCGCGCATTACCTGTGCAGGACTATACGTCTCCGGATGGAGTTAGGAATCTGGTGTCTCATTTTCCTCTGAACGGTATTAAACCTGACCTAGGTTTGCTGATTTTCATTATTATAATTATCCGAGACTGATATCATTCGGAAGGCCCGAAAATGTACAACGCCTTTGCATCTGTGCAAGATCAGCGTCACAGCGGCCTACTAGGTTGCATCTGGATGTTACCGACGCCGTCAACCTCATGCTGTACGCCTCCAACGCTGTTGATGGCGCCACCGGTGGAGCCTTATGGCACATCTGGCCGGCTGATCAAGCAGAGAGACTGCGTCAATTCCTGCTGGGATTCATCGACAATGTTGGCGACGACAGCGATCCTATCCATTCACAGCAAGTATACCTCACATCGGACATGCTTGATGCATATGCCAAGAAGTATGGAGTTTGTCCATTCGCCCTTGTTCAGCGGCCGGGAGACGCTGTGTTCATTCCTGCGGGATGCCCACACCAAGTAAGCTATGTTATGAATGAAAACGCGGCGTGTGGGTTATTGACTGAATCACGCAGGTTAGCAATATCACAGATTGCATCAAGATTGCATATGATTTCCTGTCCGTCGAGAACCTTGCGTTCACTATACGAAATGCGCGGGAACTGCGACAATATCGATTGCAATCCCGGAGTGGTGACGACGTTTTGCAGGTGCATACGTTGCTCTACTATGGATGGAATCCCTCCGTCTCTGGCGAGTGAAGATACCGAGGCCAATCTCCATTTCTACTCAAACAGGACCATCAAAGCCGAGACGTCACGAGAAACGGTTGAAAACAAGGGTGAAGCAAAAGCCAATCCGAGCCGGCTCGGAATGTATCTGTCCGATCGATCCTCAGTGTCATGGTCGAGGTTTCAATCGTCTAGGCCTCTTATGTCATCTGTGAGCCAATTTATATTCATGGAATGCTGGTACGCTCATCATGTACTTGAAATAGTCGCAGCATCCAGGTGGCCTTCGAATCAGGGACGCTGATGTGAATGCTGGAGTCCATTGTCGAGCTCGGACGATTCAGAGCCGCATTATTGACTATTACTCGCGAGAACTGAGATGTTGTCCTTTGTTGTCGGTGTATCGTGGTTTCCTTCCATGCACGTCTTAGCCAATCACCGTCTACTTGAGCGAAGCGCCTCGAGCATTCAAAAATGATTACAACATCAGACGTCCAAGTCATCATGACAACTACATTATATAGAAACCATAAATTCCGATTCCCAAAAGAATCGGATTATCATCCGGCGAAAACATTGGCAGCGCGTCACTGCGCTTCCCTTGTTTTATTTGGCATGCGCACTAGTCAAATCCCCTAATGCAAAGCACGTCAGTCGCACGCACAAATCATGCAGCGGTACTTCCAGTACAGTCATTGCAGTGCCACTCCGAGACATGATCATACGACTTACGACGAAACCTGCATACACAAATGGGCACTTTGCTCGTGGGGTTGTGCAGACCACACACACATAGGGGTGTCTTGCGCCCTTGCCCGTCGGAAAGGAGATGACGTGCTCACGTGTAGAAAGTCAGGAGAGCAACGTACATGGCATTCGTATTTCCACACCACGCCAAATTTCAAAAACTACATACATACTGTTTATATGGAAATCATTGAGGACTTGACAAAAGCGAACACCTTCATACATACTGTTTCCACCTGAGCACACGGTTTACGACGTCACGCGGCGTCTGTGGTCTCATTAAGCGTGAATATCAACATCGAACAATCAGCAACTCACTTTTTCCTAGAAGACGAGAGCACTGTGGTGGACTTCCTTCGCTTCGTGGCGTAAGAAGAGCGTTTTCCTTTACGCCTAGGTATCCCCAATCAGAAAACATGCCTCGCGCACATCAACCATGCTTACATGTCATCGGGCACGATCTTCCGCAAACGCACCATATCTTGAACAACGAAAGAAACGTCCGCGACGGACTTCGCCCAGTTGGAATTCGTATCGATAGCATCGTGCGGAGCCCACCAAAAAAGAGACAATACCGCCATACGAATCCCGCTGTTGCTGCCCTTGTCGACGGGTGCCCAGTCAGCAATATCAGTGCCCGGCTCCAAACTCAACTCCGGTGATGCCATTTGCCTCCATTCCGGGTTAATCCGCCACCACCACTGTCTCCACCCGCGCCCGAACTCTGCTACATTGAGACGTTTCGGACCGCCCGTCGGCTTCCGTCTGCGCTGCATCCAGTCGGAGATCTCTACCGGCCGTGTCTTCGCGCTCAAGTTCTCCCGCTGGCAACGCCCGTTAGTATTCCAATCTCACACACATAATTGTACCCATCACCTTGCAGTCCGCTCGCAGTGCTTCATATTCCGTCAGCGACTCCCACAATTTCACGCAATCCGCTTTCACGGTTGCAGATACGTTATCGCGTGCATGCAACGGCGCCTCGCGAACAGCATCCAGCTCCGCATCGCGGTTGGGATGTCCTTCAACACTCTCGATATATGAAATAAATAGTACATAAGCAGGAGAACACATACTGTTCAGGAGGTTACTTACCTCCAATTCGTCCACGTCGGTCTCTGTAGCTGCGTCGGATTCGCATGTCTCTGACGACCCATCATCTACGGCCTCCGCAACGGGATCAGGGATGTCGGCTTGAACATCAACAACCTCTGCAACATAACCATCCACCACACCGGTATCGACTACCTCACCCAGCGTCCACCACATTAGCGACACCGCCCACCCTGCGTTATCGGCCACACCAGCGACACCGCCCAGCCCTGCGGTATCGGCCACACCAGCAGCCTCACCCACACCAGCACCGTCGGTCACACCAGCACCGTCAGCCACCACCATAGCATCAACGCGGGCACGGTGCTCGGATCGGCGGCGAGCACGACGAACACGAACCCCGCCCGATTTGCGAGGCGCATTTGCTACGGGAATAACATTGGCCTCATGAGAAGCATCTGCAATCCCAACATCAGGAGAATCGATCCGCCCAGGATCACCGACACCAGGTGCACCTGCAAACACGTTCGAATGGATGGGACTCAATCACTAACACACCCAACATCTCTAAAGGTAACTTACCGGCGGTAATATCGTTCGCCCACGCCAACCCCAACGCAAACGCTGCACGCGCAGAACGGATGGTATCCTCCTGCCATGATCCACCGCATATTCCAGGCGACTGATAGTAAACTTGAGAACATTGATCAGGTGCGCCGCCTGCAGTGGGAGGAGATCCAGCATGATGGGAGTGCACAACAAGCCCGCCGAATTATCAACAACAACAACTACATACCGGATCCCACCCACGGTTCAATTCCCAACTCAATTCCCCAACAATGGTCTTCCCAGCGGTCCGTTGATGGCTTCCAAGCGGCCCGTTCGTAGCTCATACGCAGCCCCCGAGCAAGAGAAAACCAAGCAGAGCAGTGCGAAGAATATGATCAAACATCAAACTATTAAAGCCAGTCACAGTATTAAAGCCACTTACACGCGCAACAAGTGCAAACGACCCGCCCAAGGGGAGGCACGTGACCGAGCGAGCTTTTCCTGTTGTGGACTTTGTTGCTCTGTTCGGCTTATACGAATACGACATTGACTTGATTCCGCTCGTCCACATTGAACAGCCGTCGCAGACTTACCAGCTAGCAATGACTCGGACGCGCGAGCCTTGGGTAGAGTAGAATATTGCCCACAAGAAATTTAATTGGAAAGTCAGTGCTGGTCAACACGTGTGTCAGTACGTATGGCACAGACTGAGTACTGAGTACTGACCATGAGGCCTCAGGGAGTGTTGGAAATGTGCATTATCACAGCCTGTGGCATATTGTTTTACTCGGTGAGCTTATTTTCTAACACAGTCCTACAGATTGTATATTGAACGCATCCATTATGGTCGTTCGTGTCAGCTTGAGTGCATCGAGTGATATTTATGTTCAGCACTTCGTCGTCTTCGTCAATCCTTTCTGTGATTTGCATCTGTGACACTTGGTATGTTCTTTGTCTGAATTGCGGTTCGTCGTGTGCTCCGGCGGATGTTGTGCGAACATAACCGTTGACGAACAAACTCATAGAATTTATAGAACCAATGGATTTTGTCGGTGCGTGCTCCGCGCCGCGAGGCGATCTGGACGATGTATCCCGCTCCCGCCATGCATGCGCTGCGCTGCACGCCGCAACACCAAACTACCAGATGAGCCCCTCGAATTCGAACTCATGATGCCGCGCTAGATTCTGCAGATGCGGGGTCGAGGTGGCCCCCGTGCACTTCGTGTCTGGCGCCTGCCAGCAGCGGAGAGTAGGGATACCGTGCGCGTCTTTGCGGGAGCATTAGCCCCACGACAGCAAGGTTATTTCGTTCTCAACACCGTGTATGTGCCCGCCTGCGAGCATGCACTCCCATACCCCCGACCGAGGCAAGTCTACTAGCGGCCGCCCTCCCTCGCACGCAGCACAGCACCACTCCTCGCCCGCGACCCGCATCCCGCATCAACCACCACGTCTCCGCGCCCTGTGGAGGGCCGTGCGGTCGCTCGAGGAGCATGCCGCGCGGTGTGTACTGCGCTCGTCTGGTGCCCCGCTGTGTGTCTGTTTTAGCTAACCGTGTATCCCTCCAGCTCCGCAAGAGTATCGAAGGTCGCTCGAAAACTTCGCTCACTGACTTCACCTACATGATGCCACAAAAGTACAAGCTAGGAGGCCCTGGTGAAAAGTTGGACGTTGGTTTCACGATCCATGATGCAATCCTCGTAGGTATTATCTGTAATATTCTTGTATGATCTGAACTGACGAATTGGTTCTTCAGCGACGGTTCGCGCTGGACCATCTGACTCTGCTAGGTGTTGACGAGGATGAGGATAGCGAGTCAGAAGAGAGTAGTCGCTCATCCAGTGGCGTGAAGAAACACAAGCGCAAGAATACGGTCGCCGATTGCTTCCGGACAACAAAGGGTGGGCGAGAGGCACGGCCGACCGCCGCACAGGTTGCACTCTCATAGCTGCTCTCCCAGTGCAACAACATCGTCCCCATCCCAGGAACCACCAAGATTGCCGTATGCCTCCCTCTCAGCAACATCCTTTCGCAAGCGCGGATCGCTGACCGTATTTTTGTGCAGACCCTGAAGGAGAACATTGGAGCGCTGAATGTGAAGTTGACACTGGAGGCCGTGCAGGAAGTCCGCGCGATCATGAATGCGGCGCAAGTGTCGTGCGGTCATACCCCTCCGTCTCCCAGTCCGCGTTCAGGCCCACGACCGCGACGACCGCATCCGCCTGCGCGCGAATGCCTCGGCGCTCTCCATCAGCGCGTCCGCGTTGTGCACCTCCGCACGGCCGAGGCGCACGGCCGGGCTCGAGTCCATGACCCCCTCGTTTGGGTCGTCCGGTGCGCGCACGCGCACGTTGCAGTACTCGACGTAGATGCGGTGAGCGACTCCTGATCATGGCCAAACTTGTAAGGTGTGTCGCCCATTTTCTCTACGAGCACGCGGATCTCACATATGTCATTCGATTATGTGTCATCTGGAGAGATAGACGAGGTCCGCATGGCTTCTTCGCTCGCCGCAGGGATGATATTGCAGTATGCGACCTTATATGACAGTACATTTTTCATTAATTGTTACTACAACTCAGTACTGACTTAACCATCTGCCGTGGCTAAGCTGTAGTTGTGGTTGAGCCGAGCCGAAATCCCTTGAAGCCGCGGGCGCAACACTATTTTTCACAAGCGCACGATTACATTAATAGAATAAATTGGACTTCACAAGTGATGTAGCTTATCGCAGAAATGCCGAGGACCTGCCGAGTTTTTTAGGGGTCAATTAATCTGTTGATACATGTGTTCACTTCCAGCCCTTAAGGCCTTATAAGTCAGTCGTATCACTGGTGAGATTCCTTTTCTGTTTGTGACCGTGGAGATGATGATCATTCGTGTTCATTCTCCGCTTGGACGGATCTCACTTAAGGTGACGGGTTCGTGCCGTTGCAAAACCCACCGTTGCTCTCCTCCCCCTTGTAAACCCTCCGTTGAGTATCCGTATCTTTATTTCGAAATTCCTCTCATTGATTTTCCGATGGCTTCAGTAGCTGACACGATGCCTACTTCCGGTGATACTACGCACCCTGGGCCAGCGGCGCCGCTCTCATCTGTGCCACCCTCAACGGTGTCCTCTGTCTCCGGATCTAGCCGCTCACTATTAAATGCCTCCCGAACATTCGCATTCACTCCGTTACCAGCTTCCGCCCTTCTTTCTGAGGGCACATTAGATGGGGTTGACGAAGAAGCTGACAAGCTCATTGTTACTAGCGCATGTATCTTCACTTAGCATCATTGCAATTTGCATTACGTTTACCAATGTCAATTAGGGCATAGACCGCTGCGTCGATAAATCCATATTGCCGGATGTTCGAGATGCCATGGTTGATCTATTGGCCTTGCAGAAGGAGGAGAAGCTGTTGTGCAAGAGACTTAGTGACTGCCGACAGCGGCGTGTATTCGTGGGTTCGCGGCTGTTCAGGCGCGTGTTGAAGGAGGCGGCTGGCAATAAACAGGATGTCCAGCAAGGGATGAAATTCTTGACTTTAGATCAAGGCCTTCTTCCTCCGATCGAGAACACACGAGTCACTGCTTTGTACACGCGAGGCGACCCCGGTCGTCGTTACACAGTCGGAAGTCTGGTCTGATATATGTTGGTGAGTACGAACCACCGATGCAAGCGCGGTCACCCATTCATGATCAAGAACCAGGAAGTAGCTTCATATCTGAATTGTACAACAGTCCTCCAGGCTTCTTCTGTCTTCCGCGTTCTTGTCTTTGCTGTTCTTCTATGATGTATCTGTCCCTATCAATATCCTTAACTCTTGTATTTCGCCGTACCATCATAATATCGGGGAGACCGATTCTACAGTCTAGGCTACAAAGAAGCACCTCCATTCTTGCCGAACATCGCCCATCGGTTGAGAGATCTCAGCATAGCCGTCAAATGCTAAGCCTATGGCGTCAACAAGGTCGTTCATGCATCTGTCTGAGCATGGAGGGCGGGTTACTTCTGCCCTACACAGAGGACAACGGTATGTCGGACGGAACTGACACTGGTTGTTTAGCAGTTGCAGCACAGCAGGCGTCATCTTGAAGTTCTCGTGGCAGAAATGCTGTGGTATGATGGGGCAAGCGTTCAACTGCTCGCGCATAGATGCCTCGAACCAACCAATCAGACAGCCCCTACAAAAGGAATGATCGCATTCCGCCAGTCTGTACCCATGGCATTAGTCATCGATATCATCATTGAAGTGGTATAAATCTTACACGAAACGCCTCGTAACTGGCTGCTTGCAAACACCACAAATCAACACCTCATCCCTGGCTATGCAAAACTAGTTGGTGTGAGTTCAATGATTATCACCGAAGGCTGACGCTTACTTCTTTGAATCGATCTTTCAGCTTCGCGAGCTCCCGCAGTCTGACTTTGGAGCCGTTGGAGGTGCTTGATTTCAGCTGCTTGCTAATTAATCTACCAGTTAGTCATTCTTCAGTTATTTGGGGCGATTGTCACTTACCTCTTCTAACTCGACAGTGAGGACCACTTGAAATTCATGAGCATAAGTGGAGATGAGGCGCCTAGCGGGTCGAACAGCGCAATATCTGGAGCGACCATCTGTCAGCGGTCTATCAGCTGGCATCGGGGAGGTAACGCTGTCAGACCATTGCATGCCTTCCGTTCACTATACTTAAGCTGATTTTTTGAACAGTGACACAGCGTTAGCACCGCGGAACTATCCCTGTCACAGGGTTCGACATACAGTCACGATAATTATGGTGTGACGACAGTGCTGGGAACGCAGCGCTATGTATGCGTGACTGCCGACGCGCTTGGCTCATTCGAGCCTCCAAGAACGTACCATTCATTCGGATACAAGCGTCACAGCCGTTCCAGGTCAGCCTCCTCAGTATTTGGTATGCCGACACTTATCCTCTGCATGCGCCCTTGACCCACCCCACCGCCCAAAATGCTTGAGTCATCCTCGGTGTTGTCATGCGACAACTGCGGGCAAAAGTTTACGCTCCCCAATAATTTCACGACCCATCAGAAGAGATGCACGAGAGGCAAGAAACGTCTGGCGTCCGCACTGTCTAAGGCGCGAAGCTATCGCGGGGAGAAAGCGCCGACTTGTGGTAGGCCGTGATGAGGCACCACAGGACCTCGACGCTGTCTCTCTGAACGATGTGAGTAAATACAATACTCAATGCGATCATGCTAACAAACAATATGAGCAGCAACGTGCTCTCCCAGTCAGCGATGCCGTAGCACCGGCTTTGGATGAGGCTCTTCCATCGGCATCAAAAAGCCTCGCCGCAACCGCCGATTGCCAAAACGCTATCGCGACATACTCCCTGAGCCTGCGTCTGCTCTCCCTCCCCAGATTTCCCAAAGGATCCCGCCTGTTGAGCAGCCATCACAGGATGTGGATAGTGCTGGCCCAGGAGGGTTCTCTGCCGCCACCCAATCAGTCGGAAATCGTATTCTGACGTTTCTGCGCAGTCCTCTCAATGCTTTCGGGCTCAGTCGTACATACTACGCTACGAGCTTTCCTGACCACGACCCCGAGGACAGTTTCTCATTGCATGATCTCTCATCTTCATGTTTCGAGCCATCTTCTATGCATTCCGACTCAACCCCCCCGCCTCCTCAAATGTCTTCCATCCATATCCGAACAGAAGCTCCTTCCTTCTGGGCGAATGGTACTGGAATGGCAGCGTACAAAAATCGCAAGACGATTTCAAGCACCTGTTAGGCATCGTCGGAGACCCGGTCTTTCATCCCTCCCATATACAGCATTCGTCCTGGGATCAAATCAATCGAATATTGGGACAACATGAATGCAATGATGGACAGTGGTTCGACGAAGATGATGGATGGGTGAAGGACTCTGTGACAATCTCCGTACCCTTTCACAGCAAGACGCCATCGCCTGGTCCTATTAACTTCTCTGTGGACGAGTTCTACCATCGTTCCATCGTCGCGGTTGTTAAAGAAAAGATTCTCAACTACCAACAAGATAATTTTTTCCATTATGAACCGTTCGAAGTGCATTGGCATCGTGAGGACCACCCAGAACCGGTGCGCGTTTACGGCGAGCTATACAGCTCCTCGGCCTTCCTGGACGCCCATCGTGCGTTACAAGACTCCCCTGGAGAGCCCGGATGCACACTGCCACGCGTAGTGGTTGGCTTAATGTTCGCATCCGACGCAACCCATCTGACATCTTTCGGAAACGCCAAACTATGGCCTTTGTATTGTTCGTTTGGTAATGACTCGAAGTATCGACGTTGTAAACCCTCATGCAATCTTTGCTCTCACATTGCATATTTCAAGACGGTGAGCCACATAATATTCATTCTTCTCATTCAGACTGACTTTGCAACGTGCCTGCAGCTTCCGGAAGACTTCAAAGATTTCGTCGCATCTCACAGTGCCGGGAAAGGACCTACGGACGCGTTCATGGCTCACTGTCACCGTGAGCTACTCCATGAACAATGGAGGATCTTGCTTGACGATGAGTTTTTGGATGCTTATGAGCACGGTATAGTTGTGACGTGTTGTGACGGAATTAAACGGCGGTTCTACCCGCGCATTTTCACGTATTCAGCTGACTATCCTGAAAGGCAAGTTCATCATATTGAACATCCCCTCGACGGTCCGAACAATACTCTTTATTTACAGAATTCTAATAGCCAGCATCCGAAATCTAGGCCGTTGCCCTTGTCCTCGATGCCTCATCCAATTATCCGAAGCACCCAACATGGGGACAACAAGTGACATGTCAGCACGTGTACGGTTAATCAGGGTCGACGATAATGTTCGTCGTTGGAAGGTGTCGAACGCACGACGACTCATTTATGACAAAAATTACTCGGTAAACAGTACAGTAATCGACAACCTATTGAAGGAGGAATCTCTTGTACCAGTCTCGGTACGTTCATGATTGTCTTTGGTTTATGCTTAGATTGATATTCATTTTGTTAGAATGCATTTTCTGATCGTCTGGGGCCTTTGGGATTCGATTTCCATCCGATGTTAGTCAATGATATCATGCATGAAGTCGAGCTTGGAGTATGGAAGTCTGTTTTTATTCATCTGCTACGAATCCTTGACTGCATCAGCAAAGATGCAGTACGAGAACTGGACCGTCGGTAAGCCGAGATTCCTGCATTGTGGTATTACATATTAACCCCTCTTAAGTTTCCGAGTAACTCCCACCTTCGGTCGAGACACCATCAGACGTTTTTCTAGCAACTGTTCTGAACTCAAACAACTTGCTGCCCATGACTACGAAGATATCCTCCAGGTAATGGTAATTCTCGATTGCTGTGACCTGTTCTCACTTATAGATGCAGTGCTCTATCCCTGCTTTCGAAGGTCTACTACCGGAGCCCCATAATAAAGTCTTGATGGACCTCCTCTTTGTCTTTGCGCAATGGCACGGCTTGGCAAAACTTAGGATGCACACGGACGAAACTCTCGAGCTGATGGATGGCGTCACAGCTGACGTTGGTCGGATAACGCGAACATTCCTCACTACCACATGCGTGCAGTACGAGACCCGTGAGTCGGTGCGGGAAGCTGCCTCACGCCGACGTCGTCAGGCCAGACAGCAAAGTCAAGAAAAGGCTTCGTCGAACCCTTCTCATGCCGCAGCGGATAGTGCTCGACGCCCAAAGACACTGAACCTTGAAACATTCAAGTATCATGCCCTTGGCGACTACACCATGACTATCAGAAGATATGGAACAACTGATTCATATTCTACGCAGCCTGTGAGTGTCAAAATGTACCACGTACTATATTATTAAACATTCTTCGTACTTAGGGAGAGCTAGAACACCGGACGTCGAAAGGACGATATCGCCGGACTAGTCGAAAGCACTTCGTAAGGCAATTAACACAAATTGAACGTCGACAAGCACGTATTCGTCCATTCGCAATAGGTACAACAGAGCAGCCGACACGCCTAAGGAGGAAATCGACAACTCTCCGAACGAACATTACCACATGGGAAAATCGCAGAATCACCGTGAGGTCCTTGGACCGTTTCTCCTGAAGAATTCTGATGATCCGGCTGTTATGGTGAGTAAACTAACAAGCCCATTATCAATCCTGATTGTCGTTGTAGAACTTTCTTCCTAAGCTTAGGCAACATCTACTGCCTCGAATTCAAGCTAAACTCCGCGAAGAAGACGCAGTGAATGCGATATCTGATCGCAACGGCACGGGCGTCGAGGACCTTAATGACGCACAAGTATCCGAAGACCAGAATTGTGTTCTTTTCAAGAATGACTGCATTTATAGGCATTACATCCTCAGACTAAACTACATGACCTACGACGTCCGCCGTGCTCAAGACGTTATCAACCCGAACACTTCTCATCGTGACGTCATGGGTCTTGTGGAGATAGAAGGTGAACAGCATGGCATTCACCCTTTCTGGTATGCTCGTGTCCTCGGAATCTTCCACGTCGATGTGGTTTACACAGGCTCCGGGATGCTTGACTTTCGGTCGCGCCGCATGGATTTCCTGTGGGTCCGGTGGTTCCAGGTGATCGATGACGTGACAATCAATTGGAGTGGTCTCAAGATGGACTTACTTCGCTTTGTGCCGATGTACGACGAAGACGCGTTTGGATTCATCGATCCTGCTGATATCCTGCGGGGATGCCATATAATACCGGCATACACGCATGGGCAAATGCATGCAGATGGTATCGGATTGTCTTCAATCGCACAGGATGCTTCGGATGCGCAAAAATACTATGTGAATCGGTGAGTTTGTTGTTTGGCTAGTAGTTTAGAGGTCTGATCGACATAATTATCTGCAGGTTTGTGGACCGTGACATGATCATGCGATATTATTGGGGTATGGCAGTTGGCCATACCTATGCCCGCAGGTCCGCTGTTAGCTCATCAACACCCTCAGAAGCAGTCGAGCAGGACCTCACCGTGTTCCAACCCATACCGAACGCTCCTGAACATGCAAATGGAAAGACGTTACAGACCATGATGACGTGCCGGTGGATTCTCCGGAATGGGGATTAGACAATCGGGAGGATGATGATGGAGCCACTTCAGCTGAGGAAGGCATATCCGGGGGGAAGAGCGCGATGATGAGTCCGACGAGGAAGCATTGGAGATGGACAATATGTACGGCCTGACAAGATTCCTTATAAATGACGGAGAGTAGCACTACTAGGTGTATCATATTGGACGAGATTGGCATCTTGCTGGATCGTTGTCAAGCCTAGATCTGTGAGCGACTCACCGATGCGGTCCAAATTACCGATATGTATTGTATTCCTATACATTAATTCAGCGCCGTAAGATGTACATAGTCACTAATTTCTATTCGAAGCGGGCCCAATATATTAAGAATCACCACGCTGCGATTGTAACTCCGCCGTAACACTGGGATTCCGAACTCAAGTCCCACTTCATCCAAAGAACTTCGTGTCCGAGGCCTGAGCGCGCAGAAACCAGGTTTCTTCCTGGCGGACGCGCGTAGAGAGGGCTCGGATGTTGAGGTGCTGCCATCATTCCCTTTCGTCCTTTTGTACATCCGCGTCATATCACTATTTGCAAGTCTGCAAACCACTGGGCGTTGCGTTTCCCACATTGCTGTCCATCTCCTCTCTAATTTCTCCTCTCTAATTCTTCCACGTTCAGAATGTCAGGTGAAGCTAATTTCTCGTTATTTAGATGAATTTTCGAAGGTCTACTGTGAACATGGTCGATATGGGTACGGGTGCCGCTAACGGTTGAGGACTTGAAGTTCTGGTAAGTTGAACGTATGGTACTTCCAGACACGCGGTGATCATTGCGCGTTCCCTCGACAGGTCTCCAGATCGCCACCACCGCGTCCAAAACAAGATGAGATTGAAGAGCTGGAGTAGCTTTTTGCAGCCGTTGTTGCTGTACCGGAGATCGCGATTTCCGATACCGTTGTCGTTGCGCCTATTGTGGAGTCCTCACAGGATGATCAATCTGCTGGACTTCCCTCAATTTCGACGTCTGACGCGGATCTCGTCACGAAGGTATGTGACGGAAGTACATCCCAAGTGAATGCTGCTAACGTACCTTCGTCAATCCACAAGCAAAGAATGTCTTTGGTTGAGGCTACAGATACTGATGAGAGACCGAAGTCACCGTGGATTTCCTCATATCCTGTTAATTCAGTAGTCTTCGTTCACCCAAAGCTGAGGCGACCACACTTCCTGAACTCAGCACCGTGGAGCCGCTGCCTGGCTGCCTGTCCAGCCGGCGAGACCGTTACAGCCGTTGAGACACTAGTTGTCGGGACCTCCGACTCTGCTGTTGACTTGTAGTGGAAGAAGAACTGGTGAGTTTGCAACACCGCAAGAAGCCGAAGTCGGGCGCGTTATCGCTACCGAATCAGGACTTGAGGAGGAGGCCGATGTACCAATTCCCGTCATCGCAACAACCGTGGAAGATGCTTCGGAGGTAGGTTGCTCTGGGATTGATCATATACGCTGGCTAACTAAGACAATACAAGCTCGTTAATTCCTCAATTCCTGTCACA
Source organism: Grifola frondosa (assembly GCA_001683735.1). Taxonomy (NCBI): domain Eukaryota; kingdom Fungi; phylum Basidiomycota; class Agaricomycetes; order Polyporales; family Grifolaceae; genus Grifola; species Grifola frondosa. Next base: position 1,310,262 of record LUGG01000014.1, read on the forward strand.
ACTACTGAGGCTCCGATCTCTCCTTGGATTCTTTCATATTCCGTGAGCTCTCATGGTGGAGTTCGGTTGGCACTGCCCAGGTCATTGTAGTCGTCGATATTGAAGAGGCGGAATCATCATCGCCTGCCTCTGTGCGGAGTATCCCCACTGTGGAATCGCCCGAGGTCGTTGTCGAGGTTGCTGTAACAGCCCCGACAGCCTGAAGATATTCAGCAACATATGGACTTTGAAGAGAAGCTCGAGTCTCCAGTCATTGCCACTACAGAGGCAGGCGAAGGCGTTGCAAAGGTCAGCCTTTATTAACATGCGATTGCATACCTGACTCTTGTTCACTTTGCAGTCTGCATTTCTTTCGATGGTTGCTGTGCCCGAAATCCCAGAAAGGCCGAAGTCGCCGTGGACTCGCATTGTATTCTGTCACGCAACAAGGCACAAATTCAGCTTCATGATTTAGGTGCGGATGCCTGGGGATGTGTGCAGGCCGGAGCAGTGGCTGCTGCCGGACAGGATTGCAGACGAGCATGGGGGACGCTGAAGATCACGACGCGGCAGACGTCCCAGTTCCACGGGGTGATCAAGCGACACCTGAAGGCGGTCATCCAGGACATTAACCACGCCCTCCTCGACACCCTCGCCGCGTACGGTGATATCAACCGGTGCGTCGTTCTTTCTCTCTCTTCATATCCAGATCCAGATCTCACACTTCCCGCCAGGAACGTCATCGTATCGGCGCTCCCGTCGCTCTCGAAGCTGCATAACTAGGCATACGAATTTGCCAAATCCATCAGTCACCACCTCCCCCCCTCCCCGGCACAACTGCCTACCACGAGATCTGGCTTGAGAAGAAGCTCGGCGGCGGCGGCGCCCTCAAGGATGTCGAGCCTCTACGGCGAGTTCTATCTTCCCGGTAAGGTTTGTTCCCATCCCATCGCACAAGTTCTCGGCTACCGCGCATGTTGCCTCCTAGTTCAAAGGAGCTCTCACAGTACCTTCCACCAACGACGTCGACGACAACGACGGCCTCACCGGCTTCAACGTCACAGCCGGCGGTGAAATGGGTGTCACTCACGGCAACAAGAAGACGTACCCGCGGATGGGTAGCGTCCTCGGCTTCTGCGCCTTCGAGCAAGGCCGCGACGTAGCGGAGAAGATCATGCTCGTCCAGGGGACAACGGCAATCGTGAAAAGTGAGTTTTCTCTCTCTCCTCTTCTCTGTTGAATCCATTACTGACAGGTCTCTCGATTTTTGGCGCAGTCGCGGAGTACGCGCTGTCTGCATCTCGATCCCTGCCGACATTACGCTCGCCACCGAGGGGAGGCTCTGATACGACAAGACGGGCGGCGAGTAGCAGTACATCGGCGACATTGTCAGCGCCGTCATTTTGCCGGTTCCCTACGCTTCGCCCTCCCTCCGTCGGCCTCGACGTTCCCTCAGTGTGGCTCCACGTTGTCGCCGTTGTGTTCACCATTGCCTTATGCCACTTCCACATTCCTTACACTGGCTGTGCTACATTGAGCCCGATTTGGAATGGCTACATTTATTCTCAGATGCGATATGGTTCGGCCGCTATTTTCTGCTTCACACAGAATATGGTATACCATATTGCGTGCATGATTTGCTCCAATAGTTACTTCCATCAAGAATGGCACAATCGTATATCTACGAGATATCGTGTTCCTCCGGAGAAGAAAGCGGCGATGATGCAGCCATCGTCGCCTGAGAAATCCCAGGGATTACGGAGTCTTCTGGTATTTGACGCGCTAGCATTTCTCCCCGTCGGTATTCGCTAATCCACAGCCCCCGGTACCTCTCGGTATCTTCGTCTTTCTCGGCAAGCTCTTTTTCCAGTGCTGCAACCCTCTCTTGTAGCTGTCGGATCAATTTGCACTCCGGGCTCTCGCGGGAAATTGGCCCTGCTAATAAGGTCAGGTCTGATAATGTGGAGACTTGTAAGTAGTTATCTTTTCATTAAGATGTTTTCATTGCTCACCTTGACACTCTCTTCTAGCTCTCTGGTTGCATTCTCTCGATGTAGAGGAGACAGTTTTACGTGCTTTACCAGTTTGTTTCTGTCTGTCAAATACGGTAGGTATACTAGTCACCACGAACATAATCGTGAACTTACTTTCGAGATTTCGCCATCACAGGTGAGCGCGACGCATTCGACTCCATTGGGTCTTATGGAGGACATCGACGTCACAATGTCGTACACGCTAGTAACGCAGTTGGAAGTTGTACACATGGGAGCACCTACTGACTCTCGCGTGACGCATGCGTGGCTTCCCTCGACTGTCACGTAGTGCACTCGATGTCACATCATCCCGCTCACGACCTAGCAGCCTATAAATGGGCAGCATCGTGGGCGTTCCATTCTGACTACTCTATTCGATATGTCCGACTCTCTGCCCACACCTACAGATTGCGATTCCGGTCGAAAGCGCAGCAGCGCGCTAGAGTTAGGTCCGAGGAAAAAATCGTGAGTTGTTTCATCTGATACCTCCGTCGTCGGAACATCAAGTGACCAGTTTCGATAGATGCGTCCAGGATCCCCTGGTACATCACGGTCGCCATTTTGGACGGACAATTCATGCATTTTGCAATGTCCAGACCTTGTTGTGCAACGGCATAATCTTTTTCGGAGACCTTGCGGATGGCAAATCCGAAGAAGAGTTGACGGCCACGTATGTATCATTCCGGTTTATCTGATCGGAAATTGACTTATCTACAGTGAACGCCGTGAGCTCAAGGTTTTCCGCGAACTCCTCAAGCAAATTCCTCATTTCGAATCTCGCATATTGGAGTCTTCCGAGGAAGAGGTCATTATTATGGCTGATCTTGTAAGCCTTTGTTATACATATGCATTTATCTATTGTTCACGTTAGCATCAGATCCAGAAGGGTGCGAATGGTGCACGCTCCGACGATACGAAGGGTATCAAAGGCACTGTGATAGATTGGATCACCCCCAAGGGACAAGCACTATCACCTCCCATCGCGCGCAACAGCAAAACTGGTCGAGGTTTCCATCACGAACGCACCGGAGCTCTGCTGTGTCCCGCTGGACTTGATTGGTCCAATAACGAGTACGTCACCTTGCTCTTTCGCGAATTTTTTTTATGTTGCCTTTGCAGCATCAAGGAGAAACTTCGCGTGGGACAATACGAGTTGCAGGAGATCAATGGCCGCTTGTTCTCTACGATGGTTTCCGATACGACCCAGAAGATCCATGGAATGGGCTACTTAGAAGTGGAATTCTGGTAAATGTAGGTCAATCAAGTTTCGTATCATTTTTATATTAAGTGTTCCGTATAGGCAGCAAAGTTCGTTTTCACCAGCCCAAGTTCGGTAGACCAAGAACCGAAGGCAACCCGATCAGGCAATGCTCGTATCCATGGGATGCGCGCTATGACAAAGGCCTCCATTGCTTATATAGCCACGCAGGTATGTTCAATCTCATATGCTTGATCACTTGTTAATACGAGCTCGGTAGGTACGCTTCAGCTTAACGTCGGCCGCGGTGTTTTCCCGCACGGACCTCGTCACAGATTCCGAAAGGTTCTACAATAGCATTGTCGACTTGCTCGAGGATCCGGAGGAGAAAGATGAAGTTGACAGTCTTCTTACGTGGTGGAACCGGTCAATCCAATTTCTGTATCAGGTTTCCGATTTCACTGACACATTGCGCAGGCAGCTTTTCTCCGCATATGCCGAACCGGAGCGTCCCAGCAACACTAACACTGCTTTAGCCAAGATTCGTGCGAAACGCATGGCCCTGAAAGCGGCTGCCGGGCTGGCACCTCCCTAATGACCTGATGGCTGTCGGGGGATCTGTTGCACGTTGCACCAATCCTGTTACCTACTCTTTTGCACACGATTAGTGTCAATAATCCTATGAAAATTCATTGAACCCGTTATAAGATGTGCTTCGATTTGAATGTGTACGTCGGAAACATGCATTAGAATATCACTCCGTGTCTGATTGAATATTGTCAAAATGTATACATTATGCTGGA